>CM064432.1:57835369-59133019 GCA_032690845.1 Eleusine coracana subsp. coracana | reverse complement strand
ATCTCAAACACCCTCACACAGTGGTCAGCTCCAGAAGAAGCCAGCTCATGAGCTGATTTCTCATTGGATGAGTCGGGTCTCCGCCACCGCAAGCAGTGCACAGTTGACACATGACACAACAGAGGGTCAAATTTGTGCAAGCACACAGTGCTGATTGGAGATGAGTGTCCTTCCCCTGCAATGCTCCAGAGCTCGATCAATCCATTATCCATACCAACAGCAAGGATACCGGCATTAGAAGCACGGTCGCACCCCATCCATGCCAATGCTGTAACACTGTCACGGAACTGAGGCAATGTTGCAAGCAGCTTGACAGAAGATGCGTCTTTGACACACCATATCTTGACAGTTTTGTCCCTTGATCCAGTTGCAAATTCATAACCAAAAGGGTTCCATGAGCATGCCCATATAATTCTTTTGTGTGCTTCATGCTTTGCAACCAGTTGATGCTCTACTCCATCCTCTAGAATAAAAAAGTGGAATGGCATCATTAATGGCCGCACAAACAAAACATCATAGATCAAGGCGGCATGGTTAAAATACGAATATAAAGAAAACAACTCCAACGGAACAAGATTATCATAAGAAAAACTCCTTACCTGTTTTCCTGATAGAGAAGATGGACAAATGGCGATCCCTTGATACACTCAAAAGAAATGTGTTATCATGAGAGAACTCCATTTGTGTCACTGTCAGATTGTGAGATTGCAAGCGGCCAACAGCTTTCCATGTTCCAACCTCCCAGAGCCAGATCTCAGCAACTGGCGCTGATTGAGCCTGGAAAACAGTGAAGGTCCATTAGATTCCCTATGTATACAGTAAAAATATACCATAAGCAATTAAACATATTCCACACCAATGTTTAACATATCAACAAAGGAATAAAAAAGTACTATAGCCACATGGAGATGGAGAACAGTAGAACACTATTTTTTTCAGTGTTCCAAGAAATAAAGAAACTCCAAAAAAAACAGTAATTTCTTTCCCTGTTAGAAACAAGCAATATTTGTGAATCAGTTAGCTTGTACTAATGTGTTGTGAATCAAAAGATACAGAAAATAACCAAGGCCAAGGACATGATCATGGCACAACAATTGTCTATAGATGGACAATTTCTAGAATGGTATTGTCAATCTACAGATGAATTAGCACAAGACATGCAGCACCAGTACCTTGCAAGATGATGCAACAAGCTTTCCTTCATAATCACAGCAGATTGAAAAGAGCTCGTTTCCATGACCATATAGTTTATGAGATTCAGGCCATAGAGTATTCCATGCAAGTTGGTCCTCTACAGGGGGCTCAGTAAATACAGTCGGCACTGCATCAGGAATTGTCTCGATAGAGTCTGGACCATCATTAGAAGTACTGCTTGAGGATTCCTTCATTCCTGAATACACCACCAAGCAAAAGGTAACATCAAATAAAAGAAAAAAAAATGATTTAGGTAGAAATTCAGTTTGTCATGCCGGATAGAGGAGGCGTTGTTGCTCAAGGAGATATACCCATGGAGGGTTTGCGAGGTGCTTACCATGAGTATATATCGGTTTCTGTGAAAGCCCAAGGGCGGACATATTTGCTCCAAGGACTTGAACATTGTCAAAATCCTCAGAGATGTCAGGCTTCAACAAAGTGGCTTGTTGTAGGCTCTTCAAAAATGACAATGGAGCTTCAAAGACTCTAGAGACCTTTTCATCAGCACCACTAACAAAGCGGTGGTTCCCACTACCTTGAATGAAAGCCACACAGTTAATATCATGCCCATGAATTTGTGGACGGGCGATTTCACGCCAATACACTGGATCGCCAGGGCTAACTTGACTTCTCCAAGGGGCAAATATGCGTGTGGTCTGCATAGTTAACATTGATGCGAAAGAGGATTAGCAAGTAAAAATAGAACATGACAATAAACCAAATATCATATATATATGTTCCATTGGAGGTCAAAACCGATAATAGGTATGAGAACTTGCCTGGTCATGGCTAACTGATAGCAGATACTGGCCAGATCTTGCCCAAGTTAAGTCAGATACAGGTGCAAAATGACCAGATGGGACTATCTGAGGCTTCCAATTTTCAGAATCCAGTCCAACATCTCTCCACATATGAAAGGATCCACCATATCCATGTGCAAGAATAGATTTGCCATCAGGCTGCCAGTGTCCACCATAAAATCCAAGGGCTGAGTGGCTCAATTCACCCACGGTCACTGAATTGATCCAAAGGCCAGTATTTTTCTCTGGCCTCCATATCATCATCATCTTATCCATGGATGCAGATAATATGCTCATCGGTTGATGAGTTTCATCTCCAGGTAACAGTGTAGGTGGTTGCCACTCTACGGAATATACCCAGTCTTCATGTCCAACAAGAAGAGACTCCAATGATACCTGGTAACTTGTATTGCCAGCCACAAATAGAGGCCCTTCGATATAGGAGGTCATCTCAATGTTTCCCTCTGGCAATTGCATTGTAGATCCAGAAGTCACAGCTCCTGAAGCCATTTTCCATATCCGGATAGTTCTGTCCTGCGACGAGCTAACGAGGAAAAGGTTATGGTTTTCACTGCTCATCATCACAGGGAAAGAAAAGTCTAAACTTCTGATCCAATCAGAATGCCCTTTAAGTTCACAGGCCTTAATGAACTGCACATGAAAAAGAAAAACCAAGTTAGGATAAACAAAAACACGAAGGAACCTAAAAACATAAAGGCGTTTAAGTTACAAACCTTGCCTGATTTATCCCCACAATAAATGTGGATCTTGTGATCTAAACCACCCATAGCCAAAATTAGATGGCTGTCCGGTTCTGGTAACAAAACTAATGAAAGTGAAACCATTGGTTTTGATCCAACTGATAGAGAATGCAGGCAAGATACTTGGCAGCTTCCTGCAGAAGACAAAGGAAATAAGTTAATTAGTCGAGAGCGCCCACATTTCTTAAAGTTCAAGACCATAAGATAATATATAATTTGACTAGATAACTTCTACCAGATAATGGCTAAAGATCTGCATGATTTTCTTCAAGAGATACAAAAGAAAAATAATCTAAGGTTTGGATGCAAATATTATCAAAATCCACAGGTAAGCCATCTTACCACCAGCGCTGGGCTCAATTATCATTTCCCAGATAACCACAATTCCATCCGAGGAAGTGGAAGCAAAAATTGAAGCAGTATCTGACACCATCCTTCCGCCAAAACAGGTGACCCCTTTCTTATGCATCCCTGGCAGTTGAAGCACGTGAGCCCACTGCAAAGCAGGAACACAAAAACAAATAATTACCATTTGAATCAATTTCCAAAGCAACCAGACAAATATTTCCCTGGATATACACTGCAACTCAGCAGCTCATTTTAATGTAACATTATTGAAAAGAAGGCCACGAATTATGCACCTATAAATTATAATAAGTTGAAATCAGCTTGAGCTCACCTCTCCCTTGCCGGAACCAATCTTCCATACCATGATAGCACCATCTGCACTTCCTGAGAGTAGATAGTGTGTCTCTCTGCTGCGAGCTGCAAAACATGAAGAAAAAGAGTCAACGATTCAGTGCTCCGTCTCACAGAAGACTGAGGTTGAAAAACAGCAGGCATGATCAGACATATCTAACCTAGCGCTGCATTTCTGTAACTTGCCAATTATCAACTAAAACAGTTAAAGGATGCGTGAAATAGAAGTACCTACAGTCGGCTCCAGCCTATCAAGGCCCAGGGATCATAGGTAGATAGACCAAAAATATAAGTTCGCACAAGGAGCTCAGATAGTTGAAAGATGATATCCGAGAACGAATTATTTCAGCAAGCTACAGGCTAGTTCCGAAACATAAGCCGAATAAAACTAAGAATAACGCACCTTGAAGCACATCCTTCTTCGTGGGCAGCCACAGCGTGCAGTTCACCGCCGCCTTGTGCCCCGGAAGCGTCGTCACGATCTCACCTCTCTGCGTGCAGGAACGCAAGTTCGTATGAATCAGATGAGAGTAGCAACCATCGAGACACTTGAACAGTTAAAGACAGCAGGAAGATATGCAATCAATGGGGGGAGAAAGCGCACCAGGGGAGAGAAGAGGGCGACGGCGTTCTGGGCGCCAAAGGCGACAAGGCCGCAGGCTCCCCACGAGACGTTGTTCACCACGCGGTTGCAGCCGGCGCCTATGAATACCCTCTCCGCCTCCACGCCCTTCCCCTCGCCGTGAGAACCAGCCTGTTCCCCGGCCGCCGGCGACATCTCGAGCGCAGCCCGGCGCCCAGCGGCGGAGTCGACAGGGAAGCGCACCGAGGGCTTGAATAGACGGCAAGAGGGTAATCAAGTTGCACCGCCGAACTGAGGCGGTACTGTCCCCTGGCCTGGAAGAAGGTGATGAGGAGAAGCGGCGCGGCGGGTGGCGAGACTACGGTGGCGGCGGAGCAAGCGGGCCGGAGGGGAGCCTGTCGTGGGCGAAAGAGGACGCGGCGGCGGGTGATTGGGTGTAGGGTTGCTTGAGAGAGGAGAGGTTTGGGCCGATTGAGGCAATCATTTGGTCCATATAAGCCCAATACATTGCTGCCCAAACTGTTTCTATCTAGGCCCCGGCCTTTTCTGCGGCACGATTCGGGCCGTCGAAATGATCTTCTCTTTGAACAATTCGTCATTCATGGATATCTCCTCTGTGCTGCTGTAAGTCACGACACTTCTCAGTTTGATTTAAGCATGTTATCCTCTTTTGGCCATGTAAATTGATTTTCATTAATTAATTTACAAGTACAAATACATCAGGATTACAGAATTACAAGTTATAATCTGATTTAATAAACAATAAACTACTTACGGAAGCACTAATCACACTACTGTCTTATTACATCTTCCAAAATTCCACGCTTCAAGTGCTCGCTAATCACCTGCGCTAATTGCTATACCTATTAGGCTATTAGCACTTCGCTGAGTATTAGTTCAGCTGGAGTAGTCGGACATGGCGAACGAGCAGCTCGACGAGCCGCCCTTGGGCAGCGGGCTCCGGTCCGGCGCCAGCTGCGCAGCCGGCGGCATGGCCGTGGCGGCACCATTGCACGCCGTCTGCTCCTTCCCCTCGTCGCCGCCGCACTCCGCCGGCCGCCTGACCTCCTTGAGCAGCGCGACGACGTCCTTCATCGCGGGCCTGTCGTCGGCGCGGTGCGCGATGCAGAGCAGCGCCACGGAGAAGAGCTGCAGCATCTCCTGCACCTGCGGCTCGGGCTTCCCGCGCAGCCGCGGGTCCAGCATCTCCGCCGTGGCGCGCTTGGCCTGCACGTGGTCCCGCACCCACTGCACCAGGTGCGTGCCGCCCGGGAGCGTCGGGTCCAGCGGGTGCCTCCCCGTCAGGATCTCTAGCAGCACCACGCCGAAGCTGTACACGTCGCTCTTCTCCGTGATCCGTTGCATGGACGCGTACTCTGTCACATTCATCACGAGAAATAAAAAATGTCAGAAAAAAATGTTTCAATCTTTTTGTCCAGTGTCACGATTCAAACGGACTGACCTGGTGCGATGTAACCGTACGACCCAGCGATCCTTGGCTTGGACGAGTCGATCTTGGCGGAACCCGCCGCGACGGCGCCGGAGAGCACGCGGGCGAGCCCGAAATCAGCCAAGTACGGCTCGTTCCTGGGCCCGAGCAGGACGTTCATGGCCTTGATGTCCCCGTGCAGGATGGCGGGGAGGCAGTCGTGGTGGAGGTACGCGACGGCGTGGGCCACCCCGAGCGCGACGTCGTAGCGCGGGGCCCAGTCGGCGGCGCCCTTGACGCCGCCGCGGTGGAGGAACCCGCTGAGGCTGCCGTTGGGGAGGTACGCGTAGAAGAGCAGCTTGGTGCTGCGGTTGGCGGCCCAGCCCAGGAGCCTCACGATGTTGCGGTGGCGGATCGAGCCCAGCGCCGCGATCTCGTTGCGGAACGCGCCGGCCTCCTCCGACGACCACATCTTCTTCACGGCGAGGTGGTCCCCGTTGGGCAGGGACACACGGTACACCACGCCCGAGCTGCCCGTCCCGATCACGTTCGCTGACGTCAGCGACCGGACCACCTCGTCCACCGACAAGTCCAGCTTCTGGTACAGCGTCACCTCCCACGCCCCCTCGCCGCCGACACCGGCGGCGCTCCCGTCGTCGCGGCGGCGCGAGGCGCGTGCGAGTGCGAAGGTGGCGGCGACGAGGAGGAGCGCGCTGGCCACGGCGAGGACCGTCATCGCCAGCTTCAGCGCGGAGACGGACGACGCGCGGCGGGCGGCCGCGTCGCCGTGGTCGCCGACGACGACCAGGTTGTGGTTGCCGGCGATGTCGCTGAGCGGGAGCTTCTGGAAGAATGGCGTGTCCGGGAGCTCGCCCGAGAACGAATTGAACGAAACGTTGAGCGTGACGAGGGCCTCCAGCCTGGCGAGCGGCGCGAGGCTGCCGGAGAGCTGGTTGTAGGAGAGGTCGAGCGCGCCGAGCTTCCCGAGCTCGCCGAGCTGCGGGGGGAGCTCGCCGGAGAGCCGGTTGCAGCTGAGGTTGAGCGCGATCTCCAGCGACGGCAGCTTCCCGAGCTCCGGCGGGATGCCGCCGGACAGCGCGTTGCCGCCCAGGTCCAGCAGCTGGAGCTTCTCGCAGGACCCGAGCTCCGGCGGTATGCCGCCGGAGATCCGGTTCTTGCCCAGGTTCAGCTTCGTCAGCTCCGGCAGCGACCCGATGCTGGGGCCGAGGAGCCCGGTCAGCTTGTTGTCGGAGATGTCCACGAACTGTAGACTCCGGGGGAGCTCGTCGGGCAACGAGCCGGAGAGTGCGTTGGAATGCAGGTCCATGAACTCGAGGTTGTCGCAGCCGGATAACGCCGTGGGCAACGGCCCGACGAGGCGGTTGTTGCCCAGGTCAAGGAAATTGAGGTTCTTCAAGTTGCCGATCTCGGCCGGTATGGTGCCGGACAACCGGTTATCGTTGAGCCGGAGCCGGTACAGGTTGGTGCAGTTGCCGATCTCCGGCGGGATGAACCCGGAGAGCTCGTTACTGAGAAGGAGAAGCTTGGTGAGGTTCTGCAGTGCGAACAGCTCCCGCGGTACCGGGCCGGTGAGGTTGTTGTACGAGAGGTCCAGCGACTGCAACCCCTCGCACCGTGCGAGGCCCGGTGGCACGGGCCCGGTGAGCCGGTTCTGCCACGCGTAGAAGAGCGTGAGGTTCCCCAGCCGCGGGAAGTCGAGGTCGATCTCCCCGGTGAGCTCGTTGTTGTCCACCTCCACGTCGGTGAGCGACGTGCAGTTGGAGAGCTCCCTCGGTATCGTGCCGGTCAGCTTGTTCGTGCTCAGCTGCAGCTGCTGCAGGTTCGGCAGCGTGCCGAAGCTGCGCGGGATGGGGCCCGTCAGCATGTTGAGTGACAGGTCGATGAGCACGAGGTCCTTGCAGTTGCTGATCTCGGGCGGGATCGTGCCCACGAGCTGGTTCTGCCAGAGGAGCACGGTCTGCAGCTTGCGCAGCCGGCCGAGCTGCGGCGGGATCGGGCCGGAGAGGGCGTTCTGGTACAGGTAGAGGCTGGTGAGCTCGGTGCAGTTGCCGATGCTCTCCGGGATGGAGCCGGTGAGCATGGCCGTGTAGATGGCGATGGTCTGGACCTTCTTGAGCTGCCCGATCGTGTCGGGGAGACTACCCGACATGCCGGTCTCGGCGAGCCCGAGCATGGTGAGCTCGCCGCACCCGCCGATCTCCGGCGGCAGCGGGCCCTTCAGCGCCTGGTTCCCGCCGGCGCGCAGCACCTCTAATTTTTTCAAATTGCCGATGCTCCCCGGGATGACGCCGCTCAGCTCGTTGTCGTAGAGTGTGAGGTGCGTGAGGCTGGTGAGGTTGCCGATGGCGTCGGGGATGGCGCCGCGCAACGAGTTGGTGTTGAGCGCCAGCGACTGGAGCTTGCCCAGGCGGCAGAGCTCGGGCGGGATGGCGCCGGAGAGCTGGTTCTTGCTGAGGTCGAGCGTGGTCAGCTCGGCGAGGTCGCCGAGCTGTTTGGGGATCGCGCCGGTGAGGTTGGCGCCGGAGAGCACCAGCGTCTTCAGCGACGACCGCAGCGGCCGGAGGTCCAACGACGGCAGCGCGCCGCCGAGGTCAACCGACTTGATGCTCAGTGACACGACGTCGCCGCGGGCGTCGCACGACACGCCGAGCCACCGGCACGGGGACGCGTCCGACGCCTTCCACGAGGCGAGCGCGTCGCCGCCGGCCGTCGCGTTCATCGAGTTCTTCCATCGCAGCAGCGCCTGGCCCTGCTCGTTGACGCAGTGGCACGGCGCGAACAGGAAGGCGCACGCGAGCAGAGCAAGAAGAAGCGGCCTCCTCGCTCTGGTAGTGGCGCGCGAGCGTGGAGGCATTGGTGGGTGTGTGGCGTGTGCACGGAGGCAGCGCCCGAGCGAGGCTGGAGTGGTGGCACGCCTCCGCGTTGCCTTGGGATTGTAGAGGAGGGAAACCCCACGATTTGTTTATGTTTATAGCGCAAACGGGTTGGAGATCTGGATCCAAATGAGGAGCAGCTTAGCCAATAGGTTAGCTTTTGAGGGATATTCTTTTCTATAAAACTGGATTTGATTAGGTACAGTGGCTCGTACTGCCTCAAGCTAGTCTGCCTACCGTTCATTTGACTTGTACATTCGTGCATGATCAATGAAGCACGAAATGTTCCACACTTCTGTTCAGATCTCAAATGTCATTTCAACAATATAACCACAGCGATTGTAAAGGTAGTCCCACATTTGTTAGGTTGAATTACGAGTTGTATCTTTTACTTAGATATTGCAAAATTTGGTCCTTGAAGTTTCAGATCAGAAAGGAATAATTTATTTTTTAAAGCAAGAGGAGAAAGAAGATGGAAGGAAGATGGCATGGAGCCCAGTTGATGCCATCATTTATAAATGTCTATCCCCAGTTGATGTACTCATGATCGCCGTCGGGTGATCCTGATTTCTTAATTGGTTGTTGGTGTCCTCAGTTTCGGAGATGAGTGCAAAACATCTGTTCCTCCTCGGGTCCCGGGAAACGCTAATTGTAATTCCCTCGGTAATCTGAACTTTATCCTTTGTTAAGTACGGTGTTCTAGGGCCTGTCAAAGTTTGTTCTTTTGTACTGCGCTGATGCAGGCAGGGTGGTCACTGGTCAGAAGTTAACAGCGCCTGCTCCTGGTGTTTGTTTACTATTCCTTTGACATGCTCCCTTCTGAGTGTTACCTTCCAAATGTTTCTGACGACTCCGCGTCTGCAGTGATTCAGAGCAGGTTCTGTGCAAAAATTGGTTCAGGTTTCTTGTCCAGTGAGAGTAGTATCATCGTCTAAGTGTGATATTTATTTACACAACTATCTTCATGACACTTGTTGTTGCAATGCTGTTTCACTTCTTGACTGACTGACTGTTCGGTGATGATTTTTCATAAGTCCCAGACTCCCAGTTCCAAGAAGGGAAAAAATCAAGCAGCAGTGTTGCAGGTGAAACATGCTCTGAGACCTTGGTAATGCAACCTTCTGAGAGATGATCTGGCTAACAATTTCCCATAGCAACTCCATCTTTTTATCTATCCTGCGTTCCTCACTACCTGCACCTTGTCGCAGATCTGCACAAACTAACAGTAGCAGTCCGCTCCAGATAACTGTACATATACTGCCTTGAGGTCATGTTTACATGCGTGTTAAAATACTTTCGTTGCATGTTAGGCTGCAATTTTTTACGCATTCCCGTGATATCGGCCCATTACTGAATATTACAGTGACCCGACAAGAAATTATGCTCTTGCACATGGACACAAAATTAAATCTTAGGTCTAGCGAAGTAGGCGCCCCTTGGCCACGCAATATAAAGCTCCTCCCTGGTAATTCACATCACATGGATGAGAACCAAACAATAACAAGACAAGGAGGTGCATAAATCACCTGTAAATTCATTAACTTTTCCGTTTGGGTTAATCAGAATTCATATGCTCAATGTGCTGCTTCCATTGGGTACTGTTTTCCAAAGTTCAAAGAGCATGTTCACATCACATGTCTAACTTCACCAAGAAACCGAAAGAAGCGCAATAGAAAACAAGAACCGGCAAACTCTTATTACTGTCTGTGAACTCATGATAGGCATCGCAGAGGACTGTTGGGATTAAAGAACATGAGCAAGTGTGGTAGAATAAGCCAGGAATCTTTAGGGGCACATGCAGTAAAGGAGTAAAAGGTTATTATAATAGGCTAGATAAAATATTACCTACTTAACCGTGCTAAAAGGTGGCCAACCGCTGGAAAGTAACAGAAAAAAAATAGGTTCTAGTGAAAAACTGATCTTTTAGCAGGAACATACACACGTCTTTGAGCATAATGTCCTAACAGGGATATCATGTTAAGATTAATGTTCAAGGGCATGAACAAACTTATGATAAATCTCTCGTTGGTCTTCTAATCATATCTTCAAGAGTCTATCAATTATAAATCTACAAGCTTAATGAAATTATCACAAACTTGCTGCACCATGCAGTACTTAGTCAAAGTGTCAAACAACAAAACAAGAGGATGAACAAACAATTTCGGTTAAAATGGTATCACTAGAGGGGTCGCAGACAGTCCAGGAACATATTAGGTGTCACACATGGGTCACAAGGTTTAAGTAATAAGGATGGAAGCATCATGGGAATACATAGGGGGTTTCGGATTTAGATCCCATCAAGGAGAGGTGGCCTAATGGGTGGTGTGATCGCAACATGGAGCACATGGTTAAGTGGTAAGCGAGGACTTATCGCGAGTTAAATAAGATGAATCCTGTACCTTGTTCTAGCTGTGATGCATGTTCTTTTACATCTCATTCTTCCGTTAGTTTGCTGACACCAGAGCATTTTCCAGACCTACTTGCAGCCAAGATCTGATCTCGTAATAGTTTTAAAACTTCTACAGAACATGAACGAGAACCTTTTACGTACTTGGATAGATCCAGCCATTGATTCCTGCAGATACAGTGATCAAAAGCTGGTTATGATTGTTGGCATTACATTTACTGAATGTGACTTGTGTCAGTTCAGAACATTCTGCTGCAAAGAAACTGCAGAGGTTAAACAATGATGCAAGATGAATAAACATTTAATTACCCTGTCATTAGACGTTTCTCGCAACGTGGAACCAAGTACGTACTTGTGCTGTCAGAAGGTAAGTTTTCTGAGACTTACCAGACGCAGTGAGTTGTGTTTCTTTAGCAACGCCGTGACGCCTGCAGTGCAGATCACAATACCGGACAGCTGCAGCTGATGGACATAAATTTCTTTGCTTTCAAGGTGATGTACCAAAAATGTTAGAGTTAGCAGCTCAAAACTAATGTCAAAAGACAAACTTGATTATAAAATTTACTGATTTACCCTATTGACTTCTGTAAAGATGGGAACATTCTTCTAGTTACAAAACGCAGAAGCTAAAGATAGCTGCAGAAAGGTAAAGGTCCCATGCAGTCACTTCTTGCTTCCAAAGTGCAGAACCTAAAGAGCTGTTAAAAGAGGCTACAGTGTAGAGACAACCATTGAAGTTTCAGGCCTAACATCTTACTGGACCCCAAAATTGCCGAGGTTGGGGTGATCTGTCTACCTCATACTCTGTTTCATTTTAACCTGATCATACCTTGCATGCTTTCCAAGCTCAAAATTTTGCCAGCAGATGGCAAGACTTAGCTAAAATTTATGAATCTGTGATGAATACTGTTGAATAATCGGTTTTTGAACTTTGACAAAGATCTGAGCGCTTCACATCCACATCCACGGCACGACAAAGCAAGGGATCTGGCTAGGCCATAAGGTATGAATGAAAGCCAAAGTTCAAGGATCAAATCACACATCTTAACTAATACATCCTCTGGACCCGTTTTAGTTCTCCACGTGTTAGTGCCATTGATTTGGAGCCGCAAAGAGTATTAGGAGGCTATCATAATGCATAATTTTCATGAGCACTCTCATAATGCAAAAGCTTCGGAACGTACATATCCAAACTTGTGCCCACCTGCTTCATCAGAAAAAAGGCTTTATTATCAAAACATTTTTGAGATTTGAGGAGGCCCTGCAGATCAGCAGTGCACTGGCCAGCTCGGGCAGCATGCGTTTATCATCAGCAAGATGTGGACTGCCACCTTACTGGTAGTTCGCACGGCACTACTCCATGTTTCTTTACCTATAAAACTTCTCAGAAAGAGTAGTTTGTCATGCACTTTGGAGCACAAACACAGGTCACATCAATCTCTCTGCCTGCCGATCTCCGAAAAAATAAATAAACGAAGCTGCATGCTCTTTCCAAGTGTTTATGCCAGAAGACTTGCTCAACATGACGTTCAGAGGCCATAAAAATATGTAGATTACGGTGTGGTGTGTTGGTGCAGCGCCATGGGTCACTTCATTGTCCCCTAGGTACAAGACCTAGTGGTTGGCGACGATATTGTGCTCCCTAATTTCAGGAATCTGTTCTCTTAACGCCCACATCACTGCCTTCGTCTTTATGCCTCTGGGCACTATTCAACAACAGGAGTGGGCACAAAAGCCAATTAGCTTGTGATTATAAGAAGTACTGCAAATTATGTAAGGACATTGTGTTGCTTTCAAGGAACTATAATGAAACAATAGAACATGCATATGTAAGACAATCATATTTAAATTTTACAAGTGCAAAAGATGTTTGCAAGTTCTGAAGGAGAAAATTAAAACCAATTTGTGTGTGATGCTTTGACTAATAGGCATGCTTGTGTTGTATGAACAAACCAGTTAGAGGAAAAGACAGTTTTGGTTGATTCGATTACCTGCTCTGTATATGATTGAGCCAGCAGCCTTGGATGTTTCTCAAATAATCAAGTCAGCGGAAATCATTGAGCAGAAGTTGGGCCTGCAGTTTTATTACGTGTGCATGCGCTTTTCTCTGCAGGCCTGCTGGGTTGCTGAGCGTGCATTCCAGTCAACATCCGTGCAAGGCTTTTTCGCTTCTGATGATGTGTCATTCTTGCAGGATTGCCCAGGAATCATATGTGCATTATTAGATCTGATCCACTCATTATTCGTGATCGTAAATTTCTTTTTGTTTAAAAATAAAGTTTCCGTTTCAGGGTGTTGTTTCACATCGTATTTCTTCCCCAACGCCACTGCTTCAGGCCAGAAGAGAAAGACAAGCCCACAAGCTGGACCATCATCAGCCCATCACTACGTTGAAGCACACAAACTTTAATCGAAGCCCTTGTACACATACGAGCATTACAGCCTTCTGAACAGCATGTCTAGAATAGGAACAAATCGATGGCCGTTGTTATTCCTGAACCTCTCATGCCTGCATTACGTAGCGCCTGGACGCCCCGGCGTGCATGCTTGCAGTGCTGCAACTCCCAGCCGCCTTGGGACGATGAACTTGCGGCAGCGCCGGGCCACACCGGTCCTGCAGCATGCGCCTTGGGACTCGCACGGTTTCCTGAAAATTCTGCGCAGCGTGATGCAGAGAAAAAGGAAACTGGACGAGTTCGTGTCGCAGGAGTGCAGGACGCAGGATGTTCGAAAGGTGTCAGCCGGCGCAGAGTACCCCGTATTTTGATTTGGTGAGGGTTTACGGTAGTTCCTACAAGCCTTGCTGGACATAGTATCTGTCTTCCACTGTGATTATTTCATCATCAGGAGTCCCTTAGTCTCATGCATACGCTTGAACTTGTACAAACATCCATTGTTCATGCAATTTCCTGGTTCTACCCAGGGTTTGAATAACCGGTAAAAACCGGCCAGTTATCCCGGTTAACTGGAAAACCGGTCCCGGCCGGTCGCTCTAACCGACTAATTAAGCATGAAAAATCGAAGCTAGTACTGTAGTAATTTAGTTAACCAGCCGATTGCTCTGGTTAACCAGTCGGTTTTTCACTGAACCGAGCAGGCCGGTTGCAATGGTTATTTCAACCTTGGTTACCCCACTTAAAGTCTTTGCCTCAAACATGCCACTTTGTAGGATTTATATGGCGTTTATAGAAAGAACTGTCTCTGATTACTTACTCTGAGTGCTTAGAATTATTTGTAGAATACCAAATGAGCTTGTAGCTTAGTATGGTACCTACAAAATTAAAAAAGGATATAGTATCATCCAGTATAACCTTTTATATCTAATAACAGATAATTTAAGAAGTTCATTCCTCCTTGTAATCCTGTTAATCTGTAAGGATCAGTACTCTTTGATGCACAATTGTAAAGCTAGAGTTATAAGTGTTACTAGCAGTGGTAGATAGTAATGTTGTCATATATAAAGGTAAACTAAACTTTCAGTTCTCAAATCTAGTTTAGGAATATAAGAAACGCAGTAGAACTAGAAAAGGGAAAATCTCTCTCTCTCTCTCTCCAACACACACACACGCACACTATCATTCTGATCTTAAAACACATAGCACTTTTGTATTATATATACATGTGTTGGAGTATTTTGATACACGTAACGACGCATGAGCACTTTGTTAGTATCAAAATAAAATATAAACTAATCGAGCCAACTTGTTTGTTTATTGGTTCCTTTTTGAAGGTCCTATATCTACTTTTGCAATGTGCAAGAAAATATATGAATGAATAATACATATTGCTTGTAAAAGAATATGTTTACTTGTCTAAGCTTATAATACAATTTTATCGACAATTCTAGCACAAATAATGCAGGTTTATAATAAGTTTTTATTTACTAATTAATTCATTCCCTCAATTTGTCATGACATCCACCAGTTTGTCATGACATCATAGATCCACATCCACCATTGTCACCACCTCCGTCATCCATGAATGCTAGGCAACGGCTCTAAAGTCTCGACATACTCAAAGGCTGCAAGTTCACCATTGCTTTCGTTTTCACTCATGACGAGCTCTTCCGCATCCAGTGGCACTAGCTGCCCGTCTTTGCAATCGACCTTGTGCCGGTACAAGCGTCCCCTACCCCGTATATCATAACGATAAAACGAAAATCCACCCGGTTGCGGTAGCATGTCCCATGATATGCTCAGGATGTACGCACCGTGCATCATTAGGTGCGGAACCAAGATCCAGCGTCCCGGCCACCTCCTCGCCAGGACGAGGTCGTACCACTTGCTCCAACGAGGCTGCTGTTCTCCTCTACCCTCCAGCACCCAAATCTCCTTCGCCTCGATTGTGCGATCCGTCACCACGATACCCAGACTCCCGTGAACGCTCGTCAGTTGCCACACCGGTCCTCCCGGAATCGAGGCCGGCCACGTGCCCTGCTGCGGCAAGCTGATGGCCGCGACGTGCTCGTGCTCTAGGTCCAGCGCCATCACCCGGTCCGTGAACGCGGTGAGCCAGTAGGTCTTGGGTGAGGAAGGCGAGGGTCTTGGAGCGGGATTGCATCTCCGAGGTGCGCTCGTCGATGACGTCGCGCCACAGCTTGCAGACGAGGCGGAGCCGCCGCCGCGCGCTCGTCGGGAGGAGCAGCACGATCAACACGAGGACGTCGGACGGGAGAGAGAAACTGTCTTCCGCCATCGCGGTGGCCTTCAACCCTCGTCCCCGAATTGGGTCGAATGACGCTGCGCTTTCAGATCTTGCTAATCGTGCAAGAGTATATATATATATACTGGCGTGATGCATAGTACGTTCCCTTGAAAACAGAATTTGTGGATTCGATGCCGTACTTGGCTCCTTGGCCCTCAAGTCGGGACTCGGTCACACGCGAGCCTTCCGGTACTGTAACTGAATTGAAAAAAACTCACAACAGAAGGAGATCGAGCTCGTACCAATGGTGACGGAGGCGCCTAATATATCAACAGCGAGGAAGCTGCAGGCGAAGAAGACGAGATCTGTTTGAACCTCCCCACGCACTGCGTCCACGGGACGACAGATCGGTCTACGTCACGCCATCCACAGATTGGTTGGTCGGCACGTGCAACGGGCTGCTGTGCGTGTGCGACGGCTACGCGATCACCCTCGCCAACACCCCGGTCGTCGGCGAGACGCTGGCCGTCCCGCCGTGTCCCGTGTACGTGACCACCTGGAGCTGGAGGGCGTTCAACTTTGGGTTCCACTTCCACTCCACGTGACCACGGGGCGGTACAAGATCGTGCACCTCCCGCACGCCGCCGGGTTCGACGAGTTGCAGGTGCTCACGCTCGGGGACGCGGCGTGGCGACGCGTCGCTGTCAGCCTGTTACTGGCGGCTGGAGCTCCAGCCGCCTCGACGCCGGCCTCGTCAGCGTCAACGGCGCAACGTTCTGGGTGACCAAGGGCGCCGAGCGGGTCGCGGCATGTGACCTCGGGACGAACGTGCCGCTGCCTGTGCATGTCGGACGGGACTACAGATGCCACTTGACGGAGGTGAACGGGAGACTCGGCCTTGTGGTCATCACTGACGGCCGACGACGCCGGACAAGTTTAGTACGCTCGTGTCTCTATGAATTGTTAGACAATAAACCACGCAACGGTGTGTGTTCCTGGCATGAATCATGTGTGCATGGTGTGCGTCGCGTGTGTGCGTGTGTGCACACGTGAGTTTGTTGGTCAGGTCGAGGTGGGTGCAGAACTGACTATGGTCACGTTTTGGGTGTGCCCGTTTAGTCGTGTTTGATTAAGTCTTAGCTAGGCAGTTGGTTAGCAGCGTCGTAGGCGGAGTCCAACGTGAGCACGACCCACGGCCAGAACGGATGCCCGGGTCTCGCGGATGAACAAATGGTTCACGAAGGAGAATGCCGGGTCACCAGGAGAAATGTGCGTATGTGCGCGCGGAGATAGCTGGAGTAAGTTGCGTGGGCGCTCCGTCGCCGGGTCCATAAAAGAGTCCGTGTGTGCATCGTTTGTAACCAAGCCAAAGAGTGAAGCAATAAAAAAAAAAGACCAGCGTTCGTGCATTGGAGGCATCGGCCACCATTGCTGTGTTATCTAGCCATTGTTCATCGTCTACCTAGCGTTCGTGCGCACGACTGATCAAGTGGCTGCTCCAACATGAATCAATGGGTTGACACTTGACACCACCATGGACAATGTACATATCTTGTCCGGCGGGAAGCGGGGGCGGCGCGCTCTCTATGAATCAAACGGTCTAATATATCCTAAATATGTTTTCCACCATTGTTGTTGTGTGCAGGTCTGGTCTTTTATTATTTATTATTATGTTTTTGTTTGGGGGAGGGGGGGGGGGGGGAGCGTCGTACACCCCCCCTCACGCCCTGCCCCTGTCTTCTTCTTCACTGATGATGGCCACTGCCCCTGCCCTAGCAGCCCACCGCCCGATGTGTCTTCGTCATCATCACCGGCGACGTCGCCGCCCGCCGCACCGACCCCTCTCCTACCCATGGCTGCCACTATCGACCGGTGGTGCCACACCACCGCAATCGCCTCGTCACCGCCACGCTAACTGGTAGGGGCTCGACGCCCCCGCCCACCGCCCTCCTACTGTTCGCGGCCATGACGGCGCTATTGCCGCCATGCTGGGCCACGATCCACCGTCGGGTCACCCGTCGCCCCCGGCGCTGCATAGCCCTGCATCGACGCTCATGTCCACGGTCTGCCTCTACTGCGCCCGTGCGCCCGTGTCCGCCTCCGCGGCGCCTGTGCCGCCTACCTAGTCCGCTGCCTCTTGCACCCATCTTCTCCCACGCCTGCCGCCTGTCGAGCCTGCCGCCTGCAATGCCCACCTCTCGAGCCCGCTTCTCGGCGCTGCTCCGCTAGCGCTAGCTTACGGCTTGGTGAGCTCGCTCCAACGCGTCGCCCGGAGCTGGACTGCGGTGGCGCGATGCTTGTGGTCGAGCTCGCCCGCCCATGGAGGAGACGGGGGCCGGGCCAGCGAGCGAAGCCTAATTCTTCTTGGCTCGGAGTCGGGCCTCGATGTCGGTGACCTTGGCACCAGAGAGGGAGAGTCCGAGAGGCAGAGAGAGGGGAGAAGAAGCGAGGGGGAGGGGATGAGCGGGCGCACGGGGGTGGACGGACGAGGGGAGGGGAGGCCGGGCAGCGGGAGGCGGGGGCGGCGCGCTCGACCGGCAGCGGTGTCGGGCGTAGGAGAGGGGAGAAGAGCAAGGGAAGAGAGGAGAGGAAAAAAAGAAAAAAAGGAAAAAGGAAAAAAAATAGGTAGGCCACATGTTTAAGAGGCTTTAAAACTTAAAACTGGAAAGGGAGAATTTAGGAGCCTATATAAAATACATGACAAATAGAAGCCTTGCTAGAGCACTTTTTTTTGTCGACATGTAAAATTTGGAGTGAGAGGGTAGATGGGGGCCTCCTGGAGTTGCCAAGCACGCATGCGGCCACGGAGCGCTCGTACGCTAGCGTGTGCTCACGGACCAGAACCACGTGTTTGTTGTCTCCATGTTTTAGGAACTGCCGAGCGTCAACTGCAACGCCATTCTCGTGCTCTTGCTGTTGCTCGGCGAGCCCACCTGTGACCTCACCACAGCCGCCGTCTCAGGCAACGAGACACGCTTCCACTACCGCAAAAACACAACCAGCGCGTGACGGGCCCATTGTGTCGCATTCAAGGAAGGAGGGCCAAGGGCACATAATTTAAGGATGCGGCCGATGGGATGGCGTCGCGTGCTCTGGGTGCGCGTGTTCTGCCATGGAGCCTGCCTACCACAAGGTGCAGGGGGTGGTCGGTATTTCATTTACCGACCACCCCTGGTTGAAGTTTCTCTTTTTTCTTACTTCATCTACAGATTGTCTCTGATTCTGAAATTTGGTACATTGTCAGCACGCTCGTGCTCAATCATGTGATTTTTCTCACGATTTTATCTCATCTTTTCCAGTTTCGATTGCGATTTCTTCAGGCCCAGGGGCGGCCTGACTTTTCTCTTTTTTTTTTGCTTTTCCCTCTAGGGATCATCTCGGATTGTGAAATTTGGTAGGACTGTTATCACAGTCATTTCACATTTCCATGGATTTTCTCACGAATTTATACGTCTTGTCCAACCTCGATGTTCAGCGCCTCGGCGGCGCCAGGAGCCCAGGAGACGGAGCCAACGAAGAACACTTGGTCATGGAGGCGCCACCTGAATCTCCAGAGCCAGACCGTTTGCCTGCAGCCCATGCAGTGACGCGGCCGGCAGGCTGGCTCTCGTCGACAGCTGCACAGGCGCCGGCGCCGCGCGGCCCAAAGACTGTGAGCTGACGAGCTTTTGGCATCCCTGTTGCGTGATGTCTGACGACCTTTGCCTGGAATCGTGTCCACCGGTTCGACAGAAGCTGCATCAGAGCGCGACACAATGACCATGCATCACCACGATCGTCGTGTCCATGGATTACACTGCAATTCGGAGCCCGCGGTCGCATGGCCAAGCACAAGGCAACATCGACGCTGATCGAATTTCAACTGACGCCCATGGCTATTTATACTTCATCATGTTCCGCGCATCAGCTGCTCTGCTCAACCCTAGTACACCCAGCCTATTGATTTGTACATGGCCGGTGCTGCGAGACCCATCCGAGCACAAAAATGTGTCGACGTGCCGCGGGCGGCCATGTCTGTTCCGCGCCACCTCGTTGCATGCCTAGCTGCTATGAGTGATCTGGCGGTCTCGCCTTGCACACAGAGCCCCCACAGAGCTTGTACGTCGTCGCGTGCTCTTGGGACCAGATCGAACCACGCTCATCTTCGTCGTCGTCTCCCTCTTTTCTTTATCAGCCGCGACGCCATCGTGATCTCCCGTTCTCTCGCTGTTGCTCGGCGAGCCCATCCGCGCCCTCGCCACGGCCACCGTCGACGAGGTGATTCCAGTGCCGCGAAAACACGACGAAGAACGTGAAGGCCTTGTCTTGCCTGGCTCCGGCATGCCACCAGCTATCGTCGTGCCCGGTAGTGGCTCAGCCTGCCGCGTTCGAGGACAAAGGGCGAATTAGAAGGTGAAGTGAGCACGCGTTGGGATCGCGTCACGTGCTGAAGGGTGCGGGGAGCTGGTCAGTATTTTATTTACCGACCACCCCCGATCAGTTTTTCTTTCTTCCGTTAGGTAAAGTCTTGGCTGATGAACTTTGATACGCTCGTTAGAACACTCGTCATACGTTCATGCGAATTTTCTCATGATTTTTACGCACCGTTTCCGCTCTCAAATTGCTATTTCTACTGGTTTCAGTGCCGGTGGTGGTCGATCGGTATTATTTCATTTACGGACCACTCCCGCGCCAAACCTCACTTTTTTGTTTCTTCCTCCACGGAATGTCTCAGGTCCTGAAATTTGGTACGATTGTTAGCTCACTGACTACGCGCTCACATAGATTTTCTTGCGATTTTATATCATCGCTTGCACCCCCAATCGCGATTTCTTTGGGTCCAAGGGGTGGTCGGTATTTCATCTACCGACCACCCCTGGAGCAATTTCGCTTTTTTGTTTCTCCTTCCAGACATGATATCAAGGCGTGACATTTTGCATAGTTCTAATAAACATCGACCCCCATCGACATGAATTGTTCCAGGGATTTTGCGCATCTATACCGTGTTGTCAGATTGCCAGAGCCAGACTGCTTTCCTGAAACCTGTTGCCTCGCGTCGGCAGCTACACCGGCGCCCGTTCAGTTCCCTGCGCCCTGAAGGCCTGAAGCCAGAGGTGGACAAACTTTAATTTGCGTCTCTGTTGCGTGATGGATACATTGCAATGGGGACTCTGGTGCACGCGCATCCACAGCCATGGAGAATCGACCGGCGAGGAGGTGTGTGGCTCCAGGTTGCTTGCCACAAGTCTCAATTGACCACCATGGCGGGATGCAACCGAGCTCTCGCTGGGGCATGGCGTCGGCAATTCGCGGTGTGGCGGGGCCCGGCGAACGCGCGCATACGTGGCGGGGCATGGCGTTGGTGCTCTTTGTTTCCAAGGCACGTACGCGCGACGGCACGAAGGCTCGACGGCCACGGCACGAGGTCGCGTCGGGCGTGGGGCATGGAGGTGCGCTTCAGCGAGGCATGGTTCCACAGCGTGTTGCGACAGCGCTCGCGGGAATGCCGCTCGAGCTCCATGCCGTCTCCACGGCGAGCGCGCGCTCCAGGTCCACGGCGTCTCTGGCCCGGAGCCATGGCCGTCTCACCACGGCACCAACCATGACGGCCAGCAGAACTCCGACACTGCTAGCTGCCCCTGACCTCACCATCGGCATCGAAGCATGGCGCAGCAGATGGTGGCTACTGGCTAAGCCTGCCATGCGCGAAGATGGAGCATGAAGATCCAAGGCCATAAAGCCAAGGTGGAGTGCGCCCCGTGCGTTCCGCGCTGGAGGTGGCCACTGCAAGGTGCTGAGGGTGGTCGGTATCTCATTCACCGACCACCCCTGACTGAATTTTCTCTTTGTTTTCTTTCTTCATCTTGGCAATACCTCCGATTCTGAAATTTGGTATGATTGTTGGCGCACACATTACAGACTCTCGTGTATTTTCTCACAATTTTACCTCGTCTTTTTCCAATCTTGATCGTGATTTTTTTCGGGTCCAGGGGGTGGTCGGTGTTTCATTTACCGACCACCCCGTCCCGACCTTTCTCATTTTCGTTTCTCCCTCTACAGGTCATCTCGGATTGTAAAATTTTGTACGATTGTTACCATACACATTAAGCATTCACCTAGATTTTGTCACGATTTTATCTAATCGTTTCCACACATAACTGCGATTTTTTGGGTCCAGGGGGTGGTCGGTCACCCCAGAAGCGATCTCTCTTTTTTCTTTCTCCGTCAACAGATTAAATTCAAGTGTGAATTTTTGCATGTTTACAACCGTCATGCTAATGGACAGTACACACATGCACACTTTCATAGTTTAGCCTTTCAGTTTCAAAAACTCGTTTAATCCTTGTTTCGTTCATCAATCCCAGTTTTAACATATCTCAACGGAATTCAGTTGGAACATCTGTACGATATTTGCCATCCTCCATGCTCCTATCCTATCATCTAGTACAGTACACACATCGGAGGCGTCCTTCGCGGTGGCTACGCACGCCGTGGCCATACCCATACGCAGCAATGTCTCCATCCTCTCCGCACTTCTGCCAAACCGCTCTACGTCGGTGCTACCAGCCTACCACGGTCTGAAATCCTCGTGAACCACGGTATGAAATCACCACGAAATTCTCAGCATTTGGGCCGCGCGGCAGCGTCGAGGTCTGGCCGGAGCAGGAGTTCCGAGGAACTCATGCTCGTGCGCGTCATCAAATCCATTGGCGTCCAATCGATTCCATGGATATGGATACCAATATTTTGCTTAACGAGCGCGCCAAGCCCTTGACGACGCTCGGCGTACGGAAGGGCAGCGGCGGGAGGAGGGAGCTCATGCCTTGGAGATGATGGTTGAACGGAATGAGAGCATCAAAGATGAGGTGTGAACAAGAGAAGGGTATTTTGGGCAATATAAACATGAATAGATCGTTGAGGGTAACGTCCAGTGACAGAATTGGACGACAGTGGCACATAATAAGGCATTAAAAATTAAGTGGATGGCATAGAAGTAACTTCAATACTTTTCATGTCAGAGAGGGAATCGGGTAAAATTTTAGTGGTATAGAGGAAATTCTCTCTAATATATATTGCATGCAAAAAATAGAGTTTTAACAAGAACTCTAGCACAACTAAATGCGGATCTGTCGAATCTTGTTTGGATGAAGGATTTATCGACTCTAGAAGAGTGGACAACTAATTTATTCCCTCACATTCTTACAATCTTCTTTTGCACAGCAGTTGCTTATGACATCGTGCATGGATATCCGCCATTGTCACCAAATCCCTGATTGCTAGGGCAACGGATCTATGGTCTCCACATACTCAAAGGTTTCAAGTTCACCATCGCCTTCCTCTGCGCTCATGGCGAGCTCTGCTGCATCCAGTAGTGGCTCTAGCTGCCCGTTTTGGCCACCGACCTTGTGCCGGAACAGGCGTATCCTACCCCTTGAACAGGAGCGACGACCATGATGTAATATGTCTAGTGGCTGGCTCAGGATGTACTCACCGCCATGCATCAAATGCGGAGTCATGATCCAACGTCCTGGCCACCTCCCTATCACTATCTGGACCGGGAGTTTGTAGTTTTGTACCGCTTGCTCCAACGAGACTGGTCTCCTCTGCCTTCCTCCATCACCCAAACCTCCTTCACCTGGATTGTGAAACCCATCACCACGAAGCCCAGTCTCCCATGGATGTTCGTCAATTGCCACCCGTCTTCGGCAAAGGATGCTCGCGGCTCGCCGCCTAGCCTGTGGGGCCACGCAGAAGGAAGTGACGCCCTCGTCGTCCAAGTCCAGCGCCATCACCCGGTCGGCGAACGCCGAGAGCCAGTAGGTTGATCCGTCGTCGATGCTAACGGCTCCAGATGACAGATCGTAGGTCGAGCCGCCCACCATAGTCACCGGCACTGTCCGCCATGACGCGTCGCCCAGGGTGAAAACCTATACGGCGTCCACCACTTGCCGCGTCGCTCTTGGGATGTGGACGACCTTGTACTGACCTGTGATTGGGTGGTAGCCGAAGCTGTACTTGCCGTGAGTCCAGAATCGGTCCCGAGAACAGGTAGTTGGCACCGGCGGGAGATCCCCGCTTCTCGCCGGTGATCGGGTTGATTACCGTGATGGCGGAGTACCTGCCGCCTTCTTCGGCCAGCATCCAGCTCTCGTTCAGGCAGAGGAACCCATTGCAGGTGCCAACCAGGTGGACACGGCCGTATCTGCGGGAGCTCGGGAAAGTCCACGTGTTCCTGCGGTGCCCGTCCTTGTCGTCGAAGACGAGGGTGCGGGAGCTGTGATTTTGGTTGAGGAAGGCGAGGATCTTGGGGAGGACTCGCCGCTCCGGCGTGCGCTCGTTGATGAGGTCGCGCCATCGCTTGCAGACGAGGCGGAACCGCCTACGCGAGCTCGTCGGGAGGCGAAGCAGGATCTCCACGAAAGCGTCGTCGGTGGGTATGCAGAGACTCTAGCCTTCCATCGCGACGCACCAAGATCTAACGAATCGTGTCAGCCCTTTTTTTTTTTATCAGTAAGTAACTATAATCGCACCCGAACACGCTGTGGCGATTCAGGCCCAGTTGTGAATCCAAACAGTCGGGTCGGACTCTTTTTTTTCTTTACTTTTCTTTTTGTTCAATCGCCGTTTTATTTGGTCAAGAACAAAAAAACGGTGCGCAGCACGAATAACAGATACAGTTTCAACCTTCTCTGTCTCTAGCACAATTTTATTGACTAATAATTCATATTCCCTCACGTCCTTGCATTGCAATCATTGTCAGTCGTCACAACATCCATTATCCTAATGCTAGGGCAACGGATCTAACTAAGGTCTCCACATACTCAAAGGTTGCAAGTTCCCCAGTGCCTTCCTCTGCGCTCATGATGAACTCGGCAGCATCCAGTGGCGCTAGCTGCCAGTTTTTGCCAATGACCTTGTGGCGGAACAGGCGTATCCTGCTGTGCAGAACAGGCTGTACCTCTTGCTCCAACGAGACTGGTCTCCTCTGCTCTCCAGCACCCAAACCTCCACCGCCGCGATTGTCAAATTCGTTGCCACGATAGCCAGTTTCCCATGAAACGTGCAAAGAACTGTTCAAGCGCCCAAACCTCTTTTGTCACAAAGTCTCCATACGAGACACTAGTCAAACGTCACAGAAATTGTTCAACCTAGTACATTACAAAGAAACCGTGCAAAGAACTTGCTGTTTCTGTACGACATTGGCACCAAAACCCACTCGGCAATAATGGCTCGAGAGTCTCCACGTAGGCAAAAGTCGCCATTGCGCCTGAAATAGTCAGAAAGGTTTTATGGCGCCAGTGTGATAGAAAGCTTTTTTTATAGGACAGTTACAATGCTACACGTAGACAGTCTCATAGGCCGTCTCATGCATTATCACCTAGGATTTTTGATGATGTGAAAGAGAGAGAGGGTGATAAGAGAAAGAGGTGGTTGTTTCACGTAGCAACCACCTCATGCGTCAAATTTAGGAGTATGAGACGACTCTCACACTATTGTACGGGCTCTAGTAGTTTTTTAATGTATAAAAATTCTTTTTTATGTTTACAAATTAAGCAGTACTATAATTAATAGAAAACAACTAATAAGACCATCCATTGTATAAGTCGTCTCATAACACATCTTAAGATTACGTGACATGCATGGTCTATAAGACAATACCGTTGTACTTGCCCTAAGACTAGTCAAACAAAACTGCTCAACCTACATCATTAGAAAGAAACTGTACCAAGAATCTGCCATTACTGTACGACAATTGCTAGATAACCCACTCGGCAATGGTTCGAGAGTCTCCACGTAGGCAAAAGTCGCCACGGTGCCACGTAAAATTTCCTCTTTCATGAGGAACTCCGCCCCTTCCAACGGCCATACCTCCGCATTCTTTCCGTTGTTTGCCGTCAGGTCACCCGCCTTGCGCCGATGCAGTTGCCTCCAATGGGTATAAGGCCAAACTCTATCCTGTATGCTCAGAACGTAGTCGCCGTGCGTGAACTGTGGCGTCGTGATCCAGCGCCCGTGATCATCCGTGCTGCTGCTCGACTCGAGGAGACTGTACCTCCAGCTCCAGCAGGGCTGACGCCGATCTCTCCTCCGCCGCTGCTGCGTTCTAGCACCCACACGTCCACCACCCTAGTCAATGTCGCGGACTGCCTCATGATCACCACACCCAGTCGCGTTTGCACGCTTGTCAAATGGCATGTGGTGCTGTTCTTATTACTCATCTGCAGCAGCTGCACAACTGGTGGCGCCTCAAAGGACGTGACATGCTCGTCTTCAAGGTCCAGCGCCACCACCCGATCTGCCTGGGTAGTGAGCCAGTACGTCGTGCCGTCGATGGAGACGAGGTTGCCCGAGTCGTTGTAGCTCGAGTCCGCCGGGGTGGGCACCTCCCGCCACGCCGGGTGTCTTCTTTCCACGAGTGGTGGTGAAGCGAGACGAGGCGTGGACGACCTTGTACTTCCCCGTGGTCGGGTGGTACGCGAAGCTGTACTGCCCCGTGTCGCCGGACTTTACCCACGGCTTCGGCTCCGAAGGCAGCTGGATCGTCTTGCCGGTCATCGGATTGACGATCACGATCTTCGTGAGGTTAAGGTAGGAGCAATCTAACCACGAACTCCAGCAGCAGTCTCTCAGGCAGATCAGGCCGTTGCAGGATCCGACCATGTGGACGATGCCGTTCTCGATGTCGAGGCCGTGATCGATGCCAGAGTCGGTGAAGAACTCCCACTCGTCGTCGGGTTGCCGGTAATCGTCGTGGATGACGCATGCGCGGGCGCCGCCTGGTTGGCTGAAGAAGGCGACGATCTTGGACCGGGACTGCATCTCCTTGGTGCGCTCGTCGATGGCGTCGCGCCATAGCTTGGAGACGAGGCGGAACCGCCGCCGCGCGCTCGTCGGGAGGCGCAGCAGGATCAACACCAGGACGTCGGTGGGTAGGAAGAAACCGGCATTCGCCATGGCGGCGGCCACATACGCTTCTCTTTTGGGGGATCAATACTTGTCTGTGAGATATAATGGGAGATCACACACCGGTAGGTTATGTTATTTGTGATGAGGTCAAGGTAGTCGAGTCGGCGATTATCCACGTGTCAACCGATCCGCAATGAAGATGATGTATACTTGTCGAACAAAAAATAATAACAACTAGATGAAACCCCGCGGCTAATGCCGTGGGAACACATAATCTTCCAGGAACAAATGCATTTCGAAGACAAATGATGGAATTAAGATTATAAATAACTGCAAAGCAATAGGACATGAAAAAATTGTGATCTAAATTTACTCAGCTCTACACAGCAGCTTCCATTAACATGTTACAATAAAACAAATGTTATGCTTGTGTGGAAGAGTATAGAAAACAATGTTTCTAAAGAGAGAAACATCTAACTGGTCTTAAAAAATCCAAAGGGTCAATGAACTAATTCCTGATCAAGATGGAAGAATAATGGGTTGCAGTTGCACCACAAGGAGCTCAATTTTGG
Source organism: Eleusine coracana subsp. coracana (assembly GCA_032690845.1). Taxonomy (NCBI): domain Eukaryota; kingdom Viridiplantae; phylum Streptophyta; class Magnoliopsida; order Poales; family Poaceae; genus Eleusine; species Eleusine coracana. The sequence continues at coordinate 59,106,149 of CM064432.1, read as the reverse complement.
TGAAGTATCTGTTCCGCCTGCCTCCAAAGTAGTCAGCCATGGATTGAGTGGTGGCAAGATGGGAATGAGATGACTACTATCTAGTATCAACTATAGGTGCTGGAATGTGTTGTACGAACCAACATGAAACAAATATGATTAACCATTAGGAAACAATATCATTTGCAAAAGAAAACTCTCGCTGTTGAAAGAATCTTGGACTTAGTTTAGGACTCCAGCAACTTTGTTTTAAAAATTAGTCTGCTTACTGCAAAGCTTATGTTGAAATTATCTCACAATCACAGTAAGCCTACGTGTGAGCGTCAAACATAAGCAGGGAAACTCCTATAAAATCATTGAGAAGAAATTATGAAATAAATATGAATAAAGTCTGGAAAAGAGTAGAAGTGACCTCAAAATAGTATCATAAATTAACTGGCAAGAGGAAATGCGCTAACTAATATAACAACAACAACAAAGTCTTTAATGCCAAGCAAGTTGGGGTAGACTGGAGATGTATGTTAGAAACAATGGGTAAAATTTGCTAATTAATAGAGCAAAAAATATATGTAGCTGGTAAAAGTGTGTCTGCTTAAACGGCAAAAAGTTTTCCATTTCAACAATAATCTGCTACAGTGGTTTCCCATCCTAAACAAATTGAGTGTAAGTTCCATTTTGATTATGGCAACTTTTTACAGAATGATAATAATGTAGCTAGATTCTGCAATATGTGTGCAAAAGGATGTATTATAAATACCGACACTATTAATATATATTGCCAAATATGATGATAATAAGAGGACAGACCAACAAAGAAAAGTAGGAAATCCAGTCATGTCCACCTCTTTACACAGTAAAATATATGAATTGGGATGCTGTATTATATGATGCACAAAGTTTATGTCTAAAACTTCTCATGGACTTTGCAAGACGAAGTCTATGTACCTCAATTAATGAATATGGTGCACGCACCTCTTTGCAAATTATGTGACCCCAACACCAAAAAACTAAAATATGGAGCACAACAGGTAAGAAACAACAATGGTGCTCTTCATAGAAGTATGGCAACAAACCGGCTTACTAAAATCCTGAAATAATAAATTGAGGCAATATAAACAATTAGCAATTGCAATTGATTATCCACTGGAAAAAAACTGTTGCAAAATACCTGCATATCATTCTTGCCTTTCTAGCTCCTGTAACTGCTTCACCGGCTTGATTTCCTGCCCGTAAAGAAAGAAATGAACACATGTATATACTGACAGGTCAAACACATCCAAAATACTATCTACTCTCTTCACAGTCGATATAATTTAGTATAGATGACAAAATTATGCATGAGACTGCATGATGCAGGTTGGTATAGATGACAAAATTATGCATGAGACTGCATGATGCAGGTTGGTACAGAAAATGCAGATATCTAAATGCGGAACTGCTAAATACTACAGTGGCAGATAAATAGTAGCGTACATGAAAAGATGAAACTGTAAGTTGTAATTTTTTTTTATTTGTGGTCAAAAGAATAATATCTTCCTATAAATGTATCCATACGATAAATCTCAGACAGGGACAAAACCCGTTGACCCATTAAAATATGTATTATAATAGTGGGATTCGTGTTCTAAAACAGTAACCGAGCTTCATGCTCTAATAAATTTGAGCAAAAAAATGATATCTTCCTGTAAGTTGCAACTGATCAGTCATCATGAGCATACTTCCATTGGCATATCATGCACCGCCAAAACTAAAGTTAAAAAATAGATGCAGGTACATGAAAATAACCAAAAAAAAAACAATTATAGGACCATTTTCCATGATCTGCCAATGAGGCAATGACACAAACCGAAGCATGAGTTAGAGCTAAATAAACACAGTACATCTCATATCAGTAATCAGTATTGAATAGCTCGACGTGCAAATAAGTAAATTCCTCATACCTAACTGTAGTTTCATAAATTGGAAGATGATAAATACATCAGCACCCTAACTGTAGTTTCATAAACTGTAGCCTCATGCAACCATAAAACTGCAGTCACACACATGCCAAATTGATCGACTGGTACCGAGTCCCAAACGAAATCAGCAAGGCAAGACAAGAAAACTACAGTAGATATACCTAGCAAGTTTGATGCAGGACCACGGCAGATGAGAGTGGAAAGAAGCCCCGCCAGCAAGCCATGGAAATAGTGTAGGAAGCGAGCCATGTCGCAGGGGAACACCGAACGTGACGACAACCTCGACGTCGAGCCTCCATGGAAGTAGGGTGAACCCCTAGGCCCCTGCTCCCTATATGCCAAATTGGAGGAAAGAGTCAAGGGGAAAAAAGCAGTTGAAGATAGCTGGATTGTAGGACCGTATTTCAGGTATCAATTGAGGCGGTGACTCACCTGAAGGCATGGTAGTGACGCAACAGTTGCAAATAGAAGCAGGTTCACTTCAGCCGACAACAACCATAGAAGGAGTGGACATGAAAGGTGGGGGGGGGGGGGGGGTGGCCGAGTGGAGGAGGAGGAGGGAAGGAGGGCACGACAGGGGAGCCGACGACCAGCGAAGGCGACGCTTGGTGAGGCCGCACTGCCGCAACGGTGCAGCCATGGCTGTCGAAAGGGGATAGAATCGTGGGGATCGAGAGGAGGAAGACCCGTTTGGATAAGAGCGGAAGGGTAAGAATGAGAAATCACGCGAGGCATGGGAATGTTTGGCTAGATCAATCTCCACGTCTCAGATCCAACGGCTGGAAATATCTGTAGAGCTTGTGAACAGTGCAACGCGCTTGGTGAGGCCGCACTGCTGCAGCGGTGCAGCCATGGCTGTCGAAAGGGGATAGAATCATGGGGATCGAGAGGAGGAAGACCCGTTTGGATAAGAGCGGAAGGGTAAGAATGAGAAATCACGCGAGGCATGGGAATGTTTGGTTAGATCAATCTCCACGTCTCAGATCCAACGGCTGAAAATACCTGTAGAGCTTGTGAACAGTGCAACAGTAGCTGAGGGCAATTGTTGTAGGAAACTTTTATGTGTTTTATAGATTCTCACACGGTCATCGATGAGCGCCTAGAGTTTGGATCCGCCATTTTTTCAGTCAGACGTCATCGAAGAGCACCTATTTGATGGCAGCACATCTCCAGTAGCCATCATCCCAGCAGAGTGCTCGGCAATGGCTCTGAAGTCTCGACGTAGGCAAAAGTACAGAAACCACCACTGCCATTGCTGTCCTCCGGTCTAATGACGATCTCTTCGACTCTTCCCACTCCGACTCTAGCTTACCCATTCAATATTGGGAGTTATAAACTATCGTAAATGAGCGAAGTGGCACTGTTGCTGACCTAGTGACCTGTGGGATGGAACTAGCCTTAAGTGCACTTTCAGAAGAAATGTTAGTAGCCGGTTAATGGAAAAATGGTAGGATGTGGAGCTGTTGGCTTCTACCATTAGTTTTACTGGAGAAGAAGATAGCTTGATCTGGCAATTTTCTTCTTTGCTATTTATTCTACGCAATCTCTTTATGCTGTAACTAATAATACATGAGTCATTCCTGTCCATTTCTTTTTACGGTTGATGTCAAATAACAAGTTGCTAACTAAAGATAATCTAGCGAAAAGAAGGCATGTGGAAGATGGCAGCCCCAATAATCTATGTTAACTGGCATCGAACAATAGGAAATGCAATTGCATTACAAGTCCCACATCCTTACGACAGTAGTATCTCACGCCGTCGCTTTCTCGTTAGCACATATCCTGTTGGCATCCCAGGTTGCTCGGCAACGGCTCTAGAGTCTCGACGTAGGCAAAAGTATTGAGACCGCCAGTGCTATCCTCCGCTCTCATGACGACCTCCGCCCACTCCGATTTCCGCAGCTGCTTCTTGTTGCTATCATCCCCGGTCAAGTTGCCCACTTTTTGCCGGTAAAGTGACCACTGATACTGTCCCGAGGGCGAGACCTTCCATGCCGCGCTCAAGATGTACTCGCCGTGCGTCAAATGCGGCGATGAGATCAAGGAACCACGGATCAACGGAACACCGGCAAAGTCGTATATCTGGCTCCACCTTGGTTGCTGCTGTTCTTCACCTTCCTCCAGCACCCAGACCTTCAGCCTCCTCGGTGTTCTCAACACCAGACCAAGCTTCGCGTGGATGTTCCTTAACATCCGTTCATTTGCCTTCCCCGGACCCGGACTCACCTCAGCAGCCGCCATCGTGTCGAAGGCAGGTTTAAATAACCGCGGTTAACCGACTGGTTTTCCTGGTTAACCGTATAACCGGTTCGGTCCGGTTACCTCGGCCGGTCGGTTAATCGCCAATAACCAACCCTATGACTATAGCAAATCAGTTAATCGGCCGGTTATCCTGGTTAACCGGTCAGTTTTCCCCCGAACCGAGCCGGACGGTTAACTCGGTTATTTGAATCCTGGTCAAAGGACGCGACGCGCTCTTGCTCAAGGTCCAGCGCCACCACCCGGCTGGAGCACGCCGTGAGCCAGTACGTTTTCCCGTCGACGCTCACAACGCAACCCAAGCCGTTGTAGCTCGGTCCGGCCGGCTCTGTTGGAACCAAGGATCAACGAACGATCAAATAAAACACGAGACATGGTGATTTGCTGGGCGACGAACGCCCGCCGGGCGATGAACGCCCCCAGTGATGAACACTGGCCTTTTTCTCTATGTATTTCACTCGGCTCACCAAATACACGAGGTTATAGTGACTCTTTTAGGCTCGAACACATTCAAGTTGTTGAAACACCACGAAACGGCAAGTGCACATGCCTTTCCCCAACTGAACTCTTAGATATTCTCTGCCGACGCAATGATGGAAAATTACCCTCGACTCAAAGGATATAAAAAGGTGAAAATGTTTAATTTTAGGTCATGCCCTTTGTCCGAGTAGTGCTACTAATCTTAAAAGTCAAACTACAAGGTCACTACATTATTGTATTTGTTTTATAAATGTAATAGCTAATTAATTGCATGTGCGTTGGAATGGATACTGAAAGAAAAAATGACTTTCTCAACATATGGTTAGCTAGGTTCATTATGGTGAAAGACCAAGAGAAAAAATGACTTCTTTTAAGTAGCTATTCCAACATGTAAGAGTACTTACTTGTATAAATAGATATGCGCGCACAAACACATATACTTTTATGAGCGTCTTCGACAAACTGAGACGACTAATGTTGAGATTCACGACTCATCAGAGACAGGGGATATAACCTCCTACTGAAAAAAATAATTAGTTGTAAATAGAACACTCATGCCACGTCTAAGACTTGAACCGGGTGGATTGGTTCCACCACAAAGAACCTAATCAGCTGAGCAAGAAATTTACTTTTTAAGACAAATCTGCACATGCTTTTTTATGTTCCCAAACTATATTTTGCTTAATGATATTGATGTTCACTCATTATTTGAACGACACTATACTTGTCACGGATCAATAAATAATATATAAATATATAACAAAAGACAGGTATTAATCTGAACAACTAGTGTATATATGCTGTTATTCTCTCATCTCTCACGATCTTGAGAGTTAAGACTTTTCTACGCTCCACTTGGTCATGGCGTCTGGGCACTGGCTCTTGAGTCTCCATGTATGCAAAAGTGGTGATTTGGCCTTTTTTTCTCGTCCATACTCATGATGAGCTCTGTCTTCTCTGTGGTTCTCTCCTTGCGTCTGTCATCAGTTGAGTTGCTACCTTTGTGCCGGTATAGCGATGTCAGCCACCTTGAATAGAAATAGAAATATTTCTCAACTCTTGATGCGCTCAAGATGCAACCACCACTGTACGCCAACTGCGGCGCCACCATCCAGAAGTTTCGAGTCGTGGTGGTAAGACTGTGCGTCGGGCTCCACTGCAGCTGCTCTCCTCCGCCTTCCCTTACCCACACACCCACCCTTTCCCAAGCGGCTTCGTAAGGGTGGGCTGCCGACACAACGACACCGAGGTTCCCATGGGCGTTTGTCAACTGCCACTTTGCTCCTGCCGGAATCGGGCCGGTCTGCTTTACCGATGGCACCGTGAAGGACGTGACACGCTCATCGTTAAGGTCCAGCGCCATCACCCGGTCGAAGGACTCAGTGAGCCAATACGTGCGCCCGTTCAAGCTGAGGGGTTCAGATGAGAGGTTGCAGCTCCCCTGGACGAGCACTGGCACCTCACGCCACGCCTTATCATCACCCAGTGTGAACACCTGCACCGCCTTGAAAGCAGCTAGATCCCGCAAGCACGGGATGTTCACGACCTTGTGCTTCCCGGTCACTGGGTGGTACCCGAAGCTGAACTTCCTCGAGGACCTCATCTGGCTCCACTTCCACGGCGCGGCGCCGGCGGCAGCTCCAGCTTGTCGCCGGTGATCGGGTTGGTCACCGTGATGGTCGAGAAGCTGAAGCCCTCGAACGACCGGCTGTCGTGCAGGCAGAGCAGGCCGTTGCACGAGCCATTGGTCGTTGCGCTAGCTAACGCTGTGTCTGTTGTGACAGGGTGCATGATATATAGAATTCAGGATGAGCACGGGATCCTTTACAGCTCTTGCTTGGTCCGTGACATGCACGTACGTGTTTACATCATCTTACTCGATATATATGGCGCGCGTAATTGGTTGGAAGTTGCTTGGAACAGGAGTATTGGAGTAACAATCCAATATTGCTCTGCCGTAAGGAACCTAAGGATTGCATAGGCGGCCCCAGTAGGGCCGCGCGATAGATGCCCGCAATGGAAGACGAGTGCTGGGACGGCTCCATCCAGGCGCACGCCTTCGTGGAGATCCTGCTGCGCATCCCGCCGAGCGCCCGGCAGCGGTTACGCCTCGTGTGCCGTCACTGGCGCGACGTCGTCGACGAACACCTACCGGCGCGGCGACGAGCTCACTCCAAGGTCCTTGCCTACGTCAGCAGACGCCGTCTCCACCACACCCCCCGCATCTACTCTTCGACGACCTAACTGAAGGGCGCAGCAGGGAGCTGGATCTGCAGCGCAGCGCAGCGAGGCAGGCGGCTGCGCCTTCCACGTGATCGGCACGTGCAACGGCCTTCTCTGCCTGTGCTGCTACAACACCGGCATCGTGTTGTTCAACCCAACCACAGGCGAGAAGCTGGTTGTGGAGCTACCTCCGTTTCGTCTTCCCCAGCAACGCCACGCCGGCTACAGCTTCTTCACATTCCACCCAGCGACCGGGCTGTACAAGATCGTGCTCGTCGTCCCGGGCACCAACGAGAATTCGTTCGATGAGGTGCATGTGTTCACCCAGAGAACCAGCATTGTCGTTGAAAACTTGAGTGACAAGTAAGAAGTACTAGAATCCAGATATATATGCATGCGAGTGTCCGAGGGACAGAGGAATAGAGAGAAGCAGCATATATTGCGGCGGCGACGACTAACAGCGCGAAGCTGCACTCCTGATGATGGACGAGTGCTGGAGCATCCCGGACGACGCCTTGGTGGAGATCCTGCTGCAAAGTCATCGACGAGCCCTCGAACGCCGGAGATGAAGGGTCGGGCCGTGCCTCTCGCCTTCGTCGGCAACGAGTACAAGTCTTCCGTGCACCTCGTCGGGGAAGGGTACACCAGCAGAGGGGTGTGAAGAAACTACGCGAGACACCGGCCTCTGGACGAAGGCCACTACGTGTGGTGGGCCTGGGAGCCCGGCGGCTACTACCCCTTCGACACCGCGATGGTGGGCACGTGCAATGGCCTTCTGTGCGTGTGCGACAACATGGTCCCCGTCCGTGACGCTGGTCAACCCGGTCACGGACGAGGAGCTGCCCGTCCCGCAGCTCCCGGACTCGGAGCACTGGGACGCCTCGCTGCCGATCGACGAGCTGGCACGAAGCGTACAGCTTCGCGTACCACCCGACCACGGGGAAGTACAAGATCTTGCACCTGCCGTGCTGCTTCGACCGGACGGGCCACTTGGACAGGGTGCAGGTGCTCACGCTCGGGGAGTCCGTCGCGGCGTGGCGAGACGTGCCGGCCCCCGCGGCATGCGCGAGCTGCTGCCTCAAGTCCGGCATCGTCAGCGTCGACGGCGCTACGTACTGGATCAACGAGGACACCGACCGGATCGTGGCGTTCGACCTCGACGACGAGCGGATCACGCCCGCCGTGCCCCTCCCGGTGGCCGCCCGGCCGCGCGGCAGCCGGTACCTGACCGAGGTGCGCGGGCGGCTAGGCGTCGTCGACTACGCCGACCTAGAGTCGAAGGCAACGGTTGAGGTCCGTCTGGGTGCTCGGGGACGGAGCGGACAGGCAGGCGTGGAGCCGGCGGTGCAGCGTGCGTGTGCAGGAGGTGGAGCACCGGCCGGCGCGGCCGCTCTTCGTACACGGCCACCATGTCCTCACGTATTGTTGGGCCAAAGGAAACGTCGAGCCCGAAGGAGTCTTCTGGCTGTACGGGCACGCGCCGCAGACGCGGAGGATGCAGTGTAGCGAAGCGCGGGTCAGCGAGCAGAGCAGGAGGGTGGCGTTGACCGGCACGATGGAGGGCGTCCGCCTCCACACGTTCGCCTATGTGGAGACTAGAAAAAGCGGTGCACAACAAAGAGGATTAGGGGTGCAGGCTGCATTCTTCTTTTGAGGAGTGAGGACAGCGTTGTTCCGACGAGGGGGACTAAAGGCGGCATTGTTCCGGTGAGGTGGACGAAAGGACAGTTCATGGCAACATGGGCATTGGAATTAACAGAGATGAAAATTAAATTAATTAACCAAACTGCTTTGGAATTCATATCATTTTCTGAGAAAAAAAAACTCAATTGGGGGAGTTCTTGGAAAATGATGACGTCAACAAAAAAACTGTGAAAATTAATAGATGTTGCGATACTTACAAAATATTTCAACATTAAAGTCACAATAAAGAAAATGTTGAATATTTATATTGTTTATTTTACATGATATAGGTAATTTGTTGTATAAAGACTTTTTGTGCTATCATATTCTTATAAGCAAGCACTATCTTACAATGTTAAAAGTGGTAGCACAAGAGTTGACAAGACAGTGTCGTGGTTTACATTGGAGGCTAACTTTGTATTTAAAACTTTATAGTTAATGGTTATACTAGTCCTACAAGACTAGTAATGTACAACCATAGTTATAGTTCATATCATTTCTAATACTTTACAAGAAATTGAGTACATGATGATGATAGATACAACCACTTAGCATGCATGCCAAGAAAAACTGACAAGAAACTACCAAACACAGCAGAAGAGTAACTCTAATGACAGCGATAGGGGAAAAGCAAACTCCAATCCACAGGTAACTTGAGTGTAGTCACAATCCTTTAATCCTTCAATTCTTTGCATCATCGAAATTGTTCTTTGCCTTGAAACTGAAATCAACAAGCTCGTGAGTACATAATGTACTTAGCAAGTACCCTACACTATTCAAAATAAATGTGATGCATGCAATTGGTATAGTAGCAAAGTAAGAGGACAAAGCTTGTTGTGGAAAGCAAGGTTCAAAGTTAGTTATGCTCAAATATCTATTTTAAATCAAAGTTGAGACCGAAGTTTCAAAAATAAACAAGTTTTATTATCTTGCCCCATAGGGATTAACACGTTCTAAAAAAGTTTAAATTTTAATCTTGGTTCCTCCCCTTGAACCAAGCCATAACTATAGGATTGAATAAAAAAAATATTTAAAAGAGGTGAGAAGGTAAGAAGGAAAACAACACTAATCTAGTGTGACACTTCAATAATGTTGTCCATGATGGGGGACACTGCTATGCATATAAATTAAGACTCTACCGAGTTTGTATAAATGTACCTACAATCTGAGAAATATTTAAGAGTACCTAGTTCTTTAAGGTGCTCACATGAACCTTTCTCAAGTTAAGGTTGTCATCATCCCGCTTCTCTAGGAGGGGGATTATTTCGTGAAGTTCAAAAATAAACTGGTAACTACATTATTTTATCTTTTTTTCATACATATCATACAAATGTCTTACACTAGTACAACAAGATAAGTACTTTCTAGTGTTTTCTTTAAAATAACATAATCTCAAAATAATTTGTCTAGTTAAAGCAATTTTAATTTTCTTTTACTCTTGTCATGGATCTTACCTAGCCTAAGCTAATTCATTCCTGACATCTTATTCATTAATCTAATCAATATACTCTTGCTACAACATTAATAGTAGTAGAGCTTTTCTATTAATGTAATTAAAAAAACAACGTCGGCATTCTCGGAGGTGAGGTGATGAGAGGCAAAGAAATAATCCATTACTAGCTTTATTATAATATCTTAATATATTGTATGCATATGTTAAGATTTAATTATTAAGTCAATCATTTGTTTAGAACATGGTCTATGTCATATTTTGTTTAGTTCAAAGGAGAAGATTATTTCAAGTCAAATACTAAGATCTCGCCTAACTCTAGTTTATTGGACCCTCATCATGAAACCATAGTCTTAAACGTGAAGAAATTTAGGAAACAATTTACACAGTAACAGAATGATCTTGATGGTATAAACTTAAGATGATACATTATGAACATAACTTAATATATATATATGTTCTCAACTGATACAGAATATTATGGTTATATAGATTTTGATCAACACATTATGTGAAATGCATATACGTGGCATGATAAAGACCATACAGAAGTTTATAAACTTATCCAGCATATAAAAGACATAATTTAGAAATAAAATATGACCTATCTTTAATTTTCAAGTACATACACCTAGAACATGTCCATTGGCAACAGAAGTTTCTAAATGAGAGACACCAAAAAAAATAAAGAAATTCGTGATCGATATAACCCAATAACAAAATTTCGCACATAAGATGTGCAAATTGAATGATTATTCGACCAAATAAGATAAGATATGCATAAATAAGCGAACAGTTTATTATGTGGTGAGGATTTTAATTCTTTTCCAATCAATTACAATATCATGTGGAACATTGAACCCAAATCCTAGTGTCGTCATGTACACAAAAGTGAAGGTGAATCACTTGACCACCCTCTAAAGATCCCAGCTTCCTTCACCACATTTTGTGTATAATATCACAATGCGACACACCAACCTAAAATTCTGAAAGGTAAGAACTTTGATAATACAACATGTGTGGGAGAATAAAGCCATAAAGGAGACCAAGAAGTAAGAATGCAAGTTTCCTATTTTTTTGGTCAGTGATCGGTAGCGATGAAAGCGCTTGAAAATGATTAAAAGAAGTCTTAATTGTTTTTATTTTCATATTTTTTTAAAAAATCAATAACAGTATTAATGCAAATGAATAGACATTGATATTTTGGTAAAGTCGGAAATAATATTGTTATAACTAAAATTGATGAAATCACTCGAGAAGTGATATTAACAATTAGAAAGATGAATTCTGAAGTGTAGGAATGATAAAGACAAGTATTTTAATAATCGAGTATGTCTTGTAACAAAGAAAAACTTTTATATTATAAGAACTAGCATAATTGTTCATGTAAAAATAAATTACAACGAGTTGCTGCAATACCGATTTTAGAACTTCAGTCTCTCCTTCATTGTTCTATACAGAGCAACTTACGATTTTTTCACACTTAAAATCACTTGTCTTTTTAGAGCGATTAGCTACAATCAAGAACTCAATATGGTAGTTACTTATATTGCTTTATACTTCAAATTTTTTTTTACTACAACATCCACGTATTACCATTATTTTTTCTTCCATTTCTTCAAAATACTATTTTCGTGTGTTGCTATCGATAAAGTTTGAAAACAAGCCCTGATAAACCGATAATTGCCATTTTGCTTTTATCTCTAGTGATCTGTAGCGATGAAAACGCTTGCAAACAATTAGAAGAAGTCTTAATTGTTTTTGTTTTCATATTTTTTTTAAAAGCAAAATTGATAACGATATTGATGCAAATGAATAGACATTGATATTTTGGTAAAGTTGAAAATAATATTGTTGTAACTAAAATTGACAATATCGCTCGGGGAAGCGATATTAACAATTAGAAAGATGAATTCTGAAGTGTAGCAATGATGAAGCCATTCATTAGGAATTTCATAGGAATTAAGAGTTTCCAATCCTTTGTTCCTAAGTGATGCATAGAAAACTTTTTACAGGGTTCAAATCATATGAAATTTCTTTGTTTTTTCTTTGTTTCAAAGGAGCCCTTAAGTTCATCTGAATCTTCTTTTCTGTAAGATGCAAATGAGTACCCAGTGAATAATTGTGGATCAAAATTCTGTTTCATTTGTTTTACTAGCTTCATAAGGTAGAGCATATATTTAGTTAATTCTAGAGATTTTTGGACCAATCACTAGGGATAAAAGCAAAATGGTAGTTATCGGCTTGTTTTCATACTTTATCGATAGCAACACATAAAAATAGTATTTCAAAGAAATGGAAGAAAAAATAATAGTAATACGTGGATGTTGTAGTAAAAATAATTTTGAAGTCTTTCGATTATTTTTGCATATTTTTATTTTAATGTGAAAATTACCATAGATCAATATAAATAACTACCATATTAAGTTCTTGATTATAGCTAATTGCTCTAAAAAGACAAGTGATTTTTAAGTCTGAAAAAATCGTAAGTTGCTCTGTATAGGATTATGAAGGAGAGACTGAAGTTCTAAAATCGGTATTGCAGCAAGTCATTGTAATTTATTTTTACATTCACAATTGTGCTAGTTCTTATAATATAAAAGTTTTTCTTTTTTACCGGACATACTCAATTATTAAAATACTTGTCTTTATCAGGTGCGTTTGACACTGCTTATTGAACTGCTTATTGGAAGTGCTTATGGTCAATAAGCAGTTTGAACTGCCAATAAGTAAAATACCAAAGTGGTTATGAGGTATAAATACCTATAAGCACTTTGTAATTTTGTACTAGCCATAAACACTTTGGACAAAGCAGCAAAACGTAGCTTATAGTGCTTATGGGTCAGCATAAGCAGTTTTGATAGATAAGTATAAGCAGTTTTGCCAAATAGGTTAACTACTTATATTACAATAAGCACTATAAACAGTTTTCAAAAAATAAACACTATAAACACTTTGAATATAAGCAGTATCAAATGTATCCTAAGATAGAGCTGAGCGGATGGAGGTTCGATCCTCCACCTCGCACACCCTGTAAATTTTCCAATGAAGGCCGAGTAAGAAGGGTCTGTATCTTTCAAAAAAATTAATTATGTATTTTTTCTATTCTTGTATATTTACAATTCTGTGTTCTAAAGAAACCCGAAATGTCCTTAACAAGTTATCATAGTTGGTTCAATTGACGTCATCGTTTGTAGGTAAAGGTTACTGTATTGCATCGGGGAACTTGAAAGACGATCTACTTTGGCAGACACTTGTTCAAGGAGGTAAGCGCTAAACATTCATAACTTACCAGTTCAATGGCTTCTTCATAAAATGTATCATGATAGTTTGTTCTTTATAAAATATAACATGATGGTTTGTCCGCAATGAGATTTTTACTATTTTGTCCAATATTTCGGTGGGCTTTGATAGAATGCCTACCAAACATTGGGATTCGTTAAAAACTTAAAATGTACAGTACTACGTTGTATCAACTGGTAAAATGCCTGATTCAAAAAAAAAAAAAAAACTGGTAAAATGCCCATAGATATTTTGGACGAAATTAGCCCTGTCCTTCTTCTGGCCCGCAACACATTACGTCCTTCAGATTCCTATCGGATGTCTGACGTTGGTCGGGTGCACCAGAAGTTAGTGCTCTCTCCCCTATCCACTCCACACCCGCCCCTTCCATCCTGCCACTCCACCGGTCCACCCCGCCGACGCCTGGCCAGCGGAGCGGACGCGCGCGGCGCGCCGCGTTAGACCCGACGGGTGCGGAACAATGAGATGGCGCTGCAAGCCCAGCAGCTGCCGTCCTTCCCCTTCGCCTTCCCGGCGCTCCGGATCCTCCGCCTCCGCTGTACTCTCCCGTCCTCCACCAAATTCTTCCTCCGTTCCCATCCCCAGCTCCGAACCCCGCGGCGGCGTAACCACCGAGCTGCGTACTCTCCACACCGTTTCTTGGACCATCAAGCCAGAGAAGGCAGCGGCGACAGAGACGAAAGGTGGGACCCACCCGCCAGCGTCTCCCGAGCTCGCCTCCAGGGCGCCCGGAGGGATAAGGAGGAGGGCGGTTGGTGGGGTCCATCGCACGGCGTCGAGGCGGGGCCAGAGGAGAGGCTCCAAGAACCCGAGGACGAGGCCGGCAACGACGTGGGCGAATGGGACCCACCTGTCAGTCCCTTCCGTGGGCAGCGCGAAGAACCATACCACCAAGGGGAGGAAGATGAAGATGGTGGAGGACCCGAATGTCTGGACCCGAGTTTCTTCTTGCAAAGCCAGAAGTGGGTAAGCGGCACTCGCACCACCACCACGTCCGCCATGGAAGAAATCCTTTCCATCGCCCGGAGCCCCCTTGCGGACGGCCCGGAGTTTGCCAAGTTCTTGGACGGTTACAACCTCGAAGACCTGAGCGAGGGGGACTGCGTGGAACTGATGATGAGGATGGTAGAGGAGGAGCTGGTATTGGGCTGTGTACACCTGTTCCAGTGGATGAAGGAGCAGGAGAGGCTGTCTGTGCCACCACGGGCACTGTTGGTGGCTATTGCTGCGCTTGGGCGAACCGGGATGGTTGACGAGATCATGGAAATTGCCTTAAACTTGCCATTACAACGGGAGTTCCATGAGACGGTCCTTTACAATGCCGCAATGTCTGCTGTCACCTACTGCCGGAGGTGAGCATTATCTTAACTGATGTCTGGAACTTATTGTGTAAATTGGACAATCTGCATGTTCAGTAATTGTTTAGTCACTTTCTTTTAGTGATGCAAGAGTTGTTAGTTGTTTCCCACTTTCGTCTTCAGATTCAGTAAGTGACTACATCCGTAATTAAAGATAGTGGTGAACCGCGCTCCAGATTTTAGCTGGGGCGTACTGACCATGGCTATTGGCTTAGCAGCATAATTTGACACTGAATCAAGCTCACCGTCCACTGAACAAGTCATTGCTAGCTGGGGCTAGTGACTCCCTGCTGTATGGGATTGGGATGGTCTACCTATGATTAAAGATAAATAACAGAACTAGATAATGTGCCATATTTCTTTGCTGTAATTTATCATTTAACAGGATGACCATATTTCTCCTTTGTTGCTATCAGATATGATGATGCCTGGGAAATATTTGAACTTATGGAAAAGAACAATGTCCAACCTGATCACATGACATCCTCAATCTTGCTTAACGTAATGAAGAAGACTAAAGCATCTGCCAAGGATGCATGGGAATTTTTCCAAAGAATGAATAGAAAGGGAGTCAACTGGAGTTTAGATGTTGCTGATGCTCTGATAAATATCTTCTGTTGTGAGGGGCTGACAAAGGAAGCTCTGATCATCCAATCAGAAATGGAAAAGAGGAGAATTTTATCAAACACAAGTATATATAACACATTAATGAAGGCATACTGTAAATCCAATCAAATTGAAGAAGCCGAGGGACTCTTTGTTAGGATGAAAGATAGAGGAGTACATGCAACAACAGTAACTTATAATATCCTTATGGATGCTTATGGTAGAAGATTGCAACCAGAGGTTGTTGAGCTGTTACTTCTAGAGATGCAAGGTCTAGGATTGAGACCAGATGCTAGGTCATACAATTGTCTCATAAGTGCCTATGGGCGGCAAAAGAAAATGAGTGGCAAGGCTGAAGATGCATTCCTGAGGATGAAGATGGATGGCATTAAGCCATTATCTTCTTCATACACAGCATTGCTTAGTGCATATGCTGTCAATGGACTGCATGAAAAAACTTACACTTTATATATGGATATGAAAAGAGAAGAACTTAAACCTACTCTAGAAACCTATACAGCTTTGCTTCATGCTCTTAGGAGAGCTGGTGACACAGAGAAGCTAATGGAGACATGGAAATCAATGATTGATGAAAAGGTTGGTGGAACAAGAGTCACATTTCACATGATACTCGATTGCTTAGCGAAACATGGGCTTTATCTTCAGGCAAGGGATGTTATATATGAATTTGGAAAGATAGGTTTGAAGCCTACAGTCATGACATTCAACATTTTGATGAATGCGTATGGAAGGGGAGGGCAGCATTACAAATTGCCCCAACTTCTAAAAGAGATGGTTGTGCTGGAGCTAAAACCAGACTCCATTACATATTGTACAATAATATATGCATATGCCCGTGTTCGCGACTTTTCAAGGGCGCTCTATTACCACAAACAGATGGTTCGAAGTGGGCAAGTGCCTGATGCTCGGTCATATAGAAAGTTGTTGAATACTTTGGATGTAAAAGCTGCAAGAAAGAACATAAAGGATAAAAGTGCCATACAAGGGATCATAAAAAGCAAATCTGGCTTAAAACCTAGGAAGGAAAAGAAAGATGAGTTTTGGAAGAACAGAAAGAAACGGTTGATGCTGAACCCGGCTTATGGGCACCAGAGAAAAAGATTTTTGTGATCTTTATCTCCAGTGTACATATGATTGCTCATGTACATCCCTATCCCATGCTTCTCAGTAATTCATCCTCCTAGGATATTTAAGTTTGAGGCTACAGGGTTAGACCTACTTGTTGCTGTTCAGTTGGTGTCAGCATTAGTACTGGAAACATTGTAATAATGTTTGAACTATTGTTCATGCAGGAAATCTGTTAAGCTGTTCAGTAACTTCTATGCTGCTGATAACATAGTTGCATCTCCTTTAGCTCTAGAACGTGTAAGTTTTCTTTGAACACTGTTTGTTCATAGACTCAATGGCCTATATTCACCCTCATGTCAGTAGCTGTACATTAGTTTTGTGGGAGACTTCTATGCTACTGTCCTTCTCATCTAGAACTTGATGTACTCCCGAAAACTGTTATGAAATTGTTATAATGTTCCTGTTATGACAATGGCATTAGTTAGCCAATGGGTGTGAACAACAGGATACTGCAACTAAAAGGTGAATGCTGGTATGTAATGTCAATTTCACTGAGAGGAGGATGGGGACAAGTTTATGGAACATCTCATGGTTTTGACGGCAGAACTCGTTAGGCAATTATGTTGAATGGACATGTGGTTACAGATGCATGTCCTGGGAAAGGGGTGTTTAAATTTGAGAGGGTAAAGAAAACTCAAATCATTGCAGCATAGTTGCTATAATCTTGTTGGTCTTCAAATTTCCCCCATTTTTTTTATAGCAATCCATCCATATACTGAGACAATTCAGCATCATTTTCAATGGCCATCTTGATCCTTGTTTGGCGA
Source organism: Eleusine coracana subsp. coracana (assembly GCA_032690845.1). Classification (NCBI taxonomy): domain Eukaryota; kingdom Viridiplantae; phylum Streptophyta; class Magnoliopsida; order Poales; family Poaceae; genus Eleusine; species Eleusine coracana. The sequence continues at coordinate 59,088,934 of CM064432.1, read as the reverse complement.
TTCTCATGCTAGTTCTGTGAAACAAAAAGTGCCTAACTGTTAAATCACACCTGCAGTCAGTACACCAGATTTGATTGGAATCCCAGCAAACAACAAGTATACCAATGGTTTAGGCTGGTCAATCCGAAAACGTTTGTATATCACAGTCGGTACACTGTCAGAATTTAGCTAAATACTAGCTGACAGAGAAAGACTGATAAATGGTTTCTGTATCAATTGTTAAGAGCCAATTTATTTCATTTCATCAAAAATTTTGTTGAAGGCCTGCATTGTTAAGGACCAAATTCGTCCATAAGAAATTTGGTCTCCAGCCTTAGCAAATTACTTTGCTTTCAAATTTTATTCCATTGATTGTACGTATAGAACATGTGAATTGCTGTTAAAGTTTTACTATTTTATTGTAATTTATGTATTTTTGTTTTCAGAAAATTAACGGAGAAGATGGCAAGGAGAAGGACATTGGTTTCCTATCATCAATTGAAGTTCACTGAAGCCATTTGTAATTATCTATGTACTTTTTCTTAAATAGAATGATAGAATTTGTTTCTCTAAAATGTTATTGTATGTCTAGAAAACAGGTTCACATGAGAATACATAAATGGAATAATGTAAATTGGTAAATGCATTAAAATACCACACATTTTAAATCACATATAAAATGTGTTTACATGACAAAAAAAAGAAATATGTAAATGCATATATGAAAATATCACACATTTTAGATCATGTATATATATAAAAATTAAAAACCATACGTTACTCATATATATGTCCATCGATCTAGATAACGTGAAATCTTGATGTTCAATTATGTCCCCTTGTTTTTATTATTATTTTCACTAGCGTGTAAATTGTTCATGGCCAAGGAGCTATGCAATTTGCTCTTTGTTTTTTTTTTGCGAATAAATGTGTTTTTTGTTTTAGAAGAGTTTGTATTGCATAGTTTTCTGTTTGTTTATTAATAACCTATTTTTGTTTCATTTTTTTCCTCAAAGATATTTGTTTAAAATTTAAAATTGTTGTCCCTGTTGTGCAGAGATGAATGCTTTATTTAACGGATTATGCTTAAATTATGATGGCAAGGTACATAATATTCTCTATGTCACTGAGTCAGCTGTCCTTGTTTTCTGTTAGGAAATTTAGGTGATGTTTATATTGTTTAAAGTGTAGTTTCTTAATTTTTCCAGATAAAAATGGTGACTGAATATGGAGTAGTCTTCCCAAAATGCAACTTGAAGTCCGACAGGTAGCTGCTTTCTTTTATCTTTATTCCATCAGGTTGTTGCATGGTTGTAAGTTCATCATAAATATTATGTATAATATATTTATGTTAATAATATTTACATGGCGTGCATTCAGAATGCTCCAATGTTGGAGTAAAGACTTAAAATGCACGCATAGTTTCATATCGTATTTGCTAAAATAGTTCTGTTTCTGCTTTACTAAACAAATGTTTTTCAATGTGAACCGCTGAAAGGTTTATGACTGGTTTGATGCATCTTCTATTTCCAAAGCTGATGATTACCGTTTTGATTATTTCTGCAATAAGGTTTGTGCCTGTATTGTGTATTGGATATATGACTGTACTGGATTTGGTTTCATTCCGGCCTTTCTTATAATGAAGTTTTAACCATTTATAGTGGTAATTTGAGGCATTAACCTCTGCTATGGTGCAAGTTTCTCACACCCTTGGGTTTCCTATGTGTGTGCCCAGTTGTCATGTGCATGTGTTTGCGGAATGGTGGAGGAAGGCTAGCAAACGTGTGCCAAAGGATAGCAGAAAGGGGTTCAACACGATGGTGATTCTTGGTGCTTGGCTATTGTGGAAACACTGTAATGCTTGTGTCTTCGAAGGAGGTCGACCGTGCATGCGCAATTTGGTCTGGGCCTTTGAAGATTAGTGTCACCTCCGGTGCCTGCAGGTGCTAGGGCTCTGAGTAGCAGGGTCACAGTTTGGTTGAGGTCTAGTGGGTTATGTCTCCCTTGGTCAGGTCTCAACCCATCACGTTGGTTTATTGGTTTTTCCTTTACTATGTATTTCAAGTCCCCTCACAGCTTGGCCCGGAGTGAGGTAGACTATTTGTAAGGGGCTGGTTTTTTACTCTCTTCAATGCTGTGTATTCAAGAAAAAAATGAAGTATTTCACCCTTTACTTAGTGACTGGAAAATTTATGCAGTTTGGGATAAGAGCTTTTTTTGAACTACATAGTTTGCTGAACTGGTGAAGCCTAAAACAGAAACAAAAAAGTTATTTGATAGAGAAAATGGCTTCAGGAACTTGGAGCCAAATTTGATCTTGGAACCACCCCCTGACCCCCACCCACCTACCGAATCCTTTTCGGCTCATGCACTGCTGGGTCAAACGTTCCAGCTCTATGTATAGCAGTGCTCTTAGAACTTTGAATGATCTAAGATATTGCCGAGTAAATTTTGGAAGTTAGGTAGCCTGAAAATTTAGTATACATCACATAGTCATGTGCAATTGATTTGTATAATATGAGGCTACTGTAAAAAATATGGACTCTACTGCTTTACCATTTCATGGTCTGTCAAATATAAAATGTGGTCTGCTTCATTATTGAATACGCCTGGACCTTTTACATTTTTATTACAATGTGTAACATGTACATCCAAAGATTCAGAACTCAGATGAGGTATGTTACCGTTTACTTCTGCATTTGTAGTTCTTTCAGGTTCAATTGTGTGTTATACTTTTGAAATTTTGTTTGAGCCATAATATTTTTATATTCAAAAGGACATCACTTGTGGTTTAAAATAGAGGGTTTAGCATTGTTCATGAAAACTATTAACTGCATGATGAGCCAGACCTTAAGGCGCACATCGTGGTGGCCAATATGATTGATACTATAATGGCAAGATAATAAAAAAAAACACGACCCGGTGGGGAGAATGCCCCACGATTTTTCATTAAGAGGTCGCGGAAAAACCCTCAGAATGCGAACTTACCAGTGAAGGGATTTTATTGGTGAAACCGGAGGATCGAACCCCTGTCGCAAGGGTGAAGACCGGGCTGTATTTCGAACCTTGTGGTTTAAAATATGGTTGTTGCTATAATAGACGGACCGGGCTGCCTCTACCACGCCACCCGCCTCACGGAGGTGCGCGGGAGGATTGGCATCATCACCACCTTCAACGACCGGATTCCGAAAGAGACCGAGGATTGCTGCGTTTTATAGGCGATTGGCTCAGCTTTCGTGAACGCGGCGCATCTTAGCTTATCTTACCTTTCTTTGTTTCCTGTTGCTCGCAGGTCTGGGTCTTAGGTGACGTCATCATCGATGGGGCAAGCGGAAATGGAGTTTACGAGTGGTGGTGCAGGGGGTGCCGCAGCAGCTGTCACACCCGCACTTCGCGCACGGTGCTGACTACGTGTTGACCAACGGGCGCAACTACAAGGACAGCAACGAAAAGAAAGTCGTCTTTCGGCACACGTTGGGCGGCGATGGGAAGTCACGGTGCCAAGATGTTCGGATCAGCGAGGGGAAGCGAGGGACGGCGGTGGCCTCCTTGGAACGCGAGATCGATACGATCTTCGCCTATGTCGAGACCATGTAGCCGTTGAGTGTTTACAGGCTTGGTGACTGAAATAATTAGGCTCTCTATTATGTTCATTGCCTGATCTGTGCTTCTAGCTTCGTACATGGTTACTACTGTGCCGATGAGCTGCAATCTTATTCACTCAATCAGATAAATGAAATTTCTTCGCGATTATGCTAAAGATTCCTGACAATTGTGGCCTAAATCCATCCGAATGATAAGTAAGCAGCGGAGAAGCCCACTGGGCCTGGCCCACCAAAGTTCATGACGTCCAGAAGCAATTCTTCATCTTAGTCTATGCCTGACCAACCCAAGGCCCATAATGTTCAAAAGAAGATATTCATCAGTTTTCTAATGTTCATGGGCAAATGGAAATGGAATAGTGTTTGAGTATACTGTATACATATTTCAAATTACAACTATCTAAGAGTAAAATTAAATTTTAAGAAATAATCTTATTCAAAAATTAAATATTGCAAACATCCCCATGTGAAATTAAAAAATATATATGAAAATATCGTCATTTTTTTTATGAACAAGTGTCGTCTTGTTCACATGGAATCCTTACACATGTACTTTTCCTACTCAACTTAATTTGCTACAACTTCACTAAGCAATATTAACACTCAATGTTGGGACAAATAAAAGGAACCTTGCCAGTAGTGTCAAAATGATAAACTTCAACAATCAAATTACAAAAGCCTCTAGAACACATAATTTATAATCCATAGCATTGTTAATTTTATCATAAACAATAAATAATGAAATTATATAAACATGACATGACAATTAACCATGAAGGCTAGAGAGCACCTATGAAATGGTAGATATCGTGTAGTGCCAAAGCTTCTCTCTGGTCAAAGGAGGTCATGCCCCCCCCCCCCCCCCCCCCCCTCTTCCTCTCTGGTTTTGATATTATCTATTGAAATTGTATTTTCTACTTTGGTTTCTTATTAGTTTTTTCCTCGATTACTACACCCCTCCCACCCTATTTTATGAACACAAAAGACATCAAAATATCAATATAACTAGCACCAAGCAAGGAGATGATGATGCCACCACTTATATGATAGCTCAGACAAGTACAAAGTAAAAAAATGGAATAAATTGTAGCCTGGTTAATACCAATCTTAATGCGCGAGCACCTCAATAATTAGACAATTGGTAACACTGAAAAAATAACATTTTTTATGTATGTCAAAGTATTGTTTGGACCATATAACCCTTACACATGTTCCCTTCCTTAGAATTAGTGATTGACTACCCAAGACTGCTCTAATACCCTCAACGAACAATGAAATCGTAAAGTCGTGTGTGAAAAGAACAACTTTTAACAACCAAAAGACACGAAGATTTTGACGATTGGTGATGTGAAATTCTTTGTTGTGAGCAACACATCATGATGAGTTTGTATTCGTTATAGATTGTATCAGGCCACTACTTAATGGCAAATATAGTTGATGTACATATAGCTTGAAGATCACGATATAGCTATAATATTTGACATCATATAATGAGAAGGATGAGTGAATGACAAGCTAACACTACCATAAATTAGATAGATAAAGAAAAATAAATAGCTACTAGATATTATATAGTGAAAGTTTCTCTTACAAAGATGAGGAGGTTAAAGTTGCAAACAAACATTACACGGGCCAATAAGGAGAAAAAAACAGGGGGTGGGGGGATTAGTATATTTGTGCTACGTGGTGTCACTCGATTAACATAAGGTCTCTGCACATAATCTTCACGTATCTTTATCGCAGAGTAATTAAGACTCATGTATGTAAATACTATTATAATGAACATGATATTAATTGTGGCAAGAAAAAAAAATAAGGTGATGCTCTAAAGAACAAGACTGAACAACCAAGTGACGGTTGTTCTTAGAACACCTTATGAATATGAGTGACATGCATTCCTTTGTCCCGATCAAAAGGAGCATGATGAATTGTATGCATATTAGATGTTACTTGTATTAATATCAACGTTCATCAAGAAACTACTTAGTAGCAAATGCATGTAGTCAATGACAAATAGCTCAAAATACACCAAATTATCTGAGAATCCATGCATGTCTAAGTATTGTTTGGACCATATATAACATAACCCTTACACATGTTCCCATCCTTAGAATTAGTGATGGAATACCCAAGGCTCTTCTAATAGCCTCAACGATCAATGACATCATGAAGTTATGTATCAAAAGAATAATTTTTAACAACCAAAAGACGTGAAGATTTTTAGTGATTAGTGTTGTAAATTCTTTTGTGAGCAACACAATCAAGATGAGTTTGTATTCGTCCAATAAATTATCTGTAGATTCTATCAGGCCACTACTTAATAGCAAATATAGTTGATGAACATATAGCTTAAGTTCACCGTATTATACTATATTTGGCATCATACAATGAGAAGGATGAGTGAATGGCAAGCTAACACTGTCACAAATTAGATAGGTAGAAAGAAACAAATAGCTACTAAATATTATATAGTGCAAGTTTGTCTTACATGAATGAGGAGGATAAAGTGTCTTACATGGATGAGGAGGATAAAGTTATAAACAAACGTTACACTGGCCGATAAGAAAAAAAAAGAGATGGAATATTAGTATATTTATGCTATGCAGTGTCACTCAATTGACACATCAGATCTCTACACATATTCTTAATCTATCTTTATTGTAGAGTAATTAATAAACTCATGTAAATACTATTTTGATGAACATGATATTAATTGTGACAAGAAAAGAAAAGAAATAAGATGATGCTCTAAAGGACAAGACTGAACAACCAAATGACGGATGCTCTTACAACATCTATATCGATGCGAGTGACATGCACTCCTTTGTCTCGATCAAAAAAAGTATGATGAAATGTATGCATATTAGACGCCACTTGTATTAACATCAAGGGTCACCAAGAAACTACTCAATAGCAAATGCATACAGTCAGTGACAAATAGCTCAATACACACAAAAAAAACTATCTGGGAATCCATACGTGCTACTTTTATATCTCGAGTCCAGCACTTAACTTTAAGTCCAATCGGTATTTTGAAGACATCACTTCTTCATCAGTTCATTATTTTCAGTGAACTTGTAGTTAGTTCAAGCCGTTTATTAAAAAACAGAAGAGTATCCTAGTATTTTTCCTGTCCATTTTTCCTGATACCTACTACTCGGCGGTATATGTATGGAGTCTGTGTCACACGGTGTAGTAGCGGAACAGAATTCGGACTTTGCGTGTGTGAGGCAGGACGCAGGAGCGGCGCGGCAACCCGTCCATGCACACGCACGCGGCCGCCCAAATCCTCAGGCGCGCACACAACACAACTGGCGTCCAATCATCCGCTCCACCTGACTACCTGAGGCGAGAGCATATTATTCTAGTAGAATCGCGCAGACGGTGACACGGCGGGGTGCGCCGTGTCAGCATGCATGCGGGGGCTTCCCACACGTAGCGCGCCACGCGGCGTGCCCCGGACGGGAACGCCGTGCCAGCAGTGCAAGGTGTGTGCCTCCATCTCGCTTGCCCACGTGAACCCACGCCCCCCCCCCCCCCCCCCCCCCAAGGCTCGATGATCACGCTAGGTGGGTTCTCTCTGTGCTAGCACGGCGGGGTGCCTCCATCGGGAGCACAGCACGCCGCGCCGTGGGGTGGGTGGGCTCCATCTGGGTGAGATTCTGAGGGAGGCGTTACGTTCCGCGCGCGCGTACGCGTACGACACGGCCAGGAGGACCGGTCGGGTGCACAGCCCCCTCCCCTCCCCCTATCGGCGTCCGCGCCCACGCCGGATCCACGTGACCGCGAGCGGGTGCACAAGGCCCCCCCCCCCCCCCCCCCCCTCCCGCCTCCGCCTCGGGAGCCCCCGCCCGACTCTACTACTACTTGGCAGTTGGTTGGGACATGGACACCCTGCTGCTGCTGCTGGCCGTTTCTGCGTTTTGGCTCCTCTTTCCTCGGCAACTTGCGCCGCCCGCACGGGTAAACCGCCACGGAAAAGTCGTACGAGCTCCGATCCATTCCACCTCAGATTTTCGTCTAGGACTAGATGGAAAGATGCGTGAATGATATTTTTGTGATTTTCTGATCTTCTTTTTTAATAGAAAAACGGACCGGACTATGCTACGTTGCGTTGGACTTGGTCTTGTGGCGGTGCGGAACAAAACATGCGGGGTTACCGTTAGAGACCCCACCACCAAGGGACGATAATGGATGGATCACCGACGTTGTTCGGCAGCACCGTGGAATGTTCGGTGTCTGTCCATGGGTCGGGTCCCGCGTGGTACTACAAAGCGGTGAACAAAGACCCCGGATGCATGGATCCTCTCTGCGACCTCCGTCCGTGCGGGGCAGAGCAGTGAGCAGCCAGCAGGCATGGGCGCGCGATCCGGCCGAGTTGCCGTGGCGACAAGTGGTGGGCGCCGCTCGCGCCATCCACGCCCACGTCTCCTCCTTCTCCCGCCCGGTGGCCCCGGCGGCACGGCACGGCCGATCGACCGGCGCCACGACGGCATGCCACCGACCACCGGAGTAGTACTAGCACAGTAGCATTGCCGTTGCGCGCGGTGTCCCTAGCTACGAACAACGGTGCTCCCCGTGACTTCCTTCACCGCACCACTCCGATGCATACGCATGCGCGCCGCGCGAGAAGAGACGGAACAGAACCTCTGTTTGTTTGTTTTTGATAGCGTAGGCTTTCACGGTTTTCGGTGAAATCGATCCAGTCTAGTTTTATCCAATGACTGGTTTATTGTAAAAATTGAATTGAAATTAATACTATAGTTAAAACAAACAATTTTCGATCGATTTATAAATCGATAGTTCTTGATCATAGAAAAAACATAGAAAGAACCGGTACTATAACGATTTTTGAATCCCACGGAACAGAGCTGCTGCAACTTGAGCCGTCGTTCATTATTACTGCAACAAAATATCTTTCCAAGGCAGATTACACGGTGCGCTTTTTCCAATGATGACTGGATTACTCTTCGCCCTTTTCCTTTAAACAAAACGGAGAGCGGCATAGTAGTATATTGCTCGTACCTTTAAAAACACAGATATACGCATAGAAGAGCAAGAAGCGATAATAGTATTACGGCCACTGGGCGGGCGCACACCTAATAAGTTGATCCAATGAACTGAGTCACTGATGACCCCGATCGAATTCCTCGTCGGATGCCTCTTAGGACTATCGCGTCCACATGCCGCCCATACCAGCAAAATCTCTCGGCAGGATCTCGCTTCGCGTTAACCAGTATTTTAATTTAACCGCATATATATATATACAACAAAATTCACACCCAATCATCATCAGCGTATTTGCTGGCCTTGGCTTTTCTGTACTACTAATATACTATAGTCGATCTTCCGAAACACCTACAGAATTCTCGCTTTCAAACCATACCTTCCCCCGCCCGTACAGCATGAGCCCAGCTATCCGTGCGTTTTCTTCAGAGACTGACCACCTTGATCGTGACTAAAAATTAGATAAATCCAGTGGCACAAGACGGGAACTAGCTAATTACGCACTGGCTTGCGTAATTGGAACCTGCTCGACGCCAGGCACAGAGAAATTGGACTCAATCAATAGAATCTGGGTCCATCTAAATCATGCAACATATACGCGGTGTCGGAGGTTTCAACCGCAAGAACCTGCCGCCCCAGTGACAATTATAAAACCGTCTCGTCCACATGAGACCCTGATTACATGTTCGTAAAATGATTTCTTAATCAATCGTCTCCCGCTGCACAAGCATGCACACAACTTCGCGGGAGCGAGAAGCCGACGCGCTGTACGCTGCGTCGTGCGTATCTCAATCGCGCGAGCCTAGCTTGACCAATCAACTTAAACAAATCAATTGCGTAAAGCTGATACGTTAATGTCACTGCCAAAGCTATAAGCACTACACTACAAGTAATCAGCACTGCGAAATCTGAAACACCGCGTTAACAGATTTTTCTTTTCCTCCCCTGGATCAACATCAGCCCAGCAGTGATGCTCCCACCATATTATGGTTTCCACTAGTCTTGTGCTCAACTAAACAGAAGACGGGTTTGAACGAGCTTCTGATGGATCACGGGGACAGATGGCAGCATCGTGGCGAACGGGACAAGGCCTCGGGGGCGACGTGTCGAGCATCCGGACCAGGGCGCTTGACAAGGCAGCGGTTTGACGGGAGCAGCATGGAACGTGTAACCATCAATCGGCGTCAGTCTCATCATCGACTGTACGTGGATGAGAAAGCACCGTGTGCGCGTGTACGTACACAGGAGCCAGAGAAGGTTCCAAAATATTCAGCGTGGATGGTCATGGGCTTGATCCTCATTTGTCGTTGCTGTTTGTGCAGAAAATATCATCGTAATGTCAAATGAAAAGAGATTGATTTCCTTATTATTCTGTTTTTTAATCTGTCCAAGTTATTAGCTATACTTAATAATATACACTAAGACTGGAATTATTTCCCTTTTATACTAAAATTTACAACATATATATACTTGAGTTATTACATTTGTATACCAAACAAGAGGAGATATAAGAATCACTATAATAATATTGCACGTAGCAATATTATTATAGTTGTAGCATTCCTTTCCATGGTGATTCACTCTACAAGCTGTGGTCTCTTGTACAACATAGCTATATATACCTCCATCCTTTTTCTAATAAATGTTTTTCCCTACCGCAGGATAAAGGTTTTGCTATAAGTAAGAGATAAGCACATGAATCATTATGTGGAGATAAACTTTGAATCAATGTAATATGATGTTTCATTCACGGATGGGTAAACTTAGCTTTATCATTTGTCTCTTAGGTGCTTCCCTTTTAACATGATTTTATTTGTTTTAAATCAAATTTAGATATATTGTCACCAAGAGATAACATAATGAATCATTGCTACAAAAGATAAGGTGGATGAGTCATTGTCAGTATTGTTGAAAATTAGCTTGACTGACATGTCATATTTGTTCGCGAGAGTGACTCAGAATGTGGCGTTTCATATATCAATAACCATACATTTTGATGTTTCTTTGTGTGCCTTACATTTAACCTAGTTTTATCTTACTTGAACTAGATTTATGTTGTCAATAAGAGAAGAAGAAAAATGAGTCGTCACTACAAGAAATAAGGTAGATGAGCCATGGCCATGTAATGCTTCGTGTAACATGACCGATATATATTATCTCTAGCAATGGTACTAATGCAGTCTTTCATTCACAATTAGTCATGTCTTTTATTGTTTCAATAAAGATCTTTGCTTTCCACCAAATTTCAGGGACAAAACCTCGCATTTTGCTCAACTCAAATCAAATTTCTGTTGTAAACTAGAGATAAACCTCATGAAGTCATCACTACAAGAGATAAGACAGATGAGTCATGAACATGTAATGTTTCAAGTTACGTGATAGATGAAATATTGTCGGTAGCAATGACGATTCTCATGTTTTTTTGTGCACTGCTAGCCAAACTTTTTGTCGTTTCACTAAGCAATGACAATAGCTCACATTTTGCTCGACTCAAATAAGATTTTTGTTGCAAACAAGAGATAAACCTGATGAATCATCTCCATGAGAGAAAAGTCAGATGAATCATAGCCGGGTAATGTTGAATACAATACGACTAGTGTGTAGTACTCCTTTCCACATCGAATGATTGTAATGTAATATTTTGTTCTTGCCTTACTAAATCTTTATGATTTCTCTTAGATGGTTTCCTTTTAAAATGATTTTATTTGATTCAAATCAAATTTAGGTTGTTACCAAGAGATAACATAATAAATCACTGCCACAAAAGAAAGGTGAATGAGTCATTGCTAGTAATGTTGCATGTAGGGGATACACATACTGTTTCTGGCAATGACTCAAAATGTGATCTTCTATGCATGATAGCCATAATTTTTGTACTTTCTTGGAGTGCCTTCCTTTTAACCTAGGTTTACCTACTTGAACTGGATTTAGGTTGCCAACAAGAGTTAAGGAGATAAATCATTGCTACAAGAGATAGCTAGATGAATCATAGTCTGGTAATGTTTTATGTAACGTGGCCGATGTAGATTGTTTGTAGCAATGATTCGAGCATGGTCTTTCATGCACGAATAAGTATACATATTGTCGTTTCACCAAGACACTTGCTTTTAACCTAGTGCATGTACAATCTCACATTTTACTGAACTCGATAAAATTTCCGTTGCAACACAAGAGATAAACTCCATGAAGTCATCACTACAAGAGATAAGGAGATGAGTCATGGCCATGTAGTGTATCATGTGACGTGACCGACTGACCGATATATATTGTCCGTAGCGATGATTCTTAAGCGGTTTGTCGTGCACGAATAATCAAAATCATTGTCGTTTCACTAATAATTTTTTTGCTTTCAACCTAAATGCAAGAATAAATGCTTACATTTTGCTTGACTCATTAGATTTTCATTGCAAATAAGAGATAAACATGATGAATCATCTCCGCAAGAGATAAGCCAGATGAATCATCTCCACATAATGCTACACTTAACTTGATCAAAGTGCAATATTACTGTCCAAAGCAATTGGTTTTTCATATGGTCTTGTATCACTGATAGCCAGGCCCGCTGCAAAATTCCCCATAATCTCGAGAGGTAAGTGTGACCTCAGCAAGCAACACACTCAACCCAACCCAGAAGCGTCTATAAATAGCTGGCCTCACCCCCTTCCACTGAATCCACCACTACCATCCCCATCTCTCACACCGCACCCACCTCCTCAGAAAACTCCCAAATTGCAATCCAGTCCAACGTCCAAGGGAACCCCCAAATCCGCGACCCAAATCCGGGAAGAGTTCGGAAATTCGCTCAAGCCCTCCACGGATCGGCCGCCGCCCCCACCGTCTCCGGCGAAGATGGGCCTCTCCAGCATGCCGGCGCCCAAGGACAGCCTGCTGGCCTACGTCCTGTACAACATGGCGGTGTCGATCGCCATCGTGGCGGGCCTGGTGCGCTCGGCGCTGGTGTTCCTGGGCCTGGCCGTGCCGCACCCGTGGGACGAGGGCGAGGAGCACCAGCTCGCGGCGATCGCGGCCGCGGCCGCCGCCGCCGCCGCCGCGGGGCCCAGCCTCGCCGACCGGTTCCGGAGCAGGTTCAGGCCGTCGCGGTTCGGGCGGCGCCGCGCCGGCGCGGACTGCAGGGTATGCCTCGCGCGCTTCGAGCCGGAGTCCGTGGTGAACAGGCTCCCCTGCGGCCACCTCTTCCACCGCGCGTGCCTGGAGACCTGGCTCGACTACGACCACGCCACCTGCCCGCTGTGCCGCCACCGCCTCCTCCCCGCCGCCGGCGCCGACGACTCGTCCTCGCCAGCTCCGTCCCCGGCTCCGGCGCCCCGCCTCGCCCGGATTTGAAGAGAGATCTCGGCCGGCGTCACCTCAGTCACCCGCTCATCCACCGGGCCAGATCGGCGTCGCGTGCGCGTAGGAAATTGAGAAGCGTACTTTAGCTCTAGTAGTGCTCCCAATTAGTAGCGCCTTTTTCTTTTCTTTAATCTTCTTCCTTTCTTTCATCTGTTTTTCCACCATTTCGTGCGTTTTCTCCTCTTTTTCTTTGCTTGTGTTTGCTCTTGTACCGTGTAAATATTTGCAGAGTGCTCCGGTGGTGTGGCACTCGCAGTACTGTGTACAGGCTTTTCGAGAGCGAAGAAATGAGAAGAAAAAAAAATGGCAACAAAAGCTGATCTCCTTTTGCTTTTCTACGCTCTTTAAATACACTTTTCATCTCCCAAGAAGCATGTACTAGTACTGTAGTACACTACTCGTATGAGTAGTTCATAACTAAAATCATGCACTTTTTACTTAAAAAATTTCAGGAATTAGTTGCTTCCTGATCTGAATTAGTAACCTAGAAGCTGATTTTTTTTTAATTGCAAGATTTTATCATGTTGTGGAGCGGGGAAATGGTAAATAAAGGAGAGGGGAATGTTCTAGTGCTGAGGGGACGGTTGATATTTTGGGGAGGAGGGAGGGGAGAGGCAGCCGTAGTGGGAGCGAGAGGATATCTCTAGAGCTTTTTACGGAACGGAACGGGACGGAGGCAGCCGTAGCAGACAAGGCGCTGAAAGGCACGGCGAGCATTAGCATTGTTTATGCGAGTCACATGGGCTGCGTGCTTGCCGGCGGGGCCCCACCCCACCCAAGCGCCCGACCGGTGCGTGCATGCCCTACCGATCCGGCACCGGGCGCCATCCACCTGGGCGCGTTATCCCCGGCGCATGGCCCAGATCCGGTCCGGCAACAGCTGCCTGAAACGGGCACGGCGACGACGCGAAACGACGTGAATTTCACATGAAATTCATAGCAAACGCTCGATTTCCTGCACAAATTGTGGAAATCTCTCTCTCTCTTTTTTTGTGCTCCAGACGGGCCGACACCTACTCGATTGCGTTAATCTGGACGAAACATGTCACCGGTTTCTTGGAGATCATCGATGGTGTCAGCAGGGTTCTTGACCCCAGACTTTTGCTGGGAGACTCGGAGTCCAACTTTGCTTCGCTCCGGTTGGATAAGAGCAGCACTGGTCTCTTTCAGCAAGCTTCAGGAGGCATGGCAGTTGTGTTTGGTGTCGCGTCTGCTTCGGATAATAATATCTCAATCCTTCGCCGTCCTCATCTATATTCTCCACTGTATACTTAACTGAAGGCAACAAAAACGTTGACAGCTCCTGACAGATGAAAATTCAGAACTTTATTCCACTGTAAACTCCAGAACATTATTCCATCACTTATTTTTGTTGTGTACAAATCAACATGTGGTTAAGTAATCCAGCCAACTTAATACAACAGAAAAAGTGTGCAACACTAAAACTATTGAACTATCCTATAGTGTACTTCATGGTATAATGGTTATGCTGGTACAAAGACTTGGTATCCAGACGCTGTAAATCTCTGCAAATTTCAGCTACCTATCTAGTACAACAAACTATGGGCACCCTGAGTTCACCAAAAATGCAACCACGGTGGTCCACATTTATTCGAACAAATGAATCAGTATTAGTTGTGTGTCTGTCTTCAGCCGAGCAATGTATGTACAGTCGGCGGTCAGGAATGTTCAGTCATTCAGTAGTATGCACAGGTCTGGTTAAACATCAATGCTCCTATCTTGCATGTGAGATCTCCCTCGATGCTACGCTGAACATCTCCTTCAGACGAGCAGATGAACTGGAAAGAACATTCTTCTCGATTCTCTTCCGGTGCCGAGTGGCTTTGGACCATTCGATCCCAAGGGAGACTTGAACATTGCATGCCTTTTGTTTAGGTGTCAGGTCCTCGATTTGATACTTTATATGAGGCTGCATATACACAAGAGAACATGTGAGTTATATTGTATTTATTTCGGCAATAATACAAAGAAAATTAGCATGGAAAGTTTGATTTTTCAGAATGGGACCTTTTTTCTCTCTCTTTTATCTTTGCCTACACATAACTACTCCCCGACCAGTTGTCACAACACAGAATTGAAACAAATGAAAACATGTCTCATATCTTGTAAGCGGACAAAATAAAACTAAACAGTTTCAAATTTCAAACGCATGAAGGATCTATTAAAATTGTCTCACTAAAAACACTGAATCTTTATTACTGCTATTCTCTATTTACAACAGATAATCTACCACAAAACTTCATCAAACTGGTTTAAATTGAGTGTTGTAGCCTTCGGTTCTGTTACAATAACATAGTACTGTATAAAAACCAAATGGCATGCAAATGAAACTAGTCTCTCGATTTTGCGACATGTTATCAACTACATAACCTAAAGAGGACGGACTTTCCAAGCACGATAAAGGAGTGAATTCCTAGCAGCAGAAACTCCAACCAGAATGGCACAGAGAAGAATTTCAATATACACACCGTAAAGAAGTCACCGAGAAGGACCCCTTGGAGTTCCATCACCTCTTCGATAACCCACCCTTTTTTATTCGGCACAGGAGATTTCAGCTGGGATCCGGTCACTTCTCCTCCAACAGGAGACAGCTTCTTGCTAAACTTGTAATGAATTTGTCTTTGATACTCATCTGGTTTATCTGATTCCCACTGTGTAGCCGAGTATTTGAGGCATCCAACTTTCTCCATTACTTTTATTTCCAAAGAACCTCCTTCAAACAACTCCATAAGTGAGGTGATCTGGCAAGATGCACATGTAGGTCAATCAAACTACTTGTGATGGATTACGGAAAGTAGCAAGACTTGAAGGTGTATATTTAGACTGCCGTGATCTGTAGAAGTTAAACTGAACTTACGGTGGTTGAAATGGTTGAGGAAAAAACTTCAGACATCTGAAGGCTCTTAACATCCTCAACACCAACAAAGATTCCACTGTCCTCACTCTGAAGGGTGTTAGTTTGGGACTGTTCTTCAGCGATCTGTACTTTACATTCAGTGCTCAAAGCTCTATCTTTCCATAATGCCATTATTGTCCTGTAAAGCAAAAAAAAAAAAAAAAAAGATATTTATTCTGAAAAACCATATATATCATGCAGGATATTTCATAAAAAACAGCACTCTATGGACTGATGCTGACATGAAAAACTAGATTTCTCAATGGTTCACAAAGGCAGCAAATTGTGATAGAAAGTAATTTCAAGGGATGCTACCTAAAGGAAAGCTTTAGTGATCACTATGTTTTAAGAATGGAGATTTACCTATTGGCCACACTAAATGATGCGAAAGACTGCAGGCAAAACTTAAGCTTCCCATTCTCCATGCTCTTTGCACCATGTTTTGCATCCATGCCTCTACCTCTGTGAAGAGTTATTACAAGGGAGGGACTCCATGATGATAACGATGGAGGATTTGCCTGTATGTCTTCAATATCCTCCCATAGAAAGAAAAATTTTGTTTTTCGTCCAAACATGCTTGAATAAAATCCAATTATCCTAGGAGATAAGAAAAGATGACCCTGAAAGTCAAGCAGAATTTTCTTATTAATTGTGGGGCAGTTAAGGGAGCTGTTCAGAACCAGTTGGAACACATGAACACAATTAAATGATCCATTAAATCAAATGAAGACACTATTACAGAAAACATTTGACTCAAATAGTGTCCCAAAGAGAATTTGACTCATATCACATAGAAGGAATCATATAATACCTGACTTTCTCAATTGTATGAGATCTATTGATAATCAAGGAAATGACAATTTTTTTTGGTGATCGACAGCATGTTATTCTTCAGTACATTTTTCAACCATTAGATAAACAACTCAAATTGCATTGTTGTTTCAAGCTATGTAGTGGTAATTCTAGGTGATTGAGAGGTACAAAATATTTAATCAAACTGAAAATTAGCAAAGCTGTAAAATCAGTGCATAAGACACTGCTAACAAAACTTCTGTTGGTTTACTATTTTCAATGCTAAAGTTCTGCAACTGTATGAAACAAGTTCCCCAAATTCACTCTTTTTCACTAGAAATGTGTAAATCAAGCATTTCAGATGTTGATATTCATAAGTTGCATAATGTGCACATGGCAAGATGAAAATTATCGCATCAGCACTTGGCATTCTTTCATAGAAAAGAGTAGTATGATTTTACCAAGACAAAGACTACCTCAAGTATAAATCACAATTAAAATTTTACCTGTGTGTGCAATTTCCGCTTCAAGTAACAAGTAAAATTGCTGATGAGAAATTCTTCTGCTGGCAGAGAGAAGAGCTCCTGGAATGCAGTATTGGTTCGAGGAGATCTCAATGTCATCTGGAAACAATTATAAAAATCATATTGGGGGAGAATCACACAGCAACAGCACAGTTACCAGGATCAAGGAGGGGAAATTCTCACCTTCTTACCAACCTCTTTCTCCACTTTACTCAGATACTCAGTGACCATGCCAGTGCCCTTTGAGTTTTTTAGAAAAATTCTTAGATGCAACTTAGACTGCCAAGACTGAGCCAAGTTGCCTTGAAGAGGAATCCATACATCAGCTAACTCGGATAAGTTTGATTTTACAAAATTAATCTCAGCATGTCCAAGGGAGGTAACTTCGTCGAATGGCCCGTCAAAATCATATACATGTATGCTCATCACTGAAGGAGGATCATTCATGGCATCAAATTCAAAGATTTCTGCAAGATTTATGGAAATAGGTTTAGTCGCCAGCTGCACAGTGCCTAATAAATAAAAGTTACTCTTCTTATTAAAAGTGTGTGATCCGAATTCACAGTTTTTAATGATATGCAGTTATGGGGGAAAGAAACTAAAAATGTATCATGAAACACATACCATTCCACTGAGGTTCGAGTGTTTGGAACTTAATCGAGCTTGTTTTCATTTTACCATTGCAAGTGAATACCACGTATGGATCAGATAGACCAGTAGCATCAACTGGAGCCAATTTGATTCCCTCAATTAAAGCAACCGTCAACAACCATCCATCACCTTGTGCTTTCAAACCATGATCTCCAACTACATGAGGAAATATCAACAGAAGAGACAAATAATCACACTCATATTCATGTTTATCAAATAAAATAGCAGACTAAGAAATGCAAGTAAAATTATTTTAGCCTTTTCCCACAGTGTATCAAACATTGCAAGCTCTAAAACTTTCTTGATAGAATATGAAACAGCTGAAGTTTTTTATTTCTTTTGCATCCAAACATAGAAGCTCTAATGTTCACAACAAGCTGATGTCAGACAACTGAAGAGTAGACTAATTATATCACTTTTACCTCACCAGCTACACTCTAGCATCAACTTTTTAAAGAACATCTCTTTCCATAAAAAGCGGAGCGGCCGACGGAGGTACCTCTCACGTGTGGCGACACAAAGGGATTGCGCGCTCCTCCACGCACATTAGATCTGGTTGGTCTGATGATTTCTCGAAGGACGCAAATCTTTTGTTTGAGTATAGATATAGGTTTCTCGTGTGTGGTGTGAGTTGAGGTTTATCTTTGTACGCACGGGCAAATACTACATTTGTACTCATGTTTGAGAGGTTCAAAAAAAAAAAACTTGATCACTGTTGTAATCAGAAAAACAGCAGATTAAAAAAAGAACTCGACTGATGGGGAAGGACTGTCCCCATGCCTGGTCCGGTCAACAAAAGGCCTGAAGTCCCGTAATCAGGAAAGCAGCACATTTAGTAACAGCTTATTTAATTATGTGTCCTGCTAAGCATATTGGAGATTGAATGAGATGGCACTGTCAAAAAGAGAATTACCTTTTTGTTCTCTAGCCTGAACAAAGCATTTAATTTTCTGGAATATGAGCTGCACCTGAAGAAATAACAGCCCACCCATGATGACCTCACTAAGAGAATCTGGCAGATCTAAACCTGGAAACTCAAGGCCTTGAACAACACTAGAATTCACCCGAAAAACATGCACGGTTATGTAGAGAGTCACAAAAAGAGAGGATAAGACACCGAAGTTGCAGAGATATACAAATGCTATCTTCCAATCAGATTCCTGTCCCCCTTGTAAAGTGGCCAAGACCTGTTCCTTGTCAGATCCAGCATCTTCTACATCAACAGGCTTGATCTTTTGTGACAGTAATTCCAAAAACTGTGAATAGTTTTGCTCCAAGCCTTGTCTTGCTCCATTTTCTATCATACCTTTCATCATTGTACTTTGAAGAAAGTTCATGCGCCAAGAAACTACCAAATGTGATGTCTCTTGCTCCGAATCAAGTTCAGGACCTGGCATGATACGAAAAAGAATTTCTGTCCGAAAATAAGTACCACAAGGAACATCAGGGGTGCTAACACTCAATAAAATTGCATATTCCTTTCCATCAGCCTTCAAATAAGTTTGTTCTTCTGTTGCTCGTACGGCTTTAATCAATTTCGATGGTGCAGTTGCGTAAGTTATCACTCTTGTCAAGGACTCCCCACCATTATCAACTCTCCAGGGTTCTGTTTTGAAATCAGTACAACCTTGAATCTCGATTACAGTTTGTCGAAAATTTGAATCTGGTGAGAAGAGAAGGTTATTGAGATCACTAGGTGAGGCAAGATATGACTGGTTAATAAGAATTCCTTGTAAATTCACAGGCATTTCCACTCCTTCATGCTTTGATTCAAAAGATTTCAGAAGGTCATCAAATGAAGCATCTGGAGGCGTGCTATTAATTTGGCTTACAGGATCATAAACAGTTAGTTCTTCTTGAACTTCTTCTGTAGCTTCAGTGTTCAATAAGGAGGTCGATGCGGCATCACAATTTTTTTTGGTAAATATTTCACAGACACGATCAACAAATGATGGCTTCTCAGGCTTCTCTGTTTTAGAAGTCTCTATTCCATTCAAAGCTACATTAGGAGTCGCATTAGATTTGTCCTCTGCAGCAGTTATATTTCTGCCAGTGCCTTCACTACATTTATCCTCTGTAGGAATCTCACCTCCATCAATATGTCTATCAATATTAACTTCCTTCGAAGTTTCACTTTCTTGATAATCTAATGCCACAGATGCTCCTGAGATTTGACTTGGCAATGAATAATCTCTCTTAACAGACAACTCGGTTGCAAGATCATCAGACAAAGATCTTTTGGCTCCAGCTGTTTCTAGAGATATTGCCACACAAATTTCCCCTACAAGGTGAAAGCATATAAAAATAAAATGATTGCCACATTTCCCAATTCTCATACAACAAAATCAACCAGAATAATGCGCTCTTAGAACTTCATGGCAAATCAGTAACTAGCAATAAAATGATGCAACTTCAGGATGTCAAACACTGAATTCACATGAACAAAGGAAGAAGCATGACTTAACATACCAAAGAATAACGAGAAAAGAAAATTAAGATATGTCAATCATTACCACAATTTACGGCCTTATCAGTTTTGCCCTTGGGAAGAAGCTGGTACCACCGGGTGTCGAGTGAAAGGTTCTCAGCAGCCAGAACATCTCCTAATGGCACCTTGACCTGCCCCAGAAAGTCATCCATGCTGAGAATGTCCTCGTCATAGACATCGAGCTTCAGCACATCTTTGCCATCACCGACAAGGAAACTGAACTCCTGGTCCCAAGTCGGGTTCAGGCTCGTCTTGATCACCTTGGTCTTGAACCGCTGCTTCCCGAGCTGCAACTTCACATACGGATCACTGAACCCGTTCGAATCCATGGCCCGCAGGTTGCGGGCCCCGATCACACGAACAATCAGCTTCATCTCCCTTCAACTTGCCCCCCAACCAGAAGAAAACTCCCCTTCGCAGAAATCTCAAGCTGATAATGAATAGGAATCGAAGCAGAAGTCAACCACAAGATCGATCCTTTCAAGCGGAACTCCGCATCAGAAAACAGTGGCTACCCTCAACAAATCGGCCAAGATGCCAACTGCAACTGCTCTCCACTCGAATCCGACCAATCCCACCACCAAAGCAGCAAGAACTGTCTCGAAGCCAGATCAAATACTCGCTTCGTCCCTGGTATTGGCCAACTCCGACGTCAATATAAGCAATCCCTCCCAATGATACGGAGATACCAGTAGATGGCCCTGAGTAGATCAGATTTACACGCAGCAAGACGGAAGCAAAGCAAGAATGGTTAAGCAGAGGAGCACGCACGCGAGTGATAGAAAGGGAAAACCAACTGCTAGAAGGCGACCGGACTCGGGAAACCGCTAGTATTATATGGCTCAAAAGGCGCGTTCTTGGTTGGATCAAGTCAAACCCTCCCACATGGACGCGCGAATTCGTCAACAACACAGGAAACAAAATGGGAAAGCGGGCAAAGGCGGGAGGAAGAAGAAGGCATTCGCGTTGGCGATGCGTACTGGGGAGTCGGGGACTCGGGGTCGCCTTCTCCTTTTCCTGATTCGATTCGGCGTCGTGTGTTGTTTGATTGTCTCTTTTCCCCCCGCTTCGGATGGTCGCCGTCGCTTCGCTTTTGAAACTGCGGAAATTTTGGAGGAGGTCGTCAGGCATTCCCCGGCAACGAACTGCATCCCTTGATTTTCCTATAAAGAGAACCGTTTGATGTGACATGTGGGATGCCAAATTTTGTACAGCTTTGGTTAACGAAATTTTGTGGAAGGGTTTTGTTGGATATCAATTTTTTCCTATTTTCGGTAACTTTCAGCAATTCTACCAAAAGCGGGAGTTTCTTTGCGCGTGCAATGGTCACAGCATAACTGTTTCTCGTTAGAGCCTCAAAAAAAAAAAAACACTGTTTCTCGTTAGGAGAAAGACAATTTTATGTTAGACGCGGTAACCAAACGAACAAGCCAAAGCAACCCAATTTTAATATGCTAAAATTGGGAAAATGGCTGAGCATTAGCTGAACAGCTAAGCCCCACCACATGATTGTTTTCTTTAGCAAACGCAATTGTCAACTGATGCTTGGGTTTAGAATGTTCGTACTCCTTTGACATCTATATAGAACTGTATTGGACGGCATTGTTTACTGTCACTGTCACGTCTCAATAAGTTCCAATTGTGCGTTAGTTTATCCTGCGGATGCATAGGATGTACTCTACCTAATCCGAGGAACGAATAAATCAAACTCACGACAAAAAAAAAAAAAAAACTGGAAAGCTATAACTTCTCCACAGAAGCTTCCTTTGCCAAGCAATGAAACGTGATTGGCATGCTGCGAGCACCGAGATGTGATTAGTGGATCAATGCGTTTGACCACAGCCGACCGTCATGATTAATCGCACTAAGCACACAACGGCTAAAAATAATGCACCGTGGACATTGCTAACAATAATAATGTAAAGGTAAATTTTATATACTAAGTTCATAACTTCTCTTTCTTAGATCTTAGTGATCATCATTTTCATCCAAAATCACGCCTTCTTTGTATGGTTTGGCTTACATTTATAACCCCTAACATCTCTTAAGCACCCTCAAAAGTCTGACAAAACTTGAGCAGCCTGAAAGTTGCGGAGAACTAGCTAAGCGTGAGACCCAATTATTTGCAAAAAAAGATGCTCCTAGATCACTACCAAAATTTGTATTTAATAAGAATTTTTATATTGTTTGTTTGAGTTTGTAAAAGTTTTCCCTTTATAGTAAAAATTTTTCTAGGGCAATGTTGCTTGCAAGTCATCTTTTTTTTTTTGAATCAAGTCGTCTTCTTAGGACGTGTTTCGGAAAGCTCCGCTCCAATTTTTTTAACTTCGTTCCACAAACTTGTTGTCAAATACGTCTGGCTCTAAAAACTCCAAATCTGAAAACTCCATAAAAAAACATGAAGTTGGGACTGACTCCATGTTTTTCTTAGAGCTTATCAAGGGGTGCTCCAAAAACACATGTTACATAAAATTTTATGGAGTTACAGTAAAATTATCCATCATACCACTAGTTACACATATACCCCTTCGTAAAAAAAAAAGAAAACTTAACATTTTAATTGAGGCGCGGCCACTGTAGCATACACGACCACTGTAACACGCGAGGGTACTGTAGTACGCGTGGCTACTGTAGCTCGCGAGGGTACTGTAATAGCTAAGAAAAAAATCATTCTAACTGAGGATACAAAGAGCATAGAGGACAATACATATCAATTAATATATTTTTATAAGTTGGAATCACGCTATTTGTCAGGTTTATTAACTCTCAATTTTTCTAAAATTGATGAAGTAAAGTTGCAAAATGATAGAATTGGTGGAGTGAAACTCAAACACGCGCAAAGTGAGTCAGCCGTGGGCTGAACATTCTTTAGCCGAAAGGAAGCCCACGTTATCCATGGAGACTGTCGCGAAGGACCAAATTTGGCCCAACTGAAACAGCGTCCCACGCGGCCACGCCACGTTATCCCGTGGTCGCTGCGCGACTCAATAATATCATATCAAGCACCCGTCGTCATCGAACGAGCGCACGCAGCCACGCGAGATTTACGCCACGAAACCGCAAGAGCGAGGTGCACGGGGAACCCTAAGCGCGCGGCCATGGGGAAGGCGGAGGCGAGACCTAAGGGGCACGGCGGCGGCAGCGGCAGCGGCAGCGGCTGTAGCAGTCCCGGGTAAGATGCTCCCGCGCCTTCTCCTCTCGAGATTTTGATAGATCTCTGTTTAGCGGTCTGATTAGTTTGGTTTGGGTTGGGTTTGCAGGAAGATTTTCGTCGGGGGGCTCCCGCGCGACACATCGGACGGTAGCTTGAAACCTCCCTCACTTTTTATATGTTTTTGGTGTGCAATGCTTCTGGTGATGTTTGTGGATCTGGCGATTCCGTCGCCGTTCTTCTCTAGTATAATTACGGTGATTTTGTTTTCTTCTTCCTTCGAGTAAAACGATGTTGCACTGGATAGCCGTGTTGATGTGCGTGGATTTAATTGCATTGCTGACACAATACTGTGTCGTTGCTATTGTTACTTCTCGCCAATTGTGCACAATGCGATAACAAAGTAACAATCTGATTCTTACCTGATGGATGGCATGTGTAGTTGCGATTGGCCCTGTTTTGTTGTTAAATTCTGATCCATTGCTAATACATGTTGCCAGACTAGAATAAGTGGAAAAAATTATTGATTCTTAACTGAAGGATGCTAGCAGTCTACACTGCATGGATACGGATACGTGTATCGGTATCCAGCGGATATAGATACGTTGATACGTCATTTTTCTAGAAAACCTGATACGTGGATACGTTTTACTTTTTTTTAAAACAATAATTTGTGCTATAATATGGGATTACAAGCCTACCAGGATTTAAGAGTTCATAAGACAACCCAAATTAACAAGACAAAACAGTGCACAAATGCTACAAATCATGTGAGGCTGGCAGGAGAGCCAGTACACAGCCATCTGGTGGGCTAGAAATCGTCCCATACTGGGCCTAAACGTATCCCCTAGCAGGCCTAAACTGGCCCAATACGTATCGGTTGAAGTATCCGATTTTCTGCTATTTATTTTTATTCGGATACTTGGTGGTTACATATCCAAGATGTATCCAAGGCGTATCCGTATCAGATACGTATCCAAGTATCCGATACTCTGCACCTTGAAGTATCCGTGTTTCGTAGCTAGCAGTTGCAGTATCAGTTCTTTATTGATATGAAGTTTGAAGTTTTGGCATTCATAACGTTATTAATTTCTGCTTCTCTTTTCAATTACAGCTATGTTTGTAAAACATTTTGGCCAGTATGGAGAAATAGTTGATTCAGTAATAATGAAAGATAAATCCACATCTCAGCCCAGGGGTTTCGGATTCATTACATATTCGAACCCTGCTGTTGTTGATAAAGTGATAGAAGACACCCATGTCATCAACGGGAAGCAAGTAAGTTTATTTTTCTCATTATCTCTAGTGGAGTTGAGCTGCAATTTTCTTGAAAAAAAATGGTTCACCTCTTACAACTGTATATATTGCCCATTCCTGCACATTCATGTATGGAATGATGTATCCACACTAAAGATTGAAGAAAAGGCTAATGTCCACCTCTTATAGATGTATACTGTACATTCCTGCATTATATATGTGTTCTTCTATATTTGGATATTCTCTGTTAGGATCATGTATCCCCAGTTTAGACAAACTGGTTCAACAAAGTCCATGCTGATATGGTTACAAATGCTTACCATTCTATGTTATTGTGTGGAGGAATCCTTTATTAAGCCAATCCAGTCTACATGCATGATGAATTTTAGTCTCTTATGATTATTAATTATGACTCTTTAACAGCAATGATTTCCTTTAGCTACCTTTTTGTGAATGCAATCAGAATTTTGATTTGAACATTTTCAGTAGCACAATTGAGTTCAAGCTTTTTTAATCTGTTTTCCAAGCCTGAATTATCACCCAAAGTCCTTTTTTGAACCCCATATGAAGTTTGTTTTTGGACCATATCTAATGTGTAATCACCTGTTTACCTTAAATGCTAATTAAATTTATTCTTGTTGCTTGATTCTTTTTCCTTGTTTGTTCTGTTATGTTTAATCTTGTCCACCTTAGTGCATTAGTGTGCAGTGCATTAGTGTGCATATAAATTTGTTCATTGACAATGAAACATCCAATCCTCATGTCTGCGGTTGAAAATACTTATTAAGCTTGCCTCTTCCTTGCAGGTGGAGATTAAGAGAACCATTCCAAAAGGTTCAATGCAGTTGAACTCTAAGGATTTCAAAACTAAAAAGATATTTGTCGGCGGGCTTCCCTCAACACTAACAGAAGGTAATATCTGTATGGTGTATTATTTTCACCTTTATTCCATATTGGTTTTGGTCTGATTATCCTTGCATGTATACTGCTCAGATGATTTCAAGAGTTTCTTCGCAAAATATGGGACGGTGGTAGATCACCAGATTATGTGTGATCGTGAAACAAAACGCTCTCGAGGCTTTGGGTTTATAGTTTTTGCTTCTGAGCAGATTGTAGATGATTTGTTAGCAAATGGGAATATGATTGATCTTGCTGGTTCAAAGGTGAGTGTTGTATTGTCAAGTACAAAAGTGTTGCATATGGTTATCTCCTTTACCGTGTACTTGTGGTGCAATATATCTAAATCAATATCAAAAGAAGGAAAACACATTCATCTATTCAGATTGGCAATTATGTTAGTTTTGTGCAATACTATGCCTTACAGATAATTAAGAGCAAGGGTACATAGGTTTCTTTTTGACAGGCTTAGGTAATTTACTTTGTTTGTAGGTGGAAATCAAGAAAGCAGAACCAAAGAAATCCTCAAATCCACCACAGTCATCTTATTCTAGAAACTCTAGACCAGCATATGATAGTGATCCTCCTAGGGACTATCCTTCTGCTGATTCATACAGTGGATTGCCCAGTGTTTACTGCAATTACAGTAGTGGTGGATTTGATCCTTATAGAAGTGATGGAGGTTCTGGTGATAGGCTCGGCATGCATGGTAGGATGGGTGGAATTGGTGGTGTATATGGTCGTTATTATGCAGGACTAGAGGGCTATGGTGGCAGGCCATCGTTTGGTTATCCTAGTCGCTTTGGACCGTATGGAGGAGGTTTTGATGGACCTTATGTTGGAGGGGCCTTAAGTGGCTATGCGGGTGGTGGTGTTACTGAGAGCTTTGCTGGCCCTGGTACTTCTGGCTTTGGTAATGCTGTCTATGGTAGGCCGTATGATTCTGCTCTAGGTGATTTTGGATCCAGTAGCACACCTGACAGGAGTAGAGGGAGTTTTACTGGTGGATCAGGGCGATATCATCCTTATGCACGATAAGAAGTTACTTTGAATGAAGGTTTAAATCCAATATGAGAGAAGGAGCGTTGAGGACTGAGCCCAACTCAATATTTTATAAAATGTTTTCTAGCGTGAGTTCATGTAGTGGTCTAGACTTGACAGTATTATTTAGCGTGGGATAGATTCTGGTATTGTGGTTTAAGCAATTCTGTAAGGAATAAGGATACCTCTGGGAACATATTAGCATTTTACACGTTAGGAGGGTTTCTCACTTTGCATATGCTACCAGTTCAGGTGATATCGTTCTATGAGAATGATTCCTGAAGAGCTTGTTATTTGCTGTTCTTTTTTTTTTTCCCTTAAGTTTTTGTCGGAACACAGGCTTATTTATTTCCAGGTATTCTTATTCTTAAATGGCATTGAAGTATTTTATAGGAGAGTTTAGTTTTGTTATAAAAAAAATAGATGGCTTAGTGAACGAGTTAGGTATTGTAGAAAACCTCATCGATTGAGTTTCATGCATATTTGATCGCAGGAAGATAAATAAGATCACAAATTCATCAATCTAATCTAAAGTCTATAAGGTTCTTGATTCCTAGTCAATGTGGTTTCATTGAAGTTTTGCTCTTAATCGTTCTGTGATGTTTGAGTAAGCTTTTTCAGACAGAAGGCTCAAGTACATTATCGTTCGTCAGAGACGGCGCTTGTGTTTTTGTTTATACAATTTCTAGGTGAACATTTGAGCATGCCTTCGCACGTATCGTCCCGTCCTAATCGTTTCTAATAACCCAGACAGTTATAACAGTATAACTAATAACGGCTATACTACCCCTCCAGTCATCCTTCCTAGATAACCTGATAGCTCAGTGCACGGGACAGCCTGGGGCGCTGACTCCCGGCGCCGTGGGGCACCTTGCTAAGGCGCAGTGGTCGTCGACCTGCAGCCCCCACCAGTTCACGCCATTGACGCCCCCGGACTGCAGCACGGCGTAGGAGACGATGCCCATGAAGGCGACGCCGGCGTCCAGTCCAGCGGAGAGCACGTAGTTGTGGCGCGCCCACCACGCCTTGTACCGCCGGTACACGACGTGGTTGAAGAGCAGCCCGACGGCGCCCCACATGAGGTAGTTGACCGACCTCGCCGGCGGCATCATCCCCGTGGCGCCGAGCAGCACCGGCATGTTGACGAGCCTCACCCATGGCGCCGTCGCCGGGAACGCGCGCGCTAGCGCCCAGAACGGTACGGGCGCCAGCGCGCCGGCGAGGAAGAAGTAGTTCATCTTGGCGTAGCGACCCAGGCGGCCGAACATGCGCAGCGGGCCGACCACGCCCCAGATGATGGACGCGTTGAAGAAGACGTCGTCGCCCGGGCACGTCCACGGGCTGCCCTCGGGGAGCTTCCCCGGGTCGCAGATGTTGGGCACGCTCTCCAGCAACCACCACGACGTGCCGAAGTACACCGATGACGCCACCACGGTGCCCACGAGCTGTCGTGTCGTGTGTGTGTTCGAACAATGAATGAGACACGATTACAGAAGTTTTCCTGAGAAATTTGCTCAGGACAAATGGAAAAAGGTTTGGCCGATGATGGATCACCTGGACGATGAACATGGACCGCGGCGGGATCTTCATGTAGTGACCCAGCTTGAAGTCTCCCAGGAACATGATCGCCTGGGACATGCTGATGTAGCCGTACGTCTTGAACGCGACGTTGGCGAGGGGTCTTCCCGGGTACAGGTACCCAATGATCAGCTCGGTGACGACGTTCAGACCAGGTTGCTGCTCATGAAATCAATTCGAAACAGTGTCACTATATCTATAATATGACCCAATTCTGATCATATTGGTTGTGAATGACACAGATTCGTCATCTATCTGAGATAGATTTAAAAAAAATGAACCCCAGATTATTACTTGATTTGTCGTGGCCGTGATGATGCCGATGGGCAGCGTGAAGAAGGAGGCCAGGCCGGCCGCCAAGAGCACGCCCCAGTACGGGAGCTGCAGCTGCCGGCCGAATCCCTCGCATGTGAACACCGAGAGGCCGAGCACGAGCACCAGCATCACCTGGAACCACCACTGCGGCACGACGGCGTAGTTCTTCTTCATCAGCCTGGTGTGCACGTCGCCGGTCTGTGTGCGCACCGTCGCCTTCGTCTGCTCCCATATCGACCTGTTGTCTCCAACAACAATAATTCCGGCATCACAATTCACAAGACAGACCTCCCCTTGAAGCAGCAGCATCACAAGACAAGCAAGCACAGTAGAGTACCTGCCATGGAAGAGTGCGACGTGTGACAAGGTGGCCGCGAGCGTGGCGAAGCTGAGGCCGTAGGTGAAGGCGAAGAAGATGCTGAGGTTGATCTGGCCGGCGCCGTCGTACCCGGCCTGGCTGAACTGGAACGTGTTGGGGTCGAGCACCTGGTTCACGTCGTAGCGGCTGCCGTTGGCCATGAACACGTGGGAGGAGATGATGGGGAACCGCTTGGCGCCGTACGCGTCGGTCCAGTACGCGATGGGCACGATCACGTACACGATGAGGAAGAAGCCGGCCATGATGTTCATGATGGCGAATGCCGGCGTCGACAGCGGCGTGCCGAGGAAGCCGGCGACGGTGGCCCAGTCCAGGCCGAATGACCCGACGCCGAGGCCGTACACGCCGGACCCGATCTGCTGCGCGGTCACGGAGTTCTTCCAGACCAGGCACACCAGGGAGATGGTGGAGATGGTCGGGAACAGGTAGTTGGGTACAATGTAGTAGGCGAAGCTTGTGATCAGCACGGTCAGGAAGAACTGCAGCCTGGTCGTGCCTCCCTTTGGCCTCTTCTCCTTCTCATGCAGAGCTCTGAAAAGAACGATAAAAATTTTATGGATTTCTGATCACTTCATTACAGATCATCAGGAACAGGTTGATAACCAGGTAAACAGACTGGATTAATAATGGAGATCGACCTGAAGAGGGAAACTTGCACCAAGTTTGCAGGCCACCACATGTAAGGGGAATCCACGAGGAACTTTCTGAAAAGGCCAGCCCAACCATACCCCATCAACTGAAAAACAGAACATGTTCATGAACTCAGTACAGTGCCAGAACAAAACAAAGATGAGCTGAACATTCGTGGCCCGCCGCTCTTTACCTGGGTGGTTTGAGTGAGCAACATGGCAGCGAGTGGATGTATCTCCCGGTGATAGAACGCCTTAACAATGGTGATTATGCCAACGGCGTAAACGGAGTTGGAGCCAGTGTTCGCAAAGATGGTGATGAGGACGTGTTCCTTGAGGTTGAACGGCCCCGGGTTCAGAGAGAACGACCATTTTGTGCCCTTGACTTTGATGGCCTTCCGGGGAAGGCAGGCGGACATCAGCTTGCCAAGCGGCAGCACGACGATCTGCACCGAGAGGGAGGAAATGTAGAGCGGGTTCTGACGGTACCCGAAGAACTGGTTGGAGAAGGCCAGTAGAGCGCATGAGATGAGCCCAAGGAACCATGTCCTGAACGTCAACGCCGGCAATGTTGGGTCGTCAGTGATCGGCACGGTGAGCCGGACCTCCTCGATTGGGCAGTCGTCTACTTCCTCTGCAGAATCTGAAGGGCAAATAAAGTGAGAGAAAAAAAAGACTGAAACAAATGCTGGTCTTGATGAAGAATTCGTCAGATTTCTGCAAAGGCCTGGCAAAAGAAAAGAACCCACCTGTCTCTTCATCGTCTTTGTCAGGCCTCGCATTCCGGTGGCTGAGCTCGACCTGCTGGTGTTGAGGCTCCATTCCTGCACTTCTTGCCAACCTTGCACCTAAGATTTGGTTGAGATATCTATGAACGGGGCACCTCTAATAGGATGGACCAATTAGAGGCCGTGTTGGTGGGGAGTAGCTCCTGCCAAATGACAAACAGAAAGGTTACAGGTCGGCATCTTCATCCTCTCCTATGTTAGCAAGTTAATGTGACTGATGCTCAGAAGGATAGCCACCTATCTAAGCTCCCTCTTCAGCTGTACTATGGTGTATCCTCCCCGTGCTCTGCATCTTTACACAGGCTGTCAAAGCTGCGAATGAGCAGCTAGCTGGCTATTTATGGTGGCACGAGAGTTGGCTTGGCAACTGCAATTCTATGTATCACTAGTTCGTAACAGAACTTGTGGCAAGTAGTGTTTTGTTTATTTACGATAGTGATTGCAGAGGGTATTGTTTACTATATCCAAATACTTGAAAATGATGGATAAAGTACTCTGACGAAATAAAAGAAAGGTGAGGAGCTCCTGCTGTTTATTGATATATGCAATGTTTTCTTCGAGCAAACAATTTTCATTGTTATTATTATTGTTCATATGTTCTGCCATGCCTAAAAGACCTCAGTCAAGCACAGCTCAAAGAGATACTGTAGTTGATAGAGCCATTAGCACTACAACCCATCAACATAATATCAGTTAGTGCTGAAATGACGGCATATGGTTGTGTCTAACAAAGCGGCACTACCTGTCAGTACACTAAGAATTATCCAGGTCTACATCTATGTGGAAATGCAGCTCTAAGATGCTAGGCCTATACTGGATTATATGGTGTCAGTCTTATCAGTGTTATTACTTTCCACTAAGGTACAGTATATGCAACCCTTTTTTTTAAAAAAAAAGAACAAATCAGAATAGATTTTGCTCCAAAAAGCGGGATAAATCTTATCTAAGTATGTTGATATACATAGAAACTAGGATCCACTAGAAAATTTTAATGGAGCACCAACAGTGGACAGTTCATGAGAACGCGACACCAGAGACTTCAACCGTGTCCAAATCTGATTACTCGAATGCATGACTGAAGAATTGGATTCCTCGAACGTCGCAGTTACACTCTGCCGAGGAGCATGTGCCGATGTACTCTGCAGGGAATCTGTGGTGCTCTGACTGATCCAAAACTAACAGGATGCAAAACTATTTAGATTCCAGAATATTCCACACGATCCGCGTGCATTTACCAGGGACTAATAAATACTGCCACCGTTCTTCGTTACTGATTTTCGCCGTGTGCTAGCGACTGATTCGTCGCGTGGCCAATCGGTAGCATTTTTTCGTCCTGCGAAGCAGGTACACCCAAGATCTGTCGCACCGTCGAACCCTAATTTTGTTATCTTATTTTGAACCAAGATCCGTAACCACGCCGAGTAACTGTTCCGGCGAGTGATAAGAGTGGCCCAACTCTCAAAGTAAGGCTTCTCAAGGGGTTGTTAGAGGACCAGTCAATGTCACATATCAATATAGTATGTTCATGGATTATTCATCGTTGGATGATGAACAACGCTAGATAGGATGCAGCGATTCATGAATCCTGCTGGCCACACAGACTTTGCTATAGATATAGTCGGTGGTCCGGATTTATTTTTTCTGAAATCAAGTGGTCCAGAGTTCATCGGACAGGGAGGGATGTAGCCTCACATGCTATTTGGAAACATGGCTTAGGCTTATGTATGGGCAAGGCAATGACGACCGGCGACTAATACCATGGGTCCACGGCTCGACTTGCAGAAACCGGCAGTACTGGTGAGTCCGAAGCGGAAGGAAAAGATAGTTTGAGCCTGTGAGGTAGCAACTCACAGTCACATGATCTACGCAACAGTCTTGAAGAACAGTTTCAATGACTGCTAGTACCACACAGTAGTACGTCCTACCACTTCGATCCAACTAAGGTACTGGTCCCATTCGCGTTGGCATGTGACGGTCTCTGGAACCCATCCATCCTTTTCGGCGTCCAAGAACAAGTGTCCCTAGCTCCCTGCCCTGCTCTCGGCATGTGAGTCTGTTCAAAGTTGAGACGTTATTTTCTCCCTGTAACCTTGCAGAAACCAATGTGCACCTGCTCCACGCGACTGTATATACAGTAGTACTCCAACATGAAGGAACTGCAGCGGCGATCAGTCCACTTGTCGCAGAAACGACACGGCTCGGCTTGCCTATGGAAGTGTGGTAGGTAGTTACCGTGTCTGTCGGTCGGCAGTTTTTTTTTTTTTTTTGGATAGAAATCGGTCGGCAGTTCACCGCACTGAACTGCGTGTTGAGAGGCTGCTCGGGAGTACTACAGTAGTAGTAGTTTGTTCATGGGGTTATGCGATGAACTGTTTAATAGGTGCTTGTTCCCGGATCTTTGAGCAGATCAGACAGAGAGCTTGCAGAACACTAAAATCGAACCAAAGAAAAAGATATATAATCGTCACTGCAAGTTGGGGGGCTAACGTGCTGCAAGCCGTATTCGTTCTTTGAGACGACTTCGCCGCCTTCAACGGAGCCAAAGATCACCGAGCTCTAACAACCAACTGGTCTTAAAGAACAGGAATGAAGAGCCCGGACCTCAGGCTAAAGCACATGCGCGCTTCTTCATGCGTGCCCGTGCTTCGCTGCAGGTTTACCGGTGGCCCTCTTGCTCATCAGCTCAAGTCACGGGTGCCTTCATCCGCGGTGGCGTCGGCCCGTAGCAGGAAGCGCGTTTCAACTTAAACTTCACGTCGGTGCCGGGTGCCCGTGATTCGGTCGGCGGTGCCGTGTTTTGTTACGTGCTAATCGCCGGGCGTGTGTACATTTGTTGTCACTTGCTGCTATTGCGCGCCGTGAGCATTTCGCATGGGCGGCACCGGGTTTGTGAAGCGGTGGGTTGGGTTGAGCCAACGCGCTGCAGAAGCGGACCAGTTTGGACCGCGGACCGGGCTGTCCCGACCAGGTCATGTGGGCCATTTGCTTGGGCTTCCAAATACGGGCCATTTCCTGATGGAACTGGCCCGGAGTTCTTCCGGACAGCGTCGATGGTGGATCAAGTTTTTTTGGGATTTCACGTTCGTGTCAGTGTCATCCGTTGCTTTGTATGAGGAGACACGGCTTCAGTACGACGAATGCAACCAGCTGCTCGAGGTTTGAAAGGAGAAGCGACGGCACCAAGACCCGCCTGACCCGCATCAGCGGCGAAGATATCCTCCTTGAAACCGACGGCAGTGTTGTTGCTAATGCTACTGCATTTCTGTTCTCCTGCCTGCTGCAGGGCCAGCAAAAGGAAGCCGCCAGGAAATGGCGTCCTCCATGATGCCATGAACGGGGTCACCACCGAAAATGGCATGATACAACCGACGATGCTGTCAAATCTTGTCCTACTAGCTAGTGTTCTTGGAACTCGATCCTTTTCTAAACTGCAGCGAGACCCAGGAATGTGATCTGTAGCCTGTAATCGTCCCCACAGCAGGCAACCTTCTGAAGAAAAATTGGCCATGTAATCCAACGTGTCCCGTTTGCTATTGCGAACCGGAAACCACGTCTCACCTTCTTACACAATTCAACTTCACCGAGGTTACCTGGGCAAGAGTGGCGTCGATATTGCGGCTCCATGCTCAAAGCGCTGTTTACAATCTGCAAGGTCGGACAAAATGGCTGCAATCCCTAGCTATCGGAACGAAATCCAACAAAAAGAAATTTGCTGGATACTTGTTCTTTTGGTGGCAAATCTGGAAGGAAAGAAATAAAAGGATCTTTGAACATGCAGAGCAGTCCTTCAACCAGGTTGCACTACACGCAATAAATGAAATTTGAGCCTTTTATGGTGCTTGGAGCGATCCCCAACCACCTGACGTTCAGCCTTCTTAGGACTATCTTTTGCAAACACACTGACTTGTGCTCTCTTCCCTGATGGTTTGTTTCGGATGTTCGATTGTATTTTGTTGCTGTCTAGATTTCTGTAAAATTAGGTTGTATTTCTATCATCTCCTCTTAATAAATGGCAGTGCTCCTACCTATGTTTCAAAATAATAAAAATAATCTGTAGTCTGAAATCAGTTAACCAGTCCCGCGCCGGAGAAGTCGCTTGCAGCACTCAAACGCCCACCGTACGGCGAGCGGCTCCACGCCGCAATTGTCGTCTGCTCCATTTTCAAGCGTATCCCATAAACACCACCTCTCCTCAGGGTTAGACATAACCGGAGTTAACCGGCTAACCGGTACGGTCTGGTTACACCGGTCGACCGGTTAATCCTCGGTCCGAATTTGATTTTTTAAAAAATTTGAAAAATTTGTATGAAAAATTTGATAAAAAACTAGAGATGAAATGAATATTTATGGTGAAGAGAATATCTAAATCCGAGGTCATTTGACATTGAAAAAAAATGATGGAAATAAAAAAAAAAGGAAAAAAAAACATACTTTATCCTCTGGAATCCACCCATCCAAACGCTCCCGTGCCCACAACTCTGCCTCGCACGCGTCCGCACCGAGTCGCCACCCCCAATCCTCACCGGAATCGCCGCTGCCGTCGACCACAGTGAGCGCCGGCGGGCGCATCCGGCCGAGACAGGAGGCACCCCGGCTAGCCGCCCGCCTCTCCCGGTTAACCGCCCGGCCAGAGCGAATAGCCGCTCGGCTAGCCGGCCTCGATACGGAGATCTACGGTTCGGGTTGAGGTCGGTTAGTCGGCCGGTTAGGTCGGTTAACCGGCGGTGTCATGCGGTTAACCGCCGGAAGACTCCGGTTAGCCACGCCGTAGTAAGGCAAGTTTTTTTTTTCAGGTAATCTATATTATCCATAGATTCATAGTAAATTTAGATAGGCAAGTTATAAGTATGTAGTTAATTTATATAGTCATGTAGGACTTGAAAGCATAGAGAATATAGATAGCAAATATAATAGTAAATATGTAGAATGTTAGAGTTTATTATAATTGTAATATTGAAGTAATAAATTGTATATGTTTATATAGGGTGAATATGACAGACCGTAATCAAAGTGATGGTGTGTGGGAGCATGATGTAAACCAATTTCCAGGATGGTCATGCAAGTATTGCAAGATTTCAAGAAAGGGGGGTGGTGCGAATCGATTCAAACATTATTTGGCAGGAAGAGGTGGTAACGTGATACATTGTAGTAATGTTCCACCAGATGTTCGTGACTATTATCGTCGTGAGCTGGATAGAATTGTGGCAAGAAAAAAAGACATACAACGGGATAATTTGAGATGGGAGGAAGTTGCTAGAGAAGGACATGTGATCTATGATATTAATGATGATGAGGATGAGATGTTGCAGCGTGCGATGGATATGTCTCGAGAGGAGGAGGCATATGCGAGGCGTGTTCGTGATCAAGGTGGGCAATACGAGCATGGAGGTGGTTCATCTCAACGTCAGGGCGACGGCGGATTGCTAGGTATGCTCAAACAGTCCACGTCCGTAAGGGGAACGAAGGAGAAGGTTCAAAATAGGATTGATACTGGGTCATGGATAACAAAGTATAAGGCTGGGAAAAATTCCCACTGATAGGATTTGGTCAAAATGGTTCCACATTGAAGGCATTCCCGGTAGGAAGGCGGATAATTCTTACTTTCAAGTCGTCGTCAAGGAGACTCAAAGATGGGGTGAGTTGATTTTTATTCATTTTTATTGCCATTTGTGTAAAGCGGTGAACTAATTTATATTTTTTGATGTTGTAGGTGAGGGTATTGCAGTCCCAACTAGACGTGAGATTGATGGATTATATTTAGATAAGAATGAGGCTAAAATTAAAAAGCAGTTTGAGAAGTTCCAGCGTGATGGAGTATATTTAGACGGGACCAACAGGGATGAGCGTCATCAACTTCATGGTGTATTGCAATGGGATAATGTATTTTCACAAATCAGTTGATGCCACTGAACATAGTCAGGACGTGAAGTTTGTTTTTGGTGTACGTTAATGTCATTTGATTAACTTGTGAATATGTCCCCTACTCTTCTGTTATGTTACTAAATAATTTTATCATTGACAGCAAATCGAAAAGGTAATCAAAGAGCTAGGTCCAGAATATATTATTCAGATTATCACTGACAATGGCTCAAACTATAAGAAGGCATGCAAAATGGTGAACAAGAAGTACGACATTGTGTGGCAGCTATGTGTTGCTCATACTATTAATTTGATGCTTAAGTCTATTGGTGAGTTTCTGGAGCACAAAGCTATGATTGAGGCTGCTAGAAGAATTTGTCAATGGTTATACAACCATAACAAGTTGCATGCTATGATGAGGACTGCTATTGGAGGTGAGTTGGTAAGATAGAATGCTACTCGATTTGACACCAATTATATATTTTTAGATAGCATGCTTTGTCGTAAAGATAAATTCATGACATGGGTGGCTTCAAGCATATTCTTAGAAAGTTGTTTTGTCGACATGCCTGAGGGAAGATATGCACATTCATGTCTTTCTAGCTTGTCATAGTGGGATAACATGAGCTTGGTGGTCAAGTCTGTGGAACCTTTGTATGTATTCATTCGATTTGCAGATCAGGACAAGAAACCAAATTTGAGTGAAGTCTTGCTAAGATTCCATATAGTAAGAAATGAATATGAAAATTTATTTCAGGGCAATCCCTGGGATCTTGAAAGATTTATGGCAGTGATCAATCCTAGGATGGGTGATATTGCAAGCAATACTTATGTCAATGCAGCTACTGCTTTGTATCCCAGATGTCACTATATCTATGGCACATCAAATAATGTTTTAAATGACCTTCACATGTCATTTCAATTTATGACAGATACAAACACATGTATTTTGGCGCTGCATGAAACTAAGACTTATAGACGAAAAGAGGGTGCTTTTGCTTCGGAGTTGGCTCGTAAGATGGCATATGATAGTAGTACTTCATCTTGTAAGTCATTGTTTTATTCTTTTAATTGTTATGTGAAACATTTATATTTATGTTACATTCTTACGTTATCTACATTATATGTGAAACATTCACACTTATGTTATATTTTTATTTGTTGCAGCATAATAGTGGGCTATGTTTGGAAGTAATACCCCAACTCTCCAAAAGCTTGCACTACGTCTTGTATCTCAGTGTTGTTCCTCTAGCGGCTGTGATCGCAATTGTAGTACATTTGCTTTGATACAAACAAAGGTGCGCAACAAGTTGTCATATAAGGAACTCCACAAATTGGTCTATGTCAACTACAATTTATGCATTCGTTTGAGGCAAGCTGAATTATACAAGCCACCAGAAGATGATCCATTTGATCGATTAATGGAACTTTCTTTATATGATGAAGCAAATCCGATACGAGATTGGATGGAGCACGGTCGGTCAAATGTTGTTCCATTACTTGATGAGGAGAGCACCGAGAGTGACACCCCTGTTCTATCAAGAATGGTGATCGAAGATGACACTCCAGCGGAGTTACAAAGAATTACTGGGACTAGTTCTCTTGCTGAGTGGGCGGATAAACATGTGGGTGACACACATATAGGAAAGCGTAAATTGTTAAGTATAAGAAGGAAGGAAAAAAGAAAAGAAACAGAAGAAGACAACTAAAGGAAAACCAATGCGTAGTGATGATTCTACTGAGAGTGATAATGGGATCCTGACCTATCAAGAGTCAGATGATAGCAGTTCAGCCTCTTCTGCTGGTGACTTGGATGGTACTGGTGGTGGACCTGGTGGTCCTACCTCTATTCCACCTTCAACAAGTGTCCACTTCACAGGTAACAAAAATAATGATTATTGTATCAATACCAATTCATAAACAGTTCACTCACTCATTACTTATTTTGCAGGCGAGGAAGATTTCATTCATACTACCCAGGATCAAGACCATGGTGCTTCACATTCTCAGAGAACGACCATGCAATGCATGGGAGGGACCTACAAGGGGTAGGCAACATCATTTAGGAATCCACTCTTTTCCTTATGCAAGTAAGTCATCATTCAACGTATGTAGTTCTTCTTCCTATGCCCATGGTTATGACCAATACATTGCTCTGCCGCCGGACACCCAACCTCCTCCACAATGGATTTATGAGTGGCAGGACCCTGATTTCTATAACTTGTTGCTCAATAAATGGCAAACAACTGCGACGTGGACTGGACAAATTTGGAATGACTACAAGGCGGCATTGTTGTCTACTCGTGGTATTGCGCTCATGTCAAGTGAAGAGTATCACTCCACGTGGTACTCGCGTCCATGGGTGTGAGTGCAATTATTTGATTTCTATGTATCTCACACTAATATTAGGGAAACCCATTATATAATTATTTATACAACAACTATATTTCGATACTTTGTATTGAACTATATGAATGTGTTATGTTGTATGAACTAAATATATTGCAAATTTGTGTCTAAGATTGTGCTAAATATTTAAGAAACATTTTTACTATTTTACGGATAAGTTTCCTATTTTTTTTTAATTCTTTGAGTTGATTACTTCTGTAAACGGTTAACCGCTTAGACCGGCCGGTTAATTGGTGTAACCGACCAGTTAACCGACCGGCGACCGTGGCCAGCCGAAATCAATTTTTACCCGGTTAACCGCTGAACCGGGCCCGGCCGGTTATACCGGCCCGGTCGGTATGTTAACCTTGCCTCTCCTGACTTTGGTCTCCAGGTGAAAGAAATCTGGACAGTTATCCATGCTGCAGTAAATTTGAAGCTTGGAAGCTTGGTTTGTGTGAATTATATTAGCTGAATATTACACGGGCCTTGTATATCTGTTGCTCACAATATAATTGAAGATATAATAAAGGCGACTATCACTCTGACAGTATTACTTGCCGCTTGAGTCTCATTCAACATACTGTTCCAATTTCCGGATTCTTGTACACAAGTTTTTTTTTTGTCAGTGCCTTATCTAGTACAATTGGCAATTGTCGAACATGTAGGGAACTTTCGCAATTGTTATAAATCCTTCACTCAAGGAGCTCACATTTGTTCTGTCAAACTCATGGGGAAAGAAAATTCAATCATCAAACTCAGCCAAGAAACTGAAGTGACAATAATAATGAAAATAAATCAAACCACAATGGTGTTATTCACATAAAAGGTTACAGGGTAAAAAGAATGGTTCAGCAGTACCAGAAATGATCAAGAAAAAAAAAACATAGGTTGCAATTTATGTTGAATCAACTGGACTTACAATGCCAGGGCAATCAAATTGCCCTGTACTTTATGCGCCGGCGACATTGTCTAACAAAATTGCAACATGCTACTAGCAAAGCTTAGATTTTAAGCAGTTCAATAGAAAAAACAACAAGAGCTGCTGGAAATAGAGCTACAACCTACAATAGAACATCAATGATCAACAGGGTAATACTAATATGCCTCCGAACTGAGCATCTTCCTTCTTTCATACACCAGCTTGCATGCACCAGCCCAAATAAAAACCAAAAGGGAAAAGAACCCTAGAAGAACTCAAACTCCAGATAATTATCTGGGCCCTTCTGACTTGCAGCTGGGGCAACCTTATCATTAGCTGCTGCTGGCTTCGGTCGGCAATCCAGCTCAACAGGCTTGGGTACCTCTGGGGGGCTCGCACATCGTATCAGTGCCCAATTCACACCCTCGAAAAAGGGGTGCTGCTTTATCTCGGTAGTCCCACGTTTGTAGCCAAGACGATGTTGTGGGTCCTTGACCAGCAATCCTCTAATCAAGTCCCTAGCTGAGAAACTCACAATTGGGGACTCTGGGAAACGCAGGGGCTGACCAACAACATTGAAAAGTGTAGCCCGGTTTCCCGACCCCTTGAAAGGGGTCTTACCGAACAGGAGTTCATACAGGAATATACCGAAGGTCCACCAGTCCACGGCACTGCCATGACCTTCTCCCTTGATTATTTCAGGCGCTAAGTACTCATGGGTGCCAACAAATGACATGGAGCGAGCATCAGTTGGTTCTGCTATGAGCTCCGGCAGTGGACTAACTTGGTTGACAATCTCAGGCTTCGGCTTCGGCTTTGACTTCTTCTCCTTCTTAGACTTGGAGGAGAAAAACCGGGGACCAAAGCAAGTAGTTGGAGCCACACATGATGGTTGTATGCAGGATGGCTCGATACAAGCAGGCTGAACACAGTATGCTTGGTTGTTCCTCTGCAATGCATCTGGTCCAGGGTTGGCAGACTTGACAACAGTCGGGCTTACGGCACAACGAAGGGAGAGGTCAAAATCTGACAGCATGATATGCCCATCCTCCCGAACAAGGACATTCTCTGGCTTCAAATCACGATATATAATCCCAAGCATGTGCAGGTATTCCAATGCAAGGAGAACTTCTGCGACGTAGAACCTTAAACAAATCATTATGAGCATTTTCAATCAACTGAATAATTTCAAAATAAGAAAAAATTGCTATACAAAACCTCAAACTGGTATAGTGGCTAAAAGAAATCCATGCATATGAAAGCAGCAATTGTACTGTCCGCAGCTTCAGCCACAGACACAGCAAGCAAATACAGTCACAGCCAAGAGAAAATGGATGTCGGACTAGGGAACTTATGGAGAAAAATAAATTTCTAGAATATATGAGAAAAATAAGTTACTAGATGTCACATACTTAGCTGCTTGCTCAGAGAAACGTTTTCCAGGCTGCCTTTGCCGAAGAGTGTGCAGGTCCCCTCCTGGGCAGAACTCCATCACCAAACATGAGAATTTATCAGTCTCAAAGTGGGTATACAGTGTTGGAAGGAATGGATGATCCAAAGATTGCAGGATCTCCAATTCCGTCTGTGCTCGAAGAAGCTTCTTCCTGCTAGCTAACGACCCTTTGTCCATGACCTTCATAGCAAAGTAACTCTTTGTACCATTCAGTTCGGAGAGGTATACACTGCCAATATCACCACAACCCAGCTTCTTAAGCAACCTAAAATGGCTCAAACCAAGCATGCCATCCCTTGACCTGATCACTCGTATTGCTTCCCACCTAGAGTCATTCCCTTTGTGAGGCTTTGTCGTACTGCTGCTCCTGCTGCTGCACGAGCTCTCATCACTAATGTTACTGCTCATGCTTGGGCGGCACATGCTGCTCTTCCCACTCTCAGTAAAATCAGCTCGGTCACTAATCTTACCGCTTCCACTTGTCTTCCTCAAACTACTCGTCCCCCCGCTCACTTTGGCAGTGGCAAAGCTCTCACTCGTGCTGCTCTTTTGCGATATCTTCTGTTCTTGGTTACCACTGCCATCTATGTTTTTAATCTGTTTCAGCTCCCCAGAATCTTCCTCTGGAGTCAATAGCCCATCCAGCACACCAGAGTCTGAGCAAACACTAGATGGACCCTTGTCCAACATAGATGCAGAAGACTCTTGACGCCAATGGGTGGGCTTTTGCTCCTCTAACACCTCCTTAGTAGCGGCAAACTCTGGTGCATTGTTAGCCATCTTGTTGGCCTTTTCAGGAACTGGGTCAACTGTATGATCAGCAGCTGGTTTGCCATTGTCCCCCAGAACATTCTGCTTCACGGCCTCCACAGACATAATCGTCAGATAGACTCACAGAACACCCAAACCTTATCTTTGTCCAAACTTTTTGAGGAATCGTCACTGATTAACTGAGTTTACACCGAATGGCGCCTGAAATTATAACAAAGAAAAGCAGATTAGCACCCAAAAAAGTAGGAAAAACTGAGCTGCCTCATATCAATACGCATGGAGGGGGGGGGGGGGGGGGGGGGGGGGGGGGGGGGGGGGGGGGGGGAGTGAAATCTGCTGGTTAAGTATCCTAACCTAACATGGCAAATAACTATATCAAATATTGAAATAGTACAAAGTAAAAATAGGATTATCTGATGGGGAGTTTTTTTTTTTTAAGCAATCTGATGGGGAGCTTGGAGACAGAACAGAGCGCCTGCTGCACTGTACAGATCCAACACCCAGTTCATTTACATCAAGGAATCACAGAAAAGGGAGGGGAAGCGGGACGGAGCAGAGACTAACAAACAAAATGAGTTTTCCGCATCGGGACATGCAAACGATGCCCGGGCATTTTGTAGGAGATTGGCATCCGAATTTTTCTCTTCCTCATCTTTGCCCATCTTCTCCATTCACGGCGAGTTTTGGGATTAGGGCTAGGGTTTCGTGATTTGCATCTTCCAATTTGGGGTGTGGAGTCCGGCTCAGAGGGAGGGCCGCGGGTGACGGCGGTCGGCCCGGTGGTTCGACGAGGAGGCGCCGCCGCCGCCAGAGCCGCGGGCGGCAGAAGATAGGTGGGCATGGCCGTCAAGAAATAGAGGTTAGCGAGGGAGTTGGTCGCGGCGAGGGATCCGGCGGCGGCGGCGACCGGAGACACGGTAGGCGCCAAGGCGGGCATGGCGGGGGCGAGAGTATGGTGGAAAAACTCACCGGATTCGAGAACTAGGGCGTAGGCGAAGACGTGGAGTCTCCGTCTTGTTGGGACGGCTCGCCGTCGTCGAAAGCGACGCCGGCGAGCGGGGGGCGGCGTCTCGTCGGATGCGGCGCCGTTGGCAAGACTGGAGTAAGTAGTTGGGTTATCTCGATCGTGGGAGGAAGAAGACGATAACGTGCTTTTATGCTGAAAGAGATCTGGGCCACTGAACCGCTACATCCAAGGGCGTAAAAATCGGGTTTACACCGTCAAGAATTCACCGAAAAAGGCTCAGAAAATCACAAAAAAAAGCTCCTACATTTCCACGGAAGAACAGGGGATACGGGCCGGACGCCGGAGACAGACGCATTGGCAACCTAGAGGCCTTTAACATTTGCAGAAAGATAAACACAAAAAAAAAATCCTAAACAAGACTGGCACATTGCAACCTGAATCATATGAGCAACACCAAACATCCACATCAAACCGCTGAACATGGCACGGTAGCACTGACTCAAGCGGCCATTAAATGCAACCAGAATAGCAGAGGGGAGAAAAAGCAACCAAGCAAACAAGGCAGACGAAGAAAGTGATGGCGGCGGCGGTGATGATGGCATTGCATCCACAAATCAAGAAAGAGCATCGGCATCCGAGGAAGAAGAAGGTACCTTTGCTACGAGGCCATGGCGTTGCTGTGCTGCAGCTGCTGGCCGGCTGGCTGCGAGGAGGGGAAGGGAGCATGTAGTACAATGTTTGTGGGTTATGGATTAGTGTGTTTTTTGGTCAGTGGAGCCGCCAGGATTGGGGTTGGAGAAGATGGCGAAAGGCGAAAGTGGGGGCGGCATGCTCCTCCTGCCACACTTGCGTCCGTGACTGTGGGCCGCAGGACAAACAAGG
The DNA here is from genome assembly GCA_032690845.1 of Eleusine coracana subsp. coracana. Taxonomy (NCBI): domain Eukaryota; kingdom Viridiplantae; phylum Streptophyta; class Magnoliopsida; order Poales; family Poaceae; genus Eleusine; species Eleusine coracana. The sequence continues at coordinate 59,045,344 of CM064432.1, read as the reverse complement.
TTGTGCAAAGAAGAGAAGGGTCAAAGGGAAGGTGGTGGGCTAAAGCTGGGATTTCGGGTGCTTAAACAAGTGTCATTACACTGGCTGTGCTCTGACTGCGCCCTTTCTCTCTCTCTCTCTCTCTCCCCCCCCCCCCCCCCCCCCCCCCCCCCCCCGTCTCTCGCGTGAGGATACTGAGCTTTCTGTGTTTTTTTTTCCTTTGCTTTTTTACTCACATTCACATGTCCACTTCCCTCGAGGCCAGTCCGCCCAGTTTTGACCCACCCAACGTCACTTTTGGCTTTTTCGGGAGTGCAGCACCCAAGGTGATTAGCTTTTGTAATTAACCTAGTAGATTGCTCTATTACCGTGACAGCTTTAGTAATTCAAAACATACGACGAAGTAGTAGCAGTTCTCAAACACTGGAAATGTTTAAACTTCACTCATCAGGATACCAAATCATTTCAAGATTTCCATCCAATCGTTTGACTGGCTGCACGTTTAACCAGTGCGTTTAACATTCGTCAAGACGCCAAAATTGCAAAACGTTGAAACGGTTGCCATTTGTTCTGAGGGCAGATTCGGAATATGCTCGTGCCAAACGAAATGGCAGGAAAACAGTCTCCACAGCCTTCAATCCCTCCTTGTCCCCCCGCCCATGCCCCGATGCAGCTTTCGCTCTCTGGATAAACAGTAGGGAGTCGCTAATGTTAATCTGCCGTTAATCTCGAGGCGCAAAGCACCGTCTACGCCTTAAAACTCGCGCCCGGCTTCAAATGCCGGAGGGGTTAAAATCTTGGTTTTGGTCAGACCCCAATCTAAGTATAAGGCCAGTTTTAACATTCATTTCATAGTTTTTAAGATTATCATATCAGATTTAGAATTTTAATCTAATAGATGAAATATTTACTCACAATGCATAGTTTCATCTTTCGATTTCATATATAAGACTAGTATTAAATTTGTTATTTTGAGATTGATTAAAATATGTTATGATAAAATGTTATGTTTTCAATAATGATTTTAATAGTTTCATACATATGAAATAGTGTCAAATGAGTTTTATTCTAATAAAACTCATATTCTCTTTTTTTATCTTAATTGCTATGTCATTTCATTCATTTTGCTAATATGACAGTTTAATTAATGCAAATAAAACTACGCCTAAGCAGGACATTCGCTACGTGTTGTGTGGTAAACGGTATTCTGGGACACGCATGCTGTGCTGCATCACAGCAAAGCTTACAGTTTCGTCAACGGATAACTAGCGACGACTTGGCAGCATCTACTATTCCCTTTGTATTTGCGGCTCGAATGTGTGGTAATGAGCATCCACTAACAAGTCCTGCACGCTTTAATAAAATTCTGACGTGGATGTGGATCTGATATGGCCATCACTTTCTTTTACTAGCATTTTAAACCATGATCCGTCCATCTGTTGCTTTTTTTTACAGGATGCTAATATGAATTCCGAGATCAGTGACACATGAGAAGTGTAGATGGCTTGAGACAACAGTTGGGACAGACAGCCGGATCGCAGAATCTTCGTACTCCATGTTCCTCTCCAGCGAGCAGCACGGAGCAGCCTTGCTTATCCCATTTCCGTCATCATCCAAAGTCCCGGAATCTCCTCCTGCTCGCAAAAAGAAATAGATAGGATTTGCAGCAAACACTGCAGCCAAGTTTGTAATGGTCGCTTTGCCAGAATTTTGTTTGAACATTAAGATTCAAGAACATAATCATACTATCATACTAAAAGGAAAATGACCTAAGCTTATTAGTACCCAATAGACACAGAATTGAACGTGCCAACAGGCTCAGGCACGGATGCACTCAAGAGTCAGTGTCATTCCCTACTAACGTGCACGGTTCATACACGTCTCCTTTGCGCCAGACCTACACTGTTCTACCTTCTTTTTTCTGCTCTCTTTTCGCTATCGATATAAATCTTCCGGCTATTCTACTCGACGTGGTCCATGGATCTATCAAGGCAAGCCGTGCAGGTGCAGTCCAAAAGCAATTTCTCAAGGCTCCAGGTTCAAATTATTGCTAGTTTATGCAGCATGCTTGGCCTTTCAAACATGACCGTTTAAACTGTTTCCTTATGCAGAATTCAAACTTGTTTGCACGTAGCTAAGGCTGCCTAATTGCAGAGTTAGGAAGTAATTAACAGCAAAGTAGTAGGAGGCTTCCCAAGGAGCCGGTGGATTGATAGTGCCAGCGGCCTATGTTTGGAGCCATGAGCCCCACACAGCACATGGAACCCCTCAATGGACACAAGGGCATCTAAGGAAGATGCCTTCCAAGAACTTGTTCTGATACTGGAGGATACACATGTGCAGGAATTGGATTTTTCCTGGACACTGATCAGGGATAATGAGAGAGAACAGTATCCTAAGCGTGCAACGTGTTCAGTAAACTAACCAAATTGGTGTTGACCAGGAGGGTTCAAATTCAATGGACCAACAGGTTGGCTTGTTCTATAATACCACCTATAAAAACTAATGAAACTACCCTTGCGGTTTTCTGATGCAAAAGAGATACGAAGAGACAAAAAAAAGAAGGCCACGCGTTTATCAGTCACCTGCAAAAGGAAAAGGTATGATTAATGTACATGGCTAGCAGAAACAACACACATCATAAAAGGAAAAAAAAACAGCATCAGAGGCCACAGAAGATGCAGTGAAACTGGAATGTCAGGTTACAACGCAGCCAAATACTGAAGTGTTACTTTGTAGTGAATCCAACATGTGAGCCAAACTCATACTAATTGAGGGACCAAGAGTTTTAATATTAGGCCCATGTACATTCAAATAGAAGTTATATGCGGAAGGATAGACGATACATAGGTCATAGATGAGCATCGTTCATATAAGACAATACTAGGTAAAACTGAAAAGAAATTATAATTTACATGGCGCTATCAGCAACATTCATAATTCAGATATGCATCGTTGATGCTCTACGCATCTCACGGTTGCAGCTTGCAACTCACATTATATTTTAAGATAGTCCGATTACTTTTCAAGTGTTGCAGAATAGAAACGCTTGATTTGATCAATTATGACAAGAAAGTAAAGCTTCATTTAGTTTTTTACACAGGAGATGCTTACGGCACACTTTTCCCCAGTTCATCTGTTCGCTAACAAATTTGGAGGGGAAAAAAACTGTACAAGCAAGTACCTAGCTCATCGAAGTGAATCTACTGGGCAAAAATATAATATAGTTCAGACATGCCGGTTACCATGAATGTGCCTTAAGCATCTCCTGAGGTAACATGTAAAGGAACTGAGTATAGAAACTCTTCCGGTCTTCCCTAGAGTCCTCCTTGGCTCGAATTTAAGTGGTTCTAGTGTTAGGCTCCCTAAGTACATTTCCAAACACACAGGGTACTGTAAATATTTTTCCCAACAAGAATGTCCCTCCTGCTACAAGAACGAAGATAACAATACCAATTCCACTTAACTTACTGGCTGAAATCAGACAGCCTAATCTGCCCTTAGCAGATAGAGTGAACCTTATACTCCCTTGATCCAAAATATAAGGCACACACGTATGTCAAAATCAAAGTTTGGGTTTTTGACTAACAATTAGCCTATCAATACATTGGTTTAGTATTTTTAAAAAACAGTTTAGCAATACAAAAGTGGCACCATTAGATTCTATGACAATGTGCATTCGTATGATTGTGATTTTGTACCTAGTAATACCATTAAAAGAGAATTTGATGGTCAAAGCACACTTACAAGACTGGGTCAAGTCTGATTGCGCCTTATAGAATGGAATGAAGGAAGAAGTGTGTATCTATGTATTAAAAAAAATGCAGTTTGGTGATGACCTCATGACAACACATACCACTTATTACTCCTACAGTATAGCATACTGAAGGTAAATAACATTAAAAACCTCATTAGGAATAAGAGAGAGGGAGGCAGGGAAGAGATTTGCCTGTACATTACATTGCTGAAGATGGAACTCATGTGACACGGGAGCAGGGGAATAGTTAGTGTACAAAATCATGGTTGTTGTTACTTGTTAAACAGCCAACTGATTGAGTCGATCTTGAGGAATGTATGTTGCAAGAACTTCACAAAAAGCAAGAATCACAAATTAAGTCACAAGTCACAACAATAACAATAACTGAAATAAAATGTTATTTCTATATATATATGGTTTACCAGAGCATACCATCAGAAAGAAGGAAAGAGCATTTCTGTGCAAAAATTGCCCTGGGATCTAAACTCTGATTACACAGCAAAATTGTATCCAGGTTTTCTTTCCTGAAATAAATACGCGAACAGATAGTAGTTAGCAGGACAACAAGAATGATCAAAGTGGGACACGGGCACACGGCATAGCAAAAAACCTTCCCAATTTCCATATTAGCATGGCAGAATAGTCTATGCGCTGTTAAATTCTGCAACTACTTTAAAAGAGCATCCGTTCACAGACGACATTATAAGGAGATTTGCACCAAATTGTTATAAGCAACTAACTTGAACTAGCATTGTGGTTCACGTCCTATCTAAAAGAACTCGCAATGGCTTAGAAATAAGAATAGTCATTGATATATGGTTATCTACAGATCATGAACATTCACAGTGTCCATGATGGAATCAATTTCTTTCGCCGCCTTAATTCCTGTTTATGCTCCAGATCATCTTCATCAGAATCTTCATAAGGAGACATCTCATAGGACTGTGACAGATTCACAGAAGGAATGGTAAGCAATATCAATTTTGAACCATTATTAGTGTAGAATTCTGGGAAATGATGCAAGAAAAGAAAGCATCCCACATCAAAGCTGATTGTAGTACAGTCTGATCTATCATCTATAAACAGTTGATGGGTGTTACTGCTACATTCAGAGTCATCAAAAGAAACAGAGATGAAAGCACAAGCGGAAAAAAGTACTATATTCCATGAATAAAAGCACATTGTGTAAATTAATGGTCCATGCTTCTAATATACAGCATTGTCTGAAAAGTGATTTTAGACACTGTTCACTGTTGTTACTCAGCATTTCAATTGTTTCAAGTTGCAAAACCTGTTGAACGTTGATGTGTTAATGTAACAACAAATATCCATATACCACGGCAATTTGACCCTGTCGATACAAACTGCATATGTTTTTCTTATTCTCTCAAAGGGACAATTTCCAGGACTCTTTTTGTTCAGCTGATTAATGTGGGAATTTTTCTAGCCCTTGGGTGTGATAAAGCGTCTCTAATCACACTATAGATCTGATGTTAGATAAGAAATTATATACCTCATCAACAACATCTGACATTTTTTTCTGAAGTTCAAAACTTTCAGATTTCCCATTTGGAACCACGTCCTTCAGATAGTTGCTTTCAGATGCTACTTGATTTTTCACACCATTGGCTAGAACAGGACCCTTGCCATCCTGCAATGACTGCCATTGACTAAAAACAGAAAATAGTTGATCCCATGATCTAAATTAGTGATAGAAGTTATAGTATATACTAACAGTAATCTTCGGACGAGCATCCTTCTCAGGGTTCAACAAGCGCATTTTTTCTACCAGCTGTTTTTGTTTCTTTTGTGCTTCTTCGTCACATCTCTTTTTTCTGTCATTTTCCTTCTTTCCTTCATCATCCCTCTGCCTCTTCCTAGCAACCACCTGATTTTGTCTATCCTCTTTCTCTTGCTTTAATCTTTCACGCTCTAGTTCGATAGCTGCTTTATGTTTTTCGCGCTCATTTTTCTTCTTCTCTTCACGACGTTTTGCAGCTTCAGCCGCCTTTAGTGCCTTCACTTTAACATTTTTTTTTACTGCAAGTGACAGGTTCCATTCATTTGGATGTCAGATGAAGTGAACATACGGTAATGTTGTACAACACTGAGTGCATCAATTATGATACACCATCTAGCGCACTTGAAATCAAATTAAATTTCTAGCCAAAAATGGCCCCCAAAAAAAGACAGATAAGACATACCACATGATGCTGGATGTTGTTTATTTTGTTTCACGGCTGGGATAAACGATGAAATATTTGTGACAACATTGTTGGGTATGTCTCCTTTCTCAAGTTCTGCTTTGCTTTTGTATCTTTCACTTTTGCTGCAGGAAGTCATTGTCTTAATTAATCTGCCGTGGAGCTGTTGAGTCACTTTCTCTTCTTTTTTAATTGAAGGAGCACGGTTCTCCCAAGGATTCTTTATTGCTCGGCTAATTCTTGTATGCACAAGATGATCAGGCTCCCTCGTGTAAACCCTTCGAGCCTTCAAGTCTACTAAGCTACCTGTATCTTTGCTGTGGTATAAACTGTTAGCCTGCCCATGCAAATTTTTGCCAGCCAAGCTTTGGCTTGAATGATTCCTACCGAAATATCCTGAGAATTTCTCTTGGTTTTCCATTTCATCTGCAATATTGCTATCTTCATCAATTTTAAAGCAGGCAAGTTCTTGTGTAGAACCCAAACAATCTGAAACAGATCCACGTTTTCCAGATAGCCTTTCCATATTATACTTCTCAACAGACGGTGTCAAATGAATATCACTGTCATCTTGAATGGTACAAGCATCAGTCATAGGAAACAGTCCATCAAGTTTGGAACTATATTTATCTAGTATTCCAGATTTCTGAGTGTCATAGCTTGGTTCAAGCTTTACAGAATTGGCTGGGGATTGGTTCATAAGTTTTTCAAATTTAGATTCCAGTGACTGATACAGACCATCCGGTAGTTTCATCTTATACCTAACAGAGAGGCTGGAGCTCAGGTTCATCATCTTTTTAGATTCCAATAATGCCTGAAATGCCATTTCTTTGATGGTTGGACTTTTGGATGGAACAGGAACACTGAAACTCCGACATTTTTGGATTGTTTCATCACACTTATTATGATAGTCATCTCTCATAATCTGTATATCTCCATGAGGATGTTCAATGCATGAATTTTCCTGAAAACAAAGGGGGGGGGGGGGGGGAGTATAACTTACAAGATCTACAGTAGAATAATTGCATAACCAAAAATAAATAAATTAGAACACAAGCGTAGGTCGCAACTCACAAACTAGATACTGTATCATAGTAATGATATGCCAAAGCCATGCAACCAAGCTGAAAGAAGACTGCAGATGAACATTAATAGCTAATCCAATGTTGTATGATATACTTTTTTATGATAAATAGCTTTGAATGCACTAGAACAGTCGTGGTCCATTTATTGTGAAACCTTTCCAAACTGAAAGTCACTAAATGAATGTTTATGCTGATAATGTACCTGTTTCATGTAGCATCCGTCACCGACAAATGGAAAATATGAGCTACTTGTCAAAGAAGTATTCATGGTATCACAATTATTTCTTAAAGAGTATGATAGCGCATGTTGGGGAATTGTTGTTGTTCCAGGATTCAGACTGTTGTAGCTGCACAGTGAAGATTGTATGCATGCATAATTGCACGGAATAGCATTTGACAAATTACCCACAATTTGTTTGGGCGAACAATGCAAAGCTGTTTCGACCTCATGTGTGGCAGGACTTGTCCACTTAATCCTCCCCTCAAGCACCGGTGAAATGCATTCGGGTGGTCTTAACCTACCTAAATAGCAAAGTGTAGGTAGTGAGTTCTCAAAGAGATTTGCTCTGGTCCCCGTCTGGTCATTAGAGCCATTTTGATTAGCCAGTGATGATGATGTGCTCATTGTGCTAGAAGATCCATATAGAGCATCGTCTGATTGGCAAGATGGTGCCTTCACCAAAAGATGAATGTCATCTTCATTTTCCTGGGATGATGATGTGCTCATTGTGCTGGGAGAGCCATATAGGACATCATCTGGCTGGCAGTTCATTGCTTCATTATCACAAGACAAATCACCATGTACCTGGATCCCACTTGCACTCAATGTGTCGAGGTGGTTAGCAGTTATTTGAACATTTGACACGAGTGAAGAAAGCATATCACCAGAAGAACTATGTAAGAAGTGCTCTGGAGACTTGTTTTGTTTATCAGATACTGTTGTGCATGAATCAGCAGTTATCTCCATGACATCATTGAAATAGTGTATCATTTGATCTGTCCCTACAGTGATTAGGAGTTCAGTAAGGCAACAAGCATGTCGTGTTATTATAAGGAAAATATTTAACACAGAGCAAATGTACACATTACCAGTATGAAGTATGTTTCTTAAGCAGTTATTGGGTGGTGTTGTACTATTCCATTCAGCATTCTGCTTTACATTTATAGTATCAACTGAAGCACCAAAGAAAACTTCTGGCCTCACAGACTCGTCCATGATATTACATGAGGAAACATCATATGCCTCACTTTGAACTGAAATTTCTACCTGAGCATAACCTAACTGTTCAGCTATGGGTCCTCTCTGGAGGATCTCATTTGTTACAAAATACATTTCTATACCTAAATTTTTATTTGAAGCACCAGCTGAGTCATTTTGCATAGCAGATCTGCCCATGTTATCCCGAATAGAAGAATCATATGCTTCACTTCGAATGGAACATCTGCCAAGTCTACCTGGCTGTGGATGCCGGGAAAATCCACAGCCATCCTCCAGCACATTCTCATGTGGATGTGAGAAGCATCAGCAGTTATCTTCCAACAAGTTCACCTGTTGCATGCCCAATATTTCTGGAGCCTCCAAAGTAGTATTAGGTAGCTTAGCATGTTGTAAAGAAGATTCACTCAATGCAGCACATGGCATGTGGCATCCTGGGTTTTGCTGTTCGAGAATGTTGGAACTTTCATTGATTCTTCTGTCTAAATAACTGCTTCTTTTTCTTAATTTTTCAGTATGCTCAACTGTGTGCAATGGATCCTTTTCAAGCTGTGGACTGACTAAAAGATAAGGTCCTTCAAGAGAACGGATTTCAGAAGTGTGTCCTGCTTCCATATCAAGCCGTAGACTAGGTACAGAATAAGGTTCTTGAAGCAGATCACTTTTAACACAGTGTAGTGTAGCCTTTTCTAGCAGTGGACTGGCGATTGGATGTGGTCCTCCATGTAAACCTGTTAGCCCTGGCTCCTTTTCCAGCAATAGAGTGCTGATGAAGTTAGTTTCTTGAATGTCTGACTTAAGTGGAGGACAACTCTCGCTAGATCCTAAGCTACAAAAGAGATTGTGGGTTGAAGATGGTGGAGACTTGGTATAGTTATCACCCACTGTTGCACACAAATTGCCATTTATTTCTATAACATTATTGGAACAGCAGACCTTTTTTTCTGCGCCTGCATGATAAGAAATTTGGTATAAAGAAAGGCAGAATTTCAAGTAAGATTAGGAATTTAACACAAAGGAAGCGTAAATTTTACCTGTTAGGCATTTATCTGTTGATACTGTACAGTTCCTTTCTGCAGTGTGCAATAGTCTTCCACTCTTACATGAAGCACTGCTAGGGGCTTGTGAATTTGCAGATGCATCCATATTATTCCCAACATACAAATCATTTGCCTCAGAAGTAGTCTTAGCCACCTGAGCAGGCTGCAGCATCGATCCATTACATGAAGCAGGTCGAACATGGCATCCAGAACTTTGCTGTTCAAGAATCCTAGAACTTTTCTTGATGCATTTATCCAAAATACTGCTCTTTTTTCTTGCAGTATACTCAATTGTCTGCCCTGGATTCATTTCAAGCTTTGAACTGAGCAAACAAAAAGGTCCATCACTGGAAGTCATGTCAGATGTGCATCCTGTTTCTTCATCAAGCTGTCTACTGGGCATGCCATGCTGTACCTCAAGAGATTCAGTCGATGTTGATTCCCTTTCAAGCAATAAACCGGTTTCACCCAAGTTTGATGTATCCTCTTCAGGCAGAACAATGGTTGTAGAGTGTTGTACTTTAATAGAAACATTTTTAGAGGCCTCAATTGCATCCTTTTGAGGCATTGGACTGGATACAAAATCAGGACCTTCCAGGAATTTAAGATTATCTGAGTGCGATAAATCATTTTCAAGCAGTTGGGTGACCACAGGATTTGGTCCTTCAAGAGATTCTGCATCGGCAGCATGTGTTTTTATCTTATCAAGTGGATTGCACATAAAATAATCCCTTTCATGAGAATTAGGATGTACACGGTGCAGTATATCTTTGCTAAGTAGTGAACTGGCGATCAGACATGGGTTTTCAAGAGAATCAACTGATGTCAGTTCTTTCTCAAGCACTGGACTGACTACGGAATTAGTTCCTTCACGAAAACTAGGTTCATCCTCTGCAATAAAAAATTGGCCGAGCTATCATAACATAATCAACATATGGTATTGTTCGGTACCAAATATGGATCCTCTCATCCTCTGCAATACAAAATTGGGTCTCTATAATGCCAAAAATTATGACCCTAAGACGCTTAAATCCTTCTCCCAGGATGCTATTCATATTGTTACAACTTTTGTCGGCTGATTAAATACCAGGTATCATCAACAAATGGGGAATACAACCTCGCATGGCTATCCTAACAAGTGAAATCAAATTGGAAACAGGTGCAGTACTAAGACCACAGCTCCGAGGCAGAATCAAATCGTTGAACGCAAGCAAACTATAACGCAACGGCCCGAGGGGAGATTTAGGTCACCTTGGATAGCGGCGTCGTCGAAAGGCGGGAGGAGCCACGGCAGGTGCTGGTAACCGGCGGCGAGGAGGGCGCAGGCGAGGGACTGGGAGTAGGAATCCACCTGTTTCCTCATCCGCGTCTCCACCGAGCCCCTTCGCGCAAGAGTGGCAGGCTGCGGGAGGAGCCACGACGGCGGGAGGTGGCCGGCGGCGAGGAGCGCGGTGGCGAGGGTATGGGAGTAGGAGTCCACCTGCTGCCGCATTTGCGCCTCCGCTGCTCCCTGGCTCTCGAAGACGTGCATGAACAGCGCCTCCATGGTGGCGGCGGGCGAATCGCCGGAGCGAAGGCCGGCGGGTCCGCGGGCTTAGGGTTTGATCATCCGGTAGCGCGGCGCGGTGGGCGGTGCGGGGCTGCGGGCGAGCAAGTTGCCAACTGTGTTCGAAATTTTGAAAGAGGGGCTGTGGTGGCGTGCGGGTGCCCGGCGACCGGCGTGTTATTGACGGTTTCGTTTTCGGATCTGAGGCAATGAATTCAAGCTTTCGGTTTGGGGTTGATCAGATTTCCGCAACAATTTATATACTCCCTTCTATTTAGAGTAGTACTTCAAATTTACTCCCCTGTTCCCTAAATTCTTACCAAACACTAACATTTTCATAGTTCGTTCATGGCCCAATTGGATTTATGACATTCTAACTTTACTGGTTTTGAGGTATATTATTAAGAACTTGCTAATTTTCAGCTGATTAAAAATTTGGGTAATTTTCAGTCACCTCCTTTTAAGTCATTAAATCTAGATCTAATAATTTATAATTATTATATAAATAATTTTTTTAAAAAATAAAACACAAAGTAACAAAACTATTGACTAAAAGCTTTTAACTGATTAAAAGCTAAAAAATGTGATATCATTATGATTTATCTTATTGAAACCATGCTATTATAATTCTACACTCTGCGGATCGGTGTTTCACGTTTTACTTTTTCCCCCTGATTCACTTGTCTCACTGGGCTTCACTCTGATTCAGATAACAATGAACTTCCCCGGTGACGGACCGTTTCGGGTCGCAATAAGAATTCTGATGGGCTGGATTGGATATCCATGTTCCAAAACACTAACGAGCTAGGTTATCAACATGACGGCTCGGCCACCTGAAATTTCTGAGTATCGATCCCGATCGCGCCATTGCTTTTCCAAGCGCCCGAAATTGGAATCCCCGCGCCACAAACCGCTCCGTTTCTGAATCTCGCGCCCAAACTTTCGAGGACCGCGAATTCGCAGGACGGTTCGGACGAAAAGCTCCCGCCCAAAACAATTTGGAGTCCCAGAATTCAGATCCCACCAAAATTGACTGTTGCCGTCCTCAGATTCACACAACCGCAGATCACGTTTGATCGCGCCTGATTAGCTGAACAGCTAGTAAATGATATTAAATGAGAAAACATTTGGATATAGAACTCTAATGAAGCACACGATATGGAGAATTCTAGTAACATTTTTTATCAAGCGGCGTTGTACAAACGGAGATTCAGTCTCCACTCTCCAGCCAACAAAATTGAAAGATAAACACGGCACAAACGAAATTCGATACACCAAAATTCACAAGGAATCGATACTCGGAAGTTGCAATCATCAGGCTTACTATTCAGGATCAGAATTTCACGATACAGGCATTACAAAAGCAACTCACGAGCTTTCTTACACGAATTAACCAAACTCACTTGACTTGACAAGAGCGCAACAGTAATTAACAACTAGAGACAGATCGATAGAAGGAAGCAGGGCAACTACCGCCGCTGCAATGACCAGGCCACTACTACAGCAGAGAAATCACGAGAGGACGAGTCATCTAGGAGCTGGTGAACTTGGTGACGGCCTTGGTGCCCTCAGAGACGGCGTGCTTGGCGAGCTCGCCGGGGAGGACGAGGCGGACGGAGGTCTGGATCTCGCGGGAGGTGATGGTGGGCTTCTTGTTGTAGCGCGCGAGCTTGGCGGCCTCGGCGGCGAGCTTCTCGAAGATGTCGTTGATGAAGGAGTTCATGATGGACATGGCCTTGGAGGAGATGCCGATGTCGGGGTGGACCTGCTTCAGCACCTTGAAGATGTAGATCTTGTAGGTCTCGACGCTCTTCTTCGCCCGCTTCTTGCCCTTCTTGTCGCCGCCCTCCTTGCCAGCAGACTTGCCGGCGGGCAGCCGCTTCTCGGCCTTGGGCTTCTTCCCAGCCGGGGCCTTCTCCGCCTTCTCGGTCGCCGGCTCCTCCTCCGCGGGCTTCTTGGCCGCCGGCTTCTTCTCTGCCTTGGGTGCCATGGGGATTGGGTGGGTTTGCTTCTCGACGAGCTTGGGAGAGGAGGCGATGCGCTTGAAGGCTGATGTGCTGGTGAATACGTTGGGCAGATGAGTGGGGAGGTGTGCTAGTTTATAGAGGTGGGGAGGTGGCCTGTGATTGGTCGGAGGCACGCGCAGCGGATCGGTGACGTGGAGTCGTTGAACGCGTTAGATTTTAATCTCGAGCAAGGATGCGACGGAGTTCTGCGCGGATCGGTGACGTGGCGTGGGAAAGCGCGGAGGGGGCAGCGGCCCGGATCGGTGACGTGGTTAGTTTCGGGCCCATACGTCGGCTAGCGGATAGATTTTGATGGAAGTTTGATTTGGTCCTTCGTTTGTTTAGCACGCTTGAGGAATGAGCCATTGGACGGCGGCCCAATGATCGGTTGGAGAACCAAATGTAAAAATTCGTAGACGGGCCTGTTAGTGTCTGATAAAATTCGTGCTATTTGTGGTGGAAAACAAGTACAAACTAAGTGCTATTGTTGAATTTACCGCATAAAAAGAATTGTCATTGAGCAATATCTACATCATAAAATTTATAAAATCATTTGATATGCAACATTCATAATTGCAAAGTTTTCTAAGAAAAGATACACATGATTTGTGTGATGTTTTTGCTTTATGAGTAGACGACTGGTATAGAATACATGTTGGTTTAAGAATGAAAATACACCCAATGTTCACCACATGAACATCTAATATCATGTAGTGTAGCACTATAAAAAACCGAACACAAAATTCTAACATAGATTCTAAAAATCATAATATGGCTTCCCATGCTAATAAAAGAATTTCTCAATACATCATGTGTACTTTTCATAATGCTAAGACTTCAATATATCGCATCGTCCCAATGTTTCCACGATAAGTATGGCTACATTTTACTCACTCCCTTCAGGTGTTGGGTCAGTTGGGAGGCCATCAGAGTTTTTGCTTTCTGGAGATGGAGATGGAATGGCAAGAAAGGGGTTCTTGATTACCATCTCGACGAACTTGGGACCTTCGCTAGGCCACTCAATGGCTGCTGCAGGAGCAGGACCATCCGCATTTGTTTCGGGTGCCTCGGCAACGCCATGATGGGCTCCTCCATGAAATGGCTTAGCAGCATGGGATTTCGCTGCATGAGAAAATGGTGCCACCATTGCAGCAATTGTGACTAGAACGAGCATTGTAAATGCGAGAAAGTTGGTCATATTGGTTATGATGTATTTTATGATTGACTGATATTGGTAGTCGTGATGTGTTTTTAAGAATAAACTATATAAACACCAGGATAACTATATACCTTACATATAGAAGCAATAAAAACAAAGACACATGAATGGTGACAAACATTGACACACGTATGGTTTTGTGGTGACATGCATAACTCTATGGCAGAGCACTGCCGAAACTATTTTTGGTGACTCCAAATTTAACTCCTGTGCAAGATTAGCTTTACCTCTCGTGGACAATGATTAATTTAGTTTTCTTCTTGCTAGTTTATGATCGATAATGAGCAAAATTTAAGGTATTAATCCCTCGAATGCCATTGCAATTTTGCTCTATCCCTTATTTGTCATTGAGACCTACATGTCATTTGATCTAGATGAGTCCTACATGTCAATGAGGTAGCAATGGCAACTAAGGGAGTGCACAATTTTACAGTGGCATGTAGGAAATTAGTAAGTATGGGGAGTCATTTGTATCCTTATCTGAGTTTTTTATATTTCTTAGTATTCAAAACCGTTTCTTTTAACCCCCCCCCCCCCAACCTCCCAAAAAAAAACAAGAGGAAAATATGAGATGAATGGAAACGTGGTGGATTGCTCAAAATTATGGTAGCATTCAAAGTCCACACAAAATTAGAGTTTTTGTGCAATATCATGGACGAGCATAATTTTCACTGGCTGGATACTACTCATGGTTGTAGAGCGACTTAAAAGTTTGATTTCACATGACTTGATGATGATTGGACATTTTCATTCTTAGAATAGACATCTTTTTTTCTGGGTGAATGTTTGATATATTTCCTCCATTCCAAAATTGTTATCGTCGTTGACTTTTTTCATTACTTTTGACCTTTGTCTTATTCAAAATATTTTAAAAATTATCATATATGTTTTTATGATTAGTTTCATTACTAGATAAACTTATAATATAATCAATAATTTTATGTATTTGCGATAATTTTTTAAATAAGATGAATAGTCAAATTTCACGAAAAAAGTCAATAGCGACAACAATTTTGGAACGGAGGAAGTACTTCGTATTGTTTCTTATTTATAACAAATTAAACACCACGGGGTTGAAAATAAACACGGGGAAATGCATTTGCCTCTTCATGATTGTGAAATTATTTGCCACATAATTGCAAACTGATTTCATATTTTTTTTTAAAAAAAATCTGTTATGGGAGGTTTTCATTGTCATGAGAAACGTCCAAACATGGGGCCGGGGAGTTGTCTCCACACCAGCACAGTACTTTACGTACGCTAATCTCTCTTGATCTATTGATGAAAATACTGATTACTGTACCTAAAGATACGACTGTGCTACAATACACACCACTTGCGAGTATCCCAAAGGATAAATAAAAGAAGAATATAGAAAACTTTAGAGACACGAAAAACGGTTTCGATGATATGAAAAACGATCCAACACAATTCAGAATATCCTGGAGGCGAGTTGCGAATAAAACAAAAGAATCCAGTGGCCCAACTGGCACCAGTACATAAAGCCACGATCTTCACCTAACGTATCATCATCGGTGCATCCCAACTTATACTCCACTCCATCGTTCGTCTCCACATGTCACGGCAAGGATTCGCTCTGGTGTGTAGGTTCTCTGGACTCTGGTACGAACGCCGCCGCCGGCGCAGGTTATAAGTCGGAAGAAGCGCTGCTGCTGGTGGTAGACGGGGACGTGGCGTCCGCCGAGGGCTCGGGCTCGGGCTCGGGGGCGGCGGACGGCCCGTCTGGCCCCGGAGCCGGCGCGTCCGCGGCCGAGTCCGAGGGGGTTGCCGGCGAGGAGGAGGAGGACCTGGTGCGCGCCGCGCCGCGCCGACGAACGGCGCCACGGCGACGACGACGAGGTTCGCAGCGCGCGCCATCGCCGCCCTTGCTGTCTCTGCGCGTCTGTCTGGTGCTACGGGAGGATCACGGTCGTGTCGATACGCGCTGATGGGTTGCCGCGTTGCCTGCTGCCCGGGCGCGGCGGGGTCTCATAAGCTAAAGCAGCGCTCATCTATTCTTAATGGTCGTGTCGCGTGTGAGGCTGAGCTCAGTCGTGCGCGTGGCGGGAGGTTCGCGCACGTTAGGCTCCCTTGCCGGCCGGTTCGACACCAAGAGGACCCGGCTGGGAGCGTTGCCGTCGTGCCTGGTTTTGCCGGAGCCGGAGCTTGGGCAGCTAACAATGAATGTCGTCTTAAAATCGGTCTGGTCTGGCTCCGTGGTGCTCCTGCCATTTCCACCAGGTCTTTGCCATGCCGGTACACACACTACATGTACATGGCCATGGCAGGAGACCCAGACGACGTATTTTGTTCACTCAAAAAGCATGATCTCGACCTCATCACCAGTTTCCCCTACCACAAACGGGGTTGCACTCACCGGCCGAACAAGGCAGCAGAACAGGCAATAATGGAAGTCATCAAAGAATCCAATGACACGAGGCACGCATTAAGCCACAATCTTGGCGCCTAACGTGTCGCCAGTGCCATGCCAACCCCTGTCCGTCATTCGTCTCCTCTCCACGGGTCGTCGTGCCGAGAATAATGCGCGTACGTAGGTCTCTGCATGCACGGCACTCTGCGGCTCGCAGGTTCGGAACCGCTGCTTCATCTGTTGTTATTCGAGGCCCAGAGATCGGAGCCGGCGCGTCGGTGGCGGACCGCGAGGACATGCATGGTGCACGACGCGCCCGCGAACGGCCCCCGCGCCCAGGAGGAACGCGACGAGGGCCGCAGCGCGCGCCATCGCCTCGCTGGTTTTTCGGCGTTCGCGCTCTGGTGCTGCGGGATCACGGTCGTGTCGATGCGTTCCGGTGTGTGGAGTGGAGGGACCGTTGAGTGAGTCGACGCGTCTCGACAGCTGCCTCGTCCGCTGCCCGTGTACGAGGCGGGCGCGACGGTTCCACCTGCGGCGGCCGGCGAGCAGGGAGTCGAGTGGACTGTCGACGTCTTCAGACAAACGACAGCAGCAAGCCAGCTAACGAGTGTCGGGTTAAACACATTATGACATTATTTCCTGGCGCACGGGACGAGTGGTGCGCAGTGATGACCCGTGCCGAATGCTTCTTGCTCCGTTACACAGTATACAGCATCAGGCATTCAGGCCACCAGTGCATCATGGCATTGGCAGAGTCGCAGAGGAGGATCGCTTAAGCTCGTGCTGTTAATACGAACGAGCGCCGTTTATTAACGTTCAAGGACTCCTCCCTCCCGCCCGTCGTCCACCGACACACTCAAGCGGAGTGCGCGCGGTCCACTCGTTTACGCGACACCCGTGCGCCTTTCACGGACGCTGCTGTGGGCCGTAACGGTGGTGGACCGGCGGTGAATGAGCACTGCTCGACAGCTCGAGTGAAGCTGCCGGGTAGAATCAGCTCTGCTCAACAAGCTCATTAATCGGCGGGCGAACGAGTGTACGTCGCCATGGAAATGGCTTCAGCGAAAATGTGCGCGACACAGCATCTGGGATTTTTTTTTAGCTTCCTGGTTTCATGACTTTCACCAGTTCCCAAATATTTGGCGTACAGCACACCAAATCTTTCGTACTAGTAACAATCAACAATCAACAAAGCAGCAACTAAAGAAGAATGTCTCAAAAAAAGAAAAACTAACGAAGAAGTAACAAAGAATCATGCCATTTTCCATCCAACACGAAACATCAAACCTTCAATCCACATTGCTCAGTCACGACGGCCGTGCAGCCGTACACCGGTCCACCGACACGCCCCCGCGGATCCATCTGTGTGGCTGAGCTAACCCAAGACGGCGGCCACGGCCACCGCGGCGGCGAGCCACCTCAGACACGACCCGCTCGCCGGCGCCGCGTTCTTCCTGGACCCCTTCTTCTCATCCGCCGCGTCGTCGTCGTCGTCGGCCGCCGGACCAGGCGCGTCCGCTACGTGCCTGTGGGAGTGGGACCCCTTCTTCTTCCCCGCCGCCGCGCTGGGCGCGTCGGCCACGGGCGCGGGCGCGGGCGCCGGCGCCTCCGCCGGCTCGAACAGCTCGACGGGCTCCAGCACGGCGTCCACGGCGTAGATCGCGACGGGGTCCTTGTCGTACACGGTGTCCCTCACCTCGACGGCGGCGTCGACGGCCGCCGTGCGGAGCGTGACCTCGTCGGCGCGGTTCTGCACGGTGAGGTTGAAGTTGCTGGCGCCGCCGTCGGTGGCCAGCGTGTTCATCACGCCGTTGTTGGACTTGAGGCTGCGCAGCGAGTAGTACACGGGCACCGCGTGGAACAGCAGCAGCGACGCCTTCTCGTCGCCGGTGAGGTTCTTGTAGTCCGGCGCGAAGGACTTGACGGCGGCGTCGGTGGGGCAGAACGCCGTCACGCCGCCGTCCACGGCGGACTGGAAGGTGGCGTGCACGTCGGGGAGGGCGGACACCAGGGACGCGAACGACTTGCAGCCGCCCTTCGCCATCAGCGCCGTGATGTTGGGAGGGGCTGGTGGTGGGGCCGCCGGCGCCTTCGCCTTCGCCGCGGCTGGTGCTGCTGCCTTGCCTCCGGTGGTCGCGGCGGCGGCGAGGGGGAGGAGGACGAGGAGGAGCGCCGCCGCGGCGGCGAGGTGGGAGCGGCGGCGCATTGTGCGGCGAGTGGTGGGGACTGGCCGACCGACCGACTGTGTCTGTGAGAGGAGTGTGTGCACGCGTGGGAGTGAGCAAAGGCGAGTGGCAGCAGCGGAGTGATGACTGTAGTGTGAGCTGAGCTGATTTGGATTTGAGACGGAGGAGTCCTTGTGGTCGAGCGATAATATCAAGAATTGCCATTGAGGTTTTGCTTAAATTGAAGAGGGGAACGTGTGGTTTGGCATGGTGGTTGCACCGTCGCTGTTTACTGATTAATCATGGGTTTCTTGTCGCTTCTCTCAATGCTTCGGTACAACCTTTGGCGTCCTCTTCTTTCGTCCTTACTCTCATTTTTGGCATTTTGGACCTCATCGCAGTAATGGCTGCCACATGAATGATACTCTTCTTTTGCAATATTTTATACTACTCTTCTTGTGCAATCTTTTTGAGGAAACACTAGATCAGGAACGGTTGAAACATCCACGATTAAACCGCAGAAAAGCATTAATTTGCAACAATAATTCCATACTTTGTCAACGGAAGCGCTAGCGTAAAAGTTGAAGCTTTTATTATCCTTGTTTCAAAAGTTCTACTACCATCTTTGAGAATCAAGATTGAATATTTACCGAGCCTCTAGCTTCGCTTAATTGCCGTACTGGAATGCACGAGAGGAATTTGAGACCAGCATGAACGCAAAAAGGACGGGATCAAATGGCCGACAGGCTCACAGCGCCACGGACAAAGGGCCAGGAAACCTGGTCCCTACAGTCTGGATTGCAACACCCTTGGTTACTTGTTTAGCACATCTGACTAATTAGGAACGGGTCAGGAGGGCAGTCGTGTACCCAAATTCGCCATGTGAACTGTCCCCGTGCGCGGGGACGTAGGCAATCAGCTGCCACAATCTTCTTATGTGCCTTGTGCCTTGTGCATGTGCGCATACTGCTCGGTGCCCACACCACGTCCACAGATCGAGCTAGCGCCTCCGGCCGTCAGCGCCAGGTGCTCTCGTGTGGTGCTCGCCGGTTGAACCCCAAGTTCAATGTCCCATTCCCAACAAGACTCTCTTCTGCATCCTCTCGCTCAGGCCGTCCCGCGGCGAAACATCATGTACCGGACGACCGAGGCTATAGTGACGCACAACGGTGACGAGGACCGACTGTGGCGCAGCTGGCAGGCGAATGGGCACGGCACGTTTAACACCATGCACTCGTTGGATTTCGCCGTATGATGATCTGCTGACTTGTGCCCCTCATGCTAAAATGGTGACTTTCACCAAATGATCTGAAGCGGAGCTGGCAGTTTGGATGTGTAACGCCCATAAGTATGTATGGACGCCAGTCTTGTCACATAATCCGATTTTGTTCATCCACGAGCCACGAGCTCTCTCGCTCGTGGGGTCATCAAAAGGCTAACCTTGACACCGGCCTCTGCAACTAGCAAGTGAGCCCATCGCCCGTGAAAACCTTGCAGCTAGAAAAGTAGCACGAGGACACTTGAAGATTCTCATTTCACGTCCTCCCTTCATGGGTAATTCTTTTTACTCATATCTTGCCGTTAGTAGGGTCGTTATGCTGAGTAATTTTGAGAGAATCCTTTTTTTATTATGGGCCATTTTTTAAAGTGTCATCGTGCTACTTTTTATTTCATATAATGCAAAAGGACTTGGGTGTACCATGAATAATGGAGACTATTATAATAGAGGAATCTTTGTGAATTAGTGCTTTTAAATAGATGATTATGTTGATACGGGAAACAAGTAAAATGATGACTATTAACACTCCCACCCATCCCTACTAATCACAAATTGTTTTTTCTTATATATCAAAAGAACATAAAAATAGTTACATTAGCCTTACTTGATCATTTTGTATACAAAAAAGGATATATAATACACTAGTTTCTAAAAATAATATGTCGATATAACGTAAAAAGTCAAATAAATAAACAACAAATCTAAGATCTTAGCATGTTCAATCTACAACACAACATTAAAAACTAGAGTTGCATGAGGTAAAGGGGCATATGACCCCTCATCCTTTATTCAGTTCCAAGTTTTTAGTCCATCTTTGGTGCCATATTGATATTTCAACATGATCTACTATGATGCATATCATACCTTGCACATGAAACATGATAGTACATAATGGGTATGAAACATGATAATACGCAACGGTCTAGAGTGACACAATGTAACAAAATTTGATTCTATCTAGTTGTAACTAATATTTAAGTGTGAACCAATCGTTATCCAAGTCTCGATTGTAGCGTGGGTGAGCGGGGTGACTGATTATTACATGTAACCAAATGCATAATCACTTTTATTTCAGTTCTCCTTCTGTATTCATAATCTCAAGATGTACTTTACAACTGATACAATTCATTTGAATCAGCCTTTACCTAGTGTCATTCTTCTAAAGAAAGCTTCCAACCCCTCCCTTTGCTATCACTGTCAACAGGATACCTCTTACAATTGAAAGAATAATTAATTATAGAAAATATGCTTAGTCAAGTAATTGAACCTGTGTGAGTTGATTCTATGATAAGAAACTTAACCAACCAAGCCATATTAAATTTGTAAAGACCACTCTAAACTATTTTTATTTCGTGATCTCTAGCGCATCTAGATGTCTCATTGTAGCTTGCTGTCAATTATGCCGTCATGTTTGCATCCGCCTCATTTGAGTGGTTGGTTTTGTCCGATCCCCAGGGCTCTTTTAAGGCCATGGACACATGCTGGATTCATAAAATCCTGATGAAAAATACACGCAAATATTAACAGTGTATATGGATAGAATATTAGTCATTTAATTTATTTTATTCTTGCTAGATGATTTCTCGATACTTTGACAAAGTCTGCCATGGAGTTTTCGTTCCAGTTGTGTTACTGTGATCCTATTGTTCACTTGATCATGGATTAGCAGAGCGAACAAATGAATGACCATATGCATGTATAACGACATCAACACTCATCATTAACATTAAAGTTACAAACCAGAAGAACAATAGAAGGACGAACAAATTAAACTATATACCCTCCAAAAAGGCCTAACATTTGAAAAAAAAATACTGTAATTCAGAAATGCAAGTCACTGATGAATCCTCAAGAGTCACGATCAAGCGTACAGACCCCGAGGGATTCCTTCCTCTATCGTATACGAATGATGAAGTACATATACCATCGTAGACGCTGCCGCGCTGCAGTCTAGAAAGAAAGCACAGCGGAGGCAGCGGCGGCGGCCATCACGGCTGCCACAACACCGGTGCCGATTCCAACGCTTCCGCTCTGGTCAGCGGCCGGGCCGGGAGCGTCAGCCGGCGTGTCCGACGTGGCGGGCTCGGGCGGGCTGTCGGCGGACGGGCCGGCGGCCTCCTCGGCCGCCGCCGGCTCCTCGGCGGCCTCCGCGCCACCGGCGGAAGGCTCCTCCGCGGCCTCACCGCTCTCTGGCGACGCAGCGGCGGCGGCGTCCTCCGACGGGGACGACGCGGACGGGCTCGATGCGTCCGTGGGCGCGCCGGAGGGGGCCTTCTCCGACGCGGCGCCGCTCGGCGAGTGGGCCCCCGACGCGACAGCGGGTGCCTCGGACGGCGTGGCTTCTGACTTGGACGTCGCCGCCGGGGCCTTCGCGGAGGACGACGCCTTGGGCGCTGCCGCTCCCTTCTCTGGCGCCGCCGTGGGAGCCTTCCCGGAGGACTTCTCGGGGGCCGGGGCCTTCGATGGCGATGAGCTAGAAGAGGATGATGACGACTTTGGCGACGCGGCTGGGGCCTCCGCGGCGAAGGCCACGACGGCGGAGACAATGAGAAGGACAGCGGCGAGGGCGAGTGGTCGGGCCATGGCGTGTGTGCGTGCGACGAGGATGGTGCTCGGTTCTTCCCTTGTGGTGACACAACGTGTGAGACGTCGCCGTGGTGATATATAGGCCGTGATTGACCAACGGTGCCGTGCTGGCGAGACAAACACGGTGAAGACGTTGGCTATTTCGGGGGCCTCGCTACATTGAAGTTCCCGCTGCATGGCTTGCCTATGTCTACGATGGTGGCGGTGTCGCGCGCCAAGCGGTGGCTTGCTGGGGAACGGGCGGCTATTCTTGGCCTGTTTGTTTGGCGTCGTTGGATTTGCTTTCTTGTGCGGTTCCAGTAGATGCTGACGCGCTTGACATAATTTGACGATAGTTGACTCTTCGCTTAGGAGCACTCGAGCTAGAAGCTATAGAGCTCTAGTGATGAAATTTCAAATAAGGAAGCAGTAGGTTCCACCATGTCATCGATAAATTAAAGTTTCCAGTGGCTGCTTTTTAACTAAAAATACATTGAGATGCTATGTAGTTTGAATGGCCGTGTTTGCTCTCGACATATTGCGCCTATATCTCTGCTAAGTTTTTGTACAATCTTATAAAAGAATGTTCATATATGGTTGTACACTTCACACTTTTACAATATAATAATTTACATGACAACAAATGAATCTGAAATTGGAAAAAGTTCTATCCATCACCTTTAACTGTTGGAGTTTATGGTTGTCTGATTCTTCTCTCCGAACCAAGATAATACTACAAGTAAGCTCCCTCATCTTTGTAGACAGATTGTTTTCCTCCACCACCCACATGTGTTCCGCGGAGAACATATCTAGTGCTCCCAACGGGTTAGGTGCTCCCGTACTCCCATGTTAATTTATAAATAAAAAGTTATATAACAATTTTTGACAAAAATATTTGTAGATAATACATATCATAATCTAGCATCATGCAAAAATTAGGATGTAACAAGTACTTGTATAAGGTGCAACAAAAAAGAGAAATCAGCATTTGAATAGTAATGGATTGAGGGTCTAAAAGAAACAGTTGCAACCCGCAACTGTTGAAGCTGATTTCTCCTTTTTGTTGTGTCTTGTACAAATATGTGTTGCATGTCAACTTTTGTATGATACTAGATAATGACATGTACTATCTATCTAAATTTTTATTTGAATTTTTCATAATATTTTCTAATTTAAAACAATTATGGAAGTATGGAAGCACCTAAAGAGGTTGGAGCACCTGATATGTTCTCGTGTCCTGCGGACAGACACTACGTTGCAAACCATTGGAGAAGGAAAAACAAACGGCCTTTTGAATTGAAGGATGTTTTTCTTTTGAATACGGCTTCACAAGCGGCCTGTTCCAGTCTTGCTCGTTCAACTAGGCTCATGGCAATAGACTTGTCTGAAACACGTTGGCAAATTTCCGTAGTTTTATATAAAAAATTTGATACCGACAAACATAAATTTACATTAACCAAAGATATCAATAAAAATATGGGAGAAGTAGTATCTAACAACACCAGTAGCCTACTTTTTTATCCCTCGTTCCACCATGAATTCAAAAACCGTCGAAAACTGCTCGTTTCATCATGGATGACCGATTTTCAGCCCAGTATAATTTAAAAAATTATATTTTTTAAAATTTTGAAAACCAAAAAATAAGTGTGGTAAACTTGAAAAAGCGAAACTGAAAAAACTGAGTGATTTGTGTTTAAACTAAGAAAACCGATAAACTAAAAAAATCAGCGATAAATCAAAAAAACGAATAATAAATCAAGAAAATTGAACGATAAACTAAAAAAACCGATCAAAAAAATCGAACGATAAACTAAGAAAACTGACCAATTTACTTTGAAATCATATTCAAATTTATGTTTTAACATTTAAATAGCTTATCGACTGATTTTTTAGTTTTCGTGATTTTCGTTAAACCGATCAGCTCCTATTTCCGCGGTAGATTTCCTAATCCTTGCGTCCGACACTCCCACCGAATTACCGGATCAATCCACGTGCTAATCCAGTCACTATCCAACGGCAGTGAGGGCACATCCGTGGCCACTTTCTCACCACTCTCACCGACGTCCGGGCCCCACTGCTCAGTGCGTGGCAGGTGCGCCCTCCCAATCCTAATCCCCATCTCGGGTTCAAGGTCGCAATCTAAGGTCCCTTTCTGCTCCATCCCTCAGGATTCAGCTCCCTCCCCGCGCCTCCACGGCTCGATCCAGACCCGGAAAACCTAACCCTAGAGCTCGCCCGAGCGCCGCCATGGATCCGGACGGCGACCCCGGGTTCCACCGGAACGAGGCCATCTCCGCCGTCCAGGACGTCGACCAGTACTACGGCGACGACGACGACTTCGACGACCTCTACAACGACGTCAACGTCGGCGACGGGTTCCTCCACGCCTCTCACCCGCCGCCGCCTCCGCCCCAGCAGGCTCCTCCGCCGCAACAGCAGCAGCAGCAACAGTTCCCTCCGCCGCCCCAGGCGCCGCCGGCGCAGCAGCAGCACCCACCGCCGCACAGCCTCCCGCCGCCTCCGCCGCAGGCCCCTCCGCAGCAGCAGAAGGTACACATCCCGGGCATGTCTGGCCCGGCTCCTGGTCTCCCTCCCGTGCAGCCCAACCTCCCGCCGCCGCCTCAGCCGCCGGCCGTGACTGCGCCACCGCCGCCTCAGCACCACCAGGTTCCGCAAGGCGACGGCTTTCACCGCCCCGGGGGGAATTTCGGCGGCGGTCCCATCGTGGTCGGGAACGGCGGCCCCGTTGGTGGGGGCGACGGCCCCGGTGGCACCACGCTGTTCGTCGGGGAGCTCCACTGGTGGACGACGGACGCGGATCTGGAGGCGGAGCTGAGCAAGTACGGGCCGGTAAAGGAGGTGAGGTTCTTCGACGAGAAAGCCAGCGGCAAGTCCAAGGGGTACTGCCAGGTCGACTTCTATGACCCTGCCGTCGCCGCTGCCTGCAAGGAGGGCATGAACGGACACCCGTTCAACGGCCGTCCATGTGTTGTGGCATTCGCCACGCCAAACACCGTGCGTCGCATGGGTGAGGCGCAGGTGAAGAACCAGCAGGCAATTGCTGCACAGGCTTCGTCTATGCAGCCGAAGGGTGGTAGAGGAGGTGGTGGTGCCGGAGGGCCACAAGTGGGTGGCAATTTTGGTGGTGGCCGTGGAGGAGCTGGTGGACCTGGTGCCGGTGGCGGACCTGGTGGAGGTGGTGGAAATTGGGGAAGAGGTGGCGGTGGGATGGGGAATAGAGGTCCTGCTGGCAATATGAGGAATAGAATGGGCCCGACAGGTGGCCGTGGAATCATGGGGAATGGAGGAATGGCTGCACCTCCTCCGCCAATGCTGCCTCCGGGTGGGATGCTGGGGCAGGGTTTTGATCCTACTGGTTATGGTGCAATGGGAAGGATGGGTGGTGGATTTGGTGGTTTCCCTGGTGGACCTGGAGGTATGCCATTCCCTGGGTTGATGCAGCCGTTCCCGCCTGTTGTTGCGCCACATGTAAACCCTGCTTTCTTCGGACGAGGCGGGATGGGGGCTGGTGGTGCGGGGATGTGGCCTGATCCTAACATGGGGGGTTGGGGTGGGGAGGAACAGTCAAGTTACGGTGATGATGCGGCATCTGACCAGCAGTATGGGGAAGGGGCAAGTCATGGGAAAGACAGGCCGCCAGAGAGGGAGTGGTCTGGTGCATCAGATAGGAGGCGAGAGAGGGAGAAGGATGCACCTGCATCACAGGAGTGGCCAGAGAGGCGGAATCGCGATGAGCGAGACGTGGATCGAGAGAGGAGTCGTGACTATGATAGAGAGAGGGAAAGAGAACGTGACAGGGAGAGTCACAGAGACCGTGACCGAGACAGAGACAGAGAAAGGGACAGAGATAGGGACAGGGAGAGGGATAGGCACAGGGATGACAGAGATCGCTATGCCGATCATCACAGGCACAGGGATCGCAATTCAGAGCGTGGTGAAGACTGGGACAGGGGGAGGTCATCTGGAATGCGCAGCAGATCAAGGGAGGTGGAACATTCTAAGCGTAGACGGATGACACCTCAGTAGTGTAGCTTGGTAAGCCATATCTAGTGTCTAGGCAACAAGAATCCAGGGCAGCGTCTTTTTTGCACCCAGGCATGGTTCAGAGAACAACTCCTTACTGCTTATACCTGCGGTGGTTCCTAACTCGTCGGCAATGTGTTGTAGCAATAATTTGAGATGTAAGTTAAGCTTGATCTGATGCCTTGTTTGTTTTCAACTGTAACTCTCATTTTTTTTGTACTGTTTGGTAGTGGCATGCTGATTTCATCATGTAATACACCTTTTTGTACCATACTCTCCTTGTAACTTTTCATGTACACAAATTGTTTCCCCTCATTTTGATTCATTCTTTTGTAGATATATGCTGTTATCTAAGCCAAGTTTGTAACATAGTGTTCTTGTCTAGTACAATAGAATGTAAATTTTGTTTCTATAACAGTCAGGTGTCCTTGTAATCATCTTGACTACCAAAATGTATAAAGGAGGGAAAAGAATTTGTAAATGTTATTTTGTTGTGCAGTGCAATCTCTTATAACTTATAAGGAGCACTGACTATACTTTGAGGGTGCATTTACAATGCCTGGGAATATTTTTTTTTTGACCTGAAAGCCTGGGAATATTTCATTTTATATTTACTTAGAGAGGATCGAACACATTAATAGTTTAACTAAAATGCCCTCTGGACAAAGCAATATAAGCTTTACATCCACAATGAGATTCTCGGTTTAAACATTACATATATCAGTACATGCTTGGAACATTAATGGAGTCTGAAGGAGGAAAAAAAAATGAATCTCTATAAAAACTTGTAGACTAGGCTTACTAGCATGTATCTATTGAACAATAGTTGAAAATAGAGGCACATTAATTATGATAAATGGTTCAATTGAATTATCTGCATTCTATGAAACAGTTTACAAACATTTATCAAACCTATTTTTTCTGCCTATCTACTCTGTTGTGTTAAGAAGCACACTCATAACTGATCTAGAATATTATTATGATAAAAACATGATGAATTGACTTATACTTTATTACTTTCACATAAGCACCATAGCATTGAGGAAATAAAAGTGATATATGTTATCTAACTTTGGTAAAGCTAGATAGAATATGGATAAGAATAATATGATATCTTACTCTGGTAACTGTTGTGAATAAACTCCTGGGATGCTTTTTATTTCTTGCTATTTAGAGTTGTAATAGAATATTATCCTGTTCATGATATTTTGGCACCCAGCTTGTAGTCTGGTTAAACTAGTAGCGCATATCTATGTTCCAATTTTGGTGGTTTAGTCAACTTGCATTTTATTCTTGCATTCAGTCTGAGGGCCAGATTTTTCTCTGTTTTCATGGCTTAGTAATTTCTATGTTTTACTGTTCATGGTCCCCCCCCCCCCCCCCCCCCCCAGCACTCAACCATTTTCATGGTATTTTGTAAGTATTGGGAGGGCATGATATGCTCAGTGACTTCATTCATTGCTTAGTGGTTAACTTCAATATTATTGAGTGGTATTTTGCAAAAAAAAAATCCTTGTCATTTTAGTTCTCGGCTTATGCACTGCGACTTCCTTCTTTGCTTCAAACTGATAGTTTGCTACTTATTTCACTTATAATGGGGGTTATCCACAGAATACATGGTCATAGGCCACTTTATTTATTTGATTCTGATACATCTAGTTGTGTCTGATATTCCGAATCATGTGTACGAGCGAGGTAGTTGAAGGAAAAAGTTGTAGTCCCATATTTCCTGGAGCTGCTGACCTTTGGCGCTTTTGCTATGTATACTTCGGGTCATAGTCTTCCTAGTTTCATGTATTGTACTGTCTTTCCATATTAGGAACAGGGGGGCTTTAAAAATTTCTGGTCAATACAGAGAAATAGTATGGTTATGGAGCCAATACTGTATCTCTTGTTATATTTTTAGATGGTGTCTGTAGGGCACTTGCAATGATATGTTCTTGTATATACCATCCTGAACTTTCTCTCTTGTGAAGCCACAGTATGGTTTACTTTGACCTGTACTCTGTCTGTGCTATGGAATTTTTTGATTCTGCTTGTGCTTAAGATCTTTCCAGATTGCATCATGCTATACAAGATGTCTGGTTACCATTCATGCATTGTTTTGCGCCCCCCTTAACTTTTGTATGATTACTCATGGCATTCTTCTTGTTTGCAGGAACTTGTGGTTTGAACCTGTTTGGCTGTGCGAAGACCGTCTTTCCTGGATTAGTTGCTGCCTCTTATTGTGTGCTCTGTTAAATGTCTGAATTTTGCAAAGACATAAGAACCTTATTATTGTGTATTCTGTGAAGTGACGCTTTGCGTCATTGTTGGAGAGGACTTAGACTGTACTACTATTGTTGTAATTCTGTTGTATCCTTGTAGGATTCGAAACTGGTTTGTGTTATGGCCGCCTTTTGTTCATTTTTCTCTTATATGTAGTGTACAACTGATTTTTGCATCTATCTTCATTTGATAACTGAATGTTGCTGCCTAGTAATCAATCTCGTTTACACATGTTGTCGGGAAGGTAACAAACCTGGGCATGTTTTTCTTATTTGGTCTATAATATGGTAGAATGTTGGCTGTGTCAGTTGCAGCATGCAAGTTATACTCGATCAATTTTATTTCTGCTATCTCTGTAATTGTGGGTTTGTCAAGTTTTATTTTGAGTTGGAGCACTGAATGATACTTGAACAGCTGGCTATAATGTCATTTTGTTGGCGCAGATGGATATCATCGGCTTATTGTGTCTTATGCTTTGATGCATGCCAACTGTAAACTACATTTTGATTCGGACTTTCTCAGAGTCTTTGACATCAACTGGAAAATCAATCTACTGAGCCGAACTTGTCTTTGCAGAAGTTGCGGCGAAACAATCTCGTGTTGCCTAAAAAAAATCTCCATTGTTGATGGGATTGGGAAATTACGTAAGCGGCACACAACTGAATGCTTGATCAGTGGCAATTGAGGATCAACCCAATTGGCTCGAACTACCAGTTAGCACTATAACAACGATATAGGCGCTTGCGGAGTGCCAGCAAGTAGATCGATCAGTTCAAAGGACGTCCTTGCAAGAAGATCGACCAAACAGCGGCGGCGCCCATGGCCGCAAGACAGCAAATAGGCGACTAATGGCGTCAGCGTAGGGGTCAGCAACGACAGTAGTCAGGGTTCAGAGCAAGGGCGCTGATCTTGTAATTCGTCTGTACAGCTCGCCAGCGCAATTCCGATCAGGCTGCC
The DNA here is from genome assembly GCA_032690845.1 of Eleusine coracana subsp. coracana. Taxonomy (NCBI): domain Eukaryota; kingdom Viridiplantae; phylum Streptophyta; class Magnoliopsida; order Poales; family Poaceae; genus Eleusine; species Eleusine coracana. The sequence continues at coordinate 59,015,640 of CM064432.1, read as the reverse complement.
ATGGCGTTGTCCGGGGGGAGGCGGTAACCCGCTTCAATGGGCGAACACGCAAGGCCAGGGTCCAGGGACCTTGCTTGTGTCCATATCTGTGCTAGCACTGTTGACAAATCTGTTTGCTTAATTAAATGATCAGTGGCATCTGTGCTTTTCTCTATGTTAGTCTGACACTCGCATTGTTTGAACGAAACATTCCTGCTTGTGAAGCTCTAAAGTTCTCGTTGGGTGAAATTGCGATAAAGAGAGAGATTAATACGATTAACATCGAGTACGAAAGACACCTCTTTTCCTGAAGATCCAAGGCTGGCTTTAGTGTCACAGTCATAGTGTGTGCCGTATGCTGAACCATGCTGTTGTATCCGAGCCACTGCTGTCTGCTGAAAATTTTCATAAGCAGCCTGCCGGGTTCATGAATCTATTTCATCTATCACTGAAACATCTGTTGGTGAAACTGTTACATGTAGTTTGTGAGCTGCAGGCTTTACTTCTGACTTCTGAGGACACTGATCTCACGAAGCAGCCTATATTTTTTTCATCTATGTATTTACTCCAAAGGATATAAAGCTTCATACTTTCTCCGGACTTAATTTATTGATGTTGGTTAGTGCAAATTTGCACTAGCCAACGTCAATAAAAGAAAACCGGAGGGAGTACATTATTCCAACATAACTTCTTTCTCAAAAGTTTAGAGGAGTGGCATAAGATTGTTCTTTGTTACTCAAGAGTATTGTCCCAGAAGTGTCTGTCAGACTAGTGTGGCCAAATATTTAGCAGAGCTCTGATAATTTGTTTCTCGGAAGATTCGACAAGACGAGGTCAATCTTCGTGAATTTGTGGCCCATCTTAAACAAGACCCGAGGGCAGACGGCCCAAGACAACTGCCTAATCTGAATTCTGCGTTGAACAATCCCGCCACTCGACTCCTCACCGACACCTGGGCCCCACATCGCGCGCTCGTGCTGGACTCGGACCTGGACGCGCGCGACGGCGCGAGCACTCCCGAAGCCAGAAGTCTCCGCTCCGGGCTCCAATATATTTTTTTTTTCTTAATTTCTTTTCTTCCTCCACCTAGGTTTTGCCCCTTTCCGCCTCCGCCATCGCCTCCACCGCCGCACCCACCGCAATCCCTAACCCTAGCTAGACCCTTCGCCCGCCATGGACCCCGACGGCGACCCGGCGTTCCACCGGAGTGATACCATCTCCGCCGTCCAGGACGTCGACCAGTACAACGGCGAGGACGACGACTTCGACGAGCTCTACAACGACGTCAACGTTGGCGACGGCTTCCTCCGCAATTCCCACCCGCCACCGCCGCCGCCGCCGCTGCCTTCCCAGCAGGCGCCACCTCAGCAACACCATCACCACCAGCAACAGCAACAGCTCCCTCCCCCGCCCCAGGGGCAGCCGCCGCAGCAGCATCAGCTTCAACAGCCACCGCCGCACTCCCTCCCGCCGCCTCACCATCAGCATCAGCAGCTACCGCCCCACTCCCTCCCGCCTCCGCCGCCACTTGGCCCGCCGCAACAGAAGGTCCACGTGCCTCCCGCGGCACCGGCTCAGAATCACTCTCCCGCCCAGCCCAATCTTCCGCCGCCGCCGCCCGCGGGCCCTCCGCCGCCTCAGCACCACCAGATCCAGCAGGGCGACGGATTCCACCGTCCAGGAGGGAACTATGGTGGCGGCCCCGTCGGCGGGGGTGACGGCCCCGGCAGCACAACGCTCTTCGTGGGCGAGCTCCACTGGTGGACGACGGACGCGGATTTGGAGGCTGAGCTCAGCAAGTACGGGCTGGTGAAGGAGGTGAGGTTCTTTGATGAGAAGGCAAGCGGCAAGTCCAAGGGGTACTGCCAAGTTGATTTCTACGATCCTGCAGTCGCTGCTGCTTGCAAGGAAGGTATGAACGGCCAATTGTTTCATGGCCGTCCCTGTGTTGTGGCTTTTGCCTCACCGAATTCAGTGCGGCGCATGGGCGAGGCGCAGGTGAAGAACCAGCAAGCCCTGGCTACACAGACATCGACAATGCAGCCAAAGGGTGGTAGAGGGGGTGCTGGCCCTGGAGCGCCCCAGGTGGGTGGTGGTAATTATGCTGGTGGCCGTGGTGGAGGTGGTGCTGGTGCTGGTGGAAATTGGGGAAGAGGTGGTGGAGGGGCTGGGAGAGGTGGTGGAGGAATTGGGAGGAGAATGGGTCCAGGAGGAGGTGGCCGAGGAAATATGGCAAATGGAAACATGGTTGCACCGCTACCACCAATACTGCCTCCGATGCTTCCTCAGGGTTTTGATCCCACATATGGCGCAATGGGAAGGTTTGGTGGCTTCCCTGGTGGACCAGGGCCATTCCCTGGAATGATGCAACCGTTTCCACAGGTTGCGCCTCATGTAAACCCGGCGTTCTTTGGACGGGGTGGGATGGGGCCTGGTGGGGTGGGAATGTGGCCTGATCAGAGCATGGGACCTTGGGGTGGGGAGAAGCAATCAAGTTACGGGGATGATGCCGCATCTGATCAGCAGTATGGGGAAGGGGCAAACCATGGGAAGGATAGGCCACTAGAGAGGGAGTGGTCTGGTGCTTCAGATAGGAGACGTGAGAGGGAGATGGATATGCCTCCAGCACAGGAGTGGTCAGAGCAGAGACACAGGGATGAGCGTGATATGGGCCGAGACAGGGATCGTGACTATGACAGAGATAGGGACAGAGACCGTGACCGGGAGAGAGACAGAGGCCGAGAAAGAGAGGGAGGCAGAGATAGGGAGAGGGAGAGGGAGAGAGATAGGCACAGGGATGACAGAGATCGCTACGGCGATTACCACAGACATAGGGATCGTGATTCAGAGCATGAAGACTGGGATAGGGGGAGACCATCTGGAATACGCAGCAGGTCGAGGGAGGTGGACCATTCAAAGCGTAGACGAATGACTCCTGAGTAGTGTTATCTGGCCAAGCTACATCCTGTATAGAGGCAACAACAATCCAGGACGGCGTATTTTTTTGCATGCCAACAGTAGCCTGTACAAACTAGCAACTCCTTACTGCTTGTAGCTGTGGTGGGTTCTACCTGCATGTCTCCGGCGAGGTTGTAGCAGTAATTTGAGATGTAAGTGAAGCTTTATCTGATCTCTATTTTGTTTTCATTTAATGTAACATAGTGCTGTGGTGTATTGATACTGTCATGTAAATACTTCTTTGTACTGACATTCTTTCATGTAACATTGTATGTACATACCCTTAGGTCCTATTGATTCTTGTTGTAGCTGTATGGCACTATTTGAGTCAAGAATTGTAACATATTAGAGCCCTTGTCTAGAACAAAGGATTGTAACTATTAGGAGGCTTTGTTTAACAGGAATATTGCAACATTGTTATGTGACTTTTTTGTATAATTATTTGTCATGTAACATTTCATGTACACTAAAGTAGATCTGGTATCTTTTTGTAGTTTCGTGACTCTGTTTTAGCCAAAATTTGTATGCAATGTCCTTGTTCAGAACAAGGAATGTAATTTCTTTGTAAGTTATCTGTCCTGTTTGGAATCAGTTTGGCTTTCAAATTGTAAGCATGAAGGGATATTTGTGTAGGCTATTTTTTTATACAATATGTAATCCCTTGAAAGTTCCACTGGTTGTGATTTTGTAAAGAGTTTATTAGTTTCAGTAGCTGTACCTGGAGCCTTCCAATAAATCTGCAGTCATGATGAGACTGAGAGTGCTATGACAAAGCAAGAGCTGTGTTCTAATACTCACTGGCCAAGCAATAATTTCTTGGGAATCTGAAATTATTCTTGTAGAGAGATAAGATCATTAAGTGGTAAACACATTAGCTTCCCAATGATATATTTCATGAAGCACTAGGAAAACACAAGGAATAAGTACCTAGGCAAATTTACATGCAAATGTTTTCTTCCTAAGAATTGTTCATGATTATATTTAGACATGTTGATTGATCTTGAGGAGCTGACTGGGTCGCATGAGATGAGAAGAGACAATGAGCCTTCATCCTTGTGCCCGTGGAAAGTTCAGCATTTCGTGCTGTCTCGTGGGGACTTTCATGTTATATTTCTGGCATCCTACTAAGTTTTCTGAAGAGTGCCTCACTAACTACCTTTTAGAAAAGTGCCTCTCACCAGAAATTACATTGGGTTACATTTTTGCATAGGTTCAATCAAAATTAATTGAGCTGTATGATCTTAATTAGTACTGAATCAGCTATTCATATTTTTGTAACCCAGTTTTCATTCCACGAATTTTTCTTATTGTTTGTCATTTTGATGCATGTAGCTCGACTTACGTAGCTATTATTTTAGAGCTAGGTTGAATGTGCTTGATCGGTACTCTGTTGCAAATTTGTTACCACTTTGCTTACTTGTGTTCTGAAATTATTTATGTTCTGTAAAATGCATAGGTATCTGCAGCAGCAACACAGTTATTCCTAATCTTCTAAAAATTTTGTGCTATCAGTTATTCTTGTGCATCAAGCTTTGTATTTTTACATCTGTTGGAACTGTTAACTTATGTTGGAACTGTTAATTTTGTATCAGTTATGTTAGCTTATAAGTGGAACTTCTGTCATTGTAAAATTATGCTATATGTGCTCTTGACTTTGTGTTGTGATCTGAAGTTCTTAGAAGCATTTGAAAGAAAGCTGGTTATGAGTGCAAACTAATTTAATGCAATTTTTGTTGTTGATGGATTGTGGAGGGAAGTAGGGATGTAAGCTATTACAACTGGTTCTTAGAAACCATTGTCTTGTGCCTCTTATGGCCGTATGTGAAGTTGCATTGTTTTCTTTGACTCGATAGTATCTAAAATATTGTCCACTTTGATGTTGTAGTGCTGCTTATCCATCGGTATTGCTCTTGCAACTCGTTTACCTCCCCCCCCCCCCCCCCCCCCCCTTCCTTTTCTTTTGTATTTTATTATTTATTTATGCACCATTTTGTGTCACTTGGAAACTAACCATGGCTTGTTGAATTCGTGCAGCTATGCGAGTTGGAATCTGTTCAGCTGCAGGAAGATCGTCTTCCCTGGATGGTAGTTGGTGCCTCTTATTTTATTTCGTTAAATTTTTTATAAAGACAACAAATATATTAATGTGTAATGCGGATTCCTGGATGGCTGTGTTACATCAATACTTCCGAAGGGCTAAAGTATATGTGACGGTTCAATATATGTAATGGGATGCTAAATTGGTTTGTAATATGGTCGTTGCTTTGCTAATCTCCCTCCATTGCTTGCTGCTGCTTGTACTTCTACCTCGATGCCTGCTTTTTAGGAAAAAGGAATTTATGTTTCTCCCATAATCCTGAAGTGTGAGCGGTTCCAGTCTTTCAGATATGTAAGCACGCAAGATCGTGACATCTTTCGTGGGTTTTTTTATAAACGTCAATTAATTGCTGTGAGTATATATGAATTATATTACTCCCTCTATATACTTGAATGAGGATAGCACGTGCTTGTCCCTTAGGATTACTTTTTTCTTGGGTTCGTGTGTTGATAGTTAGAACGACAACTAAAACAGGACAAAGCGAGTACATGTTTTCAAGATTTCAGAGCTTTTAGTCGATGATGAGTAATTTTGTATTTTGAATTTTTGTTTATATAATTATTTGTATAATAATCATAAATCATTAATGTTAAATCTATTTGATTGCATGTTTGGCCTTTTTCTAGGGTTTACATGTTTGACCCTGCTTATTGAAAATTGTTGCATGATTAATCCCATTTTATTGCATATTTGGCCCTTTTTTTACATGGAATAGGGTCAATCATACAAGTCATTTGCAAAAACAAGGTCAAACGTGCAATTAGACTTGAGTTGGCATCTAGCCGAATCACCCACCATCACAGTGGTAGGACACCTAGCTGAATCGCCCACCATCGCAGTGGTAGGACGTCATTGCTGCTGATTTTTGAGAATGTTGTCTTTGGTTTGCTTCGGAGGGCAGCGACAACTCTTCGCCCAGATGACATCTCCAACCTATACATGGAGCTGCTATCTTGGACTGAGTTCGTGTTTCATGGCTTCGTGCCCATCCAGCTTGCAAGCCACTCGAATAAGGCGTGACTTGTGTGAAACTCTCTTGTGGGCTAGATTCTGCAAGGATTACATGTTCGTAATTTGGACATGGACTGTTTAACTAGATTCTACGAGAGTAAAATATCTCATCCGATGAGATATATATGAATTATTAGTATCTGCTCATACCAATGTCCAAATTAACATCTACGAGTATGACCAAATTCTGTGAGGGCTATATGAGAGGCGTGGAAGAGAGACAAGGCCACTTGGATAGGTTAGTCAAGATCATATATATATAAATTACTCAAAATTGTGTTGCTAGAGATAGTTATATGAAAACACATGTATTCATTGCACTTATCGTATAAATTTTTTACGAAAATTCATATAAATTTGTTACGGAGATAATTTGAATATGAACCATAAGCATGCCTAACTGAAGGTCGTACTCCACTTATTAGAGTAAGAATTTTATAATTGTTGTTTTAAGGTCTTATGATAATGCACGGTCATTTTACTAGTGTTATTATTATTTTTCTGTAACCGTGTTGCTCAGATTTGCTGCTGCTAAGACAAGTGGAGGAATCTATCCTCTTGAGACGCGCGGACCGCCTGATACACAAGTAGCGGCCAGCGATTCTGAAGTTCGCACATCCAAACTTACCTTGGGTTCGGCTGGATCCGATATTTCTCTTGAGCTGCTGAGAACATACCAACGTCACACTTAAAATACGCCGACCGGATCTGTGGCTGCGCGTGCACATGGTTGTCGTGACTGCGGACACAGCCAGATCGATTGACTAACCACCGACTTGTCACCACTTCTTCATCGTACAGACTATTACAATACGCCGACTTGAGACTTGTCACAACATATAACTGTGTTCAGTGTTCCTGCTGATTGCGGCAGGTCCATCTCGCGCGACGTTGTCAGCTCCTCCACCATTCGTTCAAAGACACGACCAGGCACTCCCGGTTCCGAGTACTACTGTATGTCAACTCTCGGGCCTCGCGTCAGCCATCGACATAACGACGCGTCGTCGTCGTCACTAGACCGATCAGCTCCTCTCGCCCACACAATGGTAACAGCAGCAGCACTAGTTTATAAACGCGACCCGCCGCCCCCACCGCGGAGTCGAATCATGTGTGAAACAGCGAGCGACGTCTCCCGCCGGCACGACCACAATACAAAACACCCGACCCGCGCCGACGTCACCACCCTTGCCCGCGCAACCCGGCAGGCCCCGTCACACCAAACGAAAACAGCGGCCGCCCGCCACGCACGATTCACGCACCACCGCGCCGGGACCGCTTTCCGCCCGACGCGATCGGCAGTGCGGCAGCAGCAGAGCGTGGAGAGGAGGAGGAGACGACGGGCCAGGCGATCTCATCAGATTTTGACCCGTCGATGCGACCCCGACCCCCCAAACTATAGTACAGTATAAACCTGCAAACCTACACGGGCGTCGTGGTCACGGGGCGCGCGTCGGCCGATGGACCGGTCGGTCCACGGCTCCTCGCTCCGTCCGCGCGGTCCGCACCCACTACCATTGAAGCCGCCGACCGCGACGTCCAACCGCAGCGAGCGAAACGTATAGGGGGAAACTGGTGGCACTTGTGCCATCACCAAGTGGGCTTGCCTCGCGCGCGTCGTCGGCGCCAACCGGCACAGGCGCGTCCCGGTGCGTGCCGTGCTCTGCTCCACACGCAATTATTCCCCGGGACCGCGCGGGCACTTGGACCCGGAGCCGCAAGGTGACGGATCACGCGGCGGCCGGGTAAGGGAGAGGGAAGGAATGATGTGCCGGGGGGATCGATGCGATGCGCGCTCGAGTGACAACGATATCCTGGGTGCCCGAGGAACCGGATGCCGCGTCCGCTCCGCTCCGCCCTCGGGTTCCAGAATCATCATCATCGTCGGCGCCAGGTATTCGAGAATCCTGTCGTCGGTGTGTGTGTGCGGCTGGAACGGACGAACCGTCTCGACGTGGCTGGCAACCAACCCACCGACGGGCAGGTAATCGTAACAACACAGGTCGGCGGACATGACAACAAACCGTCTTCTCCACATCATGAATCACACAGTTGGCCCTTAACCCAAACGATGCTCACCCCTTCAAGCTTGCAAACGAACGAGAAATCGTGGAGAATCATTAAACCCGCGCCTGTAATCTCAGCCATCTCAAGCATGACATGATGTCCATACATTAGTGTCCATTCATACGCAGAGCAAAGCAAAAGCTAATCGAGTATCCATACATTAGTGTCCATGACGAAATTAAACAGAGAACAATGTACTATGAAGAAGTAGAAGAATGCGAATGCAAAACCTTAGTTTATGGACACAGATGATGCAACGCCAAACACACCCAAAAGCTGTTGAGTTAGCCATCATCTAAGTAATAAAAATAAAACTCGTCGGCCACTAGTTGACCACTGGTTGAAACCACTGGTTAAAAAAAAAAGATCCAAGGCGGTCGTCGTCACCACACGATCACCCACCATATACGCCTATACGCCACGCATGTCATCCTGTAGTATACTGCTAGTTTAACTGCAAGAAGCGCCAGTCCGCCGCGCCGATCAGGGCAGGTTGAGGAACAGGGCGGGGTCCACCGGGTCGCCGAACCCGGCGGTGGGGCCCCAACACGTGCCGAGGTCGAACGACGCCGGCCACTCGAACGAGTCCGGCTCCAGCAGCGCGCCGTCCTTGCCGGAGCAGGGGAAGTCGGAGAGGCCCAGCCCGAGCGCGACGGCCGCGTCGTCCGGCTGGAGCAGGTGGGTCATGAGGGCGTCGTCGTCTTCCGTTGCCACGGCGGGAACCACGACCTCGGTCGTGATCTCGCTCGCGGCGTCGGTGGTCGCCGTCGTAGTCGTCACCTTGGCGGAGTCGGCCGTGGCGGTGGCCGTTGTCGTCGTCTTGGCGGCGGAGTCGGCTGCAGCCGGGGAAGCGGCGGCGGGGGCAGGTTCGGGCGGCGGCGCGACGCGGCGCTTCTTCTTGTACGGCCTCTTGGGCTTGGCGGCGGCGGCGTAGGCCGAGGAGGACGAAGTAGAGGAAGAGGAAGAGTGCTTCTTCCGAGTGCCGCCGCCGACGGGGACGTTGCGGAGGGTGCCGCCCTTGGTCCAGTAGCGGCGGCAGCCCTTGCAGAAGTGACGCGGCTGCGCGGTGTTGTAGTTGTTGTAGTAGCAAAACTTGGTGTCACGCGACTCGCACCGCGGGCACGGCTCACCCTCTCCACCCTCCGCCGCCGCCTGAGTTTCCACGGCAGCAGACGGCGGTGCGGCGGCGTACCCCTTCGGCCGGCGCAGGTCCACGCCCGCGAACGCCGGCGGCCTGCCGGCGACGGGCTCCGTCGCCACCTCCTGCATGCGTGGCGGCGCCGTGGGTGATCGGTTGAGAGAGAGAGAGAGAGAGAGAGAGAGAGAGAGAGTGGGGAGGGGAACCGAACGGGAACGGGGTGGAGAACGGAGGTGGAGGAGGAAGAGAGGGCGGTTGGGCGCCGCGGGGGCGTTCGCTTCGCCTCTCTTATGGTGGTGGTCGCGGTCTCGCGGTTAATGGCGATGGCGACCTCGCTCACGCCATCTGCCCGGTAGTACAAACCAATGGATGGATGGGCCTCGGGCGCCGTGTGCGCGGGGCCCGCGTGACAGGGGAGGCCATGCCCCGCGTGACGTGGGGGGCGGCGCCGTGCCGTGTTGCGTTGCGTTCAACGGTGGCTGATTGATCGGTGATGGACGCGACCTCCGCGCGGCGTATGTACACCGTGTACTCTCGTTTCAGTGGGGCCCGGACCGTCCGAGAGTGGAAGCACTGGCTACGCGCGCGCCGTGCGACAGGCGCCGAGAAGGTTTGTGTACCGTGCGCGGGGCCGCCCGCCGTGCCGTACGCGCGCGCGGGTATAGACCGTAGCCCGGCGGCCGCCTTCGTGGTCGTGGGGTGACGCGCAGGCTCCGCAACGCTTCGCGTCGGTGTGGGTCCGTGAGCTGGCCCACGCGTCGGTGGATGCGGTGCAGCGAAGCGACCGGTGGGTTGCGGGAGCCGTGTGGGGTTGGGTTTGATTCGGTCGGTATCGTCTCGGGCGCGGTGTCGGCCACCGGCAAAAAAGCTTCGAGCGGTCAGGAGCGTGCCACGACAGCCAAGCACAATGGTCCGGCGCAAGCGAAGCTTTGCGAGGCGCTAGGCTAGCGGTGGGCCCTCGTTGTGCTTCCAGCGGGGCCCACGTGAGAAGACGCCTGCCTGCCGCCTCGTCGTACGACTTCTGTGGAGTGAGGACCCACACCGACCTGCTCCTGGATCGCCTCAGTTCTCCTCTGCCCTGCCGCCACGGGTGCCGCCAGTGCGATCATCTCGTCTCATTAATTAACATCTAAGATGTGACGTTTACTATCGGTCAAAATGGAACCGCGCGGCGGCTAAACGCGACGAGGTCCATCCAGCAGCTGGTGCTTCCACGTGGTGATGAAAAACATGACCCGATGAAGCCGGGAAGCGCTAAGCACACCCCGATCACAGCCGACATCCTCCATCCGTAGCACATGTAACCAGTTAATGGCGTGCTGTAACCAGTAGTACTAGTTCGTACGAGCCAATGTGCTTCCTCGTTCTCTCCTGCCGTGCACGGCCGGACCCACGGGGCGCACGTCACGCGATCAGATCAGAGAAACACGAAAACATGCGACGAATCCCCGACCGAGTTCCCAGACGAACCGGCCGAGCGGCGCCCACCCCACGAGAAGCGTTGGGTTCACGCACGGCATGGGCCCGCTCACATGGCGTGTGCGCGTGGACGGTGGTCTCCGGGTCGTCGCGGTGGGCCCGGGGTCGGCCGAGGTAGACCCGTCTGTCCGTCGCTGGCACTCTGGCAGGGCGCGTCACGCAACGAAGAATCACGCCGCGCACGAGCGAATCGGCGTGTGTATGGCGGCGTGTCGGCTCGCGGACGCGCGCGGCCAAGAATTCGTCTGCTCCGGCGTCGCTCGCGTCCAGTGTAGTGGAACGCGCCCACATGGCCGTTTCCATTCGCGTGAATTATTGTGGGGTTGATTGATTGATCGATCGTCGACACACACAATCTGTGGAGGGGAGAAGCGCGGGGGGATCGCACTGGATTCGTGTCGGCCGCGACCTTGATCGATCGAAATCGCTCGGTCGGGAGGAATGCGTGCCTCCCCCCCTCACGCGTCTACTCCGCTGTCTTCGCTGCTCGCCCGACACACGTCTGTGCCAACTGGAGAGCTTGAGTGCGCGCTGTAGTTCTCGGTTTCGCGACGGCGAAGCTTGCACGACCCCACCGACGGGTCCGGGAACCGAAATCCGGCGGGGTTTATTGAATGCGAGGTAGGCGGCTGCTCTTGCTTGCGCACGCCGCGATAACGTGACGCGCCATCACTTATGATCATAGATGCTGTCCGATGGACCGATCGAGACGGGAGCCTTTCATTATTTGATCGTGCCAGCCGTTCCTGCTTGGCGAATCCCGTCGTCGCGTCACGGGCGGGGGCGACGTGGCACGACGATCTCCACGGACCAGCAAACATGGGTCAACTGTTTCGCCGCCGCCGCCGACGCACGCACCAACTGTTCCCACTCGCACGCGGGCACGGACAGGGTCCCGCTCGGAATGGAGCCGGCAACTACTACGAATTTCGACGAGGAGGCGAAGTTCGTTCCCGCGATCCGTCTGGTCTCCGCGGCCGTCCGATCAGTCACGGATCGGATCACGTAAGGTCAGGTCACGTCGGGTGGGGACTGATGGGGAGGAGGGAGCCTCGTCAAAGTCCATGCGTACGCGTCCACTCACTCTTCTCTCGCACGGCCTCCCGACCCAGCCTTATTCCACCACCTCCGCCGTGCGGCAGTACTCCCTACTTACTTTGGACGGATCCTCGTGACCATCATGCTGAGTGCGACCAGGGAATCGAGAATCACATGCGACTTCTTTCGAATCCTTCTTCTGGTCAGTCTCCACGCCCATAATCATGCGCGAGATCTTGGCGGTGGAATGTCGAGGTCGTGGACTCCACTTTGCCTGCCAAGCGGCATCAGTGCCACCAGCAAAGGAGAAACGGGTTGGCTAAAGCCTATGGGCCTGCAACCACGCTTCGCAAAATTGCCGGTTTCGCGCTAGTGCGTCACACGGCAGACGGCACTAGTAACTGCCCTGCGCAGTGTTCGAGTTTGTACTGCAATGGGAGCGTTTTTTTTTTTTTTTTTTTTTGATAAACTCTGCAATGCGAGCGTTGATAAGCAGTACAGAAAAGCAAGAACTGCCTCAATAACATCTGCAATTACATAGCGCAACCAAGCCTCACATCGCAGCAGGCCCACGGGAAGCACCATGCTTGCAAGCAACGCAGAGCACAGAAAGGTGAACACAGTGATGTTTTTGCTTTGAATCAGCTGCACAATGACGACCCAACTGTTTCATCAAAGTAATTACATACTATATGTTACAAGAGAAAGAGAGAGAGAGGGCTGGAACAACTTCTCGTATGAATGGAAGCCTATGAACAAAAGCAGCTTCACAATCTGCGATGGAAGCTTTGCGGACGCAGTAGCAGCCTAGGACTACAATGACTGAATGAAAGAATACGGCAGCGTGGTTTTCTTCTTTTCTACTGGGCGTCAAAGGATAATTACTATACACACAGAATCAAGGCTGCTCCCCGTATGTGTATCACGGAGGGAGCGCAAAAGAATGATGGAATCATCCGGGCCGGTGAGCAGGTCGACCAATTGAAGATAGCAATAGATGTTATCTGTCTGATTTATGTCGCTTTGTTGCCTGTGAATGTAGTAGAGCGCCGTCCCCTGACTTCTGTTGGTGCCAAATCGCTTGGTCATGAGATGCTTGACTGGTGAGCTCCTGTGATGCAGAGGGATATCAGAAGAATTTTAAGGGCAATGTACAGTGCTAAAACCGAGCCTATTATCTCTATACAAGTATTTTTTGATAGGAGTATGACTCGAGCATCTAGAATTCAGTTGCTTTGATGCGAAATCTACCTTTAAAGAGCAGTTTGCACCAGGAGCAGGTCTCTTGATTGCCCGCTTACCAAGATTGATCTGCACCGAGATGCTAGCTTGCGACAAATCTACGCCAGAGTTTTGCAGGGCATGATTCAATGTCGCTAGCAACCTGTCACGAATCAAAAAATAAAACCAAAATGTTTCAGTCAGACAGATGAGAATAGAACCATGAAAAGTAGATGGAGAAAGAAAGACATGGACATAAGTTTGAAATTGTTTTGTCAGAAGCTACTACATAATTTGATCTGCACATACCCTTGGGAATATTGACTTGACAAGCTGATTGTTCCCTCGTCAATTGTCAGTTCTGGGTCTTTCAACATTTCGCTATTTACAGCAGAGTCCTCGGCTGGTAATGGTTTTGTCAGTTGTGCTGCATTCTGGGACATAACATTGTCTGCACAAATGGAAAAAATTCTATGAATAACAAAAATAATTACCAGTTCCTATGAAATACATAAACTGTTCCAGATTGCATACTGAAATTGGGTCAAGATAATATCATACTTGGACCGTTACTGGGAGTGTCAGCCTCTTTGTAGGATGCACGGCCCTTTTGATTGGTCTCAGCCACTTCTTGTCCACCTGAGGCAATTTCAAATGTAGCCGCATTGTTGTCATCCCCAGGGTTTACAGCAAATGGAAATCCAAGGGAGGAACCATTTTTGACAACTGGGGATGGATCAGCGGCCATGTCTCCATTCACTTCATCCTTGGTCTGCAGTACGCGAGATGCGGCGCAAGAGCTAGTCAGAAACCTAGAAGCCTCGTTGAGTAAGGCAAAGCTGTTTTAGTACAAAATTTACCTGTGCATTTTTCCAGAAAGATCGGAAGTAAATGTTAGACCAGGGCATGACCTTTGCATTTTCTTGGTTCCATTCTTGGTGTGAAACCTCATACTTTTGTACTTTCTCTTGTAGAAACCGTATGTATTCAATAACCTGCATTTAAAAATGTGTCAGATGCATAAACAAATAGTATGTTCGTATATTTGATGGAGAATAGATTATCCTCTGCCCTGTGCCTATAGAAACATTGCTCTTACCTCTAAGAGGAATGAGGCTTTGTCCCTCTTTTGATCATTTTGAGGCAATATCTCTCTGAGTATCTGAAATCTGTATAAGGATAGGGAGTTTACATTAGGACAAGTGAATGAACAGGGCTTAACAGCGCAACAACAAAATTCTGGCATGAAATCAGAAAACACATGGAAACAAGAAAGTAAGGTTCCCTTGGTCTATCATTCTCAGGTGGCTGGCACATGATTTCAGAATTCGACGTACCATGGGGGGTGATAAAATATTCATATCACAACTAAAGTAACTGACCCCTAGCCACATATACTAAACAACTTAACTGAGTACCAGAAGTGTCAGGTTAGATCACGCGGGAAAATCAAGTTGAACTCAAGTTTGCTAATCAGATATGCTCTCAGGAATAACTGGCAAATGTTTTTTCCCCTGAATGAACTGCAGGAGATGGAGTAACCCACCTGTCATTGATCTTGCTGCGCCGGCGCTGCTCGGTGGCAGAGTGCTTTGAGCGTGGCGTGTTCGGCAGCTGGTCCGTGCCGGCGCTGCCGCTGCAGCTTCCACCCTTTGTGTCCACCCTGACATTGAGCTCTGCAATCCCGAACAAGCCAAATAGGGAAACCGGCAAAACCGTGTAAAAATCGACTCCTTCCACCATCCAGGCCGCTCAAACGACACTAAAGAACAACGAAACGGCGACGGATTCAACATAATTGAGGAAGCACCTTTCAGCGAGGAGGAGACCTCGCGGCGGGCGGCGTGGCCATCGTCGTCGTCCAAGCCCGCACCGCCGCTGGATCTGGACACAGCGTCCATGAATCCACCGCCCGCTTTTCGCTCCGGCGGCATCTGCTGCTGCTGCTGCTGTTGCGGCCTGGCGGATGCTACGGCGACGCAGCGCGCGGCGGCGGCGAAGGGGAGCGACCACGGGTGACCTGTTAAGTCGACAAGCAGACGGGGAAACGCATTAGAAACTCTTGTTTCTTTTTCCATGTTTCCTACCTGATTTAAAGATTTCAATCAATGATTTGTTTCTTTGAATTTTGATTTTTTTTAGATTATTTATATAATAATTATAAATTATTGAATTTAGATCTAATAACTTAAAAAGTTGACTGAAAGTTAGCCCAAACTTTCAGTCAGTTGAAAATTAAAGTCCCTTCTTTTTCTCCGGCTTTTGTTTGAACTCAAATGATTGGAGGTTGGCGAGGTCTAAGATAATGTTTAGCTTAAAATACTCATCATGATTGATTGTGATTTATCTAAACAAAGTCTAGCATAATGATGGTCATGGTCTCTTTTTTTTTTCATGTGATAGATTGTCATACAAAAGTTTATCCTAAATAACAAGATGGTTTTGTATAGAGAAGCTTTACAGTACCTTTCATTCCCGTAACCATAAGTCTAATGGTTTACATGTACTTTATACTAAGAGACTTACTAATTTTCAGTTAACTGAAAGTTTGAGCGACTTTTAATTATTATTTTGAGCCATCAAATCTAGATCGGTCTATAACTGTTATATAAATAATTAAAATATAACGGTTTATAGCTTTAGGATCGCTATCCAGGTCAGTGGCCCATACGGCCCAGTATTCTAGGCCCATTGGGACCACGGGCCTCGGCCCAGGAGACCAGCCTACGAGTCTAGGCTGCCTAGCGTCGCCCATCCTACCGACCTAGCCGCGGTTGCTGCCTGGTGCCTGCCTCTCGGGAAAAAGAAAAAGGTACACGGCTCGGCTGGTAGGCACGCACCGTCGCACGCATCTTCGATGGCACTGTCGCACATTGCGCGGCGCGGCACGCGGCTCACGCCTGCAGCCTGGCACCTCACGTCCTCACGCGTCGGCGTCAACAGCCCAAAGCAGAGGAGAAGAAAAAAAAAGGAAAGAGTAAATAGCAGGGACAGAGAGGAAGAGGAAGCAGAGCGTGCGTACCTCGAGGCTCCGGCTGACCCCACAGAGCGAAGGCGGGCTCCTGCTTGACGGCGCCGGGGAGGTCCGCGGCGGCGGGGCGGCTGATGCTGAACGTGCCGACACCGCCGGGCAGCGCGTGCCGCGTGTTGACCGGCTTCTCCGCGGCGGGTTGTTGTGCCGGCGGCGGCGATGAAGGCCTTTCCAGCGGCTGAAGGAAGTCGTGTGTCTTGAGGAAGAAACCTGCACACGTGACCGTTCAAGTTTTTTTTTTTTTTTTTTTTGCTTCAGAATAATAACAGCAGCAGTATGCCAGTATGCATAGTGAAAATTCGCGGTGAAAACGAATTAGAAAGTAGAACGATACAGAACAAGTAGAAACCGAGAGAAAAAAATGTTGAAAAGTTACTAGAAAAAAAAACAATTTTAATCAGTACAAATTGTCTCTCAAAATTTAATCAGAACAATTAAATTTAGGCTGAAGAGATCTGGCAGCGCGGGGCATCAGCACAGCGTGAATAATGTAGAGAAGACTTTCATAATCCTCAGTTGAAAATTTCTTAAACACAATACCACAGAGAGGAATTGCCAGCCGTGCAGAAAAGGTCTTGCACGGCTCTTAGCACACGCCATGAGGCACATGACAGCGTTTCTTAGCTATAGCTATAGCTACCGCACGTGATCATTTCTTCCTTCCGTTAATCTGTCGTTTTCCACCTTTCTTTAGCCACTAACCATGAGTATTCAGCAGTTAATCCTACCAAATGAATACTGTAGTAACTAGTACTAGTGTAGTAATCACCAGACCGGAGGGGGTTTAATTCCAGTCCAAGATAGTATAATTCATCTTGGCAACGATAACAAAAAAAAAGTTTACCGAATTTGGCAAATTCTGGCAGGATCCAGTGTCACAACGACAGAACGGAGGAGAGACAGAGGGGGAGGGACAGAGACGATGCTCAATCGCACACGCACGCACCTTGAGATGGCGGAGCCTTCTTGGATTCCGGGATCAGCGGCAGCGCCGAGTCCTTGGCGGCGGAGTAGAGCGAGAGGAAGTCGTGCGTCGCCTTATCTCCTGCATTTACGATTTCCTCCATCAATCAAACATCATGAAGAAAAAACACGCGAACCAGAGACGGATTAACCGACGCGAGAAGAACCAGCGATTGATGCAAGCAATGGCGTCCGGGATTACCTTGCAGCCCCATAACCACGCATTACACACCGCTACGAACGCGGGCGCGAGAGAGCAACGGAGCTCGCGGCCTTCAGCGCCTGCCTCCTCTTCCAACTCGAGCTCGAGATGGCCGGAGAATTGAGGTGCGAGATGCGTCGAAGAAGATAGAGAGGAGGGAGATCTCTCAGCAGCAGCTCCAACAAGGCTCCGACCTCTCTTCTCTCTCTGGCCTCTTCTTCCGTCCTGTGCTGTGCCGCGGGGGGATGATGCTTTATACGGCACACCACTAGCAAAAGCGCTCGCTCCTCTCCCCCGTGACGGCGTTGTCGTGACGGCCGTTAGCTGCGCCGGTGTGGTGGCCCAGCCCGGTTGGGGACGGGGATCAAGCACGTGCCGATCGTGAGTTGACCGCGGCGTTGACGCGAGGTGCCGTAACTTCTGTTAACAGGGAGGTTAAGTTCGGTGCGGCGTGCGTGATTAAGAACGCGGTAAACTGTGATTAGGCGCGTGACCCTTGTCGTGTACTACTAGCTGTTGACGTGCGCCTGCGTTCGTTGTTTTTACGCAACCATGGAACTTGACAGCATTTGATGCCCAGCAAAAGGACACGATGCATCATGCATGCTTCCGGGCATTGACGGGAGAGAGCAAGATGTGTTTCTGCATGAATCGACGACCTCAGTCAGAACTTTGCGGCTAATCACAGCATAAGGACCTCCGTTCAATCTGCTGACTAGAGCGTAACATATTGTTAGCATCGTCTCACGGTGTCAATTCTAATTTCCCTATGACACAACGTACTCAATAACTATGAAGCCCATTCAATTCAATTTGTAGAAAAGGAGAGGTGGCGGTCGGATCGGCAGCAGTGATGGACAAGGACGAGGCGATGGCCGAGGAGGACGACGAGAGCGAGTGGTCACGTGACGGTGGTTAGGGGCAACGCGGGCCCCGCGGCGGCGGCGCATGAGGCCGAAGATTGCGGGCATCCCGTGGATAGAGATCGATCGAATCGGCGGAGCCGGAGGCGAGAAAGAAGAAGGAAGGATTCGGGGTCGCTCGTGTCATGTGCCCCTCCCCCGTCCGTCCCCGCCAGATTCCACAGGGCCACTCCTTTCCCTAACAACGACTCTCCCCAATTACGGGTTTGGACAGCCGCTTCCGCTTGATGATGGCATAAGCAGCGTGACACCCCCCGCATCACATCACCTTCCCTTCCCCCACCCAGCATCGCAAGCGCACGCTGCCGGTTTTTGTTGACGAACAAGGCCGGATGAGCCCACGGTTAAGTCGCTTTAGCCACGCACACGGGGTTTCATCGGTGGTGAAAGTGAAACAATAGCCTGGGTAAAAAAAAAAAAAGATGGCGTGTTCCCGTCCAGGGGAGCACTTCACGTGACGCGGGAAGCGCTGACACTCGCCCGCCGCCTGCTGTCCGGGTCCGGAGCGGCGCGGAGTCACCGGTGCGCACTGCAGCTGCAGTACGCCGGTCGGTAACCTCCGGCAGTTGTTAACCGCCGATCGACGCGTGTTCACCTGCAATCTGGTGGTGGGGTACGTATATGCACTAAACGAGGATGAGTAGCTGGCAGCAGATCTTGCTCGGATCAGGGCCGCGGCGTGTACCTCGATCGTGTAATTAAAACAGGATGCTGCCAGATTAAAAATTAAAACATGCTTAGGAGCAAATGATTTATATAATAGCAGTATAGAACAAGTTCGTGCTGACTACTGGTTGACTAATTCGGGTTTAATAGCAGTATAGAACTCGACGCTGCACTCTTCTCCAATGTTTGTTGGGTTGATGTCAGTTTTCTGCGGTCCTGTTTAACACGTGAGGCTTAGACTTGATAGTCGTACGCATTTACTAATTACTCGTCTCTTTCCACGTTTCCACGTCCGCGAATGAGAACCGTATCCGTGCTTAACCACCCGCGCGCGACAGCGACCTGCGGCGCGGGATTCCGCGCCCACGCTCGAGCTCCCTTTTTTCCAAAAGCGAACAGGGTTTTAATCGGCACGAAAGACACATGCCCTCGCGATTGCGCGAGTTTATTTGGTCGCTTCGATTGCGTTCCGCGCCAATCGAGGCGTGGGGGACAAGCCCCCGTGCGGGCACGCAGAGACATGGTTGACCCCGCCGCGCTCCACTCCAAGCCCGAGCGCGGCGCCACCCGCCGCACGCTCGTGTCTGATCTGCCGCGGCGACCCCATCCATCCCAATCAGAGGCTCCACGCGCCGCAGCCTTTTGCTGAGTGGTGTGTGTGTGTTCAGGTCGCGCACCCGCCCACGTGCGGCGCTGACACCGTCGCACGTGCAAACAGTGTCCGCGCCTGCTGATCAGAGGGCGCGCGCGTGGCCTGCCGCTTCCTGTATCTGTACGACGAGGCGTCGAGCCGCCGGGGCCCGGACCAGTGCTGGACGGACGAGGAACGCCGCGCCGTGCCGCCGTGAAACGGGAGGCGTGATGACGGTGCATAACGTTCCGGCACACCAGAATTAAACTGGAGACCGAGCTAATAACTGTGCATAACGCGACAGCCGGGCATGCCCGAGCCTGAGTGGTTGGGGACGAAAGTGCGTGAGCGAGCGAGAGATGTGATGCGCACATGGATACGGTATCCGTTCCGGCGTGCCGAGGAAAAGACGGACAGCCTCGTGACCGTCCAGGCGAGCGAAGGGCTAGCACACGGGGTTCTATTTGTTAACAAATAGGGGGGAGATGGCCGGACGGCGGTGCTATGTTTATCGCATCGCATGCTAATCACCTAGGCTGCCTGCACGTAGCTAGCTACTTCTAGCCAGGCTCGATCGGGCGTGAGAACTGGTACCGCGCCGGTCGTCCATGATTTGTCCAGATACGATGATCTTGCTTCTACCTTCTGATGGACAAATCAAACAAGCAAATGTTCATGACATTAAAACATATTTTTAATCAGTAACAAGTGTATTGTATTTTGTTTTCTTTTGTCGAATTGATAACATGTAAACCTAGTGATGCATGAATCTGGAATACGGGTCACCACCAATGCCTACGTGGTACCTTACCCACAGATCAAGTATGTATAGAGAACATTATAAACTAGCCCTAGGGCCTATAGGCGGCGTTACAATAACAAATCATTTAATGGAACAGAACAGTCACTAGTTAGGCTTTTACTTAGGACGACTTTAACTAATCTTCTGACACCAGTATCCCCGTGTCAGAGAAAAGGGTCTGGCGCTAATCATTTCTGCCGCAAAGATCTAGCAGCAGAGACCGACTTTACAAGTAATAATACTCCGTATATGCTCGGTGCGTCACAAGAAGAACAGCCTGTAGCCTTGTTCGCATCGATCGCCATGCATGCATGTTACGCTAAACGCCCTTTTCCCAAATTGTATATTCCCGTGCATTCATGAGGCCGCCTCCTTGCTTTGGATCCGTCCCGTCATCATGCTTGCAGCATCCCTCCATGTGTGAACCGCTCTCCCTCACTGTTTTCTTTATCAGTTCAATCATTGAAATGGGTTGATTAACAACTATATTTAGCATCTTGTACTTGTCTTCAATCAAGTCTAAGCTTGTGACCACATACTAACTTTAATTTGGAGCGGAATTTGTAAAATTTAGGAAACACACTGAACGGCCCGACGAGGATTTCAGATTTTTCCAAACTAATAATAGTTAGTAACATTGCATATATAATCAGAGATTGAAATTCAAGAGTTATATTAATTTGTTGTCAGTAAATAATAAAAGTGTTCTGTTCTTATGATACAAAATCAAGTAAAGCAGAAAAGACCGCGACAAATCAAATCGACACGAAGAATATAATTTTTTCCAAAGCTTTAATTATTAGTCACGCTGATGACAATCATGGAGTCACATGACCCCTACACTACACACCACCAACCAGTTCATCACCACCACTCCAAAAGTCCAATTAAACACAACAAGGGACGCGCTCACGCCACACTTTCACGCGGACTCGATGCTCATGCTCTGTCCAAAGGCAGACAAGCTTAGGAAAAACAATCAAGCGCCGATCGAGCTTATATTAGCAGGAACCCCTCGGTGACAGGTCGACACGGTACGTACGTGCCAGCTTCGTCGTTTCTCTAATACGACGGGTTCGATTATTAATAAAGTGACCGGGCGGGAGCCGACACGATAACAGCCTGACAGAGAGCGGAAGATTCCGGCGACGGATCAAAAGGTCGCAGGTTAATTTATAGAGGATTAGTTTAAGATAAGAGCTGGGTTACCACTTGGGTGACATTCCCCTCTCCTCTTGCTTCTTTAATTTCTATAAAGTAATAAAGGATAAAGGATAAAGGATCGGTCTCGGGATCTGTAAATAACTCGGCACGCAGCTGATGAACTAGCCCTCGCTCACCCAACCACACTGTCTGTCGTTTGCGTGAGCGCCAGGACACTTTGATTAATTAGCACGATGATGCTCCGCACTAATCCCCGGCCGGCCGCGCGCTCTCGCCGCATGTGACCGCACGGGCTGCTTATTAACTGCGCAGGGAGTCGGAGCGTTAGTTGTGAGGCGACGCGTGGGGCCAAGGGAGGGATAGGCGGGTGGGGTTGGCGCCGCCGGGTCACGTGAGGGCGAGTTTGTGGGTGGAGGCGGGTACGTCGTCGTCGTCGTCCGGCCGGGCTCCGGCGCGTCACGTGGCCAGCGCACACGCGGGTGGCCCCGCCCGCGCGCGGGGACAAAGGAAGAAAAGGAGGGGAAGGAGAAAAAAAGGGTGTTCCGCGAGTTTCTTTTTCTGGGCGCCTGTGCTTGGCTCCACCCGCTTGCTGGTTCGTCCGTTGGTGAGTCGTGTTCGTGATCCCTGTGACACCGACGAGTGAAACGGATAAACTGCACTTTTGAGACGAGGAAAAAAGAAGTCCGAAAGTCTCAGCGAACACAGCAGCTACCATAAAACGGAAATCTAACAAGAATCGATTCAGAGCGTGTGGGACGTTGGCGAGCCGAAACCAGGGTGGTGTACTGGTCGGCACGTCGTGCGGTGGTGGCCCTTGCCCGTCGCTGTCAACAATGAAGGGCCACGGTGCGTGCGGGGTCGGAGCGGCGCGGCTCCTGTCACGTGCGGCCAGCACGAACCTTGTGTGTCCACCTCCTCCCTCTCCGTGGATGCCCTTTGTTTTTCGTGCCGGCCACGGGCTCACTCCCATCATCCGCACCACATCCCTCGCCGCGCGGGTGGTGGTGACAGGACAGGTGGGTCGTGGCGCCCTCCTGTGTGCCGCGTGCGGTGGGATCCGCCTCGGCCGGTTGGTTCCCCTATCCCACCTCCCTCCGTAGCTTGTCGCCGAGCGCGTGCCGCAAGAACGCCGTCAGGTGGTTGATGGCGTTACGTTGCCCCCGCACTCGGCTCCCGTACGTTGCGGCGGTGCCGTCACCGTCCGTCTCGCACCGCTGAAGTGGCTACGGTTAATAATTCCAGTTTTTACTGCCCAAGCTCTGCCTCTACGACGCCGTGGCGACGATTCTGTTCGCGGGTGGCGGCACCAGTGTACTGTAGACAGCGACGGGTGAACGGATGTCGTTCCACGTCGCCCGTTTCGGATCAGGACGAAGGGGAAAAAAAAAAAAAAAAAGAGGGAAGGGAGTTGGAAGCGAGAGCCGGAGGAAACCCAGCACGTGCACCTCGTAAAGCGAACGGGCCCGCGACGTGTCAAAAGCGCTCTCCCTGCTTTTCCTTCCCTTCCCCGGCCGCCGGGGGACCGCCGGGCCATTGGAGCGCGCGTGTGGTGCAGTGGCCGAGCCCGACGACGGCGACCTGTCCCAGGCTAGGACGACGACCGGGCCCAGCCCGATACCTCTCCCTCAGTCCCCTCCTCACGTGAGAGCTCGCTGCTCCATCTCTGCCTCTTGCTTCCCCCGAACACGGTGCTGTCCTGTCTGTCGAGCTACTGTTCCTGGCCTGCCGTGACGACTCTCAACGACTGACGACCTCCTTGTGTGGTGCCGACGCCGGTCGAGTGGGGGTTCGGAGCGGTCGTTGTTCCGCGCGTGCTTGGCAGGGTGCGGCTTGGACCTTAATCCGGAATCGGGAGAGAACAGTGGCTGGTTGAGCTTTTACGGCCTTTCGGCACGAGCGAGACGCCGGGAAAAATTAAAGGCTGCCTCGTGCGACTGCGAGTGGAGGAATCCGCGGGGAGGTCGTTCTCGTTCGTTCGTTGGTTGGGTCCAGGCAGGGAAAGAACTGATGAGATGTGACGCGCGCGGCAGCTCCTCCTCCTTTTCTTTTTTCTTCATCCGCCTCTTTGCTCTGCTCTCGCCGGCAGTGCTGACTAACCGCGCGCGCTCATTGCCTGCGTCTCTGCTAATGCAATACGCTAGGATCTATTTCTGTCACCACTTTTTTACGTCGTCTTAATAATACGTACCCCTTTTTTTTTCGAAGATGAAAGGGTGTGCACGAAAATGTGGAACGGTCTCTTGTACGCTCTGCCGTCCTTGTTCTGTGTTGATCTCAGGGTTTTCTGATGTCGTGGGCCAATGAAATGGACTCTTATATTCCATCATGCCAATACAAACGAAGGCAAGCAAGCACCATGCAAAATCGCCTTAGTGTTTGTGAACATAAGATTTCAAGGAATCCATCCCCTGATGGCTGACGATGGTCACGGCCATTCCTATTTCCTCGGTTCGTCATCACGCCCCATCAGAAAGACGCAAAAGGAAACTCACGCCTTTTCCATTTTACCTGCTGAGAAGAGGACGGTGCGGCGGTGCCGTCCACCGTATTCTCAGTTTCTTCCAAGCTCGATCCGTCCCTCTCTTGTCAAAAGTGACTGCGAACGCCATACCTTGTGTTGCTAGGCTGCTCCTGCTAAACTTGACATGATGAACTGAAAGCTGGCGACCATCTCTTCCTCTTCTGGGAAGCTGGTCAGATGTGCTCGGGGCGGGCACCGATTGCCTGTCCTTTGCCATGCCGGCCGAGACAACACGGAGCAAGCAACCACCTTACAGTTTTGTCAGATAAATCCTAATCCTGATCCAACACAGGACCAACTAAGTCATGGCCTTTGATTTGTAACCAATCTTTTTTTATATAATGAAAACATTGTATTAATCCTAGCTTTAGCTCTTCAAAGAGAGAGTTACAGCTAAATACAATCACCGAGTAACTCGGCCATGCATATTGTTCCAGAAGATTGGCGCTAGCTATATATACTCCACCTCCACCGCATGCGGTTTGGGCGACGCTACATGCGTGCAGTTGCCGATCAGTACAAAAATCACTTTGTTTTGTTCAAATGCGAATCAATCCTCAGCGTTTTCGCTTCTATGCTTTCCTTTGAGCATCGTCTCTTCCAGTTCCAGCTCCTTTGATGCTGACCGCGGACGGCGTATTTGTTAAGCCAACTGCACACAGCCGGGCCGGCAGGCTCGTCGTGTTTGTTGTTTGCCTTTGCGCTTTCGGCATGGAATGCCAAAGAGGTTTCGCACAACTGTCGGTGTTTTTGGTTGCTTGCATCTGCTGCTTAAATTTGCTGCAATTGACAACAAGGACCCAAGGTGAAATTTGGAATAATCCATATGGTTTACTGATGACAAACATGCTCTAGAAAACGGTACAACATCAGCACCGTCATGCGATAATTTTTACCGTGAAAAAAAAAATCTCGCAGTTGGGAGAGCTCTCCAACAAGAAACTGAACTGCATGGCAACCTTGCTATTCTCAGCCATGGCTAAAAGGATCCTGTCGCAGCTGCCCCCAGCTTGGCGAGGCCGATAAGAAGCGGTGGTCGTGGTGAGCCTTTCTCCTTAGCCACGGCCAGTTATTTGTTTAACCCGTCCTTTTGTTCGAGGGCGAGTTAAGCATAACTGGGGAGAGCGCCGCGTCGCGTCGCGGCCAATCGCGACCGTCGGTCGGGTCGGGTCGGCTGACGGCGGCGACGCCTCGTCGGTGGCCGGATCCCCTCCTCCCCGCCCCTGGCTGGCCCCGCCTGCCGGAAGAGGCTGATCCTCCCTCATCGCCATCCCGCACGCCCGCGTGACCTGGCCCGCCGGTGAGTTCCAATTCATCTACTCGTGTGGTGCGACCCGGCATTTTCCAGGTATGTTTTTGGTGTTTCCGCTAGGGTTTGTCGAGCAGGGAGATTGTGTGATGTGAAGATTTTGACGCAAGCTTCAGAATGTGAAATTTTGTTTAGACCACGAGCCTATCTGACATATTTACTCTTAAGGATGCCAGCATATTGAATTTTAGTTTAGTCTAATCCTTATGTTTAATGTAAGAAAACTGAGGGCGCTGAATTTAAATTGAACACAGTTACATTTTGTCGAGAACGATCAAGCAAAAGATTTGCACGCGTTTGATTAAGGATTCACTTGGCCCAATGTTAGTGAATCCATATACATTGCATGGGGCCAAGTAAATTTGGAGTTCTACTTCGTGTGTTGAATCAGTGAATCCATATACATGCACTGGGCCAAGCAAATTGGAGTTCTAATTCGTGTGTTGAATCAGTGAATAAGACTGTCTCAGATACGAGTTTGCAGAAGAATGTTGAAGGTTTAACATATGGGTGGAGCGCTGTTATTTCTGTGTTGTGTCTAGTGTGTTGGGCATAATATTTTCTTTTGTCAGGGGGTGTGATGGCATTTCTAGTGTTGGTTTTTGCCATTGTAAACTTTGCATATAAAGTTTTCAGAAAAAAAAAGATAGACTTGCTATATATAAAGTTTATATAGCAAGTCTATTTGTGTTGCATTATGTTCTGTGGATTGGGCAGGTACCCTGAGTCACTGACAGAATGATGATGAAGAACTTAGTTCAAAAATATTGAGAAAATACACTGGTATATTTCTGTTGCATTTTGGAGAATGCACGTACCCAACTTTGTGACTAAAGCCTTTTTTTTTCTTCCCTACTGCTGCTGAACATAAAAGAATTTCATTTGTTACTTTTTTTTGTGCTGCAATTGTAGCTTCGCTTAACCTCATTTGGCAGTGGTTTATTCTGCTGGAATTTGAGAAACAGTAGACATTCTATGATGTTTCTTTCATCCATTTGCATTCAGCACTGTTACTGTATTACCGAGTCATCCACTTCCAATTTCTTTTCTTGCCATTGTCTTCACAACACACTCAACTTCCTGTAGGTACCATTTTGTTCTGCACTTAAGTCTCTTTCTGCCCTTATTAATTTTATTACTCGACATGCATTTGGCTGCAATCCTAATCTATTTCAATTAATTTATCTCCTTTTTGTTACAGGATCGTTGAAGCAGCTTTTGTATTCAGGTAACAACAGTGATAAGCAAGCCGTCTAGCCAAAAGGTAAGAAGACAACATCATCACATCATCTCTTGTTGCTGCACCATCATAGAATTTTACAAATGACAAAACTTTGTTAGAAGGATCTTTAGAGAATGCCATACATGCATAACATAATTTGTCTGCTGGGCCTTTGAAACATGGATTCAATTCTGATACAAAGCCTTAATTAGGCCCAGACAATAGGGGATCCTTATGCAAACTAATTACAGTTCTTCAAGGTGGGAAAAGAAAAAGGAAATGCTGTGTCATAGAAGCATTTCATAACTTAGCAGTACCCTACAGCTCCATAGAGTGCAGAATTCAAAAACATTATCACATTCAAACAAAAATAAAAAAACAATGAGCAAGCCATCGGCCAGCTGCTGGCTATGCTGCGACGTTGGTAATGCCCCATGAGCGCTCCGCGAGGCGTACGCACTCTGGGAAACGGAAGCAGTCAACGAGGTGGTCGATGACCATGCCAGCGGCCTGCATGAAGGAGTAGACGATGACAGGGCCGACGAGGCGGAAGCCTCGCCGGACAAGGTCCTTGCTCACCGCCTCTGACTTTGGTGTTCGAAATGGGATGTACTTATGGTGCTTATACTTGCCTATCACTGGTCGGTGGTTCATATGCCCCCACATGTAGCCACTGAATGACCCAAATTCCTTGGCCACCTGCATGCACACATCCCCTGAGTTTTATGCACCAATAAGTCCACCCAAGATCTTAAACCATCAACAGAAGCTAGTCCTTTTCCTGTGTGAACAGGTTTTACTTTATTACTTATGCACTAGATTTATCATGTCCCACTGCTGCAGCTTCATTTTAGCAGCAATTGTTTTTTAATTGAAGTTGAAAAACGTGATAATTTTTTTTCAGTGTTCGTCATTGCAATTCAAGGTGAGTCATTCTGGAGTGTCTATGGACTTGCCTTCTGAATGCACTTGGCGTTCTCCACAATGCACCTCACCCTGCACTCTGCTAGCTTGAGCTCCTTGTTTCCGCTTATCTCAGTGACATCATTCTCGTCCATCTTTGCCACCATGCCGGGATCAAAGTCCACAAACACTTTCCTGACCGGTCATGGCCATTATATCATTCTTTATATATAAGACTAAACTAAAGAGATCATTGCATTGATGGCACAATTGTTTAGAGAAGTACCTGTACATGTCTCTCCTCTTGAGTATCTCTGTCCAGTTGTGGTCTATGAGCATCCCTGACAGTGCCAGCAATTCAAAGAGACGGCTGCAGTTCACCAAGACATAACCAAGATGAACTGTTGATATATTTTAATTGTGAAGCTTGAACTGTTGAGGTTTGAAAGTACAGAATGATAATTTTCACAAGTAAAATCTTGGAAAAAAGTGTGATTGTACTTGTCATTGTACACAGGGACGCCCCAGCACTCGTCATGGAACTGAACATAAGTCTCATCTGCACAATGGATTTAATTTCACTTAGTTAGCTTTCTTATCTTATTCTTCCCTTTTATCCCTGGTTAATATTTTTTCTCAACAAACTAGACTGAACTGGAGATAAGTCCTTTTCTGATGAATATGTCATCTGTATGAGCACCAGCAACTGACTACTGACTACTGAAACTTAGTCAAATCAGTGCATCATTAGTCAGTGATGTCGACCTGACCACTTCTTAAAGATCAATTCTGTCCCATCTATTCTCTACCCAGACTTTTGTTATGGATAATTTTCTGTTCAAACTTATTCTATTCAGAAGTTGCTGAAAAATAATTATTAACCTTTCATTGCATCATTCAGTTACCTATGTGCCATATATGCTTCTCCTGTGCAAAGAAACAGATGTTCTTGTAGCCAGCAAGTGTAACAGATATAGGACAAGAAAATATTTTCTTACTAGAAGCTGTCCAACCAGGACATGGAGTGACAGCATGCTCATGCATGTGAAACAAATACATGAAGACATGCAAAGAACCATTAGCAATAATAAGCAATTCTTACCACTGTTCTTGGTGATCCAACTGCATCTGTGCAAGCTCCCTGGCTCATTGCAACCAAACTCTTCCTCCCCACCTTCAACATCATGGTCACTAACTTTGTCATCTTCTCTCCTCCTTTCCAGAGACACTAGTACATCACCCCAGGGGCTAAATGTGCCACCACATAGCAGTGGCACCTTTGGCTCCCAGCTGGAATTAGAGCTGCTGAGTGAGGAGTCGTTTGAGTTCTGTGAGAGGGAGAGGGATGACAATGTGAGGTTGGAGCTGCTCCTCTGGATGCCCAGAGGGTATATCCTCTGCATGTATTTGCTGCCTGCAGCATGGCTCATGGCCGCCTGCAGCTTCCTGTCTATGTTCTTTATGTGTCTAGGGCTCTTCTCAAATGCATGGTGCTGCCTGCTATGTGCTGTGGTGAGCATTGTGCAAGGAGGCAGGTGGTTTTGGAGGCAAACTATGAGAGGGTGCCTGTCCCTCCTCTGGTTTGAAATTAATGTCTGTGAGGTTTGGTATGTGAGGTTGTGGGCCTATTATAAGGGTTGAAGACTTGAAGGTCAAGATGTTGTGTCCTGGCTGGGCTTGTTTGGTAGCATATGGGTTTCATGGTAGCTGCTTGACAGCTTCCACTTGATCTTATTAAAAATATATGGTGATGGCTATGATATTTTAACGATGGAAAATTTTGGTGGTTTCAACTTAGGGGTACACATGGTTCCTGTCAGGGGATTGCATGGTTCATTTGTTATCATTACTCCTTTTCAGTAAATACATTTTTGGTAACTCACAGGTGATTTTATTTACAATAAAATATTGGTAGTTCAAATGTAGGTTAATTTAACATATGCATGATGATCTGTGTTATATTTTCTTACTCAGGTTCCAACAAAATAGCCTGGGCTTTTTTTTTCTGGGAAGAAACAGCTACAGATCAGTAGACAACTCCTAATTTCTTTC
Source organism: Eleusine coracana subsp. coracana (assembly GCA_032690845.1). Lineage (NCBI taxonomy): Eukaryota > Viridiplantae > Streptophyta > Magnoliopsida > Poales > Poaceae > Eleusine > Eleusine coracana. The sequence goes on along the minus strand of CM064432.1, from coordinate 58,986,265 downwards.
TATGCATTGAATTGATTCAGAACAGGCAAGGGAATGGTCACTAACTTGTTACTGCAAACGAATTTTCTTTGAGTCTCCTGTTACAACAAGTATTACCTTTTTCCCACAGGACATATTACTGGCTAATGCAGTACCTTGACGTTACTAATACTATTATATTGCTTTTTCTCAGAGTCCATGATATACTAGTATTCTAGTAATAGGGTATAACTGGCTACTATAATGATAACCTTGAAAAACAACTAGCTATGTAGACGAGTTCATTTCTTCTTTCAGGTTTGGTAATTCATCAAGGTGATTCAAAGATTACATGTGGCCAACTTGATTCTGCTTCTCTCTTTCAGTTACCACCTTTTCGGTAGTTATACTTGGCTGAGAAATTCTGAGCTAGGTGCAAAACCTTTTCCAAAAGATGGTAACTTGTTATTTTAGGTGCTAACAATTGCTGGTGGTTTAAACATACGCTGCAAGGTACATTTGCCGTTGCAGATTGTATGGCTAATTCCATCCTGGTTTTCTTTGTCATTAAATGGCTTTTAGGTTGTCTCATTGACCAGACATAAAAACCTGCCTCCTTTCATGAATCATGTAAAATATGATTCTCTTGATAGTTTAATCCTAGAAAATGCTGGCAGCTTAGAAATCCACTGTAGGTACATTTGTTTCCTTGAATTCAAAATAGCATTCCCTCAGTTTTGTGGTCAGTTTCATCCAACTTATTTTTATCCTACGACCATTCTAGATATCTTTTGGCAGTTTCCTGAAAGATTGGCTAATTTCAACACCATTTAAAGAGCTTATGGTGATTCCAATACAACAAAATGTCACCAGTACCGTTCAGTTTTGGTAGGTTTATAAATTCATTGGCTTAACTTCAAACACTTCCTAGTCTATATCCTGGAGGTCCATGTGCCGGTGGAGAAAGAAAAAAGAAGTATTGATCAAACCTGATTTTAGTGTAGTAAAAATTTCCTTGTTTTGCATATTACCAATGTTTGTCAGCTCTTCTTGAAATACACAGCATGGTTTTATCTCTGCAATCTCTGTCGTTGTAGCTTTTCTGTACATCTCAATGTTTCAGCAGCGCCGTTATTGTTACTTTTTTTTTTATTAATATTGGTACTTTGTTGGTGAGCTGGGACACATTATATTGGAGGCTTTGGTTGCAGGGCTAACTTTATACTGCTTTTCTTTATTGCTATTGCGTAGTAGCCTCTTTGCTCGCGTTCTGCTACAGCTGCTGCTTCTATGTGTTCGCAAATCTGCATTTTAAGGCCACAAATACATGTTGTTCCGTGGATTTATATGAAAGATCTACTAAAACTAAGCTAGGACAGTTGAACTAAAGAAAATTTTTAACTGGCAGGCAATAAAAGGAATGACAGGCAGGAGTATATGTGCACCTAACATATGTATGTTTCATTCATGTGTTTTCAGCTCCCTGTCATGAACATAAGTAATTGTGAACAAATTTTGAACAAGCGGGAACTTGTACGTATGCTTTAGGCGGGCTTAAAACATAGTATGTAGTACCTAAACGCTATGAACACTGAAATCTGAAGTCCTGTTGATCAGTTCCTGTCTTTTTAGCATTCTGCTCTTCTTTCCTTTAGTTGCGAGGTCACTAGGATCACAAGTGACTTTTATCCAAAACTCCAAATGGACAAGGAACTGCCAATCTTTCTGTTCATATGCCAACCCAGGCTTGGGAGAAGTTCAAGGTGCGCACATTTTCTCATAACCTAAGCTTCTGGTGGAACAAACCTTTCCCTCAAAATTTAATATTGGATGCTAAGCCTGTGAGATGGCATCGGAGATCTGAAGTCTTAGTCTAAGCCTGTGAGATGGCATCGGAGATTTGAAGTCTTAGTCGCACCGGTAGGCAGGCAGCTCAGCTGCATGTATCACTTCTGAAGAGTTCCAAACTGCTGCAGTTATTTAGTTTCGAATACCCTTGCTCAGACTAATTCATTGACGCAACACAATATATTGGAGATGGTTCGCATGAGTAGGATGAGTTTATCCAGACAACCAAAGGGGCATAGCATACTCCAACTGTGTGTAGTCACGCCTTGAAGGCGAGCTGTTAACTTGTAATACAACGCTAACAACAAAGATTTGATGCCCTAGCTCTTGGATTGGTCTCTATCACTTCGCCTCTTTCTTGACAAGGTGAAGGCTGACGAGTCCATGTCAGGGTTGTGCAATATTGTTTAGTAGTGTAAGTGAAGCTGAGCTTAACTTGCCTGCTCACCTAACGATACTAATGGCATCCTACTAGAGGGAGCTTCGAGGGGTGAGGCTACCAAACCATCGTAGACAAGCAGCATGCTTGCACGATTTGGACATCTTAAGAAGAAATTGCGATATATGATATACACTGCATCCTACTAGAGAGAGCTCGTGCACAACACGTTTAAGCTCTGAATCATCGCCATACTGATTGACGCGTGAGTTCGTGCAACACAACATTCTTCAGCTTATGGCTCTTTGTCCAGCTTCACGCTGCATTTGGCACGGCAGAAAAGTAAAGCCACAGCTTCAAAAACTTCGATATGTGAATTATTCCATTTTGAAAAGGCGTGTTAAGGCGCTCACCAACCTTTGTTTTAAGGAAACCGTGCCTGACTTTTTGTTACGGAAATTAGGCCTGACGCTCTGGTTTGCTCTTTGATTGAGCACGACTAGAGGGGTTCTTGGTATCGTGTCATGCCAACAGAACACGCACGCGCTCTGCTCCTCTAAACTAACCTCAATTTAAGTGGCAATTTCTTAAAAGTCTTGCACCTGTCTTCAATTTCTCTGTCTAGATCGACCTTGAAGTAATTCATCGAATCATTGACCTGAGAAATAAGCGTTTGGCCACGCGTCAACTGTTAATGGCTTACTAAAGTTTAATGCAAATAAACTGCTGATAGGTTAACTGTTTAAGCATAGTCGGCAATGCAGTTCCTTTCATTGGAGTTACAACATGGCACCTATAGCCTTTCTCTGAAATGGAGTACATGACTAACTCTGTCACACTTTAAAAGTGACGGTACATCACTAATCAGCTCTCCAGATTCTTCCGATTTTCAATACAAGAGTTTTGTTTTTTGAAGCAAAGAGTTCTATTTTCTGACACGATTGCAACACAAGAGTGTTGTTTTTTGAAGCAAAGAGTTCTATTTTCTCATTTCATTTGGAAATTGAACTTCGGAAAGTGGAATTCCTTATGCTGCTATTATAGCCACAAGGCCAAAAACCCACAAGAAGATGGCATTGCATTGCACACTGTGCACTGGTAGTTGAAACTTAGGACTCCATAGCTGGATTGGAATTTTGGAAGCCAGTGAGGTTCTAGGTCCTTCCTCGATGTAATACATGGCTAATTTCATCTCTCTTATCTCTGTCAAAACAGCCTATTTCCTTAGTTGAAAAGCGCCGAACGAATTAATTAGTTCAGAAACGAACAGCAGAAGTTTGAAGTTTGGGCAGCATATATACATGCATGGCTGGTTTTGCCCGGCTTTTCTTTGTCACCAATGGCGTTTTTCACATTAAATTTGGTGTTTGATAGCAAAAGAGCAGTTTCACTGTCCAAAATATTAACCATTAGTTTTGAAAAACTATTGATCAATAGTTTGATCTAATAATTTAGATTCAATAATCTAAACACATAACTACTGACCAATAGTTTACCAGTTTGAGGGTAATATTAGAAAACATAACATTTATAGCTTTATAATAATTATTTTATATTGTCATGAATAAAAATAAATTTGTAATATGATTAATAATTGATGTTTTATTTTTAAAAAAGATTAACTGACATTTTAATAATTCGGGAGGGTTATATTTGTATTATAAAATAAACACAAAATCATTTATAATAGTGCACCTACAAAATTACCCGTAAACTATTGGCCAATAGTTTTTAAAAACTAATGGATTATATTTTGAACACTAAAACTGCTCTAGCAAAAACGGCGTGCAATTGAATACCAACACTATATAGCAGCAGTTGGACCTGCAGCATCGTCCGGTTACTGCATGCACGCAGCTCGGAAATTATTAATGGTTCTGGTAAAGCGTCAAGTAGAAAGTGACACACATGTATATCAGAATTAAAGCATGCATTGCATGCAAATAGCCCTTTCATCAGAAATGGGAAAAGGAAGAAGCTAAGAGAGAATTAGCATGCAAACAACAGTGGAATAAATACCAACGAAGAGTCTCCTGCACATTACTATTTCTTTTCCAACTTTCTGAAGGAAATGAAAAATCTTGGAAGGACATGCATGTGTGGTCCACTAATTTTGTACTAAGTACGTTGTAAGAAAATCTCTCGTATTTTTTCGATTAGTATTCACTAAGCTGTTTTCACAGCGGCACAATTAACTTGCATATTGGTTCAGCGTTAAGCAATATGGAACGATATGATCTATGACGACCATCGTCATACATAGACGCGCCGTGAGCTCTACTATTTTAATTCCCGTCGAGTTGCGAAGTCATGAAGGTCTAGCAGTGACCTCTCGTCCAAGCGGACAAGGAAGTGCCATCTCATTTTTATCAACCTCAAGCACGAATATGCTCAATGCAAAGATGTGTCCTCGTTACATTTGCCGAACATAATCGTCGGCAGCTCGAGGAGGCTCCATCGAGAGTACCAGAAGTGGAAGCTAAGCTTGGGATACCATCGGCATGCAAAGTCTAATAAGCATCACTCAGCTTGGAGCTGCCTATCGCACACACTTTCAATCGTTTCCCAAAGCTGAGCTACAAGATCATCCTCGCCTATCGCACACTTTCAATCGTTTCCCAAAGTTGAGCTACAAGATCCTCCTGTAAGTGTCCTGATGAAGCTGGCCATCGAGTTCATCAAATTGCCTTCTCTCACCTAACCAACGCGATTGAGCTCAAATTGCAACACACTCGCACATCATGACTCGCGCTGCTAATTTAGTGGCTCTGTTTTTGGACGAGTTTGACATTGGAGCTGAGACCATGCACCGAACCACCGTACGCGGCAAGCCTCCAATCGACTAGACGGATTGCATTGTACACAGCTCGCCGACAAGCTCAGCTGAAACGCAATATACACATACTTTTTGATTTGTTGATTGGTTTGGCTATGTACGCTTGCATCCGAGAAAGAGATTGATGCTGCGTGATGCCATGATCCTTTCTGTTAAATATCACATTAACCACGTATTACATATAACGTGTTGGTTGACGTCCCTTTCCCCTGGGTTTTGATCGTGCCAATACAGTGTGGCAGAAGCATCTTAATTTCTTCGCGTTCACCATGGATATGCACTTTTTTTATTACAAGCAGCCGTACATGCTGGCATGATTGCACTCGCAATTTTCCGGGCGAATCATATGGCCTTATATTGACGCGTACGCGTGGAGTGGTTGTATACGTTGACAAAAAATGTTCAGCTGCAGGTTCAGAAGGTTTTTACATGAAAACAGGATTCCGGACTGACCTGATCTAATTGGCTATTTGTCACGGTCAAACAGCATGCTCTATTTCTCTGTCCCCGACCTACCTTGAATTAGTTCATGCTCATGAAACCATTAACCCATATAGAATAAGAATGTCTTCTTCTTAGCAGAATACTTCAGGGATATCTTACTCCCTGCGCATCGTGTTTTCTTTATGTTGTAGTTTTGCAAAACCAAAATATGAAGAAAAAAAATCATGGTTTTAGAAGTTAGTGTCAAGAAATACTATGGTTTAGAAAAAAATGTCATGGGTGGAGTTTCAAAAAATCCCAAAAGCCACAAGTTTGGCAATACTATATTTTTCTAAAAAAATACAATATATAGTATATGTTCCATCCAAATACCTTCTAGTTTCTAAAACCAAAGTTTTCATGTAAAATCATATATATTTTATTAAAAAAAACTTTAAAAATACTTTGTATCCAAATAGGACATGAAATTCTTTATATGTTTCTTAATTATATGGTTACAAGACAATCACTGGTAGTTGAAACTTAGGACTCCATAGCTCACTTGTAGTTTTGGACGCCAGTGAGATTCTAGGTTCTTCCTCGATGTACATGGCTAATTTCATCCCTCTTATCTTTGTCAAAATTACCTTTACCGGTAGTTCAAAAGTGCTGTTTTAGTTACTTGAGAAACAAATAGCAGAGGTTTGAACTTTGCACCTGCTTACATACATACATGGCTGGTTTTGCCCGGCGTTTCATTGTCACCGATGATGGCCGGTTTACCGATTAATAAATTAATTGGATCTTAATTTTCTAATATATACGGCTTGAGCTCAATCTTTTAAGTTGTAATTAGCACCTGTTGTACGTGCATGTTGCATCATCAAATATTTTTTCCCCAAAAACTGAGCAAGAGCACTGCGTATGATCAAATTACCACATACAGCTGGAGAATTGGTTAATGTTTTGGTAAAGCATCATGTAGAAAGCAAGTATGAAAAATTGCAACAAATAAGTAGAAAGCAACACATGCATATTGACATATACTCCCTCCATTTCAAATTGTTGTTGTTATTAACTTCTTTTATTACCTTTAATCATTTTTCTTATTCAAAATATTTATTTAAATATAAAAATTATATATTTAAATTTTATCTAGTGATAAAACAAATCATGAGAAAATATATGATATTTTTGAAATTTTTTAAATGAGATGAATGATCAAAGTTAATGAAAAAAAATCAATAACGATAAATTTTGAAACGGAGAGAGTATACCAGATCGAATCAAAGCATGCATGAAAAATTGCATATAATCCCTGTCAAAGAGAGGGGAAAAGAAGAAAGATAATGGGACTAACATGCAGTTTCGCACTGGTGGAAGGAAAATCTGCTTTCATCGTTCTCCTACAATATAATTAAGCTGCTTCTTGCGCGCCACAACTTGCATACTTTTGTTGAGTGCAATAAGCAATATGGAACAGTACACGAAGAGCATATATACACTAGGATATTTACTAGGATGCATACGATCTTGCATGGCTGTATATCATCGTCGTCATCATACGCCGCGTGCCGAGGTGAGGCCTCTTATTCCCATTTAGTTGTGAAGTCAGCTGCGTTTAACAATGACCTCTCGTCCAAGCGGACAAGGAAGTGCCATCTCTCATTTTATAATCCTGGAACCCGGCCGCCCGGAGATATGCTCAATGGCGACAATGCATGCTGTATCCGCCCGCCGGCAACTTGAAGAGAAGACCCTCCCTGCTTTATACCAGAAAAGCAGCAGAAGTGGAAGCTAAGCTTGGGACGGCATCGACAAAGTCCAAATAGTGTGGGTCAGCTTGTTTATTTGGGGTTCTATGGAGAATGCAGATTGTTCCGAGTGTCGTGTTGACGCTAAGCTCAACGCATCGATCTGCCCGCTCACCTAATAAGGCGCATGCGAGCCAATAAAGACAGTCATCATGACTCGCTTAGTGCAGTGGCCATTATTCATGCATGCTTTAATTTACGACGACCTGGTGGACTTGAGACCATGCACCGAACCGCCGTACGCGGCAAGCCTTCTGATCTGATCGATTCGACCTGACGGTGCCGGGTCGATCGAGATACCGGAAGCAAAGCACGGTTTCTTTCTGATGCCTGCCTGCGCGATGAGTCGATTGACGAGCGAAGCCAGCCGCCTTGAGCTACACACCTCGCCGACAAGCTCATCAGTCATGAACAGAGAGGTGCATGGCGCGCGCATTATTGGTCTCGGTTACGTATACGCATCAGGACAGAAGATAGATATATGTATGCCGCCGGTCGAGCATGCATACACACAACTTCTTGTCAATCCCGGTCCAATTCCTTTCAGACCTTGTTTCCAATCCATATGGCTTGTGTGTTGTGTCATATAGAATGAAGCAGAGACGAGCGGTCGAGCTCAATTTGCCTGCCTGCCTATGCAACGCGAGTGATGAGTCCATCATCGTTGCTCTCAGAGGAATTGGAATTGGACGCGAGATCGAGTTGAGACCTGACAGCTCGCTTTGCGCCCTTTGCTGCCACTTAAGTAACAATTTTGCGACCCGCGAAAATGTGAGCCCAACTGCCGAGGCCGTCAAAGTTGGCTGTCACACGATCCACAGAGGCCCGCAAAAGCCGAGAGATGCCGTTGTTGTCCCGAGGCCCGAACCCGGCGGAGGGAGGCCCAGCACGGCCTCCTCGCGGACCGGAACCAATTGGGAGATCCGAGACTGCAGGCTGATACAGGCGCGCCATGGAATTCTCCCATGGTGGAACGGCGGAGGGAGCAGCAGTAAACTGGTGATCTCGATTAGTTGCCGACAGGAACGCATACGCGTCACCATGTCACCATCTCTATGGCGCGCTAATAATCAAACACCAATAGTGGACTAGTGGTAGTAGTAGCAGCAGACTAGCAGCCTCGGTTCATTTAGCAGGTGCTCACGCGATGCATCATGTTTCCTGGAAGCTAGGAGAACTTTATTTCCAAGTGCCCGCCCGTTGTTTCCTCAAAAGAACTTTTTTCCAAGTGTCCGTCGCCACACCGGCTCGTCTTCGTCCATCGTCTATGGATACTACTACCACGCTACCGCAGACGACCGGCCGGCTGCGACGACACAAACGGCGATGGGGGAATAAAGAAGGCCCACGTGCTGGTCGTGCCGTACCCGGAGCAGGGGTAGGGCCACATGCTCTCCCGCTCCTGGACCTGGCGTCCCTTCCCGCCACGCGCGGGCTCGCCGGCCTCGGTGTACATCAGCTTCAGGACGCAGCACGCGCTGTCCCAAGCGCAGCGCAGGCGGCACAGTCCCGCCGGGCTTCGATGAGTCCACGACCTTCGATGCCTCGGCCGCCGGTGGTGGTGGGGTGGGTGGCGGACGGCACCGGAGTGCACAAGACCGGCGGGCCCCTGGTTTCCCTCCGGGATGAGCCCCCCATATTGGTCCATGGGCTGCTGCTATTAGTTCTGTTTACGTGATTTGAGCCCGTCATTGGTTCGCTATTATTATCTGCGGTCCAGTTGGTACGAGCCCAACCCAGGCCACCACCTAAGTCACACCAACACCGTCTCCCTCAACTGCCAATGTTGCGCACGCTCTGCCAATATTGGTCGACAAAACATCCACCACGGTCGCTGCGCTGAACTTCAACCTGGACTCGTACCAAACGCAATTCATCCGTTCATTCATTATAAAAAAAGCTTTACCGACTGGAAAGCAACTATAAACAAAAAAGGTAAAAGGCGTATCACCATTTCTTTCCAACCGTATCTGTAATTTTGATCTATATAATCATCTTCAAACACACTGGGCGATAGTGATACCTCAAGTAAAGTGTTCCAGAAAACATTTGCTGACTCATTGCTCAACTGATGACAAGCCTTTTTGTCTTCATCAACTTGTAAAATCGTCACCTAATGTGTGTGTGTTTTAAAGAAGGATGGCCCGTGATTGACGATCGTCATTTAGACTGGTACACACTGCAAATGACAAATGAATGGCTCGGTGAGTTTGCAACCCATACAGCTACACGATTCAGACAGTGTATGAGCATTGAGCATGGGCCAACTAGCAGGAAGGTACTATGTTTAATTTATGCGCAAAATGTTACGGTTGATGATGGGTTCTGTGCTCACGGTACTAGTGGCTGTGCGGCAGCGTCGGCGCGAGCGGCTGTGCAGGGGCCGCCGACGGCGTACGGACGGACTGCAGTGTGCAGAGCGGGCGTGGGGTGAGCACCGACCATGATGGTCAATGCTTTCTTGTAGGTAGCGTTAGTATTAGAAATTACGGTGCCACGTTAGCTGCCCCGGTTCTGCCGAATTGTGTCAGTTGGGCTACCGCCAGCAGTAGCAACTATGTATAGATGAAGCTATTAACGCTGCTCTCTCGCTGAGCTGAGTGCTATATGACGTGTTTTGTGGGTCTGTCTGATCAAGTGCTCTGTAAAGAATGGGTGGTTAGAGAGGTTGAGGAATAAAAAAGCTGCAAGTGGGTCCCATAACTAATTTACGGCAGGGAGCAAACGCTATCATCTGGAGAGCATCTATCTTCCCGCCTGACCTGGGTAGCGTTTGCTCCAAACCGATGGAGCTGCTCTCAGAGTGGGTAGGTTGTGAGGCTTAGGGCAGAATTTTATTTTATTTTTTTAACTGAACTGTGTCAGTTTTCCTACGATCAGGACTCTTAGGGGAAGATTTGTTTCCCTACCATTTTCAGCGGAAACCGTAGGGCAGGGTTGATTTCCCGTCAACCTTTTCCCTAGAAATCCTTTCCCTACCATTTTCATCAAAACTTCTAGGTAAACACTTTCCCTAGGGTATTTGTGGTCTTTTCCTAGAAATCTGCCTGTACCGAAACTCGTCGATTCCAGTAGTGACCTGAACCCCACTGAACCTTGAAGATGTGCATGTTCTCAAACTTATGTACTAACATATATACTGGCATCCGCATCAAGTTTTCCAGAAAATGTAAATTACATCTAATAGTTCATCACGTATATAGTACTAGCATTCTTAGTTTCTTGCAAGTTGCATTGCAATTCGGCTTCTAAACATACCAATGCAGTTTTAATTTGCCAAATAAATGTTTTCCAAAAACAGATGCTGCATGTTGCCATTTTTCAGTGAGAATATTAGCATAGTTCCCATGGGAGTTGTGTTCCAAGTCGCTCGTGAAAGATTGGTCTTTGTAAGCCATTTCAGAGTTATGACTCTAGTTCGTAAGGTGTTCTGAGAACTGTCATGCAGCATTCTGGGAGAATGGGAGCACCGTTCTTCGGACAGATTTCACGGTCACCAAACAGTGGGGCAGAGTGCCGGAACGGGCCAACGAAAAAAAGAAATGAAGGGCAGGTCAGCTAATGATCAACGTCCCAACCGGCAGGCATGTCTACCCCAACCATGCTGTGCTGCATTCTTTTCGGAGAACACACCAACTTTTGCAATCTGACAGCCAAAGAAAGAGGAGAAGAGCAGTAACAGGCGAGCATGCGCGCGTTGATTTGATCGTCCTTTTTCACCTCCGGCTTTTGCATCGCCCCGCTGGAACTGGAAGCATGGAAAATTCAACATTATTGCTATAATCGAAGCGGTGAAGAAAAAGAAAGTGACAAATAAGAAGAAACGTTAGTAAAGTAAAGAAAGGCTAGAGAAAAGTGTGGACTGCCTTTCATGCTACAAATGCTGGGTTTGCGTTCATCTTGGGAGCTCTAGAAACGAGTTTAGCAGCATACAAAGCAGAGCTAGAAAAGTATCGTAGCATTTTTGTTTTCTTCCTAAGAAAAGGCTAATGATATCCGTGCCAGTTTGTTTATTCAGCCACGATTTGCTGCAATCCACACAAGGCATCCTTTGCAATCCCTAATAATTGCGTCCACTGACATGGGGTAGCTGCTGGCTCAGTGGATTTGATCGCGGCGTGGACATTAGCAAGTCTAGATACTAGGTTATTGGCGCGCTATTGCGTGCCACTAGAGCATTGTGTCACGCTAGCTGTGGAGGGGAGTCGGCATGCCCGCTCAAAAAAGGACTCAACAAATATGAACATTTTGATGAAACAACCAAGCAGTCCCATGGAGTACATGCCCTGGCATGCATGGCAGTATGGCCTACAAGAGTGAAAGGACCCAGTGGCACATCAGAGTGCCCATGCCAACCAACTCCAATTCATGTCGCCGTCACAACTTACATTAGATCTGATCTTCAGCAGCAGGACCCGGAGAAGCAAAGGATATAATTATGAAAAGCCAGTTTGCATGGACCATGTATGGTTCTGTATAAAATGTTTACCAAAAAAAAAAAAGGAGATGCATTCCATGTTTTAAGAACAAAACAAAATGGAAGGAGTAACGAAAAAACTTCAAATTTTATCCATTTTTTTTTCAGAAAAAGAGTACATAAGATTCCTTTTTTAAAAAAAAAATCACCATGTCAATGGTAGAATTGGTCGAGGACGGCCGGCCCCAAGATCACTCCCCGGGGTTGCTTGCACCGTCGGATTGGGACTGAGAAACTGCACATACTTGAGCAGTTAAGCTACTTATAAAGCGACATAATTTCGAGTTCAAAAATTGGGGAATGGGAGAAAATTATTGATTGATTTGTTCGCTCCATATTTAGCTATGAGCATCGTTATAGTAATAACCCGTGATCTCAGACCTTCAAGCGACAGCCTTTCCTTTAATTCTCCCGGCACCTCCCCTAATTGCGCGCCAATTAATCCGTCCTACTCCTATCCCCGATGCCGGCGCTGGAGCAGCCCCTCGTGTCTCTCTGCAAACATTCCAACTGAAGCCTCGATACACAAAAAAATTTGCCAGCTTTGAAGTTGAAAGCTCATCTGAAACCTGTCCCAACCGGAGAGAGGGAGAGAGAGAGCTAAGAATGCCTATGCGGCCGGAGCCCTGAGGGCGCCGTCGCCGGAGATGGGCGGGGTAACATCCTCTGTGGCCTCAAAGCTCGCCTTCTTCCCTCCCAACCCGCCGTCTTACGGCGTGGTCGACGAGGAAGAGGAGGCGCCGCCGCCGGAGGATGCTGCTCCGGGGACGACTGCGACGGCGGCGGAGAGGGACAATCCGGATAAGGTGAAGATGGCCACGAGGAGGGTGGTGATCACGGGGGTGCCGTGGAGGCCGGGCGTGGAGGCTAGGCGGGTGCCAACCCGGCGTGACACGGAGATCATCGTCGTCTACGTGCGGTGCCCTGAGGCGAGCCTCACCGTGCTCTTCTCGCATGGCAACGCCGCTGACATCGGTAAGATGTATGGGATGTTCGTACAGCTCAGCGCCGCCCTTCGCGTCAACCTCATGGGGTAAGTCAACTTGTGATCGGGTTATTTTGACTTGGTTGGGCAAGGCGGCAAGCAAAGGTTGTTGCTTCGGTTTACTGAATGGCGCTCTAAATACGATTAATATTGTGATTATAGGATGCTCAATATTGTTTTTGTGTGGAGTTAAGTGTTGACTACTTTGATTAGCATCTGTTTTCTATATGATATAATTGATTTCCTATAATTAATTTGTCAATTGATGTTTCTGGTTATCTTAGGGATATTAGATTTTTTGCAAAATCAACAACGAAATGTTAGATCCTGTTTGGATCCATTGAGATTTTAAAAATTCAAATTTTAGAATCTGTGAGAGCTCTAAAGTAGTACATATTTTCTTTTCAAATTCTAAAATCTAATCTTCAGATTAAGAATCTCATAATCTGGTTATACCCAGCTAGAGTCAGATTTCATAATCTGATCAGAATACAAACACCACCATCCAGGTTTTATTTAGAATTCAGATTCTAAAATCTGATGATAATAATCAGATTTTAAGAATCCAAACTGGATCCAAACAGAACCTCAGTTAAGAAAATCTAAATTGCAATCTCGTTCCCAACTACTATTTTCCATTTTCCCCAACAAGCGTCACATTAGATTTTGCAGTTCTGTCTTATTGATTAGACAAGTATATTAAGTTGTCCCTTGTCTGGTGCAACTCCCATGCACGTTTTCTTTAGATTTTGCAGTTCTATCTTATTGATCAGACAACTATTCTCGGTAAATTTCACCTTTTTCCTATCTTACAAGATTTTCACTAATCTTTGCAGGTATGATTATTCTGGCTATGGACGCTCATCAGGCAAGGTATTTTATCTTTTTATTTTTTGAATTAATGTTCAATTATATTTTTGAATTAATGTTCTCTCAAGTGAGTTTGATTTAGGCAATTTTGAATTTTCTAGCTATTTGATTTTTGCGATTTTTCAAGCACTACTGACTCAGGCGTTCTTGAAAATCATTCTTCAGCCCACCGAAGCTAATACTTTTGCTGACATAGAAGCTGCATACAAGTGCCTTGTGGATGTTTATGGGACTAGAGAAGAAGATATTGTTCTGTATGGTCAATCTGTAGGTAGCGGACCTACGGTCGAATTAGCTACGCATTTGCATCGCATAAGAGGTGTTATTCTACACAGTGCCATATTGTCTGGCTTACGTGTGATGTATACCGTGAAGAAAACATACTGGTTTGACATATATAAGGTTTGCCTCGCCAAATGATGCATCAAAGAATAATACTTTTCATTTCTCGTATATCCTAACAGTTAGCTTTGCAGAACATCGAAAAAATTCCTCTTATTAAATGTCCAGTTTTGGTGATTCATGTAAGTTCGTACATCTTAATGTATTCTACGATATGCATACAGGTCATTGTAATCACAGAACCCTTTTTCCTTGTTTTCCAGGGCACAAATGACGATGTTGTGGATTGCTCCCATGGAAAGCGGCTCTGGGAGTTAAGCCAGCAGAAGTATGAGCCCCTTTGGATTGAGGGAGGAGATCACTCAAACTTAGAGTACTTCCCAGTGTTCGTGAGGCACTTAAAAAAGTTTCTATCTGCCATTAAAAAGTTGCCGGCTGAAAAAGGAGCAGCAAATGATACTGAAAAATCACCAGCTGAAAGTAAAACGCCATCTGATAGTGTAACACTTCCCGGGGCTCCTCAAATGGTCTCACAAAGAATAGGAACATCAAGGAAGAGTACCGAACATGTGGATAAACACAGGCGAAGCACGGGCCACAGAGAAAAGGCGAAAACCAGCACTGACAAGAGAGAAAGATCAAGGAGAAGCGTTGATTGGATTGACAGGATAAAGGAGGAGGATGAGCAGTTAGAGAAACCAAGGAAAAGCTTCGACAGGTTGGTTCTCTCTCTGCATCTGATCTTAATAATTAAATGGGATTCCTTTGACACGAAGAGGAACAAATAGCAGTGCCTACAATTTTCCTCGATAAATTATGATAGTAGAAAAGTGATGCACACTACATTGTTTCTTATTGACATTCGCTATTAATCCTTTGTGCAGGATCGGAGAGAAGATTAAGTCAATGGGGCTGTGTAATGTCGATTGTTTCAAAGAACCCGTTCCAAGCACTGAGCCTTGACGGCGCCAGTGAGTGGTATGTCTGGCAGTAGTTTTTTTTTTCTCTATCTGCCTAGGTATGAATATTGGTTTGTGTGCTCCGTGTAAAGGAAATCATAAAGACCATTCATGAACCGAAAAGAGAAATATATATAGCACGACCCTAAACTTTAGCTTTGGCTTCTTTGCTCTTGTTAGTTTGTTAAACAACAAATGCTGCAATCTGTCACCACTGATTGTTCAGTGCAACAGCAGTAACTTTAGATGGCTTCGGACAAGGTTAATGCAGCAAAGGGACGTCTCGTTTTGTTCTCCACAACAGTTTTCATTTTTACTTGTGGTGTATCTTAAATTCCATTAAACAGGTCGACCGAATCAACGGCAACAAGATGAAGCACAATATCTGGTGCAGTCTCCTCCCAAATAAGACAGGGACTGCAGCACAGCAAAAACAGCATGCTTGTCTGCAACCTTATTACGTTCTCGGGAATACAACAGAACAAAAAGTAGCAAGAATTCCGAATTAACAAACTCCTGCACTCGTCGATGATCACTTAGATGGATCTCTTTTTCGTTTCTGAAACAGATGGATCTCTGTTTTGCTCTGGTTGTACTTGTACAGGATGCATCACCATTCGAGTGTTCTCTGCATTCGCCAGCGAGCATTTTCACAAGCTCACAACGAAGCATTCGCACATTGTGTTGGTCCAACCAAATAAACTTCCAACGCTCCACGATAAAACGGACCACAAAGCCCAATACCTTTTCGAGCATAGAAGATATGAGGCCCGTTGCGGTGTAAGCCCACTATCTCCTCACTTAGAACATGGGTCCATTCCTCAGCCTCTCTGCAACCCTATGCGTTCTCAATGCACCGTTCATCCAGCCATCGGACGGCTACAATACAATAGCCATGCAATGCGTCTTGCGCGCCCTTCTAGAAGCTTCCTCGGCACCTACCTCATCTCATCTCCTTCCTCCATCTCCTCCCGGAACCCGGAACCCGCCCGCCCGCGTTGAATACAAAAACCCTAACGCCCCTTATCCTCTTCCCCTCTCCCCCCGTTCTCTCTCACTCCAAACTCCAAAGTGTCGCCGAGCTCTTGGCCAACGCGGCCCCTGTCTCCCATGGCGCCGGCGCTGAGCGGGACCCTGGGCGCGTCGTCTGTGGCGGCGCTGCGGCCCTGCGCGGGGAGGAGGGCGCCGCTCGCCACGAGCTCTGTCGCGCCGAGGTTTAGCGGGGCGGCAAGGTGTGCGAGAGGGGTAAGATGGGGTGCTGGAAGGACCGGTGGAAGGCTGGTCAAGGTGAGGTGCGACACGGCTGTTGCAGAGAAGCTCGCCGAGGAAGAGGCGGCCGAGCAGTTCGAGTACCAGGCCGAGGTAACACATAGGCACAGTGCATATTCATAATTCATGAGAACGAAATTTATTCTGTGGTTTAAATATGGCGAGTCTGTAAAGTCGGCAGAAATGTTACCAAATCAGTATGGCCGAGTTTGATTGTGTAGCTCTCCTTTATGTGCGACCCAGTAATGCGAGTGATGCATTGGATAAGATGAGGTTATTGAAAAGTGTATGTTTGTTTCTGTTCGTGCTCTGTAGGTTAGCCGCTTAATGGATTTGATCGTCCATAGCCTGTACAGTCATAAGGAGGTGTTTCTTCGGGAGCTTGTCAGGTTAGTAGCTCTCCTGGAATTTAGAAATGTTTAATCCCGGTCATCTATTGTAATGAATAATGGATTTCATTTATCTTGTGTTCGACCCAGTAATGCAAGTGATGCTTTGGATAAGCTGAGGTTTCTTGGCGTGACTGATTCTTCTCTACTTGCTGATGGTGGGGAACTTGAAATAAGGATTAAACCTGACCCTGATGCTGGAACTATTACTATCACGTAAGCTGTTGTCTAGTTTTTTCTGGAGACTCCTTACTATCTTCCGGTCATCTAGTGTTTTCTGGAGACTCCTTAATTGAAATGTTTGCTGATTTATGCTTCTCACTACTGAATACAGTGATACTGGTGTGGGAATGACCAAAGATGAGCTGAAGGACTGCCTTGGTACGATAGCTCAGAGTGGCACCTCCAAATTTTTGAAGGCCCTTAAGGTACAGTACCATAACTTTCTTATACAACTCGTTATATGAAAGAGGTTTTGTTATGAAATGTAGTTATGTTTATGTGAATTACCTCTTTGTTTCATAATTTGAAATGGATTATACTTCAGGAGAACAAAGACCTTGGAGCCGACAATGGTCTAATTGGACAATTTGGTGTAGGATTTTACTCAGCTTTTCTTGTTGCCGAGAAGGTATGGATATTTCTTTAATTGTTCTTTTCTGTTATATTATTTACATGATACAAACTTTTATTCCTGTAGCATGTCAGCTAAGAGTTGTTATTATTTTGTTAAACACATGGCAGATTGTGGTGTCCACGAAGAGCCCAAAATCAGACAAACAGTATGTGTGGGAAGCTGTGGCTGATAGTAGCTCTTATGTCATCAAGGAAGAGACTGACCCTGAGAATATGCTTACACGTGGAACTCAGATTACTCTGTTTTTAAGGGTGAGTTCCGTCAGATGTGTCATACTGTCATGTAATAGCTAAAAAGTGATATAATTTCTTATAGGAATCTCACATTCTTATTACCTACCTTTGTAGGATGATGACAAGTTTGAGTTTGCCGACCCTTCAAGGATTCAAGGCTTAGTGAAGAACTATTCTCAGTTTGTATCTTTCCCAATATACACATGGCAGGAGAAATCAAGAACTGTTGAGGTGGGGTCTTAATGATGCTTTTTGCTGATTCCTTTTACTACAGAAGTGCTTTTAATTTACTACTATGTATTGATGGTTCACTGATGTAACACCCCTCGGCAGGTTGAGGAGGACGAAGAGCCGAAAGAAGGTGAAGAGGCAACAGAGGTTAGTTCTGTCTGAATGGACTGTTTTTCTAGGTTTTCTTCTGTTTCTAGAAACATTGCTTCTTCTGCAACTGATCCAGTATACTTACGTATAGGGTGAGAAGAAGAAAACGAAGAAGACTATTACTGAGAAATATTGGGACTGGGAGCTTGCTAATGAAACCAAACCCATATGGGTAAGTCTGCAGTTGATATTGCTTGTTTGTTAGGACTTGTGCATACTTTGAACAGTATCTTTTGGTATTGCAATTAGTTTATTGTCAACATCAACAATTGGTAGATACTAAGGGCTTATGAAGAAAACAGATTTTGAAATATATTCGTTGATGCAGATGAGAAATCCCAAGGAGATCGAGAAAACTGACTACAATGAGTTTTATAAGAAGACATTCAATGAGTTCTTGGATCCTCTTGCCCACACCCACTTTACAACCGAGGTTTGTGGATTCATTACATATCACTCTGTTACACTCACTATGTCGAATATCATCTATAACTGACCTTTTCTATTAACAGGGTGAAGTGGAATTCAGAAGTGTTCTTTATGTCCCAGGAATGGCGCCACTTAGCAATGATGAGATAATGAATCCTAAGACCAAAAATATTCGGCTATACGTCAAAAGAGTCTTCATCTCTGATGACTTTGATGGTGAACTGGTATTTTACCTCTCAACATGCACTATCACTATCTGCCATTTACATATTTGCAGGTCTTGCTATTGATTTTTGATATTCATGAATTCAGATGATACAAATTACTGACTCAGTTATTATTTTGCAGTTTCCTAGATACCTGAGCTTTGTAAAAGGTGTAGTAGATTCAAATGACCTTCCCCTCAATGTCTCTCGTGAGATTCTTCAAGAAAGTCGAATTGTAAGTTCTGGGTAAAATACGTGTTAGCTTCTATACTTAAAAGTTCAAGAATCTGAATGCATTTACTAGCGATTTCCTTTTTGTGTGTAACTGTGGATATTTGCTGATACTTTTTATGTTTCTTATTCAGGTAAGAATTATGCGTAAGCGACTCGTCAGGAAGACATTTGATATGATTGAAGAGATTTCTGAAAAAGATGATAAGGAGGTATCACTCACCTTCATTTCTCTCTCATCTCTTGCGTGTGTGTGTGTTGGGGGGGGGGGGGGGGGGGGTTGATAACCTTCATGCTGCTTCAGTTATTCTGTCTACTTGATTGTTGATGTTCTATAATCTGACTGCAGGACTATAAAAAGTTTTGGGAGAGCTTTGGCAAGTTTATCAAGCTTGGTTGCATTGAGGACACTGGGAATCACAAGCGCCTTGCTCCTCTGCTGCGTTTCCACTCTTCTAAAAATGAGACAGAGATGATAAGTCTTGATCAGTATGTGGAGAACATGCCTGAGAATCAAAATGCAATCTACTACATTGCTACAGACAGTCTCCAGAGCGCAAAGACTGCTCCATTCTTGGAAAAGCTAGTCCAGAAAGACATTGAAGTATGAGTGTGACATATCGATTATCAGTGAGTTATTCTTTTATTCTTTCATTATTTTGACTAACTATGCTGCTTGTTTTTATTTAGGTTCTTTACCTTATTGAGCCTATAGATGAGGTTGCCATTCAGAACTTACAGACCTACAAAGAGAAGAAATTTGTTGATATCAGCAAAGAGGATCTGGAATTAGGTGAGGAATTGCGAAAGTTTGCTCCAATTGCTTATACACTTTCTCCTGCATCATATTAAATTTATAGGTTTTCACAGGCGATGAAGATGATGATAATAAAGAGACCAAGCAGGAATATACTCTCCTCTGTGACTGGGTAAAACAACAGCTTGGTGACAAGGTTGCAAAGGTCCAAATATCAAAGCGACTAAGTTCTTCACCATGTGTTCTCGTATCTGGCAAGTTTGGTTGGTCCGCCAACATGGAAAGGTTAGCTTATTGTTTGGTAGATAAGATAAGATACTCCTCTGTTCTTTTTTTGTTGTTGCGGGTTAGCTCAAAAACAACAAAATCAGAATGGAGGGAGTACTGTTTTGTGGAATAATTACTTGTCTCCTGGGTCTTGATACACATTTCTTAAAATTGATAGGCTAATGAAGGCACAAACACTTGGTGACACATCAAGCTTGGAGTTCATGAGGGGACGAAGGATTTTTGAAATCAACCCTGACCACCCTATCGTCAAAGACTTGAATGTATGACTCGTTACTCCTGGCCACTCACCAACTATCAATGATTATTGTGCCTTGTGCTACTTAGTATTGACAATTATTGATATATATGTAAAATAAATGTTTGTAGGCTGCTTGCAAAAATGAGCCTGAGAGCACAGAAGCCAAGAGGGCTGTCGAACTTTTGTATGAGACTGCTTTGATCTCCAGTGGATATACTGTAAGTTGACTGAAATACATTAGTGTCTTTCATGGTTGTGCATGTTTCATGGGTGTGGAAATCTTTTACTGAAATGTTTGATTGTTTGTTTGCTGATGATGTCCAGCCTGAGAGTCCAGCAGAGTTGGGTGGCAAGATCTACGAGATGATGGCAATTGCTCTCGGTGGGAGATGGGGGAGGTCTGACACAGAGGAGGCTGAATCATCAACAAGTGCTGAGGGCGACTCATCTGAAGGGACGGTAACAGAGGTGATTGAGCCTTCAGAAGTAAGACCTGAGAATGACCCATGGAAGGATTAGTGAGTTCTCAGGCATCCATTCAGAAAGATTCATAATTGGTTATGTGAAAGTCATGGGCTAGAACATTGTTTATAAAATTATAACCTTTCTATAAGCTGCTGCCGAGGCATTTTTGTAGGTGTAGGATTAAGGCCTTTCCCATTTTATTGTTGGGTGCGGCCTTACAAATAAAACATGTAGGATCATTTGTGACTCCTGCATCATAATTATCCGGTACTGATGATGAACAAGAAAAATACAAGATAGATGAATGATTTAAGAGACATTGTGATTCTTTGTGAACATAGTGAGATTCTCTGTCGATTATTGTACTAATATGATCATGGACTTGATAAAATGAAACTATTCAAGTGGACGCCCGTGTACTGCTGGTTGAGCTGTTGAAAAAGATCTCTTCGAACCTCCATTCCGGGAGGCTGTGGGGTCGTTCCCTTCACCTTTTGTTGCTTGAGGCCTTGCGGGGCTTGCACCCGTTTGCAGAGCTGGTGGTATGGTGGCGCCATTGCCACTTGCCGCGCTGAGGGAAGAGATTGTACTGGAGGGAGCAGCAACATTGGGAAACTTCTGCTACCGGGGAACAAATACTGGAATCGAGAGATTATATCCTCTCTCCGGTTTTAATTTATTGCTGTTAGGACAAGAAATCTAGTTTAAAGTTGAACTAGAGTTGTTGTCCTAGCTCTGAAGTTTAAGAGTTCACGTAATTTATAAGCACAATGAAACAATTGTTATGAAGCTTTGCTTTTTTTTTTTGGTTAATTTGGTTGAGTGCTTACAATGGTACTATGAAAGTATATTCTTAATCCCCAGGGAAGTTCATGTTCCGACTGTATCCTTACTAATGCATTTTTCTGGGTTTGATGTGTTAATAAAGGAAAATGGCTCACGCCTCGCTTGGATGGAAATAATATTGCATACGAGTAGGTTCATAATGGAATACTTTCCACTAGCATTTTATTGTTTAGTTGTCAATGATTCATCCATATTTGTTCTGTCCTCCGACTCTCATACTATTACAACAGTCACAAAGACATCGCCATCGCAATGGGGTCTTCCTTCCTGATGAGCTAAAGGTTCTCTTAATTTCTGTTTCCATATGACATCTATATTTGCCACGTTGACAATTACAGTATTGCTATAATTTACATATTTTTTCAATAAGGTTGCACGTGAGTTGGCAATAAAGGAAGCAAATCAAAGAGGAAAAACTGAAGAATAGCACTAATTGGATCTACTCAAGCCCGTCTCTATTTCCTCAGAGCACTTAGCACATGTTGCCTACTCAAGCCCGTCTCTACTTTTCGTCAAAGCCTCAAATGAGACGGGCACATTTTCTGATTTTGGCACCCATTTCTTTCAATAACGAATTTTAAACCAAAAGTTAAAGAGAGAGAGAAAAAAGAACTCTAAGGAACCAGACTTGTAGTGTTCCTGCACAATGCAACAGATGCTATTTATGTGCCTGTCTCTGTCTGCTAATCATAAGAAACTGTGATCATCCATGGAGCTGAACTTCAAATATGAAAGCCGTCCTGATCAGGCTTGATGCTCATATTTTCTGGACCGGCGGCTGACCTGTACGCCAGTTGTCCTGCGCGGTGGAACAATCCGTCCAAACTGTGAGGCATCTGCCCAGGAGGCCAATAAACAAGAATCTTCAGAAGAAATCACACTGAGAAATTCATAACTTGTTATATGTTTTTGCTCCGAAGGCAAACCTGAGAAACGTGCTCTCTGAATTCTTTCTCATGTAGTTGCTCCTGCATGACGGTTCTGAAAGCATTTGAATTGCCCAGTCCATGAACAACGCCTCCCTGGAGCATGCCTGACTCAGACAACAGCTGTAGTTTGGGCATCATTTCCTGGGAGAATGATAGTCCGATGGGAGCAGATGAAGGAGCACCGGGGAAGCGAACAAACTGCTGTTGAAAGAAATAAAGCACATTTTATCATTCTTACACACGTTTCTTGATTAAAAAAAAAACAATCTGAAAAAAAATGGAAAACGGATAGGACGAACTATAGGTCATTTGATAGTATACATCTTTTGACAGAAGCCCTTCTATGCTGAGGTCGAGCTGTGGATTGACAGTCGCAAGCTTCATTGATAGGAACTGCAAGATGCAGAGGATCATTTTTTTTATTTTTATTTTTTTTGTTGTGTTAGATGAAAATATTTCAGGCATCGTCCTATGGAACAGAGACCATACCTCCACTTGTCTTTGCAGGGACTGAACATAGTTGATGATCTCATCCAGCATTACAGCCTTCCCGGTGACCTAAATCGAACCCATGCCATCCCAAGGAAAACAGAGTGCGTCATTCTTACAAAATCTACATATCAAAAAGCAATGTGCAGCTGTTTTCTATTCCACTCAGAAGGCTCACTTTGCTGCAACCAGGGACAAGGTCTTGCAGAAGCTTCATCCTCTCGTTGATCTTCTCCCTCCTCAACTGCAAAAAACAACATATTCCAAAAACTAAAATCTGAATATTAACAAGAAAACTGAAATCTGAAGACTCTGAGGCAGAAGCAGAATTGAACCGTAGTCTGTGTATACCCTCTCTGCGAGGCTGTGGTTGTTGGTTGCCTGCCCTTTCCGGGCCCTGACATGGATGTACCCTTCCTTGTTTGGCTCGTCGCTCTCCTTCGCCCCGTTCCCTTTCCCATTCGCAGCCGCGGCCGGGCCGTTCTCGTTGCCTCCGGCTCCGTTGCTGCGCTCGCTTCCGTCTGGAGAACCCGTGGACGCGTTTGGCTCCTTCGCTTGATCCGTCCCAAGAACGTCCTGCAGCATTGGGCGGCGGAGGTTGAACATTTTGGAGATGCGTGCAAAGGGAGCAGAGTGAGAGCTTAGCTTACCTCGTTTGATCTTTTCCTCTTCGTGGAATCAGGGTCCGGTCCGCCGGATGAGCAGGCTCCGGCAGCGGCCTCGACACTCTGACCGTCCTCGTAGTCACCGCCGATCTCCGGCTTGGCGTTGCCTTCGTCGCCGCAGCCGCTGCCGTCGGTTGCAGCCTTAGCGCGATGACCTGCACTGGTTGCTGTTCCATGGAAGCAGGACCCCTGATCGACGAGGCCAGAGGCCACCCGGAAGTTGCCGTGCTCGAGACTAGCCGGTGGTGGGAGATGGAACCCGAGCATCGGCGGCAAGAGAACCCCGCCTCTCGCGTCGGGGACAGCATTGCCGCCGGCTAGCCCCGAGGGCTGAGAGACCGATGCCCAAGCAAATGAATCCATGGAGAGAGAGAGAGAGAGAGATCAACTGGGTGTTCTTGAATTTATGCAACTGTTCAGTATCGATAGCGGCAGCTTTTTAGGCTCGCTATGTTTTAACCTTTGCTTTTATTTGCATAGCAAGGTTTGACGTGGTAGTAAGTTAGAACCATCTAATTCTAACAGAAAAAAAACACCCTTTAAAAATTAATAATAGAAAGTTCTTGAAAAAAATGTAAAATTTACTACTTATATTTCACTGCTGCCATCTACTCTGGCATCTGACACCAACTAAATCTCATGGCATCCTGACTGACAGTGCCGACTATCACAGGCGTTGTTTAATCTGTCCCTCTGCAAATTCCAATTACAAATTGTGGGTGCGCGCGCCTTGTCATCTCGTCATTAGTTGACTGTTAGTATAGCAGTAGTTGAAGGAAACTATTATACTGATCAATTGCAGACTTGGTTCTTCTTCGTGGGCTGTGTTCGATGGTGAATGAAAAAGATTTCTTTCCAAATAAAAAGTGATAAGTAAACCCTCCTCCATATTTCTTTTATTGTCATTTTTACAATATGTTTCACATAAAATTGTACTGATTATCATGTCTTAATAATAACGACATGAAAAATATAGGGCAATGGCTTCCTTTTTTTTATTTATAGGTACACAGAATTTCTCAAGCGCCATTCCTTGCGGATAAAATGAACTCATGCCAATGACAATGATTATTTCATCTTAAAAAAGAGGGAAAAAAAACCCAGTGCGGCATCCATAGCACTAGGTCTACTTCCCCATGTAATATATTATACGTATTATATAATTATGACATGAACAGTATAAGGTGTTTAGGATAAGTTCTTAACGAGAGAATCCTTAAGCACCTATAAGAGGAACTCTCTTCTACAACGCAATTGGGTGTTTGAATAGGTCTAATCACCTTGCCACACCTCTTAAAGCCCCTGGTGCTAACTTAAGCACTCTTGTCTTCGTATAAGCATCTATGCTAAAAATAATCTGATTTTTGACATATAAGCAGCCCTCTAAGTTCTAAGCACCTCGTTGTACATGCCATGAGATGCCCTTCTGACTCCCTTAACCGCTTTGGTCTCTACTCGTCTAAACTAAACTATCATTAGCCTAGGGGTTCGCGAAGCCCCGAATCTAATCTTTTGGTCAGTAAAGCAAACTAAACCACTCCATAGAATAGTTTAGTTCGTTCCAAACACGCTTCCTATGCCGACTGTAATTTGAAATCCATTTGGACAACGCGGTAACTTCCCTGC
The DNA here is from genome assembly GCA_032690845.1 of Eleusine coracana subsp. coracana. Lineage (NCBI taxonomy): Eukaryota > Viridiplantae > Streptophyta > Magnoliopsida > Poales > Poaceae > Eleusine > Eleusine coracana. Next base: position 58,961,293 of record CM064432.1, on the reverse strand, counting down.
AGTAGTTACATATCCTGCTTTCGGTTGAAAATTTTGGTCTGCACTTGCAGGAAAGAGGAAGGCAGGATGTGACTTGCAAGTTACTGCTTGCACAAATCATGGCATTGTTCTTCTTCTTCTTCTTTTACGAAAAAAAAAATCATGGCATTCTCATCTTTAACCGAGCAGCTTTCGGTTCTGCTGTTCTTCCCCTTTTGCCTTTATTCAAGTGTACCATCCGAGGGGAGGGAAAAAAAGGTTTAGCGTCTTCAAAAGAGAGGGAATTCAGGACGGCAACGTAACTGAACCAAGCTTTGTGAAAAGTTTGTGACTTCAGGATCCTGCAACAATGACATGGTTGATCTGTATAAGCTGCTAGCACAAGACGTCTCTCTCTCTCTCTCAACAAGATGCACAAGACGGTTTCAACTAGTCAAACTGGGTACTAGTACCAGGAAAACTGGTGACATCATATCTTCATTAGTGAACATGAGGAAGTTCTTCGTACAAAAAGCCAACTGGCAGGAGTTGCCACAACCCTAATGCTCTTTCTCCGGTCATAGGCACATGCATCAGACGCATGAAAATATCAGAGCTGTTAAGATGGAACAGTAACATGTTAGAAGGTAAATAATGGAGCAATTGATGCAGCTCTGTGTGGGTTTAGCTGGCAGCAGTAGTCTCCTTTTGGGCAACTGAAAACTTGAAACGAGAAAAGGACATCTGCGACTCTGTTCCACAGGTTAATGAGCGTTTCAGTTTCTTTAGAAGTGAGTGAAACATGAAACCAGGTCGGCATGTTCGTCATGATTAAAACATAAAATAAAGAGATGATCTGCTGAAGCCGTTAAGATTGTTTTCATTTCCGAGGAGTTGTTACCGAGACGCAAAGAACAGTGAGGCAAGGACAGAGGATGGCTAAACGGGATCATTACCGATACGCGATGACAATGATTACTAGATGATACCTCGCGCGGTGCTGCGGGTGTTTGAAACATGTCTAAGTTTTATGAAACATGACTAAACAATGAAAAGATAGATATTTTAAATAAACATGTTAAATTTTTAAAGTGATATATAAGCTGAGAATCCACTGACAACAATAATTTTACTCATAGAAAAAAAGAAATGCTTTAGTATGGTTAAAGATGTAAATAAACCCTGAGCAATATTTTGAAATTGTGAAAGTGTAGCAATAAGGATATATTTTATAAAAAATAACCGAATTACTTATACGTAAGTTAACCCAGTAGATTTAGTTCTTGTGAGCCATGTGTCAACAAAATAAGAACCGTGCAAAAGTTTGATACTATATATATTTCTGTCATCTTATATATGAGTGGGTCAATAATAAAGAGAAATAGGAACATAGATACAATTCATATGCAGAAAAATAAATGGAAAAAATCATCTATGCTATTTGGAACAAACTAACATAAACTTTGTATGTGACATACATATGAGATGAGATTTGATGAACAGGAGAGTGTGCTAGATGAGATGGGATAACATAAACTTTGTATCCAATCATATTTGTTTAATTCGTTCTATCATAACTGAAGGACAAAAGGTAATACAACTTTGTAATAATTTTGAAAGATGCCCAAATCATAAATTCAGCATTTACAGAAACCTAAAAAAACAGAAACTACTTCTTGACAGAATGTTTGATAATTAATTGGGCGGAAAAGAACACGGCAATGGCCTGTTACCTAACAGAGTATTTTATAATTTTATTAATGAATTTCTTAATTCTCTAGTGACTATTAAGTTCTGGGTCTTTGTCGTAGACACCTGAATTTTGCCCCTTCGACCTGGACTACAGAATCCGAGAAAAAGATGGATAAATAAAGTGGAATATCTCTAAATATGTCGAGAGATCTGTATTGTAGGTACACGGTCGACATCAATTGTTGATTCTTCTAGGTTTTGTTTAAATGATCCACACCATCTCCGGCCACGTGATACGATGTCTGCCAATATACAAATAGCATCATGGCTTATTACCATGCTTAAATGAAGAGAGACCATAGTTACTGTTAGAGGATCACCTCATGGGCCACCTTTCAAAGACAGTAAAAGTTGGACTGTAAATAGAAATTGAGGCTAACCATCATTATCTTTACTACTAACCATAATTTTTGAAGACAGGTACCCTCCGAAGATTCCGAAAGAATCAGAACACCTCCGAAAGGTATGCACCCTTCGAAGGGTTCCGAAAAGATTAGAGCCCCTGATCTTCGGGAGACAGTAAGATGGAGCGCTCGACGGAGCATGAACCCTCTCGAAGAGGTCCGCGGTACCTTCGAGGATCAAAGGGTACGCTCGATGCCGAAGGCGAACGAGGCATGTTGCAGGGACACATGGCGCCAGCACATTCGTTGGCGTGCGAATCAAGGAAGGGCATCGGAAAAGCTTGAAAGACCAGTTTACCCTTTATGACCATTTTGTACCGAATATTCAGAAAATATAGTAGGTAATTAGGGGCGAAATGGTTATTTGCGTATGACCTAGGTACGGGTCTATAAATAGAGCACCCCTACCTACTTGTAACGGGACGAATCTTTTTTGGGATACGTGAAGAACATCTGTTACATCACCCAAAATCTCTAGAGTGTTTAATCTCTTTTCCCTTCTTTTCTGTTCGGTGTCTCGAAGCCCATGCTTCGTGACATCAACAGTTACATCTACTAAACATTAGTGCAAATTCCGCCAGTCAGTGCCTAGGGTCCCGTACAGGCCTCTTTGGTTCAAACCCTGGAAAACCTGCCTGGGGCGCGCAGCGCCCCCATTGGATTACAAGTGACTGGTGTCCTTGTTAGTTGTTACCTTGCTTGAACAATTGACACAGTTGAAGACAGGTAGAAAGACATGACGATACCAGCTGAAAACATGGTGCGAATTCAGACCAATTGAAAGACATGAGGATACCTTGTTTCTTGGTGGAGAGACACTACTAACGTCATTGGAGCATTGAGCAAGAAAACTCATGGTGTTGATGCGGCGGTGTGCTGTCCTTAGATTGCTGCCTGGTGCCGCTGGCCGCTGCACTGATTTTTCTACAACCTTTAGGGATAGCAGACGCGTTGCAGCTACACAGCTACAACCATTGGAATGGTAATGAACTTCTGATTGAAAAAATCATCATCGATCCTTCCTTCAAAAGTAGAAGCCAACATGAGACAAAGATTTCGCATGACCTGCAAAAGATAATCACCAGTAGAGATGGCGAAAATTAAAGGATCGTGCACTTTGATCTTTGGATGGCCAGGAGGAAAACGAATAATAATTGTGTCAACTTGAAGGACTGTGCACTCTGATTTTTTGGGGTGGCCAGGAGGAATATGTGGGTTATATGAAAAGTAATTGTGTCATTGAAGTTGGACACTTGATTGCTTTGTAATGACATCAGTTTTTGGAGCAGCCAGGATATACATGATGGATGGGATGATGTAGATGGGTCGTTACATATGGACAACAGCTCTTAAGTGGCAGATTTGCAGGAAAGAGGAACCATGTGTTGGTTCATATATCAAGTGGGAATTGAAGGGGAGGGAGGAAGTGGGCTGGAGAAAAGAGGAGTCATCTGCTGGTTCATATATCAAGCGGGAATTGAAGGAGAGGGAGGAAGTGGGTTCGGGCGGTGCATGCCTCTTAGCCTTTTTTAATTTGACACTCAAAGTGACCTAGGGTATTAAGAGTCGAGCGTTTCTATTGCTTTGGTGTCTTTATTGGGGTACGGTTTTCATTTGCAGAGGAGCACTGGTTCCATCCTATACTGCGAGAGCAGTTTTCCAGTAGACCAAAATAGATGTCTACCGTTTATTTTGTTCATCTGACGGCTTAGATCTTAATCATAATATGTTTTCAATCCATAAGTATCATTATAAGGTATCCATATGGATATAACTAGAAAATAAACTTATAAATATGTAAAATAAACATCTTCAAAGGTCAGATCATAGGTTTAATTATTTCATCTTCATCTCGGATTTTTCTCTTTCTTTCATAGAAGTCGGATGATCAATCAAAATATCATCATGTTAGAAATTAATTTTACTAACAATATCACAGAAAATTAACTCCAATATTATTTAGTAATTATATTTAATACCATCTCAAATGAATGGTTAGATCTAAACCATGATACCTTAATTTTATATGTATCATGGTTTACTATAAAGGTGTAGTGAAGGGTTGTAGAAAGAAGAATTGGAGGATCTGATGAAACTAAATATACAATCGGATAGTAGACAATTTGTAGGTGACGTGGCTCAATGTGAGGGCAGAAAAATAGCAATAATAATACTTAGTGGGTTGCATCTTTTATAGGTATATAAATTCAAGTCGTAACCGCTGAAGGACGAGGATAATAAGCAGGACTGAACCAAGCCCTCTATTTTTTTTTGAGTGAATTGCATGAAACACTAGGTTTTGGGGTCATATTATCGCATTACACTAGGTTTTACCATATGTTTCACTTTGCACCAGGTTTTATGTAAAAAATTCTCACATTACACCACATTCTAGCATGAAACACAATGAAATGATTTTAGGTCCACATGGTAGCAACTCATGTAATTAGAAGATTTAAGACACTATCATTAACTAAATGAGGCACCTAAGCATAAAAATTTTGCAATATAAGAGTCTTAATGTTCATCATCGATAGAGAAGGCATGTTTGACTGTCTCATCAGTTATGTTATAACTAATTTTTGCTTTTTTCTATGATAAACCTTATCAATTAAAATTTTAGCTTACATTTTATCATACACTTTCATGTCGTGGTCTGATTCGAATTGCATTAATAAACCTAATTAATTATTCCCTCAATGTGCTTTGTCGTACAATCAATCGTTACACTATAAAATTGATTAAATCACCAATCAGATTACAAATTTTATCCAAACTCCAACAATTAATCTGCCTAAATATTCTATTATGTGATAGTTATTAGGGTCTAAAACCTTTTCATACTATACAATGCTATAAGGTAGTGCAAAGTGACAATATCTGAGCTTAAAACTGGTGCAATGTGAAACACTTATTCAAACCTGGTGCAATATGACAATATGGTTCCAAAACCTGATGTTTCATGCAATTCACTCTTTTCTTTTTGACGAAAAGAGACAGGTGCTCTGCCATTTCATTATAGAAGGAAAACCAAGCCCTCCATGACCATCATCATAGTTTGAAGGCCCTAAAACGCTTTGGCAAAGTTGAAAGAAACTAAGGAAAGGAGCTGTGGTTACAGCGGCACATCGAAAAGAGAAGAGCGCGAAGAACTATGATGATTGTTAAGCAGGCTCCGTTACTCCCCCGATAAAAAAAAAAGTCGGCATGTTTCCTGTATTCTTCATGACTTGGGCGAAGGGTGTCAAACTGCACAGCTGCATGCTTATTACTGTTTGAGTAATGAGATTCCGTAGCCATGGAGTTTAGTCAAACAGTCACTCATCGAGAGAATGTTTGCGTTGCATGAACTCCATACTAGTCTTCCTGTAAGAATCCAAACAGACTCTTTAGAAAACTCATTATCCGCGGGATTCATCCCGTCCGGTAACACTCTCTAGTCACACTCTCCTATCCCTCATGGACAGAGGGTCCGCCCTTCTTGAGAGGCTGCCACCCTCGACATCGGCGGCCCGAGAATTCCTTTAGGGGGTCCGGGTTGCCGAAGGGTCTCTGTACTCCGCGGACATAGAGGGGGGCCGGCCGGCCGGGGGTGGCGGCCGTGACCCAGCGGTGGGCCACGGCGGTGGACCGGAGTCAGTGGCGGGAGTGTCGTGTCACCGAGGAGTTAGCGTGGCGGCAGCGTTGAGTGGCAGCGGCGGTGGTGGGCGGAGGCGATCGGAGGCGGGGGCGAACGGCAAGAGGATTTAGCGCGGCGGAGGCCGCGCGGGCGCCGTCGGAGCCGGGCGGGAGGCGGTCGGAGGCGGGGGCGAAGACGTGAGGAGAAAGACGAGGAGGTGTGCGGTGGGTTGCTTCTGTTCGGTCGACCGGCAGCGACGACTCCCCCATTATCCGACGCCTCACGGGTTGAGATAAGATACATATTGTATCTTTCTTTTCTTTTTAGGAGAAGATGAGATACATATCTAATCTAAACATTCAATTCAGACTTTCGAGTTTTTTTTTAAGACAAGTTCAGTGGTCGAAGTTTGATGGATCAACGGGGCCATCTTAGTAAAGGCCTACTGGATTTGTAAGTTGTTCTCCTAATATTATTTTTAATGGGAGTTTCATTTTCAATAAATGAGGTGTCACAAAAGCAATTTTGATGACATGACAATAAAGTTATAAAGAGAGAGAGAAATAGAGTTTTGTTTAGATGAAATTGGGTATACACTGTTTTCTAAAATTGAAACTCTATGATACTAACATTGGAGGATAGGGTTTTATTTCATCCTATAGATAATCAATGTAAGAATATTAAATTAACTGTAATAAAATACTAAAATAAAACTATGTATTAGAGAGATTATTTTATTTATAATTTCAAATTATTTTTAATAACATATCACTCTTAGAAACAACAAAATGAAATACTTCATTTAAATTAGCCTAAGGCCTATCTCTAATCGTGGGGGACCGGGGCCTGAACACCTGCACGTGTTACCTATGAAAATGCACGTGAGAACTGATGGAGACTTGTCAACTTAAAATTCCTGTCATGTGTCATGGCTAATCAGCAGTAGCTGGAAAAGAGGGAAGTTGATTGCGCAGGCATGAAGCATGACAGCTGAAGCCTACCGACTTTCAGCGCAGGCAGAGCACATTATGGCCACAAACCACTCATTCTCCTCCTCACTGCTCGGACGCTTCGCTAACGTCAACACAGGATTCGTTCCGTTTCTTATCAACTAGAGTACGGGTGATACGTAAGGACGTGACAGGCCAACATGAAGAGGTCAGTATATACAATATGACTAACAATTCAACGTTCGCACGTGCTAGGTTTTTGCATACATATAACCCGATAATTGTTCGTGTCAAGACCAAGAGCAGGTACAACCATCCTGGGTACAACACTTTCAAGTCGTCATTTCGGCAGCAGTGCAGATTATTCTAGCCTGGATTCTGAGGCACCGCCTCATGTATTGATCAGGCTCGTTTTGAAACTCGAAAAGTTCTAATAGTAGATTGCTATATTTTTTAAGAGCAATTTTACAGTACCCTCTACTCCAAGACGTGGTAGGGAGTAGAATCTAAATCTAACCGTCCGTCTAGAATATTATTGTATGGGTAATTTAGACTTTTACTTAAACCTAATCTCTCCGGTTCAGCTTGGTTACTTCACACGTACGTACGCCGCCACCCTCATCGGCGACCTGCTCATAGAGACGAACCTCACCGGCGATCTGCTCATAGAGACGAACCTCACTGGCAACCGCTCATGGAATTTATATTCAGAAGAGGACGGTAGATGAACATTTAACATAGTCATACGGATTGAGGAAGAAACTTCTCTTAATAATATTTGTTGATTTGTAACAAAGTTTGATGGAACATTTTTGTCTGCCAGGAAATGACAGTTTATGTGTTCTCTTCTCGTGGAATGATACGACAGTAATTTTCAAATCAATATCTGCGGTTGCAAGATCATAGTTTCTTGCTGCACGACCGGAATTATGCGGGGATGATTCCAACTACGTGAATCACTCTTACAGGATGTGATAGTTGTGGGCTTGTCATCCAGCGGCGGCAATGTAACATGGTTGATCTTGATCTTCTTCGATGCCGGTTCAAGTCAGTGAATCCAAGTTTGGCCGGCCACTGCCGCCGCCGTCGAGGTCTTGAGGATCTTCATTCTATCTGATCTAGGGTGAATAAGTCCTGGATCAAGTTATATGAAAGTTTACAATTTTACCCTTAGCTAGTGGTACTCCGTTTTCTCTCACCGGAGTGTATTGTTGTTTCACGCGTAGTACATGAAAATCTGGACCTTTGGATGAGAAGGAATGGAGGGTCCATATTTATTTGAGGATACTCTAAAAGAGCTCTTTTTTAATACATTCTGATATTTTGGCTAAATGCCTTGTGAAGAAAAGATCATGAGTCTGGGCTTGGGAATGCGAAACCCATTTGGACTATCCAGACGGTCAACGCCGGACGCCGGAGCCCAGCAGCAAGTAACGGCAGTCGGCAGCTCTGCCGTGACGCTGCTGCCATGAGCGGACTTCTCGGCATCGCTGTTGTCCAGCCTGTCGTTCCCGCAAGCCGCAACACAAGCAAACCGGCTACCTTCACACCGCACAGCGTCCACTGCCCCACCTGTGTCACTCAAGTGAGCAAGGGCCCGGACACCTTGCTCTCACGACAACTAATCCGTCCATTTTCACTGACAACGGTGGACACAACTCACTGAACCCACCTGTCAGTAGTTATGTCTAGACAGACAGTGTCTAAGACATGGCCACCCACCCGAAAAGCCGCCTTTTACACATGTAGCTTTCGCGTAACTGACATTAAGGACCCACCAGTGCGTACCCCACCTGCCATGAGACACCACGACCACCGGCCATGGCTTATCACTAAAATTACTGACCACTCGTACCCTTTTTACTCACTGCCTTTGTGGTCCTACAAAAACGGAGCCCACATGTCATTGAACAACCAGCACGTCTCATCTACCAGGAAAACGCGGAAGAAACGCAAGACCACGTTAGAAGCGGGTTCCTGAAACGCTGCGCCAGGGCGCGATTTTTTTTCGTCCCCTCTCTCGCATCGCGATCCGCGACCATGGCTTCCTCATCCATCCACCACCGCCTCGCCGCCGACGAGATCCACCAAACCCTGGAGGCGTCCTCCTCCTCCGCATCCTATTCCTCCGACGACGCCTTCGTCCCCGTCTTCCGCCCGGATCCGTCCGCCTCCTCGGCCTCGGCAGCGGCCGCGATGGCCGACCGCGTCCGCAGCCTGTTCCGCTCCGTGGAGATCGACCTCCTCTGCGACGCCCTCTTCCCGTCGCGGAGCGAGGATCTCGGGTTCACGGAGGAGTTTGCTGACGACGGTGACGCCTCAATCCACTGGGACTGCCTCGAATTGGAGGAGGCCGAGCCGGATCTGCCGCTCGTATCCACCGCCGCGGGGTACGAGTTCGAGTGGGAGGAGGTGCCGTCCGCGTCCACTTCCGGGGCGGGCGGGGAGCCAGCGGAGCCGGAGTGGGAGGTGCTCGCCGACTTGCCGCCGCCGACCCCTGACGCCGAGGAGGGCTTCGTGTACACCTCCGACCGCGAGGCGTACGAGGTGCTCGTCTCCGGCGGAGAGGGGCTTTTCCTGAAGAACAAGCCGCCGGCTGCCAGATCGGCCATTGAGGCGCTCGATTCCGCGGTTGTTGCAGCGGGCGAAGAAGGGGAAGGGGAGGAGTGCGCGGTGTGCAGAGACGGTGTCACAGCCGGACAGCGAGTGAAGTGGATGCCGTGCTCGCACCTGTACCATGACGAGTGTATCCTGCCGTGGCTTCAGGTGCGTAACTCGTGCCCGCTCTGTCGCTTTGAGCTACCCACCGACGACCCCGAGTATGAGGCCTGGAAAGCAGAGAGAGTGGTGCTGCCTGAATCAAGCGCACAGTAGCGAAACTTGACTGTGGCCTTATAGAGGGTGTGAATTGGCTTGGTTTTGAATAGGTCCTTCTAATATCAAGGTTGTGACTCGGTTGTATTATGAAAGAAAGCCTAGAGATAGATGCAGAGATGGTTTTGCGGATTTCGCTTTTTCCCTTGAGAGAATTTATGTTGTCTTAAAGCCAGAGACAACTTCTACACATGTTAGTTGCTACATATTATTGTATCTACTCTAAAACTCAGAGGGAGTAACTGTATAGTATATGTTGTTGCCCTGAATGACTTTGTTGAATATTCAGGAAAAAGTTTGGCCTGTAATATCTGGTTGCAACTTGTTGTTATTACCAGTACTTTGGATCATTAAATTAAATCACATTTCTTTGATATATGATGCAAGACTGCTATAGTGATGTTTGATTCATGGTCTGTCAATTGTTATGAATTATAGTCAACTTTATCTTCTAGGCAGTTGATGACCAACTGGGTGAAATGGCTTAGATAAAAGCTGCGATTTCTTTGTATTTATTAGCTGAGAGGTTAGGGCATTGCTACTATCTTGGAATTTGAGTTGGTTCGGCTAAGTGCTGACTATAGTACTACTTAGTATTTTCATTTGTAAGTAAAGCAATTTTGAGAGCATCAAGTTGGCACCATGAAAACGTAATGCAGTTATAGCTTGACTGACTGGGTCTGTCCCTGGTAATTTACCACACCTGATGCTCTCCAAGTGGCTCGGTGTAATTACTGAATCTCAACTGATACAAGGATAAGGCAGATTTTATGATAGCCCTGCAAGACTAACAACTTAAGGACCGATTCCTGATTACATTGTCTTTCATTTCATCCTTTTTTCATACTTCACCAAGGACTAACCATTTTGTTGGGCTTCACGTGAAATTGTTAAATACTCGATCTCTACCAGTCAGTCCTCTTTGCAGGAACACAATCAAGCACTGTCACTTTATAGCTATTTAAATGTTGCAATAATGACTAAAATTGACCTGAAGTATATATAGCAATAACATCAAATTGATTTTTTCTGTTAGGATAATAATAATGTCTTTTCTAATATAGTCTTTGGAAAATAACAATTCACAATCAGCTATGCTACTGCAAAGTGCAAATAATGCAAGGATTAGTTTGTTGTAAATGGTAATGAAGTCCATCTTTTACCAATATAGCGAATTCCACCTCTGGTTATAGGTGTATAGTTGATGCTGTTTAAGACCAAATGTAAATATATGCTGTCCAAATCAAGTTACATGGTAGAATTCAGTGATACTTTGATAGATGGGGACATGGGGTTACTCTTATGTGACTGTGAGTGAGTTTGCTCCAACCCTCAGATCCAAGGAATGGAGTTTTTGTGTTTTTATCCCGACTAATTGGAGAGGGAAGGTCATCTGTGTCAGCATGAAGTGTGTGTGGCTGAGTATGAGGCAGGAGAAAATGTTTGGTGAAAAAAAAAAAAGATTTTACATACTCTAGGATACTTGGGGTTTTCATGTTGACTTAAAAAAAAAACATGAGTAAATACTCTTTTCAAGCAACTTAATGAGGTTTCTTCAACCTTTGCACCATTGTATGTGGTGAATTCATACCTCAGTAACTTGCCCTATTTTAACAATATTGGGCATGGTTGTGTAATGTATGGTGCTGGATTTGGACTCGATTTGGTTCATGTTAATAGTTCTTTTACAGACAGAATCAAAGGTTCTTATGTGGGTGGTATTCCATCAAATGTTAAATTGATTGTGTTGGAAGTTAGAAAAACAAAGCATCAGTCATATTCCTAAGATTGGATTCACATCCTTTTTTAGATGGGATGTCTTTTATTACAATGATGTCATTTTCTTAAGATGTTGCCTCCTCTTCAATGTTTCTGTGTGATGCCTTCAAGATGATATCGACCCTTGATTCATGTGTTGTCTGGTGTGCTACTTCGGGCTTACTGAACTTTGAAAGTGTGGTCCAGTTACCTAATAACAAGGTACGGATCAGCAAGAGTGGAAAACGAAGATGGGATCTTTAAGGGATTTCTTAGATGAACTGTTTTAATGCCCAAAATTTGTATCTTGGCTCATGCTATCTACTAGTAGTATTTGTTGTGCTAAGCTTTCATCTTGGGTGTTGGTGGCCTGTAGTTCATGCTTGGTCATACACATAGCCACATAGGCCCATGTGGTGATCATAACGAGCTTTCTGCTTTTCATTATTCTCTAAAGTTGTCAGGCGTGGCGGAGGTTTACATTATAGTATTGTTGATACCATGTTATGATCTGCCTTTAAGATTCTGTGAAGATCACTTCGAAGCAATATTGAGTGAGAGTTGACTTGGAAACATGGTTCTCTCGAAGCAAACACATTGACGGGGTGGATGCGGGCATGCGGCTGTAGACAATTGACTTGCAGTGAATATACTGTGATTTCTGCAATATTGAGCAACTGACCAGGTCCATTCTCGGTAAATGAACATGAATGTATGCGAACTTTTGATTCGTATGCAAGTCTTATGCACCTCTTTACATTAGCACATATGAGAGTCTCTGCTAATGATGTATTCCCTCTCCAGTACGAACAAAACAGGCCTCATACTGTTTAGGCTGGCATCTTCCCGTGGGGGCCCAATACCAGCCTAAACAAGCGCCATGCGAACATAGCCCACACACTGAATTAACCCAGTGAAAGCTTTTGTTTTCCTTCTGTCTTCGCGATCGACCGGTGAAGACAGCGCAGTTGCCAAATGGTACGGAACAATTTCCTCGTTCCCTTGCTCCATTTAGGTTTGAACTTGTGTTACACTAGTAAATCACTCCGATGGAATTTGTAGGACATGATACTACCAAGCCACTCAGCAAACACAGCTTGTCCTACCTCCAAACTTAACCAGCGGTCTGAAACTTCAACAATTTCAGACGTCAAAGTACTCCCAGGGTCGAGTACTGTTTTAGTAGTGGCTAGCGCGAGTCCAAAACATGCAGTGCTCCCAGGGTCATCTTGCTGGCTGGCTGCTGCTAATGCCTCTGCAAAGACCCACACGACTGTACCTGCAAGCATATGCATATCCGAAAGCCTCCTCATGGCTCGACACCTGCCCCCACCTGGGAGCTCAGCACAAGTAGGCCGCGCCCTCGATCGTCACGCGGCAACACGCGAAAGCAGCTGCGGCGACGACGACGACAAAACTGATAGCCGCGGGCGTCAGCGGGGGCACGATTTGACGCTGGTGGAGAATAATTAAATTAAGCCCGTCGCCGTGGAGGTTCAATTAAGCGCGGGCGCCCCTTGATCGGTACAAGGGTTCCTAACCTAATGCTCCTCCTCCTCCTCCTCCTAATGGCCCTCTCTCTTCTTCCACGTCGCTAAGCTACGGCGACCTGCCTAATTTCCTGTGTGTCGTCCAGGTCCGGCTTTGGGACCTTATTGCTAGTGCGGGTGGCGACCTTCAGGAGGTGGTGGTTTAATTAAGCTATATAAGCTAAATTAAAGCGCCTGCGTGCGTGAGCGGCTTTAGACATGCGTGCGTGTCAAAGCTCGTGCGCGCGTCACCGTGGTGACCTGGTGTGCACCGCACAAACTCAGCTGTGTGTTTTATTCTTGCCTAATTAGGCCTGATCATCTACAGTCTTTGTGCTTCCACTAAACTATTAACATTAGGACATGAAACTTAGTTGTGTTTGATCTAAGCTAACTGTGTCCTAACATCAGCAATTTATTTTTCGCAAGCATGCCTAGTAGACACGTGAAAGTTGGAGAGAAACAACAAGCGCTTTGTGGAAACCCTGACACCTCAGCGTCACCTATAACATCAAAAATTTGAAAATGGAACTTCGATTTGAATCAAGGATAAAATACGTGTCGCATGTTGAGCCTCTCAATAGTCAATAGTCATATACAGGTACTTGATGATGGTATAAGTATCCTTCACGATACATATGACACTAGAGATGTATCACACAAAACCCTAAACTACCAATAATACTGTTAGCAGGGTTGGTAAAAATGCAGCATGCACGGTATCAAAGATGAAAGATCCAACGTTTTAGCAGGTTAGAGTTGACAACTTGTCATGAAACTTAGCTTGTGGAGCGTAACCACATGACTCAAAAACAGCGGCGGGCACACATACACGTAGATTCCTGAACACAAAGAGCACCTCTACTTTGCAAGATGCACATATAATTGAATACGTACACCAAGAGATGGATCATGGATCTAGTCTTATCCACATAAGAAGAAGAAGAAGGAGGCTACTACTAGAAGTCCAGTCGGTGTCGAGTCGCCATGGCCGGGAACCCGCGCGACCCAATCGGCGACGCCTGAACTGACAATAATTTAGGGTCTACTTGCTGCTTTACGCCGGGACACGAGACGCCAGCTGAACTCTCGGTGCGCCGGCCCCATCGATCGAGACATCGAGTGCGTGAGGAAGAAAAGAAAAGCCTTTTTTAGCTAGCTAGTGCACCCAGCATACGCGACGGAGTGGTGGCGATTACGTTGGACGTATCTCCGAAAGCAGAATGCGAGTTTTGTTTTGTTTGATTATACGGGACGATCCCGGATGGGGACACCCGGTCCCGGCCCCGCCGTCGTTTCGTGCCGCAAGAGGCTGCTGCTGGATCCGGAGGATGGTGAGAATGTTGGTGGTGGTGGCAGTGGATTACTCCTCCTCCTTGCCGTCCTTCTCGTAGGTAGGAGCTAGTACTAGCTATACATGGACTACTGGATAATTTGTTCGGCGTAGGTTGGAATTGGAACAGTGCCTGCCATTATTACCTTTGGAGTACTACAGTGGATGGAGGAGTCAGTGGTGATGATCGACAAACCCCTGGGAATGACAAGGGAATCTCGACACCACGCACCACCCGGCGTGTCGTCTCGGCCGCAACCCGGAAGACAAGGAGTGACCCGGCGTGGGGTCCCGGCCGGCCGCGCGCTGGGCCGTACTACGTGGCTGACCCGATCCATCAGTTAACCCGGGCGCGCACCTCACCACGGACGTTTCGCGCGCTGGTTGGGCGCGTACGTGCTCCTCCGTTTCCAGCATCCCGTGGCTCCGCTTCCGTGGTTGGTTTGCCATTGCAACTTTATTTGCACATCATCGCATAGTTCTCAGTTCTCACACAGCTCCAGCCGACGACGTGTCGGGCTCCCGTTCGATCGAACCGAACACGCCCTCCACACCCACCCGCGCGCGGCCGCTGTGCACCACCGTGGTCGCTGTCGAGGCGTCGTCGCACGTTCGGGCGAATGGGACGCGACGCGAGCCGGCCGCTCGGAGGGGACAATGACACGAGGGTCCGCGGAGCCATGATTAACAGGCGTGTACCGGCGCGTCAACAAAGCAGCGGCGATCGCGAGCAGCCGGGTCGTCGTCGTCGTCTCGTCTGTGCGGCACGCACGAGTGCGATTGGCTGGTATATATTCCGATCGAGGGGGCAAATCGCGCACCACCGTCGTCTTTATTTGGACCGAGCCGGTCGCGCCTAGCTTGTTTTAGAGAAGACTGCCACACACGCTACTACTCCAACTCCACGCGCACGGGTGGTCAAATTAGAGCGCCGTCTAATCCCATCCCCATCCCCTGCGTGCACAATTATGGCCAGACTTGTTGTCAGATTGGACCTCGCGCCATGATCGTCTCTTAGCTAGCTAGTGATCGAGCTAGCTAGTAGTGGCTGACCGTCGCGGATAGACGTGATACATATCGCGGCCATCATCAGAATTGAAGCTCGAACTGGATTCGGCGTGTACTCTCATGATGCGCACGTCCACCCAAGAAATATCTTTGAGATCCATCATCCGTGTGATACTCTCTCTGCTGTTAACGGATTTCAGAGTCTTGTGTTCCAACCGTACTTCTAGAAATCACCGAAGTAGTGGGCGGACGACCACTTGAGTTCATTAGTTTACATGTATATGCAAAAGTAGAACTAATAAGTACTTATATATGTGTATCGTGACAAGTTGTCGTGGACCATAGTTGACCTATATATCGTTTGTGAAGAGTAAAGTAAGCACTGTACACTTGTCACTACTTTAAGCACACTTGACACTAGTTTAAGCCTAGCAATATACTGTATGTCACTATTTGCTCGGCCGGGCTCATATCATCTTCTGATGATAAAGATCGGACACATGACTAATTAACAATAGTTTCAAATTCTTTTCAAAAAAGCTTTTCATCGTTGTCCTTGCTTGCGACTTTGCGATCGAGCCAATCTGAATCCACAGGCCTTTTGCTATCTCCAATCATTATTGTCTGATAGAACATGCGCAGTTTGTCTTCTTGTACGATAGAACATCCACGATTTGTCTTCTTACTCTGAATAGCTAGAGGGGCGACACAAGATCCAGTGCCGCATGATCTATCCTCACTCTCATCAATTCAGAGGGTCGATAGAGAGGAGTGAAAACTTGTCGTGAGGAAACTGCACACCACTATCACTTGCTCTTAGCTTTCCTTTACGTGGAAAATATCGTGAATCCAGACGCAGTGAGATGCTTGTAGCCAAAAAGAAACGCAAAGGAGAAAAAGCTGCGTCGTCCCTATCTGACCGCACTGGTAAGCAACTCCCTAACAATCGTTGTATATATAGGAACGATGTCAACTTGAAATCTTGAATAGTCCGGTTGCTGCCGGCTACGTGTCAAAACATTGTCACAGCTAAGAGCATGTTATTAAATCGCTTTTTAAAATAAGTGTCAGTAAGTAAACCTCTGTTTGGTCAGGGAAAGCAATAGGGTTATTATTATTGGAGGATGCAACTGGACTAAACGTCAAGGTTATGTCTGAATATTGAACTTTAATTTGTAGCTGTTGCATTTTGTCAGAAACAACACACTGCAGTTTCAACATTTTTATACTGTATTCATATACGATAAAATTGCTAGTTTTCATTGAATTGATAGAACTTATTTTGATGTGGTGGGGCATATAATGCGTACATTGGAATCTAGACTTCTCCAGCATATAATGGTCCACCGTTGGGAGGTTTCTTTTTATGCTCTTCACTTATAATCTTCTACAACTTTAAATGAATAAGGAGATGCACTGCGACCAATCGCCGGAAAAAGGGCCACACATATAGGGGTTTCCATTCTTTTTTCCTTTTCCTCTCAATGGGATTATTCTCACATGATGAGACTGAAATTGGCAAGATGAATCAAGAAACATCTGGAGAGTTAGAGGAGTGTTGGTCATGGTAATTTCCGTAACACTATGACAAATTTTTGTTACATTCAACACAGATTTAGATTTCCATTAACATAGAAATTTTGACGAAAAATATACACTCAATATACTTCTATGTTTCTAAGAACTATACAGATGCTTCTCTGAAACTGGATCCAAATTATGTGGTATTGTGAAATAAATGGATTAATTACTTGTGGTTTTGTGAAATTAACTCTTGCAAAAAAAGTAAAGCAAGGGATCGAACTTGCTTAGAAGGCAGAAGCAATTTAGAATCTCTTTTAATTATTTATGATTTATATTATGTGATCTTGGTATAACTAACATATGTTTCTTCTCTGATCTATATGGGAATACAGTTCAACCTTTTCAGTTGTTTTCCTCTTCATAGCACGTCCTAAATTACATATTCTATTTTTCACAGAAAATCATATATCATAATAATCTCTCTTTTTCTAAATGTAATATATAGACCACTAATAATATAGCATGTTTAATGTAGATGACACATCGAAACAGCATTCTTTATATAATGCTACTCTTATAATTTCTAAACAAAAAAAACGTAAACATTTTTTAACAAAGCAATAACAAGGTCGAATCACATGGGAACAAACTTGACATCTTTCTGCCTGAGTTTCTCATGTACAAAAACAGTAGGACCACCACGAGATGTGTGACTTTGTTTACCTTATATTAGTCTATTTTTGAGCATATGTTCCATATTCTATCATTGCTTAGTGGCATCCCATCTGATCGATCCCATGTTAGGCACGTTGTTGCATGATCAACCTATGATGCAAAGATGGAGTTAACACGCCTAGGGAATATTGGCTGCGTGAAGAGAGAATATGAAGAGATAACTGCCAAGGTGAAGCTAAAAAATGTCAATCATCACTTGTGGTGCTTACGTTTAGATTAGTTTATTGGAAGCTTTTCTTTTCCTTTCTTATTACTTGGTTGTTAAAATTTGTGTTAAATGCATATATTGAGTAATTAAATTGTGAGGCTTATCATGTAATGACGGTCACTTTGCTGATTGGCTAGAGCGAGTACACTCGGATCAATCCAGAAAAAGCATCATATAACAACATTAAACGAGAAAGGTGTTTCTTTTAAGATATGAACTATCAGGAGTTCATGATGTTCAACAATAACGTAAATAAAATAAAATAAAATCGTACACACATTTAACAGATTATATGCACTAAAGTTCAGCATATAGCTCGCTTTTCAGAATTTGTTACACCTTGACAAAAGGCTTGCGACAATTTATGACAGATCACAGCATGATAGATCAGATCAGTAATTCACATATAGAATAAAGTTGTAAGTAGTACCGAAGAATCTGACAAGAAGAATTTAGCATATATTTTGTAGCACTTTAACTTTCACTAAAATTGTAGTATCACTTCTAAAAAATTCATCGATGCTGTAATATCATGTGCATTTTCTTCAAGAAAAAGGAAATGTTCAAACAGATTCTTCGTGTTGACTTTCAAAGCCAACCGCCCTTTTAATAGCCGTGTTTCAATATCATGAATCGTATGTGTCAGAAACATTTTGCCTTTTAAACTTACATATATTATTGAATGCAAATGTATTGTGGTTCATACACTTAGTTAATAAATTAAAAGAACATTTGCAAGTCATCATTAATTCTAATCTGATTCCTAATTATCCACTTCTCGTGAGCCTAACAGAAATGTTTATAGGAGAGTGGGGTCTCTGCAATGGACAACCACCTCAATCATCGAAAAGCTTCATGGCCCCTTTGCACAAAGCGACCACTTGGATATGGCGTCACCCTACCCATCCAAATCCAATTGCCAGCCTCAGCCACAAATAATGGAAACGTTACTCGCAACTTTAGTTTGTGGACAACGCCACAATCGTCGTTTCTTGCCATACGACTCTGGCAACAGGGATTTTACATGGACAGAACGCCACGTCTGATGATTAGCTTTGACGTCACTGTGTCGATGTGTCTTTATCTGTGTAACTGTGTACCGACAAATGAATAATGAGTTTCTATTACAAGGGTGGAATGGAATCTAAATTATTCAGCATCCAATCAAACGTGGAAGAGAACTATTATCTGTTTAATTAGGGAAGCGTCGTCTTCATCAGAAAATTGTTATCCGGTGGATCGCAACAAAGCGGCATAAACATGTTGAACATTATTGACTTGTGTACTGATCGGCGTTTACTCTTGCAGTTTCCCATTATTTCCATCATCTAATACTTAGTAGGATACTAGGATGCATGGCAATGTTGTAAAGGAACTTGAGTGTTAGAGCCGGAATACGGGTTAGGCTGAGTGAATGTTGTGCTTGGAGAAGAACAATCCGACGCCGTTTCTTCCCAAGTTGCACCACTAATGATGCTATTTTAGTGTCACAGTGCCTATCAACAAACCAGACAGCCAACAAGTGGCCTTCCCAGTGTCCCTTGTGAGTTTCACACCGCTCTTGCCGAAAAGACATTTTGCTTAAATTAGTCCATGCATGTTGTGCCATATACAATAACTAAAAGTGATAACCGAAAGCAAGGTATCGTCGATAAGAGAAACACGTAAAAGCTAGGAAGTTTGGCACGAAAAAAATCCAGAATTACTCACCTACGATGATCCCGATCGATTTCTCCATCCTAGCTCAAGTCAAGTCATGCAAGATGCAACTAAACCAAAAAAAAAAAATCGATCCAACGATATATTCTCTTGGGAAGCCAAAGATATGCAGTGATATGTAGGAGAAGGATCTACGAAAACACATGGAGTGCTTGGATATGCCAGTGCCGCCCTTTTTTAAAGCTCACTAGACATGCCCATATTTGCAAGCTACCATACTTCTAGGCAGGCTAGGCTAAAGATTCTCTCAAAACCGAAAAGGAAAACAATAAAAGAAATAAAATGTTTAGACAATCAGCAGCTCAATATGGTGGACCAAACCGAAGTCTTCTCTCTCGGACGGGATAGAGGGCAGGGAGATAATTTCTCTCTCTTATGCTTATGCAAAGCAAAGCTGTTGTGGCCGCCTATAAAAGGGCCGTCACCAACCCGGCCCTTCTTCGCAAGAACACCACGAGTTATTAGCTTAGCTAGCAGAGCAAAGCTCAGTCACCAAACAAAGCCACAGCAGCCACTCGCCACCACTACCTCTCCTAGCGCGAGCAAATAATAGTAGCAGACAAGACAGAGACGAAGACTGCAACATGTACCACCATTTCCATGGCGAGGTGGCCAGCCTCCGCTTCCTCTCCCCTCCCAACCCTTCCTCCTTCGCCGCGCACCACCACATGAACATGGCCTTGCCGCCTCAGGCCTACTTCCCCCCGTGCTTCGAGCCAGCGTCGTCTTTCGACGAAGACGCCGCTCTGATCGGCGTCGACGTGGATGGCTTCGAGCTTGACACGGTCGTCCGGGAAGCGGCTCACGTCGCCGGAGGCAATGGCTCGCCCATCAGCTCCGGCTCGGGATCCGACGGCGGCGGCGGCTATCCTCTGAACGCTCCGGCGGCGGCCGCCGCCGAGGAGGAGCGGCGGCGCCGGCGGATGGTGTCGAACCGGGAGTCGGCGCGGCGGTCGCGTATGCGCAAGCAGCGGCAGCTCAGCGAGCTGTGGGCGCAGGTCTCGCACCTCCGCGGCGCCAACCGCCGCCTCCTCGACGAGCTCAACCGCGCGCTGAGGAGCTGCGCCGAAGCACGACGCGAGGGCGCGCGGCTCAGGGACGAGAAGGCCGAGCTGGCCAAGAAGCTCGAGCAGCTGCTGGAGAAGGGCGCCGCCGCCGGTGGTGCGTCCTCGAGCAGCCACAGTTGCTCAGCGTCGGAGCGGTGCAACAACACCAGTACTACTAGTACTTCTGATGAGTGAACACATTATTATCCGACCCAATTTTTTTACTTGAGAGGATAATTAATTATATCAATAAGAACATGTATAATTAAGCAAGGATAATGGGTGGAGATGTACGCATACATGCACCTTCTGAGAGATTCAATATTTTTGTCTAACAGTTGTTCAGATACTTAGCCTAAGTAAACGTTGATCAGATCATCATGCACGTCCAGCTATTTGCAAGTTGCAAATCTTCAGTCAATGGAGCAGTAAGCGGAAAGACCGAAAGATGAGCAAAAGCTAGCTAAAATGGGGTCGTAAACCGACCAACTGGGCCGCTAGTTCGGCAAGCGTGATCTCCCTGTTTTTACAGGACTGAGACTGAGACCTGTTAGTTTCCAGTGAAATTTTTGTGTGCCTTAAAATGGGAGAGGTGCCTAAAAAGAGTAGCCATAATTTTGTACAACTGATGCCATGCATACATGGGTCCAACTTGTGCTAAATTTTTCCCTATACTGAACTGTAAGCTTTTTTGCTGTCAACTTCTACTGGCTTCTGCTTTTTCTAATTCACAACAGCAGCAGGAGTACGTATCAGTATCGGACAAGTTTCGGGCATATCTATCAGGTATATGCAAACAGTAACATCAAAATCTTGATGGGAATCACATATCCTATATTCTGATATTCATTGGAGATGCCTATCGAAGAGGATTCCAGGGAACCTTAAGCAACAATCAATAGCATGTGCTGCAATACAAAATCGTCTTTCGTTCTTCTAAAATATACAAATCAGCATTATGAATATTTAAGCCTCGAATGCAATAAATAAATAATGTTCACTTGGGAACATATGAATTCGCATGGGAATTTTAGTTACAAATGTGCATAGGAGCTCCTGAGATTTTACTGTCAAATGTAAAAGATGGCTAGGAACTCTGGCAGAGAACGGACACGCAAGATTGCACTTGGCCACACGAGAAATACACTGCGACAGCAAAATTGTGTGGCTCAGAATTGGAAGGGCAAACAGTGCACTAGCACTAAGAAAAATGCAGAAGAACAAAAACAGATCTAGGACCTGAGGGAGAGGGAGCATTGGGCGTGCAAGTGCGGCATCAGCTCAGGACTGTCCAAGGGTACGTGTGAACACAGGGGAGAAAGGCAGACACCAGCATGAGATGCTCACATCACAGGGCCCAAGCAACAGTAATGAAAAGGCGCAGGGGCACTGGCTTACACCACCAGGTGCGGTGGAACGAGCACCAATGCACCATGCAATGTCTCGCAGTGGTGCCAATGAGCTTTCCTTATAGAACGAAGAAACAACTGGAAAGTACAGGAGGCAAAGCACTTCAACAAACTGTCCCTCCCAGGAGCCAACTTACCAGCGCAGGGTACAGTTGCATGAAGATTAGAATGGCTGCAGTCAGGTGTATTCATCCATCGCTCATCATGATTCCAGGGGCAATTCGAGATTCCAAGCCGTAGCTTCTCAGTTCCCATTGATATTGAAGATACATTGAAATAAATGGATCCCGAGGAAACAGGATGTTGGTACAACAAACAGAATATTAGGCGACAAAGCACTAGTGCCCTACAAATGACAGCATTTAGGAAAAAAAGAATCAGAAAATATGCAAAGATTATGGATATGACTACAGGTAGAAAGTTGAAACACCCATGTGGACAAATAGTGTCAATACCATTCCCGGCAGTATTGGTAACAGGTGTCATTATACATGCTAAAGCATCTACAAACCGAGATTTGGCTTTAGTTTAAACCATTATTAAGATAACTCAGGTCCCTTACAAGCTCCAAGTCACTTGATTTAAGGATAACAACTGACAAGTCAAAGTTAGTGACCTAAACCACCCAGCCCTTGCCCATCAGAGATAGTTGCCAAATGCAGTTGTTAAGAGATGTCTGCTGCTATGAGGTGCTTAATTTTTGGACATGGCTTCACCGGCATGAGATAGAGAGATGTCCTTCTCAGTACAGCTCTCTTCTCGGTAAACTTTTGCTGGATCTGCAAATAACCTTGTAAATGGCCACCTGTAAACAAAGGCAAATGGTTTCTGCAATGAAACTTCTGGTTGGTATTTGGAAAAGCTATGTGAGAGAATCACACACCTGCTCAACTGAATGGTCTCAGACTGTATAACAATTTCTTCAAACATGTTGCCTGTTCACATCATGTTGACAACAAAAATAAGAGGGGACAAAAGAAAGATGCATACACCTACTGTGAGTACAGACCTATCATCGACAGCTGACTGACTAATCAGAGAAAAAACAGGTAAACTTGACTGCCATGCTTGTTTCTTGTTTGCACAAAATATGAAAGATATGGGAATTAATTTCTCATGATGCTGCAATTTTATACTAACATAAAGGCTTTCAGTGATTCATCAGTTACAACATGCAATCCAAACTCATATGATCAGCATTCTGGAGTTTTAGGAATATTAGGCTTGGCTACTAAGCACATAATGGATTTCAGTATGCATATATTAGAGTGTCAAGTCATATCTTTAAACCAGAACCTATATACACATTTGGATTAGGAGAATGGTTTTCACAATCTACGTGTTGATACACGCATCAGTATTAACACAGTCAAATGTGCCTTGAGGTTGATGTAAAAAAATATATTTAAAAACCCAGCACATATTTCATTAATTGTAAATTAAAGTCCCCAAGCTCCCTTGGCTTTTCTATACAATACAAGTTAGTTTCAGAAACATAGGATTCATATATTGCAGAAAACATTTCACTCAGACTTAGTAATAGAGACAATAAATACAAATTGTTTAGTCGACTTTCATTTTTAATTTATTAATTGCTGTTTACTTGAGAGTAAAAAAATTCTGAAAGATTACCAATGACGTATCAATACAGAATGTCAGTTAACGTAACCATACACAAAGACCGTAATTTACAAAGTCATTCAGTTGTTACAAGTTACCTTTTTCGAGAGTTTTGCTAGAAAAATGTTTGGCCTTCAATCGTGCTGCAAGCGTAGCCTGATACTTCTTGATTTTCTCGGCATGCTCCTCGGATTCTAAATGTCTATGCAGAGTAATAAAGAATGTTTCAGCGTATGATTTCATGATTTTTCATAGTCGCCAAGGAACAGCACAACTTGACACATGGAATGCATAAGTTAACAAGTTAAGTTGTATGATAAAAAGGAACAGGATGTATAATGTATCCAACTAAATTGTTTAAAGATTTACTTTCATACAATCATTGTGTATGTATGGATCTATAATTGTGGAGAGAAATGACAATAATACAAAGAAAAAAAAAGACTTAATTTGAAATAAATGAATAGAGTTGCCTTCCATGGGCGTGGATTAACATGACTTTTGATACAAAGAGTGTCATAGCAGTAAGAAAAAGCTTAGAGAGTCCTTCATCTGATGCAGTATTATGATATATCCAATGCATGCACTTCTTACATTCTACCATGAAGATTTGGCATGTGAGTTCATGTAATGTATGTACGCAAACTCGCATTATTCTAGAATGAACGAACATCTGTTGCCTTCAGTCGTCCCAGTTCCAAGTTACTAATATTCATGTTCCAAAGCTTCTTATGGCCAGTTTATCCACACTAGAAGAAATAATTGTTGTGCCAGCAGGAATTTTGTCATAGGGTCATATATTTCACAACAATATTTTGCACATTGGACTGCAATCTAGCTTCCCACACTCTGTTCTACAACGAAAACTATAAGAAACAGCAAGGCCGAAATCATTGCAGAACATTCATGCGAGTCACTCGGCCCATATGTCATTCACTCAGGTGGCTCCATATACATGATCAAGTGTAAATATTTTCTTAGTGGCAAATTTGTAAAAAAAATTTATTCCTGGTCAGTTTACGCTAGTACTATCATTTAAGCACCCACAATACAGCGTACACATGCACACAACGATGCGCATGTAGTCATGTAGGGGGGGGGGGGGGGGGGGCACGAAACTACGTCCATGGAATCATGAAGATTGATTATCAACGGAATTTCTCAGGAAACCGTTTTAGCAATACAACGTGTGACAATGAGCTGAATTCCTGAACCCAAAGCGGGATAATGGGTAGGTGCAACACTACTGGCGATTGCACAAACACGGAGCGGAAGGGAGGAGGGGCAGACGAGAGGGCATTACGAGTGGTATTGCTCCGGCGGAATCCGGGTGGTGGTCTCCTGCGCCCCTGCGACGGAACCTTCCTCCTGCGCGGGGAGAGATCGGGAACCCTAGGGCTCGGTGAGCTGAACGCGAGATGAGACAGGGACTTGAGAGCGGCGAAAGGGAGTGAGGGCAGGAGAGGTAGTACCTCGACGGATTGACGCTCCCGCGTCCCGGCGGAGGCGGCGGCCAGTGCTCCTTGCGGAGGCGGGGCGCCGGCGGTTGGAGGCCACGGGGAGAATGCCATTGGATGAATGTGATCAGTGCTCAGTTTTTTTTTCTCGAATACGTAGGAAAGTAGTCTAAATCTACAAATGTTTTTAACTCGAATACTCTAGTGGGACTACTCGCTAAAGAAATAATCTAATAATTTTGTGTCCACCTTGAACCAATACTTAACATTTCGTTTTTATTAGCTACACCACTACACCACATAGATGTGTTGTGCTACATCTATTATTAAATTGTCACATATTTTACCCAACACAATGTCTTGAATCATGTTTTCTTGGCAAAGGAGATCTGCTATCACAATATTGTTTTTCTTCCTCCCCACGACATCGCATATCAGTCATCATCGTCGTCGCTCCATCATCGATCCGGAGAATCTTCAGCTACCCCCCCCCCCCCCCCCCCCCCCCCAAGTTCTCATCCTTCAGCCTGCACCTTCAAGATCAGACCAAGCTATGTTGCGAGAAACCGGCAAGCTTGAAGTCAGGAATGGAAGTGACATTGAATCAAGAATATAAATATTGTTATTTTCTTTCCAGTTGAAAAGTGTCGATTTTTTCCTCTGGACATATATTCCCTCTGTTTTTTATGCTTTGATCGCAACATAGCGTTGGGCTGCAACTGCAGGTGACCAAAACAGCCATAACAATATCAAACAGCCGCAGCCACAGCAAAAATAATAATAATAATTCAAACAATATATATAGCACCGGTCAGTTTAATTCTGAATTAGTTGCCATCATATTAAAGAGAACGTGGGGAGTAATTGTACAACAGAAGTGCGTGGGGAGTACTAGATATGGATTTAGTATAAGATATCTCTACTTCCGGTTTTTGTATGAAATTTGAACAATTTTGTTTTGTTTTTTCTACCTAGTCTCTTATGCTTCAGTTGATATGTGCAGCAGCAAAAAGTTACTAACCAAATATCAATATCATTTTACCCTGTTTTTGAAGAGGGCAGGGTCTTGCTGAAACTGAAAGGATAGCAGATATATCTTGTGCCTCTGCCTCTTCCTAGGGCGCCATCGGCAAGTTCAGAGTTAAGACCTCATCAGAGTTGTATCCCTGCAGATTATCAGAACGATGCCGAAGTTGCTTTTCGATGCTTGCTGTTACGGGTTGACAAGAATCCTACATAAATGGCAGGTGATAGCTACAACTTCTGTTATGCCTCATTGTGTTACGCAGACCTGCAGAATACGTTTCTATTGTTATCAATCGTAACAGCAAATCATTGGCACGAAGGCTGCTTAATTGCGGCATGCTGTTGCCACCACATATTAGAAGAGGCGCAACCGTACGCTGTTTAATTCGTGTATAAAGTATAGCAGCTCATTGTTGCCACATTACACAAGGTGATTGGTGCAAAAAAGCGACGCATTAGCTGTACTCCTGCTCTCCCTTTTTTTCATATATTCTTCTAGAACGTGGGACTGATTATTTATTTATTTTGTTTGTTTGGTGTGGATATGAAAAGAGCAGCCCTGTTTTAGTACATATAAACCAGCTTACATCATTGTTGGTTTGGTTATGGCTATTGATTAGCTTTGGTCTGTGATGGACAAATCATTGTTTCCACCCTGTCCAGAGCATGTGCAGCAATTGCCGCCTTAATGCTGCATGAGTGGTATGGTTAGACAAATATTCCTCCCTGGAGTTCAGGCCACATAATTCTTCTGTTAGTATTTGTTATATACTTACCACATGATGGGCATCCACACCCAACAGATTATTTCAGGCTAAGTCACCTGCTCTCAGCATCTGCTTAGCTCAATGCTCAAGAATGTGAGTTGGCAAAGCAGAAGGAAAGGTAGCAGCAGCAGGAGGATAGGAGCAACGCTTTGCCTGTGATACATGCATGTTCCTGTTCTTTAATTCGAACTGTGTGTTTGGTTGAACTTAGGTTGTGATGATTGGTGAATATTCTTTGCTGAGATGTTATGGCGAGCTTGTAGGAAAAACAACATGTGTGCATGTGCCCTCTCTTCTGAATAGTGTTTGTAATATTTTGACGCCATATTCGTAGAAAAACAAATGCAGTAACATAATATATGCACCCATTCCTATCAGGACGTATTCTGGCATTCTAGATACGGGGCACGTAAACAAATAATCAAGTAGTCTAACTTTTATTTTCTTTTTACTGTAATCTGCATGCTTATACCTTGAGAAATCCTCAAATAATCCATCTGGTCAGTACTTAGGTTCTGACTTGTGAGTTAAAGCAGTGATCATTAATATCTACAAACACAGGAGAATATGCAAGTTCTGCAAGCAACATTGAAAGCAGAGGGCCGGAGAACAATAAGCAGAGGTTTACAGTAGATTTACATGGTAGTAATGGCTAGCCTACTGCTACTGGGTGGTCAGCAGGCTGGAGAACGGAAGGCAAAAATAAGGACCAAAAATAAGCCTTCCTTTGATCTCCATGCATGCTCCTAACAAGATTTGAGCTTAATAATAACAAGCAATGGCGAAAAGATGCATGAGAGACATCCTAGTACAGTGATTCTAATACACCTGATGGTTTGGTCAATTTACCAGAAGAAGAAGCTTCTTCTCGAAGAAGTGCCTTTCTTGCTATGCCCTCGCCTTGATGACTTGCCTTCTCCTCCTCCGCCGCCTTTGTCAACCTTGCCGGACTTCTTGCGGGACCCGTTCGAGAACCTGGTACGGCCGCCGTCTTCTTCGTCCCCCCCGTCGTCGTCCTCGTCGGCACCGCCGTAGCCGCCTCCACCGTCACGGTTTCTCCCATGGCCTTCGTCTTCACCTTTGCCGCGTTCGGGCAGGGACGAAGGCGCCTTCACTTTAGCTGGCCCAGTGGAAGCGTCAGAGGCCAGAGAATCATCGTCGGCATAGTCGTCGTAGGCCTTGCCGCTTCTACGCCTGCCATTGATGTAGCCATAGCCGTCATCCACGCTGCTTCCTTCGCTGCCGCTTCCTTTGCCGCTGCCGCTGCCATCGTCGCCGTCAATGGGGGAGGCGAGGTACATTGTCCAGCCGGACTCGCTGCTGTTGCAGCCCTCACCGTCGTCCCCGGTGATATGGGAGGTGGAGGATTCCATGGCAGGAGAGGGAGAAGCGACAAGGTATGAAAAAATAAATACTAAAAGAAGCCTACAGCTAGGCAAGGAGGGAATTCGGAATTGCAGTTTGTAGAAAGAGATCAAGAAGAACTGAGGAAGCAGTTTGGAGTCTGAGCTTGAGAGAGAATGAATACTCCTACTGGATAAGAAGAGTTGGGAGGAACACTGGCTATAGGTGCCCTGTATTTATGCTTCTTCTGGGCAGCTCATCAATGCAAGGCTGAGGAAGCCATTGTTGTCGCCCTTGTCTCTACTTCCCCGGCGTGGAGAGAACATTGAAGCCTCTGACACCCGGCCATCTTCTTCTTCACAGGAGGAGAGGGTGGAGAGGGGATGGAATGCAGCGGTAGGACCGCAGCGAGAAACGCCAAGATTTTTGCTGGATGCGTGTGCGTGTGTATGCGTGCGGCCCCCTGTGCGCGCGCCTGTGTGCCGGTGTTGAGATGCGTCAGGATTGAGGAAGAGAGGAGGGAGGGAGGGCTGCAAGAGGGGGAAAGACAGTGTCCTTAAATGGGAAAGACAGGCTATCCCTCCAACTCTCTCATAACTTTCCCAACCATTTTGTTCTTTGCCTTGTCACCAAGCCCAGAGGAGGAAGCGGAGGCCTGTTTCCGATGCAGCGTTTTACAGGGCCTTCGGGGCTGCGTTGCCCATGTGGCCTCGGCTCATGGTGGGGGCCTAGCTTCTCTGGTTGACACACAAGCACGCGCAGCCAGTGGCTAGGCTGCTAATCTGAAGCTTGTGATCATGAAGACGAAGCAGGCTAGTAGAGAGAAGTGCTGCATTTAGCAGCCATTTGCTGGTTTCAGAAAGAGGCCATGCATGCATAGGACGCAATGATGGGTTAAGCGCCTCAGCTGAGTTGTGTTGTTCATGTGCTGTATTATTCGATCTCCCTTGCTGGCGCGAAGGATCTTCACAACTTCATCCCGTATCCAACGAGGGTGGGACGTGAGTTTCGAAACGATAGGCTGCCCTGCCTGCCGACTCATGTGCCGAGCCTGAGCCTGAACACTGTCGGCCTGTCACTCGAACATTGCGGAGCTGGCTGGCTGGCGCCCCTTCTCCCCCGGAACCGCAAAGAACGACGACCGATTGACGCGTGACAACGCCGGCTTATCTGAAAAAAAGAAAAAACTTTTTACCCTGTCGGTCACCGTGCAAGTTGACTTCACATCTCGCACGCACGCACGCACGCACGTGATCGGTGATGAGTGACCCGGCGAAGAGAAGAAGCTGTTCCGCCAGCTCGCATCATCACGCTGCTACCGGCACACAGTGGAAATGTTCCCCCCGCCCTGTCGTCCGTGCCGTCCCTGACCCGCCATGCACGCACACAGCACAGCGCGCGTCACAGGCTGCGGCTCTGGCCCTGCGTCGCGTCCATTGTCCCGCCGGGCACGTGCGCGCTGTGGGTTCTCGCTGCCGCGCCTGCCCGGCCAATGGCGCTCGGCCCGTTGCGCGCTCGCGGACAGCCGCACAGCACAGCCCGGGCTCGTCAGTAGTAGTAGTAGTGTCCAGTCCTGCCGTGCGATGCGTGCCCCGCCGTCGCTTACAGGTGCAGACGTGCACATGGCGAGGAGGAGAGGGATGAGTAAATTTCCCCTTCCTTCCCGGTTCCCGTCGGCCGGGCGGGGTAGGTGAGTTGAGTGGAACGTGCTTGTTCCCTGCCTGTGTCAAACTGGACTGGACTGGATTTTCTTCCTATAGCCGCGCTGCCTGCCCCTACACAATCTTGCACGGCCCTTCAGAATCACGGGTCCAATCGCGCGCATAATTGTGCCCGTTGTTTAGTTTTCTCGCTAACTTCCCCTCGCCTCGCTGATTAGTCAGTGCGCGTGGACGTTCCTGCCTGCCTCCTTCGGCTGAAAAGGTCAATGGATAAACAAAAATAATGCGTTCTTCGAAAAGTAGAGCGGAAGAGAAAAATATGATTGGAGTTGGGGTTGGGGAAGTGAAGCGGCAGCGTTATTATACGGCGGCTGTGGGAAGGAAAGGATACGTGTGATGGGATGTGTGGTGTGCTGTGTGCAGTGTACCTGGGCTCAGGCAGGAGGGAGGGTGATGCGACCCATGTCAGCGCATGTGGCCTTCCGTGCGCTCGTGCGTTGATGTGTCCGCCTGCCGGTGCCGCGGCCACATGAAGCCCGACCTGCGACCGAGCGCGGCAGCAGCGGGAGGCGCGCTAATCAGCGGGAGCTGTGCTGCTCTACCCTGTTCTGCTCTGTTCTCTTGGTACGCGCCAACGCAAGCTGACCGTTGATGGAAAGGTACTCCTACGTCACTGTGCCCACAGTGGGGAAAGGAAGATAAAAAGTCACTCTCTCCGGATTCAAACGTATATGATGTTACAAAACATTTCTCGATCAGTTCCGTTTAAAAAAATAATAATAAATTAGCATTTTTGTTTTTCATTCAAAACTTGAAGCAAATCAACTAAGGTAAGAGCAAATGTATAATAACTAAGATTTGGATCGATATATAGGGGGACAGAAGTGAATTTTGTAAACATGTACATATATGAAAATCAACTTAGCACCTCGATTTCATATGTTTTTAAAGGAAATGTCAAAATAAAGATTCCATGCCTAATGACACAAAAATAATAGATAAGTAGTTTCATCTTTACAACAAGTTATAGAACAACCATAGTCCTCCATTTCCAACATATCAGATTATTAGGACCAATGCACCTGTATGTACCTAGGCAAACATTTTATGAGCAGACAATTGCACAAAATAATCCCTGAGTACCATGCAGCAGTACTTATTTAGGTGATGGGTCTTGTTTTTGAGCCAATTTCCTCTATGTCACTGAAATTTTTTGCAGTTCTTTATATGCCACTAAAATTTTTGAAGTTCCCTCTATGTCATCCACTTAAATTTCTATGTCCTGTATGTCATTGGCGATAGTGCTTAACATTTTTCGCTATTTGCTACTAGCTCACAAAAGATACTTTCTTTACTCTAAAAATTCTGAAAATTTGTAAATCTATAGAGTAACACGTGAGGAACATTTTTTATTGTTAAAAAATATTTTGGTTCTATAGCATTTTTGAATTTAAAATTGGTTAACATGGCAAAGCGTTAAGCTTTAATAACATAAAACATTTTCTATGTTCACTAATTTTAAATTCAAAAAGAAAGAGAATAAAGACATGTGATAATAACACAACATTTTCTTATGTGATTCTCTATTAGTATAAAAATTTACAAAAAAATTAGGATAAATAAATTATACAATAGCACGGAAGGAATAGGGAAAATTTTCAGTGACATATAAGGAATTTTCTTCTTGTTTTTCCATTGGGTATTATAGAAACGTGCACTTAGATATTATTTTCTGAAAAGGATGTGCTTCGATATTAAGAAAGTGTCAAGAATTTGGATCAAAATGTCGATCAAATTCTTCAAGGAGGTTATCACAGTTGTTTGCTGGATTATTTGGTGCCAGCGTAATGGACTAATGGTGCCATCTTCAAGAATGAGAATTCCTTAGTAGAAAGATGAAAAATCAGATTCAAAAAAAGAATGTGCAAATGTCTTGCTTAGAGCAAAACCTAGCTTGAGGGAGGAGCTTGAATCTTGGCTGGGTAACATATAACTTTATTAGGTCTCTCTAGGGGTCTCAATTTGGCCTACAGACTTGTAAAATGTACATCGATTTTTTTTTATTTTCTTTATTATAAAAAGACAGAAAGTCCTTGTTGGTTTGCTAAAAACAATATATACATCTATTTACTTAAAACAGAAAGAGTATCAAAATAAGTGAATTTTAGGATGGAACTTGTACTATATGACCGATTAAATCATCATTCACCTCGACGATAAATTACTCAGGTTCTCATTAATCCTTTCTTCGCTTATCCCCTTATTAAGACAAGCAAACGGAGGTTCCAGGATATCTCCCTCTTGTTACTAGTAGAGATCTACCTCCTTTTCTTCTCCTTTTTCTTCTGCATAAAAGTTATCTCTCCGTTCTCTAGTAGGAAAGGGAAAAGAAAAGGAAAGAAAACTCTGAGTAATTCTACAGGTTATTATGAAATGAGTTTTAGATATTCCATATCGGGTGGTGAAGTGAACTCAAAGGCAATCAGAATGGCAACATAAATTATTTTTCAATACACATGAGAGGAAGAACATCAAGTTTTTTCACGAATGAGTACAATACATGTAACACATATATTTACATACACGCACGAGTAATTATCCTATGAACACACATGCATACCCCTATCTCTACGAGAGCTTTTCTAAAAGATCAAGTCGGCTTAATATTAAGATTTACAAAGTCATCATAGACACATGAAGTCTAAAGGAACATCGTCCTCTACCCCAAAAAAAAAATGTAAATATAACTAGTGTAAAATTTGGACCCAGGTGGATTAGTTCTATCGCAACAAACTTAACCCGCTGAGCTATTCTCAGCTTGTTGGAAGAACACCAATTATACATATTATTAATTGTGGTATGAAGGAAAATAACCAATAGACTGGCGTGATCATCAAGACAATCACATCATTCAAGTGAGTGGTGCGGAGCAGTAGCTGAGATGTATGTTTACTCAAATTTGACACACTTTGAGTTGCAACGATATTATTCCTTAACGGCTCTCAATATTGAATAGGTGGATACCTATTAATAGCAGGAGAAATTAAACGTGAATAAGTCAATATCAAACTAAAAAATAGGGAAAATATAATAAGTAAATTATCTATTCTTTTCTATTAACTTAGTTTTTTTATGTGTAACTAGTCGGTGCATTATAACTTAACATGGTAACGAGTAGAGGTTTTGAGTTTAAGTACTGGTAACCATATTTTTTCGCAGAGCCGCACCTATTTTCACGGTTATGCTCCAAGGTGGTTACACGTGATGGAAAATATTAAATTATAAGTGAATTGTTTATCCGTCTCAATCAATTTAGCCTTTTAGGTATAACTGATTGATGCATAAGTAATTTAACAGCTTCACCATATAGAAGGAAGAGTTGTCGTGGCATGGTGCATCGCCTCGTCCAGCTTCTACAAAGATGGAATTCGTGTAAGCAAACGGACATGTCCCCGTGTATAAAGCGAGGCTGTGAAGTCAAGGCGACACGGCGTACGTATAGTCCTTCCTGTTTCTATACTGGTGCGATCAGCCGATCAGGTTGCTGGGATTCACTGGACTGAAGCTGCTGCGGGTGTTAACCCCAACTAACGAGTGGATTACCAAACTGATAAGTAACTGTGTTACTGTGTCAAACTAATGCAACAGGAAGACGGCAGAAGCAAGCAGACAAGGTGTGACACAAACACACAGTTGATTTGTTTGGTTGAATTTGCAGGAACAGGTACTTTGCCTCCAATAACACTTCACTTGATTCATTGGTTGATATCCACCATTATAAATCATGGCATATTGTCATTTTATTCGCAGCATTGTCGGCCCTCAAAAGAAAAAAAAAGTTAGGTAACAGTACAATGAGTGGTAGGTACAAAGGCTTGTGATAAATTTGTCATCTGCACGAACGAGAATATAGTTGACAGTGTCAACGTCACAAAAGATTGCAATCGGAACGATCCAATTGTGTAGGCAGCTTCTTACCTGAAGTCAACCACCGGTTTCTCTTCTCAATGTTGGACAAACTCAGGGAATACGTAACAAGATGACATGGGATGGGAAGATACTCAGCAGGGAGCAAAATGTAAGTCTCGGCAGCTTTATTGCTTTAGTAACAGACCCTACAAAATTGGAACTGCTTATTACTAGTACTAGTCTACTAGTAGTATTTGATATCTCAAAAATATCTCGCATTTCATGACACACTGTATGATTCCAGTTCGTAACTCATAAAACCTACAGAATCTTCAAATCTCACGATATTGAATTAGTTTTCTGGTAGTACATTTAAAATATTCCAAGTCAGTGATCACTTGTTATATTATTCTGTATATATAATTAGGATAATTTGAAGGCAGTTTGAGTTTTAAGTACCGACTATAAAATCTAGTGGAACGAATATAAGCATCGGTTCTCAGTCACTGCCGCCCTGCATTTCTTGTCTGTTCACCTCGCACAACTGTGCAATCACTTCCAGCGATGCAATGTGCATGGTCAGAAACCTAAATCTGCAAGGAAGCAAGCAGTTGAGATTAGCTCGATTGCTACAGTTCTTTATCACCATTTATGCATAGATTAAATTGTGTGACATAAGAATCTTGGAAGTAGCCACGCATAACCGCTTGCTAAAGATATCTTTAGATTAATAGCCCATCAAACAAGGAAACTTCACCAGGTAGGCAGGTAGAGTGAAATATCAGGAGCCGGTGGCAGCATTGTTTCATAGGCCATAGCCCCTCTCATGGGTGTAGCTTGTTGCTGGCAACAAATGATGCAAGTTTAGGACAACACACAGGAACAGCCATGCAGAAAGGAGGAGCAGAGAAGAAAAGGACCTGCATTGACTTGTTTAGTAGTTGATCATGCCATCCTTCTTCAAGCTTGGTCCTGTCCTTATGGGTTTAGTTGGCTCAGTTAGCTTTTTCATTAACTAACAAAAACGCAGATAGGCACCTTTCTACCTAAGATAAGATAAAGTTACCTCATATATATACTAAATTTGAACAACCCACATTGCAATCTCCTGCGACCAAATCACTAATCAGTTATATGAACATATCAAAACTCGTATAAAATTATACAAAGCATTGTATGTATATTTGGTATTCAGTTTGCCACTGTAAATATTCAGCATTTCTTCATGTTCTGTTTTATGCATGGTCTCATAGTTTTTGCCTTTTTAGATCAGACACAGGACAGAGATAATAGCTTTATCCTGTAAGTTCCTAACCAACCTATCTACTTTTGAAAAGAACAACGAAGAAGAAAAACTCTGGGTACTACTGTACTATAGGACTTGCAGACTACAGCCTCCGCTCCCAGATTTTTTTTTGGTTTGCAGTTACTGCATTCTTTCTCTTCATCCATCGTTGGCAAATCAAATCCATATATTCACACCAGCGACCTGTTTCAGCGGAAGTGTATTAAAGTAGTAAATTGGTGGCGCTGCTTGTGGTAAGGTATAAGGGAGGTATTTACCGAAACAAACATTTTTTTCTTTACATCTTTGTCTATTCATTATTCAAGCATACACCAGCCGTCCGGACATTGATCCTAAACCAAAATTGAGCTGTATGGACTGTCCGGATGTCCCCCCCCCCCCCCCCCCCCCCCCCCCCTACGCCAAAAAAAATGGAGGGAGTACTTCGTAGTAAGAGAAGATTATCATGGAGTAGTAGGTACCTACAACATTTTTCTTCAGATTTGCAAATCCCGCACAAGCTTCAAGCAATTTGCTGCTGTAAGTGTAGTTCAGGTACTGTTCCGATGCTAATGCTAACTTGCTACGCAGGTAATGACGATGATACTAGAGCAGATATATACGGATTCAAATAACTAGCTAGCTAGATCATAGAATACGTGTCCAATGTAAACGAAACACGTATGCGTAGTCAATACATGACAGGAACAGTATAGATAAAGATGTACTTGGAAACATGTCAAAATAATGATTATTTTTGTAAAAAATCATTATAAACTGCTTATTAGATGGCAGAAAAATGTCAAAAGTATCAGGCACATGAGATCTAGTGGTCTACAGATATACTATATGCTGCAGTATATACGGGTCCTTACACCGGGTGGCATCATGACATAAGCTACCATATGCCACTTCCTGACAGGCGCCGTATAACCTTCGACGCTTGTCTCATCTAGTCTGTAGTGGTCATAAGCACCGCGATTTTAATTTGTGAGTGTGCTGGATATCTGAAAACTGTCGAGTACACGTTAGTACGCATGATGTAGTTCAGCGGTCAATGCTTATACCAGAGGTCTGCTGACTTCTTTTTTAGCGGAAAACAGTGTGGTCTGACTTTCACATGTGTTGCTCATGCTTTGTGTTCTTGTGCATAAGTGTATTGACATTAGGTTATTTCTGCTATAGTTAGTTGAGCAACTGGCATTTCTAGTTTGCAGCGGAAAAAGAAAGGTTGTGTACCTGACGAATGTGCCGATTTGAGAACCAACTCCATTCCTACATTCAACCAGCCTTAATTCACTCCAAATTTAATTTATCATCGATCACTGTAGGAGTGTCCCATAAGATAAGGAGGAACAAGAAAATACATGGGATGCATAGTCGTCATAGAGTGGACCATCACCTCCACAGAGAGAAAGAGGGAGACTTCTGCAAAGGTGGTGGAAGGAGAAGTTCAGACCTTTGGAGTTGGGAGGGTGGGACAGGTGATCCGAAGAAACTATCTTATTTTTGCGTGGACAGGCCTCCAAACGAAGCATGCATGGGAACAATTCGCGCTGACGCAACGCCCGTAACCATTTCGCAAAGCGAGAGCCGGCAGAAAATCTCACAGATTTGATGGGCGTTGCTGGCTGGCGGCTTCTGCCGAGTGCTGACCATGCACGGATCGTTCCTCCTCTGGTCTGGTCGCTATTCTTTCTCGAGCAGGACGCAGACAGCTGCCGAAGAAAGCCATTCGGTTCCTTCGCCCTGACTCAACCAATGCAAGCTTCTTCGCTGCCAGCAGAGGCCAAGCAGCTACGTGACAACCTGCATGAACTCAGCCAATCATTAATAATAGCATGTATTTCTACATTATTGTTAATTATGTTGCTGCGTGTGTGTATTCAAAATGCGCCACCTAACCAAACGTGCATCAGCCATGCAGGCAAAAGTGTATTTGCTTTTGACTTCTAGTATGTACGTACATAGTTCGTTTGTATTCGGTCCAATTTTATTAATCTCTTTCTCTTCTTGATGCAGTGGCATGCAATTCTCTTGTGTTATCAGGAAAAAACAATTAATGATACATGAGGAGAGAATTACTTATTGAATTTCATTATTCCATACAACGTTTGTGTGGTTGCAGAAAGATAACTTGTTTGCTTAAAACATATCGGGAGTAGTTCTGTGCAGAGCTAGCCATACATAGAAGAAGCTTCTTGCTTGGCGTATGGACAGAACTGACTACTATAGTCTTCTGCCGGTACTAACTCATAACCGTCTGAATTTCTAGCAAGTCAGCATGAACAAGTAGACACTAAAGTATATCATATACTATTTTGTCCTCAATTTTCTTTCAGCAGGACAAGAACCATGCTACACTCAACCTCAGACGACCTTCATCCCTATCTTGCGTGCACAAAGTCTCTTCCTCTGTGCAGTCTGAAATCACTACTTACACAATAGAAAAAGGCAAACCCATACAGCATCTAACGAGACACGGACCACAAACTAGTGGACAAAGGCTCACTCGCTTGTAGGCGCCAGCAGCCAGTATATAAGCAAGCGACCGTTCGTCTCCACCGTGGCCACCACCTGTCGAGTGAGAGCCCCATCTGCATTATTCGTTCTTCATCACTTGTGTTGAGCAACCGGTGGTCATCTTCACAGGTTAGCAGCAGGTGCATACATACCATGGGGAGGTCTCCTTGCTGCGACGAGAGTGGCCTCAAGAAGGGCCCGTGGACGCCGGAGGAGGACGAGAAGCTGCT
Source organism: Eleusine coracana subsp. coracana (assembly GCA_032690845.1). Classification (NCBI taxonomy): domain Eukaryota; kingdom Viridiplantae; phylum Streptophyta; class Magnoliopsida; order Poales; family Poaceae; genus Eleusine; species Eleusine coracana. The sequence continues at coordinate 58,923,645 of CM064432.1, read as the reverse complement.
GCACTACATCCAGAAGAACGGCCATGGCAGCTGGAGGTCACTCCCGAGGCTTGCTGGTACTGTACTGGACATCTTAAAACCTTTGAAGCTGCATTCAGATTTCAGACGATCATCGTAGAATGCATTTGCTAAGATAATTAGGTGCATGTGCATAGTTCTCATTGCATCATATCAGGTGTCCATTCCAGGTGCACTCACGCCACGTCTCCGATCGACCTGTACAGTGTAGCATTTCCTTTTTTCCCGGGCAGGTTCAGTTGAGCCGGTAGTGCAGAGAGTATGTACCATGATAGGCAGAAAGATACTCAATCAGTACTAGAGTAGATAGCATCTAAAAAAAGCTGATTCTGCTTTGGCACTTACTGTAATAATTTGCAGGGCTGAACCGGTGCGGCAAGAGCTGCCGTCTGCGATGGACCAACTACCTGCGGCCGGACATCAAGCGGGGCAAGTTCTCGCAGGAGGAAGAACAGACGATCCTGCACCTCCACTCCATCCTGGGCAACAAGTGGTCGGCCATCGCGACGCACCTGCCCGGCCGCACCGACAACGAGATCAAGAACTTCTGGAACACGCACCTCAAGAAGCGGCTCATCCAGATGGGCTTCGACCCCATGACCCACCGCCCCCGCACCGACTTCTTCGCCGCCCTGCCGCAGCTCATCGCGCTCGCCACGCTCCGCGACCACCTCGCCGCCGCTGCCGACCCAGCGGCGGCGGCTGTTATGACCGGCGGGCAGGTGCAGCCTGCAGGCGTCGACGTGGCCGTCCAGGCGGCGAAGCTCCAGTACCTGCAGTGCCTCCTCCAGTCCACGGCGACCACGATCGCCACGACGACCGCCGCCGCCGCGCCCGACGCCGACGAGACGGCTCTCGGCGCCGCCATTTCCTCTCTTCATGGAACGCCGCCCGCCGGCAGCACTGTCCCGTTCTCCATGGCCGGTGCACAGGTGTCGTCGTGCACGACGACGTTCGAGGATCGCAGCGAACTAGCCAACCAACAAGGATTCAGCTACGGCGCTGCTGATGAAATGTTGGCGTGCGAACAAGGTGGCGGCACGCTGCCGCCCCTCACGGACCTCTCCGACGCCGGCAACAACAACCCGGGCGACGGGTGCAGCGCCTCGTCCAGCTTCGGTGACGGCTCGGCGAGCAGCCCGTTGCCTTGGCCCGAGTTCTTCCCGGACGACCCCTTCATCACTGATTTCTTATGACTTCTCATCATCGTCGTTATTACATATCCATATATACCATACTATACATGCTTGTATCGTACTGTGAAAGCGTGTATCTCTGGATTTTGTAACATACATAAACGAAAATACAAATGTGTGCACTTTCTGTAACGGGCTGCTGTTATTCTAAGCTTCGTTACACCAAACATGGGCAGATAGCCGACGGAATCCCAAATGCCCAATAATAATGTAGTGCAGTATATCTGATAGCACTGCACATTGAAAACGTCAGAGTATACTCCATAGCTTTGCCATACTTGAAATACTTGAGTTTCAGTTGTTCATGAGAATGATACACACAGAGAGAGCTTTTTGCCATACACTGATGATGAACTGATGACGCAGAAAGTCCAATACTCTATGTGTGCAAATGTTATCCGAATGCGCAAATCAGCAAATGCAAATGTTTCAACGTCTTCTTTTAACTGAATCTATGTAAAGCATGATATTGACCAAACAGAAAGGATAGGTTGCTCTCTGTGGGGCTTTGTTGGCGACCAAACCTCCTAACAGTGGGGACTCTTGCCCGTCTCATCTTCGACCCGCACCCTTGCTCGTGTGTCAACTAGCTAAGGCTTCAGAAAAACAAGAGCAATCAAAATAAAATTTAACCAATGCCGACGGATCCTCCCCCGTTTTTCCTGGCGAGCAGGTACGATCTATATAGTCGATTCACCCACTGTGTGACGATTAAAGAGTCGGCCAGCCTTTTGCTTACCGATGACACTTCACAATTTCACACGGTTATATGGGCAGCAACGTCGAACGATTGGGTCACGTGGCCCGTAATATATCCCGCCATGCAGCGACCGGACGGAGCGAACAAGTGGGGGACTTGGGAGTGAAGCTGAACCGTGCAAACGGAAGGTGGAGTAGGTCGCGGTTGCCAAGGAAATTTAGGAAAGCGCTCACGTCGTCCTGAAAGAGATGCTTGTGTTGGACTGATCACATTAGCACTAACGTTACTGACTATCGCTGAGGGACCTCCTATGTGCAGGTTGGAAGACCGATTAGGACCACCACGATACATCCACCTCACGTGTTAGGATTTTGTCTCTTACTTTTGCTGCACCGCATGTAGTACCCTCGTCATGTGAGATCCTACACCGAGAGTGTCCGTAAGTTTTTTTTTCTTTTTTGGAAAAATGCTATGCATTACTACTTGATTGCTTCCTCGACTCGTCTAGTTTTTCATCAAGTACAGCGCCATGACTCGGACACATCAGCAACTACAATGACTGTTGCAGCACATCTTCGCTGCATCAGAAACCAACTCATATACGTTGCACTTGCACTGGACATATATTTCATTCGTTCCAGTGTCATCATAAAAAGTTCCAACATCTATATTCCACCGTCAAGAGGAATAACTGCATAAAACTTAAAGAAGGAAAGTAAATGTTTAGATTTATTAGTCATCATCATGGTTTTTTGTGTACATGTTACAACAATATGACCGAGGACACACAAATCTTCATAATAGAACAATATTTTGGATCTACGAGAATAATGAGTCATAAGTCATCACACAAAGGGAATAAAACAAAGACAAGCAATGCCTACAAAAACAACAATCAGCTCCAATAAAAAAAATCACCTAAACATCAAATGGAAAATCAAGCATTTCCCATTTGATGATTAGTCTCCCGCTTGATATTGTCATTTTTCTTTCAGTGTTTGCTGTGTTCATTTTGTAACTGGGTTGTGGATCGCGTTGTATGGACTTCGCGTCCTTGAACTCTTCGTTCTCTGTTTTTTCTTCCTTTTAATAAAATAATACGTGTTTCATTCTCAGGAAAAAACATCAAACGGGCCATAGGCTGAAACGTGCTTTGGGCTGCTATTGGCAGCAGGGCCCAACGCGGCCTTTCACTGTACTGTGTTTGCGTTGGGTGCGCGCGCCCGGCGCCCCACAGTGAGAAAAAAAAATAGAAAAAGAAAACGGAAACGCGAGTCGATAAGCTTTCTGTTGTTGAGCCCACCCACTTCCACTCTACCGCCCCGCGCCCGACTGGCCGACTCCACCGCGGCGGGGCGCTAAACCCTAGTCCTCGCCGGCTGCAGCGGCGGCCGAGGAGGAGTACCCGCGATGTCGCACTTCGGGAGGTCAGGCCCGCCGGACATCCGCGACACCTTCTCGCTCCTCGTCCTCAACATCAGCTTCCGTGAGCAGACCTAACCCTAGCTCTATTGCTGGCGCGCGCCCCTTCTTTCTAACCATTTCATTCTCCTCCGCCTCTTTTGCTTGGCAGGCACCACGGCGGACGACCTCTACCCGCTCTTCGAGCGCTACGGCAAAGTTGTCGACGTCTTCATCCCGAGGGACCGGAGGTGAGGAGACGCCTGACCCTTAACTTCTGGCCCGTTGGTCCGATGTATGTTTCCTCACATCTTGTTGGTGGTTCTCAGGACCGGGGACTCGAGGGGTTTCGCGTTCGTACGGTACAAGTATGCTGAGGAGGCGCAGAAGGCGATAGATCGGCTTGATGGTGGGCTCCGCTTCTGGGGATTTTGTGCATTCTGTGATAATTTGCTCTGAACTTCCGATTTGTTCTGAGCAGGACGAAATGTGGATGGGAGGAACATCATGGTGCAGTTTGCTAAGTATGGTCCCAATGCAGAGCCAATGTAAGTAGGCCTGTTTTGCTCACTTCTTTGTGTTGGCATCATATTGTTTTCGATATGCATGCAGAACACTGTTTATTTTGCTAACATAATATAGTAGTATATACTGAATAACGAGCTTGCCGTTTATACCATTTGTTCATCTTTTGTGAACCATGCCTGATGATGTACCCTTGTAACAGGGAATATGACTACATTGGTGTTTCTAACCATCTTATGTTTCTAGCCTTGATGTTGGTTATGTATTGGATTATTTTTCTTATATCAATGCCCAAAGGTTTTTAGTCTTCTGATATGATCAGTTGGTTGAGCTAGCAGGCCTTCATCTTTTATTGTAATATAACTATAAATGAACATTTGTAGTTTTGTCTGCTTAGTTTAAAAATACTAAGCTGATGAAGCTCCTAACAAACTAGGTAAATTTTCCTAGAATGTGATGCATATATATATATTTTCAATTTTTATGACAGTAGCGATAGAATGCTCGTCTGCATTTCATTTGCTCATGCATTCACAAGGTAGCTTCCTTGAATATTTGGGGCCTGTTCGTTTCCTCTAGGAGCGAAACTTTAGCCCCTAAAGTTTAGTTCTAGGGGTGTTCGTTTCCAAAAGCTAAACTTTAGTTCTTCCCGTTGAAATGACTCCATTGCCCCTAATTATTACAAGAGAGAGATAGAGAGGCCTGCGCTGCTCTGCTCTGCTGCTGATATCCCTCAACCCATACCCCGCCACGCCGTGCGGTGCGCGAGATGCGAGATCTGGAGTATCTTTCCTCCAAGCACAACCCCATGGCAGAGAAGATCGTCCCGCCCTCCCTCGTCCCCTCGCTGGCGGGCCACAGGAGCATTGTTGGGTTCCTCGTCACGGGCATGAGAGACGGAGGCGGGCGGAGAGGAGGTCAGGGAAGAAAGGGAGAGGGGTATGGGGTGTCCGGGCTTAGACTCCAATGCATTAGTCCATTTTAGCACCTCATTTGGGGCAGTTTTGCTCTCTTTTTAGTCCCTTTTTTCCCTTTAGGCTAAATTTTAGCACACCTGTTCGGTGGCCTCAAGACTGAAGTTCAGGCTAAACTGGCAGGACTAAAGTTTTGCCCATGGAAACGAACAGGCCCTTTGTTCTCCCAATGAAATTGGACAATGCAGCAAAATCAAACATTTATTTGCATTTAATCTCATTTGCTAAGCTCCATCACAAATGTAGGCATTATTGTTTCCTTGACTTTTAGTTGTTCCATTGAATTTTTTTTTGTGTGAGAGTATACACATTTATTTCTCTTGACCTCTACTTATGTTACTTGAGATGTTATAGGGTTTAATCCTGCTGATTTTGTAGCCGCAAAGGAAGAGTCAAAGAGTCAGTTGAGAAATCAAGAAAGTCAAGAAGTCGTAGTCCAAGACCAAGGTGAAACATGATATAAATAATTCTTTGTTTTTTCTTTTGTTTGTTTTTATATCACCCTTTTCCCACCTCTTTTCTTCTTTTCCTTATTCACTTCTATTTTCCCCAGCTCTCTTCTTCTTTGCCTTCTTTGGGTTTGCTCTTGTGCTTTGGTTCTTCAGGTTTCATCTCTAGCCTACCCCAACTTGCTTGGGATTAAAGGCTTAGTTGTTGTTATTTCCTTGTTGCTCCAGTAGGTCATTCAGAGCATTACTTTTTATGTAATGTTACTTATCTATATTTGTTTTCATTATGGTTATCTTGATATGTGGTTTAGGCAACTTGTAATGCTTATATTGTTTTAATTAGGCACAGAGACAGAGATCATAGGAGGCGAAGTCGCAGCAGGAGCAGAGAAAGACACCGGGATAGGGATTATCGTCGGCGAAGCAGGAGCAGAAGCCGAAGTAGAAGCCGTAGCAGAAGCAGAAGCAGAACTCCAAGTTCAAGCCCTGATCACAGAAACCGTCGTAGAGTTAGAGATGTTGAGAAGCTCAGGAGCAAGAGTAGGAGCAGAAGCAGAAGCAGGAGTAAGAGTAAAAGCAGAAGCAGGAGTAAGAGTAAAAGCAGAAGCAGGAGTAGAAGCCGCTCATACCATAGGTGATTTAGATTCAGTATCATTAATTCCACATTCAGTTCTTTATTTATGTTACCAACCGCTAATTTGATTTATTTCAACAGCGGTTCACCTGTTCGGCACAGTGCTAGCCCTCGCAAAAGCCCAATCCGACCCAGGAGCCCCACTAACAGAAGTCCTGAAAAGCAAACCAATGGAAAAGCTTCACCTCTGTCACGTAGTGTTTCTCCATCACCAAAGCGTGAAGGTTCACATAGCCCTGGCAGTGATAACAAGGTTAGATTGAAGTTTGACTTCTGATTGTGGAGGTCTTTGATCCCTTCAATTATCAATATTTCTTAATTTATATGGCAAATTATCTCTTGTCAGGAATAAAGCTTGTTGATGTGACGAGGCCTAAGAACAATTCCATGGGATTGCAGAAGATTGGCTGAACACAATGGGAGCACTTAAAATTATTCAAGGTTGCTAGTTCTTAATGAGTTCTAGAATTGTTTTTTCCAGTTATAAAAAATTATGCTGTTGGTTTGTATGTTGACCTTTGTTGTGTTCTTGTGCACTTATTATGCATCATCTACTTTTCGTGATGCTATCATATTAACTTGTTAAAACATTTGTGCATTTGCTAGTTATCTGTTCGTGAGATGGGTTGCTGTTTACTGATTGAGTATATTGCACGGGACCGACTGTGGTGGATGGTGTTCTAGCTGTTAGTCTTTCATTGGTGTTGATGTTCGAGATGATGCAGCTGATGATGCAATGATGCTGGTGTCATATTGATACTGATGCTGATTATGCTTACTGATGATATTGATGCATGCTCAGTTGTTTTCAAAAGGTTTTTGTTGAATCATGAAATTCCAGGTGGATCTCATGATTGGTAAGCATTCATTACACGATGATGATGTACAAATTATGCTCTTTCTCAAATCATTCCTTTTATCTTTGGTATATGGTTGACAAGATTGTAGTGACAACAGCAGACATAAGACAAAATTAATACTGCTAGTTTTCTGTTGACAAGAATGATCAGATGTCGATGCCTAGCATAAGAGTGTAGGTCAATTATTCAGCTTCTACTCTGCCATGTTATATTCCTGTTTTGGTTATGTTCAGTATGGAATTCTAGAATCAGATGTGGTGTCTTCTGTATTTGGAAATGGATTTGCCAGAAAAGATTTACAGTCATTTTGGCAGCATAGCACTTGTAAGATCAACGAAATCTAAGTTCAGTGTGGGCAATGTTCCATTTGATTGGTGGCTTAAGCTGAAAGTCATGACTTTATTTGCTACAGGAATATTGGGAGGTACCTGTTATTTAACAACTTGCTATTCGAACAGGAATTCTATCTTGGATTTATTGTTTCAGGTTCACACAATTCACGTATTAGTTCAGTTCCCTGGCTGAACATGCGCTCCTGATACTATCTCTTACGCAGCTCACTAAAACCACAGTTGAATCAGCTAAATCTCCATAAATTGAACCATAAAAGTTAAATGCAGTGATCTGCGTTGCAAAGGCAGAGGAAAGACGTGACACAAGCAGATATCGAATTTGCTCTAGAAAGCCATGAAAAAAGCATTTATTTCAATTGCTCTAAATTGTAGTACTTTAACAATCTCCCGACTTGGGAGAAACATGTGACTACTCGCTGCAAAAGTGAAACATGTGACTACTCGCTGCAAAAGTGTCATAAATACGGCAGCAAGTGAGCGGAAGCACCCAACAAATTGCAACGGATGGTCTCCGCTCAGAAAAAGAAGCTGCGAAGTAACCCACGTAATATGCCGAAGAAGCTTATCTCATCTATCCTAAAACCTAGGCAATTTTTCATTTGCTTTGACTTGATGAACTGTACACATCGTGGCACGTATAATGAATTGAATTCAAATCACCATGAATAAACAAAGAATATCTTTCAACCACTCGGTCACGTGCTCCTCCATTTCGACGAATAGCTTTTCTTTGCCTCATCAGTGTTATGTGATACAGCATCAGATACTGTTTTGTGTTGCTCTTCCCTGGTCTCCGAATAGCTGTTTGGCTGCTGCCTTGAATTCAATCTCGCCCTTAAAAGCAGTGAGTTGGCCATTACACCGACTGAACTAAACCCCATTAGAGCTCCAGCTATTGATGGAGTCAGTATCGTCCCGGTAATTGGAAGTAATGCTCCAGCAGCGATGGGAAGTCCAACCTGCAAAGAGTTTAGCTATATGAGAGCCTAGAGCAACAGCAGATAAGCACTTAACTACTAAGCTAGATTGATACTGAGAGAGAGAGAGAGAGAGAGAGAGGAACCATACGATATTATACAGGAAGGCCCACCAAAGATTTTGCTTCACTGTTTTCATGGTCTGTTTGCTCAAGTCTAAAGCATCAACAACCTGCATTGATGAATAAATGATCACAGACGTATTTTTTAATGGAAAACGGAAGGGCAGGTAGAACAAAAATAAACTTTACAAAGCAGTGAAAGATATTACCTGAGATAATCTATTGCCCATAAGTACAACGGAAGATACATCACTGGCTGCACCAACACCACCACCCATTGCAATTCCCACATCAGCTGAAGCTAGTGCTGCAGTGTCGTTAATGCCATCGCCGACCATAGCAACTAACTTGTGCTGTTTCTGAAGTTCAGATATGAACTTCTTTTTCTCATGTGGTTTAACTTCAGCAAGCACCTAATACACATTTGGTCGCGTACACAGATAAACAAATCATATTGAAAAGGCAACCATATGCTTATAACCATTTACAGGGCGCCTTCTACTTTCATAGTTATTTGTTATTATTATCTCTAAATTGTGTTTTTCTTTATTGAAGTGTGTAACAGGTGGATATGCTGTTTGAGGAAAAAAAGGAGGGAGCGAATTCAAGTGGATGGCGATGTGAACTGATGATAATATATGACGCGTTCTTTTTTTCCCTTTCAGATTGTTCGTGCTTGCAATGAATCTACATGTCATGATACCTTGATCCACAAATGAGAGATGAATTCATATATTCAATATATTAGGCAACAGAGTTTTAGATCGTATCTGAAATCAATAGAAATACATAATCTGCAGAGTATCGCCTAGGTTTTTTTTTTTGTTGTTGACACGAAAGCAGTGGGAGAGGCTCCCACTGCACTTATTTTATTAAAGAAGCAAAAAATAACAAAAAGCTCCCACTGCCTAGGTTGTCTAGAGATGTTATGCTCAGTGCAGATAATAACAAAAGGGACAGCTAGACAGACAACATTTTCATCCTGTCACTTTCATTCCCTATATTGCCAATTTACTACAGCAAACGAAACAAAATTAGCATTCACGAACCAATTCCGCATTAACGAAACAAAATTAACTGATGTTACCTTGTCTTCCTGAATACCAACAGTTGACGCCACATTCATAGCCGCACTTTCCTTGTCGCCAGATAACATATAAACACTAATTCCTTGCTTAGATAAGGCATCAACAACTTGGTGAGAATCTTCTCTGAGTTTATCCTCGAAACAAATAAGACCAGCCAGAGCATCATCCACTGCCACATATGCAATGGACTGGCCAAAATATTCTTCTTCTGGGAATGGGTTGTGAATGACACCATGCCTGAAACATTTCAAGTTATTTGTGAACATTTACACAGTACAGCATACAAATTGTACATGATAACAAGATCATGCACCAGAGCAGATAGTTCATAGTTGTTACAATGTTCAAAACAAATTTGCATTGCCGGGACTGGAAAAAACAAGGGGCTCCTCGGCAAGGTACCCTTATAAAGTAATAAGCGATAACTAAAAACATCTCAAACTGTTGAATATAGCAGTTGTAGAATAGGCAACTCATTTGTACCTCTGAATCCAATCTAATGTTCCAACAGAAACCTGTTTCTCACCAATGGTAGCCACAGCACCAGATCCTGGTTCTTCCAGAAAGGATCCATCATTTGCCTGTGACAACATAAAAGCCAAGAGTGAACAAAGCAGTGTGGTCAAATTGCAGCCAGTGACTAAATAGTGTGGTAAGAAAGCAAGCTCAAACAGATGACGACATTCCGTCATAAAAGCATGAAGACACAGTAACATTGTTTAAAGTTTCGCAAAAGCGGAATGGTCCCTCAGCCTAGTGGTTGCCGTGGGGTCGGTCTAAACCCCCCGGGTCGAGTTCTTTTAAAGTTTGACAAAAGTTCGGTGAGAAACAATATTCTTATTCACTCCTGAGACTGTAGTTCAGATAACATGTGGGGAAACAATTATACTGAAACAGCTTTATACTAGCTTGTAATATCCAGTTAGATAAGACACTTCTATCATGTACCTTCATACTGAGGCAATTGGCACTCCTGGCAGCTTCTATGATGGCTTTTCCAAGTGGGTGGTTCGTATTTGATTCTACCCCCGCAGCAAAACTCAGGACATCAACTTCTGTCCATTCATCGATCCTGCAATCCCTGATGATGGAATATGGTTTGCCAAAAGGAAAGTCTCAGACTCTCATCTATAGTCTTTACTCTTCACTGACAAAGTGGTCATTATGTGCTTCTGTTTCACATATACGTAAGGTTACACACCACACATTACCATGAAAATGCATTGGAATTATGTGTTATTATATCCAATTCACTGTCAAGTTTTGCCGAGAAAAAAATTATTGAATGGAAAATGTAGGTATTTGAGAAGATAAAACTCATGCAATTTATATATATTATATAAGGTTAGAGTATGTAAGAGACACTTAACTTTGTGTTCGAATTTCCCTCATTGTGGGAAACTATAACTTTAGTCACGACTGGCCTACCAATTGTTAGTGTTCCAGTCTTGTCAAACACAACAGCATCAACATCTGAGAACTTCTCCAAAACATCCCCACCACGTAAAAGAAGTCCTCTTCTTGCACCTAATGAAGTCCCAACCTGGAAACATGATATCTGAATAAATATGGGAATGTTTATTAACGACGTGAAGAATATTTAGTATCCTTTATTCCATACCAGTACGGCAGTAGGTGTGGCAAGTCCAAGAGCACATGGGCAAGCAATTACCTACACACAAAGATCAAATTATTGCTCATAGAAGTGGGGTTGATTTACAAACTTTAGGCCAGCACAAAATGATTTAATGTAAACGAGTATCAAACTTTAACATATGAAGCTGCAAGGGAATTGTACAGATTTAACACCCTAGTAACTGAACTTTTCTTAACACACATGGAATTATAAACATGATTAATTTCAATCACGCCTTTATATTTCAGTGAAGGACAGGCTGTCACAGTGGTCAAGTCACCCCATTTGTGTCAAGAGGTCATGGGTTCAACACAGCCTCTCTGCATTGCGCATTGCAAGGGTAAGGCTTACCTCATATAATCCTTTTCCAGACCCCACCTTGTGTGAGAGCTTCTTCCTTTCTACACCCTTATATTTTGTAAGGAATAATTCCAATTTGAATGCCAAAATGAATCACATCAAACACCCATCCATTGCATATAACACCAGCTTTTTTCATCATAAAACTACATAACTTGCAACAGGTACACTAAATGAGAACATTTTTTTTTAATAAAATCCTCATTTTGAAGTAAGAAGAGGCAATTCTGATGTTATAGATATCTAGTTTGTTTTAGCAAAAATCTTTATACAAAATTGAAGTCAAAATAAATAACCACTGCAGGGGTGCTATAAAGTATGTTCCTCATACCATACCAGAACACTGCATGAAAGTTGCAACGCCAAAGACATTGCGCCTACATGTTGGATAGCAGCAGGCACAAGCTCTGAGCCAAATATACTCCAGAACATATAAGTAGCAGCAGAAAGTGCCATCACTCCATACGTAAAGTTTCCTGCAACCTTCAGTGTAATAAAAATTGGCACATCAAACACAATCTTAACAGTACAACTATTAAGAAGTTATATGTGGTATGGTATAGAAAATCTGTCTAAAAGATTGTCACTAACTAAACTCATCCACAGAACAATAAAAGCTAATCAAGCTTAGAGTACTATATCTAACTCCAAATTCTAAAAATAACTGGTCCTTCTAAGAGACAGTTCAGTTTCATATGCAAAGATGTATAAGAACCTTGCAGGACAATAAAGGGCTAAGTTTAGAGTACTATACATATCTAACTATAGAAACAACTGATCCTTTTAAATGAGTTAGTGCAGTTTCAGATGAGTATGCACCTTGTCAGCCAATCGTTGAACAGGTGCCTCCCTTGCCTGTGCTTCTTCGACTAAACGAAGTATGTCAGACATGACAGTCTCACCACCAGGCCGTTTAACTTCTACTGTGAGTTTACCATTCAAGTTGATGCTACCTGCGGACACTTCTGCCTAACAAAGAAAGCAAGTAATTATCTTCACCTCTCACAATGTAAAAGTACTAAAACTGATTATCACTTGAATAAAGTGAACAAGATAACATCATAATCTTCAAATAAGAAATGATAAGGAGCTTAGACAAACATACCCCTGCAATCTTTGTTACAGGCATTGGTTCCCCTGTCAGACTTGATTCATCAACTGTACTCCTTCCAGATTTGACAACACCATCTGCTGGGATGCAATCCTATATGGTGAATGAGTAGGAAACAATTAGATTAAAGCTGTCCATGATATCATATAACAAGCAATGTGAAGTAAGAACTACCACAAGTATGCATTTGTGTTTGCGTTTTAGCATATAAGCAAACATGGTATCATGAATCAAGATATGCAGAGTTATGTTCAGTTGCTTACCCCAGGCAGCACCACAACATAGTCCCCAACAGCAAGAGAATCGCATGGAACCTCAATCAATGATGATTTCTCAGAATCATTATCCACCATTAGGCGTGCTTTTGATGGAAGAATATTGAGCAGTCCAGTCATATCACTGGTGGCTTTTAGCTTTGCCCTCTGCTCGAGATTCTTACCTAGAAGAACAAAAGCTATCAACATGATTGGTTCCTCGAAAAATGTCTTCCAACCCTGCAGGAGAATAAAACAGTTTAAGAAACCTACATGAGATACTGCCATGTATAACGAGGCAAACTGATGATATGTATTATGAAGAGCTCTAGTCAAACTACAAAGAGCAATGAATTATGAATTTTCTCAAAAATAAATCTATATAACATAAAAAAATGCTTTTACAATAAGATCATGAAATTCTCAACATTTCTGAATTTATGTATCTAGATAAAGAAGAAGAACAGAGTACCAGCTTTGGGACGAAGGCTGCAACAGAGCTGACGGCAAAGGATGATAGAGCACCTAAACCAACCAATGTATTCATGTTTGGAGAACCCTTTAGTAGACTTTTTAGTCCGTCAAGTATTAGCCTCCGACCAGGACCAATAAATGTAAATATCGAGAGAGACAAGTGAAACCCAGTGGAATGAAAAAGGTGCATCAATGGTACATTCACCCCGAAGACATGAGAAATGTGTCCCAGGAGGCAAGCAGCACACAATGCCCAAGATACAGCAAGTTCTCTACCTACAAGAGAAGGTAGTGTACAGTTTCGATCAAAAAAGAAGAAACATTGATATCGTCAAAATAATATGTATTGAACTTGGAGAAGCTCGTAAGGTTTGAAAGCTATTTGTCTCAACAAAAGCTTACCACTTTGTTTCAGATTTTCAAGTTTTTCGGACATCTTTCTTTCTAGAACCCTCTGCGAACTCACCTTTGAAGAATCTGTAGATGCAATTGACATTTGAATAAGACCAAATATGCAGGCAGTAAATTTTGGAGGAAGTTTATTTTTAAACAAGAGTGAATACAGGAGACGGACATTCATGCATTGGCAGAAAGCAATAGAGCTTCTAAAGCACCACTAATATATTCCCAGATAATGTCAAGATCATCAAAGAAGAACAGGCCTGGCGCAATGGTTAAGTCACCCCACTTGTGCCAAGAGGTCCTGGGTTCGACGCAGCCTCTCTGCAATATATTGCAGGGGTAAGGCTTGCCTCATATAATCCTTCCCCAGATCCTACCTAGCGTGGGAGCTTACAGCATTGGGTTTGTCCTTTAATGTCAAGATCATCAAAATGCTTAACAGATCTAACTTATGATGAAAAGTTGAAGTAAAGTTTTAAATTTCAGTTTTGCATTAAAATGATAACTAACAATGCTTATTCCCCAACCGATTGTTCAAAGTTCTCTTGTCACTGTCAGTTGAAATGTGTTATTAATCTTCCTCGTCACTCTCTGCATAAATGTAGTCAGCCAATGTTATTGTGCTTACCTCGAAGGTTGGATTTATACCCGCACGTCGTCAGCTGGTTGGCAAGCTTCTCACCCAAATGCAGCTTCCAGTCTTGTGCATCCCTCACTTCTGGCACAGCCCATACAACTGCCATCTCAGTGGCAAGGTTAACAGTTGCTGACTGCACCAGAGGCTGAAAATTCCATGTGCATACTGACTTACAAATGGAGCCAGCTAATAATGAATTAAAAAATAATCATTCAAGACATGCTGCTAGCTAACCTCACTCTCTAGAATACGTTTAACACTTGCTGCACATCCACCACATGACATCCCCTGCAATCAAATTTTAAATGGGTAATATAGCAACAGATTGCAAGGTACAGTCAGCAAATCATGAGCATTTATTTAAGAACGGCTCTAGTGATAGTTTATGAAGTTCTGGTGCTACAGCACTAGTATAGAGACAGAATGTGGTTATTGATTACTATCATCCTAGCACCAGAGCATTCCAGAAACACCTTAAGTAGAATTTAACTTACAGTTGGACATGGAGGTTAGAGGTATTGGGATGTCATAAAATGGTCTGCTTGGCTGAGTAATCAATCCAGTACTCATACCTGTTTTTCTCCATAGTTAGGAGTATGTGAATCTGGGTGGTTTGAAGGTTTAACTCGCTGACTATTCTAACCCTGATTGTCATATACTGCTGGTTACGTGGTTTGCTTCGCACTAGAAATAACACAACAGGCTCAACCGCCAGTTCATTAGTATTCCACCTTATTCACTGATGACCTGATGACAGAAATTTTGCTAAAATTTCGATCGATCTTGCTGATCAGCAAAATTTGCAATCAGTGTTTGACACTCTTTGCTTCTGGTGTTTTGATATTCCATGCTTGTATTTTGCAGTACAAAAATTCATGATTAGCATTGTTTTATACTTCTAGCAGCGCATGCCAACAATTTGCTTACTTATAGGCTATCATACACACCAAAAGCATCATGTATTTGATTTTGATGCAATGTGACTGTTTAATTAAATCAAATTTTTATAGAAAACCTAGTTATGAGGTCGAGTAATCTCTGATTGCTGTGCATGAGCTCCGAGGTGTAACCAAGTAAGGGAGTTTATTCACAATCCTACGACATCACGTTAGAAATGATCATTGATCAGCTTGTAGAGATAGACATAGACATACCCCAACGTCAAGGACGATGACATCAGCTTCAGGCCCCGCAGCTTCCCCCGCCACTCCCGTCCCCTGGGAAGCTCGGGGCCGTTTCCACCCGTCCCCGCCACCACCGCCCCCGCCACCATCACCGTTTCCCGCACTACCGCCGCCTCCAGGAGGACCACCGGACGCGAGCGGCGAGGCAGCCGACAGGCTCGCAAACCACCTCCGAGGCGCCGCCGCTCGGGGGCCCGGGCCGCGGAGCGCGAGGCGGGCGAGGGAGAGGAGGAGGAGGTCGCCCGGGACCGCGAGGCGCCGCGGTGCGGACGCAGAGGCGGAGGCGACGAAGGGCGAGCCGCGGCGGAGCGGGGCGGGCCGGGGAAGGAAACCAGCTCCCGCGCCGCAGCGGCGGAGGAGACTGGCGGGAAAGGGCCGGCCGGAGCGTGAGGACGCGACGGCCTTGGAGAGCGCGAGGAGAGGCGTGGCCGGGTCCATCCTCCAGAAGCTTCCAGAAGGACCTAGCTACGGCGGCACTATCATGGGGCAGACGGGAACATTGCTGTTTGCTCGCCGCGGGGAAAGTTGCGCCGAGTGCCCGGTCGCGTCGAGTGCGGCGGAGGTGGGGGATGGGGTGTGGGAGACGGCGTGGCGGATTGGGTTTTTTTGGGCTTTTCGGCTGCGGCACGAGCGTGCCGGCCGGTGCCCAGCTTCCGTTCACAGTGGGCCAACTGCCAGTCTGCCCGGCTATCCGTTATCACTGGCACGGACAAAAAAATTCTGAAACTGGCATTGGCGAAGGGGAAGTCGTTGTGCTTCAGATTCAGATTCTGAAGTCTGAAGTGCTTTGGAGAGTAATCGACATTGAGTTGGTACTACTACTGGTCACTATTTGGAGGTATAAAAAAACAAGCATTTTGAAAAGAAAAATAGCTCAATAGCCACCAAAGTGATATCCTTTTTTTTAAGGGAGAAACACCAAAGTGATATCCACAATTTCAAGTTTTTGAAGAGTTCATGGGTGTGGGTATTAAAATATGCAAAAGTTATTACACTTTCAATGTTTTAGATTTCTTTATTAAAGACAACAATATTTGAGTGAGACGTGGTACTTTGACTGGTGTGTAAATTTTGTCATCATAAAAAAAACATGTCGTTTCTCAGTTATAAGTTTTGCATAATATTAACCATGCATTTTATTTTATTTTATAGAGATTTACAAGGTTTTCAAATCATAAAACTTATAGAATTAAATTTATCTTATCCAATAGAACTATGATATTAATGAAAACGACAAGCATGAGAGGTAGAGATGGTACACAATAGAAAACAAGCGTATAATTATATAAAACTTTACATTTACAGTACTAAAGATAGCAATCACACGATAGTGTATACTAGCATATACTTATATAGATGCCACCAAATAATGTTCGGGTATTTTTTATTCATATGAGGATTCTTTGATAATAGTTTATAAATTAGATTTTTTAACAAAATGACTGAATTAATCGTTATTAATCTTTTTTGATATTTATACAAGTAATTTGCAATTTTCTGGCTGCAAATGAGACCTTTAAAATTTAAAATTTCGCATGCGCATCATTTCTCTCTTAAAAACGTATATATATATATATATACTCCCTCCGGTTAAATATTCATAACATTAGTTCAAAATTGAACTAAACTCCATATCCTAACGACAAGATTTCACAATCGGTGAATACTTTTTGCAGTTTTTTGGCTGTCAGATAAGCGGCCGTTCTTGAACCAATCGCGCCTACTCCACTCCGTCCATCCGATGCCTCTGACTACGATGCCTTCCACTTCCCTCGTCCTCCCGATCGCCGGCGCCGGCACCGCTCGCCGCCGCCCCATTTTCGGCTGCCGATCTCCCTCCCGCGTCCCAGCCACGCGCCTCCGCCGCGCGTCCCCGCTGATCGTCGTCGCCTCCGCCTCAGCCTCCGCGACGCCGCTCGACGCGCTCATCTTCGACTGCGACGGCGTCATACTGGAGTCGGAGCACCTCCACCGACAGGCCTACAACGACGCCTTCGCGCACTTCGGTGTGCGCTGCGCGCCCGACTCCGCCGACCCTCTGTACTGGGACGAAGCCTTCTACGACGAGCTCCAGAACCAAATCGGCGGCGGGAAGCCCAAGATGCGGTGGTACGCAAACGCAAGCGACGAGTTACTCCTACGTGTTCTCTGTCGTATACATAAGCTACGAGTCACTACTCACTAGCTCTCGTCCCGTGTCCTTGCGAAGTTGTGTGAATGTGTGATGATTGATAGTCTGCACTGGAACCTAGTTCATGCTCTGCATCAGCAGGATAACAACTCACGCCTGCTGGTTGTGCAAACTTGATTTTGATCATGTTTTTGTTCAGATCACGTGCTTTGGCGTGAATGCATGTAGGCGTATGCGTACCTGCAGTGCTGAGCATAGAAATTTCGGGAATCCTAAATTTCAATCGACTGAAATTATGGGAACTTTCAGTCGACGGCTTTGAGACAGGCTTTGTATTTTTTTTCTTTTATTATTTATTTATTTATTGGATTATTTGTATTAATTAGTATTATGTATAGACTATAGAAAAGTTGTTTTTTTATATCCATTGGATCTAGATCCAAGGGCTAAAAGCGTTGATTGAAAGTAACTCTCATTTTTAATCGATTGAAAATTAGACGCTCCCTAGAAATTACTTTAGAATGCACTTGCCAAAGTTGATAAGTTGACTGATGTTGCAACGAGGAGTGGTGGCGTGTCATACATGATAGTTCAGTGATTGATCATTCTGCTACTGTGTGAATACTGGTTCTGAATTTGTTTGGAGTCATGGCTTATTGATAGGTACTTCGGGGAAAATGGGTGGCCTTTTTCAAAGATCTTCGAGACCCCACCTTCGTCCGACTCTGATAAGGAGAAATTGGTTGACATAATCCAGGTCTGCCGTTTATATCTTTGGTTTACAGTATTAATGCATCATTTTAAGATTATCCCTAGATGTCATCTGTTCTCCTTAATGATTATGTTATTGTTGTTGGCATTCCTTCGTATGCCATCGAGAAAACTTCAAAATACCTGATATGTCATTCGTGTATATGACATGTGGGGCTCACTAGTTATTGACAGTGGCATACAAGGAAATTTCCGTCTCGTGCACTTCCAAAATCTAGGATCTCATACTTAGCGCTATTTCCACTTACGTTGCAGGACTGGAAAACAGAGAGATACAAGGAAATAATAAAATCTGGAACTGTAAGCTCAATGTCTGCATTTTTACTGAGCTTATCCAGTGATGTACATCACAGCTAGTCACCTCGCATTAACTTGTATATATTGTTAGGTGGAACCTAGACCTGGTGTTCTGCGGCTGATGGATGAAGCAAAGGGTGCGGTAATATTACTTATCATAATATTGTCTTTTTATCTTTTAAATCAGTATCTTTCTTTCCTCCATGACAGTCCTTTTCCTCAGACACTTAATGTTCCACCAAATTACCTCAACGAATGTATCCATTTGCTCCTAAGTATGCAAAAATACCTTTCATGCTGTGAGGTGACTTTTATACTATGGTGTAGGGTATCAAGCTTGCTGTTTGCTCTGCTGCAACTAAAAGCTCGGTCATAATGTGCCTTGAAAATCTTATTGGGCTTGTAAGTGAAATACTACTTATGCTTGTTTCCCATATTTCCGATAGTAAATTATTATTTTATTGGCTAACTTTGTATGCTTTTCTTTTAAAAAAATCTTCTGTGATTGTTCTAGGAGCGATTTAATGGTCTAGATTGCTTCCTAGCTGGTATGTTTCTGGGTTTCTTTCTGTGTCCCTTTTGCCTTTAGTATTCTGGAAAATCACTGGATGATTAGATTCATATTTTCTGAGTGTGCAATATAAGACGACTTGTTCTGAAGTCACAAGGTAGCCATTTAAACGGAATCCCATAATATTCGCAATTCTTGATTGCGTCCTACTGCAGGAGACGATGTTAAACTAAAGAAGCCTGATCCAACAATATATATTACAGCAGCAGAGGTATTGAACACTACAGTAGCAGGTCTTGTCTATTTTTCTGGGTATGATTTCTTTCCAGAATTGGTCACGTCAAGGACTCTATTTATTCTACCCAGAAATTAGGTGTGGATAGTAAGAACTGCCTTGTGGTGGAGGACAGTGTTATTGGATTGCTAGTAAGTCTTCCAAGTATTTATTTGATTAAACAAACTAATCCTTTTAAATACAAGGGATTTTTTCATTTGTTAGGCGGCAAAAGGAGCAGGGATGTCATGTATAATAACATATACAATTTCAACTGCTAACCAAGTAAGATTGATCTTTAGTATTAGTTCTTTTCACTACAACAGAATGGAATCATGATCTGCTTAACATTTTCCGTAGGATTTCAAGGATGCAATTGCTATATATCCTGACCTTAGTAACGTGAGGTAAGTAGTGATTTGGCCACAGAGGTGTTCTTTTTGTGCCAGATAAATGATAACTGCCAACCCTTTACAGGCTTGAGGACCTAAAGCTGTTGATTCAAAAATCTCTTGTTACTGGATAGAAAAGTGTCTTGTTTCAAGGATGCAATCTTGTTACCTGAAGAAATATTGATAAATTTCTTCATGCATGATAAGCCATGGTAAGTTTGTTTTTAACTCTGCAATACATTTCCTTGTTATCGTTATTTAGAGGTCCAGATAATGCTTATGTTTTTCTGGTTTCAATCTCTTAGCCTTAGGATCTACATAACATTGGAGGATGAAGATGCTTGTGAAGACTCTCGCTGATACGCCTCGAAATTCTCAGTTTGCTTTTTATTAAAAGTTTTTTTTTTAGAATAGGGGCTTTCGCCCCTCCACTGCAATAAAAAGCAGGAGAAGTGTTATGCATTACCTTTTAGTGGCCATTAACCGGCAAGCATGTTCACTGGTGGAACTGCAGGTGAATCCAATAAGTAATCGTTGATGTGTGGTTGGTGTTGGATGCAATAACATGTATGATTACTCAGATTTGTGAATTTGTGATACTGCAAATCTTGTCTACATTGCTTGTTGCTTTGCTCAGGAGGACCAGTTCAACTGCCAATCGGTCAACCGGATAGTTCCAAGTGCTCAAAGCATTGTTGTCAGAAAATGAATACAATTGCTGAAACATAGTCTTAAATTATTGAAAAAAAGCTCGTGTACTCTATTCCTCTCGTTATTCCTTCTCTTCTCTGTTTATAATCCATTTTTGTCCTTTCCATTATCCGATTACATGAGGAAATAATGTGGTGCCTGAGTAAAATTCAAAGTGGATATAGCTGCACTGGTGCATCGCATTATTATCATCTAAAGACTTCGAAGTCCGTATTCCATTGACTTTCAGTTTGCAAATACAAGTCAGTCCATGTGTCATTTTGCACTTCTATCACGTATCTTGACAGAAGGAAGCTTAATCAGTGACAGTACTGTACCTTAGTTAGCATGCATCGCACCGAAGGACAACGACTTACCTTCTCTCGTTTGATCCACTGTCTCATGAAGTCATAATCTGCTTGCCTTGCTCTCTCCTTGGGGAGGCCAGAATATTCCACGCGATTTGGCCTTTAAATTGCGCAGCACTCCAGCCCAATGGGTGCGCCAACACGGAACAACCATGGCAATAATGACCAAAATGAGCTCCATGATCATGGTGATGGCTGTAGTTCTTCTAGGGGCGGCTTCCATTGCCACAGCTGCATCTGGCGTAGCCACGTTCTACACGCAATACACCCGTAATTAAATCAATTGACGACAGTAGCTGAAGTCTTAGCTTGTATCGTGGCAATTGGAAACAAAGCTTTTTTGTTTCCTTTAATTATTGTTATTATCAAATGCAGCTTCGGCGTGCTACGGGAACACGAACATGGGCAACATGGTGGCGGCGGCGAGCGACTCGCTCTGGAACAACGGCGCCATCTGCGGGCAGTGCTACCGCGTGCGGTGCACCGGCCCGGCGTACGGCGGGTCCGGCAACCCGTGCACCGGCAACAGCGTCCTGGTGAAGATCGTGGACCGGTGCGCGAGCAGCGATGGGTGCCAGAGCACCATCGACCTCTCCAAGCCGGCTTTCGCCAAGATCGCCAACACCGACGCCGGCGTGATCAGGGTCACTTTCGACCGCACGTACGTGCAATCGTGCATTCCTTTCCCGATCGAGATTTGCTCGTCGTATCCGCACGTGTGAATGTGTGATTTACTAGCGTGACGCACGCGTGTGCTCATATATATGTTTTTGCAGGAACTGCTCATAGGGTGTTTTGGAGCTCTCGGGGTGCTTGCCGCTCATGGGGAAAGCCTGAATAAATGTTTGCAAGGACTCTGGATGCCTGAATAAATCTCTGTAATAATGTTCCAGATTCACAGTAGCCTGAATAAACGTCCCCCCCCCCCCCCCCCCCACCCCCCCCCCAAAAAAAAAGACATGGATCATATATCACCCAAAACAAGATCTCTAACGTAACACTCCAAATTTTGCCCTGATGAAAGCTCATTGGGCATTGTTGCATGCCGGCAGCATGTTTTGTATTCAATCACGACCGCCGACCGGGCTGCTTGTCTGCAGCTAGCCAGCCAGGCTGTAATAAGAGCTACGCGCTGCGTTGCGAGCAACACGACCACGCTCAGTCTGGTGTATCCAGTCGGCCGATCGTGATAACTGCGGCCTTTTTCTCTACCCCTCGCCGAGGAATTTCTTCGAGCGGACGCGACAACGCCGCCGCCAGCACGGTGGAGGCAAAAGCGAGATGCGTGGCTTGCTTGGTCTTCAGCAAGCTAAGAGGTGCAGCGGCGTACAAAGGATACTCGCGCATATGTACTTATATGAGTCCTCACCTATATAAATACACACATATAAATTCCTGACAACTCAGATTAATGTCAACAAATCATGAAAAAAATTGTAGAGAAAGAGAGGAACCAGTGCAAAATCTCTAAGATATATATTTTTCCTTTGAAAAGGTATCGTTATTCACATATAGATCATCCTTTCTTTAAAAACATAGAACTCAATCCTTCCTTTAAAAACATATACTTCCTCCGTTCACATTTACATGTCATTCTAAGGTTTTCAACTTTTCTCCAATTACATGTCATTCTCGCTTCCCAATACACATTTCTCTCTTCCCAATACAATATTTTCTATTCCCACTATATCTATATCTCTATCTCTCTCTTTTTTGTTTTCAGTGCATCCATCTTTTGAGGATTTTTACAGTAGACTTAAATGAATGCACACCATCCAGTTTCTCCATCTAATGGTTTAGATCTTAAATATGATATTTTTTCAACCTATTAGTATTATAAGTATCATGATAATATATTATAGGTATCATATGGGTAAGATGGGAAGAAAAAAAATAATTATAATAGAAGAATAAATAAAAATTCAACATGTTAACCATTTTGAAAATACTTCTCTCTCTCTTTGTTTGATTCCTAGGCTTTAATCAAATCGTCCGGCTAGGCATCCTCATATTCATCCGGGGATGTTCTTGTCCTTATCTCGATTCGGCGGCGTAGGATGACACGGACCTGACTATGGTTGCCTCCGAGCTTTCATCAACCCAGATCAAGCTATCGGTTGTGTCTTGCTTGATTAATTTTCTTCAGTTTTGATAATTAGGCTGCCGTAATTCACATAGTGATAGTTCTTTTGGCTCCATCAATCAGATTCAGTTTACATAAAATATACTAAGGAAATCAGAAAGCATAATGCAAATGATTGCTAGATCAGTTTTGCCTCGAGCGTTTGCGCTTCATGCTCACAGAAACCAAAATCACGATCATGATTGGCTGGGAGCAGATAGAGACGGGCACAACAAGCCTGCCTTCTAGGACAAGGTGAATTCTGGCGAGGATCCGATTGCGGTGGTCGATCATGCGATTGCGGCGATGGCAGCGGCGGACTCCAGCGTGCATGAGGCTGAGCCCTTCTCACAACAGAACGGATGGACGGTCAAATATACCTGTTGCTTAATAAACTCATAAGTTACATAATAATTACAATTAATGCCATCTCAAATGAACTATTAGATTTTATCCATGATACCTCAATTTCACATATATCATGGTCTATTGTAAAGGTGCTCCATCTTTTTACTTCTCCTTATTTTCCGTGGTCAACTCCAAAACGATATTTAAATGTGAACGGAGTAGATCATTTCCGGCAAACTCACCAAACTAGAAATTTCCACATCTGTGATCCAAGTTCATCATTGGTTCAAATTCCTATTTGATGTTGTCTTCATATAAAACTAGTTTTATAATAGTTGGGAATTGGTTCATTGTTAAAGTTGATTATATTTCTTTTTTCTTTGCATCCCACATATATATGTACAGAGACATTTTTCTGGCCAATTTTTTGTTTACCCTTGTTCCACCTGCATACCGGGTGGAAAGGATGCCAGAAATAATATGGAAAATGATAAGAATTTTATTCTATATAGTTTGTTATAAAAAAACTTCAATGCCCCTTATACATCATGATTTTGAAGTTCAGATAAATCATTACATTGCTGTATTGCTAGTCTTATCTAGAGGATGAATGGAACGTTAAAGGATGAAGGTAGACTCCCTGATATTCCTCTGATTCTCAGTGTGATTTTATTGAAAGTGTTCTAGTACTTTTCAGTGGCCCTTCGCCGTGGAGCTGCTGATAATAATGCAAACCTTGTCCAGAGGTTGTTGATTAGCTGAATAATTACAATAGTCAAAATGTGTAATGGTGATTTTGTTTTAAAAAAAAAATGAAAGCTCCTCGTGCACCCAATTCTTCTTGTTATACACGGGTTCCTTCTCTTCGCTGTTTCCCCTTTCCACTCTGCTTACATGAAGGATAATTATTCCTAAGTAAAATTTGGAGCATATAGCCACATTGTTGCTAGACATTAGTATTTCATAAAAACTTGAAATCTGCACTCCGTTGACTCCCGTTTGTAAAGACTATACAAGTCAGTCCACTTGTTTTTTTGCATTTTGATTACGCATCTTGACAAGGAAGCTTCATTAGTGACAGTACTGATTTATCGTATCTTCAGTTTAGGATGTGTCGTCAGATCGAATAAGGATCACTTATCTTCCCTCGCTTGACTGTTTCACGAGTCAAAGTCATAATTTGCTTGCCTTCTTCCACTTGACCACCATGGCAATGACCAAAATGAGCTCCATGTTCATTGTCATGGCTCTAGCTCTACTAGGCGCAGCTTCGATTGCCACAGCGGCATCTGGAGTCGCCACGTTCTACACGCAGTACACTCGTAAATCAACTAACAACAACTGTAGTTGTAGCTGCGGTCTTAGCTGTTGTATCGTGACAAAACACTACGGCCTTATTAGCGAGTCCTTCAACATGACGCGATAATTTGTTTTCTTCGCGTGGCAAGTTCTGTCGCTGGGTCGTTGTTAATTGGACTACTTGTTCTCTGTGATCTGTGTTTGTATGCAGCATCGGCGTGCTACGAGTACGCCAACATGGGCAACATGATAGCGGCGGCGAGCGACTCATTCTGGAACAACGGGGCCGTGTGCGGGCAGTGCTACCGCGTGCGGTGCACCGGCCCGGCGTATTCCGGGTCCGGCAACCCGTGCACCGGCAACAGCGTCACGGTGAAGATCGTGGACGAGTGCGCAAGCAGCGACGGGTGCCAGAGCACCATCGACCTCTCCAAGGAGGCCTTCTCCAAGATCGCCAACACCGACGCTGGCGAGGTCAAAGTCACTTTCAACCCCACGTACGTGCATGCTTTCCTATACCATATACAAACTTTTTTTTTCGGAGGTGTATCCAGTGATATACTAACTAGCGTGACGCGAAACGTGTGTTGATATGTTTTCACAGGAATTGCCCGTAGGGTGTCGGAGCTGGAGCGTGCTTGCCGTGCATGAGAAAAGACTGAATATAGTTTGCATGGACTCTGAATGCCTGAATAAAGTTAACTGTAATAGTGCTTCAATAAGGAATTACCCGCCAAATAAAAAGAAACATGAACCATATTATCCAAAACGAAATCCCTAATGCTCGATATTTTGCACTGATGAAAAGTTCAATTTCATAGGTGCATGCGGGGAATGTGTGTATTCAGTCGGTGCATCGCCATGCGCGAAAGCCACCCTGTTTTATGCTACATGGCGGCAAGAGCCACGCGCTGCCCTGCGTCTAGCGGTCCCTCACCGCCTCTTTTTTTTTTTTTTTTGAGTAACTATCGATTCCATTAATTGTTTAACCAGGAGGATTACAATCAGTCAGCAACAAGCCATGTATGCACATAGGGGCTGTCTGCCACTCCCCCATCTGCAAGCCTAACATGCCTTGTTTAGCTAGTTCATGGGCTACCTTATTAGAGCTTCGCCTCACAAAGGAGAAAAGGAAACCCACTAGACTATGACTAAGCACATCAATCTCCCTAAGGATTCCCATAATCGGCGATCGTTGTTGATGTCAGGTCGCCCATAGGCGAAGTAGCTCTTGGCAATCTGTCTCAAGCTGAATCTTCTGAAATCCCAAACTCACTGCATATAAGAGGGCATCTCGGCATGTCATTGCTTCCATTGTCATCGCATCCATGCAGTTGTCATACTTCTAGCTTCGTCTAGCAATAGTTCGCCCCTGCTCATCACGTAGAACAGCACCAGTCCCGCCTAACCTTTTTGCTTCCATAAAAGCACCGTCAGCATTACATTTTGCCCACCCCGACTAGGGAGGTTTCCAAGACTCAGCCCTATGCTCCTTTAGCACACTCACAGGTGAATGATTGAGTTGCCACAGGTCATAGGCCGTATCTCGGACTCATATAATTGCTTGTTTCACTGGCATAGTCGATTCCCCATGCCTCCTCCTATTCCGCTGCATCCAGAGCGACCACATGCCACACACTATAATCGCTCTTTCCCTTTGTGAACCCCATGTCAGAATATCATGAGTCCAGGTATGCGGGTGTAGGTGTGGTAATTTGATCCCTATCATGGCCTTGATCTGCTCTCAAAAGATCCGAGCAATAGTGCAATGCATTAACGTGTGTGCAATAGACTCCTCTTCTGCTCCACACGTCTCACAATTTGCAATTTGCTCTATATGTTTCCTCTTTAGCACCTGTCGAGCTGGTAGAAACTCATGTATCACTCTCCACCAAAATACCTTCACTTTTGGCGGGACTTCAAGTTTTCAAATACTTTTCCATGTGTCTGATGTAGACGGCCCAGCATCCCCCCTAGTCTCTGCCTGGTGCCGTCTTGCATCCAGTAGCTTATATGCAGTCTTCACTGAGTACATGCCATGTTTCTCTGGTTCCCATGCCCATATATCCTGGTTTGTCGCCTGCAGGGAAGTGCGTAGTATCGCCTCCGCATCAATACCAACAAAGCACTGACGGATCAAGGCCTCATCCCATTTACCTTGGTCGTCAATCAGTTCTGAGACCCGTCTAATGTTTTGGCCTTCCACTGGTGTAAGAGGTTTGCCACTGAAGTGGTTGGGCAACCATCTATCTCTCCATATATTTGTATCTTATCCATCGCCAATGTGCTTTACCAGCCCCAATTGCAGCGTCTCACGACCTGCCATGATAGCACGCCACGTGAAACTCGCCTTCTTCTTTTTGTTGCGGTTCATAAAGTCCGAGTCATGATAGTATCTTCCTCGCAGCACTCCTGCACATAAGGACTCAGGTCTTGTGATCAACCGCCATCCTTGTTTACCTAACATGGCCAAGTTAAAAAGGTATAGATCTCGAAATCCCATTCCACCTTTACTCTTCGGCCATGTCAAGCGTTCCCATCGCAGCCAATGAATCCGTCGACTATCAGCTGCACTACCCCACCAGTAATTTGCTATTACTTGTCTCATCTCTTTACATGTGGATTTGGGTAGGAGGAAGCAACTCATGGAATATGTCGGGATTGCCTGCGCCACCGATTTCAGGAGTACTTCTCTTCCTGCACAGCTAGCTTCCTTGCCACTCCAGCCGCCTATGAGGCCTCTCATTCTTGAAGGCATGTACTCAAATGCCTCTTTCGTTGATCTGCCAACTGCTGTTGGGAGCCCTAGATATTTTTCTGCCAAGGCCTCCTGCTGGATATCCAACGCATCCCTCATAATCGCCTTATCATTATCTGGACAGTTTGTACTAAAGAAGATTGTAGACTTATCTTTGTTTACCATCTGTCCCGAGCCCCTCGAATATTTGTCAAGGATCTCTATTAGTCTATTGGCTCCTCTTTGCGTCACTTCTGAAAAAACAATGCAGTCATCCGCAAAAAGCAAATGCGATACCCACAGAGAGTGGATTCCCACTCGAACACCTCGAGAGATATGCACTGGACCAATCCCTTTGAAGAGACATGACAAAGCCTTCTAAACATAGCAGGAACAAGTAGGGGGAAATGGGGTCGCCCTGTCGTATCCCCCTTGTGGGTTTGAAACTTGGCGACAGGGCCCCATTAACTTTGATGGAGAAAGAGACAGAGGAAACACATCTCATAACTAATGCTACAAAGTGTGAATCAAGGCCTAGCTTTAGCATAATTCCTTCCAGGTATTCCCACTCCACCCTATCGTACGCCTTTGCCATATCAAGCTTGATAGCACAGGCGCCTGTCTTCCCTTTCTTCCTCTTCAAGTAGTTAGTGCATTCATATGCTATAAGCACGTTATCCGTGATGAGTCTCCCTAGAACAAAGGCACTTTGCTCCTCCGCGATTATCTCATCAAGGAAGCTCCTCATCCTATTAGCAAGAACCTTTGAACAGATTTTATAGAGGACGTTGGATAGGGAGATAGGTCTGAATTGTTTCATCTCTTGGGGGTTCTTACATTTTGGAATGAGGACTATCGTTGTCTTGTTAAGCTCCTCCGGCAGAACACCTCCATTAAGAAAATTCAGCACTGCTTCTGTTATTCGTGGACCAACCAGATCCCAATGCAAT
Organism: Eleusine coracana subsp. coracana; assembly: GCA_032690845.1. Taxonomy (NCBI): domain Eukaryota; kingdom Viridiplantae; phylum Streptophyta; class Magnoliopsida; order Poales; family Poaceae; genus Eleusine; species Eleusine coracana. The sequence goes on along the minus strand of CM064432.1, from coordinate 58,895,460 downwards.
TGATAGAAACCTGCCGTCAAGCCATCCGGTCCAGGAGCTTTGTTCGGGCCCATCATAAAGAGAGCAGCTTTGACTTCTTCGGCCGTGAAAGGTCGTGTGAGCAACTCATTCATCTCCTGTGTCACCTTTGGCGAGACATGTTCAAGGGTCTCCTCCGGCTGTAGATGCACCTGCGCGGTGAAAAGATCCTTATAGAAATCCACTGCCGCCCCTTCCACTTCTTCTTGCTTTGTGCACAAACATCCATCCGGTAATTTCAGAGATTTTATCCGGTTGGATCTTGTTCGTTCCTTTGCTTTAGCCTGAAATAATGATATATTTCGATCACCATCCTTTAGCCAGTCAAGTCGTGATCGTTGTTTCTCCATGATTTCCTCCCTTGATAGCATCTCTGACATGCGCGCCATGAGATGCTTCTCCCTTCTAGACGGCCCACATCCGACCATGTCACCACGTACTTGTTCAAGTTCCTTTCTCAGTTTATCAATATTTTTCCTCACCGAACCAAAGTGGGTGTACTCCCACTGATGAAGCGATGATGTGAGCCTTGCAATATTTTGCTGTAGTCCTTCCAAAGTTGGCGGCCCTTCCAAATTTGACCACGCAGCATGCACCTGGTCATCATACGTTGGGTCCCTCTGCCACATATTTTCATATCTAAATGCACGCCCACAGCGTCTTCGCCTTCTGGTTTCCGAGCATTCCACTACTAATGCACAGTGATCAGATTCGGCAGTCTGGACATGCCAGACTTTAATATGACTGAACTTATCAATGAAATCATCGGTAGCTAAACCCTTGTCCAACCTTACTTTGATATTTCGGTCTCCTTGTTGTCTATTGTCCCAGGTGTATGGGAGGCCAATATATCCCAGATCAGCAAACCCACATTCAGCCACAACATCCCTGAAACCTCGCATTTGCCCCTCCGGTCTTACCAGTCCTATTTGTTCATTAGCTGCCAACACCTTATTAAAGCCCCCTACACAGATCAAAGGAAGCTGTGACCTGCCCTTTAACATCTTCAGACAATCCCAACTTCTGTGCCTCAATTCCTTCTTCGGTTCCCCATAAAACCCAGTTAGGCGCCAGAGCTCCTCATGTGTATCTGGGTTCTTCACTGCAACATCGATGTGGAGCTTGTCACAACTCTGCAGCTTCACATCAACATCCCTGCTCCAAAGCAGAGCAAGTCCACCTCCTCTACCATGTGTGCCTACCCCGAGCCCATTTGCAAAACCGAGGTCTCATAGTAGGCCATCCACGCGATCCGAGAAAAAATGAGTCTCTGACAAGAAAACCACCATTGGGCGATGTAGCCGACATAGGCTACGGAGTTCTTGAACTGCCTCGGGCTGCCCTAGTCCCCGGCAGTTTAGACTTAAAGAGTTTCATTGTGTCCGGTGGGGGCTGCCTCCCGCAGCCGCTGCCGATCTTGCACTTTGATTGTTGACAAACTTCTTCTGCTTCTTGTTCAACTCATCCATCCCCCCGGCATCACCCACCTCTTGAGAGTCTAGTTGATTTACTCGAGAACTCACCAATCCAGCAGGGACTAAGGCAGTAATAGTCCCAGTATGAGGGGGGTTGAGGTCCAAGGTAGAAGGGTGAGTTTCCCCAGTTCTTTTGGCCTTCCGCTTCCTTGCCTGGCTGTGCCCATCATGCTCCTCTTCAACATGAAAAAGCTGTCGAGTACTCCCCGACGGCTTCCCCCCCCCCCCCCCCCCCCTTGGTACTTGATCTTCCTGGAGCATGTCTCTTTAATGGAGAAGAGACCTCATCATGGTCCTTGTCACAATCATCATCTCCTCCAAAAACCTTTTGAGTCTTGATCTCCCCCGAGCCATCCCGGCAATCGCCTGATTTATTTGTTCCCCTCGTATCCCTCGAGTTAGATGAGGAACCACTACCATAGAATTCAGCCATTGCTTCAGCAAAACTCTGCATTTTCTTTCTCCTCTCCTCCGGTGCACGCAACGGAGTGGGCGTCTGGTAGGGTAATTTCTCTTGATTGTTCCTTGGTATAGGATTACTGCACTCCTTCTCCGAATGCCCAATAATCCCACAGTAGAAACAGAAGAATGGCAGCTTTTCATACTGCACTTCAAACCATTTCGGTTCCTCCGTTCTATTCATTCTTAGCATAATTCCACGTCTAATTGGTTTGTTGATCTCGATAGAAATCTGGCCTCGTAGGTAAGCTCCACTTGCTTTGTCATCCATATCCACATCCATCTTCACAACCTCCCCTAGAAGTCCCATTGCTTTCGCTCCCTTTCTTCCATTCATCCATCCCAGCGGCAGATTTAAAATACGAGCCCAAATCTCTATATGGTCAAAATGGATATCAGCTACACTAAATCTCTCGTCATACATCTTGAAAAGGACTGAGTACTTACCAACCACCCATGGGGATCTAGCACGAACACGATCTTTGTCCATCATGCTTCCAAATTCGGCCACGAACAAGTTAGCACCCTTCTCGCCAATCTGACAGAGTTTCAGACCCACTGGATTACCCCATGCGGGCCGCATCGCCGCCACGATCGTAGTCACATGCAGAGGCATCGGTGCTAGCACCTTCCCGATCAGCGCCCACTCCACTGGCGACGCCACATCATCGCTGAAATCGATGATCTCGCCTTCCTCTGCCGTCAAATGCAGATTATTCATGAGATCCTCGACGTTTGCTTCCTGGTCAGTTGCCTTCCGAGAGGCAGTTCGTAGGCCACCACCATCAATACTTCCACCTGTCCCTGACATGGAGTCCAGGGCAGGGGCACACAAGGTGCAGTGGCAGGCGATCACGATCCTGAACCACGCACAGGCACGATCCCAATCTAAAAACCTAAGCGGCGCTAGACCCAGAACACGGGAAAAAAGTTTTGTGGTTGGCGGCGCCGGAGCGGCTAACCGCCGATTTGCTGGTGGACGTTGGCAGCGGATCGCTTGTCAACGTGGCTTGGACGGTGGTGGCCGGAGTAGCCAGCACCGGAGCAATCTAGTCTCGTCGGGGGAACGAAAACTAGGTGGGGATCGAAATCGCCTTCCAAAACGCCTCTGCAACTGCCATCGCAAAAAACCCAGTACACGAGCGAGAGAGTAGGGGAAAGAAAGAAGAGCCCATCCATCCATCCCCCTCACCGCCTCGCGCCAGAACATTTGGCTGCTATACGGGCCGTTAGTTTGCCAAGTTCTAAAACACATTTACTTCTGGGAATAGATCATCTCGACTAAGTTTCCAAAAAAAAAAAAAAAGCTCGACTAAAGCAGGTCTCCCTAAATAAGTGTCGACTAGGCTACATAAACGCCTACTCTACCTGAGCTAAGACATAATTTACAGATCCTGAAGTATAATTGAAGATAGGTGCTAACACAAAAAGGAGCATTCCCATCGCAGCTACAGCTCAAACAGGGCAAAATCGAGGTAGCGAACTGACAGGATTGCCACTTGCCAGCTTGTTCTCTAAAACATTTTCGGGTATGACAACATCTCCATTGATCCTGGGCAAGAAACACTCGGATTTACAACCACCATGAAAACCAGTGGAGCTGACTGACCTTGGGGATAGCAAAATTTGGTGGTTCGTTTGCCAAGGCATTCACATGTAATGTAACAAGTGAAGGGAGTTGCATTCTTCCTGTTCTCCAATTTCTCACTTTCCAAAACAGTAGGGCAGCACAAACCGAGCTTTATCCACCTCCACAACTGTTTTGCAATAAAGTTCTCAGTTTTCAAGCAGCTCTCACATTATCTTCTCTCAGACCCAACTTTCCCAAAATGCATACCACACATTGGTTTCACCTGAAATTATAAAAGAACACGGAAGCCACCGAACACATGCTCAACAAACAGCTGCTGCAACTCAAGGCTGCCATGAGCCATTGTTGCGTATATTAGGATGACCGGATATCTTTTCTTTACAGGCTGGGCAAATGAAGCCAAAAGAACCAGTCTGTTGTGCATCAGCGGGACCAAAATGGTGGAACTGGCTGTTGCACCATATACATACACATGCCACCATGCCTCTGGTGACCTTTGGCGAGGACAGGTCCCATCCTACCTGGACTGGAGGGGCATTTCCCATCTGTGGTGCATACCCCAATACTAGGGTTGGCTCGGTTCTGCTCACAAAATTTTGCCTGGTCATGTTTCCAAATTGTGATGCTTCTGTAGGAGGAAATGAACTAGATCTGGCCGTGCTTCCAAACTGTGAGGAATTGGCAGGAGGTACATAATTAGATCTTGCCACGCTTCCAAATTGTGAGAACTTGACATGGGGTTCAGAATTAGGACTGACCATGCTTCCAAATTGTGAAGAGTCAGGAGGCGATACACAATCAGGTCTAGCCATGCTTCCAAATTGCACGGTGTCAGGGGGTCTGGCCGTGCTTCCAAAATCTGTGGATTTTGCATATTGTGAATTATAAGGTCTTGATACGCTCCCAAACTGAGAGGATTCAGCAGGAGGTACAGAATTCGGTCTAGCCATGATCCCAAACTGAAACGACGTGGGAACAACATCAGGCTTCGCCAAGCTCCCAAACTGAGAGGATCCAGAAGGAAAAGAATTTGGTCTAGCCATGGTCTCAAACTGTGCGGGTCCGGCGGGTAGAGCATTATTCCTAGGCATGCCTGACTGAGGGGATCCAGAAGTAGTTGATCTAAACTCTCCATAACCAGAAAATATGTGTTGCTTCTGGACACCAAATCCAAGTTGCAAATCACACTGTAAAAAAGTTATCAAATGGGCACCAAATCAGTACAATAATAAACCAAAATGAGTAAGAGTGAAATACACTGGCGGTCCTTAAACTTTTATTCTGATGCCATCTAGGTCCCTAAACTTTTACTCTGACAGCCCAACTAGTGTGTCCTGACGTCAATAAAAAAGTATGAGGGTATACATGCTAAGTGACTTGTACCTCATGTGACAGAATTAGGGACCAGATCTGCATTTTAATAATTTAGGGACCTAGATGATACCATGGAAAAGTTCTAAGGACTGCTAGTGCACTTATATCAATAAGTCAAGTCTACCCTTAGCGAATGCACATAATCACACTAAGCAGTTAAGAGAACAAGACCAGCTATCGATATAATATTTCCATAAATGAATTATCGTACTAATCAGGCATCAGATTTGAAAGAATGATAAGGTATGTTATCTGGACAAGGAACATGTTTTTTATGAACAAAGGAGCGTAAAAGTAAATATGTTAATGTAGTTTCTAAAACACAATAGTACTGATGTTTTGATTAACAGTGCAGTTCTACTCTATGCTTAGATTGTGGGCTTGAATACTTTGGACTCAAGGCCACTTAGTCGTAAACAGATAAATGAAGCTAGCTAGGCTAAATATTAATCAGTTAAAGTGTGGGTTCAATTCCATTGGGTACGGTACACATCACTTATGCAACTTTCTGAAAAAATTCAAACCAAACTCAATTTTGACTGTAACAGCAACCTTCACATAATGGGAGATGCAATTCCAACTAAATTTCTTGAAACAGCAGTAACAAGCCAGGCCATTATAGAAATCGATGAAGGGCATAATGCACCAGATTATGACTTACGCTCTAGCAAACAGACAGATGTATTTCTTTGGTTTTCCCCCTGTAATCTCACTGATCAAAATTTGGAAATCTTATAAAACATCTAAAATGGGCCGTCAAGGTCCACTATTATGCCAATTAATGGGAAAACCAGGTGGGGACATCAACCCCACCCCTCGACATCAATAATAAAAGATAACTGCACAAAATTACCAAAACTGAGCTAAAAAATATTTTTTGGATGGATTAATTTTTCCAATTAAAGAAGATTCATGGGTGCCCATAAAAGGCTCCACCTGCACCCCTAACCAAAACAAAGAATATCTGGCCAAATTTACCTGATCCTGGGTTGTGTTACTCATTGGAGCATCACCAACAGAACGTACCATAGGGGACCTACTGCCAACATTAGCCTGCGCAGACATAGGACCATTGACATTCTGACCAGCACTAACTGCAGCAGGAAGGGCATGACCTGGGGCAGGATCATTACGATTTTGCATCTCATGCATGGACACATTTGAATCATTGTTGTGGATGTGTCTATTAACATAAGAATCTCTCATGCAGTTCACATCACTTCTGTTACCCAATGGACCATTCATTACACTGACATCAGTTCCCTTGGTCCAGTTATTTGCTTTCAGCGTGTTTGATTCAGGTAGTGAACAGTGGCTAGAATCATTGGACTTTCTTTGAGTAAAGTTGCTACTAAATTGGGCAAACCCCCTAATACTGTTGTTATTATTATAAGCTTCAGTACCAAATCCAGTGTTGTTACATGCTCTGTTTTTCACGCTATCCATTTGTTCCTTGGTATTTGATGCACGTCTTTTATCACTGTTTTCAGGATTAACTGATCGCGAAGCAAAACAGCCAGCCTCAGTTTCCATAGAAGAGACATGTTGCATGCCCATATTAGACTGATACACCATTGTATTCTTCTTGTTCCCAATAAAGTTAGCTTTATCACCACCAATATTGTTCCCATAACTAGCACTGAAGCATGTGGAGGCAGCAACAGGAGTTTTGTTTGCAACATCAAGCAGCATTCCTCTTTTGTTAGTTGATGCAGAACAGGAAGAAGTGCTAGATACACCTACATTGTTGCTAAAACTGCCATTAAAACATTTTGCAGCAAAGGGGGACTGACTAGCTTCATTAAGGGCAGTTGATATTTCATTGCTTGCACTAGCAATAGGTAAATATGATGTACCTGAGCATGAATTGAGGTTGACATCTCTTGCTTTCACAGTGTTATTGACCTCACCATGCTTGGAGGACATGCCATGATCTACAATCTGGTCGTAAGGATTACCACATCTATAAGTATTAGGTCTGAAAACATGGTGACTTGATGCCTGGTCATTGTAAACAGTCACTTCCGAAACATTACGGCTGCCATCAGGTTGACCACTGGGGTTAGAATTTACTTTTGTAACTGCTACATCACATACATTTGGTGCATATGGAATGTGAGGTATCTCTTCAGGCCTATGCCAAGCTTCATTTGGCCTATTAAAGCCATCCAAACAATTTGCACTAAAGAGATCTTTAGCTTTAGAGCTATTGTTCCCACGTTCATTTGAACCAGTGAGATGTTGGCAGCCTGCTTCACCACCATGTTCTAACTCCTGAAGGCTAAAAGAAATTTCTGCCAGGGAATTGCTATCTACCTTTTCTGAAGTAATCTTATCTAAGAAAGCTCCAGGAGTCAACCCTTGATATCTAGCATGTGCATCAACATGACCAAAATATCGTGATTCCTCTGCAAAGGTCTCAAGGCATACAGGACATTCAATTTTTCCATCTTTTCCTAGTATCGGCTCACCGAATATGCCAGTCCTTCGCCTCTTAGCAGTCAAATCATGAGAAGAAAAATAGTGTTCTGAATAGGAAATCTGATCCTGAAAAGTCAAATTGCAGTTCTGGCATTCATAAGCATTTACTGTGTCTACATTCCTTTCATCATTATCCTTTAAATCACCAGAATAGCTGGTAACAGTAACAGAAGTAATTGGCAATACATTTGGATTGTCCACACTTGAACGAATTCGATGATGAAAACCTATAACCTGTGACATACTCCACAAATTTAAACTAGGTCAACCAAAGTACACAAAATACAGTTCACATTCACTGTAAACTTACATCATCACGACCATTATCAGCACAGAAGTCAGGCTTTTCTGTGCCGTTGTATTGAGTAATTACTGTTTTGGCCTCTGGATACCCAAGAAGAGACATAAGGTACGAAGAAACTTCTTTGCAAGTAGCAAATTGAGTTCCCTTAGGGCTGCAAAGTAGGACATGCACATTTAGCTAGGGTGGAATCACATAACAAAGAACATATGGAACACAAACTCGACCACAGTGAAAAATAAATATTGTCAAAAAGTCAAAATTCATCCACAGAGCAGCACACAATAATGGATAACGTGAAGCATATTTCCAATCCAACAGAGTACAAAAATGTCAACTAGAGTTTTTATGCAGTAAAAGTCAACAATGCTTAATGATGAGAAATAAATATGCTGAATGATGACACATCTCTTCTAAGCGGATAAAGCATGATACTGAAACAAACAAGTATGCTTAATGATGACAAATAAATATTAATTGTAATACTGAAAAACAGCATTCTAATAGAAAAAGGTACATCGAAGATGCAGGTTAATAAATCTATGCAAATGGTATATCATACTAAGACCATTCTTGGAAATGCTCACGTATTTTTAGATACTTCAAGCAGAGAGGAGTTAAGTACGGTAAATAAAAGGCAATATTTTGCATTTGGTGTTCGCCATTAAGCCATGTCCTTCATTTTTTTCCCCCAGCGTCACTCACTAACAGGAAAGGTCCCACATGTCAATGAGAGAACCTAGTGGCCGAACATTTTTTTTCAAATGAAAAAAACAATACTGTGTTCAAGCCCTCAAAATATCATAAACAGCATTTATAATAGTAAAAACCCCTACAAGCCTGATAAGCATCAATCCAGCCATGATCCAGAAAAGTTCTTGTGTTCAAGCCTTAAAATATCACAAATAGTTATGAACAGCAAAATGATCCTATAACCTGATAAGCATCAATCTAGCCATTATCAGTTGCTGCTACTTAAATCAACATGTATTGAGGACCACATATCCAAAAAAAGGAACAGATTATCAAAAGTCATAAAGAGAACATGCTTGTAATGCAGTGGCATGCCCTCCAGCAAAGAGGCTACCCACACCTGGTTCTCGCAAGAAAGGCACCTCGCCAAATTATCTACTTTCAGCATGTTCCTGTGCAAATAGCATTCAAGGCCTTTCCTCGACATTTAACACAATGCCTTCAGGGTGTCTCTCCCAGACTCCCCTTGGGTCGAGTTTTTTCTTTTTCAAAAGGCATAAACTGCTATAATCCTAGCCAGGAATGCAGCAATCCCACAAACACTAACCACCTTTCACCCCAGAAAACCAACTACCAGAGCACTGTTAGAACTTTGGTTGAGTAATTTCCATTAGTGTCATTATAAGGGTGTCTCTTTGGGCCTACGGCCTTATAACCATGTATTAGCTTCTATAAAATTCATAATAAATCAAGTATGGGATCCCGCTGCTGTTCATCTAAAAGATGTGTTACATCTAACTATCATAACAAATCGAGTATGGGACCCCGCCCCGCTGCTGTTCATCTAAAAAATGTGTTACATCTAACTAGTATCACAAGTGTTTTAATAGCATTACCAACCTGCAAAAAACTGACAGTAATGAAGCAGACAGTCCATAGGATAACAAAGACTGTTCTCTGAACTCTGAACTCTGAACTCTGAACTAATCAGTCAGACAGAAGCATCCATCAGCCCTGATTAAAACCGCAGGCTAGACAGCATCAGTTGTCAACAATGCCAGAGCACACATATATCCAGAGACTAATTCCACCACTCATATTTTGCATAACACATCATGAGTATCTCTAAACAATAGAGCATCACAGCAAGTACCAGGATTCTGCACCAATATAGGATCATATTGAAGTCTTGTGGCCGATATCAACCCCGTTAATATTCAACCATTTGGAAGGAAAGAATGGCACGATTGAGTCACAAACCTCACGTAGCTGAAGCAGTGCACCCATGTCATGCGCTCCTTCCGCTTGAGCCCTAGTAGCAGCTTCCACCCCCGGGGAAGGTGGTCCCCGAGGAACGACGCGTCAACGAACTTCCTCCGCCGCCTCTGGCTCGCCCATCTCCCCGCCAGGCTAGAAATGAAGCCCATCAGCTCGGACTCGGACCCCATCCCGGCCGTCCGCCTCCGCAGCTCCGCATCGTAGGGGTCCACCACCCCCGCAAGCCTCACCAGGTCAACGGAGATCCCCTTGGAATTGGTCGTCTCTCGGTCGGGGTCGGGAGGCGGAGAAAGCGAGCGCCCGGTCAAGGCTAGGGTTTGGGGCTCCGGCGGGGGCAGGAGGGAGGGGTCGTCGGGGACGAAGAGGCGGCGGAGGTGGTAGGCGAGGAGGTTGCTCTCGGGGTCATTTCGCGCGGAGGATCGCGTGGCGGAGGACGGGGGCGCGGAGCGGGCGGTCGGGGAGGAGGAAGCGGCGGCGAGGCGGAGGCGGGAGAATGTCTGCTTCCGGGAGCCCGCGCTCTCGTTGAAGACGGCGCGGTCGATCTTCAGCGGCGGGAGCGGGTCCTCGTCGGGGCAGCTCCGCGGGGCGAGGGCGTGCGCGGACGATGCGGCGAGCACGTCAAGGTCGGACATCGAGAGCGCGCGGAGGTCCACCACGGGGAGCTGCTCCGTCGCCATTGCCTGCCGCTCCACCGGGCAGGCGCGGACGTCTCCGGCGATATAGAGCGCAGCGGAGGAGACGACGCTGGTGGGGCCCGATCCGAGCGCGCCGCTCGCCGAGGAGACGAGCGGCGGAGCAGGTACTGTGGTGGACTGGTGGTCGTTGGGACTCAACACTCAGGCGGAGCGGAAGGCGTTTTTCCCGTGCCGGGGTGTGAACACGGCGCCCGTTGAACGTGATGATTGCGAGCGGAAGCGAGGCGTGGCCGTCCGATAAGGCTTGCTTGAAATGGAGTCTTGTGGGCTTTGTCTTGGTTTGGGCTGAGAAGTTACGTGTGTTGGGCACAGTTGGGTCATGGCCAACAGTTAGGCCTGCACTTTTTTTCTGAAAGGATTGGGCCTGCACTTTGTCTCACTGGACTGGGTACGGCGGGAAGCTTTTCATATTTTGAGTCTCGTGGACATGAAAATGGGCTGAGAAATTTGGGCCTGTTAAATACAAAGGAAACTCACAAGTCACAACAAAGGAAATTCGTGCAGTTCATGTTCATTGGACTGTCAGTGTCTCGCCTGTTAGGCTGTTAGTGAGGGCCTTCGACGTTTGGGGGACCGCGGGACCATTCATCGCATGTGCTGCTCCGATCGGCAGCATGAGAGATGGCATGAACAGCGTGCTCCATTGCTGCACCTCCACTGATACGCTATACTTTGGCCGGCCTGATCGCTATCTAGACTAGACCAGATGGATAGTAGCGTACAGCGAGCACTGGTGAACACAAAACAGTGCACCGCACAAAACAGTGCAATTTTCGTCTGCGCACCGCCCAGTAATTAACCAACGCGAGCTGCATGTGGCGGTGTGTATGTTTAAGATTGTTGCACGAGCACGACCAAACGCCTTGGGCATGGGCACCGTGTCGCAGTAGCAGGGAAGAGCTGTCCGTACTGTAGCAGCGGCAGTGCAACCCTCTGTGTGTAGCATGAGCCCACGACTGCTGGAACTGTGGAACACAGCATCCTTAATCCTAGACGTGGTGGGTGGTACTATAGTTGTATAGTTGTACTGTCGTCTGTCGTAAGCTAGAGTATTAAGGCGGGTGGGCACATGCTTCCAGGAGAAAATGACGTGGTTACCTGAACATCGAATGAATACTGTGCCTGTGGCATTGAGGCTAGAATGGCGACAAGGAACATGCTGATCACATGTTATGATGACTGTTGCCGAGACCCGTCCCGACACGCGCAATGAGTTACCGCTCGACGAAATGAAACACTTCTCAAAACACACTCATACTACATGGCATCTTGACAACAACAACACTCGTTGGCAAACACAAGCAGCGAGATCTCCCGATGCCAATGTCCAACAGATAGAAAAGTAGCGTCCACAATGGACCCGCGGGCGAACATTGTACCGTACTACTAGCTGTAAATACTGTTAACTCCGCATGGTATACCAAACATTACCAATGGCGCTGAAGAATCGGTACAATCATCCCAGGACCACGAACACACATTAAATACAAGGCGACATGTACATGGAACAAAGGACTCTACTATAGAGATATGTCGAGATTCCTAAAAACAAGGACGAAAAACAAAGACGCGAGATCCACCCTACCATCGCATTGCTAGCTAGTACTACTACCATCTCCGGTCCGCGCGGCAGAATTCGAAAATTCCTCGTGGGAAATATCGCGGGCCTGATTATACCGTCCCCGTGTTCGAGTCCCGACACCCAGGCCGCCGGGCTCCGGAACGCCGGCCACCTACCGACCGGCCGGGTCGGGTCACCGACGCCGCTCGTCCGCACTGGCACTTAGATGCGGGTTACGGCCTTCCCTGCCACGCGGCGCGGGTCTCTCTGTTGATCAGGGCACGTAGACGCGGTCCCGGCACTGGCACTTCCACCCGACCGGCTTGTAGTTGGAGAGCGCCGCCACGAGCGGCACCGCCGCCGCGCGACCACGCAGGCGCGCGGTTGACGGCGCGGTCGACGACGACGTGGTGGGCACCTGCACGGCCGTGCACGGGCTGCACTCGTAGCACTTGCCCCGGCAGCTCGGCGGGCTCGACCCCAGCCGCACCTTCTCCTCCTCCCACGCCGATCCACCACCCTGCACCAACAAATGTACCACATTATTATCGCACACCGTACGTGTAACACCAGAAAATTGTGGGTGAATCGAAGTGAGATCGGCGCAAAAGCGTGATGAGCAGAACACTGAACACGTACCTGTTGCTTCTGAAGAAAAGAGAGAGGAGGAGCGTGGAGCCGGGGAAGGCAGGCGGCTTGGAGAAGCAACCCGAGAAAGGCAACCAAGAACACGGCGACCTTGAGCTGGCGCGGCGCCGCGGCGGCGGCTGGTCTCATGGCTGAGGTTGGCAGATGGCGGCTAGAGCAATAATGCGCGCGCGCGTGCTCGCTTGCTCATTCACGCCCGCACGGGGCCGGCAGCGGGGGTGATGCGATTTTGGCGTGCGGAAAAGATGACGCCGTCGCCTACTTATGGTTACAGCACAACGACTCTGCTTGATGAAGCTTTAAAAGCTGCGGCTCGAGGGGGGTGAACAGTGAGACGCGAGAACGAGGAGAGACTGATGAGGCAAGGGTCAAAGGAAGCTGGAGAGAAAAGGGAGCCGGACTGCCGGAGGAGCAAGCAAGAGCAAGACGGATGGCGCATACCACGCCAACGTAGGCACAATTTCCGGGATGCGAGCTATCGGGGTCTCTCTCCCTCTTCCTACCTCTAGCTCTAGCTCCCGCTCCCACCCTCCCTTGTGCCACTGAGAGAGATTTGTTGGTTTCACTCCCTCTAGATTTCGAGATCTCTCGGTCTAACCACCTGACACCTTTTCCCCCTGTGGATGAAGCAATGTGAGGTGAGATCAGATCTCTGACTGCGCCTGTGCCAGCCAGCCAGCCAAAGCTTGTGTGTGGCAGCGGGTGGGTCTCAGTGGCGCAGTCGACGCAGCGGCACGGCCGGAGCTGCGGTCGCCGCTGTAAACAGTAAAAAGGTCCCTGGTACTGCCATTACGACAGCACTAGTTTCACTGGCCGCACAGACGACCGCCCTTGTAAATGAGCGCCACTTGGAGGCACGGTGCCCGGAGCTTTGACTGCCTTTGCCATTCGCTGGAGGCTGGAGCATGCAAACGACCGGACTTCATGATAGTACGATTACATGCGTGCACAGTCGCGCGCACCAGCCGTAAGCTCTTGATTAGTTTCGGACCTGCTTGCTCGTCAAGGATTATGTCATTGCATCCAACTGCACTTCCAACTGCTCACTGTCACTGCTGGTTGGAGCATTGTAGCATCTGATCCGTTGTAGCGTTTTTCTTTAGAGTAAAAGTTGGGCAACATGCTTGCCCAGTATAGAACAAAACTGTTCAAAACAAAGATATATATCAGCCCATTCTGCTCGCGATTAATCGATCGATGAGCTCCACTCATGTGAGAATGAAGGATCTGTTCTTCTTTCGGTCTTCGCATGTTTCTACCAAGAGTCCTTGTCCTGGACAGACATATGTAAGGAGACAGGTGAAAGACCAAGAGGATAACTCTGCTTATGCGTATTCTACAGGCGAAGTTGGCGTGTTGACCACTTGTCCTGGCCATCTGACTAGTAAGTTGTCCTGGCCATCTGACTATTAGTAGTACCATTTCTTGGTTGCAACAGAGCAAGAAGTACTGTACATTACACTAATACTCTTGCTTGAGTTAAGACAACATTTGTGGAAAAGCATGGAAGTATTTGCTAGCGGTGCAAAACCTTCTCTGTTGGATCAATATTTAAAAAGCGTGTAAATAAGTCCAGTCTAATGCTGTGCCCACATTGACTTTTGGCTATTTGACACATTACACTAATACTCTTGCTTGGGTTAAGACAACATTTGTGGAAAAGCATGGAACAAATGCCATGATTGCATATCTCCAGAATGATTCACCAAGCAAGCACATGATCACATAGATTGACTGCACATTTGCTCCACGCAAGACGGCAAGAGTAGATTGACTGAACACTTGCTCTCAGTGTTCATCGATCAGACATGTATTCCCATACGGTTAAATTAACCAGGCAAATCCATGTCAGTGTCCAACTTGGGCATCAGAGACTGGCCTCAAAAATAGCACAGTACCTATGTCCTTGTTGTTTTCCCTCTTTAACCCCCTGCATGATCTGGTCAGAAGCTTAAGGGTATGGGCAGTCAAGTGAGAGTGGTCCAGAACTTGCGCAAGCCTCTATTAGTTATTATTAGGCTGGTAAAGGGCCGACCGATGCATCAATGGCTTCTGGACACAAACATAAGCCATACATATGCAAGATCCAGCTAAAACCCAATTCTATTTGACTAAAGTTACAGAAATTGGCCAGAGTGACCTGGAATGGACAAAAAGGCAACTACAAATATTGTGGACGTACTCTATCCTTCTTATAATTTTATAATTAGAATGTGTGTGTGTGGTAAGACATATCTTCATCTGAATTTAAATTATCTAGATTGACTATATAAAACTATCCTTGCAAAAATCCACTATATAAAACTATCCTTAAATTTTTAATATATGATATTTCGAATTAGCTACTGCCATATATAAGAAATCATAGGGGGTATATTATTTTCTTTCAAAAATTTATAACACTATATTCATCATAATAAGTGATGTCTAACATAGCTAATATAAAACAACAATAAGACTTTAATCCCAAGCAAGTTGGGGTAGGTGTCTAACATAGCTAATATAAACTAACAAAAAATAATGGTTACCGTAGAAGTTCACTAACATCAAACAAAAAGGAAGACAAACATTACTTCATGGTTTTATAGAGATTGTGACAAACAGATAATATCTTGGTAGTCTTATTTGTGTTCATCTGTTATTATTTACAAACAGCAAAAAAGAAGGTGAAACCAAAACTACAATTTTGCACAAGTATTATGGACAACATAGTGGAAAAAAACAAGTGATGTCGTGATGAACTCATTTATTCTGATCGGTGATTACTTACAAGTGCTCCATGCATAATCGAGATAAGTTGTAACTTGCAAGAGTTGCTGTTCAGGAATAAATTTACAGATCACCAGAAAGCTTTTCTCTCATAATGTGCTTTGCTTCGGCGACTAGCCTTTTGACAACTTCACCAGCTGGCATGATCGCTGTGATTAGCCCAATACCCTGGCCAGCATACATGGCCATGCTTGCGATATCACCTGTTGCTGTGGCATTCGGAACAGTACCGGCAAACCGATGAATGTCCTTATGCTGCAATTGAGAATCGATGTTCAGCAGTCCATTATTTGTTTCAGATGCAGAAGTACAAAATGTGCATTTATAGTTAAATAAGTGGCTCTATCGAGATCCATCATGTACAGATATATCAAAAATTTCCATACAATAAAATATAACCTAATTCCAATACCTAATCGATTACCCCCCCCCCCCCCCCCCCCAAAAAAAAAAGGAAGATCCCCCAAATATGGTTGCCCAGGTTCCCAAATTTCAGTTGTTTGGCTGGATATGTCATGAAAACTAAAAAATGGTTTTCTATCCCCATAAATTGCTAATACTATTTACTTTCAGGATAGAGTGAAAAAAACAAGTTACAGCTACACTAGTAAGGTTTCTAAATGCACATTAGAAACATGACTTGCAATTTAGCAAAAAAGAGTCATCTGATTAAAAGTTTCCACTTTACAACAAGTTCTAGAATCTTTATCTATTGCTATTATGATCAGAAAATATAAAAGAATTTGCACAATTAATATGAACAACGAAAGTAGAAAAGACATGAAAAGTGGATGCAACTCTTGAATAAAAAAGATTGGACAAATTCAAGCCAAATCAAATATCTATACACATACCACGCCATGTATGATAGAATGGCCTATGATGGGTTGATTTTCCTCTGTTTCATGGTCTAAGAGGTTCTTCTTCCACTCAGAATAAAAGGGGGTTTCAAGGACACGGTGTGGAGCGCCAGGCCATCTAGCACGTCCAAATATGTCTGTATAGTCCGTGTGACTCATCTCAACTAGCCTTTGCTTATAAAGAGGATGCGCAAAGCTTTCCACGGTAACCAGGAACCTGAATGATCCAGGAGAATTGTGATGTGAACATTGTTCTTGAAACCTTACAATGTGAAATAATGCTAGGGAAACTATGTGGAACTGAGAGATACCTTGTTCCTAAACAAACACCTTGGGCACCAAGTGCCAATGCAGCAGCATAACCACGGCCGTCGACAATGCCCCCAGCAGCAATAACTGGAATGCCGGAATCTGCAACAAGATCTACTACTCTTGGCAACAGTGGTAGGAGCCCTTCCTAATTTTCCAAACAAACGCTGATTGAGACGAACATTCATGAAAAATCCAGTTACTGGAACATGCAGAAAAGCACTAAAATGATGCTCTGATTTCCTCAGCAAAGGTCATCATAGCATGGTTGAGATTTCAAATGCAGGAGGATGGGTGGTGTATCTCTTGAAAAGACTGCCCAACAGTATATCAGCAGTGCTGAAATTAGAAACCAGCTGGAAATACTAATAAATCACCTGACCAATTACATGCCCCCCTGCTTCTCGGCCTTGAACAATTACTCCATCAACACCAGCTTCCTTCGCTTTCATGGCCTGCTCAACGCTGCCGATCTGTTCAGATATCAGCCAAAAACTCCAAAGTTCAAATGTGCAAAATCAACGAAATAAATATTAAGGACTCACAGTTGAATTTTCATATCAGGATTACTAAGCATCTCTCTTCTAGTCTCAAGAAAAGGAAAAAAAACATGTGAAATAATAACAGAAATTATCAGATCTTGTGATGGTGCTACTGCATATTGAACCATCGGTTTTGGCAAGGAGATTTTTTCATAACATTAGTTTAACACTAAATATCATGCAAATAGTTACTATGGGTAAATGTCGCTCATTTCAGCAAACAATAGAAAACATACTCATATGTATATATTATGATATAAAGATGTGCATTGTTTTTCTCTTATGTGCATTCCAAATGGTTGCGACAATTATTACTTTGACACATGAGGACTTTCAAAATAAATTAGCAGTAATACAAAACCCATTTCACCTAATTTTGCCTCTAAATATATGAATCATCTTTAGTAATTGTTTGGTTTTCTTTTGCCACCTTTTTCTTCTTTTCCTCATTTCCATCTTCCTTTTTGTGTGTTTGTCCTTGTGCTTCGGTTCTTCTGGGTTTCACCTCTAGCCTACTTCAATTTGATTGGAATTAAAGGCTTTGTTGTTGTTGTTCTTGTTATGTTATTGATATATGAATCGTTTTTAGTCTAAAGTATCTAAACTTCTGAAATGTTCCATAGTCCAACAAATCCGGGAGCAACAGTGTGTCAGCTTTACTAGCTACCACAGACAAGAGCAAGCATGTACGAATTGCTACAGCAAATCAGCAACAATGGCGCATCCAAACGTGTCACAGAAAAGTTGGGAACTAGAATGGGTGAAACATTGGTTCACCTTCAGATTGAGTAATTCTGAACTAACGCTGCCTTGTCAGTATTTAAATTTAAATTTAAATTTAAATTCAATGGCACTACGAGTCTGCAACTACAACGGCGCTAACCTGATGCAAGACCTTGACGCCGGCGCGGTGCGCCTCTTCCACCCGCTCCCTGGGGAACTCCCCCCAGTACACCTGCAGCACGGCGACCTTTTCCTCCAGCACGACCCTCAGGTTCTCCTCATGCGGGAACGCCAGTACAATCGCCACCCCGAACGGTCTCGACGTCAGGCTCCTCGTCCTTCGTATAAGTTCCCTCACGTGATCCGGGGCTGGCTGCAGTTCAGAGGAATGCAGCCGAGTGATCAGCCACGACAACACGGAAACGCCAGAAATTAGCAACGGAAATCGGAAATCCGGAGTAATCAAAGAGCGTGGGAGTGGAGGGGATGATTGGATACCCAGTCAGGGAGCCGGACGAGGCCGATGCCGCCGGCGTTGGCGACGGCCGCGGCGAGCTCGGGGCCCGAGATGTCGGGGCCAAGCGGCGCCTGAACGATGCCGTAGTCGAACCCCAGGATGCCCCTCCACCCGGTCGCCATCGAGCGGCGCACGTCGCGATATCGCAGTAGCCGACCTCTATTGGCGCGGGCCCCCAAGCAGCCGGTTCAAAGCTTCCGGTGCCAGATGTTTGGATGCGGCGGCGAGATGCGGAGGAGGGTTTAAGTAGGAGCTGCCGGCGTTGGTAGCTGCCGGGCGGTGACGGAAGCTGCGCCCGAGGACCGACCGGCCCCGAGTCCGTCCGCGCCAATCGGCGTCATGGCGGATGTCACCGCGCACGACGCGCGCCGCCAGTTGGGCTACGTGGCAGCCCGGCAATGGAGCGAAGTTTTATTTCGAAAGAAAATTGTCATCCTTTGCTAATCAAATGTGGATTTCGCTTCGGCCATCTCAGTTGGCCGCAGCGCCGCCGGTGACATGGCTGTACAAGAGTTGCTAATCCAACAATTATGACAACTGTTCACGTGTTAATTAGCTGTTTTCTATCAACTCAGCAAAATCACTTTAAGTCACGTGCACAAGTTGAAGCAACAAATTGAAAAACTCAAAATGTTGGTGCACTCAGAAATGAACAAATACTGCACCCTAGGTAGTTCTAACTTATTTTTTTGTCGGTTTATTATTAACAATTAACAAATAGTACAAAGAAGCAAACACCAATACCACAATTTTGCACAAGTATTACGGGCAACACTGGAGATAAATAATTACTTACAAATACTGCATGACTCTTCGAGATAGGTTTCAGAAGTGATGTTACTGATGATCAGAAAGCTTTTCTCTCATGACAGGTTTTGCTGCAGCCACTAGCCTTTTTAGTTTTTACAACTTCACGAGCAGGTCTGATCTATGTGATTAGCCCAACACCCTGGCCAGCATACATGACCATGCTAGCGATATCACCTGTTGCGGTGGCATTTGGAGCACTACCGGGAAACCAATGTATATCCTTGTGCTGGAAAGAAATATGTAGTTTAGTTGCTCTGTATTTCGTCTCTGATGCATAAGTACAGAATACAAGTACAAAATATGAATGTAAAGTTGTAGCAACTGGTTTTTCGGATTACTCTAGTGAGATGCATCATGTAGAAACATATATCAGTGTTAGATTTTGATAAGAGAAAAGGCTTTCGGTTGAACAGAAGGAAAACTGATTGGGTACTGGGGACCAAAAAATAGTAAGGAAAGGAGAATAATCCAAGAAGAGATACAGCGAACGTAATCAATTCAAACAAGCAAGAGTCACTAACCAAAAAAAATAATCCTGAGTTCAAGAACAGTAAGGTGGTAACTTTTCATGCCAAAGAGCATAAATCTGGCCGTATAAAAAGTTTGTCACCCACAACGTGCTCTAGAGTCCATAATTGTTAGTCTTCCGGAAAGGAAAAATTGTAAGAATTTGCATGTCTTATCAGAACAAGCAAAGCAGAAAAGAAACAAAGGAACATGCAACTTTTGACTCATAACGAGGGAAAGAACTCAAGACAAATCAATTATCGAAAAGCATACCACACCATCGATGATAGAATGGCCTATGACAGGTTGATTTCACTCTGTTTTCAGATCTGAGAATTTCTTCTTCCACTCAGCATAAAATGGGGTTTCCAGGACACGGTGTGGAGCATCATGCCATCTAGCACGCCCAAACACATTTGTATAATCTGTGCAATTCATCTCAATTATGTTTTGCTTATATAGAGGATGTGCAAACTCTCCTCAGTAGCTAGGAACCTGAAAGATCAAGAAATTTTGTAATGTAAACATATGCAAGTCAAAATACAAAACAAAAGGTTCTGAACGACATACCAACAGAAAACGATACAAGACACTGAGAGAAAATAACCTGGTTCCTAAACAAACTCCCTGAGCAGCAAGTGCCAATGCATCAACATACCCATGGCCATCAACAATCCCCCCAGCAGCGATAATTTTGGTGTCAGAGTCTGAAACAAGATCTACTACTTTTGGCAACATTGGTAGCAAACCTTCCTGTTTTTTTTCAGATAAAGATGTCTGAGACAAATATTCATCACGAAGACAATATAATGGACGAACTAAAAAGCCGTATTGTTAGTCCTGAGATAAGAACATTTAGCGTCCGTAAGAATCGAGCCTAGCATATATCAGATTTGTTGGAATGTGGAGATAAACATTAATATACTGCTCCGCGTTGCTCAGGAAATAATTTCATGGCATGGTGGACATTCCAAATGCTGCCCTTCAATGACTGTGCTGTATTCCATTATAAAGCTTAAATTAGAAGCCAGCTTGGAATAGTGAATTACCTGACCAATTACACGATCCCCTGCTTCACAACCTTGAACACTGATTCCATCTACTCCAGCTTCCTTAGCTTTTGCTGCATCCTCAAGGCTGCCGATCTGTTCAGATCTGAACCAAATTATTCATAATGTTCAGAATCAGTAAATCAAGATGAACTGGAGTTCTCATATCATCGTCTCCAAGCAGCATTCTCTCTGAGTTCTAAAGAAACATGGCATTGTCTCATAAGAACATATGGTCGTACCTGCTGACGTATGGTGAATCCAAATCATTTTTCACTGAAGTTGGGTTTTAAGTTCAACATTCGTGAGTAAGAGACATTTATTTCTAGAAAAAAGGGGAATCACATTATCCTTAAAGTAGCATCTAAATACCCGTAAATTCTTTAAATTTAAGGTAAGTGTTGCTTGTTTCATCACTTTGTAGTCGAAGTATTTAAGATTCACTTCTCTGTGTTTTGAAATTTTTTATTGAACAATACGATGTCAACCACGATTACATCATCATACCCCCATTTAATTAAAAATACTACGCTAGTCTAACCACTGACAAGCACATGCCTTCCTGTACCAATTGCTCAACGGCTAACTGCAAGAGCACGGCAGACGTGTTTGAGGATAAGAAAAATGAAGTACTGGGGAATAAAATGTGAACTGCGCTTTATTTTCCGGTAAGAAAATTCTCACTAGCACTGGAATTAGAGCAATTAATAAAATTATAAACAAATGCCCATCGTAACTGTGCTGAAACTAGCAACGGCGCTCACCTTGACGCCGGCGCGGTGCGCCTCTTCCACCCGCTCCGTGGGGAACTCCCCTCAATACACCTGCAGCACGGCGACTTTCTCCTCCGGCACAGTCCTGAAATTCTCCTCCTGAGGAGACGGCAAAGGTCCACTCCGAACGGCCTCGCCGTCAGACTCCTCGTCCTCCGTATCAGCTCCCTGACGCTGTCCGGCGCCGGCTGCAGTCAGTATTTAGGAATGCAGCCAGTGATCAACAACCGGACCACACAGCAATCGGAAAACCGGAGTAATCAAACGGAGGGGACGGATACGGGATACGCACCCATTCGGGGAGGCGGACGAGGCCGATGCCGCCGGCGTTGGCAACGGCGAGCTGGGACCAGAAGTGTCGGGGCCGGGCGGTGCCTGCACGATGCCGTAGTCGAATCCCAGCCAGGACGCCCCTCCAGTCCACCCGGCTCCTATTCTAGCGGCGCGCTTCGCGGAATCGCGGCTTCGCAGATAGCGATCTAGCCGTCTGCGCGGGCGTGACACCGGTGGATGCTGTGGAGCAATGCTGCAACAGGGCAAGCCACCATCCGCAGCAAATCAGCTCGCTCCGGCGAGTTCCCTTCCCTCGGCAGTTGCTTTCGGACATCACGGCGGGGCCCTCCACCGCAAGGTGATTGGGTGCGGCGGCGAGAAGTTGTGAAGCTGCGAGTTGGTCTCTGCCCGTAGTACGGCAGCCACGCGGCGACCGGGGCCTCTGGTCTGCGCCGCCGACCGCCTGATTCCATTCAAGGCTTCAAGCCAGTTAGCTTCATGGCGGGGCATCAGGGAGCAGCCATCTCACCTCGCCGGGCCTTGCTGGTGAGTCCTGACAGAACTACCGACATATCCGAGGAGGTCGACGCAAAACAATGTGAACTGCCTACGCCAGCGCTGATCTGAACCCTTACTATTCGATCGAACCGTCAACGTGGACTGGAAAATGGATCGCGACTATTAATCGCGATCCAATTTCGGGGCGGCCTAACGGAAATTCGACGACATCCAGGGGCTCGAACCGCAAACAGTTTAGCCCAGGACGGGAAACCAAAGGATCGCAGCCCATAAACCTAGTTAAGCCTGCGGAAAATTTGGGTCGCGATCCCAATTTCTATACCGGCCCATCGATGGAGTGGCCGGACGGCACGGATCAGTCAATATTGGCCCATGGAAGTTCGTTAATGGGCTACTTCAGTGATACGCTTCGTTATCTTGGGCCCGAATTTGGATCGCGGTTAATAGTCGCGATCCAACTTGAGATCGCCGGCGTGGGAATTCTGGCCCGTTGAGGCATTTTGTGATACTTAAATGGACCGAGTATGCGCCTTCTCGGCCCTTCCGCTGTTTCGGGCCTAAAATCCCTCCAATTTCCAGCGAGGGCAGTCGTCGCCTCCTGCCGCACATTGCAATTGCAACCCGCGACGGCCACGCCTTCCTCGTCGACTCCGTCCTTGTGTTTTTTGCTAATCGGTGTCGCTGGGATGGCCATAAGGATCCCATGTTTGATCGATTGAGTCGGCCGTTTCTAGTTCCAAACTTTGATGATTATTGGATTGCCATCATATCTCTGTCCTTCATGAAGTTTTCAGTCTGGGTTGAATGGATGCATGCAGGATCGCGTCGGCACATTCGGCCACTAGACAAAAGGCTTTAGGACGGAATAATGGTTCCGATTTCTTATCGCCTTCGAGCGCCTCGCCGTTCAGTGTATAAAAAATCTCAAAGCTGCCGAGTGTTGCCTTTGATGACAGCGTGTACTGCGGCAGCGTGTGCGACAAGCATCTTTTCACCATTTAAAAACATTAGCAGTCTTTCAAAAAAATCGGATCTTTGGTGGAATTCGCTGCGTGGGTAATAAACAAGCGGAGACCGTAACTTTTGTTCAGAGATCAGAGAAGTGCGGACGCGACACGTCGCTTCCCAACGGAATTCTGTAACCTGCGGGCACGAGAGCACCGCCGACCTCGTGAGGAATTGGAGAGCTCAATAATTTTTGTCAAAGTATTTGTACTCTTCTTTATACTTTTTTAAGATAAAAAAAGATTATATTAAATAATAACTTAATATATCTTTATATTACAAACACTCTAAAGTATAAAAATATTACAACTAAATACACTCAGTATACTCAATTCTATACCTGTATAAAGATTTAAATAGCTGACTACATATGTAAACACTTAGTAAACAGACTGAGAACAGGTGTCTAGGAAACGGCAGTCAACATTCCTGTAGATAGAATTGAGCATAATCCTCTTCTTTTTCGTGTCCTCCTTCTTCTTCCTTCTGCGACTGAAGAAGAAGAAAAATTATTGACCCTGATCTTACAAACCCTTTATCATGGTTGGAACTAACCACGATAAAACAAAAAAAAAGTTGGAGAACTTTATTCCACGCCAACAGCATTATCTCCGCCTTGATATCGTCGTCCGAAAACCTAAAACTCCATATCGCCAAGACACGAAAGTTGTTGACGATGTCACCGGTGTCATCACCTTCTTTGATACCGCCATGGCGAAACTAAATCCACCCTTTATTCTCAACGTATTCTCTATACTACAAGGACTAGTTTATAGTGAAAATTTTTCAGTGTCGACAAAACTACTGCTGGTTTTGGTGCTCTGAAATCCCAGTACGAACATGAATTTTATCAGCAGTAATTGTTCATTTAAAGGACTATGTGGTTTGTTTGTTCTTCTTTTGCAGGATGGCAGAACCACTGATTATTATATCTCTCACCACACAAAGGGGGTTAACAAGGATAAAATCGCTCTTAGGATGTGTTTGTTTCTTAAGGTCTAAATTTTAGTGGGATCATATCAATCATTAAAATACTATATATAATTATTAAATATATATTAAATATAATACTAATTACAGAGTTGAATGTGCGTCATGATAAATTCATTAAACTTAATTAAGTTATTATTAAGAGATATTTATTTATTATAATATCATATTATCTAATCATAATCTAATTAGTCTTAATAGATTTGCCTCGTCATTCAGACGGAAGGTTATGGACTAGATTTTATCAATAATATATATTTAATATTTTTAATTAATATCACAATATTTAATAAAATAAATAAAAAATAAGAGGAGTGAAAACGAATACAACCTCATCACCGAGCAGCAGCAGACACCGTACAATGATTGATGCGTTGTCTTTCATCGTCACATCACCATTTCCAGGCCCAAACTCTCATGAAACACGCATCACAGTAACAGAAATAGGTAAAAAGAAAAAGGAAAAATGACGCCATCACCTCGCTCGGCAACGCCAGCATCCACGTCCATGCCGACAACAGTGACACCGGACATGTCAATCGTTTGCGACATGAACGCATGTGTTGCAAGGACGGTTCCTCTGTTCAGGTCATTTCACGAACTGTGATGACATTTTTCTAGCAGTAGGGACAATTAACCTTGGAAAACATGTCAAAATGTAAAGAGTTAAGGCTAACCCACTTGTTTTCCTATTTGACCACGGGCTATTCGTTAACCGCTTGAGGTATACAAAAGTGCAGACTGCAGAACCGCTTCAACACCATGAGCAGCGAGGTAGAGATCGTACAGTAAATACTGTATTTACACGGCACTCGTCCTGGTAAACTTGTTGAACAAGGCTAGCTGCCTTACCGAAGAAGCCCGGCCGGTAATTCGCGACAGCTCTTCTTTCAAAACGGTTCTCCTTAAATCCAATTAGCAATGCGCCTGCGTGCCTTTTTGCGCCCCACCCATATCCATGATTTTCGAAATCCCCCTCTCTCTTCTTCCCCAACACGGAACAGTGGCCCTACCGGCCCTACAATCTGTCATGGCGGTCCTACTTCGGTCCTCCACTGCTGCCCAGTGCCCACACACACTTTCGTGTTCGTAGGACAAATTGCTGCGTCTCCCCACGTCGTCTCCCTCACCGCGAAATGCTCCTCAAAAGCAGCGCCGGCCCAGTGCCCACCCTTTGCTTTGCAACATCGATCGGGTCCGGGCTCCCCACACGCTAAACCCCTATATAAACCTCCCCACACTCTCCTCCGGCGCCACTCAAGCTCTAGAGCGCCAACACTAGTCGCCCCCTCTCTCACGACAGCCATGGCCCACCACTTCGTCCTCCCCATCATCCTCCTCGCCGTGTCCCTCGCCGGCGCCGGCGCGGTCACACCGCGGCAGCTGTTCCTTGTCAGCCCGGCGCCCGTGACGCTGACCAACCACCACGGCCAGCTCCTCACCGGCAACCACTCCGTGAACCTGCTCTGGTACGGCCGGTTCACGCCGGCGCAGCGCGCCGTCGTGGCCGACTTCCTGCTCTCCCTCTCGTCTCCCGCCGCCGCCGCCGCTTCCGGCCCGGCCCCATCGGTGGCGCAGTGGTGGGCCACCACAGCGCGGTACCACCCTGGCGCGGCCCGCCTCGCGCTGGGCCGCCAGGTGCTCGACCCGTCGCTCTCCCTGGGCCGCTGCCTCACGGAGTCCTCTCTCGCCGCGCTCGCCGCCCGCCTCGCCCCGCACCGCGGCTCCGTGGCCGTGGTGATCACGGCGCCCGACGTCCTCGTCGACGGCTTCTGCCTCTCCCGGTGCGGCCTCCACGCGTCCTCGTCGGCCCAACAACCGGCCCGCGGCGGCCCGGCGCAGGCCCAATCCCACCCGCCCACCGGCGGGCGCGGCCGGTTCGCCTACGCGTGGGTGGGCAACGCGGCGGAGCAGTGCCCGGGCGAGTGCGCGTGGCCGTTCCACCAGCCGGCGTACGGCCCGCAGGCGCCGCCGCTGGTGGCACCGAACGCCGACGTGGGCATGGACGGCGTCGTGATCAACCTCGCCACGCTGCTCGCGGGGGCCGTGACCAACCCCTACGGAGGCGGGTTCTTCCAGGGCCTCGCCGAGGCGCCGCTGGAGGCCGTGACTGCGTGCACGGGGGTGTTCGGGGCGGGGGCCTACCCGGGGTACCCAGGCCAGCTGCCCGTGGACGCCGCCACCGGCGCCAGCTACAACGCCGTCGGGGTCGCCGGCCGCCGGTTCCTGTTACCGGCCATGTGGGACCCCAAGACCTCGCAGTGCTCCACACTCGTGTAGCGCTCAGTGATCGTTTGTCGTTGCTTAGGAGGATCGGATCGGATCGGGCAGTGATCGGAATGGATGTGGCTTGGTGTAAGGATCGAAGGTTGGGGCTCGTGCGATGTTGTTTTGTTCTACTAGTTTTGTGCATACTTTGTGATCTTAAACCCAAAAAAATGTTGAAAAAAAGGCAGGAGCATAATGCAGTGGTGGTCTGTACTAATAAAGTAGGCTTTAATCCGTTCGTGTACATATAGCATTGTTCATTGTTCTTGATGTTCTCAATTGGATTTGTTGTCCTGGCCTGTTTGGATGCATCTGTTCCATGGAAACATGAACCAACCATCAGTAATTAGCCGTTGTTTTAGCCTAACGATGAACTGATCGGATCAATAGCTTAGTAGTACTACCACTATTGTTGGCACGGTGTTCCAGTAGGTTTGTTCATAATCACACTGCAAAAGCGGCAGCAAAAAAACCAACGGAAATCGAGAGCGGCCAGAGACGGGAACTGTGCGGAGTTTGGTTTAGCTCGGCGTGCGGAGCACGGGAAAGAGAGCAGGGGGGAGGGAGGGAGGAAAAGTCCAATGGTGAAGGACAGGAATCCAGGATAAGGCTTCGCCTTTGCAGCAGCGCCCGTGCTGGTGCGGCCTGCGATTAGGGCAGAAACTGCTGACCCCGATAAACTTGAGAGGTACGGATGTGTCCCCGTCGCTGCACGGACTTGGCCCCACCAGACGTGACCCCCTCTGAGCCACGCAGGCGGGCCCAAACCCAACCCCAACCCTTCATCATTTCGCTGCGTACACACTCGCACCTATACGTCCCGTCTCGTCGCTCGCCGGAAGCGAAGCCTGTGTGCGTGTGTGGCAGACTGGCGCCGCATTGTTGTGTAAGCCGAGCCCGCGTGCAGCGTGCAGCCCACTCCGCTGTACTCCTAGTAAAATCTTGCCACACAAAGCTGCCCCTCCTTGCAGCTGCCAGTTCACTGCCCTTGGGTTGGGGAGTAAACTCACGCCTTGTCGCGTTGCAGGTCGAGAATCATTTCTGTAAAAAGAAAAAGGTGACGCGATGAGCCGAGGACCAGTAAAAAATCCAACGCCCGCTTTCGTAAGCCGAGAGGGTACAGTACAGCTCGGAGCGGTAGTACTTCCCTCCCTCCTTCCTTTCACGTCTCGTGCTCAATTATGCATGTCCCCGGGGCCCGACGCGACCGAGATAAGGCGAGACCGAGCAATTCCGGGCGGGCACAACGGCACGGCCGCCAGCCCCACGTCACCCTGCTCGCACATTTCTCGTTTTTAGAGCAAGTATTATAGTACACAGTCAGCTGGCTAAAAATTTATACACGTCACACAAATTCTATAGGTGTGTTTGTTTATTATGGTCTAAATTTTAGTGAGATTATATTAATCATTAAAATGTTATATATAATTATTAAATATATATTAAATATAAAACTAATTATAGCGTTGAATGCATATTAACGTGATAAATTCATTAAATTTAATTAAGTCATCATTAAGAGATATTTACTATAACATCACATTATCTAATCATGATCTAATTTAAATATTTGTCTTGTTATTTAGATGGAGGGTTATGGACTAGTTTTTATCAGTAATCTATATTCAATACTTCTAATTAATATCACAATATTTTATAGAACAGATCTAAAAATCAGAGGGGTGAAAACGAACACACCCTATGTAGATAGTGGAAGAGAGAGAACTGGAGAGAGAAAACTGGACACGCACTTTGCTAGTCGCCGGCTCAATAAGGTAGAACCGAGAACATGCGCCCACTCCTAGCTACTCCCTCCGTTCATATTTATATGTCATTTTAAGGTTTTTAAATTTTCTATAATTACATGACATTCTCGTTTCCCAATGCATATTTCTCTCTTCTCTCTCTTCTCAATACAATATTCTCTTTTTCCACTATATCTCTATCTCTATCTCTCTCCTTCTTGTTTTCAGTGCACCCATCGTTTTACTTCTCCTTATTTTCCGTACCCAACTCTAAAACGACATCTAAATATGAACAAAGAGAGTAGTATCAAGCGATTAAGTTGACGTTTTCTCTATCTCAACCAATCTACTAGCATGTATGTAGATACTCCCTCCATTCATATTTACTTCCTCCATTCCAGAATATTAGCATTTCTAGGTTTCTGAGGTAAAAACAGCAGCGAATGGAAAACACGATTTTATCCCTAATATTTTATCCCTAATAAATGCTTCAATCACGGCTCCCTTTCTCCTCGTCCACATGCTCGATGTTGTGCGCTTCTTCCCCCGCCGCCGTTACGCCAACAATGCCCAGCTCGTAGCCCCTACATGGCGCCGCCGTTAGCCACCCGCACGAGTGCTGTCGTTTGCCATGCCCATCCCGAGCTCCGGCGTCGAGCACCACCACCGCAATCAACCTTGTCAGAGTTGGGGATGAGCACTGTAGGCATCGCAGATCTGGTAGCCATGCGCCTCGTGACTTCGGGAGCCGGCTGGCCGCAGGTGAAGAGCAAGGCCAACACAAATTGCTTCCGAGCTGGGACGATTAGAGGCGGTCTCGTTCGATGGAGAAAAGAAATAACGGCAGACTAGATCGAGAAGGAGAAGAAACAGCTGAAGGCTTCTACCAATTGGGTTGGGCACGAATGGGTGAGGGAAGTTAATGCACGTGGGATCCACATGACTCTAGGGTTGCTTATATTATGAAATTTTGCTTCAACCCTAGGAATGTTTATAAATTGGAATCGAGAAAGTACATATCATTCTAAGATTTTTAATTTTTTTATAATTAGATGTCATTATCGCTTCCCAATACATCTTTCTCTCTTTCTAATATAATTTTCTCTTTTTTCACTATATTTTTATCTCTATCTCTCTTCTTCTCGTTTTCAGTGTACCTATCTTTTTACTTCTTCTTATTTTTTGTACTTCTTTTTATTTCTCGTACCCAACTCCAAAACAACATCTAAATATGAATAAAGAGAGTATTAAATATTAGCATCATTATTTCTACAGATCTCTCTTAGCCAACCTATTATATGTGCTAGCTAATTTACTTACTTTATGTGACATGACACTTACATTTAGCCAACATCCGACTAAATCATTACCCTTGCTCTTAGCCATCAACGCGTTGGCACGGCACGGCGTGCATTGCCGCTTTGTCAGCGTCCCACAGTGCACGGGACCAACACATGTCAGTGAGAGAGAGAGAGAGAGGGGTACGGAACACGGGAAATGATAACGCGTCGAGACAGTCGCGGCCAGGTACGCCCGCGACCAATCGAGTACATCCGTGGTACCCGCCGCGCACGGCCCCCGGGCGGCTCGAACGCCGAGGCACCGCGCACGGGAAAGCTGCCGTCATCGTCGCTGCGCTGCGGCCCCCACCCGGGAAGATGCGTCCGCGCATGTGAACCACGGCTCGCTCTTGTCGCGCTTCAGAACCAAACCAAAATGGCCTGGCGTTGGCGATCGTCCGATCGACCGGCATCGATGGCGCGGAGCCAGTTGTCTTCCACCACGCCTTGCCTGCTCGCCCGCGCGCTTTCATTCATGGCGTTGCTGGCTCGGCTCGACTGCAGAGAGGCGCGGTGGTGGAGCGGATGGCCCCACGCGTGGCCCAACGCTGCGAACGCTTTTCTTTCTGTGGCAGATGGATGGAGACGAGGGTTGTGGTGTTCTCGATGACAACCTTGTCCCCCCAGCTTTGCTTTCCTTTCTTTTGCTTAATAATCATCAGCACTCAACTTCCTGTATGGTTACTGTTGTAAACGAGTCTACACAGGGAGGAGGAGTTATAATAGAGCATGGACCAGGAATATCCCCGGCTCTGCACTGCATCCCTACCACTAGTTCGACTGGGAAAAGAAAAGGCGATGACGCACCGTTGTCATCTTTGAAGTTAGTAGTACTACTGATCTAGTAATGTGATTGTAACTTTGGATAGTTGTCCTTCGATTCATGCCTTTGCAATGATAAACTCAAACTGACTCGTTTGGATAGGCCACGCTATTGTATGGTGTAGGATTCGTTGGCCAGAGTATGGTTTAGGATTCGTTGGCATCATTGGCAAAGTATGTGCAGCAGTACCTCTTGACATCAGAGTCATGATGGGGCACGTACCGCTCTTAACATACGCAGACAGATCTCAGCATGTGTTAAATGCCAGTTAATGCAACAGTGCGGACCAATGACGTAGGAGCAGAGATAATGAATCGATCGTGCGCAGGCACGCAGGCATCATTGCGATGGAGCTTTGCTGATGCCCGAGGCCACCGGTGATGAGTGCCTGCATGCGTACCATCCGGCCTTGAATTTCCTTGAACGGGCGCTGTACAAGGCAGGAGAACAGCATTGGCACCAGTCGTAATCCAGCTTCAGCAGTACTACTACTAGGATTAAACCTTGCAGAAGCCGTACCTACGCAGGGCATCCTAAGTTGAATGTAATTTCGGTGCTCATCGTTTCAAGAACATGATGAAGATGAACTGGACATCTTTGTTCAAGTCCAGAGGCTCTGAATTCTCAAGTAACATAGTGCTAGTACATCTGAAAGAGCCTGAATGGCTTTGGCATCTTCGTTCTTGGAACTTTGGAAGAGGCATACCGGCATGGACCATGGGGGAGTACACATGATGAAAGAAACCAAAGCCTGAATAAATCACTTTCATCATTTTTCACTTTCCTGTTCACAAGCAGAACTTTGTTTTAACTAGTACGACTTCGCTACATGCGCGAGTCTATGGA
Source organism: Eleusine coracana subsp. coracana (assembly GCA_032690845.1). Taxonomy (NCBI): domain Eukaryota; kingdom Viridiplantae; phylum Streptophyta; class Magnoliopsida; order Poales; family Poaceae; genus Eleusine; species Eleusine coracana. Next base: position 58,864,218 of record CM064432.1, on the reverse strand, counting down.
CAACAGTTGCTGATGCTTGTGGTTACGGATAAGTCCTCATCCCCACTGCACTGCAGCAAGGTTAGCAGCACATAACCAGGTTACCATTTGATGCACAGTGTTGCAGTTCCATCGGTCAAAACCATAACATGTAGGCCTGCCGTGCTGAAGGACAAGTCACCAACCAAAATGAAATAGTGGTGTCATATCAACAAACAAGTTCGGTACAGTGTTGAGTGATCTACACATGACTACGGTACAGGCGTACAACAACGTTTAAACAATCAAATGGATAACACAGTATCGGATATTATTACAACATCTACTTTACACAACAGGGACGTGTGACGCTATAAAGTTTGGGCCACTGATTGGCAGTACCTTGTGGACAAGTCCAGTATGTCAAGAATATCAATGTTAGTTAAACAACGTTCCATAAAAAAACGTAGTTAAACAACACTGAATGTGACAGAAAGTTAGCACGAACCATGGAGAAACTCACGCTGAGCACACAGATATGAGATATGCCTCTACCGGGATCTTGTAAATACACCAAGCTAGCTCTGTACAAACCGAAAGTCAAGGTGGGGGTTTTCTCCTGACCTGTATTTATGAAATGCATCACTGAATATTGCCAGGTACTTTGAGAAAGATGTGGCATGTCAATCTTCAAACACCTTCACAATCTTGTGGAACAAAACCAAAGCTACCTCCAGGTTTTCTGAAGAGACATCAGACACTGATGCTTCTAGTTTCCATTCCCAAAGATAAATCATGGTTTGTTATTGCCTTCTGGCACAGCTTGAGTATTTATTTGCACTTCTTTGTTCTTCGTCTCTGCAGCTGAAGTCCTGCCAGATATGGAAGTGTCGTCTAACATGTCCTGTTCATCATCTAGTATGTTGCTTGCTTCCCCAATTGCAAGGATTAACTCTAATTGCTTTTGCTGTTGTTCCTGCAAGATATATAATTATCAGTCTTTATCCAGAAGTGAAAAGCCATCTACGAGCTCTATAAGATTGGAATCATTTCTTACTGCAGACAATAAAAATATTGATTGCAGAAGATGACCAAGTTGTTCATGGTGAATATAAAAGTTTCTGAACTAGATGTAAAACAGATAATGCGATGGTATAGGAACCTAAACATGCAACGAGATAGTACCGAAACTCTTCCATGCCAAGAAAATTTTAAAAGACTAGATATTCATGCTAACTTTATTCTAAATGGAGGTCAGTGAAGTACTTGCAACCTCTCATGACACTAGCTTCAGCACAGACATTGTAGGATCATAACAAGTTGACAACTGCAGAATGCAAATAAACAGGCAAAGCAACTTAAACTGAAGGCACATTATCTGCCTCTTTTGCAATGATTATGCAACTAAAAATCTAGGGTAGCTATCCTGACTCTGAAGTCATTCTCATTAAGTATAACAAGTAACAATTGAAATGCTTCTTGGACGATAAGGCCAGCGATATGGACATCTATAATAAATTCTTAAGAACCCCTTCTTCTGACACCGGTACCAGGTACATTCCTCTTGACGAAGGGTTGCAACAGGCAGTGCAAACAAATCCTATTCTCCAACAGTCTCCAAAGCATATTTTGACCAATATTTTTTGAACTACAAAAATTGAAAAGAGAAACTAGTGGTGGCTTTTGCCAAAATGTGTAGAATGTTGAGCAAGTTCAATTGAAATGTATCCAGAAGATCCAAGAAAAGTTTGAGTATCTGACAAGAAGCATATCTGAAACGTTATCTCTCTGTGATCAGAGGGACTGAGGGAGTACATGCTAACAGCATGAATATAGTTGAAAAACAAACATGTATCAAAGTATGTTGCTAAAAAAATCAGTAATTCTTTGCAGAACATTAGCAAAACTGCTTCTCAGACATTGACTAAAGTGTTAGTCAGAGCAAGCAAGCATTATCTAAGAAATTAGGACTTTCGAGAAATAACTGTGATAGTGATGGTAAACCATGTATAAATGAGTAGAAACAGAACTAACATCCAGGTACGTGGACTTTTGCTAAAAGAAACTGCCAAGAGAGTCACCTGCATTGCGTATAACACCTTCTGAATAGCACCAATTTCTTTCTCAAGAAGATTTTTTTGAGCTGCTAGAATTCGAGTGGCTTCAGAATTCTTTTGGGCTAAAGTTGCTGTCTGCAGATGAGAAAGTGAAGAAATGAAGCTAGAAGGATGCAATTACAATACACCAAAACTGACATTAATACAGTATTCAAGATCAATCATGACACTTGACACATCCAGATATGATTTGCATGCCATAACAAAGTGTGACTAAAATAGATGCTTGGTACTGTAACCAAGTGATGTACCTTTTTCTCTAACCAAAGCAATGTGTCAAATCTATACAGCTAATAAGCAAACACATTTCTAACTGAAGCAATGTGTGCAAATATTTATACAGCTCAAACATACTATACATGTACTGTGTATACAATCACCCATGTTACATTAAGCAGTGTTAACCCTGAAAAATCTTGCTGCAGTTTCTCGATAGCTGTTGAGAACCAGAAAGTGAAGCAGGCCAAGAAGTGTGATTTTCACGTAATTTGACAGTTATCTTTATGAACTATTTCAGTTCATGTAGTTTTGACAATTACCTTTATGAACTATTTTTTGTGCTTAAGTTCTTACATGCCTATGTATATCCAAAATTTCTCAGAAAGGAGATGAAAATAAGCACAGCTACTACCTAACACATGACTATATGAATGTAAAATATGTCAGTCATAGACCGAAACAACATTTAGCTCTGAATGGGATTGTACGCGGCACATCAGTAGTTTGAACCAAGAGAAGCCTTTTCATTATGTCTAAACAATCAATTCAGTTATTAAAGGATGCTAGCCCCCTGTTGAACTATTAAAGTTTGAACCAAGGATGCTAGCCAATGCAGTTTTCGAAACACCCAAGGGATCTTAAGTGTCTCAATGGATTGTGCATGTACAGTACAATCTTAGGAACAACAAGACTCATCAAGCATAATAACAACTTCACATTAGCACTCAGCATAGTACCAATTGGACAAGCATGATTCTAACTTTGTCAGCTAACCTCTTAGAATCCAATTTCAAATATTAAACCTTAACATTTTGTTCTCTCTACGCTAACAGTGAAGCAAAACCGCAGTGGTATTTACTCAGAAAAATTCAGCAATACCTCACTGATAGTATCCCTCAGCGTCCTACGCAGCACCCTAAACCTGACGCCTAGCTTCTCGACTGCCCTCAACAGCACTCCAACGGCCGCCACCACGCTCCTTACGCTCTCCTCCAGCTTCTCCATCCTCCCCGCTAACCCCACGCCCACCTTCTCCACGCCACTGCCCACCCCGCGCAGCCGCCTGCGCTGCCTCCGCCGGATCAGGCTCCCGATCGCCACCGCACCCACCAAGAGCACGTACTGCACGACGAACAGCCTCCCACCCGCGAACGGCGGAACGGCACTGGCGTTACCCGGCGTGAACACGAGGCGGGCGGCGCAGACCACCGAGCAGATGGCGGGCGGCGCGAGGCAGAGCAGCTCCCCGGCCGAGAGGAGCGCGTCGATGGCACCGCCGCTGCGGACGGGCTCGCCTGCGAAACGCGGATTGAATCAGCCAGGACCTCGAGGCGTGCGAGGTGTGGGTGCCGCCGTGCCGGGGTGACGGGTGGGAATGTGGGGTACCTGACGCGTGGGCGCGAAGCGGCGGAGGCCATCGAGGTCGGGGAACACGGGAGATGGGAGGAAGAGGGAACGGAGAGCACCGAAACCGGAGGCGGTGGTGGAGGTGAGCGCCAGGGCAGGGGTTGGAGCGGAGCAGCGCGAGGGGAGCGGGATGCGGTGGCAGCGGAAGCAGCAGCATGGGGAGAAGATGATTTTGCCAGCCGAGTGCTGCGGTTGAAAAGGTCCAAAGGACGGGACACGAGAGCACGAGGAGCGAGACCAGAACTGGGCTTCTTCCTGCAGTTTAAAATGTAAAGCATTTCAAATATTTAAAAATGTTTTGGGATAAAACAAAATCTGATGATAAGGATAAGATAAAATCTGATGAGTTGATGGGTAGGTAAGAAATTGATAAGTTAGTGTAAAATAAAAAATATATATGAATTTTCTTACCTTGACTATTTTAAAATTTGAATGTTTGAAATGCTTATATTGTAGACTGGAGGAATTACATGATCAAAAATCAAATGACAGGGAAGAATGTTTTGCCCGCCTTTTCCTCAAATAGAGGCTTAAAATACTAGACACGACCAACTGATCAGCAAAGTACTGCACATTGGATAATTGGCATCGTGCTGAACTGTTGATTGCGCAGAATTTCAGTTTTAAAAGCAAGAAGACCATCTAAAAAAACCAAGAAGGCACAACTGAAACATGAGAGAAGGATGCTCCACAAAAAAAGATCAGCAATTATGCAATTAAATGATACCTTGGAAAAAACAAACGCATAAAGAACTCAGCCTGTCGGAGGCTTGGAGCCATCACACTGTAGTCTGAAGAATAATTTGCTAGACAGACAATCACAAATACGCAACCCACTTGGGTCCACAATGGCAATAAGGATAGAAGAGTAAACAAGGATGCAAGAATATCGAGCGCTAATCAGAACTACTCAACAAAGTTTATCTGGAGGAACTGAAGTTGTTGGCCCCATTGTGACTGCCACAAGTTCTACTGATAGCCAACGAGGTTTGCTCTCAGTCACAAGTTCCCTTTGGAGAACATCACCAGAATGGATGTGTCATTCCTCACATTCAAAAGCAGACAATCTGCACACTTTTGTCACTTCTCTTATGACAGCCATAGAGAAATTGGAGCACACACATAAGATGTAGTACGAATTAGCAACTGCTACATTAGTTTTCACCACATGGAATGCACAGCATAACACAAGTCAACTGCTACTGCAAATCAGTTCTACCATCTCCTGCTAAGTACATCCTGAACAAAAGAGGAACACCTGGAGTTCCTCCCCCCTCACCCTCAGGCCTCAGGTCACGAAATTCAGCGGCTGCAAGCTTGCAACCAATCCATTGTTGCTTAAAAGCTATCTCCATTGCTGCCATGGTCTCTCCTGGCCTTCTTTGGCGGCACGGTGGAGGCGGCGGCAATGGTGTCGCGGAGCTGGCGTTGACCATCCTGGAGCATTCTGGTTTGGCGGGCCTCCGTGTCTTTCCACCCTCGCTCGATCTCCCACTGCACTTCCATGCGCCGTCGCTCCAGTCGCATCATCCCCTCGCTGAAGTCTCTCAGTACCGCCGAGAGCTCTGAATTGGCTCCGCCAGACCCAGAGGGGCGGCGAACAATCTCCATCTCCTCTTCCTTCACCTTGTCAGCCTCTGCCGCTGCGGCCGCCGCCGCGGCAGCCCTGGCCTGGAACGCCTCATAGGACACTCTCTTCCGCGGAGGCGCGGTGGACGGCGTGATAGAAGGCGGCGGCTGTTGTTGCTGTTGCTGCAGCTGCGGGTGGCGAGGGGCAAGGCCGCTGCCGAATTCCCGGATGATGCCGTTGATGCTTCTGGTGTTGTTGTTGCGGGGGACGGGCTCTTCCTCTTCCTCCTCCTCGTCCTCCGCTTCTTCCTCCTCTTCCTCCTCGTCGGAGGCTGCAGTGGGTGAGGAGTCGGCGACGGGCGGGTAGGCGGAGGAGACGGCGCCGGGCCCGCGCTCGAGGCGCTCCATGCGGCGGAAGTAGGGCCAGAGCGAGGTGACGGGGCGGGCGCCCTCGGTGCGGTAGCGCTTGCGGAGCTTCTCGAGCTTGTGGCGGCACTGGGTCCCCGTCTTGCGCTGGACGGCGGCGCCGGGCGTGGCGGCGCAGCGCGCGACGACCTCGGCCGCCACCTCCTCCCACTGGTGCGCCTTGAGCTGGCCGCGCCGCAGCGCCGTCCACCGCTCCTCGTACGCGTCGATGAGGTGCATGGTCTCCACGTGCGACCACGGCTGCGCCGGCGCGCTCTTCTTCGCCGCCGGCCGCCGCGGCGACACGTCGGCCTCCTGCGCCATCATCATCTGCGGTCGCGGGAGTTCAGATCTGGATCTGAGGCGGGCAGCGGCTAGGGTTGGGGAGTTGTTGGGCGTAATAGATGATGGAAGAGGAGGCGGCGGCGGCGGTGGTGGGGGATAAGGTGAAGAGGCGGGGATGGATGTGTATGGGTGGTGGTGGTGGTGGGCGGCTCGGGTTTTCTGGGTGGGGGTTGGGCCATCCGCCGCGGCGGGCGAGGTCCGTGCTGGTGGTGGTGCCGTGCCGCGCCGCGCCGTGGTGGCGGTGCGGGTCACGTGGACGCGAGGGGTGGCGCGGGCGAGCGGTGGCTGCCGCGCGCTAGCTAGCCCTAGGGGCGGCCGCGGCCGCGTGGTCCCTGGCGCCGCTGTGCTGTGCTGCGCCTGCGCCAGCGGCGCGCGGCCTCCGCTCTGTCGCGTTGCGGTCACGGCTCGATGACAGGTGGGGTCCTGACGAGTGGCGGGCCCGGTCGTCAGAACTCAGAAGCAGGAGCCCGGCGCGGGAAGGGTTGTGATTCCAGGAGGAAGTGTCGTCCGCCGCAGCACGCAACTTGTGGGCTGCGGCGCGGTGAGTGGCGGAGCGGGTCACCGGGGCTGGTGGCGCACGCGGTTTGGCGTGTGCGCGTGGCCAACCGGACCAGGAGATGCCTCATGAGATTTGACCGTGTGAGCCTGTACTCTGGGCCCAGTCCGTGCGGTGTGCGTGCTGCGCTACAGGCCAGCGGTGGGGGTGCGGTTTGAGCCGCGTCACGTTTGATTTTTGTGTTTAAAAAACTGGAAGAAACTGTTGGATTGTTGGTGACGTAGCTGCCACACTGGAATGATAAGGCTGAGAGCCTGAGATTTGTTGGCTATTGCTTTTCACTCTATAGACAAGTACTGACATGTGGTCCATCGATGTATTTGTGTCACTCTGAAACACATTCCACCTTGGTTCCACGTCATTAAGACAAATGAAAAGGTAAAGTCACTTGTTGGAAGCAGTTGTTCTGCCGTCATTGCCATGACAAGATGTCACGGCCACAAGGGCAAAAAGGCCAGTATGAGTTAAAATAGAAATTAACTAAACAAATCATAACTATCCCTTCAACATATTCATAAACGTATATTGATGTAGATGTTTAAGTAAGACAATAAAATTGCTCCTTTTCATTTTTTTTTAACTCAAGATTTCTTAGTACAATTATCCATAGTGTGCTAGACCTGAACTTCTGGACGAGGCATGTTTGATGAAGCTTTAATCAAACATATTTGCACGATTCGATAACCTCCTTTTATGTTCATATGGAAGACTTAATCTAACATGAGTTTGGAGCATGAGTGGAAGGCTGCCCCTCACTCCTAGTGTCATGTAACCCAATTTCTATAGTTGAGGGAAGAAAGAGGTTCGGATAACCATGAACTCTAATCTCGGTCTTTGGGATGCTCCTCTATTCGCATGATAGTAACATAAAGAGATCAATGAGAAAGGGATACATATGTTTGAAAAAGTAAACTCAAAGATAGCCCACCTCATCATCGGATTTAGATATCCAACCGCAATATCTTTTATTTAATCATATGACACACGTTAATAGGGACAAGAATCCATATCAATAATCATGCTTAGCTATTTTGATACCATAATGCTTTCCTCTTTTTATTTATAATAACAAAAATGATATCACTGACATTTGTGGCAAATGCTAATAAGAGATTATATAATGTCCCGTTCATAGACGAGACGAGGATATACATTATTCACTTGAACGGATCACGACACAGAATACGGAGAAACCTCTCGTTTTCAAATCTGACAAAACTTGGACTAGCAAGATTTTCCACAAGCCGGCGGGCGGCGCGGCCCGGGTCCGGGAGTCGCAAGCAAGAGCATCGCTCGTATTTCAGCCCAACTACCTACCACGAGAACCTTCCTCCAACTCCAGTCAGCCGTACACCCACCCCTGAAAAACCCTACCGGGATATTCACTAAAATGCCCCCGCTCGCGCCATACCCGGCCCTCCCCTCGCGGGGCGCGCCCCGCCTCGCCGCGAGACGCTCTTTCGCGTCTACGCGGTGTGCGCGACGCTGCGGCCGCCGAGCCAGTGGACGATGGGGAGCTGGCGGGACTGCCCGGCGATGCAGCAACTGGAGTACCCGGACAAGGCGGAGCTGGATGAGGTTCTGCGGACGGTGGAGTCCTTCCCGCCCATCGTGTTCGCCGGGGAGGCACGTAGGCTGGAGGAGCGGCTTGCGGAGGCGGCCGTCGGGCGGGCGTTCCTTCTTCAGGACGGCGACTGCGCCGAGAGTTTCAAGGAGTTCAATGCCAACAACATCCGGGACACCTTCCGCATCCTCCTGCAGATGTCTGTCGTGCTCATGTTTGGAGGCCAGGTGCCTGTCGTCAAGGTATAAAATCGCTCCTCAAAGGCATAGCGGTTGGTCCAATTATTTAGATAGCGTGGAGTTCCAAATTGAATCGAAAACCTGTCCCATTTTGCAAATAAGATCATTATATTTCCCGAGTAATTGCAAGTTCTCCGGACAATAAAGTGGTGGATTGATGAAAGAATGAACAATTTTGCTTCGAGCAACTGTAATGTAAATATATGCTTCTGTGTTATGCATGTTTAGTATATTTTGTTGTTTACGAATCATGATATTTTGGGGGACAAGGAACAATATTGAATGCACTTATAGTGGCTGTTAACCGTTAAACATATGAATGTGTTACTTTACTTACCACGGGATGGACATGTAGGTCGGAAGAATGGCCGGTCAGTTTGCAAAGCCAAGGTCAGATGGCTTCTAGGAGCATGATGGAGTGAAGTTGCCAAGCTACAGAGGGGACAATATCAATGGTGACACATTTGATGAAAAATCTAGAGTGCCAGACCCACACCGCATGATAAGGGCATACTCACAGTCTGCAGCAACACTGAATTTGCTGCGGGCATTTGCTACTGGAGGTTATGCTGCAATGCAGAGGGTGACACAGTGGAACCTTGACTTCACGCAGCATAGTGAACAGGGTGATAGATGGGTTACCTTGAAATACTTTTTGTCTAATTGTTAATGTTCATTTTGAGGGATTTATATCTTTTATTTCTTTGCAATAATCATTATTTATGCAGAGCTTTAGATCTGATTTTCAGTGAAGTGATGGCAACACACTTTATGCCAGACATTCAATTATTTTGATTCATGGTTACTTGTGCACAATGTAAATAGGTACATGGAGTTGGCTCACCGAGTTGATGAGGTTTTGGGGTTCATGGCAGCTTGTGGACTCACTCTAGATCACCCAATAATGACGCAAACAGAATTCTGGACAATGAAGACTCCACCACTGGCCTCTTTTATGACTGCTCTACCCACTTCTTATGGGTTGGTGAGCGTACTCGCCAGCTTGATTATGCCCATGTAGAGTTCCTCCGAGGCATCGCCAACCCTCTTGGTATCAAGGTAAATACAATATTTTAGCACTTATGAACTCATGATGTACCATTTGTACTCTGCATTTGGAAAACAAAATTGCACATTTTCTTGAAGAATTTTGACCTCTTAATGTTATAAAATACAGGTCAGTGACAAGATGGACCCAGCAGAGCTTGTGCGGTTGATTGATACATTGAACCCCGAAAATAGGGCAGGAAGAATAACTATCATCACAAGAATGGGACCGGAAAACATGAGAGTGAAACTCCCTCACCTGATACGTGCCGTCCGAGGGGCTGGCCAGATAGTAACATGGGTCACTGACCCAATGCATGGGAATACCATGAAGGCCCCCTGTGGACTCAAAACTCGCTCCTTTGACACAATTTTGGTAATTTCCTTTGCTTACAATCTTAAATAGTTTTTGCCTATTTGTTCATGCAATTTATAATTGCTATTTACAACTAAGAAATCCTAGCAACATAGTTTCATCGAAAGGATAGTTCCATTCTCTAATGGAAATAGTACAAATAAAACATGGATATATACAAGTGAAACAGTAAGCCCTTGAAGGTGACTGATAAAGAACTATGCCCTAATCAACTGCTCATTTAGGGATATTTGGTTCTTTCTGAAATATTTGAGATTATCCCTACAATTGGTTGGACGAAGGTGTTTGATCTTTAAGTTTCTACTATTTTACAGAACTTGTCAGTTAGCAACTAAAGTATAGGATGAGAATTTGAGTATTCATCACTATCATGTAACAATTAGCGAAAGTGCCAGATCAACTTATATGCATTTGGTGTCATACTGGAGAATGAATGAATGAACTGAATTTGGTTGATGTGTTTTCCAATCCAGGCTGAGGTGCGTGCATTCTTTGATGTTCATGAACAAGAAGGTAGCCACCCGGGAGGAGTGCATTTGGAGATGACTGGACAAAATGTGACGGAGTGCATTGGTGGGTCACGACAGTGACATTTGATGATCTAGGCTCACGCGACCACACACATTGTGACCCAAGGCTCAATGCCTCTCAATCTCTGGAAATGGCATTCATCATTGCTGAGCGCCTTAGGAAAAAGAGGATTGCTTCATGGCCCTCTAGTATGAACCAGCTTGGAACCATTCCATCAATGAGACTGTAAGAGTCGGTGCATACTTCGATAAGAGAAGGTCGCTATCAGGGACTTGCCTTTCAATTTTCCTTGGTGTGTTCATTTTCATGTCATGTACTACAATACTGTAAATCAAACAAATAATTTTTTTTGTTATATAAATAAACAATCCAATTTCCCAGTAGAAGTTCCCCTAATGTTTTAAATCAACAAATTTACTTCAATTTTCCTTGGTGTGGTCATTTTCATGTCATGTACTACAGTACTGTAAATCAAACAAATAATTTTTTTTGTTATATAAATAACCAGTCCAATTTCCCAGCAGAAGTTCCCCTAATGTTTTAAATCAACAAATTTACTTCAATTTTCCTTGGTGTGTTCATTTTCATGTCATGTACTACAGTACTGTAAATCAAATAAATAATTTTTTTTGTTATATAAATAAACAGTCCAATTTCCCAGCAGAAGTTCCCCTAATGTTTTAAATCAGCAAATTTACTTGAATTCAGAGCAAAGTATATATAGGAGCTATTGGTTTAGTTATGCATTGTTTGGTTGATGATCATTGAACATGAATATCTGATGATTGAAGCCTTTCTTCTACCACTGGTCCACTACATATTGATTCAGGCAGTGGATTCGGACGTTTTAAGCAGCAACGTTACAAGAGCCAGTGGGCCACAATACCTGGCACTTCTCTTTCAGATTGCATCCAATTCTCTTCTTCTTTTTTCTTCAGAAGCTAGAGAATTTATTTAAAATAATAGACATCCAATGCATAAATTCAACAAAGAAAAACAAACCAAAAACCAAAGAAAAAAAGGATGTTCAAGATTTAACTGCGATCCATGCTTGTATTCTCTTTGCAGTTGCCAATTACTTGAAGAATCTCATGCTGCAGTTGTGAATGGTTGGGGCTTGATTGTAAAAAATCCATCCATTTCAGGTTGTCCTGGTATCAACACATTAATATGATCACATCCATATGGAAGGTGACTGCTAATTTGTTTTTCAGCCAACCAATGATCAAAATCTTGGAAGTTGGATGTATATGGAGTCCAGTATTGCTTGGCAAAGTTACACCTTATAAATAAGGATCTGTTTGGAATGTAGGAATGAAAAACATAGAAATAGAAAAAAAAACATAGGAATTAAGAAAATACAGGAATCTAAATGTCGATGTTTTGATCACCGGTTAGTAGAATTTGTTCCGGGGATGCGCACTTTAGAATTGGTAATAGCTTAGCAAGAGGACACGGGGGTTATACTGGTTTGGGGTGAACCCCTACGTCCAGTTCTCTCGTCTACTCGTGTTACTTGCTCCGAGAATGAGTACAATGGTGGCGAGAGAGGAGGGGGTGCTCCAAGTCTCTGGTGCAGGTGAGTGTGTTGTGTTCTGTCTACGTCCCCCTTGAGAGAGGAAGGACACCCCCTTTTATATTCCAAGGGGACGGGCCCATTTACAAAGAGAGAGGGGGGGGGGGGGGATCTATACGTGCGTAGTTATTGAAGCCGTGTTGAAGGAGGTCAAGCTCCGGACTGGCGTTCGTGGCCATCAAGTCTTGACTGTCCCGCCCTATCGTCTGGGGGACTAGGGGTGACGTTATGCCACAGGCCTACCCCCACCCCCCGTCGTCCGGTCACGTCTCTTTGGCCACTGTTGGCGACGTGCTTCATGGAGCGCGGCATGGCGCCTCATGGGTGCCGTCATGTTATGCGACCCGTTGATGACCTCTCTGTCCATCCGTCGTGCCACACTACCACTGTTGCGCATGCCATCAAGCGGAGGCGTCATCAAGCGCCATGCTGCACCCCCTTGCGCCAGCGGGCGTGAACGACGACGGTGATGATGGGGTGTACAGGGGATTTGACCTCCTGACACTGTGGGAGCGTGGCGGGTATGGCATTTAAGGCCGAACGGTTGGCCGTTGAGGGCCAGCGACTCGGTCGCTTGTCTTCGGCTAAGGGGAGGACGCGACGCCAAGCTCCCCCAGGCCCATTCGAGGTTAAGACTGGTCTTATCTGTCAGAGTGATCGAGTTCCTCCATCTCACCTCCTCTGATCTTCGCGACGTCAGGGTTCAGGCTCCCGATCTAAGGGTCAGAGGGGACGACGCCTGCCCGGTGACCATGTGGGTCCCACGATGGGCGTTCCCGTTCCTCCCCACAGGGTCGAGGTGTAGCGGGGCTCCTGACCCCCGTGGAGGGGGTCGACCGCGGCGGGCTGCCCGACCCTTCGAGGGGTCGTATGCGGCATGGCCGATCGTGGTCCGCTTAAGGTTAGGGCGAGTCGGGGGCACAACACAACCCTCGTGGATTGGTGCGGGGTTTCATTGCGTGGGTGTTTTTTGTGTGGGGCCCACTTTGGTCCCTATTAGTTATTAGGGAGTGCCATGTGGCACCACGATATTTACCTCCGACACTAAAAAAGTATGAAAACCATAGGAATTTAAAATAAAGAAGTAGAGAACTTAAGGTGTTTGGAATGCATGAATATTATTATAACTAAACACCATGTAGGAATATAGAAATAAAAATATTATTATAACTCAACACCATGTATCATAACTAACTAAAATATTTAATAAGCATGTTATTGTTATGTAAGACATTTTAAAACAAATTAATCATGTTAACTACTAATTTTTCTTCTTAAAATAAATTTTTCTTATATTATGTTAGCAAATTTTATTGTGTGTGAAGCAATTGTTGTGCTAAACAAAACAAAGGAATTTTTTTTCTTAGCTCTAACCACATGTTGTGCTAAACAAAACAAAGGAATTTTCTTTTAGTGTTTCATTTCCAAGCCATTTGTCATGCCAGAATTTTGCCATGTGTCCATTACCGATCTTGATACTAGTGAATTGGGCAAATATCTCCTTATCCTTGGTAGTGCATGGTATTTGCATACCTTTTCACGGTCTGTCATCTTGGCTCCATGCGTATCATAGCCACCTTTGCCTCAATGCTATATTGAATTTTGACAAATCTAACACACCAAGGCCTCCCAACTCTTTTGGTCTCTGTACCATTTTCCAGTTCACTAGACAGTGTCCTCCTTTATTTCTTTCTGAGTCTTCTCCTATCCAGATGAAGTTTCTTCATAATCTATCTAGTTTTTTGATGGCCCATTTCGGTAATGGAATTCCTGTAGCATAATGAGTGATAGTGGAGGTTAGCACTGCTTTGGCTAGCTGCACTCTACCTGCTCTTGGCATTACCTTTCCTTTCCAATTCAGTAACTTCCCCCCCCCCCCCCCCCCCCCCCCCCCACTTTGTCAATTAATGGTTGCAGCTCCACTCTCCTCAGTTTTCTTGTATGAAGTGATAGGCCAAGGTAAGTGCAAGGGAACCTACTTAGCTTTGCCGGGAAAATTTACAGCAGTTGTTGTATGTCTATTTCATTGCACCTTATTGGGAAGATTTCTGTTTTTTCGAGATTCACTTTTAAGCCTGTAGCATTTCCGAAGGAATGGAGAATCTCCTTAGGGCATTCAGCTCCTGGGGTTTTGGGTTGACAAAAATAGCTGCATCATCTGCATAGATTGAAATATTTGCTCCACCTGATCGCTTCAATATTGGTTTTATTATCCCCTTTTCTGTTGCCCGTTGCAGAATGTTTTGTAGGGGATCTATTGCCAGAATGAACAACATCGGTGATAAGGGGTCTCCTTGTCTCAATCCTCTTAAGTTTTTGATCGGTTTTCCTGGTTTGCCATTCAATAGGATTCTAGAGGAGGAGTTTGCTAGCGTTATTGTAATCCATTCTCTCCATCTTGGCCCAAATCCCAGGCGCTCAAGGAGTTCAAGCAAGTAAGCCCAGCTTACAGAGTCGAAAGCTTTGGCTATGTCGAGCTTCAGGAATAGAGTTGGTTTCTTTCTTGCCTGGACCTCTCTGATTAGGCTTTGCACGTACACAAAGTTGTCATGTATGCATCGTCTCTTTACAAAAGCGTTTTGCTTTACTGAGACCAGGTGTTGTAGTCTAGGCGCCAACCTGTTAGCTAAGATCTTGGAGAAGATTTTTGCTATGCTATGTATATAAGCCTGTAGTCCCGCACCCTCATTGATTTCTCTTTTTTTGGAATCAACACCACATTTGCTGAGTTTAGCAAGTTGAATAGAGATCCTCGCAGCTGGGATAACTGATGGAATATATGCATAACGTCCGGTCGTATAGTGTTCCAGCATTTTTTGAAAAAGGCTCCTGTGAAACCATCAGGTCCCGGTGCCTTTTCCTTTGGCATTGCATTTATCACTTTTGCTACTTCGTTCTCTGAGATATCTGCTTCAAGGTCATCAAGATCAAATTGTTGTGTTTGGAGGTCCTCCCAGTTGAGGGTGAATTGCCTGTGTTCTGAAGCTCCTAGTTGGCTTTGGAAGTGTCTTTTTATTTCTTTTTCCTTGCCTCTCTGTGTTACCACAAATCCAGTGTCTGTTAGTAGCATCTGAATGTGCTTTTTCCTCCTGCGGCCATTTGCACGGATGTAAAACAGCTTAGTATTAGCATCAGCTGTTCTGATGTTTGTCAGCCTTGCTCTTTGCTTTGCCCGGATTTTCTCTATTGCAAGCAGTCCTTGGTATTTGAGTTTGATTCTTTTTCTGAATTGTATTTCATCCGCTGTTAATAGCCTTACTTCTTCTGCCACATCAAGGTTCCAGATTATTTCTTTAGCTATCATTGTTTGTAATTTGATATTTCCAATACTTGTGCGCTGCCATTTCCTTAGTGCTTTGGCGGTTCTGACTAGTTTGATGTGCATTTTCCTCATCGCATCCGTCTCATGTGTAGTTTTATTCCAGGCTGCCGAAACGGCGTCGTCGAAGCCCGGCATGTGGATCCAGTAATTCTCAAAACGGAAGCCTTTAATTTTTGGGACTTGCGTGTCTCCTTGCAAAAGTAGGGGGGAGTGATCCGACAATGTTGAGGGCAGAGCTTGTAAGTGTGCTGTGGGGAACTTCTCTTCCCAAGGTACAGTACAAAAAATTCTATCAATTCTCGTCATTGTCGGTTCTTCTCTCAATTATTAAAGGGCGCTCTTACGGTAGTCCTAGTTTCTCTTGCACCATAGGTGTAAGATAAGAAAACAATCTCATCCATTAATATTTAGGAGAGATAATTAAATAAAAATGATTTTAATTGATTTACAATTTTGACTTTTTTTAGGGAAGTTTTGATTGTTAATCCGACTCCATAAAATCTGCCCATCTCCTTTGCTGGGTTAAATGGGCTGTGATCTTCGCTGTTGGGCCATCATGCTCCTGATCATCAGAATGGGCCTCCGTTCGCCTACCGCAGTCCGCAGCGGTATGGCAAATCCGGCAGCCTGTTCCCGTGGGATTCTGGGAGGCTTGGAGCGGAACCCCTCTGTTGATGCCCTTCTCTTCCTTACTTCCATGCAGCGCCGCCGGAGGTGGACAAGCTCAGAGGGTGTACGTGCGCCCACGCTCACAAAATCCGCTTATTACTATGGCAGTGCGGGCCGCGAGAGGAAGACCACCGCCGGCTGCGGGGACCTCTTCGCCGTCGACGAGCTCCTCGTGCTGCCATATGACGAGGAGGAAGAGGAGGAAAAGACGGGGTGGCGGCGGCTGGCGACACCGCCATAGGAGGAGGAGGAGACGTCGTGGTCAAGGAAGAGCCCGACATCGGCAACCTGTCGGCAGACTCGTCCACCATCACGTAATTATCTCTCCTCTTTTGACCCTGCTGAGACATAATTTGTCTCAATTCGTCGTGTTGATTCTCTTAGCGAATTCTGCCCGTTCAGAACCATCAGTGGATTAACGTGCACTGATGAATTTTGTGCAGTACGACCAACTGGCGGAGCTGGACTGGAATGGCTGTCCAATTACAAGGGCGACGACGCCTTCTCCACAGAGGACCTGCAGAGGCTGCAGCTCATCAACGGCATCCCGGCCGGCGGATTCTCCTCGGTAGAGAAAGTGCCGCCGGCGGCTCTAACGGCGGCCGCGGCGAAGCAGCAGCAGCAGCAGCCCGGTATGTTCATGCCGGAGGGGCCGGTGCCCACCAAGGCCCGCAGCAACCGCCCCCGCGCCGCGCCGGTGAACTGGACGTCACGCATGTTCGTCCTCGCCGCCGTCCCCGGCGTCCATGCCCATCTCACCGGCAGCGAGCCCGGCATCTTGGCGCACGCGTTCCCCGCTAAGAAGCTGTCGAAGCCGTCCAAGAAGAAGAACCCCCGCACCTCACCAGCAGGCGCAGTCCTTGACGGCGTCCGCGGAGGGGCGATGGTGCCTGCACTGCGAGATGGACAAGATGCCGCAGTGGAGGATGGGCCCCAACACGCTGTGCAACACGTGCGCGGTGCAGTACAGGTCGGGCCGACTGGTGCCGGAATACCGCCCGGCGGTGAGCCCAGGGGCTGATCCAACGTGTGGCGAGCTTGGGTGGTCGGCAGGGCCCTTCACCCTCGCTCTTGTCCATTGCTCGTTGCCGTTGGTGATTTGGTGTCATGGAGTTCAGATGGGCGAGCTGCAGGAGCGTTCGTCTATAGAAAAAGGAGGCTAGCAAACGAATCAATTATTGCTGCGCTAACCGAGATCAATTCTAACACAGAAAGGAACTTATCTACTAGATGACCTGCCCACGGTAGTCTGGCCCTAGGTGGTGGTGGTGGACCAGGAAGTTGTCGCCGGCCATCATGGGCGACACATCGAACAGCAACGGGCTCGGCACGTGCACCAGTCCGTCGATCACGTGTGACTGGTGGTGCTGCGGAACCGCGAGCGGGTGCTGCATCTCTTTCTAGCGGCACAGCTCCAGCACCTTGCGGTGAGAGTTAGAATGCTTGGACATCACAAATATGGGGCTCGCGCAGTGGCGGATCCAGGATTGAAATTCAGCTATAACGTAAAGCTAGCTCTAAAAACACAAGAACCGGAAACAGTCTGGGAGACTACTAATCTTTTTTTCTAGTGGCGGAGCCAGTGACAGCAGGGGCCATCCCCCCCCCCCCCCCGGGTACCTATTTCTTTGGGAGTGAACAGTAATCGAGTGTTAAAATGATTAATCACTATGTTAATCAGGTGGATTATTCAACCTGGCCCTGCTAGCTGCCGGCCCTGGCTCTGCCAGTGCCCCCCCCCCCCCTCCCAACGCCAGTGCAAAGTCCCTATAACATAGCGTATAATGGGTAAAAGAACTGGTTAGTATAATGCATCATGGGCTTTTATTAGTGGCTTCCATTAGTTATTATTTTAGGACTACATACCACAGTGATTCGACGGAGTTAAGAAGCTGACGCAGCATCTGTGGGGGCAAGAGACTTCTAATGAGGAGATGAAGGCATCACTCATCGGATCATCATCATCAAGCATGTGCCATGAATTAGAACGTAAATGTTAACCTGACAGATTCAGCGTATTTGAGAGTACAATCTGCACGGAAATGTAATTTTTTGTCACTTATCTAAATTATTAATAAAACATAAAATACTAATATTCTGATGAAGGATTCTATGTGATTTCGTTGTGATCTTTGTTGAGTTAAATGGGCTGTGATCTTCGGCCATCATGCTCCTGATCATCAGAATGGGCCTCCATTCGCCTACCGCGCAGTCTGTAGCAGTATGGCAAATCTGGCAGCCTGTTTCCGTAGGATTCTGGGAGGCTTGACCGGTTCGTCGACGAGCGGAAAACAGAGGTTTCTGCGTTCACAAGAAAAAAACATGAGACTTAGCGTAGAAAAAACAAATGGTCTTTCTCTAAAGAAAAGATAGACAGAAATGACGATATGCGCTGACGCTCACCATCATTCCCTTCGCGGCCATCGCAGATATTTACCGACGTTTTCAGTTTTTTAAGCAACGCTACGCCTATCCATCTCTTTTATCTTAACGGCGAAGGTCACAGCACGAGTCCACCCACCAAGACGACTTTGCATTGCGTATTGCCAGCGAGACGAGATGATTACCGCGCGCTGCTCCATGGTCACGCACGCACACAGTGACACTGACACACGGAGGGCGGCGCGACGGAACGGAGAGACGGAAACCACTAGCCAACCACGTGCAAGCAACCGCGGCCCACTGATACGTACGACGGATTTTCTCCTCGGGTACATACAGCCTGTGTAGGCTGTGGTGTGGCCTTGCAGTTTTGCATCTTGCTAGACTTTTAGACGGATCAGGGATCAACATCTCTCTATTGTGCTTATGTTCTTCTTAAGCACTCGATTTCGCCCCCAAAATTAATACTGTAAAGAGTAAGAAACTTTGCACTCTCCGGGCCTCAATTATATCAAGTCAGTTTTGTAACCAAGCTGATTTGTTAGTTTGCGAAACTTTTGTGCTAGACTAAAAACAAGAAACAGTGCAGACTGTTGTGCAGTAAAGGGCAAAGACTCTCAAAACTCTCCTAGTATATGCACAAAAGGGCAAAGGCGTTACATGTTTTTTCTTGTGTACAGAATTAGCGCACGCAACCACTGCTACTATCTCTTTTCAAAAAGCAGTGAGCTAGCTAGCTAGTCGTCATCATCGTAATCCATGTCCACCGTCAGTTCAGGGCCAAGGTACGGCGCACCGGCCACTCTGAAATCCTCGGGGAGATCCGTCTCTTCCAAAATTGCAAAGCCTGAAAGAAGCAGAATTAATTGCTCCGTGTCATCAGACAGTGGTTTCAAACTTTCACATTGCGCAACGAATTGTACGTTCTGTAGCGAGTAGACTAGTGAATAGTGGTGTGTGAGATGATGAGCACCTGGGAGGGACGGGATGGGGATGTCGTTGAAGTAGGTCGACGGGCGGCCCTGGTCCTCGGAGTAGGGCGGCGTGAGCACGTCGAGGATGGCGCACGGCGTGACGGCGGTGAAGGCGTGCATGTTGCCGCCGCTCCGCGGGAACAGCACCGACGCCTCGCGCGGCGCGCGCAGCACCTCGTCGGCGGCCACCACCCTGGCCAGACCACCTGCATCCATCATCGCCGATTCACCGCGCGGCGTTAGAGAAACAGAGCAACGAGCATAGTAATAGTAATCAGCAGCGTGATGATGGAGATGGAGTGTTGGTATTACGTTTTCTCTCGCCGGAGCGCGGCGGCGCGGCGGCGACCCAGTCGTAGGACCGCTTCCGCACGGTGCCGTACAGGAGCTTGCTTAGCACCACCATCTCCGGGTGGTCGTGCAGCGGCAGTGCCGCGCCCGCCGGGAAGCAGAACACGCCCATCTGCCGGAAATTAACCAGAACGCTGCGACTGTGAGCATCATCCACAACCAGAGCAGAGAACCAACCGAAACCGACTCGTGCGTAAACCAGCGCGGCGTACCGAGAAGTCGTCGCACTGGTGGATGTGCACGTATGTGATCCGCTCGAACGCCAGCGCCGGGAGGAGCCGAGCGGCGCTCTTCGGGCTCAGCTCGTCGTCCGACGACGAAGACGACGACTTCTCGCCGTCGTCGATCCCGACGTCCGCCGCTTCGATGCCATCTAAAGCCAATTAAACAAGTTAGTCCAGCAATCTGAACTAAAACCGCTCCAGCACGAACACCAAATACAGAGCAACAATCACTGCTTACCGAGGAGCTGGCGCAGCCATTCGATCTCGGCGAGAGAGGGCGCCGCCTGCGCCGGCGACGAGAACACCAGGTCGCACGCGTCGTAGAGCCGCTGCACCTTGCTGAGCTTCATGATGTGCCAAGGGAACGCCACGGCCATAGATCGCAGCGCAGGGGGGAAGAGGAAGGAGACCGCTAGTATATAAGTCGAGCGTGACGTGTGAGCTCCTCCGAGAGAAGAAGGTGTCGGAATTTGGGAATTGGGAATTGGGGGCCACGCGGAGGAGAAATATATACTACTGGAAGTTCGTGGTGCGTACGTGGTGCGTCGCGGGTGGCTGATCCCGCCGCGACCTGGGTTCACGATTTACCGGGTGACCAAACCGTGGGCCTCGCCACTCGTCCGACGCGCCCTGGCTTTTCCTTTTCTGCCCTGCCGCAGCCACGGGTGCTTAACCAGGAGCTGAGGCCGTCTCCTGCTGTTTTCGGGTTCTGATTCTGACGGCGGTGCGTTCTTCTGCCATAAACTAAAAAACAATTTGCTGGGTCTGCCGGTTGTTTGGACGCTTGGGATCTCGACATACTCCGTTTTGGGCATGAGGTTTTGTACTTGATGGTGCCATTTCGAGTACCGTGAAGGATTTGATGCTTGATAACAAAGTTTATTACACACTAAGTCTAATCTAATCGCCTGTTAGGTTGCGGAATAAAAATCATCCACCGTGTTAGTAGTTCATTACATTCCGAGTTGTGACGTCGTTGAGTTGAATAACGTGTCACGTGGATTAGGAGCTTGAGCTTAATCGGTTGATTAGGTCCATGTAAGCCACTTCCCCGCAAAAGAAAGTCCATTAATTAACCCATGTATTTAGTCTCTAACCCGACCTTTTTAGTCATATAGGATATATTTAACATATTTTCTAGCTTTCAATCAACTGAAAGCTTTTAGTCAATAATTTGCTATTTTATGTTTTAATATTTTTTTAGAATTATCTATATAATAATTATAAACCATTAAATCAATTGAAAGTTGCCCAAATTTCCAATCAGCTGAAAATTAGCAAGTCCCTTTATTTAATCCAACAAACGAGAAATTTTTTTCTTCTTCACCTGCGGCAAAAAAATGATATAGGAAAAGAAAGAAACGTTCCATGTAGTAAATAATTGTTTCAAAAATATGGCTGAGGTTAACTGAAAACTAGCAAATGATCATGTTTGACTTAATTAGCCTCTCGTGTTCATTCACGGAAATAATGTCTAACACATTATGATCCACTGCTATGCTGACAGCAATAGTCCAATGCATTGATCTCATTTACTTGCTGCCCTACTTGTGGCTGTCAAGATCTTCTGGTTTTTCTTTTTGTGTATGTTCTAGACGGCACGAATCATATCCACTAATGTGAACGACTCCATTCTAAGAACCGAGTTTCATCAAACGATAGGATGGAAAATGAGACGGGATATAGCTTCACAAGAAACGCGATTCCTGCATTAGTCCAACGCACGCACGGGGGCAACCCTCCTTTTCCGCCCTTTTCCATGCACGCATGCCGCTAGTGGTAACCTACGAAACCAGCGTGAAATGCAGCGAAGAAAGAGACGCGTGGAGGTGACGCCTCTCACCGACGAACGGAGTGGCCTTTCTGTTGCTATCCCGTTCCTTTTTCAGAACCTTCGACGCTGTAGTAAAAACCAACCTGACGCGACGGCCGTGCACTGTTCATTTTCTAGTCCGGGGTCAAGCACTCACGCAAGACTTGCTCGACTCCGTGCCGTCTCGGTGCGCGCAGCGGCGCCGGCGCGGTTGCTTGCTTTTGACTCGCCATTTCGGCGCTTCGCTTTTTATTCGATCCAGATTTGTTCATCGGCAGTCCATGCATGCGGCAAGATTCAGCAGTTCTTCAGTGCGAGGAATGACGACTGCACAACAATATTCCGTTCGATCCAGACGGGAACCTTCTCTCTCTCTTTTTCCCCCTTTCCTTTCCTTTTTTTTTTTTTTTTTTTGCAATTTGCAGGGAACGCAGGAACGGCACTAGTACGCGGGCGGATTCCGGCCCTCATGAAGGCAGAATAGAATCTCAGTCCGTTTGCGGTAGGCCACATGACCTGGTTATAAAAAAAAAACGGATGGGAACGAGAAAACAGTTAGCTGGAGAGGACCGAGGACGGAGCAAACATGGGGCAGAGAGACAGATGCTGTGAATGAAGAAGAAAGAAACGTGAACCGCGCAGCGCAGGTACAGACTCCGTGCCGCTGCTCCTTGCCTCTGTCAGGAGCCACTTGCGATGCCGATGCGAGCAGACCCGAAAGCCGGTGCCGCGCTCCACTCCGGGTCGCCGCTACTCCGTGGTGCCCCCCCGCCGCTGTTGCTGTTTCAATCCCGCGCCTTTGTTTCGGTTCGGCCAGCGCGCCCCCGCTCGGAACCGGACCAGTAGTGGCAGGGGCGAAGCCACAGGGGATGCTGCCCGGGCCGTTAAAACTCCAGCTTTACTTTTTAAGTAAATTAGAGATGAGACGTGTAAACTATCACATAAAAAGTCGAATTTATTTCAAAAAAAATAATCAGCACGCCCTGTAGTCATTCGCTGGCTCCGCCCCTGAGTAGTGGTCCGCTCGTTTCTTTCAGCTCCGCATGGAAGCGCGCCTCTTCGGCGGTCGGCACGTAGAATTTGTTGATCCAGCACGTAGGGCGTGTTTGCTTGGTGCCCTGCGAGGCAGCTGCTCTGCCAGACAGCAACGCCAGCCGCAAGCGTTCAAAATTGGACGTCTGAGCAAGCTGCCTGAGTCAGGCAACTTTCTCATGGCACCAAGCAAACTAGCCCGTAGAATTTGTTGCCGCATGGTGCGGGCAGAGTCGATCAGCGGCGGTCCAAGTCCAAGTGACGCGACGCGACGCGACGCTGTTACGCTGCGGAAACCCGACGTCCCGGCGGAATCCGGTGGCACCCCAGACGTCGCGCATGGATTCCACCGAGGTAAAATGTAAGATGGGCTCTGCTGCTGGTTTTTACCGCACAAACGGGCTGCCAACTAGGCCCGGTTTCAGATCAACCCAGTACCGCAGTACGGTACAGCCTCAAGCCCTCAACTGCCGGCCGGCCCATTTTGGAAAACTCCTTGGACCGCCTCAGTAGTCAGTACCAGCAGTAGCATGCGGCATGCCATCGTGTTCTTTGTGCTCGCGTCGCGTTTTGAACCGATCTTGCGCGAGCATATTTTCTAGTGTTTGTTTCGCGCCGGGACAGTGACGGCCGACGCACGACGCTTACCTGTTCTCTGTCTCGCGTGCCGGGCAAGTGCTTGTATATATAACCGCGTTCCTCGCCTCTCTTTTCCACCATCTTCAGCTCCCGGGAAGAGTTCTGAAGAAAGCAATAGCACGCGGCGTGGCTTCCTTTTTTCTCGGGAGATTCCGGGAGATAGCAGCTGCAGCGGAGCAGAGGAATTGGACGCCGGCGACGCCATGGAACGAGGCCTGCACTCTCCGCGGCTACCTGAGGTACGTATGCGAAGGCAACTGTGTCTACTTCACGAGATCATCTCTCTCAGCGCTCTCTAATAACCCGTACTACGTATATATGGTACACCCATGCAATCCCTAGATGGTGGCTGCTGCGGATCTTGGTTTGCATTGGAGCTTAGGCATCCTGTGTCTTCCTAGTTCCATGGAAAATCAAAGTGCACATGGTTTCGAAAAGAATAAAAAATATGTGCCATCTGAGAACAATGACTTTATTAACTTGTTTGTTGGCTTGTCCCGCTGGTATAAGTCGTCGAGAAGACATCAGCACCTGCGGAAAGCTAACGCGCATGTACCAAGTAACCGATGTTTGGTCGTGTCGTGTTTCGCCAATCACGTCACTAGCTTGATTAATTCCCGTATCAACGCGCACGATACGTATGGCGGCGTTGACTGTGTCATGGCGCCGTACGTATATACTACTGGGTTGGTGGCGTTAAGAGCTATCAAGTCTCCATCTATATGAGTGCACAATCCCCATTCCTAAAAGCCAGGGAAATGAGCGAGCGCCGTGCATCCATGATGCCCCTCCACACCAAGGTTTACCAAAAAGAAAAAAGGTGGGCCAGAAAAGCGGCAGAACACACATTTTACACATCAGAAGCACACTAGTCGTATATGTTCGTAACACAAAACGGTATCGTTCTTGCGTTGAAACATACGTTGTCATAGTTATATCCGCAGCCTAAAATACATACATACATACATACATACATATATGAGGTCGAGTTCATCTTTGTGACAATTTGCACAAATCTACAAACTTTGCAGATCCAGAGCCCCAGGGTGTGGGACGGCGAAAGCCGCCTCACGGTGCCGCTGATTCGAAATAAGAAAAGTGGAAGCAAAGCCCCTGCTATAGTCCTAGCCTTCGAATGCCTGGAGAGCACGGCATTCAACGGCATCGGCACGAACTTGGTGATGTACCTGGAGACCGTCCTCCACGGCAGCAGCGTGGTGAGCGCGTCCAGTGTGACGACGTGGATGGGCACGAGCTTCCTGACCCCGGTCCTCGGCGCCTTCCTGGCCGACACGTTCTGGGGCAACTACAACACCATCATCGTCTCACTCTTCGTCTACGTTCTTGTAAGAAATCCCTTATCACGTTGATCTATCAATTATCAATTGCGCATTTCAAAATATTATCGTTGTGTGCTTTTACTGAAGGCCCATTTGATCTCTGTGTGTGTGTGTGTGTGTGTGTGTGTGTGTGTGTGTGTGTGTGTGTGCAGGGTATGATCCTGGTCACCTTCTCTGCGTCCCTGCCATCCTCCGATTTCTGCGGCGTGGGCACGTCGTGCCAGTCCCTATTCGGCGCAAAGAACGTCGCGTTCCTGGGGCTCTACCTTGTGGCCTTCGGCAGCGGCGGCGTGCGCGCAACGCTGCTGCCGTTCGGCGCGGAGCAGTTCGACGACGACAACGCGGTGGACCGGGACCGGAAGGCCGCCTTCTTCAGCTGGTACTACATGTGCGTGGACTTCGGGATGATCGTGTCCGGCGTGCTCATCGTGTGGGTGCAGACCAACGTGAGCTGGGCTCTGGGCTTCGGCGTCGCCACGGCCTGCCTCGCGCTGGGCTTCGCCGGCTTCGTGCTCGCCACGCCCACGTACAAGCGCCGGATGCCCACGGGCTCCCCGCTCCGCAGCCTGGCCCAGGTCGTCGTCGCGGCCTGCCGCAAGCTCCGCCTCCGCGTCCCCCTCGACGCCTCCCTCCTCCACGAGGCCATCATCACCACCGACAAGGTGGAGAAGGACCGGCTGGTCCCCCGGATCGCGCACACCGACGAGTTCGCGTTCCTCGACAAGGCCGCCGTGGTGGACATGGAGGATGCGATGATGATGGGGCCCTCGTCGTCGTCGTCGTCGTCGTGGAGGCTGTGCACGGTGACGCAGGTGGAGGAGCTCAAGATCCTGCTGCGGCTGCTGCCCATCTGGGCCACCAGCATCGTGCTGTCCGCCGCGTACGCGCAGCTTAACACCACGTTCGTGCAGCAGGGCGGCGCCATGGACGCGCGCGTGCTGTCCGTCCACGTCCCCGCCGCGTCCATGGTCTCCTTCGAGGTGCTCTGCGTGCTGGCCTGGGTGCTCGTCTACGACTTCCTCATCGTCCCCGCGCTGAAGAAGAGCGCGTCGTCGTCATCCGCCGCGCCGTCGCAGCTGCGGCGGATGGGGGCGGGGCGGCTGCTCATGGCGCTCGCGATGGCCGTGGCGGCGATCGTGGAGACGCGGCGCCTCGACGCGGCCGGACGAGGGGAAGCCATCAGCATCGCGTGGCAGATGCCGCAGTACTTCGTGATGGCCGGCGGGGAGGTGTTCAGCTACATCGCGCAGCTGGAGTTCTTCTACAACGAGGCGCCCGGCGCGATGAAGAGCACGTGCACGTCGCTCGCGCTGCTCACCGTCGCGATGGGGAGCTACATGAGCTCCTTCGTCTTCGCCGTCGTCG
This sequence comes from Eleusine coracana subsp. coracana, assembly GCA_032690845.1. NCBI lineage: Eukaryota > Viridiplantae > Streptophyta > Magnoliopsida > Poales > Poaceae > Eleusine > Eleusine coracana. Next base: position 58,838,198 of record CM064432.1, on the reverse strand, counting down.
ACGCGCTCACCGCCATCGACGGCCGGCAAGGGTGGATCTCCGACGACCTCAACGCCGGCCACCTCGACTACTTCTTCTGGCTCATGGCCGCGCTATGCACGCTCAACTTCGTCGTGTACAGCGCGTTCGCCAGGAACTACAAGGTCAAGACCGTCGTGTCGTGATTCGTCTCTGTGTTCTCTTGCATTGCATGCTTGCTTTGGGTCGTTCATTCATGCGACAGTATGTTTGGCATTGCTGCGACGTGCTACAGTCTTACGTGACAGCCATGGGATCTTTGGAATTCTTTTCTTTTTGTATCCTTTTTTTTTTGCCTTTTTATATGTGACAAAAAACGTGAAAGGGTAAAGGTACAAAAGAATAACTTGTATTTGTAATCTGCTGTTAAAAAATGCAGTGTTGCAAAAAAAAAATTCACGGTCTCAGGAATTCTCCATTCTATTTACGGCACCATTCACGACAATATCCCGTTCCAAAACCGGTCCACTGCCGGTTTGTAAACCTGGTGTGGGCTTATGCCACTATACTACCAGGAACTCCTTAGACAGCCTCAACAGGCGGCCCACTGGGGTTGGGTACAAGCATTTCGATCCAGTTGATGAAGACAGCTTCGGCCCGGCCCAGGATCGTCACACATGCGTCCCACATGGGGAACCCACGGGACGGGACAAATCACAAATCAGCAGCTGACGCGTCGTGTGAACGCGCCGAGCAAAAGATCCATCCCGTCCACTGCACCTTGTGTTTTGAACCGAAACAGATCTCCTCTCTCGTTCGTTCTTATCTCCAACGCTCGCTCGCCCCCGCAGAAAAAGGAAAAGCGAGGAGGCGAGAGGAGCTGCGGAAATACAAGGACGGCCCAAAAGTCACCCACCCCCGTCTCGTTTTAAAACCGCAGCCGCTCCTCCCCACTTCCTTCCTTCCTCTCCTTCCCCACCCCACCCACCCACAGACTCCACCCCGAAACCGCAACAGCCACACGCACCCACCAACCAAACGCCCGCAGCGCCTTACTGCTGAGCGAGAGAGAGGGGAAGCTTCGCTCGTTGCCGGCGCGGGAGAGAGAAGAGATGGCCGCCGCAGCACCCGGAGGGACGCGGGAGGAGATGGTGTACATGGCGAAGCTGGCGGAGCAGGCGGAGCGGTACGAGGAGATGGTGGAGTTCATGGAGAAGGTGGTGGCCGCCGCGGGCACCGGGGAGCTCACCGTCGAGGAGCGGAACCTGCTCTCCGTCGCCTACAAGAACGTCATCGGCGCGCGCCGCGCGTCGTGGCGCATCGTCTCCTCCATCGAGCAGAAGGAGGAAGGGCGCGGCGCCGCGGGACACGCCGCGGCCGCACGCGGCTACCGCGCCCGCGTCGAGGGCGAGCTCTCCAACATCTGCGCCGGGATCCTGCGCCTCCTCGACGAGCGCCTCGTCCCCGCCGCCGCCGCCGTCGACGCCAAGGTCTTCTACCTCAAGATGAAGGGCGACTACCACCGGTACCTCGCCGAGTTCAAGACCGGCGCCGAGCGCAAGGACGCCGCCGACGCTACCCTCGGCGCCTACCAGGCCGCGCAGGTCGCCCTTCTCCACCACCAACTCGTCTCTGTTTTTTTTCTCTCTCTCTCGCTTCTTCAGCAAAACGAGTTGACTCGTACTGATTGGATCTTGCGTGACTTCTTCTTCCTTTATGCAGGACATAGCCATGAAGGACCTCCCGCCGACGCACCCCATCAGGCTGGGCCTCGCGCTCAACTTCTCCGTCTTCTACTACGAGATCCTCAACTCGCCCGACCGCGCGTGCTCGCTCGCCAAGCAGGTGACTCAGCTGCTAGCTCACCTACTGTCCTTCGCTCCTAGTACTAGTTCATGAAGGTTGTTTAGATCTGTAGTTTGGTGGAAGATGAGTGGTAGGTGCGGGTGACTAGGTGAGCAAACACACGAATTGCAGGACAAGTTTGATGATGATGTGGGCTGATTCAGCCCCCTTTTCGTGAATACATAATGCATATCTTCAACTTTTTTTTTTTGTGACGGTAGATTAGCTGCTCTGCTTGCACCAGTAGATATTCAAAACCTCGCCTACGTCTGCAGCTGTCTAGATAGCGTAAATATTCTTCAGTCGGTGTTCACAGCTCAGCTCAATCAGATATTTCGGCCACTTGTTCCCTGGCCTCTACCCTGTGCAACCAATTGTGACCTATTGCCGGGTGCTGGCTAATAGTGCCGGATACTTCCAAGATGTGGTACTATTATTTTTGCAGAGTGTTCAGCACCACATGCTATGCTACTGGCAAGCAGCAATTGCATGTGCTGCTTAATAGATGCTACAACTTGCTTACTCTTGAGGCTGCCATGTTGCCTTTGCGGTTCCACTACAACTTGCTTACTCTGTCCTCCATACTGCTAACAGATATGTAGCTGTATTTGGGTCAGTTACACATGATTCATTCTAGTTCCAACCTGTAATAAAGCCTAGATTGACTACTTTCGTATGTTTATGACACTGAATTCATACACTTGCAAAAGTCTTTGTTGATTTTGATCTTGTAATGCTTTGTGCATGTAATTTGTGGAAATTAACCAGTACGTGCTGTTATTTTGGCCGTGACCGTTGTCCTTTGTTTTGTTCAGGCATTTGATGAAGCCATCTCGGAGCTGGATACCCTTGGGGAAGAGTCCTACAAGGATAGCACTTTGATCATGCAGCTTCTTCGTGACAACCTCACCCTATGGACTTCAGACATGCAGGTGGATGTGTGTATCGACTACCAACAATGCAGTTCACTAGATATTTTATTTTTCGACAATGCTAACTGTGTTGTGTACCAGGATGATGGTGGCGATGAAATGAGGGATGCGAGCAAGCCCGAGGACGAGCAGTAGCCAAGGATCCTAGTGATTGCCATCACTGTCACTTAACCCCTGGGGTAGTTGTGATGCTTGTACAACAAGGACCATTTTCGAACGTCCTTTTATCATTGGGTCTGCTTACCCTTTGTTTCGCTATATTGCTATTGTCAAGCCCATGTATTGTTTTACCTTTAAAGCAGAACCCTGTTAGTGTGTGGGAGAATAACTTGAGCCTTTTAACTAGTGCAAGGATTGCCAACTCTTATGATGTACTATGACTGAATGATGATGCATGTTCAGTATATTAAGCAAGTGCATTGTTATGGGCTTATAGCTAAGCTTTCTTGTTTTGAGTTAGCTATGTGTAGTTCCTACAATAATTCGCATTTGATATTGGAACAGGTAGTCAGCTGGTGCTCATTGATTGTAATCATGGAGGCTTATAGCATACCCGCGAATTATTATTCCAGTCTGTCATTATGCCACGGCTTTTCTGTTGATCTGTTTGCTTTCCAGCCAGTGATATTTGCTGGGAACATGGTCAGTTGGCGTGGTTGCTCTCCACCTCCACTGCCGGATCCTCATCATTGTGTTATATGATGCTAAGTTGGTCATTCTATTTCCTGCGCTCATCTGTATGTTCTGGTTGTCAGCAGCAGCGACAACCAGCCACGCTTGTTCCTCTTTTGCCTGATGACCGAGAGTTTTTATGTGTGGCAGACTGACAGTTTTCCCCTCCTCGGAGTTACAGTACTTCATACAGAGAAAAGAAGGAAAACTACTGGTACCAGTCAACAACCATACGAACCACCTCTGTTGAGTCGCGTTCTCGTACTAGCCTAAGAGCAGATAAGCTGAAATATTTCCACGTTCAAACAGCTAATCAGTAAACGACTTCTCTAGTGACTCACCAGTCACCACGCACAAGTAGCGGCAAGAAAGGAGATGATGTGGCAAACCCCGCAAAAAGACGGACATCACCGCTGAGGAGCTGATTGCACCGGCAAACCTGAACAGCTTTTATATGAGTGATTTGGAACAGAAAATTTTAATCTCCGGTCTCCACAATTTTGCTAAAGGTTAACTACATCATCACTTTAGCATGGTCTTAAACGGCGAATAACACCTAATTTATGAAATATCAAATATGCACCCCACACCATCACAACATACCCTTTTTTCAGGATGCCAGTTTAATATTGGGACGGGCAATACGTGCACGCAAGCTAAGAAATTCCAAAAACAATGGGTTCCTGATCGGTGTGAACTTTCGAATCACGTATAAAACAATTGAATCGTGCTACGGGTGCCATCAAACTTCAAAGGATCCAACCTGACGGCCTGAAACGCGGAAGGATAGTCAACCAGTGGTAGTGGTCTCTTCGGCATTTCTGGGCCGGCTGATGACGAAAGCTTGGAACAGGGTTGGAATAACCGAATAAAACCGGCCGGTTATCCCGGTTAACCGGATAACAGGTCCCGGCCGGTTGCGCTAACCAACTAGTTAGCCGAAGAAAACCGGACTTGATACTATAACTATACGGTTAACCGGTCGGTTTTCCACTGAATCGAGCCAGCCAGTTAAATCGGTTATTTGAACCTGTCCTGGACAGAGAAGCATAACTCAACTGGAATGCTCTCAAAATTAAAATCGGTATGCTATATATACACACAAAAAGGAAAATCAAAGAAAACAACCCTGACCGTAAAAAGGAAAATCAAAGAAAACAACCCTGACCGTCTCCATGCTTGCCTCTTCAAGGCTACCGTTTCAATCCCAATCCTTCACCAATAAGGCTTCGCTTCATCTTCCCCTGTTTCTTTCACGACTCAAAAACACGGCGTACGGCGTACCTCTGCCTCTGTGCCAGATTTACTGGGTCTACAAAAGAGAAACTTCCTTCCTCGCTCCCGTTTCTAACCAGTTTCCGGTACGCGCATACTAATTACCAACTTTTCGGTGCGGCACCTGATCATCTGACATAAAAGTTGGGAAGTTTCATTGGAGCAACTAAGTGGTATGGTTGGTTGATTCGAAGCCTGGCTGAAGCCTGCAAGGCTTCCAAGTTCCAACTGGAGAACATGTTTTCCTTCAGGTCCAGGTAAATAGCAGATACTGCTACAAGCTTCTTGAATTTTCTTCGTAGAGTTCTGGAATCATTTTGGGACAAGTTGGTTTCCATGGGGTTTAGATTCTTCCTGATCTTTTTCTCCTTTATTATTGATTTGATGTCCGTTACCAATCCATCATCATCAACATGAAATTCTGTTTTCGTTGACAGCATCAAATCATCTTCGGGTGCAAAAGAAGCCCCAAATCCACGCTTCATGGAGGAATCAGACATACAGGAACAACTGAAGAAACTGCAGGAGGAGTTGATGCGGGAGAAACAGGAGAAAATGCGTGCCCTTGATGAGGTAGAAGATCTTAAGAAAGAAAAGAGTAGGACGAAAAAGTTGAAAAGCAATGAAAGCGAGGATCAGTTGGACCTCGCAGACAGATTACAGCAGTTGGAAAGTGAACTGGATGTGGCACGAGATTCAGAGAGGAAACTGCTACTATCATTGGAGGCCCAAACAAAGCAGCTTGAACAAACCAAGGTATCTCTGGAGGAGGCAAAGCTTGAAATAACTTCGCTCCAAGATAGCAAGAAGAGTTTGGGGGCCTTTACTGCACTGTCTTCAAATCCCAGCAGGGAACCCACAACAAATTTTAGGAGAAGAGGTATGATGTCCTTCTCCTTTGCAAACCCAAGTGAGGTAGAGACGTTGTCACTACAGCGTGAGCTCAAGTTGGCGGTGGAATCTGAGGAGAAGTGCAAGAAGGCCATGGATGACTTAGCCATAGCTTTGAAAGAGCAAACTACAGAGGCAAGAGAGGCAAAAGCCAAACTTTTGTTGGTTCAAGTTGAATTGGATAGTTCAAGAACAGAAGTGGAGAACTTGAATGCAACGCTGGCAATAACAGAGGAGAAGCTCAGGTTGGCAGTGGAAGAGGCTGAGAGACTAAAGGTTATATCAGATGAATTAGTAGCAGCTTCAAAAGAGAAAGAGAGGGGACTCATTGACTGCATCAAGATGTTTGAGGGTGAGTTAACCAAAGGAAAGGAGGAGAATGATAAGTTGATTGAATCACAAGGGGTGATCAGGGATGAGAATTCGAGGCTGAGAGAAATGCTGAAGCATGCAGTGGGTGAAGCTAATGTAGCAAGGGAATCATTGGAGATTGCCAGGGTGGAGAACTCTCGGCTTAATGAACATATATCTGAGAAAGAAAATACCTTAAAGAGGATGATCCAAGAGTACGAGTCCCTCAAAGTCAGTGAGGCTGCAGCACAGAGTAGTATTAAAGAACTGAAGGATATGATTGATGCCATGTTCAGTTCAGAGTCCACTAGAACTTCAGCAGAAGCATCACCGCGAGATATAAAGAGAGGTGTGGTATCAGAAAGGTATCTGACAGAAGACAATGTGTATTCTGATGTGGATCTCAGGAATCCTGCAAAGCAGAAAAAGAAGACAATTCTGAGAAAATTTGGTGATATAATGAAGAAAAGAAACTCTCAAAGTACAGCCTAGCATCCCAAGGAAGCAACTGAATACAAATGTAGTTTTTTTTTCCAGAGCCCTTGAACATATGATAGTTGGAATATTTATACAATTTCATTCCGAAAATAGAAAGATATACGTGTGGAGTAGCCCTTTCTTTACCCAGATGTACTCAATGTTACTACACAGAATGGAACATGCATGCAAACAAACAGGAAAACAATATAAGAACGACATGAGGATTGGCATCACTTGTTCTTTACATGTTTTCTTCACGTTTAATCACTTCCTTTACAGGCTTGATATGATATTCCTTTGGGGTGTTGATTTCACAGTACGCAATAGCCTATGTTATGATCCAAGGGATACTTTCTGTATCATCTACTACTGCTGTGGACTTGTTTTACATTCAGAATAGCCATTAGTCATAACTGTACAATTGCTCTTCAAAAATACATAAGTAACTTGAACCTTCTGGAAAAAATACAAAAACCAAGTCCAATTCTATGGTACCTTAGCAATAGTTTGCAAGTTTCTTTGTTTATATGCAATGGAATATCTTTTAATGAGCTGAGATTTTTATTTTTGACCGAGGCCCCTACCTACTTTTATAAATTTTGTGTAAAAGTAATATGTACATGGTACATGGCCATAGGCTGAAAAAGAAACCCTAAAAAATCAAGAATGCAGCACACAGAATCATAAGGTATGTTTTTCATATAAATTTTGTGTAAAAGTAATATGTACAAGGAACACGGCCAAAAAAAGAGACCCTAAAAAATCCAGTATGCAGAACACAGTACCATAAGGTATGTTCTCCATATAAAGTCTCTAAGATGTATCAAAAAAAATAAAAGAATCGGTAAGCGACATTTCATTTTAAGTCTAACCATCTCGCCTCTGCATTTTACAATGCCATCAAACCATGTCCTTCTCAGAATATTGTAGAACTATTTGCAGCCAAAAAAAAAATCATTACATTCTACAGCAATATAGATTGCAAAAGCGGATGAAAGAGACTGTGGCAGTGTTAATGATGCATGGAGTAGTGGCGTTTCCTTCTGTCCAAATGAACCAACGTCATATTTCATAAAAGTAACTCATCCAAAGGTAGAAAACAGCAATTTGGTTTTATGAAGCATCTACACCATTCCATCTACAAAACCGTAGCACTTTCCTTTTCTTTTCTTTTTTCTTTTTTTGAGGTCAACAGTAGCACTTTCCTTTCGGACAATTGATATAACAACCATCTATTTCTCAGTATAAATGTTGTTGAAAAACCTGCAACAACAAGTGCTCAGGTTAAATTAGTTCTCTTTTTTTCTAGTGCTGAGAACAATAGAACTTCCAGAATATAAACACAAATGAATTTGATTATTACCTTCATGACTGTTCCTTATAATATATAGAATTCCACCCATCAAAATAGTAAGATTTAAATCCTTCATTTGCAGCAAAGAACCCGCCTTTGTCAGCATAGCAACATGCACAGGAGCCATATGATTCCAAATCACGATGGAAATCATCCCCAAAACAGAGTTGGATAACCTGTTCCCTAGAAATTTGATCAATTTCATCTTTGAGCTCATACCTGTGGATTTTCATAGATTGGATGTCCAAAGCAGCATGAAACCTTGGAGGTTATGTTCCCTAATCACACTATTGGGCCAGCTCTTCCATCATATAAATTTCATCAGTTACCATCTGCATATGAAAGCTAATTTTTCTCAGCTCAGATATAATCTTGCTCATTGCTGGATGAGATGCATCACCACCCACAAACATATGAACTTCATCAGCGATCTCAGTCCAGCTGTATCCAGGTTGTTTCTTGATTCCTTTCTGTTTCATCCGTCCTCTCACATAATTGACTTCATCCCACATGCCAGCAGCAGCATATATATTTGAAAGCATCACATAAGGGCCTGAACTTTCAGGGTCTGCTTGGGTAAGCATCATAGCAGCAAGTTCGCCCAATTGCACATTGCCCTGTGTCTGACATGCTCCTAGCAAGGCACCCCAAACATTCTTCTCAGCTTCAAATGGCATATCTTTAATGTAACTACAAGCTTTGTCCAGTTGACCTGCTCGGCTTAATATATCCACAATACATGCATAGTGTTCAGCTCTTGGAGATATTGCATATTTGGATGACATAAGGTCAAACAATTTCAAACTGTCATCAACCATGCCTACATGCCCGCAAGCTGACAACACACTAAGGAAGGTAACGTCATTTGGTGTCAGTCCTTGTGCTTCAATCTCATGGAAAAGTGCAATAACTTTTTGATACTTGCCATGCTGTGCATATGCAGCGACTATTGTATTCCAAGAAACAATATCGTAGCTTCTAAGATTCATGAAGACTAATTCTGACTCTCCCACATCGCCACACTTGCTGTACATTGTCATCAAAGCATTTGAAAAAGATATGCTAGATTCTAGCATTGCTTTGATGGCAACAGCATGAGTGGATCTTCCTTGTCTGAGCAAAGCAAAACCAGAACATGCAGTCAAAACTGAAATAAGGGTTGCATGATCTGGTTTTACACCTTCTTTGTGCATTAAGATGTGAAGGCTCAAAGCTTCTTCTCCATGTCCGTTATGAACATATCCTGAAGAAATTACGAAATAGTGAACTGTTAAGGATTGTGACAATGCATGTTCAGTTTTGCAGAGTCAAGGAAATTATTTTATTTGCAGAACCCTGCATCTTTTGAAAAACTAAATGACGAGAAAGAATTGTCTCAATAATTTGAGGAGTGAGACTATGCTACTGTTCAATCATGTTGTCCTTATCTACTTTTGGCTGTTTCCTCCCTGTGATTGTGCTGCTGTCTTCGTAGGTTTGTATTATCATCTCCAACTTGAAACAGCAAAGCCACTACCAGTTTTCCTTACAAAAGGAAATCAAAGGACATAGAAATGACAAATAATCTGAAAACTTAAAACACTAGTCCAATGCTTCCAATGAAACCATTGCATTTCATCATGCAATATGTACTCTTGTGGGGTACTTTACCAGTTTACAATGTTCAAGAACAAAACAAAAGCACAAATCAATAACAGCTTTTAATTTTAAAATGATAAAGTAGAGATCAACAGATCATGGCAAACATAAACACCTAGACTCATGAGAGAACTTAATGCTTCAAGAATATCACAATTGGCATGCCATTTCTTGTTTGCACGAATTAAACTTATTAATAAACTTTGTTGCAGCTATGTTTTGTGAACACGCAAAAGCTTTGCCCACCAATTTTATACAACAAGAGGCTCAAAATGAGCCATTTTTTTGTTACATAGAGTTGTAATTTATACAAAAAAAAATCTCGGACGGTTGGGAAAGAACGCCCCCATGGTATTCAATCAAGAAGGAGAACTTACAATCCCCGGCCAAGAACCCCCCCCCCCCCCCCCCCCCCCCCCCCCAACCCTGGCCATGCCTGGCAACAGCCAAGGCCAAACCACCGTGGGCCAACCTGCTACCCCCTGCAGCCGGAGAAGGTCTCTGATGGGATAAAAAAAGGTCGTCCAGGCTGCTGAGCTCGTGGTCGAAGGCCCGTGCATTTTGCTCCTTCCAACTAACCACAATACAAATTGAAAACTTTGTTGCAGATATCAAATTGTGTTGTTTAAAACTTCAAACAAGAAGAAAACACATGCTTAACACCGACACACAGCAGATTAGCTGAGGAAGGCAGATGCACATCCAAGTCTCGACCTTGAAGAGGTACAACTATTTAAGAACCATTTAGTTTGCCGTATTTAATCCACCGCAATTAGCTATACAAACAAATTGAAACTATAAGAAAGAAACTGTGGCCTGTACTACATACCAGCGATCATAGCGTTCCAGGAGATGACATCCTTGACTGAAATCCCATCAAACAGCCTCCTGGCACTCTCAACATCCCCCTCCTTGCAGTACCCAGTAATCATCGCAGTGCATGCCACAACATTCTTCTCTGGCATCGCATGAAACAATTCCTTTGCCTCGACGAACAAGCCGCTCTCAACATACCCACTAATCATCGCCGCCCAAGACACTAGGTTCCGCTCCGGCATTGCGTCAAACACCTCCCGCGCCCTCGCCACCTCACCGCATCGTGCAAGCCCGTCCACCATGGCGGTGAACGACACCACGTTCCTTTGCGGCATTTCTTCGAACATCCTCTCCGCGTCTTCCATGCGCCCGAGCCTGACGAGCCCCGCGAGCATGGCGTTCCACGTGGCCACGTTGCGCCGCGGGGCGCGCGCGAAGTAGGCGGACGCGGCGTCCAGGTCCCCGTGCGCGAGGCAGCCGGCGACGATGGAGTTCCAGGAGATGACGTCGCGGGCCGGCATGGCGTCGAAGAGGCGGCGCGCGGCGTGCAGGTCGCGCCCGCCTTGCCAGAGCGCGGTGAGCAGCGCGTTCCAGGAGACGACGTCGCGCTGCGGCATGGCGTCGAAAACGCGCCGCGCCGCGGCCACGTCGCCCGCGCGGCCGAGGGCGCTGATGCGCTGGTTGTCGCGGAGGAGGTGGCGGGCGGCGATGGTGACGGGGCGGCGGAACGGGTGCATTGGAACGGCGTGGGCATCGCCAAGGGCGACTGGCGAGTTGCTTCGCGGCTGTTTACCCGCGATCCAAAACTTGCAAGCGAAAAACTCACCGACTTGTGGGTCCAGGAAAAAAACGAGTGAGCGCTCGATCCCCATCATGAAACGCCGCGATTTAAACCTCGGCATAGCTTCCAAAATTTCCCCCAAACTCCAACTATCGCGGCAATGCTTTTGCAATACAAAATTTGAAGTTTGGCATTTCTTCCGATCCTAGCAAAACATCACTGATGTGTTCGCCGACAATACGAGTTACACCAAAAAAGATAAAATTCTATATGCCCAAAAAATGGATTACAATTACATTGTTCGCCTCGCCGCAGTCAGTAGCACTTGCGCGCTAGCTGAATGAGCGAGGTGGCCTTCCTCTGCGCTCTACTGGTTCCATTCTTGGCGATCTTGGAGAGGTCCTCGTGGAGGCCGAACCGCAGCGCGTGCACCAGCAGCGGCTTGCTGTTGGTCCCCAGCTCCAGCAGCACCGACAGCGCGCACTCCTTGTTCTTATCCGTGCCCTCCTTGATGAGCCGCACGAGCTTCTCCACGAACCCCGTGGTCCCGATCTCCCCCCTGCACGCGGCGTGGGAGGACAGCAGCAGGAAGATGGAGAGCGCCTCGTCGACCATGCCGAGGCCCTTGTCATCGATGACCCCGAGCAGCGCCGGCACGATCCCCGCGTGCGTTGCCCGGGCCTTGTTCTGCGGGTTGAGCACCAGGTTGAAGATGGCCGTGGCGGCGTCCTTCTTCCCCCTCGCCGTGCCGCTCCGCAAAAGCTCCACCAGCGGCGCGATGCCGCCGAGGGAACCGATCGCGGCCTTGTTCTCGTCGAGCATCGACAGGCTGAAGAGCGCCGCCGCGGAGTTCTCCTGCGCCTCCGCGCTGCCGTTGCGGAGGATCTCGATGACCAGCGGGATGGCGCCGCCACGGGTGATGAGGAGCTTGTTGTTGTCGTCGATGGACAGGTTCAGCAGCGTGGTCACCGTGTTCTCCTGGACCTTCTTGTCCGGGTACGCGAGGAGGCCGATCAGCGCCGGGATGCCGCCGTTGTCGGAGATGAGCCTGCGGTTCTCGGGGGATTCCTTGGAGAGCATCCGGATCTTCTTCGCCGCCTTCCGCTGCACTTCCGGGTGGATGGATGAGAGGTCTTCCACCAGCGATGGGATGTCCTCCTTCCGGTGGTTGCCCGGCTCCGCGGCGGGCTCTGGTTCCCTCTTCTGCAGCTCCACCATGTTCTTCTCGCACCATTGCAGGATCAGGTTCTTCAAAGCGTAGTTTGGCGCCAACGACAGATGAGCCAACGGCTGCCGCGTCTTTGGGCACGTTCTCTCGCCACTGTCCAGCCACTTTTGAATGCTTCTCCTTTCGTACGACTGCAAAATTCAATGGCTTCCATGTTCTGAATAATGTAAAAGGAAAGTGCGATAATTTTAACGTGTTCCAGGTTTCACTAGTAGGTGAGGCACCTGTCCACTGGCGACAATCACAGGATCCGTCATGATCTCCAGCGTAATCGGACAGAGGAAGTCGTTGGGGATCATCAGGGACGGGCACTTGCCCAGTGTTTTCGGCATGGACACATCGCCCAACACGTTTGTCTCGTCGACGCCGGCGATGTGCTTGAACTTGTTGAGCAGCTCGATGATCTGCTTCGTGCTGTCGCCCTGCTGCCCGTTCCGCTCGTTGATGAGCTTCTTTATGGCCATCGTCTCCGCCCTTAGCTCCGCCAGCGTCTGCAGCCCCAGCTTCTTGGCCAGCCGCTCCAGGATCGCCCGGTCCGCGTTCCTCTCCTCCTCCTTGGTCTGCAGGATCACCATCAGGTCCATGGACAGCTCGATGTCCTGCGTGTCCGTTCGCTTCTGGCACCGCATCAGCTGCGCGTTCATCAGCTCCACCTGCAATGAAAAACAGAGCACATGATCGGCGTGTCCTGTCTCTGGCACGCGCTGTGCAGTGGCAACTTAGATGATCCGGCAGGTTGGTTATCGTACCTGCTCCTTGACCTCATCGGAGATGGCAAGCTCGTCGTACGGCATCCCGTTCAGCGCGCCGTGCATCTTCTCGTACACGTTCCGGAATTTCGTCAGCACCGCCTCGCTCTCCAGCGCCTGAAATTCGATCAGATCCCCCGTCGGTTCAGGCCGCGCACGGCAAGACAGAACACGCAAAGATACCGAGGTCTGCAAAATGCAACAGAGGAAGGCGAAATTGATGATCGAACCAGGAAGATCTTGCTGCCGTCGTGGCAGGACCGGAGGAGGCGGCGCGCGGCGGCGAAGGCGCGGCCGAGCAGTGCGAGCCGGCGGTAGGCGTTGTCGGTGAGGCGGGGCGCCGAGTCGCGGAGCTCCTCGAGGAGCGGGAGGACGAGCTGCAGCCAGCGCAGGAGGTTGGCGCACTCCCGGCGCTGCGTGCGGCGGAACTCGGCGTAGGCGCGCGCCGAGTTGACCGTGGCGAGCAGCTCCTCCACGAGGTCCTCGTCGTCCATCTCCCGCGCCGCCGAGGGCTCCGGGTCGTCCGGGGACGGCGGCGGCGGCATCGTCGGTGGCGGCATGCGGCATCAAGCGATCGCTCGGCGGCGATGCTGTGCGACACGAGAGCGAGCACGATGGATTGGAAGGACCTCCTCTCGTCCAAGAACCAGGGGAAATGGAGGATGGGGCCTTGCTTCGACGTGGTCGATGGGGAACGCTTTGCGTGCGCCGATTCTGAGCCTCTGCTCCTCTGAGCCAGACAAGCTAGGCACTAGAAAATGGAGAATGCTATGTATAGCGCCATTGCATGCTGCCGCGCCAAAAATTTATACGACCCCCGGGCATCCACCATTGTTGAAGGAAGAGGAGGAACCAAAAATAGTACTACTGACCGATTACTTTTTCTTTTTTGCTTCGATCCTTGACATGGTTGCATCGTTTTGCTGTAGGATATACGTCATCCTTTTTATTTTCTTTTGGTGAAGTATATGTAATACACATCTACCAGGTTTACAGCAAAGGGGGCGGTTAACGCGCTATAGGTCGCGCGTTAGCCGCCACGCGTCCATTCCGACCGTCAGTGTTCCGACCGCAGCGTGTCGTGGTCGTGCTCCTCGCCCGTCGCCCCTGCCACCAGCCCCGCCCACTGCTTGCCTGTCATCCGTGGCTACAACGGCACTTGCGCCGCCTCACCGCATCGCCACGCCACAGCCCATCACCACCCCTGGAAACCCTCTATCTCCATCGGAGTGAATTGGTCCTCAATAATCTAAACACCATAAACCGTCGGTGATAACCGCCGGCCCGCGTTACGGTGGCACCCTTGCCGCCGCGACGCACCATCCGCCCTGCCGCCGCACTCCACCACCGCTCCGCCATGGCCACCACCATAGAGCTCGCTAGCACTGCCTCCACCGCCGACAATAACCACTAACGGTGTTGTGGCGGCACCCTCGTTGCCACGACACACCGCGCGCCCTGCCGCTACGCTTCACCATGGCCGCCGCCTTCACTGTCGGTGATAACCATCACCGGTGTCACGGCGGCGCCCTCGTCACTGCGATGCACCGCCCGCCACGTCGTCATGCTTCACCCTCGCTCTGCCCGCCTTGCCGCGCCTTGCTCCCGCTTCCGCCCGCCTCTACCTGGACCGGCCCAAGGCTAGAGCAGGCCAGGCTGAGAGCGACGGGTCACGTACTCGCGGTATCGCGCGACCCGTCGCGGGTTGAACTTTCCCTTTAGTGGAAATAACAAGGTGTAAGCAATTTGAATATGCCTTATCCTGTGCATATGTCACCAAGCTTTTGTTTTCTTACAACCCCATTGCACGGCCCAACATGTTTCGGGGTTTGAATACAAAACTTTTGTCTTGTGGGCTTACTCAGTATAGTCTTTACTACTCCTCTCTTCTTCCATCCATTCTCATTTTCTTATCGTAAACATAAACTAAAATTACTATCCAAACAATAATAATTTTATATAAAAAAGTATGTAATGTTTTTATTTTCCTCGATTTCTCAATATTTTTTGACCAAATCTTTTTAAATGTTCTATATTTATTCATCAAAATATGATCTACTTATGATATATACAGATTTTATATTAGGAAAAGTGACACATTCAGTTGACCTTGACCAAGAAAGATCATAGAACTAAAAGAGTTTTATTAGAAAATAAAAACTTTATAGCACATACACATACAACATTGGATACCAAACTATCATGTGGAAATACACACTTTTGTTCTTACTCATTAATTATGAAATTGATTTGGTCAAGGGGGCCATGGCCCCCTTTGATACTAATACAACCTTGTTCTCTAGTTACCGCGAAAATCACCGGCACTCTCGTTGTCATCACCACAACAACACATTTGTATTTTTATTCATTATTGCTAGTAGTAAATATAGCCAAACTATCAAGACACTCTTCTTCTCACTATATTTTCAACATTGTCCGGGTTTCTCCATTGTCCGTTTATCTTTTATTATCAACAAAACATACCATAATTTAGTGTAGCTTATCACGAACATAATGATTTAATCAAGCAAGAGTAAATCTTTTTCTCTAAATGTTGAACCATTTCTCCATTTCTATATAGCAAAATTAGAATTGAATGTGTAAAATCATTATATTTGCCCTGAGCTTGCCATAATTGATTCAGGCAAACGGATAAGAAAAACCAACACATCCTACTCATTTGTTAAGAACAACGAACCTGGTGAAAAAGAAAAGAAGTGGTGTTCTAGGTGCCATATAGCCCTCTTTTAAACCATAAAAGGAAAGCCGTAAGGTGCACAATCAACACATATGTATCAAAGTTATTTCCTTCCCACCCCAGTTAGTGAAGTGTCACCTACACACACCAGCATCTTACATGTGTTCTTGAAGGATCACTTTGTCCATGTCATTTGTTTTGGGGAAAGGCAAATGACATCAACTGTTATGTCCTGCGATGAGCAGCCGCAACGACATCGCTATCTGCCACATCATTGCACACTCCCTCGGTTCCTCTCCATGTCACCATCCAACGGCAAAATATGCGGAGCCAAGTCACAACACGAAATAAGAGGACGTGAAATTGCAAAAACAAAGTCAAATGATGTTCGGTCTATTCGAGATGTCCCCGTTTAGATATATCAACAAAAAGGGGGCATGAGATGTCCCAATCTAATTAACTTCGGGCAATGGATCAATCTCTTGTCTCCAGGTTGCATTTGTGTCCACTCTGATGACATCTAGCGGCTCCTTACTCGTACAAGTTCAAGCATTAACACAAAAGTAACTTATGATCGGCAGGGACACCACTCAAAACAGAGACTTTTTCAATGGAATTTTAAAAAGTTTAAATTTCAAACTCTCTCGTATCTCTGGATAAATTGTCAAACTCTAACAAACAAGCACAGGGTGAATGTTTGAAAGCTTACAATACTGTCCATGAACAGTGAGTTTTTGTTTGAAAGTACTAATATTCAGTTCTTTCATATGAACAAGGGGAGGGGGCCATCCCTACCGAGCGGGTGACGACTGCCGAGTCCCCCGTTTCGGAGGTCGTCCCGACCGAACAGGAGCCCCCGGCCGGCCCCTCGGCATCAGACGCCATCTCAACCGAGCGAGCGGCAGGTGAACGCGCGGAGGGGATTGGAGGGAACGACCCGGCGGCGGTGGTCAACCTCCTGCGCCGGGAGTAGATCGGAAGTGAAGCCGCGATGAAAATCCATGCTATTTGACCCACTTATCAAACAAAAGCTAGTGAAATGAATCGCCGTATTCAAAAGGCCCTCTATTCAAAACTCCCTCGCCTGCTCGTTAAATCTTCAGGAATGGAAATCCACATCGAAAAGCACGAGGAACCAAAGAGGATCAGAGAAAAGCATTCGAGTTCTGAATCTGTAGCCCCCTTAAACAAAATTGCCTGCAGGTCTTATTTAAAGTTAACCCTTTTGCTGATTATCATCCCGACCGTCCTGTGTTATCCTGCTCGAAACAATCATGGCGTCGCCCGATAAACAAGCCAGAATGGTACCTGGTCCTGCGCGCCGCGCACGTATAAGCCGTTTGCAGCGTCCATTTAAACAAGGCGACCCAGTGCTTTCCTTCGAGGGGGCTCACACGTTAAATTACGAAGTCCTTTGTGGAATTTTACTTGAATTACACGAGAATTTGATCTGTTTGCCATGAAAACGCATGGGATTTCTCTGGTCCATAGTAGTTACACTTTCCATGGTCCCTAGTGCTCCCCTTGGTGGGGCTCACATGTTATATTGCAGAGTCCTTTGTGGAACGAATTTTACTTGAATTCTACGAGAATTTGAACTGTTTGCCATGATGAAACCGCATGGATTTCTCGGGTCCATAGTAGTTACACTTTTGACGTTGCATTTGTTGCAGTAGATGGGATGCTGGTTTCACGGTTTTTGCAGGTGAGATTGCCGTGTGCATCTAGAGAAACAGAGCGAAACTTTGCTTGTGGCCACGGAAGAATTTGGGCCCGAGCGGGACCAGGCGCGTGGACACCAGGAATCGTTGTCAGCGACAAGCCTGCTTTTCACGTGGCGCTGGGCCCACCGACAGCGACACTGTTCCTCCAGCGCTGCGTTGCTTCCCCGTCACTGCTCGCTCGGCCACTGTCGCTTTCTCCCCCCTTCCTACCCTTTCCCTCGCTACACTTTCTTTTTACAGAACCGTCCTTGTTCTTCCCTACGAATTCGGTGACCTTCTCCTTCGTTTCACCACGGGAGGGGACACGGAAACGCCAAAAGCGCCAGTCTACCGGCTTTACGCGGAGGCGGTACTGCTACAGCGGCAGTGGAGACTGGAGAGCTGCCAGTACTGGCTGGCGAGTTCACAAAAAAGGACTAGGTACAATTCGATTTTACAAAATTTGCAGAAACCTCCCTACCGAGTTCTTTTATTCGGCTATTCGTCGACCCGGCCCGTCTAGGCCCAGTGCTCCATGGGCTCGGTCCACCACGGCAGCGACGGCGGCTGCAGGTCGGCGAAGAACCCCCCGCACGCCGCGTCGTCGTCGACCAGGAACGCCGTCTCCTCGTCCTCCACCTTCATCAGCAGCTGCCCGTGGAAGAACACCTCGCCGCCGTGGAGCCCCGCCGCGGCCCCCGGCACCACCGCCTCCGCCTCCGCCTCGGCCGTCGTAGCCGCCGCCGCCGCGGCGGGATTCGCCGGGCGTTGGGCCGTCTCCGCGTCGTTCACCACCCCGCTCGAGTCGTCGCTCTCCGACGCGCCCTGCGCCGCCGCCGCCTCGGCGGCGTGGGGCTCCACGTCCGACGCCACCGGCTCCTCCTTCACCGACGAGAAGCTCGCCGCCGCGTCCTCCTCGCCCCCCAGCTTCCCCTTCAGCTCCTTGATCTGACACACCATCACAAACAATTCATCAGAATTTGACGCATTCCCATAGAGAGAACAGGCAGCCCCCAGCCGCCCGTAAAAGGAAGAAGAAGAAGAAGCGTGTACCTCGGCGAGGAGCGCGTCCTTGTCGCGGCGGAGGGCGTCGTGGTCGGCGCGGAGCGCGTCGTAGGGGTGGCGCAGCGCGACGTAGTCGCGCTCGAGCTGCTTGGTCTTCCACCGCGCGCGGCGGTTCTGGAACCAGACGGCCACCTGGCGCGGCTGCAGGCCCAGGTCGCGCGCCAGCCGCGCCTTCCGCTCCGGCTCCAGCTTGTTGTCCGTCTCGAAGCTCCGCTCCAGCGCGCGCACCTGGTCCGTGCTCAGCCGCCGCTTCTTCTCCCCGCACCCGCCGGCCATCACTACCACGTCCTCGTCCACCGCGACGCCGACAAACCCATCGTCTGTGCACACAAACACAGCATCTCGTTCTCGTCAGCAAAAACATCGAGGAAACAAAATGAACACGGACGATGAGATCGCCCAAAAAAAAAAAACACAGTAAAACGTACCACTCTGAACCATCGAGAGGAGGCGGGAGCCGTTCGGCCTCTTCATGCCGCACTGCTTCGTGCTTCTTCCGCGCGAAATTCTCCAAAGGAAAAGAGGCTGACCCTGATCCCGTGATCCGGACCCAAGGAGGAGGGAGGGGGGAACAAGGAGGGGATCACGCAGGATATGACGAGATGATGATCAGGGGAGTCGTGGCCGGGTGCCGACGGCTCTCCTCGGCGTCGCTCCCGCCCGTCTTGTACTCGTGCCCACCACCCAGGCCCGTCACCATGCTTGTCTTCTTCCCCAGCTCCGATCCAAACGCCTCCTAGTACTACAGCGTAGCGCTGATTGGGAGGTTCTTGAGGCTTCTCATCATCTCTCTCACTCTCCCTTCTCCGTGTGAGCGTACTGGACTGGAGTGTTTTTTTCCTCCTCCCTCGCCTCCACCTCCGTTTACTATTCTCGCTCGCCTGCGAGAACTGTGCGCGCTAACGTATAAAAGAGGAGAAACGGGTTCGGGAGTCGGGGACCTCGGGCTCGGGTTGGTCAGGTTACCGCCTGGTGGACGTGAACCGGCGGGTAAAATATGACCGTGGTTAAGCAAATCTGGAGCCGGCTGCCACGGTGGTCAGGTCAGTTGGGACCGCCGTTTGCGACGGGAACGAGGATGGTGAGGAGAAGGTCGTGTAGATTTCCGGTATTCGTTCCTTTTTTTTCATAACCAATTCCTGGTTTTCGTTGAGACAATTCGTTTGCAACTTGCGGCGTACGTACTCAACAGTCACGCCCATGACTACACATGAGCGAGAGCGAGAGACCGATACCCAGAGCGAGCAAAGCAGCTTTGAATAACACACTACCAGTAGCAGTAGGGTAGCGTCGCGGAACAGAAAACCGTGCACGATCAGAACAACAGAACAGGGCATGGGGGTCTGGTTGGCGCGGGCCCCGGCCGCCGAAGCGTAGGAAAGGGCGCGGGCTTTTCGGCCGTGGGGCAGCACAGGCACAGCGCAAACGCCTTTGCCCCTCAAACAAAAAGGTGAACGCGGCTCGCTCGGTTGCTGCCTTGCCCTGCCATCTCTGCTAGACACCAATCCATACGGCAGCAGTAGCCAATAGGGGTCCTTTCTCCTTTCTGGGGAAACGGTGGGAGCCGCTTTTCCTTTAATCGGTCTGTCCCTCGACCGCAAGTTGCACGCAGCGCCTCGCCCTCCCGCGCAATTTTTTTCCTTCCAATCTTCCGTGCGTCGACTTCCCTGCGTATCACGCGTCGTCTCCGGCGATCGATCGTCGAGGCAGAAGATCCGCGGCGGGTCGGGTCGTCACTCGTCAGGCGCCGCCCTGCGCCGGGATCGCGACCTTGATCCATTTTTTCTTCTTTTCTTTTGTTGCCGTGCTCGCTGTCACGGAGGAAGAAACAGTCGCGGCTTTTGAGGCGCGCGCGCGTCCGTTGTTTAGTCGCGCCACCAAGGGTAGCAAATTTTTGTAATCTAGTCTCGCTTGGATCCAATCGGATCGCGTCGACGTGAGACGTGGATGGGGCCGCCCGGGGTCCGGTTTTTTCTAAACCCATCAGATTAGAGAAAGCTACCGCGCTGAAAGCCTGAAACCGACGCGGGTTAGAGAGATTAGAGAAAGAACGAGAAAGAGGAAAAAAGGGGGCGTCGCGAAAGATGGAGTTGTTTGGATGTTGTGGCGTCTTTCGTGTGCGAGTCTTTTTTTGAAATTGAAGAGTGGATTCGTTGCGGCCTCGCCCGGACGGGGTTGTACTACAGGTTTTAGGCTCTTTATTCTAATACTAGTATATCTTAACCTTCGTTAGCAAGGTGTTCCTTGTGAAAGCTCCCGTGAAACTTTTACCTCCGGTTCGAATCTGCGGGAAAAGGAGGCAAACTTTTAGGCCGTTTTTTTCTTCTAATGGTGGTAACTGTTCGCTTTTGAGAGAGCATCGTCGGTATGAAATGATATCCTCCTTTTCCACAAAATGAAATGATATCCTGGTGATTGGATCCCACTACCGAGTGATATATGGCGTCCTACGTTTGCTCCGTGTCAAGGCTGTACCCCAACTGCTCGAGTGGTTCGGGTCAGTAAGGAGTATCTTGACTACGTCGTTGTATTTTCTGCATGATGATGCTTAGCTTAGCTGCCCCCACAAGAAAAGGTTGGGGCCTTGAGTTGAGAGGGTTGTTGACTGTTGTTTTGTGCAGCACCTTGTTGGTTTAGAATCTCTCCAAAAACTTGAGACGACACGGTCCATTGGTGAGAGCTGTAATCACACAAGAGTGTTTTGTTAGATATGCAGGAAATTAGACTAGCTGTTCTCCTTACAGGGGGGACATAATTAAAAAGATCTCAAAGTCACGGCGATATCAGTGGCATGCTGGCATTGCAGATTGCACACGAGCTTTATCGATGAACGTTGAGAGACCAACAAGGTCCAAAGAAAAAGGAGGAGAATTTGCAAAAGAACCCGTCCGTCCGTAGAGCTCATCCGCGATCATCCTCTGTTCCAAACAATCTTGCGAATTACTAAGACGCATCATCGGCACATCACACTCGTTTCTTTCCGAGATCATCATCAGCCGTTCGGCACCACGTACGCGTCGGCACAAGCAGACTTGTGTGACAAATGTTTTGGCCGATGTAACGGGAGGCGTAGGGATTGGGACGGACAGCGGCACCATCGAAAGATAGGACAAAAGCTGTTCCTGGGTCGCGGAGATTCTTCAACAAAGTCGACGGGACGGGACCTGTCGCCTCCCCTGGAATAAAAAGGCGAAAATTCACGTCCCCCGATCCGTGGGCTGTTCCAAAAGCTAGCTCGGTCCATCCTTGTTCCTTTTAGCCCGGATGTGTATAGTAGTAGCAGTACCAGTACGATTCACAAACTACCGATAACGTCGGCACAGTCTATTACTACTATACCACTCCATAGCTCTCAGACGCGGTAGAAGTACTAGCTCTGGAAGGAATTACTGTTCTGATCTCGAATGGCACTGTGAGGTGAATCGTAGGAATTCACCTCGAGAGAAAAAGTCTCGTCTCAGCTCGCGGTTGGTCAGCGTTGAACCCCAGTGGTTAGGTCACGCCGTGCCGATCATCATCACCAGTCACAGCACTGTGCCTGCGAGCCTCGCTGCGGAAAGGAAGGACGAGAGGGGGACCAAACGGGTGGTCACTGATCGGGCTGTGATCGCAGAAGAACGCTCCGAGCCAAGCCAATCGCCGATGGGACCGTGGGGGCTCTCGACTCCGTCCGATCGACCGGCTCACCAATTGCTTCGCTGCATGCATCAGCGGGGATAAGCTGACACCTACTACGGATCATTGGACCATTCATGGGATGGCGCGGAGCGCGGAATAGCGGGTGTGTACCGTGTATGTACGGGCTACGAGACGGCAGGGGGACGAATCCGTATTCTTGCCAGTGCCCAGTGGGCAGTGGTCAACTAGTCATCAGAGGGGCCTCGCGTGGCCGGCGAGGACGCCGGAGTGAAAAGCGGGGTGCATCCTGATCGTGGTTTCCTTTTTTTTTTTTTTTTGAGCACATGATCG
Organism: Eleusine coracana subsp. coracana; assembly: GCA_032690845.1. Classification (NCBI taxonomy): domain Eukaryota; kingdom Viridiplantae; phylum Streptophyta; class Magnoliopsida; order Poales; family Poaceae; genus Eleusine; species Eleusine coracana. The sequence continues at coordinate 58,815,793 of CM064432.1, read as the reverse complement.
TGGTTTCCTAGTCCGTGCATGTTTGAGGCCCAAGCTAGATTAGCAGCAGTTTGGCGGGAACAGAGATAAGCCCAATCTACAGGATATTTCTAACAACACGGCGGCCCAAATAGCCCGTCCTCTAATACAAACTTTTTTGTTTCTTTCTTTCCTTCCTTTTCCTTTCCTTATCTTGGTAAGATATGCATTCTGTTGCTTGTGTTTGGATCCGTCCCAGCTACCGAGGGAAAGGCATCTCCCATGGCAATTTCGCATCTCCATTCTTGATCTTCTTCTATTTGCACTCACTAGCGTATGCCTCATGCACAAATGATGACTCTTGAATCTTGTGACGCAGCTATTAGCTAAACAAATAGTAATGTAGGATTGTTTTAGAATGGAGAGTTGGAGTGCTTAGCTACCTAGGATGAAAATGGACGTGAACAAGCAGGGAAAAAACTGCGAACCATTTTGATATCCACATTTGATCCAAATCGAAGTGAAAAAAATGTGGATTGAGGGAAACAAAAACAAGCACGCGAAAAAGGTGAGATATTAAAACAAACTTATACTAACACCAAAGTGGTAATTAGAATTCAGATGGCCTTGGGATATTCACACATTGGGCATATCTGCTACCGCTACTTGTTAATCGTAATGCTAACTCTATTTCACGCACATTCTGTTCTACTATACTAGTGCAGTGCATTACGCTACTAGAAAACAAAGGATTCCACAATAATAAACGTGAAACGAGAAATCTTGCAATTCCGGTTTCCACTTTTCCAGACGCGTCCCGTTGCCGGGTACAATCCGGAAACATGAAAACCAAGGGGACAAATGTAGAAAACGGGGACGGTTGCGTGACTCGCGTCCGGTTTCGGCCCTCGCGTTCACCCCTCGCTTCTCTCTCCTTTTCCTTCTCTCGTTCACCCCCCCTGCCCCTCTCTGTGGCGGCGGCGACTGGTTCGGCGGCGACTGTGCGAGCGACGACGCCAATTGCCAAGCCTTCGCTGTGCCCTTTTCCGGCGAGGAGCACCCCAACAGGTATGCCCACCCCTTCACTTTCCTTCTTGCTGGACGAAACAGACCACCACGAAACCCTAATGTAAGCTCACAGCCTCAGATCCCAGGCAGCACCATAGCGGCGCAGCAAGGACGGCGGAGTCAGGCATCTGGCAGTGGCTCGGTCTTGTGCGGCCAGAACCCTCTTCCGCCAGGTTCGTCGGAAGGTGAGAGCTGAGCTATCCTCCCCAATCCTCTAATCCTCCTCCTTTTGTAGTTGACATTTAGCTGGGACGGGGAACCCGTCGATTCCTTCGCGGGGGCGGGGACGGGGACGGGGTTTGGGTGATTTCATCAATCGGGATAAGGATGGGGAGGGGAATTTTCATCTCTTCTTCCTGGATTCGAAACGACAGGCGACGACGCCACCAATGGCGGCCAGCTGTGCCTGGCGACCTGTGGGGGGCGGAGCCCTGGGAGGAGAGGGGAGCAGGGGAGTCTTTTGGCTGACGCTAGGTAGGGCGGCCTCACCACCTCGCTGGAGGGCTAGCTTATGGAACTGGACACACAGATACTACATTCTGATGCATCATTTCTTTTTTTTTGGATTTTTGCAGTTTCCCATAATGTACCCAGTTGCTGTACCATTATTCGCCCTTTTGCTTATGAATTAGTTGGCATATGTTTACAGTAAACCCTGCTAACCATTTGTGAGCATCTGTAATATTGTTCTAGGATGTCCTATTTGAGCGTCAAAGAATTATTTTTGTTGCCTTTGTTTTCCAACACCAACTTTGATTTTACCACTGGCTGTATCGGTGAGGATTAAACACATGTTTATTTTTGTTCAGAGTCTGATATGAATGTTCTTTTGAAGGCAATATCTTCTGGACATTTAGCAGATTTCTCACAAGTTTCGTGGACCAGAAGAACTAGATAGCCAAAGAGCTCTTGTTATATTGATCTGTGGCAGTACTATAATGGCTACAAAGCTTGTGGTAAGTGATGAACTTTTTTTGTTCTTTTGGCAAGATCATTAATTAATACAATACTTGAGGAATAACAAGCATGTACAATTGATGCATTAAGGTTCTTGGTATCCCCTGGGATGTTGATACTGAAGGATTACGAGAATACATGGGGAAGTTTGGACCCCTAGATGATTGCATCGTCATGAAGGTTTGCAATCATTTCACATTCATACCTAGTATCAGTGTGCCATTTTCTATGTGCTTTCTTTCCCTTAGCTGTGCTGCATCGCAATTCTGGAGGTATTTGATTGTGTTTTCATTCCCTTAATTAATGGGTAGGAATTCATGTTGGTTTATTTTTCTTATTTCTGACCATTTATATATTTTCTTTCATTTGATTTGAAGCTTAGTGTTTTATTCTGATCATCTGTACTTGTTAATTCCCATCATTTGTATTCGTCTTCCATACCGATTCACCTCCTTGCATATTCTAATCCATAGGAGCGTTCTTCTGGCCGGTCTCGTGGGTTTGGCTATGTAACGTTCTCATCAGCTGATGATGCAAAGGTAATGAAACAATGAAAAAGGCTGATCATTTTCTTCATGCATCATGTTGATATTTAGTCCCTACACATTGTTCAACCTTTTATTAGAAATCCATGAGCAACTTTAGTTCCAATTTCAGTATTAATTGTCATCTTTTTCTCCTGAATCATTCTGCAAATTCCTTTCAGAATGTTCTTGATAGTGAACATATGCTTGGTAACCGGACATTAGAAGTGAAGATAGCTACTCCAAAGGTAAGTAACACACAAATATACCAGCTGTTTATATGTCTATCTCAAGGGTTAGTTAAGATGATTAAGTTTTAATTCTTCTTTACACAGGAAGAAATGAAATCACAAGGAACAAAGAAAGCTACTAGGATATTTGTTGCTCGAATTCCACAATCCGTGGATGAGTCGATGTTTCGTAGGTGAGCATAGCTTCATTACTTCTTGTCATTATTGATCAGCACTGAGCGATGCCTAAACTTGAATGTTGTGTTCTGTAAACAGGCATTTTGAAGCATTTGGAGAAATTCTTGATCTTTACATGCCAAAGGTTGTCCTATTCCACTGACTTAATAAGCAGAAGTATGATTTAGGGTATCTTTCTGTAACACCATGATTTCGTGCCTACAAATGTGAGACACCATATTGTAATCTGGATATAGTTTGAGGCCTTTTCGTTCATGCCTGGAGGTTTCGGCATTGATTCTAAGCACCGATGTATACTTGATAGAAATATAGAATAATTTCCTAAAGGAGTCCTTGAAATGTCGCTGAGTAAATTTAGTGACTCAGTATTTTAATAACTTGTATAATGTTTAGTATACGGCTTTACTGGTGAGGCGCAATTCTTTTTTCACTTACCAGATTTTAGATCATATAATGCAGAAACTTTCTCTGGATCAGTACTTATTCCTTTTTTTTTTAAATATTGCCTTGGCCTTGCTGCATTTAATGTAACTATGGCATCACAGGAATAGAAATAAATTATAGCTAGTTATGATAAGATTTTACGAAACTTAGTGTTTCACTTATTTTTTGTGCAGGAACATGGCTCAAAAGGGCATCGTGGAATTGGGTTTATCACTTTTAAGAGTACAGGTATGTATATGGTGTCTTCCAGCACCATTTTGGTGGGAAGATGCTATCTGGTTGTTGAGGTGCTGGGTGAAAACTGTTTGATGAATGACGTTATGGATTTAGCAGTTTGTTTTGATGTTGCAATTGCATGTTCACATATACAAAGAAAAAGCTAATGAGTGATTTAGAAAACACCCAGTTGTTTTGCTGCAGTTTGCTCTGTATGGGGTTTAATTTCTCCTCTACTGAAATCCCCTCCTTCTGTAGTATAAAGCTAGGTATTAAGCCATGTTAAGTATTAATACCGTCCAAATAACCCTTTAGGCGGGCTAAGAGGTGTTTTTGTTTTGGCCACTATACAATAACAAATCCTTCTTGTCCCAAGCAAGCTGGGGTAGTCTAGGTTTTGCCACCATAAACAACAACAACAACAACAAAGCCTTTTTATCCCAAGCAAGTTGGGGTAGGCTAGAGATGAAACCCATGGGAACCCAAAAAAGAAGAGAATCACGGTTCCGGCACGTCTATTGCTAATCTCCAAGCACTCCTATCCATAGCTAGCTCCTTAGGGATATCCCACGCCTTCAGGTCTCTCTTAACCGACTCGTCCCAAGTCAAGTTAGGTCGGCCTCTACCTCTCTTAACATTAGCATCTCTCTTTAGAACCCCACTACATACCGGCGCCTCCGGAGGTCTCCGTTGGACATGTCCGAACCATCTCAACCGATGTTGAACCAATTTCTCCTCGATAGGTGCCACTCCTATCCTGTCCCGGATATCTTCATTCCGTATTCGGTCTCTTCTTGTATGCCCGCAAAACCAACGCAACATACGCATCTCTGCTACACTTAGTTGTTAAACATGTCGTCTTTTCGTAGGCCAGCACTCAGCACCGTATAACATCGCCGGACGAATTGCCGTCCTATAGAATTTACCTTTTAGCTTTTGTGGCACCCTCTTGTCGCATAAGACGCCGGATGCTTGACGCCATTTCAACCAGCCGGCTGAAATTCTATGCCTAACATCTTCATCGATGTCACCGTCCTTTTGCAACATCGATCCTAAATAACGAAATGTATCCTTCTTGGCCACCAATTGTCCATTAAGGCTAACGTCTCCATCCTCATGTCTAGTCACGCTAAACTCGCACATCATATACTCGGTCTTGGCCCTACTAAGTCTGAAACCCTTGCACTCTAATGTGTGCCTCCACAGCTCCAACTTCCTATTAACCCCATCCCTACTCTCGTCAACTAACACCACATCATCAGCAAAGAGCATACACCAAGGGACATCACTCTGTATTTCTCGTGTGACCTCGTCCATCACTAAAGCAAATAAATAAGGGCTCAATGCTGATCCTTGGTGTAGTCCTATTTTAATCGGAAAGTCATTGGTATCGCCATCACATGTCCGAACACACGTCCTCGCGTCCCTGTACATATCCTTGATGAGGGTAATATACTTAGTTGGGACTTTGTGCTTCTCCAAGGCCCACCACATGACACTTCTTGGCACTTTGTCATATGCCTTCTCGAGGTCAATAAAGACCATGTGTAAGTCCTTCTTTTGTTCCCGATATCTCTCCATCAATTGTCGCATTAAGAAAATCGCCTCCATGGTTGATCTTCCAGGCATGAACCCAAACTGGTTTTGCGTCACACTTGTCACTCTTCTTAGACGATGCTCGATGATTCTCTCCCAGAGCTTCATCGTATGGCTCATCAACTTAATCCCACGATAGTTAGTACAACTTTGAACTTCTCCCTTGTTCTTGAAGATCGGTACTACTATACTCCTCCTCCATTCTTCCGGCATCTTGTTTGACCCTTAGAAGGTGGCACACATATGTCAGTGTTAGTCTTCATCCTCCTCTGCTAGAGCTGGCATGCTGGGTAAATCCAACCCTTGCAAATTCTGTTACTTGGGAAGCAATTCTTTTATGAACTCTTGAGTTCCACCTTGGACGAGCATCAGCTCCTTGGACCATTCACGGACAGCAACATATGAACAACTCATTGCATCAAGCCCTCAAAAGCTCGGGTTTGTGTTGTGTACGGCTGAATCCTGAGGGAAAGTGAATCGGTGATTTTGTACATTGTCAGGTCAAGTAGGTTCCTTTTTTGTTGTATCGATTTCTTGCCCCCACAAACTTTTATGAACTCTGATGCAGTTGTGTCAGCTACATTTCTCTGTCCTTTGTTTTTTTTTTTCTGATTTTTTTACTGAACAGGAGGGGAGAACCCTACTGATAAAATTTTATTAAAAAGAGAGAAAATAAGTGCAAACAAGAGAGTTACAAAGGATGAAAGCTTGGAAAGAAACGAAAAAATAACACTAACAAATGGTTTTAGTCATGTTTCAATATCTGGGAAGTATTTCCTTTTAGCCCGATGTAACAGCAGGCTGAATTCCCTAATTAATCTGCTTTTGCACCATTCAACTGTTACTGTGCTTGATTTTTTTATATGCTAGGATTTCTAGCTGTCATTGTTGTTTTGAAAATTTCCTTGTTACAATCTTCAACTATGACCTGCAACATGGAAACCCTTGACCTTGGCTCAAATTTAGTGGTTTGGGGTTACATAGCTCTGCCATGGAGGCTGCTCAAGGCTGATATTTTTAAATTTAAAAATATTATAAGTGACTTTGAATTTCATATAAATTCTCAATATGGAGTATTTGGATGCTAAATAATTTTTTATAAGTAAACTACAGTATAATAGGCATGCACAAGAGATGATGTATAAAAATAAAACTTCTCTTTGTCCTCGTTAAATTAAATCCACAATTGAGATTTTTCGTCATAATACTTTGAAGTCACATACTAATTTCTGAAACAGGTATGGTAATAATTTATTGACATCAAAGTTCAAATAATTCAGGACAAAAATCGGATGCATATAGGGAGAATTTAGAACCTGATAAAATTTTTGTGGAATGAAATAAATTTCAACAAACATGTAGAAAGACGGTATGGTTCAGCTTTATAAGCTTTTGATTTTTGTTGGTCACACATTATTTCACTTATACAACATATGTGTAGATATTTCATAGTATGAAGGAAGAATCACTTCTCTTGATCTTTTAAAAGTTCAAAAGATGTTACAGCTTCAGACCATGTTTACATGTCAGTGTCAACCAAAACCACTCAAAAAACAATAGCAAGGTTGAAATGTGATTTTTTTTTTGGCAGTTGTAGGACGAAATGTATCGTTTCATAGTTGAGGATCGAACAATAAACTGAGCTTATAGTTAGGGTTGTACATGGGACTCATTCTTGTGCCTTCTATTTTATTGCTGTTTGTCTTTTGCTCTTTTGTTGACGGCTTAATGCTCATTGCCCCTGCCATTGTGTTTTTTTTGCTGTTATTCCTTGCCCATAATCAATGTTTAATGCTCCTTGTTACCTGCCTTTTTGCATTATTCTAATGCTAACTGTCACTTAACAGAATCTGTAGACAGCATCATGCAAGAGTCACATGAGCTTGATGGTACTACAGTAGTTGTCGACCGTGCAACTCCAAAGGTATTCTTGAATAGAGCTCAGTTATGGAAGACTCCAGACAATTAGTTTGCTTGTCTCAAGAGCCATTATATTAGAATACTAAATCGTTTTATATTATTACTGGAAATCTGCTTGCATCAGGATGATGATGTCAGATATCCACCGAGCAGGCCATCTCAGGGTGGCTATGGTGCATACAATGCATACATTTCAGCTGCTACCAGATATGCAGCTTTGGGTGTACCAACACTGTATGATCATGCAGGATCGGCTTATGGAAGTAAGTTATTGATTTGTCTATAATTTGACTTGGCATAATGATTCTAGTGATGTAAGTATTCCACTGTTTGACTTACAATCAGGAGGATACTATGGATCCTCCCAAGGAATGGGCAAAAAGATATTTGTTGGTAGGCTTCCACAAGAAGCTAGCACAGATGACTTAAGGCAATACTTTGGTAGATTTGGCCGAATTGTAGATGCTTATATTCCTAAGGTGAGGTTACCATAAAACCCTAAACCCTTAGTTAGATTATCTTTATTTGTCATGTCAAAGCATTTTTAAGTATCTAAACTTTTCTAGGACCCTAAAAGGAGTGGCCACCGAGGTTTTGGATTTGTCACTTTTGCTGATGAAGGTGTGGCGGATCGTGTAGCTTGCAGAAGCCATGAAATTCTGGGGCAGGAGGTAAGCACATTTGTGTCCCCCCCCCCCCCCCCCCAACCTCTGATATGGAAGTAATGACCTAATCTTCTTTTTGGGAAAATCATGAATTAATTTGTTTCTATTTCAGGTTGCAATAGACACAGCTGCACCAATAGAGGGCGATGCATCAACTGGTGGTTACATGGAACCATTAGACCTTTATGGAACTTATGGTTCAATGCGATCTTTTGGCAGATTCTGTGGTGGCATAGATTATGATGTAAGCCTAAAATATGTTCTCTTGGTATAGTAGGTGTACACAGTAGAAATTGAATTTACTAGTTGAAAACATAGGATTTTTTTGGGGGTCTTATACCCATATTTCTGATGGCCCGTGGCACATCTACTAACCATGTATTTATCATCTTTCAGTATGGATACGGTCCCAGTGGAAGCAGCAGATCAAGATCAGATTGGCGATACCGACCTTACTGAGCATGTTGTGTATCTTATTCTTATTATTACTGTTAAGTGCTGTTTCAGTTTGCCTCTAGGAAATTTGTGGAGGTGAGAAACGAAGTACTTGTTTGAGAATGATAAGAGGTACCTCAAGTGCTATGTTAGTCTTAAGGGGGCTTGCGGTGTTGTCTATTTCATGTTGTAATCGTTGACACTGAAATGCTTCCATGAAATTTACTTGTCGCGATTCACATCAAATGTTGATGCTAAACGGTAAAGATAGCCATGTAATTATTGTATGGAAGGGCTATATTAATAAACTTCACTGAACTGTTAAGTGAACATTGCTCGCCCTCAACAAACATTGACTGTTCGTTCATTCATCAACAGTTATTAAATATGGTCAGCACACATCGAGTTGACTTGCAAGTGCCACCTTTCGCATAATAGTTATTTAGTGGAATTATTGCACTACATTCTAGCTCCACAATTTCAATCTAAATTAGAATATAAGCATTCGTCCGGGGAACCGACAAGTGAGCTCTTCTAGGTAGCGAGTTTCAAAGCGCATTCTGTTCCAGTTCCGGGCACTGTTGGCCAGTTATCGTTCCCCTCCCAATTTTCTCCATGCGTCCTATCCTGTTCCAGCACAAGTATTTTCTGCTCTTTATTTTGAAGCGGTTTCTCCCCGTAGGTGCAAGGGTTCTTTCTTACTCCTGTTCTGGAAATGCTGTCGTTAGGACAGCAACCTGTTGTCCTAACGACAGCATTTTTAGGGCTAGTTTGATTTGCGTCCAGAGATTCACGCCTGACTCAGGCAGCAGCATCAGACGTCCGATTTCAGACGCTTGCGGCTGTCGTGCGTGCCTGAGCCAGGGTTCCAACCAAACTAACCCTTACTACTCCGTTCCTCTCTTGTTGTTTCGGACCAAACTTTTGCGCTGACCGCAGTTTTATTGACTTGGTCAGAGCAACATCAATAACGGACCGGAGGGAGGACCAACTTAAAAAAGTGAAGATAAAAGGTTTGGGCAGGCCACATGGTTTTAGGACATCAAACGTGACCTTCACAACCTAAGATAACTTTGCGGCTTACTAGGTTTAACATTTTTTTTTTGCAAAAAATAACATTTTAATAAAAAAATTAAAGTTTTCAACCATTTTAAAATTATTATCGTCATTGACTTTTTCATTAAATTGGATCAGTCATCTTATTTAAATATTTTAAAAATCATCATATATCTTCTTATGATTTATTTTGTTACTAGAGAAACTTAAAATATAACCAATAATTTTGCATACTTGAGCTAATCTTTTAAATAAGATAAATAATTAAAAGTAACAAAAAAAAGTCAATGACAATAACAATTTTGAAACGGAGAGAGTACTCTTCAAGTGCTTCTAAAAAATATGAGCCACCCCTCCGCAAGTGAGCCACAAATTTACTGGTTCAGACAGGTTTACAATTTTTATGAACTTACAAAACCGCACACTCAATAAAGCCCCAAAAATTTCCACCAAATTGAACCAACAACCCCCCAGATTACAGCATTGATGGCCGCTGTTGTAAAACCCAGCTTGAATACATCAGGAAGGTGCACAGGAAACAACAAATCAATACGTTACTCAGTCAGTATAATTATTTAATAATAAAGGGTTAATATACCTATATATGTGGCACCTATTTTTTTAAAGGTAAGATGCCTATAATTATACATACAACAAACCTAATAGTACTTACTACTTCAAATATCTTTTCTCCATAAGTCTATGTGTCCGGCTTGTTTTTTTATTTTTTGTATAAGGCTCTGTGAAATTTGGTGTTCAGTACATGGGTAACATTATACCCTCAGCTTACTAAGTTAAATAGAGTTGATGCTACAGAGTTAGCAAATAAGATGGTGAAAACAGAAACTAAAGAATATGCCAAAATGTATTCTAAGCACTACAATATAAAATAGGCTTAATCTAATGAACATCTCTATGCTTCTTTATTGAAAATTGGGATGTAGAAACAAGTATGAAATATAATAAAACCCTTGTATTAGATTGCTTGCAAACTTGGAAAAGTAATGGATATAAGAAACGTCAGAAAGTAAAAAATACCTCCATAATATACTGCAGATTGACCACTACTATAATGTGTTAGTGCACCAAAGAGGTTTGCATTGTATGTCAAAGCAAGTGCTGACAGTACAGCTGGAACACCAGCTGCAAGATGCATGGCAAGAAATGCCGAGTATAGGGCTCCAACATGTGCAGTTTGGCTTGCAAACAAATAGTGAATAAGGAAGTATGAAGCCTGAAGAACACCAAATGCTGCAGGCCAACTCAACGAGAAAGATTGAAGAACCTTCGCGACACAATTCGACATCCATGATACAATCCCAAGGCTAGTAAGTTGTCCAGCCAATCCAACCAGAATAGCAAACCAAGCTAAGGTGTCCCATGCGGACTTCTCATTCAAACAATCCTCCCAGTTCAGCACTCCAAGCAGGAGAAGAATAGAAAGTCCAATCATTGCAGCAACAACACTCGATACACCAATGACGTCCCTGTACCGATATAAACAGGATAAGTTTTTTCTCCCCAAAAGAAGACTGAAATACAGTTTAGTCATATTGAGTGTTGCTTGCAAAGAAATATAACATTGCATAATCATGATTAGACTAGATATATCAATAAAATGTTGATCAGTATGTGATCATTGTTTGCAATGATAACTTTAGCTGACACCAGTCAGGAAATATTTGTGGTGAGTATGTGATTAGATAACATCAAAACATGTGAAGGAAAAGGATAAAAAGAACAAAGTGCCATAAAAGTTATCTTGAGGGTGTAGCCAATTAATGGAGAGAGTACTCATATAAGGAAATCTTACCCAAAAATCCATAGAGAGACTGCAAGAAGCATTGTACCAATCATGACCCATTCATTCCTTGTTACCGGGCCCATCTTCTTTAACTTCTCAGCAGCTAATGCTGGGGCTTCAGGTGTGTCCTTGATTTCAGGGGGGAATATTTTGTATAACAGATATGGGGTCACTAAAAGTCCAACAATAGCCGGCAAGCTAGCAACCTTTAACCACAATATCCATGGGTTTCCAAGCTTAACACCAATCTCTTCCGCTAACTTCAGACACAACAGGTTTTGCGCAGCTGCTGTCAAGAAGAGGGCACTTGAATTGCCAGATGACTGCCGAGCAACAGAAACAAATAAAAATAATGCTGCGGGTCAAATTATTAAAATGATGTTAAGTTAATTAGGAAGTGAAAACATGACAAGCCAAGCTACTGTGCACACAATTATGCTAGAAAAGACTATAGTTACTCAAAATCTGTTATTTATGTTTGAATGCGCAAAAGTGGGTGATCTGAATGTTTTTGAAGCAAAATGCATCTGTATTGGAAATCTGAAGTGTCAGATAACTCAGAAATAATACGAATCACTAGAAACAACACTTTGACCTCCCACAATCCGTCTAACTATTTCTTCCAGTATATCTAATTCATTAACACCATGCTTCATTGTCCACTATACAGTTTCCAGTTTTCCAGAAGCTACCAAGGATGCATTCACAAAGAGTCAAAGAATTTGTTCGCTTCGATATACAATCTAATGATATTTGATACCATCTATACTGTAGCATCATAATGAAGGTAATGACTAATGACATAATGTCAGGAGTCCTAATGTGACATTGGCATAGCCATCCATTGTGTGTATCTATCTCAAACATAGCAATGTTATCCACTAGACCATATCCAATAATTTATACTCCCTTTGTTCTTAAATTAATGTTGTTAGGACAACAACTTCAGCTCAATTTTAAAAACAGGGGGAATATAAATCTTTCATGCCCCCTCCCCCTACTTTCTTTGCCTGTAGTCCAATGTTTTTTTTCTTCTTTTGCCTGTAGTCCAATGACTTGCTACCATTAGAAATGAAAGATCAATGAGCGATCTATCATGATCTAATAGGCGCTCTGTGAGGTCACAGGATACATCCAAGGACAAACACAATTCAATGGTGATTAACAACACTTTTGATCAACAAGTTCATTACTAAACTACATCCTAGCAGCATTTACACGTAAATGCAAATCTATTCGATAAATTCAACCTGAGCACCATCAGCGACAAACCAAACAGGTCGACAGATCGATTGCATTTCTCTAGTCTAGTAGGAGAAGAGAATGGATGCCGCTAGATCCAAGGAAATCACACCAATTCTTTCATCTGTAACATCTATAGAGTTAAGGCATAGCACCCATGCATCACCAATGTCCTTGTTGATTACCTGAAGCTGCGACTGGATAAGGTAGGCACCAAGCTTCTTCGCCGATGGGTCGTTCGGCTTGCTACCTGATGAGAGAGAGAGCGACTTAACAATGGGAAGGAAAACCCCTCCGGCTCTGGCCGTGGTGCTGGGCATGGCAGGCGCGATGAACGCCTCGCTGATAGCAAGCCCGTAGGACAGCCCCAGCGTGCTGCGGCCAAGCCATTTGACGAAGTAGGTGGCGACGCGGTCGCCGAGGCCCGTCTTGACGAAGCCGCGCGCGAAGAAGAAGGATATGACGATGAGCCAGATGACCTCGTTGGTGAAGGCCCCGAACGCGGCGGTGAAGGGCAGCGTGCGCGTGGCGACGGTGGCGGTGAGCCCGAGGAACGCCCACGCGCCGACGGGGAGCGGGCCGAGGACGAGACCCGCGATGGTGGTGAGGAAGATGGAGAGGAGCTGCCATGCCTGAGGCGTCACCTCGGCGGGCTTCGGCACAAGGAAGCGGACGGCGAGGCCGGCGGCGAGCGAGATGAGAAGGGGGATAGGCTTCGCGCCGCCAGCCGCCGGCGCCGCGGGCTTAGGGCTCGGACTCGCGGCTGGAGACGCCGCCGATGCGGACGCGAGGAGTGGGGGCAGGTGGCGGCGATGGGTCGGGGAGATGCGGGGGGAGATGGGAACGGAGAGGGACAGGGAATTAGGTGAGGGCTGGAGATGGAGATGGCGGCGGCGGAGGTGGTTGCAGTTAATGGGGAGCGGGAGAGCCGGACGGTGGGACACGGCAAGCCGGAGGCTCTCCATTGGCGGCGGCGCGGTGCGTCAAGGCGACCGGCGGAAGCGGCGGAGTTGGCACTAGTGGCTGCGGTCGTCGGAGAGCAACATCTGATTTGTTCTTGTTTTTGAGCGCGGCGGCGTGATCCGTCATGGTGCTACTGACAGGTGGGACCGGCGTCGCAGTGTAAAACTGGAACCAGACGGTCAGTGCCTCTATGCACATGTGGCGGCGACAGCATACCATCCTTCTTGTGCGTATTTGCATGGATGCGATCCGGCGCGTTTCCGTTCACAGATCTTTTGTTTCCGGGATCAGCCGTGCGCCGCTGCCATCAACGCGATGATGATGAAAGGCGGGTTTTGTCACCGTTGCAAAAGACGAATGCCGGTGAATGCGCGCGACGACAAGGAGCAGTGTTCAAGGTCAGCGCGACCATCCGATCGTTGTTTACCTCCGACGTCGAGGCCCCCTGGACCGCAAGATCCACAGGTTGTGGCCACGATTTCATCCTAGTACGTAAGGGGAAGTGCCCTTTGTGCTACGCAGAGGCCCAATATTCCGAGCTCTGGCGGCCCGCATCTAGGCAAATACGCACGCCCAAATGGATAGAATCATTTAGGTCCAGCCCGCCGTCCCAGTCATACCGTAAACATCTCAAGAAGGTCAATCCGGCCCGTTAAGTCCGATCCAACGGCTGCCAGCGCTCCCCGGCCGGCCGCCGCGGCAGCGCGAGGTCCCCCCAGGCCCCCACGCACCGCCAGTCCGCCACGGCGCCTTTGCTCTGCCCTCGCTAGTGGCGGTCCTATCTACCGCCTTCTCGATCGACGCCCCCACCTATCCACCACCTCCTCCTTCCCCACCCGCGCAAGCGCAACCTCGCAGTCCACCCCGGCTGCTCTCCTCGCCTCGAAGTCCCCAGCGCAGGTGTCGAACTTCCTCTGCGAGCGCGCGAAATGGCCTCAATCGCGCCGCCGTCGTCATCCTCTTGCGCTCGGTGAGCCCCCCCAGTCCGGCTGACTTGCCATCCGTTTGTTTTGAACCTGTGTGGAGTTCATGAGACGACATAGTGGATTGGGTAGACGTAGTTTGAACTAGGAGATTCACCTGGGATATTACTATTCCTTTGAATGAGTAGGCAAGTGTGTTTTGGTTAAGCTTTGGGTCTAGATTTTCGAGCGAGTTACTTACTATTCATGAGGAAAATTCACCTGGGATATCACTATTCATGAGACAATTTTAGCTTTGCTTACGCACTTAGGGTTTGTCCCAATTCCTAGGATGAATTGGCGCATCTTGATTTGTTTTCCATCAACCATGCCTTTAGTGTAAAAGATGTGAGTTCTTTTCTTTTCCTCGTTTTTTTTCTGTCAACGTTAACATTCTGATCTAAAGAAGGTTTTCATCAACACTTCTGCTGATCGGAAGCAAAAGAGAAAGGAATTGCGTGGATGAGTATATCCCTTTAACTATGCCTGCTTTCTTAACTAATTACACGGTGGTTCAACTTATGTGGTATCTTGTCTCTAAATTCTAACGTTTAAATGTGTGCGTGAGGCGCCATCCCTGTAATCCTGTTTGTTCCTTGTGTACATCATGTTTTGCATAAAGGCATCCGATCGATTTTTGTTGATATATGATCATGCTACATTCTTTAAGAGACTCTTACAGGACATTGGATCATGTATGCAAGATCCTTGGCGTCTAGCATAACTAGTTTCATACTTCTAATTTCCTCTCATAAATTGGTTCATGTAGGGGAATACACTTGGACCGGTTGAGCAACACCTATGGTCGTTCCAGGGCTTCTGGGTTGCATTTTGATACTTCATTCGCAAGTTCTGTGTCAAATGGTTTACGGACAACTAAATCCATTTGCCTAGAAAGTACTCGTGGACTCAGAAAGTTTCATGTATGCCATGCTGGTGAGCCATCGGAGCATCTTATAATAAATGGCAAGGTGAATCCGTCCAATTCAATTCAAGCAGATGCTGTTGCCCTTGGGACCATTGCAGCCGATATGGCTCCTGTTGTTGATGGGTTTTCTGCTGACGATGATGAGCTTGACCTGGACCGCCCTACAGAGGGATTCTCATCCATACCTGAGGCTATTGAGGATGTTCGTCGAGGGAAGGTATGCCCGTAATATCAGTTTTATGTTTTCTAGCATCTATGTGTATATGCCAGTCATTTCCTTGATACCTCAAAACTTCTTAGTTCTCACTGAATTTACATGGCAGTTTGTCATTGTTGTGGATGATGAAGACAGAGAGAATGAAGGTGACCTTATAATGGCAGCGTCGAAGGTCACCCCTGAGGCTATGGCTTTCATAGTGAGGCATGGCACCGGGATTGTTTGTGTCAGCATGAAAGAAGAGGACCTGGAAAGGTTACAACTTCCTCTCATGGTAACAACAAAGGAAAATGAAGAGAAACTACGGACTGCCTTCACTGTTTCAGTGGTAAATGTTTTTCCTTTTTGGCTATGTTTTGTAGGAAAAGAATATTCACAGTAAGTTCATAATAGAAAGAAAAGAAATGTATTGAGAGCTATCTTTGGGGATATTGAGCATGCACATCAATGTTCCTGTAGATGAATTATACAAAGTTCTTGACTTCTGTTTGCCACATGAATATATTGCCTGAAAGGTAGTATAGTGATCCAATTATTGTTCTTTCCCTTGCACATATGTCATGTTTATTCTTTGCTTGATGGAATTTTATGATTATATCATTTTGTGTGTCATTCACTACTAAACATATGTGTTTTAGGATGCCAAAGAGGGAACAACAACTGGGGTTTCAGCTAAGGACAGGGCAAACACAATTCTAGCATTGGCATCTGCTGACTCGAAGCCTGAGGACTTCAACCGGCCAGGGCATATTTTTCCTCTTAAATATAGAGAAGGTGGTGTGCTCAAAAGGGCTGGACATACTGAAGCATCAGTGGACCTTGCAATGCTGGCTGGGTTACCTCCTGTTGCAGTTCTTTGCGAAATTGTTGATGATAATGATGGCTCCATGGCCTTGTTACCAAAATTGCAAGAATTTGCAAAGAAGGAGAATCTGAAGATAATATCAATCGCCGACTTGATTAGGTTAGATATCCTTACAGATTCAAGTTATAATTCTTTCAAACAAGAATAAACCAATATTCCTTCATTTAGAAAATTAAATACTTCTATAAATAAATAATGATATGTTTCTGCATGTCATACCTTCAAAACTTTGTTTGGTCTGTGTATTTAATATCTAAGTATCAAATATATGTTTTCTTCCTAGACAAACAAGGCATTAAAATTGAAGCGTTATTTGGAAAATAATAGGTGGTACTGCACCAGAAATCTCAGTTGCTAATATTCCCATATGCAGATATAGGAGGAAGAGAGACAGGTTGGTGGAGTGTGTTTGTGTTACACCCTTACAGTTACAATGGGGAACATTTAAAGCTTATTGCTATCGATCTCTTATAGATGGAATGGAACACATTGCCATGGTGAAGGTATGTGCTCCAACATTAGAACATTATTAGATTATGGAAGACACAGACGATTATCGAATGAAATTCAATGTAATGACTAGTGAGAGCTGAACATATTTCTTATGTTTTCGATTAGTGCTTGTCTAATGTTGCCTAGTTTTTTGTTTCCTTCAGCCCTATCTTTGGAAATTTAAAATCATTTGTATCGTATGCAGGGTGATGTTGGGGATGGTCAAGATATCTTAGTACGAGTGCATTCGGAGTGCCTGACTGGGGACATATTTGGATCAGCGAGATGTGATTGTGGGAGTCAACTTGCTTTGGCAATGACCATGCTTGAGAAAAAAGGCCGGGGCGTAGTAGTTTATCTTCGTGGTCATGAAGGTAGGGGCATTGGGCTGGGCCACAAGCTTCGGGCGTACAACTTACAGGATGATGGGCGGGATACTGTTGAGGCGAACTTGGAGCTCGGGTTGCCTGCCGACTCGCGAGAGTATGGTATTGGTGCACAGGTAAATATCATTTCATTCAAAGTATCCTCTGTTTCGTTTGCTTCTTCTGGAGCTGATTAATCTTTCTTGTTTTCAGATACTACGTGATCTTGGTGTCAGGACGATGCGATTGATGACTAACAACCCTGCGAAGTACACTGGGCTCAAGGGTTATGGTTTGAGTGTCGTGGGCAGAGTGCCACTGCTTACACCAATAACCAATGAGAACCGACGTTATATGGAAACAAAACGACTGAAGATGGGGCATGTTTATGGGACCCGCCCTGGTGATCATACAAGTGGAAGTCATACTACCGATGCCGGCATGAAAGAGGCGGAGGATCAGACTGACAGTGCTGGTGGGGAAGAGCAACCTCCAGTAGTTTGAAGTTCTCAGAGTGCTTCTTGTGGGCACGTGGCAGTAAATAGAATAATTTGATTTTAGTAACTTTATTCTGTTGCACAGAATCTTTTATCAAAACATCTGCTCCTCTGGTTTTGGTCGTATGCAGTTAACCATTTTTTGTTGTTGATTATATTCACTTTATTCGGTGGTCGGAGGACCTGCGAAGCAATACACCCCTTTTTTTAATCGTTTGATGCGTTCTATTTTCGGTACAGCCTCCAGATTCCGCCACGAGACATTAGATTGAGGGTGGTGAAGTGGTGTACACTATATGGCATAAGTAGGCCTTGTGCTTATTGCTAATTTCTTAAGAACTTTTCGTTTCAAACTGTCATCTTCTATATGCGGACGGTAGTTTTGCTTGTGTCTTCACACAAATGAATTAAGAACTCGTGTTATCTTGACCAGGCGTTCGTTAGGAATATATGATTCAACAATGCGTTAGTTCTTTTTTGCAAGTTTGCTTGGCTACGTCTTCCTCTGACGGATAACGCTCATTCCTGTGCCTGTGCCAAACGGAACACGCCCATGGGAGAGGATGATCCGCTCGTCCCGCTCGTGGGTGGCGCTGGCGCGAGGCCAAAAGAGAAGAAACTGGAAATCTTGAAGGAAAAAAAAAGACAAAGAAAAAAGGGGTACGCGAAATGGTCTTGGTCCCCGTGATGCGTCGTCACGGCAAGGCACCGGTGGCGTCGCCCATCGCCTATCGTTTCCGGGGGTCCCTCCCCTGCGCTTTCCTTCCCCGTCCTCCTCCCTTCTGCCTCCCTCCAGCTCCGCTGCTCCCCACCGCTACTTCCCTCCGGATATAAACCCTATCCCTCTCCGGCTCGCGCTCCTCTCGCTTGTCGCGACGCTTCCCCGGCGCCGGCCTGCCCACCCCATCGCCGGCGAGAACGCGTATCAGCGGCGGAGATGGCGACCACCGTGGCATCGCAGCCGTGCCACCTCCCACTCGGCGCCGGCGGCGAGCCGAGGTGCACCGCCAGGTTCGTCCGGCCGCTCTCCTCGTTCTCTCCTTCCCGCTGGTCCTGCTCCTTGCCGTTGTGCTGTACGGATTGGGTAGTCGCCGTTGGCCCGGGGTGGGTGGGATTGCTTTGGATTGGGAGCTTGGTTGAAATGGGAAACGAGGGGAAGCCGGAAACGAGAGGTTGGTCGAAGTGAACGTGGAGCTAAAGGATGCGTGTTGGGGTGAGACTGTTTGTGTAGTCCTTCATTCGGTCGGTTGGGTTGTTTACTGTGACCCTATTATGATAGCATTTCAATTTTCAATTCTAGAGTCTGGAGTTTCTAAACAGGGAGTCCTTCAGAACGAACTCGGGAATTGGAATGCTTTGTAGTTTCTCCTGTCCATTTTGTTAAGATTTCCTTGATTTTTGTGACTAGGTGCACACATAGTACGGGCTTTGATACCTTCAATGGTAATATATGGGGGATTATTGTCCTAAATAGCTCATAATCATTAATTACTTGCCGTTTACCTTGATTGGTTGGACAAATTGATGGGAAACGGTACAATATCTGATGACAATGTATTGATTAAGAGTCGTCATCTATTATTAATGTATTAAACGGGTTGTGTTTGCAGCACATCAAAGATTTATACTCTGGAGAAAGTATATGGATTCAGATTTGTATGCAGAAGCACTGTTGATCTAAGGAGTCAAAAGTTCCACCCTCGCATTTCAAAGAGAAAGTGTTACTTGAGAAACTCACCAGCAGAATGTGACAGGGTCATTAATGCTAGGTGGTTGGAGTTTAGGAGACTAAAAGGAACCTTTCAGAGGACTAGAAGAATAGTTCACATTATTCCGTTGGCTTCGGATGATGATGGCAATGGTGTATCGGTTAATGGAGTTCCACAAGTTGGTTCCAATAGTGGCATGAATGAAATAAGGTTGAAATTGGATAAAGCACTCCAAACTGAAGATATCAGCAATGGACTTGTCCAGTCAATACATGATGCAGCGAGATCTATTGAATTAGCTTTCCTAGAGAATAGCAAATCATTGAAGGGCTCTTGGCTTTCAAAGGCATGGCTTGGTGTTGATAACAATGCATGGATAAAATCACTGTCTTATCAGGTAGCGAACATCTTGCTATTCTAAACATTTTGGTTCTCTATTATTCAAGTCGATAATTGTTAGTGATGGAATTGGCTGCAGTTTGGTTCTCTACTTTTCTGTTGCTATTGTTTGTTCTTCTATCATGTGAGAAGATGCTGCCACTCTTAACCTGTTTTGCAGCTGTCGGCCAAGCACCTCAATTGATCTTGCTTTCAGTTGATGTTTCTTAATTCCTACATGGCAATCTTTCAATATACTTTGTTGTAGTTGCGCAATCTGAATTTGCACACCCTTGTTTTCTATCCTTTGAAATCTTATGAGAGATACATGCAGGCTGCTGTGGACTCATTGTTGCAAGCAGTTATAGATGTTTCGTCTCGGGGAAATGGCAGAGACAGAAATATTAATGTATTTGTTCAAAGAAGGTTAGCTCTCTAGCTTTTGCCTTTACCTTCATGTTGCTCAATGCATGGCCTGGAACAAACGTTTGTTTTAAGTACAATAATCCCTCTGCATCGGATTTTTGAAGCAAATTCGTGAGTATATCAGCAAAAAATCATTCTTATAAGTTGCTTTCTGTCCAAACCTTGGTTTTTTAGAAAAGATATAAGTATGATTTTGATTCTTTTGGCTGACAGCTGTCATAAATGTCGATGAATCTGTGACTTATTCCGAATCTCTTCTTTTTAAATGTTTCATGGTGAAGAGTTCGATTCTTTATTATGCGCACATAACAAATATAGTTCAGTATCAAAGCTACATAACTTTTTCTAGACAGTTAATTGATGATATCTGATTCCATTGCAGTTTGTCCCGTCTTCTCAGCCCTCTAGAGACCGTTATCAAGAATGAATTGACTAAAAAGGAACCCACACTATATCAATGGTATGCTTCTGATCAAAATCCATTGGTGGTGAGGACATTTGTGAACCTTTTCGAGAATGATCCACAGTTTAACTCTGCAACAGCAATGTATGTTTTATGCATTCTTTTAGAACATCCCATTCCATGATCAATAACAAATAAAACTCATGGAAATGTTTCTTTTTGTCTTCCATCAGATGCTCTGAAGGCAAGCAAGTGAACACTAGTGAAAGTGACCTTGCTCTACTTATGCTAGGTTTGATCTGTCTTGCTGCTATAACAAAGCTTGGATCAGCAAAAGTTTCTTGCCAGCAATTCTCCTCAATGGTCCCTGATATTATTGGGCGCTTCATGGATATGCTTCTTGAGTTTGTCCCTCTGAGCAAAGCATATAACTTGACAAAAGACATTGGTCTTCAAAGAGAGTTCCTGCATAACTTTGGCCCCCGTGCTGCTCTTCCTAAACTTGCTACTGGTAATGGTGTTGAGATATCGTTCTGGATTGATCTAGTTCAGAAGCAGTTGCTTCGTGCTCTTGACCGTGAAAAGATATGGTCAAGACTGACTACAAGTGAAAGTATCGAGGTTGAAACTTAGATGTGTTTGTATATTCATATATGAACCCTTACATGGCTCCAATCCAAGATAATTACTCATTACTTGCTGCAGGTTCTGGAAAAGGATCTTGCAATATTTGGGTTTTTCATTGCTTTAGGCAGAAGCACACAAGGGTATTTGTCATCCAAACGTCTTACTGAGTTGGATGATTCACTTAATGGTATTGTAAGGTAATCATATGATTTTTCTAATTTTATTTTTTCTCATCAAAATGATGTTTCAGTAATAAGCTTCAATGTACCTGCTTATTTTCCATAACATTGAGCTTAAGCATGCTTCAATCATCCAGGTATCTTATTGGCGGGAGCGTGTTGTATTATCCACAGCTGTCCTCAATTAGTTCATACCAGTTATATGTGGAGGTTTGTATGCAGCAATAAATAAAGTTTCTAATACGACTCAGCTTTCTAAGTGATCATTTGCCTTTCGTGCCTTCAGGTTGTCTGTGAAGAGCTTGAGTGGCTTCCCTTTTACAGTGATGATACTGATACTGAAGGTAGAGAAGAAATGTCCAGGGAAGAAGTAATATCAAGAGTGCTAAATGTGTGCTCTTATTGGATGACTAGTTTTATCAAGTACAGCTCATGGCTTGAGAACCCATCAAATGTGAAGGCAGCAAGGTTCCTGTCCAAGGGGTATGTTCAGGCATGGTGATGACCATCTTTCAATCGTTTTTGATATGGCTATTTAAAAACTAGCTGATGTCTCTTATGTATGTTAATAAATTTTGTAGGCATGCCATGTTGAGTGACTGCATGAAGGAGCTCGACAGAGTAAAGTGAGCAGTAACTTGAATTTTGTGTCTGCTATCACTTCATTGATATATTATTATTTATTTATCAATTGTGTTTATATTATTTATTTTCTAATATGATGTAGAAACAATGTATCAAAATCCCGAGGCGTGCCAGAATCCCAAGAACAACCAGCTGGGATGGAATTAGCTTCATTTGATGAGGTATGCACTGTAGAATGCCCCTTGCACGTGCTTATAGAAGTATGCTATGCATTCATCGATTCTTGGTGTGTTTGACATCTGTGTGTTCCAGGTTGTGATTGGTTATAGCATTGGTAATTATTTGTTTGTACCCAGAAGCCCAGATTTTAAATGCATTATAAGACAGTACTGTGCAGACAATCAAATCTATTCACTCATGAAAAGCATAACTTCTTTTGGTGCATCCACAATGGTATCTGTCTCTAAGAAATGTACAGTGGTGCCATCTCTTTGTGTCAGCCTCTAAATTAGTTTAATGATGGCCTAAGTGGTCTTGTAGGCTTTTGATGTCCCTTGAGTCTCTATGTGATCCGCACTGCTCTGAGAGACAGTTTCTTATCTGAGACAATCCATTGGCCCTATATGTATTCTCTGTTCCAACTGTTATTTGGGGAGAATAACATCTACTACTTGTTGCTCTGGCAGGTGTCAGAGATGGTTGTGGTAGCACCATTGTACATTCCATTATGTATTCTAGGATTTACTGGAGAGATAAGTTGGGCATATGTTGTGTGCGCTTGACTCGGGGATTGAATTCATACTTTTAGTTTCGTTTTAACAACTTAGACCTTGCTAAATTTGTACTTCCCTTTTACAGGCTGTTATATTAGGACAACTTCCTTTTTCCTGTGTTACACTTGCCAAAAAGCATAAGTTATCCAAATTTTTGAGCTAGCTGTGTATGGTGCTTATTTCAAGTTTGCAAAGATATTGACTTTGAAGAGATGCCATCTTTGTTGTTAAAATATTGATGAGGTTAGTGTCTATTGTCTTAGTCACTCGAAAGCGTTGAAGAGGCTTTGGTTAAGTTAGAGAATTTGCTTCAAGAACTGCACGTTTCTAGTTCCAACTATGGTAAGGAAGATCTAAAGGATGCGTGCTCTGATCTTGAAATGATCAGAAGACTGAAGAAAGAAGCTGAGTTTCTTGAAGCATCCTTTCGAGCAAAAGCAGAATATCTGGAGGTTAGCATTGCTGGATAGTTCTTAAAACTTTATTTGATACCTTTCTGTTGTCATGCATTTTGCACATAAGAAACTAAGAAAGGGTGACTGTACATCGAAAGTATGTGGCCACATTAGGAGACGAAGATAATTCACTGTTTCAGGAAACTAAAATCTTTTATGGTACTCCAATGCACTCCACCTGTCATACGCAACACATTTGGTTTATTGTATTATATGACTATGTTTCCTGTGATCTCCCATCATGCATGCGAACGGGGTCTTCAAGTAATGGTTAGAATTCTTAGTAGCATCCCCAGGGTCCTTGGTTCTATTCCTTGCCATAGTGAATTTTCATGTTGGATAAAAAAGGTCAATTCCCTGGTCATGCACAGGAGATGGAATGACCGGTGGGAGGTGGATCCTTGTGTATGGGACAGGGTGGGCTCAAAGCACAGGTAAAGATGTGACCCATTACGGGCGGACCCTCTGTTGCAGGGGCTCTGGTTGAGCTGTTCTTAATTACAATGCCGTGGGCCCCCCCCCCCCCCCCCCCCCCCCCCCCCCCCGGTTCCCCAATCAGACACAGCTACAGCATGGCCGTTCGTAGTGCAGAGACAGGCTTTGCTGATGGGTACCATTCAGTGCCTTGTATGGAAATTAACTGCTTCAGCAGAGTTCAATGCTGAATGAAACAAACAGTGCTGTGAGCTATCGTAACACTGAATTGACTAGGTGCAATGTGTTATGCGACACATACTGTAATGTGCATACTGATTAGATACAGGTGATGCATGTTCGCTTGCACTAACAAGTTTTCATGTATGGGTGAGGAGGCAAAATTCTTCAAAGTAGGCAAATATGAGTTAATAAAAGTCTCCAAGCTTCTGAAGTCCTATTGTTGTGTTTCTTGACCTTTTAGATCTTTCCCTACCCCCAATCGGTGCACTCTTCACCTAGCATTTTTTCTAATTCATCCTGTCTCCGTCTGACCTCCCTCTGATGTTTTTACCCTTGATGGTCTAATGTACGGTACAACACCATTTGCAATGACAATCAGTGTTAATTTTTCTTGATGACAGTGACAACAGTAATGTATAATAATAAATGTGCAAAGTTTATTTGTTACTTGTTAGGCATAGCTTTTGATATGAGCTCTTCCATTGAAGGACATAAGTTAGGCTTGTGCTTTTTGGGAAAGATCTCAGGACAGATAAATTTGTTGTACCGTATAACACTGATTCCTTTGTTCACTTGTGAATCAGTTTTCTTTGAATAGAGCACACTAAAGTCAATTTTCCGAAGTGAGTTATTTCATGCAAGGAGAATAATATATTTATATTTCCATCTGATGCTATAATTATTGAAAATGGTGGACTAACACATATCAAATTAATTTGCCAACCTGTTGTTTTTTTGCCTCTTTTCTGCCTGTTCCTGAAAACAACAAAACAGATTCAAAGTTAAGATTAGTGGATATTTTGAAAATAGAATAGATATGTTCAACATTTTAAACTTTGAACAGAGAACACTTTAGGTCATACTTGTTCATTGATTTTGCGTCCTAGATCTAACATATATACTTGACCCCAAACTTTGAAGTTTGAACTAGTCTGTATTGCAGTTCTGTACAATTTTTTGTTTACAATCATGCAAAAAATATACTAAAGTCTTTTTATGGCTGACTAGGCTGATGGTAGTAATGGAACATTATCACCTGATTCAGATGAAGGACGTGAAAAGACAGGTGGCAAGTCTAGTGAGACTTCAACACCATTAAAGTCAGCAAACAGGTGACATTCCTTTTAGACTAATTCCAATATTGTTGGTAGCTTCCATGATTTTAGGGTGTGCAATAAGCATGACCATGTCTTTGTGCTATTTCTTTGATCAGGGTGGATAACAAGCGCCGCCCACTTTGGGACTTATTTGGTAGGACTTCTGAAAATAAGGTCCAGCCAGCACTTCAAGTCGCAGATCAAGATGTACGAATTTTTTGGCATATGTTTTTTTAATTCTTTATGCTTATAATAGCAATAAACAAAAAGAAGTATGGAACACAGAAGGATAAATATGGTTAAAAATATGATATTTCACTAGATTTTTTTTTTGGAGTCTTCAGGCTATCATATTTAGCAGTAAGAGAAAATTACAAAAGTCATAATGTTTAGCTAAGAAAAATAGTATTTAGTAGTCACTCTTGTTCTTTTTTTTCTCAAACACGCAGGAGTGCTGCGTATCATTGCATTAATAGAAGGAGTATAATTACAAGCAAACACACCCCGCACAGCATAAGTTTTACATACGACATTTTAAACTGAGCAACTACCCGACCAGGGGAGGAAGGCCCTAAGTGGCATCCTCACTATCCAAGCCAGCAACTAAGGAAAGATCCTTAGCACCGGCCATACTCCAAAGCCTAGCCTCATTGCTGGCCATAATGGCAGCAGCAGCAATGCTTGGGCGAACACCATTGAACACACAATCATTCCAATGTCTCCACAATGTCCAGGTGCCCAGAATTATGTAGGAGTTCAACCCTCTTTGTGTGTTGCCGTTTGTCATCCCAGCAGCTCGAGCCCACCACTCATTGAAGTTCTGATCTGAGACTTGGGGGGTGAGGGTGACGTGTCCAATGCGCTGCAGCAGCATATGCCAGAACTGCCGGGCGAAGCCGCACCCTACCAGTAGGTGATCCATGGTCTCGTCCTCTTGGTCGCATAGTGGGCAACGCTCTGGATGAGGAAGTTCCCGACGGCGCAGCTGATCTGAGTCACTCTTGTTCTAGTTGTTCATGAAATAGTCTGATCTTCAGAAGATACTATCTATTCCTTCGGTTCTTTACTAATCAATTTGGACATTCAGATGGCCTTTAATATGTCTGTGATGACAATCAATAATTTGTTTTTATGTGAAAGTATTAATTTATTGAAATGTAAAAGTATTAATTTATTTTTATGTGATGACAATCAATAATTTTGTATTGAAGTGCTCAACATTTCTATTTTTGGCTCTGTGTGTTCTAAAATGACATCTATTACTATTTTAATCTCAAAAAATTGACTTGGTGCATTTTGTTCCTAGTCTAATGCCGTTGTCACGCTTTTTTCCTTCAAGGGTAAGAAGAATGACATGGAGTCAAATGATACCCTCCGCTTTGAACAGTTGAGGCGTGAGCTAATTGAGTTAGAAAAGAGAGTTCAGAAGAGTGCGAATGATGCTCAAAAGGAGGAGGTATGTTTTTCTGATACAATTGTCATATAAAAAAAGAGACCTTTTGTGGTTTTCATGTACATACTTGGAACTGAGAACTCAACAGTAAACCAATAAATGTTATTAAATTTATTTGTATTGTTGGAGAGAATGATTGTTGTATATCCTCCAAACCCTAGAAGGGTGGGTAATAAATCTCCTATATATGGGCCTCAGTGGGCCAAATATGCACAGCCCTATGGGCTCTATCCAATATACTCTAACACCCCCCCCCCCCCCCCCCCCCGCAGTCGGAACTACCGGCGCAGCGGAGTTCAAGACTGAATATGAAAGAAAGGTACTAACCCCCCCCCCCCCCCCCCCCCCCCCCCCCCGCGCAGTTACAACTAGCCACGAGCAATGTTGAGGCTGGATCGAAACTCCGAGAATGTCGAGGAGGGAAGACCCTTGGTGAAGATGTCGGCGAACTGGGAAGTGGTCGTGACATGGAGAACCCGAACCTGACTAATGGCAACCCGGTCCCGAACAAAGTGAAGGTCGATCTCCACATGCTTCGTCCGCTGATGCTGAACTGGGTTGGTGGAGAGGTAGACGGCGCTGACATTGTCGCAGTAGACAAGCGTGCTCCGGGTCAGCGTGCTGTGTAGCTCCGCCAAGAGCTGCCGTAGCTAGGACGCCTCAGCCACGCCGTTCGCAACCGCCCGGTACTCCGCCTCGACACTGGAGCGGGAGACCACCGGCTGCCGCTTGGACGACCAGGAAACCAGGTTGCCGCCGAGGAAGACGGCGTAGCCGGAAGTGGACCGTCGAGTGTCGGGGCACCCGGCCCAGTCAGCATCGGTGTAGACAACGAGCTCGGTGGAGGGAGCCCGGTGAAGAACCAAACCGTAGTCAACAGTGCCACGGACATAGCGCAACAAACGCTTCAGAGCAGTGAGATGTGACTCCGGGGATCATGCATGTGAAGACAGACCTGCTGTATGGCATACGTGATGTCCGGCCTGGTGAAGGTGAGGTACTGAAGAGCCCCAGCAAGGCTCCGTTGCTTGCAGTCAGGCATCCCAGCCCACTCCAGGATATCAAGAGCATACTATCGCTGGTGAAGAAAGAGACCAGAGGGACGAGGCTCCACAGTGACACCCAGAAAATGGTGGAGCACACCCAGATCCTTCATGGCAAACTCACGCTGTAGTGACTGAATGATACTCTGAAGTAAGGCCTGGCTGGAAGCAGTGAGGATGATATCATCAACATAGAGCAGCAGGTACGCAACCTCAGAGCCCCGGCGGTAGACAAACAAAGAAGTGTCAAACTTGCACTCGGCGAAGCCCAACAAAGCCAAGAACGTGGCAAAACAAGAGTACCACGCCCGAGGCGCCTGCTTCAAGCCATACAGTGACTTGTTGAGGCGACAGACGAGATCCGGACGAGTGGAATCCACAAACCCTGCTGGTTGGCTGTAGTAGACTGTCTCGGTCAGAGTGTCATGCAGAAAAGCATTCTTCACGTCAAGCTGATGCACGGGCCAGGAGCGGGAGAGGGCCAGTGATAGAACCGTGCGCACTGTGGCCGGCTTCACCACCGGACTGAAAGTCTCGTTGTAGTCCACTCCAGGCCGCTGGGTGAAGCCCCGAAGAACCCAGCAAGCCTTGTAGCGCTCCAGAGAGCCATCAGCCCGGCGCTTGTGCGTCCAGATCCACTTGCCGGTGACCACATTGCAACCAGACGGACGCTGTACAAGGTCCCACGTCTGGTTGACAACGAGAGCCGCGTACTCCTCCTCCATAGCCCGACGCCAGTGAGGATCCGCCAAGGCATCGCGGACGGAGGAGGGCACGTGGGAGACGCCCGGGTCCGCCCCAACGGCAGAGAGGACACCCGCCGCCCGTCGTGTCACCATGGGATGAGTGTGCCCGGGATCCTGATGGACGACAGACGGGTGGTACACCGCCGGATCGAGGCGAGAGCGAGCTCGAGAGTGCACCGTCAGCTCAGGCGGAGGAGGTGGTGGCGGAGAGACTACCGGCTCAGGCGGAGGCGGTGGTGGCGGAGAGACCACCGGATCTGGGACCGGCGCTGCCCGATGCCTGTAGACCTGCACCGGCTCGGCGAAGCGGGCCGCAAAACCCGGTGGCTCCCGCGGCGCAGGGAGTGGCGACGAGGCCGCGCGGTGCAGGCGAAGAGTCCGGTGCCGCATGTGGCGCAAGTGAAGACGTCGGTGCCGCGCGTGGCGCGGTAGAAGGCTCCGGGGCCGCGCGTGGCGCGGGCATAGACTCTGGTGTCGTGCGTGGCGCAGGCGAAGATGTCGGTGCCGCGCGTGACGCGGTAGAGGGCTCCGTGGCCGCGTGTGGTGCAGCAGTAATCACCGGGGAACCTGCCAGAAACAGGTAAACAGAAACAGGAGGCTGGACCTCCGGCTCAGACGGAAAAACAGACTCAAGGTCAGGGGCAGGAGTGGCGGTGGCGATCGTGACGAGGATGCCGTGGTGTCGGGGGCGACGGGCTGGGGGTTGGCGGTGAGGTCGAGGAAGCGCTGAACATCCGAAGCCCGGCGGTAGAGCGCATTCGCGGCAGCAAGCTCGCGCTCCCAAGCGAGTGTAGCTGCGCGGATAAGCTCCACGGCTGCGACGGCCTGGGTCTGGGCAGCCAGGAAGGGGTCGGTCGAGGTGGCGGCAGCAGTTGATGAAGCGCCCACAGGCAGGAGCGACGGGGGCATGCCTAGACCAGTGTACGGTACAGGGGACATGCCACCCGCGGAGACGAAGTCCGGCCCGTAGTCCACCGCTTTGCCCTTGGCGGCAGCGGTGAGGCGGTGTGGAGTCCCGGCGGCGGCGCCCGCACCGGCAGCCTGATCCAGCACGAGGCGCGCGGCAGCGTCGGCGAGCTCCTGCATGGCGGTGGCGGCGGCCGGCGGCACGGCGGCGGCGGGCGACGACACGGTGAGACGACGCGACGCTTCGGTGGCCGGGCCCACGACAGCAGCGGCCGGGCCCCACAGATCCACAACGGCGGCGGCAGTCCCTGCTCCGGTGGGGCCGGCGGAGGCGCGGCGGCCGGATCCACGCCGCCGGAGGCACGCGGCCACGCGGGAGCGGCGGCGGCGGCGCGCGTGGCCCCGCGGGCGCGTCGGCTGCGGTGGCGGCGGCGGCGGCGGGCGACGTGGGGAGAGGAGGGAAGGAGGAGGGAGGAGGAAGGGGAGGAGGCCGGCCGGCCATGGCGGCGGCCGGCGGCGGCTGGAAGGTGGGAGGAGGGAGAGAAAGAAACCCTAGCTCTATACCATGTTGGAGAGAATGATTGTTGTATATCCTCCAAACCCTAGAAGGGTGGGTAATAAATCTCCTATACATGGGCCTCAGTGGGCCAAATATGCACAGTCCTATGGGCTCTATCCAATATACTCTAACATGTATCATTTTTATTCTGCGCTGTTGCATATTCTGACCATGTTTGTAACTATGATGTCTGGCTTCACTATAGTGAATGTTTTGTTAATTTTTTTAATTTTCTTTTACTGTTTTTCAGAAGAATGGTGTACCAGATGAAGCAACCACAGCATCACCAACAATGTCTGGTTCACCTAGTGTGGCTAGCAAGAAAGAAAGTGTGATTACCAAGTCAGTGGAGAAGGTCAAGGAGACTACAACGGTATGATGCCTTTGAATGTAACTGGTCCCATAGATAGAAATGACAAAAACATGTTACATACTTTACCATATTACCACAGAGTTTTGAAACCGTTCATGGCATGGCATGTTAATATTTCCTTAAGGCATTCATGGTGTTGAACCTTGATTTTTGGTTTCCCCTCCTTTCCCTCTTTTTTTGTTTGGTTTTCTATTGCCCTTTTCCCTCTTGTCTTCTTTTCCATCTTTCTTTTTGTTTGTTTGTCCTTGTGCTTTGGTATTTCGTGGTTTCATCTCTAGCCTACCCCAACTTTCTTGGGATTAAAGGCTTTGTTGTTGTTGCATTCAATGTATCATCGTGAATAATTTTAGCAGATAGCTCAAATAATCTAATTGGTTTCTAAAATGTTTATTTGACTCCAACTCTTGCTCATCACAATGTGATTACAGCTACTTTGCTATTTAAAGAACTCCTCTTTATTTTCTTTTTCTCATGTGCAGACTGTGGTGCAAGGCACACAACTCTTAGCAATTGATACAGGGGCTGCTATGGTTTTGCTGAGAAGAGCTCTTATTGGGGATGAGCTTACTCAGAAGGAAAAACAAGCTCTTCAAAGAACCCTGACAGATTTGGCATCTGTTGTTCCTATAGGAATACTCATGCTGCTGCCAGTGAGTCTTTCTTTTACTTCATTTTTTTGTCTCTTGAACAAGGAAAGGTCAGGTAGGTCCATGTTATTGTTTTCAGTTTGGGTGGTGCAATCATGTTAGCTATTTACCTCATCCATGTTGACTCAGGCAGTCAGGCCATGCTAATCTTATCTGGTTTCTGAATTGCCATGGCCAAATATTTTATTCTGTGCTCCAAAAGTGACATCATCCATATTTCTTGACTTCCTACGAAGAGCCTCGAGTGCAAATATATTCATCCATAGCTTACTGTAAATAATTGTTTTTGTTCCCAGGTTACTGCTGTTGGACATGCTGCGATTTTGGCATTTATCCAGAGATATGTACCTTCAATGGTATGTGGTCGGTAAACCATCATTATTCCTCCGCTGTTTCGATTTGTAAATACAATTTTTGCATTTGTTATTGTGTAGATCCCATCCACGTATGCCCCAGACAGGTTAGATCTTCTCAGACAGCTTGAAAAGGTGAAGGAAATGGAAATTGCTGAAGGCAACAACGAAGATTTATTAGAGGCAATTGGTTTGAGAAACGACCAAGTGAAATAAGCTGTGACTAATTATACTTCTGATGGTCTACCCTGTAAAGTGTAGGTAACAAATTCTTCCCTTGAATAGTTTCTGCATTTCTGTTTTCCCTGTTTTCTATATGTGATGCTGCCTAGTTAACTCGGGACCACTCTGGTCTGGAGCTGTTCAACAATAAGTCTTAAAACTTTGGAAGTGGAGAAGTTTAATTAGGCACCTCCAGGGTTGTTCCCTTATAAGCTCCAGATAATTCACTATGATATTCTGAAGCATTTATATCCTTTTGTAGTGTTCTGGACCAAGACATGGTGAGGATTTATTTCATTTAGAGATTCTTTTGATGGTGGAGATGGAACTGCAAAGTTACATGCAGATAACCGGACATGGCATTTTGAAAGTGAAGATCCTTCCAGAATTTACACACTTGTAGATTGTGTTCAACAGTATACATGGGTGTTGTGTGCCCATCCAACATAGTGGATGAATAGTCAAGTTCCTCTTGTGTCTATGTAGGGATATAAAGGCTCTCATAGGTTTATATATCTAGTGCTTTTGTTTTTTCCGATTGTTTGTATATCTAGCTGATATGTTGAGGATCACTTGTTTTCATGTATCCCTACATAGACAGTGGGAGTTCCCACATAAGCTGATGCCTTCATCACAGTAATGCTCAAATGTATGGCTTATGGGCATTCTTGAATAAGCTCATGCCATTTGTGAATAGTTGAATTTTATCTATTAAAGCTCTCACCATTTTTTTTTTTGAACGAGACTCTCACCAATATTCTGATGCGATCAGTTTTGAGACTATCAGGTTATTACTTATTAAGTAAAGTATATGACCGGTTCTTAAACTTGTTTGGTTGTGTCACTTAGGTCCTTGTATTCTTAAATTGTATTTCTAACTATCTAAACTTAGGCTCGGGTGTCATTTAGATCCCTATGCTCTTAAAATGCAAATTTAACTCTCTAAACTTAACTTCGAGTGTCATCTAGGTTCTATATTCTTAAAATATAATATATCCCAATCAATTTGATTACATTCAAATAATGAATACAAATATGATCACACAAATGTATGCTATATATTATTGATCAATAAAAATAAATGTTATCATAAAATAAAAGGTAATCAAAAGCATAAAAAAATTTGAGCAATATCTAACTATTAGGTAATGAACCAAATATAATTTTATGGTTTAGCATCATGGTGTGATCTAAATGGCCACCACTTTATTTAGTATCTAGCTCTACCCTTGATAAAGCATCACTTTCATCCACACCTATCAATATTCTAGATAGATTTTTTGAGATAAGTCATGTTTATTTAACTACTCCCTAGTTCAATTTAAATAGTATGTATTTATCAAAATATATTTTTCACAAATATGGTGCATTTTTTGTTGAATCCTCGCTCTGTGTGAATGATGATTAGTTACTCATAGATTATTGATGTATCTTCCTGTTGTCTCTATAATTAATACAAATGCTAGCTAGTGGATGTTTTTGTGTCCCACTTATTATGGATCCATAAATTATTGTAAATATTTACTATGATTTGGTCTCTGTGTCACTTCTAAATATACTTTATATGAATAAACGGAGGGAGTATAATTAAGTTATATCTATAAAAAATATTTTAATCAATTTAATTAAGATGACACAATATTTTTAGAGTATCAGACCTACATGACGTTAAAGTTACGTTTAGAGACTTAGATGACACTCAAAGTTAAGTTTAGAGAGTTAAATTTGTATTTTAAGAATATATAGGGACCTAAATGACATCCAAACCTAAGTTTAGGTAGTTAGAAATATAATTTAAGAGTACAAAAACCTAAGTGACACAATCGAACAAATTTAAGAATCAACTATATACTTTATTCTTATTAATACAAACTGTAGTCGGGAACGTGAGAGATCCTCTCCACTTGCTATGACTAGCGCTCGAGGCCTTGGATCTTTGTATTTGACAATTTCGTTTAATTACCTTATGAATACGAATCTTCATTGTCTTTGACACGTGCGTGTTTGACGGTTTCATCTATTACTCCTGAGAATACGCCTCTGAATCGGACTACCCACGTATATCGTTCATTTTCTGTCTGAGCGTCCACTTTTGACTATTGGTTGCTTAAACCCTAGTCGCTTCACAATATTCAAAACAATTAAAAGGCTTGTCGTAAGATCACACGACTTCGAACTGAATTTTCTTACGAATCCATATATCGATCCTGTCACGCTGGAACTTGTTGGAGTACGAAGAGGATAATCAAACAGAGTACACGATCAGAGAAAAATAAGTTGCGAGCAAACCAATCATTCCCTTCGGCTGTTCTTTTTGAAGAGCCAATCGTAGCTGGTGGATGGACTCTTATCCTTGACAAGATATCTCTGAATTCTCTATCTGTGTTGGATAGATCAGCAGCTAAACGCCAGCTGCATGTGTGCACGATTTTCAGTGACAAGAACGCAAAGATGAGACGCAAAGTCAAGAAGAATATACCAAGCTTACCTACCGTTTTGAAATCTGGTAACACTGACAGAAAGAATTTCTATTTTGAAATGCGAATGACACAGCAAATTAAAATGCTCAACCGCCATGAGCCCATGACCGATTGCACCTGCAGCGTGGTTTACCTTTGTTTTAGGGAATGCAGCGTGGTTTACTTGAGGGATGTAATCACATAAGAAATTTTCACAAGGTATACGTACGTCTTTACAAAAGTCTTCTTAGATGGAAAATCGAACTGCTGGTGCTTCAGAAATCTGAATCACTGACCAGAGACCACCACAGTTTTGCTTGACCCGCTCAAAGTTCCCGTCAGGTAGAGCATTAACGAAGCTCGTAAATGTCAACAGGATTTAGAAAAGCCGCCCAACGCGGATATTTAACGTCACGGGACTTGAAATTTCTCGGGTATTACACGCGAACTTCCAGGTGACAGATTGACTTCGTGACCCATCGCTATTTGGAGTGCATACGTTACCCTAAACCCCAGAACTGGAGGGAATAAAACCAAACTTTTAGGCAAAATTATTATTTTAGAAAGATGGAATTACTTGTCCAACCCAAATTGTCAAATTAAGTGCGACCAGATTTATTGGAAGCCAACTCACAGTCACCTTATTTATCTTATTATATTATCCCGTGTTATTTAACATCGGATTCGGAGAATACTGGGGAATAATTAGAAAAAAGAAATTGGTGGGCCGCCAGATGCCGATCCGATGGCCAGAGTCGTCCAACAGCGAACCGACATTCGTGACAACGTCATTAATCCGCCAGTCCGCCACTATCAAATCCTAAACCGCCATTTTAGTATTTCTTCCTCCGCGTATATCCCACTCTCTTTATATCCCCGTCGCACACTTCGAAGCAGCGCATCCCCCACTTGCGACTCGCGAACCCCCCACCACCTTGAAACCAAAACCCTAGCACGCTCGGCAACCGCCGCCGCCCACCACCGACCATGGCGCGCCTCCACCTCGTGGCCGTGGCCATGGCCGTCCTCTTCGCCGCCGCTGCGGCGCAGGCTCCGGGCGCCTCCCCGATGCCGGCGCCCCGCGCGCAGCCCCTGCCGCCGCCTCCGCCTCCGCCTCCGCCCCCGACGCCCGCACCGGTGCCTCCGCCGGCGCAGGCTCCGGCGATGCCTCCGCCGACCTCGGCCCCGACGCCCGCCCCGACGACGGTCCCCGCTCCGGAGCCCAGCGCCGAGGCCCCCGCGCCGGAGATGCCGATGTCTCCGCCGGCGCCTGCGCCGGGCGCTTTCGGCAACCCGCCGGCCGAGGCCCCGGCCTTCCCTCCGCCGCCCAGCGCCGCGTCCAGCGTCGCCCCCGCGGCCGCGTTGGCCGCCGCCGTAGCAGTTGCCGCGGTCTTCTTCTACTGAGATCTGCTCTTCTCCGGCGCGGCACGGTGGCCTCCGCTCGATGTCACTGCCGCTCGCTACTGCCGCATATTTATTGCTCATCTTTTGGGTTTGCTCATTCCATTCGGTTTTAGTGTAGGTCAGTCGTCAGATCTGATGTTAGTCTCTGTGTGAGAGAGGGAGAGAGTGTGATAGAGAGATTGTGGAGACAGTTGCTGTGGCTTGCCATTGTATAATTCCCACTTTGTTCTTACTACTACGTACGCATTCTTTGTACTACCACGACATCACTGCTGCTAGTATTTACCATGATCATGATGAGATTTAGCTTAATTTTTCCTGCTTGATCCGTGCTTGTTCGTGCAGATCTGGGGCTCGATCTCTCCAGATCTGCACATGTTTTTCCATCTCCTTTTTGACCTGCGTGCGAGTGAGAGCGATGGGTTCTCAGTGGCTTTTGGTGGCCAGCTGGGAGGCACCATGGGGAGAAGAATGTGGTGAGGAGTGTGTGGAGAAGCATCTGGACTGGTGGATGGGAGTGGAAAAAGCAAGCGGCGGGGTTGGCGGTCCGGCGGTGGGGGCTGGTGGTGTCCGTGCGGCGGTAGGGCGCGTGGCTGCTTGCCCGGGCGGTTCCGTGTGGGACCGCGACTCCCCTGACGGCGACGGCGGCCAGTGCGCTGTGCCGTGGCCGGCGGCGGCGAGAGTGCGCGTCGCGTGATCATCAGATTTGCTGTGGATCCGCACGTTGCTTTTCACACCATACCTTTAGTTGCCCTCGTGTCTATCTCTCCACGCTTGAGGCGGCGTGCGCGTGCAACCGTCGTCACTTGCGACTAACGGTAGGTTGGGCAATAAGACGAGACGCATGGGCCGTTACTCATCTTGCCATGCTGCGTTGCGCACCAAACTTTATGAGGCCCATGTCGTTCGGTGGGCTGAATGTCGGACCGGACCAGACGACAATATATGCCTGAGCTACGAAGTAGCTTTTGTAGCGGCCCATAACAGGACCCGTTCAAATTAGCCCGAAGGGTTATTTCCATTTTATTGCTTTATTTACTTAGAGAATGGGGATGAAGGTCGAAGGGTGCTCCAACAAGGTTTGGGATGCCGTGGGTGTGGAGCTTTGATGTGGTCAATAGTTGCATGTACCAAGCTATGTACTGCTCTTGTTTAGGTAATGGACGCATCTGCAACGGACCGGAGGCGTCACGTCATGGTTGAGCAAGTCCAAAAGGATCTCGAGATATATGGCTACATCATCTTGAGTCCTATTGTCTCCACCACGATCATGGATGTCTTATTAAGGGTAAGTAACAGGGTGTTGAAGCTCGCTTTATTTTGTTCGATGGCTTAGCCCACTGAAGCAAATGGGCACAATTACCTTGGCGCGCCGTTGGCCCATCCTTATCGTCGAGGGTCACGGATAAAGCACGTCACTTTTAAAAGTGCATTCCTACATCCCCTTCCAAGGGGAAAAAAAATTGGTGCGGACCGGCTGCAAGCGCTGTTGTGGGAACTCTGTTTAGATTGTTGCCGCGTAGAGCTTCACGGAGATCGAACGGAAGCGCACAAGGACTTGGCTCTAGCGGACTGTATCACGGCTCCCATGTGTACATCGGCTCGACTCGGTTTCGCTCGATGGTTCGAGGCACAGCATCGGCTCCGCTTAGCCTAAACAATCTCACAACCAATTCACCGATCCAAATCGGCCGGCACTCCTCCCAGCGGCGGGGATGGCACTGTCCTTCCCTGTCCGCAATCCATGACTGCACTCTCTGACTCCCTCCCGATTGTAGGCAACGACGCCTGGCGCTTTCTTTTGGACACGGGCAATGACGACGAATGCTCACCTCTTCAAGTCGTGGGCAGCTTCAGGAAGGTGTTCTCTACTTGTTCCATCAGTGAGCCGCGGCGACGCAGACATCCTCCTCCATCGGCTGCAGTCGACAACGTCCTCAGGAGCTATGATTGTTTTCCAGAAGCTATAAACTGAGTTTTTGTTTTTGGGAAAATATTAAGATTTGTCTCAAATACTAAATACGCTGATGTATATTGATTCTTTTTGTCCCCAAGAGTTGGATATTCCTGGGAATACCAGGAATCATTCCAGCTCCGGCAGTGGTCCTCCTCCATCGGCTGAATAAAATTACTGACATTGTTTCTTTTTTTTATTTAAGCTCTTCACATTGTGAAAAGTGAGCTGAAAATGCTTTCTCATTTTAAATGTTTGATTCCTTATTCAAAATAAAAGTCAAAGTAGCAATATGCATAATGATCGATAGCGAGGTTAGGTTGTGGCATCTTCTAACATGATGTAGATCACGGAGGCCTCTGCATGGAGCGCTCTCACCTAAGATTCAAGGTGTCAGTAACTAGGGCATATATTCTGTGGCGGTGGGGCTCGTTGCTTTTCTTTTTTCTCCTTCTGGCATGCGGAACAGAGAGCCGAGCCAACGTACGCCTGCGAGCCGCGATGCAAGCAGCTGGAGCCAAGCCTCTGTGCGCTTCCGTTCGATCTTTGTGAAGCTTCACGTGGCAATAATCTAAACAGGGTTCGCACAGCGCCGTCGTGCGGACGGTCCGCACCAAATTTTTTTCCCTTCCAAGTCCCCCCCCCCCCCCCCCCCCCCCAAACTACTATTAGGGATGCGAAGAAACAAATCACCACATGTACGATGGGCTCTTATTCACAAGTTGGCGGGTATGATTTGATTCCAAAGTTCGAAAGTTGACGTACGTCGTGACTCGTGAGCATATTTTCTTCTGGACGGTACAGGGGACTTAAAAAGGAGATGAATTCCAATCATGTTATGAACATCAAGGACGAACTTATATATCCATGTACGAAGACTTTGTCAAACTGGCATCGCTGCTGAAGTCACTAGCCTGTGCGAGGCTATCACTTTGCTGCTGACTTCTTCATCTCGCTTTTGTAACCGACATGTTTTTTTTTTCACTTACGCACGTCAGGGATCTTCCTTCCGAGTCTTGGCCATTGCTTTTGTAGAGATGTTTCACATAGTAAATTTAAATGCATGGATGGAAATTCCGAAATGGGAACACTTTGGGAACTTCTAACGACATATGCACCATCCAACCAAATCACTTTCGTCCGGCATTGTTTTTCCAGGATTATTCCATCTTTGTTTCCTCTACTGGCTAGTGTAGTCACGATCGTCCTTGTTACCTAACCCAACCGCCCAAATCACTCTCGCCTCGAGCCATATACACCAATACCTAATGCATTGCTCAGCATGACTAGTATTTTTTTTTTACATAAAGCACCGATAATCTGTTAGGCCAAGCTTCATCTTTTTTACGTTCTAGAAGCTACATTTTCAAGAAGTTGGCTTCAGGGAATTCAAAAGCATCTGTGGAGAAGTACAACTTCAGACACGGACAATACAGTGAACGCTGATATGATAATTTATTAAAGATGTTTTTTAACATAAAATTATTGAAAAAATATATCCATGAAGAAAAAGTAGATTACAAGAACCAACTACTGCACTGGTGGGGTCTCAAACGAAACTACAAAGCATCAATCATACATCACGCAACAACCACTCTGCCGTGGAAAAGGTACGTAGATACATCCCGGCCGTCAGAAACGCTCAACAAGAATCATGCACTGCCTCTACACTGGCCGTGATCATGGCGGCGGCGGCGCCGTACACGCCGGCGATCATCAGAACAGGGCGAGCTTGATGAGAACACCGGCAGCCATGGCGAGGGCGGGGGCGGCCTGCATGCGCGCGGGCGCGCCGTTGGGAGAGCTGGGTGATGTTCCGGGGGTGGAGGGGGAGCCACCGGAGCTGGAGCCGCCGACGTCGACGGCGAGCTTCATGCCGCCGGAGCAGTGGCCGGGGACGCCGCAGATGAAATAGTGGGTGCCGGGGCTGGAGAGGGTGATGGTGGCTGGGCCGTTGCTGTCGTTGCTGATGGCGTTGTTGGAGGAGCAGGACTCGTAGTCGCTCTTGCTGACCTCGGCCACAGTGTGCGCCGCGCTGGCGAAGTTGAACACTGCAGCAGGGAAAAAAGGAAAGAAAGATTAAGCCATGGCTAACATGATCAGTCCGTATTACAATATACATGATTAGTTACGATCTTCAAATATAAATAACAGTTAAGCTAGGCAGTACTAACATTTACCGTTTCAGTGATTGCTAGTTTTTTTTACCTTTTAGTTACTATGAAGTATGAAGTACGAACAAGGAAAAGAAGAGGCAAAGGCTTTGCCGAATGTCCGATAAAGACACTCAGCAAAGAATTGTTTGCTAGTATTTTTTTTTATCAAATATTCTTTGCCGAGTGTTGTGTACTCGATAAAACCTAAATCTTTGTGGAGTGTTTTAGTACCTTTACCGAGTGACAAGCATGGAGTAACTTGAAAGAAACATCCATCGGATCAACACTCATGTCACCCTTTTCAAAAAGGTGACCAAGATGATGAAACTACGCCATGGATGATCAAACTTTCATGTTCACTATGTACGGGAACAAAAAATGAACCCTGAAGAGAAGTGTGTGCAAGAACAACGCAGGGTGCAGACGAGTATGTAGGAGACTCACGAAGCTTGTCTCCGACAGCGAAGTTCTTGCCACTGGTCCAGCCGCTGTAGTCAACGTTGGTCGTCCACCCCTTGGTATCACCAACAGTGTACGTGGTTGCCGAGGCCGCGGCGGCGCAGCTCACGGCGACGAGCACCGCGATCAGAGCTGAACGGGACGCCATGGTAGAATCTCGAGAGACCGGAGAACTAATGCAGTGTGTGTGAGGTGAAGGAGCTAGCAATATCTCGCAAAGTGGATTTTGCACGATGGACAGCGGAGGTTGGAGGGTCCCTTTTATAGAGCTATAAGCATCACATGGCTGTCATGGAGTACGCGGCGGCTGCAGGATAACAAGGAGTTGGTTCGGTTGGTCAATTTTTGGTCGCTTCATTTCCGTTCCTGAGTTGAATTTCTCGTTCTGCTTCTTTTTGAAATCGTTTTGCATTCACTGTACTAGACTAGTCTTCATCCAATCATTTCCTGTGCTTCATGCAAGTATTCTGTTAATCTGTTTTCTTTAAGAATCCACGCTTTTTATGTGTGGGTGGGTGCGTGTGCGTGTGAAGAGAATGGAATAGGAATGCTTCTTTACTTTAAATAATCCCCATGCTTTTGAATGTTCAAATGAACGCTGAAATGTTGTGGCTCCTTGCTGTCTCGCATCCGCATGTATGAGCAATAGAGCAAACTAGCGGCTTTCAGGAATCTGTCGCTGTCTCACACGCATCCGCCTTCTTTACCGTATGAAAATCCAAGCATGGTAGGTGGGTCGCCCTCAATTATCGTTATCGAACAGCATGCCAGCATGGCCAGATATCCACGCAATTCCGGCGGCCATACATCAAGATGGGTTCAAATGCATCATTTACACACCAGCTCTGTTTTCTAATCATATTTTCTTCATGGCCCAGTTCTTCTAGACGGCTAGACCTGCGGCCGTCATTTGTCACAGAACAGGCAGCACAGATTAAACGGAAGATATGGGTTAAAGAAATCAGAGCGAGGAGCCAGGAGGAGTGGTTAGGGGAACTGATGCCAAAGCTTAAAGGCACTGACGAATTGTTTAGCTGCAGTGGCAGCTGGTCTCTATCCAAGAAGACTGAAGAAGCAGTGGAAGCTGATGCAAAAGGCTGAAGGCAAATTATCCAACTCGAAGAACGCTTCATCTCATTTAAAAGTTAACTCGAAGAAAGCTTTGATTTGACGCTGCGCTACAACGTGGTCTTATGAGTTATTACCGAGTTTATATCACCCAAATGGCCTGTTACTTTTACGTGGTGCAAAAGGACGCATGCGGACCTAACCTTGGTTCATTTCGTTACAAACTTTGCTAGTGCCTGGTACATATGAATGAAGACTTCTTTCTGTTCACCTAATGCATTGACCGAAAGAAAGAAAACGTCTTGGCTACATCATAGGCGGCAGTGGTCGTGCAGGTAACTGTGCCATCTGCTGTGCAGTTGAGCAGGTTAGGTTTCACCTGTCGACTCATCTCAATCAGGAGCTGAATTGTTTCAGGAACACATCATAATTGATGCGAAGAATATCTCTTAAGGAGAACAACTTATAGGGTGATCTATAAATTATTTTCCGGTGGTTGTGAACAGTTACAGATAATTTCCCGCATGTTGCTAGTAAGGCTTGCTTCGGCTCAAAGCTCATCTTAGCCGTCCTTGAAGCTTGACGCTGGAGCAAATGTGAAGAAGCCAGTGAAGCAACTATTAGCAAGATATGAGCTATATCCGTACTTCAACTTGCTCTCCAATTTTTTTAAAAAAGGTAGTCCTGCATTCAACTATTTATATTCTTATTATGTCTCACTTCTGAACGATCAAAACTGAAAGTGAAGAAGACAGCAATGTACAATGACTATCACAAGGGTGAAACCTCATAGGACCTTTTGTTGATGACACGCTGCGGTCTTCTCCGGAATGCGACCCCGGTGAGAAGGACATACCCTGTCGCGTGTCGACCATTAGCTCATGACTGTCACGCTCTCAAAACCATCAAAAACGTTGGCTGAGAACGAACGAACGCTGCAAAATTCATACAAATGCGATGATTTTTCGTCCAAATTATTCTTGCACGTTTAATTTGCTCAACCACGGATGCCATTACTTACCGTGCTATACGAAATATTGGACCCGCCTAATCAGGTATATTCAGGTGACCGTGATATACGAATTATAAAGTTTAGCGTTCTACACTTGTACTAGATTCGAGTTGTTTTTGGTCGGTATTTGGAATCGGCATCGCTTGACATTTGGTCCGATAGCGAGAGAAGAGGAGCAGGTGCCACCAACCCCAGCTTTAGACCATCTCAAAAAAAAAAAAAAAACAGCTTTACGACCATAACCTGATTCCGTTTGGACGGGACACGGGAGCACAGAAGTGCCTGGGCGCTGCAGATTCGAAGCAATCCTTCACCTTTTCTGGAGAAAAAGACGATTAATTTACTCTAAGAAGTGGGTGGCCCGATCAATATAATAAATACTCCGTAATTTTATTCTTGACGTTCGACAGGGTTTGTTAGCATATTTTTAGTTCAATCTTTTGTCGGAAGCATCAACATTTGACGACCGGAGGTAGATGGGCAACGCTCTCAGCGAAAACAAACCGGAAAAGTCAGGCTCAGGCTCACTCCCAAAGCAAAACCAGGCCAAATTTCAGAAAACCAGCTTAATATGCAAGACCCCCAAAGTTTTGGCAGGTGTATATACTCTTGCGTATGTACTCTGCGCTG
The DNA here is from genome assembly GCA_032690845.1 of Eleusine coracana subsp. coracana. NCBI lineage: Eukaryota > Viridiplantae > Streptophyta > Magnoliopsida > Poales > Poaceae > Eleusine > Eleusine coracana. The sequence continues at coordinate 58,773,458 of CM064432.1, read as the reverse complement.
CAGCGTTTACCTGCTGAGGGAAGTCGCAGTCAGCGTACATCAATGGCTGCGCCAGGACCGGATAAGCATATAACCTATTGAAAACGACCGAGCAAAAGTTATCGCGGCATCGCGGGAATTCGAAGGCAAGAATCAAGGCGTTGAGAGTCGAGACTTTGAGAATATCTGCTCTTTCTTTTTTATAATGGAAGCGTGCAGAGAGGGACACGGCGGCTTCCGGTCCAATATTGTGTTAAACTCTACAACGAATCTGTTCCACACAAGCTACTCTCCAATTCTCCATTCCATTCTTTGTTCGCAACTTGCCCTTGTTCGCAGCCGTAATTTTTCTTGCATTTACAACAGTACGAGACTGCGCATGATCATCTACGAATTTCTGTACTACGAGCAACGTAAAATTTTCCCAAAGAACATGTGTTTGTGTGCTGCTACAACTACCACCCGGACCCGGATGAAATTCTGCAGTTGCGCATTTTTCGGTGGACGATCCGTAGCTTTCGGTATACAAAAATCCGGATAACGAAGTTTGTCTTTCAGCCGAGGAACGTGCCGAGCGCGAGTCCGACGCCAGCGATGCCGACGCAGACGGCGAGCGCGACCCACCACGCGGCCACCCCGCCGCCCCGCGCTTCCCCGGCGTCCGGCTCCGGCTCCGCGGCGGCGCCTCCGCCTCGGAGCAGGGAGTTCTCGGCCTCCAGCATCATGACCCACCGACGGTGCGCCGAGAGCGCCACCGCGTCGCGCACCAGCAGCGCCGCCAGGTCCCCGTTGCTGGCGCCCGCCGCCGCCAGCTTCTCCTCCACCTCCCGCGCGCGCGACTGCGACAGGCGCAGCGCGCGGAGCAGGGTGTCCTTGTCGCCGCCGGTAGCCGTAGCCGCCTTCCGGTCCGCGCTCTCCAACCTTCCGTTCCGTCACAGGCAAAAACACGCGGCGCAAAAATTGAGCAATGCGTCTCTCGCAGGGATCAAAATCTCTCAAGTAACTGATGGGTTGGGTTTGTTTACCTCTGCAGCGTGGGGCCGGGGCCGAAGAGCTTGGACGGAGGGGGCAGGTCGCAGTTCTGGAGCAGGTCGGCGGCGAAAGGCCGCTGCCGCCACCCCTTGGCGGGCTGCTTCTGCGGCTCCAGACCGTCGTCGGCCATCATCAGCATCTCCCGCTCGAACGCGAACTGCCGCTCCAGCCCCCAATCCAGCCCGCCGACGCCGCCGGCCGCGCCCTCCTTCGTCCACTTCGCGTCCCCCGGGTCGGCCTCCATTCACTCAAGCCCGGCGACTGCGGTGGTTGTGGGGTTGGGGTTGGTGAGGAGGGGCTGGTGTTTGGTGAAGGGGGCGAGACGAGAGACTGCAAGAGGTGGGGCGGTTGCTTTGGTGCGCGGCGCAAGGAACAGAGAGACAGAAGAGGCTTCCGCGAGGAAGAAACCCAAAACCGTTGGCGCGCGCGGGGGCGGAACCGGTCTTGCTTGTGTTTGTGTGCCCGCCCGCCGCTTGCTTGGAGACGTGGGATTCCGCCAGGAGGAACCGAGGAAGGGTGGCGTGTCGCGTCCGTGGCGAGGAAGGGCGCGCGCTGAACGTCACCGCTGCCGGTTTGGTGGTGGGCATAACGCGCCGTGCTTTCCGCCGCTCGATCGGCCGGCGCAGCGACAACGCTGCCGAACGCAGGACGTCACCGCTACCGGGTTTGTTGAGGTGCGCGTTTCGGCAGGTTCAGATTTTGTTGCGCTTTCCGGAGACGGGCACGGCATAACCGCATAAACACACGGAATCGCGGTTGATAGGGTGTTGTTGACGGATGATTCTCAGGGCCAGGGAGCGTTTGCCGATCGCAGCAACACGCAGCCGCACGAGTCACACGTCTCTCACGCTCCGAAAGTCGCTCACTCTTCGTACCCATGTGTCAGCCGGTTCATGTGTTCGGCGTGTCCGTCCGTTCCGTAACGCGGTAAGAGCCGGTCCATCGCTGCGTTCATTGCGTCAGTCTACACGTTAGACCAACCAATGTGTCAGCGTCACCCTTACATCAGCAAAGTTGAAGTAACCAAGTAGTATGCCCCGCCTGAAACAAACGTAGACGTTGACTGACGACAAACACAGTATCTGGTTACCTGAGAACAAAGTAGCAAGCGTATCTCCCTATACAGAATGTAAAAAAATATATATTAAGTAACATTGATGTTGCCAGCGGGAGTTTCATCCATGAAAGTGATTATTGGTCCAAAGGCACGCTCAACCTGGAATTTCTGTCCTCCATCAATCAGATTACATAGGAAACATCAGGTCTTCATTCGTGGGATCCGCAAGAACTTCAAAGGAAAAAATATGAAAGTGTGGATGACCTCTTTTTTTTTTCTTTCTATTGAACAATCGTGGAGGTTTACATTAACTTGGCAGGTAGGACTTGACCACAAATTATGGACCACCATGAATCAGTAGGATGATACACTGAATATAATATTCCGTCAGAAACAAAAAACCACAGTCAAGTCCGTCAGCAGGTTGCACAGGGAGCTCCTTCACGCTCATTTCTACTACTCTACAATTAACTAGTAATCACAGATGGTTGACAAAGACCACAGGTACGAGACGATATATCTGTACTCCGAGCACTGCTGACCTACCAATGATACCGATACCAAGTGGACAGATTACGAACCGCAGTATTTGAATCCATGATCTGCTGAACGAGCGAAAACTAAACGGCAATTTGACCCTGCAAGAAAGAGTTGCCAGCCATGTGGCGTTGGGTAATAAATTAGTATGATGCTGGATATAAGCAAGGTATAAACAATCACAGTACCAGATAACAACACTGTAATCACCTCAACATTTAATCATAATGCTGTTATAACAACATAGTACCAAGTTAACTATAATGTCACTATCACTTGCACATATGCAAAGATCCTAAAGATAGAGGCCATAGTACCGCAAATTTACAGGAATCACTTGATTTTAATGGTAGTGGATTAGCAGTAGAAGCATAGAGCATAGTAAATTTTTGCACTTGATTATACCAGAGCTGTGTCTAACGTTCGAAGGAATAGGTAATGGGGCTGATGTTTCATTTCCCCAGGGAATACAATATGCAATTCAGGTAAATGAGTATGTACATGGCATAAATGGAACTTCAAAATAAGGAATGTATCTTTTACTGAAAAAGAAGTACCATGGTCAGCAGTGTATGTAGCTATGGATCTATTCATTTTACTTGTTTTCTGCATTCTCAAAACATTGTTCTTAGCTATCATTCTGCTCAGGTAGTTCAGCCTCCTCCATTGTAACAGATGATTTATTCTTTTTAGCATTATCGTCTTTGAACATCACATTAATGGGCCGCCCCATCAATTTCTGCAACAAAGATCATAGGTCAAAAATTGACAACTAGTGTGAATTTGCATAATTGTAAATGGTGCAGTTGATAACATTTACCTCCCCGTTGAATGTAGATATAGCAGCTTCTGCGGCCTCTTTCGACGAAAAAGAAACAAATGCATAACCAGCAGATCGCCTAGGAGTGGTGGTATGAAAGATAACTTCAGCTGATAGAAAACCTGGGGTAGAGGCAAATAGCTCCCGAAGATGAACAGATCTAACTCTCCATGTCAAATTTCCGACAAACAAAATGTTCTTTGAAGTAGAATCTAATGCCCCAATAGGTTGTTTACGCTGCTTCTTTCTAGGCCTTGCAAAATCCACCTTAATCGTTCTCTCATTAAAAATCTGTATAAAATTGAGCCGAGCGAGAGATTATGGAAGAATCAATCCTGGGTGAGTATGAGTCTCATTAACAACTCAAACTTACAGTTGAATGAAGATTGCTGTGGGCCAAAAGAGCCTCCTCTTCTGAACCCATGGTCACAAATGCCAATCCTCTATTTTTGCTGGAATTGTACATGGAAAGCTAGAAAATCGACAAAGAAAAATAATCATTGATGGTTTCACCTGTCTTCTGTACATAATTCCAGTAAACAAACAGGCAGTGGATAAATCAAAATATTCCCATTTAGAACAGATTAAGGAGATATAACAATAGCTATCAGAAGCTGGTGATGTATTGTGGTATTACTAAGTAATTGTGACATGTGGTATGGCAGTTTATCTAAACACAACCAGTCTCCCCTTCTCTACTTAACAAGATAATGCCAGTTTCCAGCATGGGAGCATAATGGTTCAGATAATTTTTATGGAACAACTTAAAGAAGCATGATTAAGGCCTCACTAAGGTGTGACAAGTTCATTGCAGTCAATCACAAATCAAGAGGAATATATATGACAAGAAAATCCTATTATTTAATACTTATTAAAATAAGATTTGCTGATTTTATGTTCAAACTTCGGTCAGCACCTACATTGATTTTTCTTTCAGAAGTTCCCTAAAATAGCATAAAGATCATCACAGCTTTGTCAGTAGTAGAAAACAAGGTGGTATTACTAATAACTAGGAAGTCATATATGACAAACTACTTTTTTTAAAAAAAGTTTTGTTAAAGAAACAAAACGAGCACAAAGAGCTTGCCAAAAACATTTTCAGACGTGCAATGGGAGCTCCGTATATTTATTGGTTCCATTGTTTGGCAATATCCTCTGTTGCCCTGTAAAACACGAATTTTCTGCTTCACAGCAGTTCTACCGTTTGCAGACAAACACCCTCGTGGTTTGTATGCTTGATTTCAATTTAAACTACATCATTCATAAAAAAAATTACACTACAACATTAGGACGCATCAGTAATTCAGTTTCAGTAAGGTGTTTGTTCAACAGCGAATGCTATGCTTCCACTTCAGTGCTCCCTCGATTTCAAAATTTAGAAGACAAAACTCACACATTGCATTCATGTCTTTTTGTTTTTTTTTCTTTCCAAACAGATAAAGGAAGGGATGGAAGAAACGGTTACCTCGACGTCGACGACGGTGCCGTGCTTCTCGAAGAGCGCGCGCATGTCGTCGGCCGTGCAATCCCACGGGATGTTCTGTGCTACGAGCCGCGTCCTGGGCCCAACGGGCTCTCCGGTCTCCGCCTCCGGCGCCGGCGCCGCTGTCACCGAGGCACTAGCCGCGCAGGCGCCAGCGCGATTACCTGGGGAGCAAGCGGTGGTGGGGATAATGAAGGAAGACTGGCTGCGGCGCGTGGAGAAGCTCAGGCGCGGCGGTGCTTGTGGCTGGCACTGGCATGCGGGGAGCGTGGGAAGGAGGAGGCGGGCGAAGGGGAGAGCCATGGCGACGCGACCTGCACAGCGAGCGGCGAGAGATATGCGAGGCGAAGGTTCGCTGCGGTTTTATCCGCCACGGCAAAATATCTCAAATCTCATCCCAAGCACGCAAACGGCGAGAACGAACGTTCACGGCTGGCGTCCCAGCCAAGTGCTGACCCGAGTAGCCGAGCATTTTCAGGGAGTGTGACTGGACAAGGGACAAAATAGTAACAAAATGCAAAACCAATTGAACTACTGAAAATGCTCTTTGACAGGATTTGGACAGCTCAAGAAATTCAGATAAGAATGTATTTGTTTATACAATAATTATACACTGTACCAATCATCTGTTTTGAATATTACATAGTTATTACACATTTCTACTATCTAGAGTCCTCTAAACTTTTCACCTACGAGCATCCAGCTCCATGCCTTAATGTGACATTGGCTGGGCATGTGATCCATACACAACATCACACATATGTACAAGCAGTTTTTTTTTTTTTGAGGTAAAACAAGCAAGCAGTCCTTCAAAAGTGAAGAAGAAAGATAAAAACAACAATATGTGTGCTACGTACAATGACGACCGCTTGTAAAGACCATTGATTAATTATGCGTGTTAGCACCATTGTCGGGTGTTGGACTCTGTTCCAGCTCCTTTTCAAGCTCATCGATGATGGGCTCTACAACAGCATCAATCTCGTCACTGACTGTGTCGATCTGTTAAGACAGGAGAACAATATGTAGTTGAGACTTTTTCCAGATCATCTTGCATGTTACTTAAAACAAGATTTGTTTATTCATGCTCATATAGGTATCTCTTTCCTAATCCACTTACTACATAAATTCTTCGATATTTTATAGCCCCAAATGTATAGTGCTTACTGAAAGTAGCATGCAAAATACTTCGAAAATAAGAACTATTTCTTGATGCCAACCTATGGTATCTTTATACTAATTTGTTATAAAATTAAATTGTTAAGTGAGGCATTACTGCATTAGTAAGTTGTCACCACACATAGAGATAGTATATGACAACTTATCATATTCAGATAAGAAGTCCAAGATTGACTTTTGAAATGATAGTACTATGATTTGAAAAGTAATTTTCCATCATCTATGAATATATTACTTTTTTCGAGAGCATGTGTTGTATCTCCTTACTATGTATATATAATAAATAAATGAATATATCATGACAGTATCAAAGCATATTGAACGATGGATAACAATACAAGAAATTGGAAGCAAACCTTCTCAACGATGGCTTCAACCTTCTCTGCATCATTATCGACTACCTCAGCAATGTATTCAACCTTCTCCACTACTTTCTGCAGAGACCCATCTTCAGGAAGTTGATCCGCAACATTTGCAGCTAGCTTCTCTGTGACCTCAGCTACATGCTCCACGACCTTTACAGCATTCTCCACGATCCCCACTGTCTCACCTAAAACAACAATCCAGCCATAGAGTAAGAACCTCCAAACTTATACCACACCTTAATAATTTATGAGTACTTCTCAAGCTATGTTCAGAATCAACAATCTATTTCTCCATAGGTGGACAGAAAAAATTCATATACGAATTCAGGACTGACAACAACCCAAATAGAGTCGCTCATATACCTTCCGCATGCCTGATTCTCTTGTAGAATGGCACAACTGTGAGCACCACACCGCCAAGAACCCACCGCGCCCTGAGAGAAGGTAACACGAAATGAATACATGACAGACTAAACAGATTTGGCCACACTTCTTGACGTATACCCCTCTCCAAACCTAATTTGTACCAGGTAGGAATCGTTGGAGAAGAGCCGGCGGCAGCAGCGGCCAAATCCGCCGGAACTATATCCGAGTTCTGAAGGACAACCCAGCTGCCGAGAACCACAACGACGAATAAGATATGCATTCACTCTCTCAACAAAAGCGAGGTACTGCGGCTGCAGATGAACGCTTACCCTGAGTCGATGTCACCCAAATCATCCTCACCAGAGCTCTTCCCACTCCTGCATCAAGACAAAAATCACCAAAAACTTCAAAAAACTGCATCGAATTCCATCAGATATTTTTTAGTGTCGATCCATCTTGCAAAGAAAACAGCAATTGAGGTGGAAAAAAAACTCGCCTCTGGTCTTCCTGGGTAGCCGGACCAGGGCTGGGATTGATGGGCTGCATGGTTAGAGTCGCCATGGATGGAGCGGAGATGGGGATCGATTTGGACGCGAAATTGATTGGAACCGAAGGGGGAGAAGACTTCGAATCAGAGCGTTGTGTGGACCGTAAGCGAAGGTATCGTGCGTAATTGCCCAACGATCTGGACCGCTTAATCTTCAACGGACGGTTGTGTCGAACCTTGTTCTGGTCAGGTTGCGATTATTAGCCGCAACCCAAGTACCCAACTGATAGTGGGCCATTTGGAATGCACGGTAACTTATGGGCTTCTCTTTCGGTCCATATAGGCCTAAACCCGACTAACTGGCCCCCGCCGACCCAGCAAGCGACACAGTTTCTTTCCTCTCACAGATTGTTCTTTTCCATCGTTTCTATTCCTTGGGTCATGCCATTTTTTTTAACTATGATCTACCGATGTCGCTAATTTAAGAGATACTCTATCCGACATATTGTAGATACAGGAATATTTCTGATAAAGTTGTTCTTGCCTTCTTGTCGTGTTTATTAAGGAATGTACTAGCCCTACTTGGAGCGATTCCTTGGCTTAATATGAAACAGTATAAGTAGGGCACTGAAACATGTAAATTATTGGCCTAAGTTTGGAAACATCCAGTGAGATGAAAAGCTGTCAAACAACTTGTTTGCTTGTCTTTATATGGTGAATTGTGTCTGTTTCCTCCAAAAAAGTGTCACGTTCAATCCAGTTAGTTGCATGGACTATATGCCGTTTGCCATGTTACCACTAAACACCTAGCTACCACCTCTCTGATGATATGTGAATTGTGTGAACCAAATAGTGAGACTGATTGTTCCGCATTGCCTTGTTCGTCGACCGTTCACTCTGTCGTCGACTGTGTGCACGTTATGCTGATTGCTAAAAGTTGTATACAGGGAAATAAGACCGAGTGTTCCCAGTGTTTTACTGTGCAAATTTATGTCACTGATCAGATATTCAGATGTATAGCTTTATTTCCTGCAGAAGTTAGGCTGGGCACCGTGCATATTATGGCCAACATTTAGTCAGCTCCATGTTGGTTTAATTTATGCTCCTGTTCTTTGGTTAAAAGAATATATATGACGGGGAATGCAAACATGTAGCGCTGAATCATTTCTCTCTTTTCTTTCAAATGGTGTTCATCGTTAGCATTTCCGTTTCTTAATAATGGACAACACCTCTGCGTAATTCCGTTGCCATGTAACCAGAGCAATTCCGGAAGGTCACCCTCGAAACCTGTGAGATCATGGGTGCTCTGCTGCTGTACTGTACTGAATGCATACAGTATTTCTGAAAGAAACAACCATGCCGAGCGAGGCCTCGTTGCCTCGAGGAGACGCATCATTTCAGCCGAACTTTAGCCGCGGGATCAATCATGCCTAGACAGAAAAGGGAAGAAAGCAGGGGGAGGGAAAGTGGCTCTGTCCCAGAATCTTTTCCTCGCAAGGGTCAATGCCCCGACACGGGGAGGGCGCGTCTTTTCCTATCGCTTCCGGCCCTCGCCATCACCTCCCTCGCTTTCCAGCGTTCAGTAGCATCACCCGTCGCTCTCGCCACTCAGCGCCCGCCCGCCCGCCCATGCTCTTTTCCACTCCCCAAAAGCTCCCCTGCAGAAATGGCTCGTCGTCGTCAACCCTCGCTAGACCCCAGCTGCTGGACCCGGACCGGACCCGCCTTCTTTTCTTCCTTTTTTTCTCTTCGCAAGATTCGTATGTCGACCGCGCCGGTGGATGCAGTGCGTGGCTGGTTTCCGTCAACCAAGCTGGTCGCTGTTCTGGTCGATCGAAGGGCGCTCGGTCATGTGCCAGCGCGGAGTCGCCATTACGGCGGGGCGCCAGCTCCGTGCTCCGTCTATGGAGCCCTGCCAATGGAACGGAACGGCACGGGACGGGCATCATCGGGGAAGGGCGCAACGGAGCAGAGCCGCGGAATCTTTCCTTGTGTTGATGCGTCACCAGGAGCGGGGGGACAGGGCCCTGAAAGCACTGCAATTGTGCCCGTCACTCGTGTTCGCTCCGCGGATCCTACACAGTGCCGAGCACTCGAGCGATCAGTTCATTCGGGTCACTGTCTCGCTGAAACACACACGCCGTACTCGGCCATGCACGCACGTTCACGCTACAGCAAATCCATACATTGTACTACCAGATGATGCTACAGGGGTGTGGCGAGCCACCCAGAGATTCCGAAGCCACACAGATTTCGAAAGCTGAACTTATTATTACAGCGAACTGCTGTTGCATTCCGTCTCCTCCGACGATGACCGGAGCTCGCCGGCGTCCTGCCGGTCCTTCCTCTCCTCGCGATCGACCGCCTCGACGATGCAGTGGACCGCCGCCGCGATGTCGTCCACCGACGAGAGCCGGCAGTCGTCTTCCACCTGCGCGCCGGCGTGCGGTCAACAAGAAGACAGGTCAGCGAGAGGAGAACACGTTCAGTTCGGAACATTAATTAGCACACAGAAACGGGTGTGTGTTCTTCTTCAGTTTGTTAAACGCGCGCACGACCTGTCCCTGTCTACCTCGTGAAGAACTCCTCGTCCCCAAGATGGGGAGAGTTTGGAGCCGTCGTTCCGGACAACGCGTGCACGGAATTCGAGACTGGCTATAGCATCTACTTGTTTCGGCGTGAACGGCGTTGCCAAAACCCAAAAATGTGCAGGGGGTGGTCTAATAATAAGCGAGAAAACGTAAAGCATTTGGAACGACGTAGTACTATTAGCTAGGCTGATGGGGAAACTGATGTACCTTGAAGCTGAGAGAGTAGAGGGCCATGGACCCGGTGCTGGCCACGTTGAGGTGGAGCACGGTGAGACGGTGGCCCTGCAGCCCGGCGACCAGGCGCAGCAGCTGCCTCGGCCGCCGCCGGGACAGCACCTTCAGGTTGGCGTGGCTCTCCACCATGGTCACTTCAATCTCCGCCACGGACGACGGCTTCGAGCCCGCCGCAGCGGTGTCGTTGTTGCCGTCGACGGATGCCGTGTTCGTGGCGGCCGGCTGTGAGCCGCCGCCGCCGGCGCTCATCGAGTACTGCGGGAAGGTGAAGAATCCCGGAAACGGCATTATTGTTGCCACGGCGTCGGAGGAAGAGGACAGGTTGTTGTTGTTGTTGCTGCTAGTGCCGGCGTGTTTCCGGGCCTCCAGGGCCAGGACCAGCTGCTCCAGCTCCTTGACGTAGTTGATTGCGCCGCCGATTATGGACGCCTGGTCGCCCTGTCCACAAAATTACGGAATTTTACTACTACTGTATCGAGATTAATTAACAATGGCCAGCTTATTGAGTGATTATAAGCCGTGTGGCTAATTAATTAGCTAGCTGTGGGCAGGTGTACTTACCCTCTGCACGTAGGACGGCGGCATGACGGAACGGAGCACGGCGAGGTACTCGTTCATCTGCTTGCGGCGGTTGCGCTCGACGGCGATGTGGGTCATCCGCTGGCTCTCCACCTCCTCGCTGTTCTTCACGCTCCTCGCCCTGCGCCGCTTCGTCCTCCTCCCAGCAGCCGGCAGCGGCGACATCATCTCTTCTGTTGCTGCAGCTCCCTCCTGATGCGCGAGCACGGCACCCACCGCAGAGCTGCCGCCGGCCGGCTGCTGCCCAACCTCCGGGACCAACACGGAGGAGCTTATTGCGCCCACATCCCAGGCGGCGGCGGCGGCGCTATTCCCTTCCTCGAGGTTCAAAATCGCCTGCTCCATGACGCCGTTGTGGCCATGGCCCCAGCTCCATCCTCCTCCTCCTCCGGAAGCCGCTGCCATGGCCCAACAGCCAAAGAGTCCTTCAGAGGACACCACGGCCTCCAATGCCATGCCTCAAGAAAGAAACCTCCGACACGGAGCAACAAGAGCAACACGAGAGAACAAATGGCTAACAGCTACCAAGACATGTGAATGGAAGGGGAGGAGACAAGAACCAGGCAACATGTAACGTGGAAGCTACCTCGCTAGCCACCCGAGCCTAGAGCGCGGAGGGAGGAAGAGAGAACAAGGCCTCGTGGAGCTCAAAAAATAAACTGCTGCTGGCTATATACCGCGGCCGTGTACAAGTGCAGGAGGTTCGGCTTGGAAAGGCGTGGTTCTTGGTGTGATTAGGCCATGATTTGGTCGTAGCGGAGACGCGCGCGGGCGTGGCAGATAGATTGACGAGGACGCATGCAGGATCGCAGGGCCATCGGGAAACGCGACGCAGAGAGGAGGAGGGGACTAGGCGATGCTAAAAACAAGACACGCTCTCTAGAGTGCACAAAATACACGACCTGTCATTCCAAATTTACCAATCACAGGAAGTGGGATTGACCTGCCGCGCTGCCCCCACTCGGTAGTAAAACGGTAACTTTGCGCGCACTCGCCGTGCGGTAACTTTCGTTCTTTCTTGGGAGGCTTTGGAGCGTATCTACTGCTGCTGGGGATGATGGCAGTGTGCGCATGGTACAGCTTAGCCGCACTGGGATGCTGAGCAGCCGGATGGATAGGCGGTGCATCGCTACAGGAAATCAACATGCACCGGGCATATCATCAGCAGCAGCGTCAGCGGCCGTTCCGTTCATCCCTACGTACGCAGGCGCCGCGCATGATGAGAGAATCATTGTGGCGGTCACGGGAGACATGCGCCCGGTCCGTGCATATGCTAGCCGCGTTCCACGTCGTAAAGCACGTACTGGAGCTCAGCTTGCGTTCTTCTACGAATGGTACGTGCAGTACGTGGGGTACGTTGTCTGCCATGGAGACTGGTAAGATAGGATAGCATCACGTACTGTGCATTCACTGTAGCGTATCTGTAGCTCAGCCTTCTCAGGCATCTAAAATGGAGGAGAAAGCTGCGTGCAGTGTCCGGAGGAACATGCTGAACTCTCGAAGATCTATTCCACAATACCTATTGGATGCCAACATAAGAGTCGACCTTCCTCAAGAAACAATATTTTCTCGTCATACTTTAAATTTATTTTCTAAAAAAAATATTTTATCCTAGTTAGCAATATTTTCTTCACTATATTTAATTTTCTCGCACCCATTCATACTCTATATTCATCCTCTATATTAACTACCTAATATTTTATTCAACCATCTACAACTATTATCTCCTTTCATCTCTCCTCTTTTTTTTCTTTTTTCTTTTTTACAATAGTTTAGCAATCTATTTTTTAATTAAATGATAATAATTTTCTCTTTTTTTTCTTTTCTTTTTCTTTCCCTTTTTCGCCCTTTTCCCTTTCTTTTCCTTCTCCCCTACGCTCACGCTGCTCATCCTCCCCCGCCTTCTTCACCACGCGCAGCTGCCGCCAACCCCGACTTCTTCCCCGCGCGCCACCAGCCCCGACTCCTCCTTCCTTGCGCGTCGCCGCCGCCGCGCCCGCCGCCGAAGCCAGCCCCGACTCCTCCACCCAACCTCTCACTCCTATCTCTTTCCCACCCGCCCCGGCCATCCCTGCACCGTTGCCCCCCCCCCCCTCTCTCTCTTCCCCCGCCCCTCTCCCTCTCCTCCAAATGGCGACGGCGCGGGCTCCTGGTCGCCCTGAAGCCACCCCGCCCCGGCCGAGCTGCCCAGCGACAGAGCTGGGGCGTCGACGGGCTCCTTGCCCGAGCTCCACTTCAAGACGACCTCGCGCCCTCCTCCGGATCCGCCCCCTCCTGCGTTGAGCTCCACGCCGTCCTCTCCTCCGGATCCGCCCCGTCCCGCACCGACCGTCCTCTCGCGCCGGCAGTAGAGCAGGAGCTCCGTCGAGGAGGAGTAGAGGAGGAGGGGACCCGTCGAGGAGGAGGCGCACCGCAGCAGCCTGTCGAGCCGGAGCTAAAAGACGGATCTGCTCTTCTCCCATCTCCTCTCTCGGCTCTGCTCGGTCGCCGTGTGCTACTCCGTCATCGCCGCCAAGTGCTCTGCGCGGTCGAGAAGGGGGTGGTTGGATGGTGCGCGGGCCCCACTTGCCACATCGGCTGGTAGCACTCGTCCGCCATTCCACTTGATTTGGCGGAACCGGAGCGACGCTAGCCGTAGCGTTCACCTTATTGTCGCCCGGTGCAGCCCTTCATCCGCCAAACTCATACTGCAGGGATTTTTAGAGTACCCAGTGCAGTCAGTCGAAGACAGATAAAAAAAATAGAACATCAGGAGATCATTAAAAGTGCGGACGATAAGAGTCTTTTTCTTTTATTTTGTTTGTTTTATTTGATGAGTGTAACGATTATGCACTTCTGATGAACGATGGCTCTTATTTTATTTGTTTTATTTCATGAGTGTCACGATTATGCACTTCTGATGATCGATGGCTCGATATTTGTCGGTGATTGTATTTGGTTGTAATAACTCTCACAGAAGTAAAGAACACGAGCTTCTTTGAGGCACTACCACAAAACAGGACTTTAGCAGCAGCAACGAGAAGCCCTTCACGGCGGCCTAACAAACAACTGCCGTTACAAACAGAAAATCATTTTTAGCGATAGCCCACTTAACAATCCGCTGCTACAAATTCATTTTTAACGGCGGTTCACGTTATGGGCCGCTGCTATAAAAAAATTATCATTTGTAGTGGCGGTCCAATTCTTCACCCACAGCTACTTTAGGCCTGTAAATTATTTTTGACCCATTTCACTCACCTACCACTATAAAACGAGAACGAAATCCTAACCGCCCCACCTTATTTCCCACTCTGGTTCTTGTAAGGATCATGACTATTGAGGTCACCCCAATATATGTTGTTTTGGTGATGGATGACAAACATGAAATGTGACTAATATCTATATGAGTGTTGTCCGTATAGGAAATCTCTTCTACCTTATGATGATTGTTTATGGCTGCCTTGACGATTGATAACGATGACCACAAGCATGGAGGTTTGATGAGCTTGATGGAGTCCAAGGGTTGATGGAGATGGATCAAAGTGGAGAACAATCTATAGAGCAAGTGTTTGGTACACTTGTCTAGTTGCTAGGTTTTGAGTCCATAGGAAAAATTGAACTATCAAGGGGGTCTAGGTCATTCTCTTAGTTCATGTCTAGTCAGTGATGTGCAAGTTTATTCGATGAAATCACAGGCATTACTTGATAGTGGAGAAGCCAAGGAGCTGTTCGGAGAAACTGGGATACAACGTCAAGTGAGAACAACAAGTTTCGGCTTCTGGACATAGAGACCGGACAGAGGGGTCAGAGGTGACCGGACTACAGTGGGCATCGAGGAAACTGCTAAGTCTGGAAAGTCTTAATGACCGGATGGTACGGTCAACTGACCGGACGGTCCGGTCAGTGGAGCTTAGATTTGGGCAGCGAGGAAGCAGCGCTGAAATATTTCTGGACTGGAGAGAGAATCGGACCGGACAGTCCGATCAGACTGACCGGACGGTCCGATCAGTCAAGAAGGTTTCAGAAGCTATAGTAGAAAGTTTCTGGAGTGGAGAGAGAAACTGATTGGATGATCCGGTCCCGAGGGGACAGGATTACATGGCGGAGTCCTAGTCGATCTACTATACATATCCAAGTAGGAGTCTACTTTGCTTTCCTTCTCTGTGAGGTACCCCGATGGTATGTATCATTGATACACGGTTTGAGCCCGCCATTGGAAGGGGCATTAATAATGAGCGCTCGTGCCGGCTCGGGGAATATGACAAGTTCTCAAGGGAGACGAGCTTGTGCTTTATGTAGCGGTGACGCACACCGTGTCTTCACTCGAGGAGTGATTACGGGCTCGTGGGTGAGAACTCCACTTGGTGACGGGAGGGACCGGGACTCTGGCGGGAGTGGTCCAACAAGGAGTAGGGGAAGGCGCCATCCTTCCGATATCTCGGGAAAAATCATGAGCCATCTCTTACTCTACTCATTACTTTGATGCATTACCTTCCATATTTACATACCGTGTTATTCATGCTGTGTGCTTATCTTGCTCTAGTTGACTATCTTGTACAATTGCATAAATAGATTTCTTTACTTGCTAGTAGTGCTTAGCCTTCATACTTGATCACTAGCATGTCTAGGAGTTGCTTGGCTTGATTTATCACCCTAGTATGTATTGTGCTACTCATACATGTATACTTTCTATATGCTTTTTGATCTAGTTTTAGCTGTGATTTTAATTGCAGTGGCTCGGTCGGTCCACCGCTACAGTGCATCTACAACCGTCGTTATAAAGCGTTTTTGTTGTAGTGAGGGCTAAAATCAGAATTAATGCAATCTTTCTATTATCTACAAAAATGTTGCAACCAAAAAGAATGA
This sequence comes from Eleusine coracana subsp. coracana, assembly GCA_032690845.1. Lineage (NCBI taxonomy): Eukaryota > Viridiplantae > Streptophyta > Magnoliopsida > Poales > Poaceae > Eleusine > Eleusine coracana. The sequence continues at coordinate 58,757,907 of CM064432.1, read as the reverse complement.
AATATGTAGAATGGAGGCCTACGTAATAAATATGTTTCACATTTTTACATATAAACACTATTTCAGTATAGCTACACTCTTCTGTTTTCTCGTCTAGCGACATTTGACATCCTAGAATTTTATAGTTTTCAAAAAAGAAATATGACATAAAGGAAAAATCTATAGGAGCATGTGTCACATATACTCACCTTTTCAAGCTTAATTGGGAAAATCATATCTCATGCTTGAGGAAGATAAAGTGGCTCATCAAGCACTAGGAATGGTCGACAAGGTCTTCATGGCCTCAGCCATGAGAAAGAGCACTCTCATTTGTTAAGATGAAGAAATGAGAACCCAGGACCTAGTGGGAATCGAACCAAGTGGACTCGAATGAGCGCTGACGTCTTAGCCAACTGAGCTATCAGTCCTCTGTGATAACTTAGGGTGTGTTTATTTCTTAGGGTCTAAATTTTAGTTGGGTCACATCATTTATTAAAATACTATGTATGATTATTATATATATATTAAATATAAAATTAATTATAGAGTTGAATGCGCGCCATCGTGATAAATTCATTAAGCTTAATTAAGTCATTATTAAGAAATATTTACTATAATATCATATTATCTAATCATAACCTAATTAATCTTAATAGATTTGTCTCATCATTCAAAGAAAGGGTTATGAACTAGGTTTTGTCAATAATCTATATTTAATACTTCTAATTAATATCATAATATTCGATGGGACAAGTCTAAAAATCTGAGGAGTGGAATCGAACACACCCTTAGCCTCTCTTGTAAGAAAAGAAAATAATTAGCCTTTTTTTTCCATCAACTGTCTAAAGGATATGGAACCTCCTCCATTTTTTTATATCCTGATGTCAAAAGGAGAATGGAATGAACTAAGAAAGCTAAGTAGATAAAAATGTGTGTCGAGTCCCAATGTTGATTGGAGCTTGTCTTCTATCAATCATTTACTAGTAGACATCGTCTCCATTCCTTGATATATTATATCAGTTCCTGTTTTCCAAGTTTTGTTTGCAGTATATTTTGACCGGAATGCTGAGAAGTTTGTCATGATGCTATCACATCTGTATTGCTCAATACTATATGATATGAGTATTCATTGGTTTAGTACTTAGTGCCGTTTTATATGAAAAATTTGTAAGTAACAGTTTTTTTTTGGGTAAGAAACAGTTAATGCCCCCTGGTTTTAACGAATAGAATTTACCAAGAGGGCGTGAGTGTGGATATACTTGTTCCTTTTTGTCATGCAACAAGAAATATAATGCATATGGCTGATGATTTGGAAACAAACAACCTGTTAAACTACTCGAGAGTCGAGACCAAGCACCACACACAGAATGGACTTGAATTCCAACACGGGATTTGAAATATCAACACTTACACGGAGCAGCAGGACAGTAGTAGGTGAAGTACCCACTGCATGCATGCATACACATACGATCCTGCCATCCATCACTTTGCAAAAAGCACCCGACTTTATCTGGTCCCTCCCCGTTCCTTTCCCCATTCAACGTCTACTTCGGTATGTGATGTCTCGGTGAAAAGTCATGGAACGACCTTTGCATTGTGCGTGTCATCGCCACCCATCATGTTCTTCTTACACTGGAGCCCTGATCGAGGACACAGCTCCACAATCCCACGTACGCCGATCCACGGAGCTAGCACTGCACTGGTGCCAAAAGGCGACTGACAAAAGGCTACGAGCGAGATGCCCTGATGATCGACCAGCTGGCCGCGACGATTTGTCACTATCAAGCTCTCATCCATCCCTAGGGCTCTCTGGCCGGGCACGAGAAAATCGCCCGGTTATATTATGCGCATCCGACGCGGAAGCAGCTTGCCTGCCCCCATGCATGGTCTATGGCCTAGCGCTGTGCGCCTTCTGCTATCTGCTGCTTATCTTCTCTGATGCCCGCGTTCCGCGACGAAAAGGCTCTCTTCTCCATCTGGGAAACCGGGTGCGTCGTGCGTGCATGTCCGATTCGGCGACTTCTCAGTCAGCTGATCGATCGATCGATCGATCGGTCACGAGCCAGGACGTGGAGCTGAATGAAGACCGCCAGGGAGTGAGATCAGATAATCATCAGGTGCTGCAAATTGTTCATCAGGGCGCACAGATTACCGCGTGCATGGGACAGGCCCGGCCGGCGGCCGGGTCTGAAGTTCTGAGTCATCTCTCTCGATCAGCGGCCTACTGTTTCGCCCACGGGGAGCGCGCGCGGCCTGCATGTAGGCGCCGGCGCAGGTGGCCAGCTTGCAAAGAAATTTTGTACGCTTCCGTTCCATTAGCACCGCCAAACCTGGCTGAAATCCACATGCATGGCTGGGCTTGTCCTTTTCTTGATCTTCACCGGCCTCATCAGCCTGTGCAAAAAGTGCAAGCTAGTTACTAATGTATAGCTAAGCCCTTCTGCTACGTTTTGGTCTTTTGCATACGCGCACCTATGCACTAAGCCTGAGCGCACGTATTTTTTATTCACTTCTATTACATTATCTATATAAAAAAAAGGCAGTTCACGAAATGTGTGCTACCATGCATTTTCTTGTGCATATGTGACGAAGAAACTTGAACATGGTAGCACTTGCGTGCCTTTTCGATTTCTGATGAAATGGAATGGTACTGTACAAATTTGCACTTCTGTGCCCGGATGTTTGCTGAATTCTTGATAACGGGTCCATGGGATGGGAACCAGACCAGCCTGCTGGTCGAGGCATAGTCCGTCCCAACACACCCAAGAGTTTTGGCCTACACTTTCAAAACTGGGTGAACCAGAAGTATATACTCCTTTCCTAGAAGAGTTGGGCTCCTGTTAAGGATTTCTGACATTTACTTCATGTATGAACGAAACAAGAAATTGGACTTTAGTCCCTTTTATCCAAGTAGCAGAGCAGGCTTCTAAATAAATGACTAAAAAACTCTTTCACCCGAGATGTTGCGGTGATCTGACTTCTGATGAGAGCTGTACGCAAGTATAGCCAAGGGAACGACGAACCACCACTTGCTCCAGAATAGGTTGTTCGCGCCAGTCTCGATCTGTATCTGGATCATTAGCGTATGAAATTCATAAAATGTACCACATTGCTTCGAGAAACAGAGCTGGACAGCACAGTATGCGGGGATATATATTGCCTTGCTAGCTGCCAATCACAATTTGTAGTACACGATTTACTCATAGCTGAATTTACCGTGTTGCCAGCTCCGTCTAGTCTATATGTATCTGCATCGCGGAATCTAAACCCGACACTTAGCATATTCGCAGTGTGCGAAGTTCGTGTGCGTGCCAGCTGCCTATATATGATCGGCAATTATCAGCCATGCCCAGACAAATCTCCAGGCAAAGCTAGGCAACTGCGAGCCGGTCGTAGATGCATCACACGGGCGCGGCGGCCACTCCCACACATGCCGCGCCGCACGCTGCGCACAGCTAGAGCCTAGAATGCGAGACACATAGAGCTTTCGGTTCCCGATCTGTCAAGTTCCGTCTAGTCCAACTCTTTTAGGCCCAATCAGAATGGAAACGCGTCGATTTGGGCCAAGGCCGTGCGACTATGGGCTAGAATGCCAGAAGGCCCGTGCCAATGCCAAGCAGGAGTGGAAACTGGAAAGAAAGGCCGTGCGTGCCGTCAGGGACTCAGGGGTCAGGGCTATATCGAACAAGTCCAGCGGCAGCCCAATTCGTGAGCCCACGTAAGAAGAGTCCCTTCTTCCTTCGTCTCTGGCTTCCATTCAACAGAACTCACGACTCGCGCGAGTATTGGAGTTCCGATTCGTACTAGCTCCAGCCGACTGGTCCACTGAGCGCGACTGGCACTCACCAGTTGCCACCAGTACCACCACCACGAGGATCGTGGGAGAAAAGCGGCCGGCAACAAAAAGTGATCAGCCGCTGCTGTCTGCCGATGCCGGCGTGGTGCTCGTTTGCGTCGCCATCCTTCTTTGGGATGGACTTGGCGATAAGGAAGGTATCCGCACAGGCACAGCAAGACTGCAAAAGGCAGAGGTTCCCGTCCTCCACGGCCGCGCCACGTCGGTCTCGATTATCGCTGCCGATGGGCTTGGAATCTCCTGTCGGCTTCCTCATGTACAAGTGGCCCTGCTGCCGCGTCGGCCCGCTTGCACGCCGCCTGTTCGATGCATTGCCCGCGTGAGATGGTGAGGCTCCCTCGCGCTGGTCTCTTTGTCTTTGGGTTCCTCTCCGCGCTCCAACTGTCACGCTCGTCGACAGGTGATTGTTTTGACCCTGTCATGGTAGTCTTAGTCAGTTAGTCTGCTGTCTCTGCTATTACCTGCTTCTTTGTGATTTGTTAGTTTGTTCGACCGTTGGTCGTGGTGATGTGTTATATGTGTTTGTTCTTACCTGCAGATGTTGATTTCCGCAAGGTCAGGGCAGTGAATTTGGGAGGCTGGCTAGTAGTGGAGGGGTGGATCAAGCCCTCCTTGTTTGATGGCATCCCAAACGGGGACATGCTTGTAGGTTTACTGGTTATTCAGCTCATGATGTGTCCAATGCTGTGTGATGTGTTGCTTTCTTCTCATGTCAACGTTCGGTTTGTTTCAGGATGGCACACAAGTGCAGCTCAAGTCAGTGGGGCTCCAGAAGTATGTTAGTGCCAGCGATGGTGGCGGTAGTAATGTGACGGTGAATCAGGATGTCGCTTCTACTTGGGAGACGTTCAAGGTGTGGACTGTGAAATGAAAGGGAACAGAAATGCTATGCCTAATTGGAGTTTGAGATAACCAAAATTAAAGCCAGCATTTTCTATAATCTGAACCTGTCTTTTTTTCGGTGGGCACTAGTTTAACCCCTGGTGTTTCTACCAGTATACAGACATGTGAAATTTGCTTCAATTTCTTGTCAGCTGTGGAGAATTTCGACCAGTATATTTCAATTCCGCTGCTTCAACGGTCAGTTTTTAACAGCAAGTGATGGAGTTGTGATCTCAGCAACAGCAAATTCTACAGGGGACTCTGAAACATTTTACATTGAAAGGAACAATACGATGCTTCATATCAGGCTTTTAAATGGGAGCTATTTGCAGGTGTTTCTCTTTGTTTCAATACCATCCTGTTGAATCACAGCAGCTAGCCATTGTAATGTTTCTGGTTATAAATCAAAACCAGGTAGCCAAAACATTGGGAAGTTGACATATACTACATTATTCAGGTCACAAACAATAGTCAGCTTACTTCAAATCACCCTTCCCAACCAGGATGGGATGATGCTATGGCAACATTTGAAATGACAGTTGTTGCCAATAATTTACATGGAGATTACCAGCTTGCCAATGGATATGGACCTGAGCAAGCAAAGGCGGTCTTGACAGTAAGTTCTAAAATTCAGAGCTGTGTTATGTTCTTGCACTTTGAGGTGAATAATTTCTCTTTTCCTTAGTACATTCTGGTACTCATTTTTTACACAATATGCAGGAACACCGAAAGAGCTTTGTAACCGGAAGCAATTTCGCCTTTCTCTCACAAAACAGTATAAATGCAGTAAGGGTTCCAGTTGGATGGTGGATTGCATATGATCCTGACCCACCTTATCCATTTATTGGTGGGTCCCTGAATGCCCTTGATACCGCATTCTATTGGGCACAGTAGGTCTAGCCTCTAAACTATTCTTGATTGTTATTTTCACAAAGTTTCCTTTCCAAAAATTTGAGACTGCATGGAATTGGGTTCTGATTTTGAGATCAGGATTTATGGCTTGAAATGCATCATTGATCTTCATGCGGCTCCTGGTTCTCAAAATGGAATGGAGCACAGTGCTAGCAGAGATGGTTCAGTAGATTGGCCTTCAGAAGCTAACATAGAGAAAACATTGAATGTCATTAATTTTCTGGCTCAAAGGTATCCGTTCATGCCTTTTTTTGGGTTTGTAACAGGACGAAAAATTTTCTTAGTGGCTTTGAATACCTCAACTCCCATCCTTAGCTGACCTTAAAACACATTCATGATACATCAGGCATTGCGTAGAAATATACTACATTGATATGATATTTGGTTACTTTTGAATTCATCTCCTGCTTGAGGGTTGAGGCTTTGAACTATAAGAATGTTAAATCTGTTTATTTGTGAGGAAGTACACAAACCTAACCCTGTTTTATGTCTACTGAGAATTTATTCAAAATGGCATCAGTAGCAATAATCTTCATGTCACCATAGTCCTGGAAATTGATACTAACAAAGGCATGGCATTTTTACCTGCAGATATGCAGACAACCCGACGCTCCTAGGCATTGAACTATTGAATGAACCTTCTGCAGCTGCAGTTCCACTCGATACTTTAGTGTCATATTACAAATCAGGATACAAGATCATACGAAGCTATTCAGACACAGCTTATGTTATATTTTGCCAGAGGATTGGGGATGCAGACCCAATGGAGCTTTACAAAGCTTACCTGGGCCCAACTAACACAGTTGTAGACTTGCATTACTATAACCTGTTTGATCCTTATTTTGAAAAGCTTAATGCAACAGAGAACATACAATTCATTTATAAGAACAGAATGCCTCAAGTACAGACCTTGAATCGTGCAAACGGACCTCTTGTTTTTATCGGTAGGTCTGCCGACTTCTTCTGAACAGTTCTGTCTATGTAGTCTATTATCCAAATGCTAACATTCACTAAAAAGGTTTCATATAGGTAATTCATTGTCCTGCCATTTTTAATGAAAAGTGGTTTCTCACCTCCAACCATTTAGAAAAATGGTTTTCCTGTACCAGATACTAATCATTCTTCCTTCGTACATCGTAGGTATGCCCTGTGCTAATTTATTTCTCTCTTGTTACATTATTCAGGAGAGTGGGTAAATGAATGGAATGTGACAGACGCTTCACAAATCCAATATCAACTGTTTGGAAAAGCCCAATTGGAGGTCTATGATGAAGCATCCTTTGGCTGGTCTTATTGGACAATTAAATGCAACAGTGTGCACTGGGATTATGAATGGAACATAAGGAATAAGTACCTTATTGGTGAGATGTTCTTTTGTGTCACTTCTACCCTGCTGCTTTTAATATCCAGCCATTTTAATCATTGTTCACAGTAGTTACATAACTATTATTCTTCAGCAGGTCATGTTATCGTCTACTATGTTATTCTGAGCTTAGTTGCCATATATCAGTTATTCTGATGATCATCATTCATTCAGAATTTGGTCACCATATATTAGTTAACCTGATGATCATAAATTACTATGGAATATTAACGAGTAGACCTCAGATGGGTTGCAGAATCCAGTGCTATCATTGCTGTCATTTTAGAGAAAAAAAAAGGACCTGCCATCATTATTGTTGAATGTTGCTTCATGCAGCAGCAAATGCTTTCATTTAAATTCCGATACAGTGAGTTCATGTCCTCCCTTCACATGATACTTCTTTCCCTGTAGGTGGTTCGCCATTCGGAAGCCCAAACAACGTGTTGCTTGTGTCTACATGCATCATTATGTACTTTTTGTCTCTAGTGTCATGATACGAGGGCAAACTTACCAAAACAGAAGACAGCCTGATGACGCCTAGTAGAGTTAAAGGAAGATAACCCTTAGAGGCATAGAGCCTCCCTAATTTTGAGCAATTTGTTCGTTCAGAAAAGTCTATATTAAGAGAAAGAGACCCTGAGTAAACGGTTCATTCCATATTCCAAGTTGCCAGTATTCATTTTGCAAACACCGTACCTGGACCCCAGGTAAAGAAAGGCGTCTTTTGCTGGAAAAAAGCCGGTGGTCTTCTCATCCTGAACTCCTCATGCTTATCTGATATCCAATGGAAACCTCTTTACCGATGATGACATGTTTGAAATATGAGCTCTTGAATTTATCTAATTTGCGTCGCGTTGCCTGCTTGAGCCAACAGCTTTTGCTTTCATTTTGATGTTGCGTACGTGTACGGCACTAGCCCGTTTGCTTGTTCCTCCGTGCAACCGCTCACGCCTATGATCTCTGACGCGATTGATTTGTATTGCCACACATCTAGAAGGGATGGATTTTCGTCCTGGGCTCAGCGCTCACAAGTCATGGCAAGTTGAAAAGCCACGTATTTTCTTCTTCTCAAAACGTATACGCCGATGGCAACATCCCTTTGGTATTTGCCGAAGACATTGATGAGCGCTGCAAGTGTGTTAGGTGCTTCGCCTCTCTTTACGTGACAGTAAGTATCCACCAAAACCCTGTGCTCATAGTCAACGGATTTACACCCGTAGTTACCGTTGCCATCACGGTGCCGACACGTACGTGCGTGCCAGGTTTCCGTGCGCCTGGCACCACGAGATTATGATTATCCCTCCCATCTTTTCACTTGCTCATTCATTCAAGCTGCCAGAAGTACCCAAGCACCCCCACACGGGCCTCACGATCTCCATCCGACGGCAGCGGACTTTACCAGCCGTCGCCGGAAAAATCCAAAGCCATGCGGATCCGGCCATATGGTAGCTGCCGGGTTTGACTAGCCGCGCATGGGTTGGACCCCCGGAAAAAGGATAGTTTGCGTCGCCGTCCTTGGCTGCTCACGCAAAGGTCGTTTGGTCCGGACATTACCGGCGACTCGTCGATCATTAGTCTACTTAATTGACCGTTCAATTCAATTCTGCTATGCTCCGCCTACCGCGATTTGTACATTTTAAAAGGGACCAACGATAGTTTGGAGGAAACTGGTCCGTAGTTTGCGACGAAGTAGTACAGCGCCCAAATCTAAGTTTAAAAATGACTCGAGTAAAGGCGAGCGAAGCTCAGTTCAGCCCGATCTGCCTACCGCGATAGAGAGAGGAGAAGCATTCATCAGTGTAGCACGGGAAACATAACGAAAGAAAAGATGCGTCGAACAATTCGCATGCCTGCAGCTGCAGCTCGCATGATCCACGCGCAGTCCGGCTCGCGATGCTTCGTTGCGCAGATCAAAGTGCAGGCAGAATCGCAACGCAAAGCCGGCGGCAGGGGCGAGATCAGGCTCAGGTGGATCAACAAAGCACCAGATTCTTCGCCCACCCTCCCCTCGCGCCCTGCCTGATCGCACCAACCAACATTGTTTATGACATACAAATCGTAGTACTACCAAACAAGCGACGAAAAAAAAAACCCAGCGTTCTGCAGGCTGCAAGCGTGCGGAGACGCTTGTTTTTCGCGTGTTTTCGCGTGGATTTTATTAACAATTTATTCTTGGCCGTGCCGCTGCTAGTTCGGACTTCGGACCCACGACATGGCCTCTGTTGCCGCGCGCGCCGTTTTATCTCGTTCCCCCCTCCCCGATCGACCAAACCGCAAACCTATGAACGGGCGCCACTCCACTCTGCTTCATCGCCTCGATTAATACTCCCACCGAAAAAGTGGACAAGAGTAGAGAGACCACCACCCTCTCCTGCTGACCCCCATCCATCTCCATGGGCCACAGCAATGGCTGCCGGCTCCTGCTCCTCGTCGCCGTGGCCCTCGCCGGCGAGGCCGTTGATCCCGTCGCGGGGCAGCAGGACGACACGCCGAAGGGGCCGGGGCCCAGCTACTTCGACACCAAGAACTTCAACCCGAGCATGGCGATCGTGCTGGTGGTGCTCATCACCGCCTTCTTCCTGCTGGGCTTCTTCTCCGTCTACCTCCGCCGGTGCGCGGGCCCGCCGCTGGGCGGGCCCGACGAGTACCCTGCCGCGCGGCGGGCGGGCCTCGGCGGGATCGCGTCGAGGCGGGCGCGCGGGCTCGACCGGGCCGTGCTGGACTCGTTCCCCACCATGGCCTACGCCGACGTGAAGGCCCACCACAAGGGCGGCAGCGGCGGCGGCGCGCTCGAGTGCGCCGTCTGCCTCAGCGAGTTCGACGACGGCGACACGCTCCGCCTCCTCCTCCCCGCCTGCGCCCACGCCTTCCACGCCGACTGCATCGACGCCTGGCTCGCGTCCCACGTCACCTGCCCCGTCTGCCGCGCCGTCCTCCTCCCCGGCGCTCATCACGACGCCCCTGCATCACCTGCTCCGGCCAGCCACACGCCGCCGCAGCAGCCGGCGTCACCGGAGCCGCAGGTGACGGTGGGCGTCGTCATCGTTCCGGCGGCCGAGGAGACGGAGGAGGAGAGGGTCAGGAGGGAGGAGGAGGCCGCCGAGCTGATGCGGATCGGCAGCGTGAAGCGCGCGCTGCGGAGCAAGTCGGGCCGGCGGCCCGGCCCGGCGGCCCACTTCCCGCGCTCGCACACCACGGGGCACTCGCTCGCCGCCGACGCCGACGCCGAGCGGTACACGCTGAGGCTGCCGGAGCACGTGCTCCAGGAGGCCGTCACGGCGAGCAACCTCCGGCGGTCGGCCAGCGTGCAGGCGTCGTCGTCGTCGTCGTTCTGGACGCGCCGGTCCGGGAGGAGCGTCCGGCTGGGCCAGTCCGGACGGTGGCCCAACATGTCGGTCCTGGTGCGCACGCTCTCCGCGAGGCTGCCGGCGTGGGGCTCAACGAGGCGTGGCGAGGCCGACGCGAAGGTCGCCGGTGACGGCGGGGGGTGCCCAGCTGGAGGCCGCGTTTGACGTGGCCTTTTGTGCGTTAGGTCCAAGCGCGCTGAGAGTACCGCAGAACAGTGAAAGTAGGAACGTGTCCCGTGTCCTTGTCGTCGCCGTTAATCCCACACTTTTCGGAGGCAAATTTAAAGGGAGTGTGTACATAAATTTTACTGTTTGTTACAAAAAAGAGAGAGATCCTCCATTCATTTGCTTCTTTACAATAGGGAGGTGCCAAATTCATGTGGAGAGTATCTCAAAAAAGATAAATCAGTTTTGTATCTAGTGTTAATATTAGCTTGAGTATAAAACTAAAAGTTCTTTCTCCAATGTATGTACCAAATCATTTTTTTTCCCTATCTTGGAGCCGAGGCATCAAAAGAGTATACGGGATAGTGTGTAATCACATTATGTTTTTCACGCCGGATAGCCCAAGTGTTACTGGCACAAAAACTCTATTTCTCCTTATCAATATATAAGCCGATATAGTCCGATCTTTCAAAATAAAAAGAGTATGCCCGACTTATCATCCATGATTCACCTTGTGAAATGGAAGAAGAGAACTATTCCAAAGCTACTCGTGAGCTTAGTCGTGGTTTGATAGCAAGCACACATCGAGATTCTCCGTCTTAGAGCTAGGAGTTAGGCTTAAATCCCTCGAATATATGGGCTCATGGATATAAGTTGTGCATTTTGATAACCTCGTATACTAAAGACTAAAGAGAAACTATTTTGTTGTCTCAATCTTCTCTTATATATAGTTCCAATAGTGGCCCCGTTTTCTAACACATCGTTGCTATAGCAGTTTCATGTTACTGGTCCATGCAAACATTTAGACAGCAACTACTCCACAGCAGGCACCAATCAACTTGTTGACAACATTTAAATTTGGATTAAAGGCAGTACCGTAGCTGATGGATACACGGTGTGAAACTAGTACAAGGGTGTTCCTTTAATTTCCAAGCACGTGTTGGCCACATATTCCTCGATAATGTTTTCTTTTTGAGGCAACTATTCCTTGATAATGTTCAATTAGGATTACGTTAATTTGACTTAACAGACACACGTCGTTTTTTCCTTGTGAACACATCGTAATTGTGATGCATCCCATCTATTCCTCCACATAATCGAACAAGCTTTCATTTTCACCCATCCTTGAGCAATAATGGTACAAGAAAGTGAAGGGTTCTTTATCTTGACCTTTTAAGGCTTTAGACGCCTCAATATTTTTACTTGTTCATGCTTGTGTGTAAAGGGATGAGATTGTTGTTATCTCCTTTAGGAACCTTCTGCCTATGATTGTTCATGACCATTCTATGAACTAGCTACTACCTTATATAAACTCAAACTCTTTGAATTAGGAACAGGATAGGATGTTGTGGAAATGGAATAGTAATGGGCAATTAAATCTATATATGGGCACCTTACTAAAAATGATACTGGAATTTATAGCAAGCATATTTGGAAGCCAAAGATCCCTACCAAAATCAAAATCATTACGTGGCTTGTTGAAAATAAGGCTATCTTAACCAAAGAGAACATGGTGAAAAAGAATTGGTACGAAGATCATGCATGCTATTTCTGTGATCAACATGAATCTGCTTTTTAACTGTCCCATTTCAGAAGTGGTGTAGGGAGTAGTGGCTTGTTGCGCTAGTGTGGCAACGAGACCTAAAAATTATGAGCAGTTTTGGTCATGGATTAACCAGGTGCTACCAGCTGCTGGCAAGGAGTTCTACATGGTTGGTCTTGCAGCAATTAATTTGTGGGCAACATGGAAGGCGTTGAACGAAGCGTGCTTTGATAAAGTCATGATGAAGCATCTTTGTGACATCATTTTCTGTGTGAGCATCATATATGCGTTACTGGGCAGTTTATACCCGGAGGAGATGAAATTTGTACTAGCGGCTGGAGCTGAGTTGATGTTCAAGTCTTCTATGAGGCTGGCGCATAAGCAACGGAGGCCACAACGTCAACTGGAGATTACGGCGACAGAAGATGACAAGGAAGAGGAAGGCCACGAGGAAGCTGGAAGTTGAATCAAGCGGTCTGGTCTATTAAGTTGTAGCGTCTTTGTCACTTAAATTCTGCTATCTTAGAACAATGGACATTATAGGGTAGTAAAACTCCCATCCAATCGCAGTAATTCAGAACAATTTTCTCGTTAGGCGTAGGATGTTCTCTTCTTTTGGTATCCCAAACTGATGTAAACAGACCCTGTCTTGTGTGACATGGAGGTGGGGAAAATCTTGATTCAGAAAAAGAGTTGAGATTGAACCATACTCGATGTGTATAAGATTGCACCATACTTTGCATGTATTTTTTGAAATCCAATATTTGGAACAACCATATCCATATGTTAGTTCACTACACGAAATATGACCTTTTGCAACAATTACAAAGTGATATTTGATTAAAACATCGTAGAACAATCCATATTACAATGTTTCATTCAATTTAGCAACAAGGATTTCAAGTGTGTCGTTAAAATCTTATAGAAATCATTGCAAACTAAATCAAGGTCACATTATGATGAATGATTGTATGTCGCAAGAGAGAATATAAAATGCATTGGGAGTGTAAATATTAAAAGTAGTACCACAAGCAATCCAATAGTAATGAAACAAAAGTGCTTCTTTGATTGTAAATATAAGTTCATTTGGACTTGGAAACAAAAATTAAGAGATGAGAAATTACTCCCATCAATTATCTCTATAGACAAGTGAATGGCAAAGTCAATTGTACTGACTGCAGTAGTGATTCAAACAAGGGAACATTTACGGAAAAGGCGTGCACGTACGTCCTTGGTTAAGTTTTTTTTTATTTTGTGAAATAGTAACTTTGGCCTTGATTTCTTCCAAAATCATTATTTGTTTTGATTGGACTATTTCTGGACGTGCTTGTTCGCGGTGGCTCAGCAGTCTAAACCGTAGTTGCTTAAAGGCCAGCATAGCAAAAACATGGGCTAACATCTACTGGCAACTGGATATCGTTTCAGGCCCTACCCATTAATTAGAGGTTTGAAGTGTTGGTCAGCCCAGAAGAGAGCCTGATCATTGTATTAAAGTCCAAGTCCATGTGATTTTAGTACTAGGTAGGTATCCAAAATGGTCAGCTGTCAGTCCCTCTCCCATCTTCAGAAAATACCCAGCTCAAGAAAAACAAAAGTTTCAGAAAACACCAACAATCTGCTGAGACTGAGAGCGTGGTCCCCTTATCATATGTCATTCATGCGCACCACAGCACCGGGTGCGAGTGTGCGACTACCACGGCTTGTCCTGCAGCAAACTCCAGCACGACAAGTCGGCAACCACACATTTGGCCGCTACCTGCGATGGCGACTCGCGCATTCCACGCACTTGGCTCTGTCCCGTGTTCCTCCACTGCGCAGTCATGGTCATCGTGGCCACAGCTTCTCCGGCGCCTCACTCCCCACCCAAGCACACTAACGGCGAGCACAACTGCCACCCTTCCGTGCTCTCCACAGGCGGGAACGACGACGGCGGCAGCATCCCCGTCGTTGATTTTAGCATCCTCATCAACGGCACGGCCGATCAACGGTCGCAGGCCGTCCGGGACCTCGGCCGGGCGTGCGAGGATTGGGGCTTCTTCATGGTTGGTACATACCACCCTGTCTCCTCTGCTGTGATGCACCACGTACTCTTCTTCTTGAAACCCATAGCAGTAAACGCTTCGATCTGGCACGCGAAGGTGATCAACCATGGAGTGCCCGAGGATCTCAAAGAGTCGATGGTCGAGGCGTGCAAGGAACTGTTCAGTTTACCGGACGAGGATAAGGCTGAGCACCTGGAAACCGAACCGATGGCTCCGATTCGCATCGGGTCAGGCTTCTACTCCGTCGTCGACGGCGCGCGGTACTGGCGGAACTACCTGAAGATGTTCGCGCACCCTGAGCTGCACTGCCCTGAAACGCCTGCAAAATTAAGGTACAACGCCGTTCACTTGTGTTGGTTCGATAGATCCACTGGCATGGTGCAATTGCCAAGATTTTTTTTTTATTCGTGTCGTGGTGGTCAGGGACGTCGCTGCAGAGTATTCGGTGAAGTCGAGGGCCCTGCTGCTGCAGCTGGCGAAGGCGATCTCTGAGAGCCTGGGCCTCGACGGCGGCCGCATTTCGGAGGCACTGAACCTCGACGCCTGCTTCCAGATCCTCGTCGGAAACCACTACCCGGCGTACACCGGCCCGGGCGATCTGGGCGTGGGGCTGCCCGCGCACTCGGACCACGGCCTCCTCACCCTGCTCTTCCAGGACGGCGGCGTCGACGGGCTCCAGGTCGAGCACGACGGCGAATGGCACCTCGCCAAGCCCCTTCCCGGCGCGTTCTTCGTCATCGCCGGTGACCAGCTGGAGGTAAATTAGTAACCGGACAACCATATACACATCGTCGCAGTTTCCTTCATGAGATTCTAAAGGGTGTAAGATGTACGCGGGCGTGTGCAGATCGTGAGCAACGGGAGGTACAAGGCCGCGATCCACCACGCGGTGGTCGGCGGCGGCGAGCAGGAGAGGATGTCGTTCGTGAGCATGGTCTCGCCGAGCATGGACACCGTCGTCGAGCCGGTCCCGGAGCTGGCGCGGGAAGGCCGCGGAATGGAGTTCCGGGGCGTCAGGTACAGGGATTACATGGCGTACCAGCAGAGCAACAAGCTCGAAGCGAAAGAAGCGTTGAGCATTGCGCGAGTGGAGTGCGCCACACCACCGACCGTGTCGAACAGGTTAACTGACGATGGTGAGCCGGCACTATCGAGTCACTGATGATCTTAGCGTCGACAGCAGTTCCTTGTGACAAATAGAAGAAAACACAATAATTTCATAATGAACTAGACGAATAAACTGAATAAAGATTGTTACAAAAATGCACTTGACAATACAAGTACAACCATCGCATGCCTACAAAAAAAAAAGTAATGGTTTGCCAAAGGTTTGGCATTCACTTCAAAAATGGTAGCGACTGTCAAAAATGAATTAAATAAAGTAAAGGTCTCGACGGAAACCATGTCGCTTTGAAGTATTTGCATCCTACTGTTAACAATTGCAAATAAGAAAAAAGAGTATCGAAGAACTTCATTTGGAGTAATTCAGGAATATTAAAGTATTTGCATCACTTTAGAGAGTTCCATGTCAAAGGAAAAAGTTGTTTCAACAAAGCATTACATGAAAACCCTTTTTGTTAACATAAATTTCTGTAGGAAAAGCAAAGTAATACAGGTTGATCACTCGACAAGGCCAAGAAGTCGATAAGTGGCAAGTATTCACCAGGAATTGTATTACATGGCACATAAAAATATCTGATACTAATAATCACGTTACATATATTTTGCCTGCTATTGCTTCAACTATGATCACCGTAAAACCTTAAAAGCAAACAATCAAACTCAGACTAACATACATCAAACTAGGAAAGCAGACCTCATATAAGGATACATGATTTTTTGAACTTGAATTCGTGTTTCAAATTTCAATAAGATCCATCACGTCCTTTTCTCATAACTGACAAGCTCATCATGAAGATTTGTCGCAACAAAAAGAAAAAAATATTTATGCACAAGACAACAAATGTTATCTTGAATATAGGAACTTTGAATCTAACGCATAGTACTTATTGCATGGAAAAACAAGTCTTACTCAATAATGGCAGACATATTATTATCAGGAATAAAGAAAATACGAGTGTAATTTCTGTTAAAGCATTTAGGTGCTCAGCCTCAACAAATACAGAGCATGTGAAAATATTACCTCACAGGATCACAACTTTATTGTTGTCCCTTCAACATTTTTTTGTGGAAACATTCTGATTAATTAACAATTAAAGCAGCCCAGAGGGTGATTCGAAATACTTTCCTCAGTGTAGATGTTCCATATTATATTGGAATCAAAAGCTCCTTCGGGTTTTACAATTCACTCCATTTCTCTTATTAGCATGCCATCAACAGACTACTAGGCCTGGTGGCTGGTGCTATCATGAGACTAAGGAGGAACCATGAACATGTAGCAATTTCAACATGCTACAGATTACATGCTAAAGATAACTTTAACGATCTGCAAATTCTAAATAACTCTAATACGGCATTACCCCACCAAAAAGAACAAAACACAAAGTGTCAAGGGCTCATATTTTACCCATTCTAGTTTTTTTCAACATGGGCTCAAATTGTTACATACCAACGAAGTAGACCACACCATGGTGTAGGGGTTAGCCCAGCCACGAGTTTTCGTGTAAAAGATATTTTCCAGATTCGATGATTCCAGGCTGAAGGATAGGCACCAATAAGGTATAAATGCACTTGACAATTCAATCACTAGATGCCCAGAAAATAAAAATTCAATGAAATGGTTTGCCAAAGCTTTGGCATTCATCTCAAAATGGTAGGGACTGCCAAAAGTGAGATAAATAAACTAAAGGTCTTGATCGAAACATCATGGTCTTAAGTATTTGCATCCTAATGCTAACAATAGCAAAAAGGGAGTATTAAAAAACTTAAACTTGGAGAGTTCCATGCCAACGGCAATTGTTGTTTTGACAAAGCATCACATGAAAACACTTTTTGTTAAAGTGAAATTCAGTAGGGAAAGTAAAATAGTGCAGGTCACATAACTTATTTAATATGACAACTCACCACTAGGTGTGTCCGAGGAATTATTTAACATGACTATTGACCTGGCCAACATGCCGATAATTAGCATTGATTCACCATGAAATGTTCTAGATAGCACAATTTTTCTGATGCTAATAGTCATGTTACATATATCTTACATGCTATTGCCTTATTATGATCACCATAAAATGATAAAACCTTAAAGGCACACGATTGAAATCAGATGAACACAGATTGAACTTGGAAGGCAAACCTCATGCTGGACATGTATACTCAACAAAGGATAGAAGAATTTTAACTTGAATTCATGTTTTAATAAGATGCATCATACCCTTTTCACATTATTGACAAGCTGGCCGTTTGCAACAAAAAGAAAAAGAAAAAAAATTGTGCCCAAGACAACAGCAACATCTTGAATATAGGAATCTTGGATCTAACTGACCTTAGTTCTTAGTATAATTGAAAGAAAAAACAAGTCTTACTCAATAATGGCAGCCATAGTATTGTCAGGAATAAAGAAACACAAGTGTAATTTCTGTTAAAGCATTTAGGGGCTCAGTCTCAACAAATGCAGAGCATCTGGAACAATTACCTTGCAGGATTATACGATTTTATTGTTGTTCCTTCAACAGAACACATTTTTTGTTTGCCGAAACTTTGAGACTCATTCGAAATGAAAGCAGCCCAGAGGGTGATTCAAAATACTTTGCTCAGTGTAGATGTTCCATGTTATTAAAATCTCCTTTGAATTTTACACTTCATTCTATTTCTCTTATCAGCATGCCATGAAGAGACTACTAGGCCTGATGCTATCATAAGACTAAGAACGAACAATGTAGCAATTTCAAGATGCAGAGAGTGGACTGTGCTCAAGATTACATGCTGAAGATAACGAACTACAAATTCTAAACAGCACTGATACGACATTACTTGATAAAAAGAACAAAACACAAAAGTCTCAAGGGCTCAAATTTTAGTGCTTCTAGTTTTTTCATCATGCTCATGTGTTGTCATGATCAATTCCACGCTTCAACAAACTCCTCAGTGTCAAGGGCTCAAATTGTTACATACCAATGAAGAAGGCCACGCCATGGTGTAGGGGTGGAGCCAGCCACAAGTATTTGTGTAAAAGATCTTTTCCAGCTTCGATGATTCCATGCTGAAGGATAGGTACCAACAAGGTAAATTTTCACCTATAAATGTCTCAAAGGTTGACAGGTACACAGTGCCATCAAGAATCCCCAGCACTTTGAGCAAGCCATGAAACTCTCGTGAGCCCTCGGTAGCCTGAAGAACCACTTCATCTAAAGGGAAAATATTATGGAGCATCCACTTTGTCTCAATGCCACTTACAGCATCTACTTTCCGGAACCAGACCAGCAATGTGAATTCAAGTGCGGCAACGATGCAGAGCTTTCCATCCTTGGTGCCCCCAACACTGTAGAGGTGGCCTTGCCCCATCAAAAACTCTGGCAGATCGATGCAGGAGAACTGCCAAGTCGAGGTGTCCAGCACCACGATGTAGGGATGTTTCGTGTGCGGCCAGCATATGAGCCTATTCGCATGTGTGCCTTTGAGCAGCCAGTACTTGCCGCTCGCCGGCTGCCCCGGCATCGGCTCTGACCAGGGGAGAATTTGCCATTCCTTGGTGGACACCGAGAAGACGGCGACGCGCGCCCGCGACTTGTCGTGGCAGAAGTAGACGACGCGGAACGACGACGCGGAGGGGGCCTCACCTACGGGAGGAAGCAAGAGGTACTCCATGTTGATGAACTTGCCACGGCGTCCGTGGGAGATCTTCTCGGGTAGCGTCGGGACGACGTCCAGGGCCCTGGTGAGCGGATCATAGACGGCGATCTTCTCGGGCTCGGTTATTAAGTTGAGGAGGAGGAGGCGGCCGCTGCTGCAATCATAGATCCGCCATCCGGGGAAGGCGTCGTCGGGGGCGGGGACGCGGGTGAGGAACACGTCAGCGCCGCGGACGGCGGCGGCCAGGTCCGGGTCGGAGTGGCGGCGGACGGGCGTGAAGCAGGA
The DNA here is from genome assembly GCA_032690845.1 of Eleusine coracana subsp. coracana. Taxonomy (NCBI): domain Eukaryota; kingdom Viridiplantae; phylum Streptophyta; class Magnoliopsida; order Poales; family Poaceae; genus Eleusine; species Eleusine coracana. The sequence continues at coordinate 58,738,781 of CM064432.1, read as the reverse complement.
GATCCTGGTGATGTCGTTGCCGAAGAACCCTAGGAGAGGAGGTGGGTGCAGCTCGCGGAAGCGGCGGCGGAAGGCGGGGGAGGAGCGGACGGCGGCGAGGAAGGGGCGGCAGGAGAGGGCGGCGCGGACGAGGGACGGGAGCGACGGGTGGCGGAGGAAGATGTCGCGGAGGAGGTCGTCGGTGAGGGCGAATATCGTGGTGGGTTCCGGTGGTGACCGGGGTTTCGCCGGCGGCGACTGGGAGTGGGAGGCCATGGAGATACGCCGAAGGGAATATGAAGAATGGGTTTTTCCACGAAGGAAAACTGTGCGTACCCTCACCAGCCATCTGACGGACTGGGCTGGGTCATTGGAGGTCCGTTCGGTCCTTCTCAAGTTGGAGAGTGGGCTTGGACTGCTTTAGGCCGATGTGTAGCTTGGACCTGTGTATAGGCCGACGTGTAGCTTGGACAGTTGGACCTATGTTTGGGCTGTTGCGTCGTCGTATTTGCTCACTTGCACATGGGCCGTCCAGCATCACAGACAGTTTAAACAGTGGTAGGAGTGCGTAGTCTGAAAATGCACTCAGTAGTTGAATTCTAAAACTTGTGCTAAAAAAAAAGAGTTGAATTCTAAAACTTCATTGAAAAATTCATTTTTAATGCTACAGTTAAATGAATCATAAATAAACACCCTGCGGCTCCTCTGATGGTACTGAGATCTTTTCTGTTTTTGCGAGTTGTTGGTACTGAGAACTGAGATCATGTTGGCAGCGTTGCAATGTGACTATCTTCAGAAACTTTACGTCAGCCTCCCAATGTAGTTCGGTCGAAAGATCTGGAGCTCCAAGCCGTGTATGTACAGACTGCAGAAAACATGTCAATTGCTCCTTCTGGATTCAGTACTTTTTCCCCTGAACCCGTATAGGTAAGAAGACACAACTTCATTTTGAGCTCGCCCATATCCGCATTCGTGTACTGGCTTTCTTAGCCTGTAAAATCAAGCAAGCAGTGAATTCAAATCTCCAAGGAAAGGCACAAGTCCATTTTTCGCCAATAAAAAGATTGAATGGACAGAAAAAGAATATAAGCAAAGAAGATAAGATGCTAATTTACTTTCTTTTTTTAAAAAAAAAGATGCAAACCTCTTCATCCCAATCGCACCGGGCAGTGAGGTAGGCCAGTATCAGCGTCTGGACGGCGGTCCCGCCAATCAACCCTGACCAGATTCCCTGCAATCCAGGCATAAAGTGTAAATCTCAGTTCAAAGTGCTTAAAACTTTCAGGAAACTGCTCTACTGTAAAAATGCAGTGTGTTTGGAGCATTACCCCAACTCCGAAGCGCAGTGGCCAACCGAGCAACACACCGAGTGGAACTCCGACCAAGTAGTAGCTTCCGACGTTCACGTAGGCCACCACCGCTTGCCACCCTGAGCCGACGGCCACCCCTGTAACGACGACAGTTACGATGCAGAGCCGAGATTAGTGTTACTACTATGGAACCACATTAACATTAAGCATGTCTCGGAGAGGCAGGAAAGAGGGTCAGGCTCAGCGCGGGCTTATTACCTGAGAGAACGGGCTGCACACTGTTGAAGAGGACGATGAAGGCGAGCAGCACCGAGAGCTTGTGCACGGCGTCGAGCACGACCTTGCTCGACGTGAAGAGGAGCGCGAAGTGGTCGTTGAAGTAGAGGATGAGGCACCAGAAGATGAAGCCGAGCACGATCGAGGTGGTGATGGACACGACGATGGCGAAGCGCGCACCTTTGCCTCTCCCGGCGCCGAGCTCGTTCGCCACGCGCACGCTGCCATTTTAGAAGAAGGATGGCTGGTTAGTGCTAATTGATCGCCTGGTTTGGCAGAGCCATCAGCCATGTCTAGAGTATGCGTACCCTGTTGCAGCCAGGAAGCCTAAAGGAACCATCAGTTCCCATCCGTTTATCGTCAGGCTACATTTGGAACAACTGGTCAGTGCACTGAAATTTACATGGAAAAAACTCAATTGGATCTGAACGGGAAATTCAAGAAACAGTTACTACCATATGGAGAGTGCGTCCACAGCAATTTCAGCGTTCTGCAGGTACCCTGTAAGCAACACCAACACTTTGTAGTACCAGTTCTCCAAGCTGCAGACGGATGAACACATCATGATGTCAGTGGTACGAAAACTTTGGTACAACAAACATTACTAAATCTACATCACCGAACACGATTACACGACCTACCAGAGCATCACTCCGGAAGCAGAGGAAAGCTTGATAAACTCCCAGAAATCAGCAAAGGCCTCCGTGGAGAACCCCTTCCACGTCATCGGACACCCGCCGCCGACAACGTAGAAGAACTGGCCCAGCACGACGAGCCACCACGACAAGTCAGCAGCCGCGACAGCCCCAACGATCCCCATCTTGAAATGGTGCACGAGCAGGTAGGTGACGACGAGGTGGATGATGAGCGTGAAGCCCGCGGTGACCGCGGTGACCCAGTTCTTGAGCTGGCTCTGCAGGTACCGGGTGAGCGGGACCAGCATCGCCACCGCGAAGTGCTGCGGGAGCAGCCACACGCTCATCTTGCCGGCGAGCCGGGCAAGGTCGGGTGACTGCCCGATCAGCAGAAGCAGGTCCTCCATGAGGATGTAGGTCGGCGTCAGCGCCGTGGCGAAGAGGAGCAGCGCGATCCATGAGCGCTGCAGGTAGACGCCGAGCATGTGGTACTTCTTGGCGCCGAAAGCTTGCCCGCACAGAGTCTCCAGCGCGCTCGCCATGCCCAGCTGCATCAAAATCAACCGTGTATTCATATTTGCTACTTGCAATTTTCATGTTGGGGTAGTTTTCATCAGGAGATTGAAATTTTACTTTGTATGTTACAATCTGTATATTTATTTGTTTTACTGGTTATTCACGGATACTGCAACATCGACAAAAAAAATAGAGAAAATTCAGGAGGTTGAAATATAGCATCTCACGCCGTGATTATCCGAAACTTATGTTCGACTGACCGATTACAAACAGTTTTCAAACAAATTTCTGACTTGTCTGTTAAAAAAAATGTGTGGTCGCCAACTGTGCAATCAATTTCTACATACTCCATCTGACGCATTTTTTTTTTTTTTGAAAATTCCTCATTTTTAAACCCTCCCAACTAACCCCACTCAGGCCAGTAATAGCTGGGGTCGGCGATGACCTCGAGGCACAAGGAAACAAGCAGACAGCGCCAAGGCCAGGCAGTCACTCTCACACTCACACATGGAGTAATAAGAAAAAAACTAGCAGGATTGACATCGATCGATCGCAGGCGCGATCGACAAGAGCACAGCTCCTCATTCTTCATCCAGACATAAACAAAAGCATAAAGAAAGCAACTTGTGTCGTCGGCTTTGGCAGTACGTAATGTACTCCATGTCCAGATTGGATTCATTTGCGTCTGCACACTATAAAACAGCATGTAAATTTCCTGCGCAGCAATCAAATCATCCAGACAAAAATACAGCTCCGGAAACGACATAGATCTTATCTTCGCCGTGCACGCACCCTTAAAAATAAAATAGTATAACGACTAGAAAGTTTGTTTGTTGAGAACGCGATGATAGGATTAGAATTAGACTCAACGACGTCGAGAAACACAGCTCGCTCTAATCGTGAACGGCTACGATGAACCTGTAATGTCCTTAATTTTCAGCTCAGCTCTGATCCACTACCGCATGATCGCACACAAAAGCTAAACAGAGCAAATGCTTGCGACGCGACTGTAGTTAAGAACAGAAGTAAGTAAGCAAAAACCCGTACCAAGAACCCGAAGTTGAAGCCGGCGACAACGGTGGCGGCGATGGAGAAGGCGGCGAGCTCGAGGTCGCCGAGGTGGCCGATGAATGCCTGCGAGACGACGTTGATCCCGTACAGCGCGATGCGCTGGAAGATGGCGGGCCCCACGATGCGCCACAGCTTCTTCGACTCCACCCACCACTCCAACGCCACCTTCTTCGCGCCGGAGTTCCTCTTCGCCAGTACCCCGTCGCCGCCGCGCGGCTGCAGCTGCAGCAGCGGCGTGGCGGCCTCCGCATCCTGCATCGCGTCAATACAGTCGCCACGTACGCGTGCACCCCGGTTTTGGTTGCGAATGGTGTGCGGGCAAGCGATTGGTTACTTTGCATATGTAGTTATGTTGTGTCATGTGTCGGAGAATAAACAAATGTAGAGTGATGACATAACGGGTCTTAAGGAGGATACAAAAGTGGGCTTCAAGGATCCTCAGCCGTCGAACGGTATAGCAGGACGAGTCACGGATGACCTATCATCGACCTGGATGTGTCCAACTTTAATTAAAAAAAAGGTCTATAACTTGGACTTGCTACAACACACAGTATTTTTTTATGGACTTGCTCACTGCACGTTAAACTTGTCACCAATTTGCTAGAACACACGGTTAATTTCTGCTTTTTTGTTACATGATACCATATGCCATACAATATTGTTTCCTCTAAACTCGGTGAGAGAAAACTTTCTATATGAAATACTAGTATGTTAAGAACCTGTTTGTTTCAGCTTATTTGTAGCTAGATTATTTAATCTATACCAAATAATCTGAGAGGATACACAAACATACCAGTTTATTAAATCAGATTAAATAATCTAAGGACTGGATTATCATAATCCAATAAACCCCTCAAGAGGTGTTTTTTTTAGCTTATTTGGTAAAACATCAACTACCCTTATCATTTTGAAGGAAATTACCCACTTATACCATCGGATATTATTATCTTCATAGAAACCAAGGATATTATTGTCTTTTTCCTATCTATAACCAATAATCTGAACAACAATAAGCTGGATAAACAAATAGTCCTCCTAGATTAGTTAATCTAAATTATATAATTGAGATTAAATAATCTAGTACCAATAATCTAGATTAAATAATCCGCTTGGAAAACAAACAGTCCCTAATTTTGATACAATGTCAACAATCATTTTTTACATTAAAAAAACAGTATTACAAGCAAAAATGGTTTTTACAAGCTCAAAGGATAAAATTGTCTTTTCATTAACTCTCTCTCGCCTCAAATACTCGGAAAATAATATTATTTGGCCAGCGGTGTCATGTGGTAAAGAGTCATAAATTTACAATGTAATCTAACAATTTGTGATAAGTTTAGTGTGAAATGATCAATTCCACAAAATCCCACAGCAATTTTGCCTTTACAATAATACTACTCCCTCTGTTTTTTAGTTATTGTCACTTGGTCAATAATTTAGTTTAATTTTAAACTAAGTTTGTTGTTCTATCTAACGATATCAATTTGAGAAGGGAGTACATTTTTCATATATATTGGTGGTAAAACATTTTCTTGAACTCTCTTTGGCATGAATTGTTGGACTTCAAACGGACATGCAGATGGAAACGTTGCATTTAATCAAACAAGGAAACAACAGCAAATGGACCTTCTCACTCGGTCAATACCCAATGTAAGTACAGAAGAACCGAGAATACAAACAGTAATGCGGGTACTGAAAATGGATAAAAGTGCTGAGGGGAAAAGGGAAAATAATGCTCTAGTGGAGACTGGAGAAGGAGCATCCATCATGCAGGATCAATGCAAATTGATTTTTGAAGTATCAGGTGCTGCAGGCTGTGGCCAATAACCAGGGAACCTATAAAAAAGATATAGGATGGAAGAATAATTTGACTCCTATATCAGGGAAAAAAAGACAAAAAAGTTATCCCTTCTTGTTAAGCAAGAACAATAATTAAGCTAATGATGCATCTAAATGTAGTATGAGCTATACTTGGATATTACTATACTAGCCACGTAAAGCTGTGGGCCAACACGCTATTTTTTCTTCTTTTTTTCATAAATAGGGTAATTTTAGACTCTGATAGCGAACATGATGGCTCATTTAATTGCTTATCATATATTAAAATAATAGATATTTCGGTACAAAAGAATCACAAATATTATCTCGTCTCAGAGACTGCTGGCTCTCCAGGGTCCTGAATATTTGATAGGCAAGTATATTCTGCAGTCGACGGCAGCGTTGGAAGATTGGAGATCATGGCCGTATATACCATGCTGCGTACAGATGCTGCTTCAGGATCGTCTGGTCGTATTTTGTCTTCCTTTTTACCTGCCCAAAAGTGAGCACCATCCACTCTTCAACTGAGCTTCAGTTTTTCTCTATAGCTGAAAAACCGCACCTTCGGCATTTTCATTTTGACCTAGCCCAAATTTCCATTCTTGTACTGGCTTTTTTGGCCTGCAAAAACAAACGAGTCAAACTCAAATCTCCGAAGGAACAGATTGGCAAGACTGATCTTCAGAGAAACAAAATAATGAAGAAAGAATGCTCAGGTCCATTTTCGTGCATGAAAGAAGCAGGGAACTTCAGATGCCCACCTCTTCATCCCAGTCACATTTTACAGTGAGGTAGGCTAGTAGCAGCGTCTGGACGGCGGTTCCGCCAATCATCCCAGACCAGATTCCCTGAAATTCAGGCACGAGCGTACTGTCAAGATCAACCGACATTTTGCCGTGTGTTTGCACAGCATGGATGCCTTGTAGCTGGTTCTAGACCGCTAATCTGCGTAAGTTTCTAGCTGTGGAATATGTGCTGCGTTTAGATTATTACCCCAACCCCGAAATGAAGGGGCCAGCCCAGTATGATTCCCAAGGGGACTCCGATGAAGTAGTATGTTCCGACGTTCACGTAGGCCACCAATGCTTGCCAACCCGAACCGACGGCCACCCCTGCAGCACAACGAAACGGCAATGCCGACGCCGGTTAGAATTGGTCATGTCTCGTGATGCGCCACACACGCAAGCTATGCATCACGCGCTCGGATCCATGGATACGGGTAGTTTATTATCAGGTTCAGCATCAGAGCGGCTTGCCTGAGAGGACGGGCTGCACGCTGTTGAGGAGGATGGTGAAGGCGAGCAGCACGGACAGGTCGTGCACGGCGTCGAGAACGACCTTGCTCGTGGTGAAGATGAGCGCGATCTTGTCGTCGAAGTAGAGGATCAGGCACCAGAACACGAGGCCGATCACCACGGAGGTCGTGATGGACACGATGATGGCAAAGCGCGCGCCTTTGCCGCTCCCCGCGCCGAGCTCATTTGCCACCCTCACCCTGTTCCATTTGGACAAGATGATCTCTAGTCGTCAGTGTACTGATTTATCAGAGACGTAAATTGATCACTGTGTAACGTAAGCGTACCCAGTCGCAGCCAAGAAGCCGAACGGAATCATCAGCTCCCATCCGTTGATCGTCTGACTACAGTAGGATAAGGAAACCGGTGCAATTCACTTAGATGAGGATTCTGATTATTTGGATGGGAGGATGTCTGATGAATGCTCTTCATGATGAGTACCAAATTACCATATGGAGAGTGCGTCCACCGCGATTTCAGCGTTCTTCAGGTACCCTGTCAGCAGCACCAACAGTCTGTAGTACCAATTCTCCAAGCTGTACGCGAACAAATTAATAAATTAACGCCATGAGTTCAATTTGGAACAACACATGCTGCAATATGCTCGGTAACTTGGAACGAAATGGGACGTACCAGAGCATGACCCCGGACGCCGAGGAGAGCTTGATGAACTCCCAAAAGTCGGAGAACGCCTCCATGGAGAACCCTTTCCACGACAGCGGGCACCCGCCGCCGATGACGTAGAAGAGCTGGCCGAGCACGACGAGCCACCACGACAGGTCGGCGGCGGCGACGGCGCCGACGATGCCGAGGCCGAAGACGTGCACGAGCAGGTAGGTGACGACCACGTGCACGGCGAGCGCGGCGCCGGCGGTGACCGCGGTGACCCGGTTCTTGAGCTGGCTCTGCAGGAACCGGGTGAGCGGGAGCAGCATCGCCATGGCGAAGTGCTGCGGGAGAAGCCAGATGCTCATCTGCCCCGCGAGCCGCGACAGCTCCGGGGACTGCCCGATCACAAGCAGCAGCTCCTCCATGAAGATGTAGGTCGGCGTCAGCGCGGCGGCGAAGATGAGGAGCACGATCCATGAGCGTTGAAGGTACACGCCCAGCATGTGGTGCTTCTTGGCGCCGAACGCCTGCCCGCACAGCGTCTCCAGCGCGCTCGCCATGCCCAGCTGCGACGTCAAAGTTAAATTATTACCGTCATCACGTAAATTAAATTTTTTTACTGCTTGTAGCGTTATTAGCTGCGTGGTCAAATGCTACACTACTAGTATAATCTGCATGTCGTAAGCCATGACGAAATGCAGAATGATCAGAGTCGTGCCCACATTGTATGGCGTCTGTGAGCTGCTCATAGACGTTGCCGGTGACTGTCGTACGTGATGGGTGCCTCTGGACAGTAGCAGACTATGGCGTCGGCAGTATGCAAGGCAACAAGCGCACACACACAGTAGAACGGACTAATCACTAATGCAGAGGCTGACAACACTTCGTTCTAGCAATGATGAGAACAGAGTACGAATCTCTCAATTCGGGTACGCACGCGATGCTTCCCGATTTAAAGAAAGAAAAAAAAAGACAAAATGCTACTACAAGCTCCTTCCTATTGGTTCACGTTCATTTGGCACGAACCGATGCCCTATGCCTGTATTCTGGATCGGTCCTTTTCCTGACCTGTATGAAGCACATTGAACCAAAATAGTTTGTTTTGTTTTTTCCTGAAGAGAAAGAAACGCATAAAACCAAAACTGTTTCTCTTGGAGGTTAAGAGAAAAACTGTCCCTCTTGCCAGTTTATCGTCGACAGCTACTATCCACATAAAAATGGAGGGCCTGCATACAGAGATCCAGTCTCGCCATGCATGTACCTTTCATGGACAATGTAAGGTGAAAGGTACTATAGCAGATATCAGCGATTAGCTGGAGATACTATGGCAGCGACACTGAACAAACTATAATAGGAGTAATTGTCAACGACAGTGGCTGACAAAGAAAACACGCGGCTCATTCTTGTCGTACATGTGTATGCCAGTTCGAATGTCTCAGTCCATAAATTCAATTCAACTATCGCATCCGAGTTAGTAGGAAAATGGAAAGAAAACGAGCTCAAACTACTACCTCATGATCCGCGCGCATGCGAGGGAAGACGAACAGTTCAACAACCCTATCCGCACAGATAAATAATTGTGCAAAGCATGTTGGAGGATCGCCATTTGCTGCGAACTGCTAAGTGCGAACGAAAGGGAAGGGAAATGCGTGCAGTAATTGTGGGGCACTTTTGATTCTGAGTAATGTTTCAGTAAAAGGATTTCAATCAGAATGATCCGGTTCCAAGGGGCCTATATGTGTACGTATGCTTCGATGGAAATTTGTCGGTGGTGTTACCCTGTTACATCTAGCTACAGTCCCGCGTCAATTCAAATCAATCAAATGCAGAATATATGTTCCTCCCTGTCCCTGTGCTCTATAGTACAGTAACTGGTTAAGCTGTTCACGCGGACGGCTAGCATCTCCACGTTCTGTTTGCCCCGGCTGCTGACTGCCGGGATTTTGGTTTCTCAGGAGTAGCATGCCCACCGGTTGGTTAGACGTATCGGTCGAATTTTCCAGCTTGGACTATAATTTGGTCTAAATTCATTTTTTTTTTCTGATGCAAACTTCTTTCAAAAATAAAATTGAGCTAGAAATTTCCGTTGAAAACATATGAGAAAGAAATGGTGAGCACCGGTTATTTTTCCAATCAGAAAATTTTCCCCGACCCGGCCGACGAAATGTGATTCCTAGGGGCGTTGCCTAATCCGGCGGAAGCTAATTAAGCAGAAGGCACAACGCCGAGGGCGTGCGTGAACATGCATCACGAATAAGCTGGTGCTGGCAGATGTATAAGCAGTTGTGTGTGTGTGCCATACCAAGAAGCCGAAGTTGAAGCCGGCGACGACGGTGGCGGCGATGGAGAAGGCGGCGAGCTCGAGGTCGCCGATGTGGCCGATGAATGCCTGCGAGACGACGTTGATCCCGTACAGCGCGATCCGCTGGAGGATGGCCGGCCCCACGATCTGCCACAGCTTCTTCGACTCCACCAACCACTCCAGCGCCACCCGCCTCGCGCGCCCCTTCCTCGTCGTCGCCGCCGCCGATCCATCGCCGCCGCGGGGCTGCAGCAGCGGCGCCCTTGATGGCTCCTCCATGCTGCCCACACGTACTGTACCACTTACGCAGGTGCTAGAGCTAGCGCACGCACTGCTTCCTCTTTACGGGTTCTCGAGCCAAGAGCGGGGCTCGATCGTCTGTATATAGAGGCTCTGGCTCCGGGCTGGAGACGGGGCATGTACGGCGCGCGTTCTGACGCGATGTCGACGCTCTGTCATGGCGTCATTGTTCGCGCGAGGGCCAACCAAATAGGAGTAGGGAGTAGCCAAACATCTCTTTGGTGCCATCCGGGCAGGGGCCTCACGTGTCACAATGGAACAGGATTATATTGGATCGATCGGGTTAGCTGTAACAATCTATCACTTTTACCCCTCGTGCTCGTGGTCATATATATACAGCGCAGTGTGCCACCATCTCTCTGTTTGTTGGCTTGTTGCATCCAACGGCCGCCTCCTGCCTCCACGAGTGCGGCCGCCGCCGGCCACTGATGATAACCGGCGCCGGAAGCCCGGAAACACGCCAAATCTGCGCCGTTCTTCGTGTCGGGCGTGCAGCGGCCTAGCGTACGTCGCCGGGTTGGGTATGGTCTCGAGATCAGTCGCGGTGACGTGCTTTCCGGAAAAGTGAGAGGGGCCTTTTCCTTCCGCAGGTCTCGGTACCCAGACAACGTTATTAAGGACAAGAAGCGAGAGCGGCCGTGGCAGCGGCTGGGTACAGTGATCATCGAGCAAGTACAACCTATATTCTTTTTTGAGACGAAAGACGTTGCCTCTCATTAAGTAGGATGGCCGGAAAGGTCAGCCATTAGCAGGTCACTAACACACGACGGGTTTTCATGCCATACCCCCGTTCGAACTGTGTTTGTGACCTGTTTGCAAAGTTTATGGGCAACTCTATTACAATCTCTACGAGTAAAAGAGAAAGTGAAAAACTGAAATTGTAGAGAAAGGTCTTCAATTTCTTGGAGTATAGAAGCGATCGCCACACGCTGTGTTTGCCTCTTCTCCCATTGGCCATTGCTGTATCAACTCCAGGCAATCGGTCTCCAGCTGGACCTTGTCCACCACATGCTGCCTAGCAAAAAAACAGTGCACCTCTACATGCTGTCGCCTCCATGGCATATGCATCCATGCAGTGCGTGTACCATTGTGCTTTGCCTTCCTATGAAACTGCCTCTATGATCACGTAGCACGCAGGCTGTTGAGCCACAACCATGCTTCTCCAGAAAGGATGCATCAGCATTGCATTTTATCCAACCTTCAGGTGGGGGCTTCCAACATACCACTTCCGATATTTTCTCCTCCCCCTCCTGGTGTGTAAGTTTCCAGAGATCGAAAGTTGTGTCAGCCGCCCATTGTATCGCTTGCTTGATCGTTATAGCCTGCTCCCAAACTAGGCCTTGGCTGTCGCGGGCCAGGCGAGTAGCGAAACGGATATGACTCAGCACCGAACACAGTACGCCGAGATCAATGCGTTCTAGGGCACATCGTTCTGTTGGACAGGTCGTCGACTTTAACAGTTCAAGGTTTTTCATTCAAATGAACGAGGTCACAGTAAACCTGTTCCGTCACTTTTCAGCTCGATCAGTGTAACAAATCCAATTTGGGACACTGATTCTGCAGTCCAAAACATGTCCAACTTGAGTGAGTCATACATGAGAGCATTGTGATTGTGATGCTGAGGGCTTTAGTCAATGATGGTTCTTGACCTGGATTATAAGTAGGGTATGGAGTAGTTATGTTCTGGCTCTTTCACGGATTGTTGAGAGATTTATTCAACATTTATATTCCCATATAGAGAAAGTGATGCCTTCGATCGCACCTCCTGCTTGTAGTAGGATAAACCGAATAAATAATTATTTTGTATTATAGTCACAGTGAAAAATACCGAAGGTATATTATTCTCCTACAAGTATTGGTGTACGTTTTAACATTTCAACATATGCGATAGATCATCTGCATAGTTCTCCTATTTAGCTTTGTATGACAACAATTTATTTGAGAAAATGGTTGAATGTAAACATTTTTTTTAGAAAAAGGAATATATTTTAATATTTCAGCCTTTGCATGGATCTATGCACATAGCTAAGTGTTATAGTCACCTGGTTAGCCTCTCTGTGGTGGAAACTATACACCAGAGTTCTGGTCCCTGAACCAACACGAGTGTTGCATTTAAAAATTTTTATTCTTTCAATGGTAAGTGGCATTATCCTTGACAACTAGTTGCAGTGACTTTGTGTGATCTTTTAAGATCAATCAACCAGGATTTAGGAAAAAGAGATGAAAGTGAAGGGGTTGTGCTGTCGGAAACGAGATGTGACAGAGGAGGTTTGGAAATTAAGTCAATACAAATGATACGGGAGAAAAGTTGAGCAACGCGACATGCCAAGATATCTGCTAGTTCAACGTGTGTGCACCCTTATTTCATCTTAATTAACTTTGTCCATTATGAATGCATTCAATTTTGTTTCTCTGCTTAGAAAAATTCTACCCTATGACTATAGGAAGTGATAAAACTAGGTTTACACTGCTAACTAAATACACCACATGATAGATACGTAGATTGTTCGTAGATGGCTAGTAGATAATATATAGCAATACATTATTGCAACGTCCAAAATATATTGGATGGTACTTTTTTTTTAATTTCTCTTTGGATGTTGTACTGCCGCGTGTTATAACAGTCACATGATACTACGGTAACAAGTTTTCCAAAAAACAATTGACGGTGCAGAAAGACACCGGCAAAGGATCCGTTTGTTTCCATTGGCGCTCTATTTTCTCAGCCACACACGACAAGCCATGCACAACCCGGTTTTTCCTCTGCGGCCAATGATTGATGCCAATGTGTGGTGTATCCCGTACGTATTATTTGGCGCCGTGACCACAAGCTCAGTACGGGAAGTGAATGATATACCGCGCGCGTTCATCGTAGTATAACGGCATGTTTTTTTTAAAAAAAAATGGAAATAAATTGGTATAGCTACATAAGGTTGTGCGTAAGGGATGATGCAATGTTGGAGTAGAAAGGTCCGTCACGAGTCCCGGATCCGGTCGCCCGACGTGCCGATCGATAGATGGCGATGGCGGCAACAAGGACACAGTGCCGCACGAATTGATTGATTTATGCAGGCATGAAGGCAGCAAGCAGCTACCTTGTTCGATCGTAGGCTCCATGATCATCATGGAGTAACAATAATTGGCAGCAAGGCCTCGCTTTCCCACGAGATGGAATGATGCAGCTATATCCACATCTTTGTTCTACGACTGACTCTGAAGTCTGATCAGGATGACTAGAAGGAGGTGGAGGTCTCAAAAATTTAAGCCGACAGTGGCGGAGCTACACATTTGGAGCTGGGTGTTCCTTAGTATGAACAGGTGTTAATATAAAGTGCAAACATATTTGTTACTTGAGTGCGAAATGCGAATGGTTCAGAATCATGCGTTAGAGACATCTTAACAGAGTTATAACACCTGTATAACTCATAGGCGGACAATTCGCACTCATAGACGGGCGGGCAACCAACCTGTATTACAAAGCAATGGGCCTGGAATTTGTATCAGGAGACGGGCCGCGTCGGCTGCCCATGATGGCCCCGTCTTGCTCGGGCACGTCCCTCGCACTCGCAAACGGGCTCGAGCTGCTGTTTTGTTGTTGATGGAGGCGATGGAGATGTTGCCGGCGGCCGGCTCCGTCTTCCGGCGAGCTGTGCTGCTGCTGCGTACGGCTCCGCCCTCGGCGTCTCGCGTTCTCGCCTCGCCATGGCCTCTCGAGTCCCCAGAGCCTTGTGAAAACGACCTGGTCAAGTCAGTCAATACACGCGATCTGGACCGTAAGGAGCGAATCGAACGGCCACCAGGAACCAGGGGTGGTCGGTATCTGATATAGCGTCCACGCCGGGGCGGCTCCTCTGCGCGCACCCCGTGGACCGTGGCCTCGCCGCCGCGTTCCGGAACCACGTTTCCAGCCACGCGCGCTTCTCGTCGGTGTTCCATACTCTGCGTCTCTGCCGTCGCTTCACGGTCTCCGCTGGAGTCTCGCCGTGCCCGTGCTCCACGGGCGCCATTCGCCACGCCGTTAGAATCGTCGTCGGTGGCTCGCCATGCATCTGGACGCGGCTCGCCGGGGTTCCTCACTTTCCAGTGCTCGCGTTCGACGCCATGGTCTACCCGGCCGGTAGGTGGCGGCGCACGGACGAGGTAACAATGAACGCGCTCGCAGCGCGATTGTTTCCACGCAGACACAGACGTCGGCGTCCAGCTTGGGGAGGACAGACAGGGCGTGGGCGCGACGAAAGCTGCACGGCGAAGGGGCTCGCGGGAAGAAGAACCGGTCAGAGCCGGAGGTGCGCGCCCGGACCCGCATCACCGACGAGGAGAACGTATCTAGTGCATCACCGACGAGATACACTTTGGAGCACCCATTCCTTGCAGTATGAGGTTGAGGGCAAGTCGGGGCTGAGGATTGGGTGCGTTAAGCACTTAGAGCATATCCAGTGGGGGGCATGCAAAAATGGGTTCCCAAATTTTTTTTTGGGAGGTGATTTGTAAAATTTAGGAGCCTATTTTGCATCCAACTCCAATTTGTTTTTTAACTTGTATGTGTAGCAGTGATATGCCTGATCTTGAACTGCTCGCTGTTTGCTCTATTCCGAAGGTTCAGCTTGATCCTGAATATACAAAGCTTGACCGTGAATATTCAGCTTATTTTCTATAGTCTGAAGCTGCACACTGGTTTTGCGAAAGCTCAAAATGATGTTGAATGATTAGAAATGGACTGTAGAATATAGAAGATGTACACTTTGTAACGCTAGCTAGCTAGTAGTGGTGGATAGGACGCAACATGCTTTCAAAAGAAGAACGAAAAAGAGCAGCTTTAATCAGCTCTCCTCTCTACTTTGAATCTGACTTGTGTTGTTAATTATGAGCACGTCCATGTTTTCAGACAAGTGCCATAAGTATGTTCAACTAATGCAAGCAAGAGTATACAACAAGTATGCTTTTGCACTATAGATTGTACCTATCACAGCCATCCAGTCATCACTTTCCAAATAGCCTGTTGCACTATACAACAATTATGTTCCAACTGAAAACATACAAGCTAAAAAAAAAGCAACATTTTTGTTGTTACAACTATGCAAGCTTGCAGGACACTGGATTAATTTTTTCAGGCAAAATCTAAATTGAGACTTGACAGAGTATGAATATTTTTTATAAGATAGGTTATTTTATTTTAGTTACTTTGAATGTTGATTTACATATACTAGGAAACACATTATGTTTGTTATTGCAATGGTATGCTTGAGTTTGACTGTAATTGGTTCGTTCATGCTAGCAATTGTAGATAACTTTGTTAACTAAAATTTTTGCATTCTATTTTTATGACAGATGTTGTCACCGTCTGGAAATAGCTTTCATCGACGGTGGTAGGAAGAAGACGATGAATCAAATATTGACGATTTCTTGATCATTGCTGGTCTGCTTGAGGGTTCAAGGAGAGAGAAGCTCAAAAAGAAGTTTCGTGGTTCCTTACCAGAACGTCACAATGTCAAGCGGGATATTGCAGGAGGACATGAGCGGATTTATCTGGATTACTTCGCGGAGCAGCCAATTTATGGCAACAAGCACTTCAGGAAGCGGTATCGGATGTCAAAGAATCTATTCTTGCACATTGTGAATGCAGTTGAGGCTCATGACGACTTCTTTCGACAGAAGCCCAATGCACTTGGCATTCTCGGCGCATCTCCCACTCAGAAGGTTGTTGGTGCTTTACGTATGCTTGCATATGGCCAGTCCGCTGATTCTCTGGATGAATACGTGAGGATGGGAGAGAGCACGATCCTCGAGTGCCTCAAGCATTTTGTTAAAGATGTTGTCGAGGTATTCGGTGAAGAATACCTGAGAGCTCCCAATGCTCAGGACACTGCAAGATTGATGGCAATCAACAATGCAAGAGGCTTCCCTGGTATGTTGGGTTCTGTGGACTGCATGCACTGGAAATGGGAAAACTGTCCGACTGCTTGGAGAGGAGCATACACGGGGCACAAGGAGGACCAACCATGATCCTTGAAGCGGTTGCCTCTCAAGATCTTTGGATCTGGCATGTATTCTTTGGTCTTTCTGGTTCTCTCAACGATCTCAATGTCCTGCGCCGCTCTCCACTTTTTCAGAGGCTTACTTCAGGGACAGCACCTAAGGTGGAATACATGATAAACAGGAACAAGTACAATATGAGGTACTATCTTGCCGATGGGATATACCCTAGTTGGGAAATATTTGTGAAAGGTTTTCAGAATCCACAAGGAAACAAGAAAATGAACTTCACGGTGGCACAAGAATCAACAAGGAAAGATGTGGAGAGAGTGTTTGGGGTACTACAGAAATGTTTTTGCAATTATTCGGGGTCCAGTCAGATGTTGGAGTAAAGAAGATATTTGGTACATCATGCAAGCATGTATTGTCTTGCACAATATGATAATTGACGACGAGCGAGATGAAGAAGAAGACTATAACTACTATCAACATCATCAAGGTCCTCGTGTGTTGACACCTGAGGATTATGAAAGACAAGATCTACTTGTACTTCAGGAGTTTCTCAAGATACATGAGGAGATTGAGGACAAGTCATTACATGAGCAACTCCGTAATGACCTTATAGAGCATTTATGGGTAATTCATAGTTGTAGATAGTTGCTCATATTGATGTACTTTCAAAATATCTGTCATGTACCTTGAATACATGTGATGCATTTTAATTATCTATCATGTACCTTGAATACATGTGATGCATTTTAATTATCTGTTATGAACCTTCAATACATGTGATCCACTTTAATTATCTATCATGTTCTTATGAACCTTGAATAAACGTGATGTGTTTTAATTATTTGTCATGTACACCATAATTTGAACACATTCACAAACATCAAAGAATTACTTATTCATAAATATCAATGCAGCAATCATCATCAAACATACATACATTATCTAAACATCCCAACATACAAGAATCACACAGAGCTATAGTCTACCGCATCACCAGTCTCACCTATGCTTCCACCGCCACTTGAACTTAATGATGCCATTTTTGTGAACTGTGATCTCTTTGCTAACACATATGTCCTTTGGTCATAATTCAATGTGTTCAAATCACAGAACATAACTTGTTTCTCTTGCTCCCGCTGTAGCTTCCTCTCCTTGATCTCTATCCGTCGCTGCTCAAGACACAAGTCTTTGCTCCACCTCTCCTTCTTTAGAGTCTTGTACTCGTCATGTCCTTTCGTCACTTTTTAGTTTCTCCTTGGATTGCTTCCTACCCGGAGGTCGGGTTTTCTTGGTAGTAGGGACAGAGTCTTGTTGTCCTAGACTGGACTCTTCTTGTCCTCCATCCTGTTGGATTTCTCCTGAGCAGTTGCCTCCTGTTGACTTGCCCGGTCTCTTGTTCATTTCAAGGTTTTCAAATTTCTCAGAATGCCTCACCACAAGCCAACAATAGATGAAAGGACAAGTTTTACCCTTTGAATTCTTGGCATATCGAGTTTATGCTTGAAGTAACTGCAACAAATATCATTTGTGTCATTAGATATACATAACAAAAAATAGAAAATGAACCAACAAAGATCATTTGTGTCATTAGATATACGTACATGTTCTTGCTCAGGGACGCCACTTGGATGTCAACGCTGGACTTCTTCAAAGTAACCCTGAAATTTCATGCACTCCCTGATGATCATGCCACATCGATGCTCCAGGGAACTGGTTGTCCTTTTGGACCCAAAGTCATTGTTTTTGTGGAAATCTCGAGCGATCCTCTCCCAATGAGTTTTTCCTGCCTGATCAGTTCCAATGACTGGGTCGTTGCTAATGTTCATCCAGGAATGACACAATTGGATATCTTCAGCATGACTGTAGTTGATTCCTCTCTTTGATGATCCTTTACCAACACTACCTGAAGTAGGATCCGGCTGCATCAGCAATTCGATATCAGCATCTTTATCCTGGGTCATCAAGTTTGTGAAGTACTGCGAACTATAAGCACTTGGATCCTACAAAGCATGAGAGAAAAATTTTAGCTGAAAAGTATCTCATAAACAAGGTCACTGTTCAAATAACAGACAGATAGCATTTGTAGCAGATAACATTCAGTTGTTGTGATAACTGGCTACAGATATAGCATCAGCCAAACAGGAAATAGCATTTATGCAGTTGTTGTGATGCAGTGGCAAAAATACACAAGCAAACACAATCTACTACTGTAGTATAATGGCACTACTACACACTGGAATTAGTCAAATATAATAGTACTACTGCTGGAAAGTCCCCATCCTTTATTACTCTTATCCAATGCAGTAAAATACTACTGTATAGTAATCATAAGTAGTAACAGGAAAAAACATTCAACTAAGTTATCTGAAAATAGGTCAACCTGCAAATGAGCAAACTAGAAAGGTAACTGCAAGGAGTTACAAAAACACAAGAAAAGGAAGAAGCTGAGGAGAGAAGGTGACAACACAGGTTAGAAAAATGCATTTCTAGTGGGCTCAGTTTCACCTTTTCTCGATCATATATCCTAAACACATTCACCCTTATCACCAGACAAAACTGTTCAAATATTCATAGAGCCCTCATGATTATCACCCCTTAAGATCAGAACAAGCAGGAATAAATGAGAAGGTACACCATCAACACAAATAGGTCATGCAAAAGAGCACTAATTAAGATATAGCGTCAAGTAACAAATAAATAAAAGCATAAAAGAGTGGACTAGACAGATGTAGCGTCAAGTAATAAATAAAAACAACAAGCTTATGTGTGTGAATGAAAATGCTCCCATGAATTTCTTTGGAAAGCAAATTTTAAATTGCAAGCAAAGTCATGTGTAGACTAGACAGAAAAGATTTAACCAAACCTACAGTAAAGTGGTAAGTGAAGTGGCCATGAACACAAACACAGAACAGTACGTCTCTTAGCACAATCACTTCACACTTGGGAGAGAGGCTAAGAAATCTTGGTCCTGGTTGCACAAAAAAAAATCACTATATTCATATGAACAATGATATCATTAACACACAGTCCTCGCGTGGTGACTTCTATTATACTCCCACCAAGGTCGATTTATTTTAGAATTAAACACAATTGGATTCATTTCATATGTGGGGACATATCGATTTATCATGCAGTGGACTCAGTACACCAAATGCTACCAAGTAATGCACTAATCTGGCAATATAGCAACACCGCAACCATAGCCAAAGAGCTTACAAAATGCAGTGGAGCGGAATTGAGAGAAAAACTTACATTGCCATAGTAGTCCGGCGTCCAGTCGAAGATTAGCGTCGGAGTGGAGCCGAAAGCGCGTCGGAGTGGAGCCGAAAGCGTCCCCGGCATCCCAGGACGCGGCAGTGCTGAATGGTGGCTCTTCTTGGTGATGAGGCGGGCCGGGAGGAGCCGAAGACGGCGGTGTTTCTTGCCAAAGCAGCAGGACGTCGTCGCCGTCGTAGGTAGGAAGGCCATCGTGGCGAGGAGGCTGTGTGGGACGAAGGCCGCCGGAAAGGAGCTGATGACGAGGAGGCGGCACCGTCGGGCGAGGAGGAGGTGGCATCAACGGCCGGGGAGGAGGCGGCGCCGTCGGGCGGGGATGTGGCGGCACTGTCAGACGGTGGGGAGGCGGTACCATCGGGCGCAGAGGAGGCGTGATGAAGCTGCGCTTGCGCGGCTTCATGGACGGAGGAGGAGGGGCCGTCGGCCGGCGATGGCGCAGGCCATCGGAGCTGCCACGAGCCGCCGGCACCAAGCTGGGGTCGTGTCCTGTCGATCCAGCGCCGGGGGCCCCCGAATCCTCCTGCATGGCCTCCATCCTTAGAGATCCGGAGGCAGCGACCTCTCCGGTGGCACAGGGTGACGACGGCGACGGGGGCTGGCCGGCGGCGGCTGGGGCTGGGCGTCGGTGCGTAGAGAAGAAAGAGTCGGGGGAAAGAAAGAAACAAAAACAAAAAAAAAAGAAAAATGAGACAAATTCGTGGGACCCAAGTTTTAGGGGGGGATAGGAGGGTTACAAATTTGGTAGGCTGAATAGGAAATTTAGGAGAGCTTTAAAAATAGGAGGTAATTTAGAAGTCTCACTGTCGGGTTAGACTCCTAAATTTTAGTATAGAAGGGTATTTATCAACCTCCACTAGAGATGCTCTTAAGCGAAGAAACACATATGATCTGTTCACGTCTACAGTCAAGCGCCGGTGACAAGATGAGCTACAGGCACTCAAGAGGTGAATGACTTATCCTCAAGTAATTAGAGGTGTCGGTCATGCACATTTTTACCCACCATATCATTGTTTAGAATTACGATTGCATAATGATTTTCTTTGTTGCGTTAATGTAATAAGTGGTGGTAGCCTGTAAAGATCAGGGCTGGACAAGTTTGTTTCCATTATCTAGAAAAAAGAGATGGATGACTTGTGAATGTAAGCAAACTTTTTTTTTTTACATATAAGGTTCGAGCCCACACATATAGTGGAGTTTAGGTTTCAATTAGGAGAGGTCGTGCGCCAAATATTGCCATACCGAATCTTAATTATGTCATTTGGCTAGTCCTTGATATTATTCCACATGTTACAGACTCAAACCCTTTTTAAACTTTATAAAAAATATGGTAAGCAATTTGTCCACCACATTTTAAGCAAACATGTCTGACAATGTTTTGTTGTGAACCAAACATGCCTTAAAATTGTGAGTGAACCAACTTCTAACTTTTTTTTTCAACCACTTACATGCATAGTCCATTCATTTTTAAATTGTTGTTGTTATTAATTTTTTAAGTTAACTTTGATCATTATTTTATTTAAAATAATAGTCTAAATATGTAAAATTATAAGTTATGATTTATTCTTTTAGATAAAATATAATAACATACCATAATAATATATATAATATTAAAAAAATTAAAACAAATAATGGAACGTAACTTAAAAAATAATAGTGATAACAATTTAAGGAAAAAAAGAGTATATGAGTACTTATTCCTTTAAATATATGTGCTTGTAAAGCGTGGATGAAAAACTGAATCTGGCTGATCATCATAGTCATTCGTCATCAATATATAGACATCGATCATAAAAATATCATGAGCAAATTCCTTCTATGCCATCAAAACTTATACCAATCTCTTATGAACCATCTAAAATCATAGTTTCCCTTACATACCATCGTTTGAAATTTGGTAATCCTCTATGTGTCGTTTTTACTATTTTATCTATTTAATGATTGTTAAATTATGATAAAAAAACCAATCTGTCTCAAGATAAAATCTAGAAAATTTCAGAAATATTATTTATAAAATTATGGATGAATTCTCACATGGATATAATATAATTTTGATTTTTTTATTATAATGCTGATATTAAAAATATATCAAAAGTCAAAATAGGCACATATTTTTTATTAGGATACAACCAACAAAAATTTTAGATAATTTGCTAGATTTCATCTTAAAGATATACTGATCTTTTCATCATTATTTAACAGTAATCTAATAGGTAATAACAACAATGACGTATAGGGGATGTAAAATTTAAATTGATGATATAGAAGGAAAGCTATAATTTTAGATGGTTCATAAGGGTATGGTATAATTTTCGATGGCGCATAAGGAATTTGCTCAAATATCATTAGTCATTCGAATATGTCACTCAAATACGAGTAGACGGGTCTCTAAACTCTTAACTCTTTGAGACTCTAGAAACTTTATTTAGTTGAGTTTTGTTTGCGAACAAGCTTCCAACTTGAATAGAAATGTCACTTCATAACCCAAAAAAGCAACTTTTCTTCTCAGCCAGGTAGGACGACGGTGCACTCTGCGCTGGAACAGCCTACTAAAAACTTGCATGGCCGAAAGTCAGAAAATCTGGACCATAAAATACACACTGCACCGACGAGGCCACGATCCACGAACAACTCAGCAAACAAAGCGCGCCGCCTGCCTTTGTTCGCGGAACTGCAAGGATATTCAAGTCCTGACCTCACATGGGCCGTGCGGCCCAGGACCACAGAACGCGTGCGGAAACATCGCGTACCTTCGCCGCGTGGCCACGACGCCACGCTGCCGGCCGGCCGCCTCACACAGTTTAGTACGGTCAGTACCTCCCCTCGCTCGCGGCCCCACCCCCCAATCCAAGAGCTTTGCGTCGATTCGACGCCACCACATTCTCCCAGTCCCAGCCCAGCACCCCACCGCGCCGCGAACTTCCCGGCACGGCGGTTCCCAGGCGCCCCCCCACATCACCAGCGCGGCTCTCCCCACCGCCCGATGCCCCTCGATCGCCGGCGGCGCAAGCACCCGGTCCAGTAGCCCGAGTCCCGGATCCCCTCCCCTCTCGCCAGACAATGGATTCGACGCCGCGGAAGCGCAAGGGCGCGCCGCCGGCGTGCTCCGCCGCGCGCTCCCTCCAAGATTTGGCGTCCCGCAAGCGCTTCTGCCGCGAATCGGACCCCCATTCCCCGCGCCCCGACGGCGGCCCCCGCGGGGCACCACCCGCCGCGGTGATGACGGCGCCGGCCGCGAGCGGCGCGTCGGCGTCGGCGGTCCCCGGCCGCGGGCACAAGCGGAAGGTGGGCTGCATCGACTCCGCCACGCGGCTCGGCCGGCGGAAGCGCCTCGACAGCGAGTACGAGCTCGGCGACGAGATCGGGCACGGCAAGTTCGGGCGCGTGCGCGCCTGCCGCGCCCGGGTCCCCGGCGGCGAGGACGAGGAGCTCGCGTGCAAGGCGCTGCCCAAGGGCGGCGGCGACACGGCCCACCGCGAGATGGAGGTCATGCAGCACCTCTCGGGCCACCCGGGCGTCGTCACGCTCAAGGCCGTCTTCGAGGACGCCGACAGCTTCTACCTGGTCATGGAGCTCTGCTCCGGAGGGAGGCTCCTCGACGAGGTCGCCAGGGACGGCAGGCTCTCCGAGCGCCGCGCCGCCAATGTCGTCAGGGAGCTCATGGCCGTGCTCAAGTACTGCCACGAGATGGGCTTGCGGATTTTGGATTGGCCGTGCGGATTTCTGATGGTAATGCCCTACGAAAATGACTCATTTTAGCCTTATGTGTCATCTATGTCGGGGTCACTAACCAAAACGATTCTAACAAAGAGGATTGATGAGATATAGGAATGGTATATCAAAGTGCATTGTGCCTTGGAGACAAATTAACTTCAGTTCAGATTGATGTGAAGCACAATGCCTCAAGTCGTTTATGATTTCGTGGCACCCAAAAGTTCTTACGGTCGGTGTTGTAAAGATTAGTACGGCATAATTTGATAATTGCAGCCAATGAATGAGCTTAGGAGCTAGTAATCTTTTATCCTCTTTGACAAAGATAATACTACTTCAGAAATTGCAATTGGAAAGAATGATTTTTACCCAGATGCTGTTATGTGTTTGACAGGGTTTTCCAGATCGGCTGATGAAACATATCTTTCATACGCTGATTGCATATGCAGTTTTCATTGCCATTAGCATTTTGAAACATTCTAACAGGAGTTCAAAGTGTACAAGTTGTGTCTTGACTCGGTATCAGGTGTTCATTGACTATGTCATTTTGTTTTGTTAGGTCTGTCAACCGTGTCAAAGTGGTGCTATTTGGTAGTTGCAGTCGAGTTGTCGGTGTCAGAAGCTAGATGTTATTCCCATGGAGTTCCGGATGTTTGTGTTCGACTACTTCCATAGAATATGATGATTCTGAGGTAGCGATGTCTTGGTTACTACTAGAATTGTTGTGTGGTTTTATGGAAGTTTTTTAGTCATTTGCATGCTGTTGAAAAGGCAGCAGTGGTGTGTGAACCTATGATAATGATCACACATTCAATCATTTTAAGGACAAAATGGATTGGTCATTAGGAATTGGCAACTGTTACAACATCTGAATTGACAAGTAAGAGCAGTTTCATCATGTGCTCTTTATCAGACCAACACAGACGTTTCTTCATTTTACTGTGGACTTTATCTTTATGTATGAATGAAACTATGGAATGAGTATATTGCCTGACCTGGTGCCACATGTGGTGCACTTATGTTTTTTTTCTTTCCATTTATCTTACTTTTATTTGTTGGAACAAAATTAACTTATCAGGTGTTGCTATTGTAACTTTGACTTCTAGAGTATTCAGAAAACATATGCTGACATAAATTTGTCTGTGCAATAACGCTATAAACCTGTCCTTAGTCCCAACAGTTCTTTGTTTTTCCAATAATCATGGGTTCATGGCTATTCTTGGCACTTCTTATCTTCCTTTGTCAAACAAAGTAGTCCTTTTGGGCCTTCTTTATATTAGTTTGGTTCCACTCAACTCCTACTTTTTGTATGCTTGTGATGATACGCTCTTGGTTCATATCTTTTCTTTCTTTTTCCTTGGAGTTGGTGTCCTTTCCTGCTGACTCGAAAAGAAATGTTGTAGCTTTGTCAAAAATTATGTTGACCTGATAAACTTGCTGACTGCATTTTAAGCTAATAAGTAATGTTTTCCTCAACTGTAAGCAGGTCAGAAACTTAATGGTGTCGCTGGGAGTCCTGCATACGTGGCTCCTGAGATTCTACTTGGTAGCTACTCACAGAAGGTAGACATATGGGCTGCTGGTGTGCTCCTGCATGTGCTACTCATGGGCACTCTTCCATTTCAAGGCAACTCTGCTGAAGCTGTCTTTGATGCCATAAAGACAGTTGAGCTTGATTTTCACAGTGTTCAGTGGGCATCAGTATCGCTTCTTGCTCGTGATCTCATGAGCCAAATGCTTAATCGAGATTCTTCTTCACGATTTAGTGCTGATGAAGTTCTCCGTAAGTCCAAGTACCATTCTATTTTTCCCTGCTATAACGGATGAACTTCTTTTTATTATTGCTGTTCTGATAATTTCCGGAATCCTTTGAACACAGGGCACCCTTGGGTCTTATTTTACACCGAATGCCCATTGAAAGCAGAGTTTTCTCACCTTTGGAGTACTAACAAAGCTGCAACACCCATGGTTCAATTGGACAGAGTTAGCTTAGATTGTGAGTCTTCAGCTTCGGAATCTTCGAGTGGCAACTCTGAAGAGCAGGATGAGTGTGTTGTAGTTGACGCACTGACAGCAGCAATAACACAGGTGAGGATATCAGAGCCTAAACGCAGCCGGCTCTGCAGCCCAGTCAATAAGCTGCTTCCGCCGAGCAGGGATGCTCTTCTAATATGAGGAAGAGAAATTGGTGGATGGCATTCTGACTTGACATGCCCCCATGTATAGCCTCTGATTCTAGTCCAGGTGTAAAATTTTGACGAAGATTCTAGTCCAGAGTACGTATCATGGAGCAGCTAGCTTTCAGACGCTGTAATTTTGTAAATATAGCAATTGGAATCGTTGTTCCTGTCAGATGGATGCCAACCAGGTTCATACACCATAATTGTTTTGATTTTCGTTCGTTTCATTCCAGTGTCGTACTTGGGTGCTTCTGTCAAGGTGAGTTTTTTTTTTTTTTTAACTCTGCACGGTGAGTTCACTCAGTGTTTGACGACAATGGCAATCTTGGGCTTCTGGGCTCAAAACGAGCTGTACATTATTGGTTTAGGGACTTGGCTCTGTGGGTCAGGACGGTGGGCCGGGGGAACAACAGCTCTTCGGAAGGCCCAGAAAAAGGGCTGGAAAAATGGGAAATTCCGAAGCATAATGCCACTTACACTTGCATGATTTTGCTAAAAAAAAGTTATTCATGCACAACACTAAGATTGGTCATTAGTGTATGACAATGACACATGGACTGTTTCTTCCTTCTCTTCCAGCACACCATCGTCACCCGCAACCTCTGTGGGGACTGGGGACACGGCGCGCAAGGCGCAACAAGGCTCATGCTTGACGACTGCCCCGAGTGCATGAACCGATGACGCTGCGGGAGAGGGAACAGGAGGGCAGACTTCATTTTGATTATTATTTGAATGATCTTGGAAGAGGGGAATGCTCATATCTTTGGACGCGGTTCATAGTCTCTAGAAGCTCTACTCCATGACGCGTCCGTCAAAAGGCAGCTTGTAGGTTATTAGTTGCAACCTTTCTGGATATGATATCGTTCCTTTTGTCTTTAATATACAACCTTGGCAAAGCGCATGCACTTGAATCGTCTGTGGTCCAAATATTGATGCAGAAAGTTTTGGAATTTCTGCAAAAGTAAAAAACAAAAGAAAGTACCAAAATCTTTTGCAAAAGAACGAAGTTCGTAAAGAAATCAAGGAAGTTCCATGAATGAATGACCAGTAGTTGACCACGCGTTCTTCGTTCGACAAAGCATAAAGATGAAGTATAAAGCAGCTGTCGAGGAAGTCTGCGTGATATATACCTGCCAACAACGCACCTACACGCACAACAGAGCCGTTCTCCGGGTCGCCAATCTCAGGGCATGTTTGGGGTGACTTATAAGTCCAATTTATAAGTTGAAAAGTGGAATAATCAGCTTATTTTACCAAACATCAATGACTTAAAGTTAGCAGGTGACTTAAAGTTTTAAGCAATCTCAATTCAACTTAAAACTTTGTTAGTGGAACCCACCACTTTTTTTCGGGACCCCACCCGACTCTGCACAGCGCGATCCAGTCCCCTCCCACCACGGTTGTCTCGCCCACTCGTTTCTCATCGACGCGTCCGCTTGGGGGAAAAAAAATTCGACTCCCTACCACCGCCAGTCTCCAGAGCAGGCGGGGGCGCCGCGCGCGGCTACCAGCACCGCGCAGGGTCGCTGCCGCTGCCGGGTGGCCGCGGGCGCCGCCTGGTCCTGTCCGCCGCCGGAATTAGAGGGAGGTGAGGCGCCGTCGTCGGGTCCCTGCCGCGCGCGCCGGGTCCCTGCCACCCCCGGCTGGCCGTGGACGCGCCCAAGCCTCCTCCCTACAACCGTGAGCCCGCCCCTTTCAGAGCCCCCTTCAAGATCGAGCTCCATAGCCGGATCGTCACGCAATCGGGTGGTGGACCTCAACGACGAATTCGATGAGGCCGAGCAGGAGGATGTCGTCGGCTCGTACTCCCCGCTGGCGGGTGGGTTCATGGTGGCGGCCCGGCGTGCTAGTTCCTTTCCGTCCCCCATGGCGGCTGCGTAAGGATCCCCAGAGTTTGGGGCGCATGGATTTGCCGCACCCGGCTTCGGCGCGCCCTCTCCTCCTGGCTTCGCTGCGCCCTCCCATCCCAGCTTCGCCGCGCACTTCGTCCAGAACTCCCAGGCGCCATCCTTTCCCAATCCCGACGAGTACCAGAGGTTCTTGGAACCGCAGTCTGAGGCAGGACTTGGCGTCGGCACGGCGGGCAAGACTCAGTAACGGGAACACTGCATGAGCTATGTCATAAACAATATTCCCTCGGTCCCACAATAGATGTCATTTTCGCTTTTCGAGAAGTTAACATTTTCAAAATACCGACAATTATATATTAAAATATATAAATATTTATGCTAAGTAATTGGTATCATTGAAAGATTTTAAGTCTAGTTTTTTAACAAATTTATTTGGAAATAAAAATGTTGCACGTTTTTTCAACAAATTTAGTCAAAGTTGAGAAAGTTTGACCGGCACGTATCCCATAATATCATCTAATATAGGATGGAGTGAGTACTACAAACCAATCTTTATATCTCTATAATCTATTAATTGAGGTACGATCGGCCACTTCATTTCCACAAAGTTAGAGATTGAATCTAAATCGGTTTCATACTTTCTATATCAAGTATCGAATTTTAAAAATCATAACTCCCACATCCGAAGCTTAATTGAGGCAAACTCGGACTTTATCTTGTAGCTCTCGAAAAGTTTTACAACTTTGGTATTCAATAGAAGTTCAGATTCCGCAGTTTTGATTTTTAAATATATGATACAAAAATATTTATTCTGATTCGGACTCCTCTGCGTAGGTTTCTATGCGGGGCTCATATCTCCTAGCTCCGTAGTCTAAATAATATAATCCATATATTTGTTTTGAAAAGGTATCAACGAGATCTACAACTTTTGTGTTTTAACTTTTTTCATCAGAATAAGTATTTAATTTCAAAATCACGTTGCAATACAGTGCTATTTATGGACTCCGTGAATTAATTTTTTCTTCCGAATAAAGCTTCTAAAATATGATAAATAATGGTGATAAAATTGTTACTTTTCACATATAAAATGATATACTAAGAAGCACCAACGGTAATATAAATATAATATTTCATGTAAAAAATGTTAATAATATTGTATATATCTAATAATTATATTGCGTAAATAATTTATATTTAAATTATAAAGAGTGTTTTGTTTTTTAAAATCCGTAGCAACGCATGAACACTTTGCTAGTCTCTATAATCTATTAATTGAGGTACGGTCGTCCACTTCGTATCCACAAAGTTAGAGATTGAATACAAATCGGTTTCGTACCTTCTATATCAAGTACCGAATTATAAAAATCATAACTCACACATCCGGAGCTTAGATGAGGCAAACTCGGACTCTATATTGTAGCTCTCGAAAAGTTCTACAACTTTGGTATTCAATAGAAGTTCAGATCCCGCAGTTTTGATTTCCAAATATATGATGCAAAAATATTTGTTCTGATTCGAACTCCTCTGCGCAGGTTTCTGTACAGGCCCATATCTCCTAGCTCCGTAGTCTAAATAATATGATCCATATATGTTTCGAAAAGGTATCAACGTGATCTAGAACTTTTGTGTTTTAACTTTTTCCATTAGAGTAAATATACAATTTCAAAATTGCGTTGCAATATAGTGCTATTTGTGAACTTCATGAATTAATTTTTCCTTTCGGATAAAATTTTTAGAATATGATAAATAATGGTGATAAAATTGTTACTTTTGACATATTAAATAATATACTAAAAAGCATCAACGATAATATAAATATAATATTTCATATAAAAAATGTTAATAATATTGTATATATCTAATAATTATATTGTATAAATAACTTATATTTATATTATAAAGAGTGTTTTGTTTTTTAAAGTCCGTAGCAACGCACGGACACTTTGCTAGTAATCTATTAATTGAGGTACGGTTGTCCACTTCGTGTCCACAAAGTTAGAGATTGATCCCAAATCGGTTTTGTACCTTCTATATCAAGTACCGAATTTTAAAAATCATAACTCCCACATCCGGAGCTTAAATGAGGCAAACTCGGACTCTATATTGTAGCTCTCGAAAAGTTCTACAACTTTGGTATTCAATAGAAGTTCAGATCCCGCAGTTTTGATTTCCAAATATACGATGCAAAAATATTTGTTCTGATTCGAACTACTCTGCGCAGGTTTCTGTACAGGCCCATATCTCCTAGCTCCGTAGTCTAAATAATATGATCCATATATGTTTCGAAAAGGTATCAACGAGATCTAGAACTTTTGTGTTTTAACTTTTTCCATTAGAGTAAGTATACAATTTCAAAATTGCGTTGCAATATAGTGCTATTTGTGAACTCCATGAATTAATTTTTCCTTTCGGATAAAATTTCTAGAATATGATAAATAATGGTGATAAAATTGTTACTTTTGACATATTAAATAATATACTAAGAAGCACCAACGATAATATAAATATAATATTTCATATAAAAAATGTTAATAATATTGTATATATCTAATAATTATATTGTATAAATAACTTATATTTACATTATAAAGAGTGTTTTGTTTTTTAAAGTCTGTAGCAACGCACGGACACTTTGCTAGTAGTCTATTAATTGAGGTACGGTCGTCCACTTCGTATCCACAAAGTTAGAGATTGAATACAAATCGGTTTCATACCTTCTATATCAAGTACCGAATTATAAAAACCATAACTCACACATCCGGAGCTTAGATGAGGCAAACTCGGACTCTATATTGTAGCTCTCGAAAAGTTCTACAACTTTGGTATTCAATAGAAGTTCAGATCCCGCAATTTTGATTTCCAAATATATGATGCAAAAATATTTATTCTGATTCGAACTCCTCTGCGCAGGTTTCTGTACAGGCCCATATCTCCTAGCTCCGTAGTCTAAATAATATGATCCATATATGTTTCGAAAAGGTATCAACGAGATCTAGAACTTTTGTGTTTTAACTTTTTCCATTAGAGTAAGTATACAATTTCAAAATTGCGTTGCAATATAGTGTTATTTGTGAACTCCATGAATTAATTTTTCCTTTCGGATAAAATTTCTAGAATATGATAAATAATGGTGATAAAATTGTTACTTTTGACATATTAAATAATATACTAAAAAGCACCAACGATAATATAAATATAATACTTCATATAAAAAATGTTAATAATATTGTATATATCTAATAATTATATTGTATAAATAACTTATATTTATATTATAAAGAGTGTTTTGTTTTTTAAAGTCCGTAGCAACGCACGGACACTTTGCTAGTAATCTATTAATTGAGGTACGGTCGTCCACTTCGTGTCCACAAAGTTAGAGATTGATCCCAAATCGGTTTTGTACCTTCTATATCAAGTACCGAATTTTAAAAATCATAACTTTCACATCCGGAGCTCAAATGAGGCAAACTTGGACTCTATCTTGTAGCACTCGAAAAGTTATACAACTTTGGTATTTAATAGAAGTTCAGATCCCGCAGTTTTGATTTCCAAATATACGATGCAAAAATATTTATTCTGATTCAGACTCCTTTGCGCAGGTTTCTGTGCGGGGCTCATATCTCCTAGCTTCGTAGTCTAAATAATATGATCCATATATATTTCGAAAAGGTATCAACGAGATCTACAACTTTTGTATTTTAACTTTTTCCATTAGAGTAAGTATTTAATTTCAAAATTACGTTGCAATACAGTGCTATTTATGGACTCCGTGAATTAATTTTTCCTTCCGGATAAAGCTTCTAGAATATGATAAATAATGGTGATAAAATTGTTACTTTTGACATATAAATGATATACTAAGAAGCACTAATAGTGATATAAATATAATATTTTATGTAAAAAAGTTAATAATATTGTATATATCTAATAATTATATTGTGTAAATAATTAATATTTAAATTATAAAGAATGTTTTGTTTTCTAAAGTCCATAACAATGCATGGACACTTTGCTAGTTAATTTATAAGTTGACTGGTCCCAAATATCCTTGACTTATAAGTCAGCATTTTTCAGTCAGATGACTTATAAGTCACATGACTTATTTGCATCAAACATGCCCTCAGCATGCTTAACATAGGCTCGACTCGCATGTGCCGCCGATCGAGCCGTGCGTGAAAGATCCAATAACCATGGTTTTTGATGTGATTTGACCATGGGAAAAGAAAGGCAAAGGCTGGGAGTTGCCGTAGTGCCACCTGCCGAGGCGTTCGCTTTTCAGGAGCCCCGATGGATTGGGTGTCGTCCGGACTGGATTAGACCTGACCTGATGACCGGAAGCTCCGCTGGCCAGGCATGGCTCCCCCGGCCGGGCCTTGTGCCCTTGTGTTGTCTTCTCGCCAGGCAGTGTTTTCGCCAGGGCAATCGATCGATCGAGTCGAATCGAATCCCTTCTCATGTCCGGTTGAGCAGCTATCAGTGTAGCAGCAAGCATGATGGGTGGCTGGGAAAAGCGCGAGCATGGTGCGCTGTGTTGTTTTGTTGCGAGACAGCCCATCGCCGTACCATGAGCGTTTAGCTTCTTCTGCTTGGAACGTTTTGTGCGTGAGGTTAACAAACAAACAGCGTTCCCAAAAAGTTCAATCTCTGTTCGTGCATCCCGCGCCCGGGACTTTTGCGCGCACATGCGTGTATAGTGCTTTGAGGTTACATGGCGCGCCCGTGTGTGTATAGATATGTTTGTTTTCCTAGCGGCATATGATGCTGAATTTGACGGCCGGCCGGGACAACCTATCGTCCCCACGATCTGGTGAAGGCCTACCTAGCGATCGAGTAGGAACTAGGAACCTGAAGAAGCAGGTCGCTGGCGCGCGACTTGGGAGCCTGCCGGCCGGTTCCTTTTGGCGCGAGCATGATTGCCGGAACGGAGGCATGCTCGATCGAGCCGGAACGCGGGGACAGCGGCAGCTATAGCGCGCCTGCGCCGGTGGGGTTGGTAGGTGACAGGTGCGAGCACCAAAGCCAAAGATGCAAGCTCCCAAGAACCGCACCCCATGCATGGACGACTTGTCGTCGCCGTCCCATGCGCACATCTCAGCTGCTCGGAGGGTGCACAAGATTTCGTCCTTCATGGTCCCTCTCTCTTTGATCCTTGTTGAACTCTCGTCTCTGTACAGTAAAACGGGCTTGGGTACTTCGCTGCATGGAGCACCCTGGTTCGTATGGACACCTCGGTCTCAGTTTCGACTTTCGAGAGGGGCATGCAGGTTCCATGTCCACGGAGGACGGGAGGAGCAGCAGGGACGGGAGGAAAAGAGGAAAAAGCGAGGGGAAATGATGGCAATGATGAGAGGAGAGTAGAGACAAGGGTGGAATGCACCTCGGCTATCTCACTCACCGGGGCTTTGGTCGCGGTCTGTGGGTGGGTTCGGCATGCTGGTGCCCTGGAGCACGCTACGCCTGCGCGCGCACTGGAGACACGGCACCAAGAGGGAAATAGCCAGCTTGCACTGGCGCTGCTGGTGGGGTGGGGGCGATGAAATCAGCTACTAGTATTCACTGTTGGTGCACGAGCAAATAATTACTGCTCAGGCCGTGCGCCGAAGAAGAAGTCCGAATTACCACTTGGGTGGGTTCGAGAGTAGAGACAAGGGATCGATGTTGTAGTGTACTAGTAGTAATACGATGTCCTCGGCTTTCCGCAGTTTCCGCTGCAAGTGTTGCAGTCGTGATGCAGGCAGTCAGGAAATTGGCCGTGCCGGACCCGTATGGCTTGCTACTACTGGCTTTAGCCTGACGTAGTTTGTGGTTTTCTGACGCTAGGTTTAGGACCAGAAATTACGTACTAGTACTGTACCACCGATGGGGTATCAGTCTAGTAGTATATGGGACAGTTAAAATTAATTTGATCCTCTTAATATAATAAGTCGGGCCACCAAGAGCAGAGCCCAGGTAACAGCCAGCGGATCACTGATCGAGGTCTGAAAAGAGAGAGAGAGGAAAAATCCAAAGGTACAGTAAGTACTATACTTTAAAAGCATCGAGGTTAAAGCCTGCGAAGAATAGAAACAGGAATCACACACCCCCGGCCATTCCTCGTCTTGTCACTGTCTACGCCCATCCTTTTCCCCCCGCAGGCCGCAGCACCTCTCCTCTCTTCTCTCTCCCAGGGAGACAGGTCAGTTTGAAATTGATTACTTTGCCCTGGCCTTGGCCCGGGCGGGACCAGCAGCCACGGCCAGCAGGACAGCCTCAGAAGGTCTCTCTGCCAGATCAGGCGGCCAGAAACAAGACTCCCCATGCCATGCAAACGCACGTCGCTGCTCGGCGTCCCGGACAAAACACGGACGGACGGGCCGAGCGCAGCTAGCAGCGTCCGTCGGTCACCACGCCAGGCAGCGCCCGGGGTCCGCCTCGACTATCAGATTTCCGTGCGTCCATGTGCCGCATCCAATACTCTTTACCTGCACGACCCATCCATCGATGGCTGCCTCGCTTCCGATGGTGACGCGCGCACAGGGTCCAAGCACTAGCAGCCTGCGGCGGCATCATGCATGCCGCGCCGGCGTCCATCGATCGATTGCATGGCGCGCCCGGCCGCTGTAGCCCGTGGCGCGCTGCCGAGGTGGCCGGCCGGCAGGCGCGTCATTCGGCGTTGGTACTGCCGTGGTACGACATGGGGGACCCATCTGGTCTCTGGGGTCCGGTCCGCTCAGGGTGGCCTGGCCCGCGGCATGTGACCAGATTGTGGGTGGTCCGATGGATCGGGTCAGGGTGCAGAATCTGGCTGGCGGGAGAACTATTCCAGGGCTGGCTGGGCTTGTTCCGGGGGGGGGGGGGGGGGGGGGGGGCTCACTGACAGGCAGGACCGGTTGCCAGGCCGCGGCGTCGTCGTCCACGTCGGATGGACCAGCTGTGTGTGTGTTGCCCGAGAGTTGAGACCGACGAGACGAGACGAGACGAGAGAAGGGGAAAAGTCTCAAGTCTGCGCATGCCGAGCGCGATCGTCATCACTCATCACACATGCTCCGCGACCTAGCTGCAGGTGGATGGACCACGTGATGAGCGCAGCTGACGACGGGGTGCTCCTCCTGCCGCGGCAGCTTGCATTGCAGGCCAGCAGCGGCACAAGTTTGGCGCGGCGCGCGCGCGCGAGCTCATTCACGCATGCACGAGCTCCTCCTGACGATACGACGCAGGTTTGCTTTTAACTCCTCCCCAGGACCTGCCGCTCGATCGATCCCGTCCGGTCTTGATGTCACCATCTGTTCCCCGTATGGTCTCTGCGCCTGCGCGCAAAGGAATATTGTTGCCAGGGCTGAGGCGGCAGCCTTTGGTTTGGACGGGCTGCTCTCCTCTCCCTCCCGCATTTCCTTTCCTTTCATTTCATCGATCCCTTGTCGATCGACATCGCGCGCGAACGATCCATGTCAAATAGTAATGGTCACACAGCCTGCTAACATCAGGTATTAGCGCATGCATGGCAACTGTAATCGTCTGTGACGCGGCATTGCTGGCTTGTCGCCTACTACTACTACCACGCCTTCGCGTGCACCAAGTCCCAAGGCTCTTCGATCCATCTTTTCAGCGGCTTTGGACGCGTCCCTGCAGCGAGGCCGCGCTTTGTCCACTGCCTCCCCCTTTCCATCCCTTCCGTTTCGTTTCGACCCGGCGGACACACACACGAGCTACTAGTATCCGCATGCACACTCGAGTGGACGCGAGCCAGCCAGCCAGCCAGGGGACAAGAGCGATATCCCCGCATTTCGACGAGCCTGCAATCATGCGGCGCGATCTTTGCCGGGTGGTGGGTGGCGGGCGAGCTAGTGATGGTGGTAGTGCGCGTGCGAGCAAGGCAGCGGGGCCGTATCCAATTCCATTATATCCAACAAGTTGCATCGTCTAAGCCAAGCGTGCGCTCGTTTGATCTTGCGGGATAGGAAAAAGGTGCGGGTGATGCCATAGATCACGGCTGCCGCTTCCTCTGTATCTGTATGTATGTGGTGGTCCTTTGATCCATCGATCACCACATGCAAACCATGCGTGCGGGGTCGATGCACATTTCGCAGTACCGCACTAGCTAGCTAGGTGGTGGCAAATTGGGAACTGAATTTTTGGAAAATGAAAGTATTCCAACAAACTATGCAGTTACAGGATCTTCACCATTGTGTACTGATGCATTGTTTTAGGAACAAAATGAACTAGTACAAGTTAGTGAAACAAATTTCCCCCTTCTATCTTCTTTACGTTTCTGCTATATTTTTTTTTCCAAATCGGATTTTCCACTTGCATTTCAAAAACATCGGAAATTATTACAAGTTCAAGAAAAAGAACTTGTGTGCCAACCTCTAATACACTGCTACCAGATCAGAACTACGTAGGGGAAGAACATGTTTAAGCATATCCTGAGTTTTGGCTCGTATGCCAACACTTAGTAAAATAGTTGTGTTTGAAGATGTTTTTTTTAATATATTTCCTAGCCTTAAATCGACTAAAATATTTCAGTCAATGGTTTGTTATTTTGTATATAGATCTGATGACTCAAAATGATGATTGAAAGTTGTTCAATAGTTGAGCCTTTAGTTAGCTGAAAATTAGCAAACTCCTTTTTTCTAATATTTAAGACACTTTTCTGATGTTTTAAAAAAAGGTGCATGTGGCATCTAATGAGGAAATCACCTTATTTGAGTATTTATATGCTTTCACCGTATCGAAATCCCATGTGTTCACCAAAATTTTAATAGCTATGATACCAATGAGATATACTTGGTGCCAGATAAAATGTTCGTGAATTCTCCCACTTTCAAAATTCAAATCATTAGATTGGCAATATGCCATATGGAAACTGATTGGATATCTCTCACACACGTACAACTGTACCGGATGGTATGCCATCCTGTCTAGGATGGGCGCCGGGCCTCTCGTCAACCCTCTACTGTTGTAGTACATGTGATCGTTCCATTCCTTCCCGACATAATGGCGTTACCGCGGTGAGGATGCTGGCACGGGCTCACGGCCACAGTCTCGTGCCAAGCTGCAGTCACACTGAGACGACGATCCGGCCGGCTCGGGTACACGCGCCGATACAACGTGCCCGCCGCCGATCGGCTGCGAGCCTATACACGGCCGGTTGTAATAAGTAATATCAAATGCCATCGTTCGTGCGACGACGACGCGGCCTCGGTCGCAAGAGCTAGACTGAGATCGTGCCTCGGACCCCCGGTCGGCGTTTCGTTGCCCGCCCGTGATCTCCCGTCAAAATGGATGGATTTTACACCGATTACCCGAGTCCCCGGCCGGCCGGGCTAGCTGTGGCCGCTTGCCCGTTGGGGACGCCGGCTGCGGGTTATCACTGGATACAGAAGTTGGTCCAGAGGAAGAATAGAGAGAAGCAGCATTGATTGGCTTTACGCGCCGTACGTGTATAGCGTTGCTAAAGGTGAAACAGAGACACTGCTATTTCACGTCCATTGCGTGGTAGTAGCAATGTGCGTATGCACGTAGAATCGTATAGCCCTAACATATAGTGTGTGTATATCTACGCGCTACGGTCGTAGAGATAGCGCTGCCGCGTTTCCTATGATCCGACTGTAGATCGAGTTGCCTGTCCTATTACGTCGAAACATAATGGCAGGCAGCTCGACTATGCAACTGTGAATATACTACAGTTCACGACTGGAGTAACCGGCCATTTACGTTCAGGATCTGTAGAAGATCACGCGAGTACGAACTCATTCTTGGTGGTCCTGTTTGAAGTGAGCGTTGTGTAGGCGAACAGTACTAGTAGTAGACCTGTACCCGTAGTACTACGTAGTATGCGGAATTGGATCATAATGACGAGCGAGGTAAAAGATCGAGCTTATTGAGAGGATCGAGGCATGAAGAAGCTCTTGTCACCATCAAACCAAGAATCATAAGCACAATTTAAACCGGGTTGGAGCCAGATCCCTTTGAAAAGCTCTCTGCATTCGCGCGAAGGAGAGGACAAAGGCACAAGAACCAAACCCACACCGCCACGCCACAGAGCGACATGTGTGTCTTGTTGGAGATATGCCCAAGAGACAATACGGATTTAATCCGTATGTGAGGGTTATACGGATATTGATCCGTGTGAGGAATTAGTCTACTAATGGGCCAACTAGTCGAGGCCCATTAGAAGGGTCTATTTAAGTGGAGGAGGGGCTTAAGGCGCAGGTGATTCCACCAGTCCTTAACCCTAGCCGTCGTGCTCCTCTTTCTCGCCCACAAAACCCTAACCGTGTTACCGGTGCTAGCACGCCGCGCACGGTGCTCCAACCCCGTACGTGTGGATACCGCGAGGAGGCGCTGCTGCTGCTGCGGTGCCGACGGCTGGACTAGAAGGAGACGATTGACGTGATCGACTACTTCCTCTACACCGACGCGCGACTATGTTGGATCGAGCTGCTCCAACATTCGCTTCCGCTCCGTCTGCGCGTCTAGTGGTAACGATCCATGATCCTCTCTTGCAAGGTTTCCTGGTTGAACGGTAGAAATTTTATATGCTATCGTAGCCTACCCGTTCCCCAACAGTGGTATCAGAGCCGACCTTGTGTAGTTTGTGATCTAGATCTTGTGCATATAGTCGATATGTTGATGTACTAGATGAGATCTATTACATGTTTTGTGTTCGGATTGATTAGATCAATGATGATAGGGAGGTTCACAAGGTAATGGGCGGATAGCAATACATGCATCATTGATTTATTTGTGTTCCTTCTCCGTGCGCGCGTGACTTGTCCCTACCGGCTAGAATCACCATCGGGACTAACTGCGTGCGTCAGTAGAGGAGCCAATAGTATCATAATCATGTACCGCAGTCTACTCATGAAAACCTAATGGAAAAACTAAGCCATTGTGAATGACTCAAAATCGGGCAAATATGATTTTCCCGATAGGATTTCCATTGTGATTTTATAGATATGATCTGTGAAATCCTGTGAGGATTTCCCGATAGGATTTCCATTGTGAATGACTCAAAATCGGGAAAATCGGGACTGCCGTACGGACACGCCTAGATTGTTACAACCCTTTTTGGCCACATGTTAGCATTCGCTTCTCGCCTAACTTGTTTTTGCAGAGAATATTATGAATGGTATGGCCCAAAAGATGCATGTGATGTATATATGTGATTTGCATGGCCTGCGTGCCATGATTAATTACAGCTAGGTTGAGGCTGTCATATTATTGTATAACGGCCTGCGTGTCGATCTGTGATGCTTGATATTCTCATGTAATTTATTACTAGCTATTAGTTGTAGTAGCTAAGTGTTAGTTCATGGAGGCCTCAAGCATGATGGTTGAAGGGACGGGAGACATGGCGATGACAATGGAGATGGAGATCACCAATTGAAAGGGGCCATACTATTTCACAGTCAATATGATTGCCTGTGATGATGTTCCTATCATCCTATTCTTTCATATGTTATTTATATTAGATATGATTAACATGCTAGAATAGGTTCCCTCAAGAAAAATTAAATTATATGCCCTTCCAATAGCTGCACCTATTAAAATTATGATCGCTGTATGGTAGACCTGCCAAAGTAGAGTACCTCAACTATCTTAATTATTAGGATAAATGTCGGACATTTATATGCATAGTATTGGTTTAATTAACAAAGCTATCAAAATGGTTTTGGGCTTTGGGGCATGGTGTTGGCGCCGGGGCATGTGATGCCACCCAACAAACAAGAGTCACATAGGGATGTGATTAGCAAAGTGTTGCTTACCTATGTCACTAAATTTCTAGCGGTAATGCCAAAGCTCACTAGGATCTAAGTTGAATATGGATCTTGAACCACTATATGTCGTTTTGAGGGAAAACGATTCCAAGCATATAGTGGAATAGTGAACTTTTGTTAAAATGTTTATAAGAGTTTTATATTTACATAGTGCTTATATTTGCATATTTTCTGTTGTAGATCATGGCACCAACCGCTAGTAACACTTTCAATTTGCGCTCAATTCTTGAAAAAGAAAAACTTAGTGGAACAAACTTTATTGATTGGTATCGCAACTTGAGAATTGTTCTCAAGCAAGAGAAAAAGGAATATGTTCTAGAGCTTCCCTATCCTGATGATCTGCCAGAAAATGCTACTGCCACTCAGAAAAGGGAGTATGAGAAACATACCAATGATGCAGTTGATGTTAGCTGTCTCATGCTTGCCACTATGTCCTCTGAGCTCCAGAAGCAATATTAGAACGCGGATGCCCACAATATGATTGAGGGACTTCGTGGCATGTTTGAGAACCAAGCAAGGTCTGAGAGGTACAACATCTCAAAGTCCTTGTTTGCGTGCAGGCTAGCTGAAAACGGTTCTGTCAGTCCTCATGTGATCAAGATGATTGGTTACATTGAGAATCTGGAGAAACTTGGTGCTGCTC
Source organism: Eleusine coracana subsp. coracana (assembly GCA_032690845.1). NCBI lineage: Eukaryota > Viridiplantae > Streptophyta > Magnoliopsida > Poales > Poaceae > Eleusine > Eleusine coracana. The sequence continues at coordinate 58,699,269 of CM064432.1, read as the reverse complement.
TACACCCTGATTTGGCCACAGATGTGATTCTCCAGTCGCTTCCTGCAAGCTATGAGCCTTTCATTTTAAACTTTCAAATGAATAGCTTAGAGAAGACATTGGCTGAGTTGCATGGGATGCTTAAGACAGCTGAGGCAAGCATCAAAAAATCTGGTCCAAGTCAAGTTAACTTGGTTCAAAAGGATAGCAAGAAACGAAAGCGCAAGACTAAGGCTAAGGCTACAGATCAGATCTCTAGCACTAAGCCTAAGCCTGCAGCAGCTCCTAAGCCTAAACCGACGGGTAGTGATCCTTGTTTTCACTGCAAGAAACCCGGTCATTGGAAGAGGAATTGCAAGCTTTATCTGGAAGAGCTGAAGAAGAAGGGTGGAGACACTTCTAATTCAGGTATCAATGTTATTGAAATTAATAATGTTGCTACATGTCCTTATGATTCATGGGTATTTGATACCGGATCGATGATTCATACTTGCAAATCGTTGCAGGGGCTTAAAGAAGCAAGGAAATATGCAAAAGGCGAGGTGGATGCTCGCGTCAGCAATGGTGCAAAGGTTGCTGCGTTGGCCGTCGGAACTTATCCACTTTCATTACCATCAGGATTAGTTTTGGAGTTAAATAATTGTTACTATATTCCCGCCTTAGGAAAAAACATTATTTCTTCAAAATGTTTGGAGGAAGATGATGGTTATGAGGTCATAATAAGGAACAAGTGTTGTTCCATTTATTTGAATAATATTCTCTATGGTAATTTCCCATTGGTGAATGGATTATATTACTTAGATCTTGAGAATAAGCCTATTTATAACATTGATGCGAAAAGGCTCAAGCCTAATGATTTGAATCCCACGTATACTTGGCATTGTCGTTTAGGTCATATAAATGAGAAGCTCATAAAGAAACTCCATACAGATGGTTTTCTAAGTTCTTTTGATTTTGAATCAATTGATACATGTGAATCTTGTTTACTTGGCAAAATGACTAAGTCGCCTTTCACAGGAAATAGTGAAAGGGCGAGTGAACTATTGGGACTTGTACATACGGATGTATGTGGACCAATTAGTTGCACGGCCAGAGGTGGTTTTCAGTACTTCATAACTTTTACCGACGACTTTAGTAGATATGGTTACATCTACTTAATGAGGCATAAGTCTGAATCCTTTGAAAAGTTCAAAGAATTTCAAAATGAAGTACAAAATCAATTGGGCAAGACTATTAAACGCCTACGATCTGATCGTGGTGGTGAATATTTGAGCCATGAATTTGGTGAACATCTAAAGCAATGTGGAATTGTTCCACAATGGACTCCGCCAGGAACGCCCCAATGGAATGGAGTATCCGAACGGAAGAACCGAACCTTGTTAGACATGGTTAGGTCTATGATGAGCCAAAGTGATCTTCCATTGTCCTTCTGGGGATACGCTCTAGAAACTACCGCTTTCACACTTAATAGGGTTCCATCTAAATCCGTGGAAAGGACACCATATGAGATATGGACTCGGAAGCGTCCCGGGTTGTCTTTTCTTAAGATTTGTGGATGTGAGGCTTATGTAAAACGTATGACGTCTGATAAGCTTTCTTCCAAGTCTGATAAATGCTTCTTTGTAGGATACCCTAGGGAAACCAAAGGTTATTATTTCTACAACCGGGAAGAGGGTAAAGTGTTTGTCGCTCGTAATGGTGTTTTTCTAGAGAAAGAGTTTCTCTCCAAAAGGGTAAGTGGGAGAACGGTGCAACTTGAAGAAGTTCAAGAAGCTCCAGAAAATATTTCTTCTTCCGCTATACCACAATTGGATGAACAAATTGTTGTTGAACCAATTGTTGAAACACCAGCCCCGCGTAGGTCAGAAAGGGCACGTCGCGCTCCTGAAAAGTTCACGCTCCTAACCACGGGGCAGCGAGACATATTATTGTTAGACAATGATGAGCCTAAGACTTACAGTGAAGCAATGATGGGACCGGACTCTGAGAAATGGCTTGGAGCCATGAGATCCGAATTAGAATCCATGAGAGAAAATCAAGTTTGGAACTTGATAGATCCGCCTGATGGTGTAAAAACCATTGAGTGTAAATGGGTTTTTAAGAAAAAGATAGACATGGATGGAAATGTTCACATCTATAAGGCACGATTGGTGGTGAAAGGTTTTAAGCAAATTCAAGGGGTTGATTATGATGAGACCTTCTCGCCCGTCGCTATGCTAAAGTCTATACGGATCCTTCTAGCAATTGCCGCATTTTATGATTATGAGATATGGCAAATGGATGTCAAAACGGCTTTCCTTAATGGAAACCTAAGTGAGGATGTGTACATGACACAGCCTGAAGGTTTTGTCGATCCACAAAATGCTAGGAAGATATGCAAGCTTCAAAAGTCCATTTATGGACTAAAGCAAGCATCTCGGAGTTGGAATCTTCGCTTTGATGAGGTAGTCAAAGGGTTTGGCTTCATTAAAAACGAAGAAGAGCCTTGTGTTTACAAAAGGGCTAGTGGGAGCGCGCTTGTCTTTCTGGTCCTTTATGTGGATGACATATTGCTGATCGGTAATGATATTCCAATGCTTGAAGCTGTTAAGACTTCTTTGAGAAAGAGTTTCTCAATGAAGGACTTAGGAGAGGCAGCTTACATTTTGGGCATTAAGATCTATAGAGATAGATCAAAGAGGCTAATTGGATTAAGCCAAGACACGTACATTGACAAGGTATTGAAACGGTTCAATATGGAGAATTCCAAGAAAGGTTTCTTGCCCATGTCACATGGGGTTTCTCTTAGCAAGACTCAGTGTCCCTCGACACCAGATGAGCAAGAGAAAATGAGAGCGATTCCATATGCTTCGGCTGTTGGGTCCATCATGTATGCCATGATAAGTACTCGCCCAGATGTAGCCTACGCTCTTAGTGCTGTGAGCAGATACCAGTCAAATCCAGGAGAAGCTCATTGGGGAGCTAATAAGAATATCCTAAAGTACTTAAGAAGGACTATGGGTATGCTCCTAGTCTATGGAGGTGAGGAAGAGCTCGTTGTAAATGGTTACACTGATGCTAGCTTCCAAACCGATAAAGACGATTCGAGATCGCAATCTGGATATGTGTTTTACCTCAATGGAGGCGCGGTGAGCTGGAAGAGTTCCAAGCAAGATACGGTTGCTGACTCAACAATGGAGGCTGAGTACCTTGCCGCTTCAGAAGCTGCAAAGGAAGCTGTTTGGATCAGAAAATTTGTTTCTGAGTTGGGTGTGGTTCCTAGTGCATCCAGTCCAATGGACCTCTATTGTGATAATAGTGGTGCCATTGCGCAAGCCAAGGAGCCTAGAGCGCATCAAAAGAACAAACACGTACTACGGCGTTATCATCTTATTCGGGACATCGTCGCTCGAGGTGATGTAAAGATATGCAAGGTGCACACGGACTCAAACATCGCTGATCCGTTGACAAAACCTCTCTCTCAGCCCAAGCATGAGGCACATATGAGATCCATGGGTATTAGATATCTACATGATTAATGTATGAGAGATTGTGTAATGTCTATGTTTATGTGTGATTGAATAAAGTGTTATTCTGTTCTATGGATAATAATTATTGCATTGATTGATAAGTGCGTGACTTGTTTGTGAAACTCATTGTTCTTTTATAATATTATCCTAAATGATCCCTAGTTCCTTATCATTGTGTTGGACAATAATGATTCATGGATTAGCACATGTATTGGTTGATGATCGTGTTTCACAGATCATTGATATGGAGATATCAAATCAATAATGTGAACACATGTTGGAGAACATAGTGTTGGACTGACCCACTAATAGACTTTGCTGAGATGTTATTATTGTGTCATCAATTGTTGTCTTGTATGATGTACCTTTGGGATCCTTAGACCTGAGATTGTCATTGATTCCCAGAATGTGTAATAGCATATTTAGGGATTACCAAACGCTATTTCGTAACTGGGTAGTTATAAAGGTAATTTTCGGGTATGCTATGAAACATGTCGTGGGGTGTGAGCGATCAAGATGGAATTTGCCCCTCCTAATAACAGGAGAGATATCTCTGGGCCCCTCGAGTTAGATGGATTTAGAAGTGCATGGCCATGCCAATATGATTAAAAGTTAATCATAATGACTAAAAGTTAGTCATGATAAATCCACTAGACGTTCGAGTGAATGGTCGAGCTATTATAGGGATGGCACGTATCTTGTCTTAAGCTTGACTAATATCGTGAGGCAAAGGGATCGCTGACTGCGTATGTCAAAGGTTCAGCTGATATGATCTTTATGTGTACACGAGAATCAGTATGTGCTGCTAGGTGCCGCTATTGATTTATGATTTGAAAAATGGTTTTCACATCATTGTCGTGTACATGTGAACCTAACGGGTCACACACTTAACGGGTTGGAACATCGCTTGCCTATGTGATTGTCTCTAGTGCAAGTGGGAGATTGTTGGAGATATGCCCAAGAGACAATACGGATTTGATCCGTATGTGAGGGTCATACGGATATTGATCCGTGTGAGGAATTAGTCCATTAATGGGCCAACTAGTCGAGGCCCATTAGAAGGGTCTATTTAAGTGGAGGAGGGGCTTAAGGCGCAGGTGATTCCACCAGTCCTTAACCCTAACCGTCGTGCTCCTCTTTCTTGCCCACAAAACCCTAACCGTGTTGCTGGTGCTAGCACGCCACGCACGGTGCTCCAACACCGTACGTGTGGATACCGCGAGGAGGCGCTGCTGCTGCTGCGGTGCCGACGGCTGGACTAGAAGGAGACGATTGACGTGATCGACTACTTCCTCTACACCGACGTGCGACTACGTTGGATCGAGCTGCTCCAACATTCGCTTCCGCTCCGTCTGCGCGTCTAGTGGTAACGATCCATGATTCTCTCTTGTAAGGTTTTCTAATTAAACGTTAGAAATTTTATATGGTATTGTAGACTACCCGTTCCCCAACACGGCTCATGGCAGTACTAGTACTAGCGAGGAGGCAGGGCTTGATAGGTGTAGAGAAAGACGAGTGAGGGAGAGTAGGCGGCTGTGTTGTTGCATCATCACCTCAAGGCACAACAGCAGCTTGCATGCCTGCAGCCTGCCGCCGCTGACAGCTTGCATGCCTGCAGCCTGCCGCCGCTGACGGTGGCCGCAGCGGTGCGTCATATTTTTGCAGCAGGGTGGTGGTGTGTGCGCACAGTCCAGAAGACACCCTCTCATCCTCTCTCGCTTATCCCCAACATGTCCTCCCATATTAACACACGCACTAGCGTCTAAGCCGCTTAGACCTTGCTAACCACGGCCAAGAAGATCCCAGTTCCCAGAGCGAGCTGAGAGATCCGAAGGAAAAAGAGAGCAGAAAGTGACAAGCTTTCGTGTCACCGACAGCCATGGACTTCGACGAGCACGATGACGGCGACGAGGAGATGGCGCCGATGCCCGTGAGCTCGAGCTACGACGCGCCGATGATGCAGCCGGGGATGGTGCTCGGGCCGGTCGGCGCCGGCGCCGGCGCCGGCGCCGGGACCCCGAAGCCGGCCGATTCCGGCGGCGGCGGGAGCTTCATCAGGACGCCACCAGGCGGCGGCGGAGGAGGAGGAGGAGGAGGAGGTGGAGGAGCTGGCGGTGGCACGAGGTACCGTGAGTGCCTCAAGAACCACGCCGTCGGCATCGGCGGGTACGCCGTGGACGGCTGCGGCGAGTTCATGGCCGCCGGCGACGGCGGCTCCATCGACGCGCTCCGCTGCGCCGCCTGCGGCTGCCACCGCAACTTCCACCGCAAGGAGCCGTCCGGCTCCGGCGCGGACCCGGCCGCCGCCGCGCTGTCTCCAATCGCGGCCTACGGCGGCGCCGCCGCGCCGCACCACCAGTTCTCCCCTTACTACCGCACCCCGGCGGCAGCCGGGTACCTCTACCACCACCAGCAGCAGCAGCCGCTGATGCAGCAGCGGCCGCTGGCGCTGCCGTCCACCTCCCACCACTCGGACCAGGGCGGCGACGACATGATGTCCGGGATGATCGGGCCCATGGTGGTGGCGCCGATGGTGGGCATGTCCCTTGGCTCCGGCGGCCCGTCGGGGTCCGGGTCGTCGGGGAAGAAGCGGTTCCGGACCAAGTTCACGCAGGAGCAGAAGGACAGGATGCTGGCGTTCGCGGAGCGGCTGGGGTGGCGCATCCAGAAGCACGACGAGGCCGCCGTGCAGCAGTTCTGCGAGGAGGTCGGCGTGAAGCGGCACGTGCTCAAGGTCTGGATGCACAACAACAAGCACACACTCGGAAAGAAGCCGTTGCTGCCCTGACGATCTGTCGACGACGAGCTCCGATCAGGTGCTAAACTACAGTAGGTAGTGTAGAACACCACTGATCGCATTATTGCATCATCCTGTCCTTCCGTAGCGGCTTAGCCTTTTTTCTTTTCGATCGCATTGGTTTAGCTTAGCTCCTATCTAGCTAGGTTGTTCGTAGCGAGCAGCGGTTCTCTTCTTGGTTTTAGCAATTTAGTTAGGATGGAGGAGACGGCCGTTGTTCCTTCTTCCCTTTTTCTCATCTCTTAATTATTTTATCATTTCTTTTTCTTTGGTCATCAATCAGTGTTGGTTTGTAGTAGGAGTAGATGAGGTGACGATGATCATGACGTTGGTGTTGGGAAGGAGGAGGGCAGGGCATGGCCATTTGCCGATTTGGATCTTGGGAATGTACTTTGGTGTTTGCAATTGTAATTTCCTGCCCTGCCTGGGGATTTGGGTTGCATGGATATTGTTTCATCTTTTGTCGTGCTTGGGACTTGAGAAGCCGGATAATTTTACTCCTCTCCTCTGATGGCCATGGGTCCGGGCGGCCTAATGGGGTTGCCCCCCTCCTGGCTGGGTGTAGCTAGGGCAGATGGGTTTCAGAAACGTCCGTTCCTAGTCTCCTACAGCAACGGCGAGGAGCCTGCAAGGCTGCCGACCCAAGCCGCAGCCAGCAGAAGCACTGCGGATTACTGATGGCAGCACTGTGTAACCTGCTGTTGATCCATGCATGGTTATTACAGCCCCATTTGTGTTTTCAATATGTTCTGATTTCCGATAATAACTCGGCCTCAACCTCATCACTGTTGCGACGTCAGTCCCCGGCCGTATCGGTGTCATTGATGCCGCTTCCACATTTTACGAGCAGCGATAGCAGTCCAGCGACACGCTGTGATCGGCTGATGCGTCCGGTTGCAGGCAATAAGCGGAGACTCTTTTTGTTTTTTTTACACTGTGGATTCAATGAAGCCGTGTGTCCTTAATTGGCTGCGTCATCCTTCACCTTTGCGCTTTTACTACCAGACCAGTACCTCGGCGCGTTTTCTTGGATCGATTTGAATGAAGAGGACCATACGATATGCATTGCTACTTGGGATCACTACGGATGGTTCCATGGTTGTACCCCCCACCCGGGAACGAAGGAAAGGAAGGAGACGGCCGTGGAAAGAGGGACAACACCGCCGAGGGAGAGCCAAAGTTTGCCAGCGTACAGTATGTGCCCGCCTTTCGGTTTGGAAGAGAAGGACGAGGGGGAGGCATAGCATGATGAGACGGAAAGCTTGGACGACCTGTTTCTCTCTTTTGCCCGGCCGGCGCTGCTCTGAGATAACATTGCGCGTGGCACGGCGGCCGCAGCCTACCGGCCTTTTTGTGGCCGGGCGCGCGGGTGACGCTGGGGAAGAAAAGGCGCGTGCGCGTGCATGGTGGGTGGTGGTTTCCTTTCCTTTCCCGTCTCGGGCTCCTCCTCGCTCGTGCTCTGTAGTAGTACTTTCATACTTTGGCCCGCCGCGACGCGCGCCCATCTATCATTCCTTGACGGCCGATCCGGGGCTGCACTGCACGCACGGGCGTGGCGTGCCCTGTGCTGCTGTGGGGCGCGCGCGAGAGAATCTGGAGAAACTTTTGTTCTCTACTGCAGAGCGGAGGGCGGCAGATCGAGAGGAGAGAGGAGTGGGGATGATCGATCGGCTCGGCGTTGGACCACGGCCGTCGTCGCCGTGGGGGACCGGACCACCCCGGGCGTACGAGTCACGGCGGAGTGGGCTGGATTTGGACGGACCGGGAGCGGCGGTGACGCCGCTACAGAGAGGACGGGGTGGCTAGTACGCCTGCGGCCTGCCGCGCGCGCGGGGATGTGTGTCCTGCGTGCTTGCGTAGGAGCGGAGGAGTACAGTACTGGGCATGGCCATGGGGGATCCGACGTGCGGCCGTGGTCCATGCCGATGCCGACCCGCGCGCTGCACACGGAGGGAGGACTGGGACGGAGCCCGGAGGAAGATATTGAGTCAGTTTTTATTTATGGGAACTCCGGTTTTGGCTCTACCTTAAGCTATAGGCCGCCGCTCGGGTTTGAACTTTGATCGTATCGTGCGCAGGTGTTTGCTGAAGAAACGCATTTTTCTAGCGCTGATTAAGCTGTAGTTGGGCTCTTCGTGATGACTGGTAACAAGTAAAATTCGTCTTTTACGTCACCTAGATATGTCACACTACACCATGGAGCTGCATCTGTATTACTAGTACGTTTTGGCGATCTGCCATACAGCAGTCCGCGTAGACACTGGTTCTGCGGTGTTGAATCGTTGACTTGGAGCATTTCCGGTCCAGATGTTTACTTCGACGCATGCAGGCAGGGGGTGCATATGCTGTACGGGAGTTCTATGAAAGCATTCATTGATCACATGTACTTACTGATGTACGTATGGGAGTTCTATGAAAGCATTCATTCACATCCTTCCACTAGCACCGATCACCGGTGGATGCTCCAAGAATAGGCGGTTGCTGCCCGATCGACGTCATTTTCCGGCACATATTCCCCTCCGGTCCAAATGGAGCAACCAGCCCGTTCGATCAAAAGACGTTCCCTACCTTCGATCTCTGGAACTGGAACAGCGGGAAAACTGCAGCACGTAGAGTAGAACCAACTCAGCGACAAAATGCGGACATTGCGGAGAGCCCTTTCGTTTCGCCAGCAGGCGGCGAAAGAGGCCGGGGCCCGCGCTGTTCTCTGGGCCGCCGGACGAGGAAAGCTCAAAGCAGCACAGTGGCCACTTTCCGGCCTGCTGCCTTTCCGTTCCGTGTATTTTTCTTTCTCGCCTTGTTCGCGCCTGGGCTTGCGTCGCGCGCAGCGGTAGTAGTACATGCAATGCAAATTCCTCGGTTCTCCCAACATATCGAAAGCTGGAAACGTTCGAGAATGCAAAGGGGAGCCGAAGCAAGAAAGGGCGCGTTGCAACCATGGCCGATAGTACCTACCGTAAGGTTTCAAAACAAAGCCCAGCTGAGCTGAGTTCTGACGTTTGATTTTGTTTAGGTTGAACAGCACCACGCCTTTACCGGCAGTCCACCTGACAGAGCTTGTAGCAGTACTACCAAAGATTGTATGTCCAGTGCCGCATGCATCGGGAGAAAACAAGAAGGCTCGTCACTGAGTTGTGTGGCGCTGCGGACGTATTGGGCACGAGAAAGGGACACATCGATGCAGTAGCTCTCTTTTCCCTTGTGACTTCGTGGAAGAAAGCTTGGCGCCGCAGAACGCACACGGTACGGTGTGCTGCCTTTCCTCGTAACACTCCGTCCCGCACCTGCCGCCTTTGCAATCGAGCACTAGATGACGGGTACTGTTGCCGACGTATCCTTGACATCCCCGGTGGCCTGAGAGAACCTTTGTCTTGTGATGAACCATGTTATTTACTCTTTTATGTCTATGTTAAACTTGATAATGGCCAAGTGAAGAATATAACACTCCTGCAAATTAATTGAGCCATCCCTTGCATCCATGTCTTGTTCATGAGCATGTCCCTCTGTTGAGAGCTTGAGCCTAGATATATGATCAATACACAAGATATTAAGAGTACAAATAATCGAACATACAATTTTGTCCTATACGATTATGAAATAAATGGACCTTAATGTACTCTTGTAATTGAGAAATATTCAAAAATAATATGATTTGGTTAAAAAAATCTCTAAGTTTTACTCTACTTAGTATATCTGTTCATGAATCAAACAGGTGCATTGTTGAATTTTTTTTTTTGAAATAGCAGCAGCAGCATCAATAAGCTAATAGGAAAAAAAAACTTATCACTAGTTACTGGCAAAGCAGTTCAATGACAGCTGAATGAGAGAAAACTTTTGCCTATTATAATTCGTCTTAAAGAAAAAAAAACGTTTTGGGTTTCTGATAATTGTCATTGTGATTTTTATTTGAGATAATATCCTATTCACCCTCCTTTTGACGACATTAAAATCCATTTTCGATATGGCAATGAAATTACATTAAATGAAAAATAATAAGCTTGGCATTCTTGCAAAATGAAATTCATTCTGGGCTTCAGGCCGCGCTACGTAGTGGTGGAATGGGCCAAAAAAAAAAAGGGCCCGAGACCCGCTGCAGTGCCCCGGGCTTGTGGGTTTCGATAAACCCCGCACCGCACCTCTACGGCTCTAGCCCTCCTCACTCCACTCGCCGTCGCCGCTTCGAACCGCCTCCGTGACCTCCGTCCACCGAAGAACGGCAGCCGCCACACTCCGGTGATTGCACAGGAGAGCGGCAGGCAGACACTCGCACCTACTCCGCCAACTTGTCTTTTGTCTGGATATGTACTCCATCCCAATTTGAGGTTTTTTTTCCATTCGTTGGTAAGAAACCCTACCTTGCTTGGACGCAGTTTTGTACTCTCCTGGGAGGTAGATCTCTTACCTTCTTCCTGAGTTACCAAATCCACTTTTCCAGAAATGGTGCAAGGTTTCGCCCATCGCTAAGTTCGCCTCTGGGTAATGGTGTTGCCCTAGCAGTTGCCTGCGATTTCCCCTTCTGATTTAGTGCTTGTCGCGGTTTGTGTTGCTGAGGGGAATCGATTTCTTTTTCCCTCTAATGATGTGCTCGCTCTAGAATATAGATTGAATTCGTAGCATTTTCAGGCCTTGGTAATTTGTGCCGTCGAATTTGTTGTCTTTTTTATTTCGGTGTTGAGAAAGTTGTTACCTCAATATCCTTGTTTTTTACGGATTTTATTTTATTTTTCCTTCACGGTAACAATCTAGGTTGTAGGCTGCCTGCTCCTGGAAACTATAGGAACGTGAGTAACAGGGCAGATAGTTTAGCTTGGAAGGAACACAAAAGGCACATTTCTATATTATTGTGCTTAGTCATATTCATTTTGCCCAGAATCAGTTTGTCATTCTCTTGTTAGATTCTGTTAACTGTGTCATCAGAATATATGTATGTCATCCTGCTTGGAATGGTGGGAACCTTTTCTTTTCCTGTCTCAATAATCTCAATTTGTATTGTGGTCAGTTTCTCATAATAGTTTCCGTCCCAATTTTTGCTTTTCGTAGGTCAGTGTCATGGCTTCTTTACCTCCTAATAATTTGTAATCAGATCTTAAGAATTTTGTTGTTGCATTGGTGGGGCCCGCATGGGCTATATGCATGACTAATTGGCTCTTGCTTGAGTAAGAATCTGACTCTAGTTCTAGTTTGATTCATATCTTGTGCGAAGCAGTCTGCACCCTCTTTGGGGCTGCACATGCCTTTGTTTCTTTCTATGATAAATGTGCTTTTCATTCAGTGTTACATGACGGGGTTATCTATTTGTTTAGTATACTGCTAAATATTTACATTTAGTGTTGTAGAGGTTTCATGCCTTTTAAGCTGATCTTACACCTGCAACGTTGAAGGACAATGGACATTATTGTTGTACAAAATTGTACAGTTCAGAACATGAAACACACATCTTTGTTTGTTCATGCTTACTGCCATACCTAAGTTTTGAAGTGTGATTACTTTTAATTGTTCTAGCAATTCATCCTTTGGGCAGCATTACTTCCTTGGTTTCATTGTACTTACTTCATCGTTTTTTGGGCAGATACACATATCCTGGCAATGGGTGCTGCTGGCAACGGCAGCAACCCGTATTCTTCTCATGTTGCAGAAAGAGGTAGCACAAGTAGCAATACAAAATGTTCTGATTTTGCTGCTGCTGAAATGCAAGTGAATCCTATCAGTGGTGATTTATCTTTGATTAATGTGAAACTGGAACATTCATGGTCAAGTGTACAAGCGTTTGTTGTTGAGCATATGACTCTTAAGGATCTTGATTTGGATTGGAGCAAGGAGGCTGTTGGACTAAATGGCTTCCGATATGTAGGCTGCAATGACTTGAGGGATATTGCACTGAGTAGCTTGCACATGTTCTTCAAGACTTCAGTTGAAATGTTAACTTGTGAGGGGTACACGGAGGATGCAGTTCTGAATGCCATCTTGGACTCAGCACTCTGTCACCAGTTTGACGGACCTATCACCAAGATTGCAGAGCACGCACGCACATTGCTACAGAGCAATAATCAGGCTGATTATTCCTGCAGTGAGAATGTTGACACTGATTTGCACATGCTGGGCTTGTATATTCTTTGCAAAGCATCAAGTTTGCTAAAAACATATTATCCATTTTTCACCTGGGGAGATGCATTGTGGTGCATTCTGCTGTGCGACATGGATATCTCTATTGCTCGTGAAGTTTCGATTCATATGAGTGCCTATGGAAGTGGACAAACAAAAGGGCTCTCTCTTGGTCACAGTAACTTGTGTGAAGATCATGATAATGTAAATGAGTTATCAGAAGGATATGGCTGTACTGCCACAGAATCACCTGCAGAATTCGAGCCACCTCAATCTGAAGCAGTGCAGAGAATGTGGAGCAATATTCTTACAAATTATATAGTTTCAATTCAAAGAAATGCAACAAAGAACCAAGATGCTCCTTCTAGTCAAGATGGAAATTCTTCCTCACCTACAGCTGTGGTTCAGCATAACAAAAAATCAACCAAAGGCTCTCGCCACAAGAAAGATTCAAACTCCATGAAATCTCAGAAAAACTCTTCCAAGGACCTTGTATTGGTCAACAATGCACCTCAGTGCAAGGGTATAGGTAAAACTTGTTCAAGGATACTGAAAGAGAGTAAATCATTAATGGCACTTCTCGAATCTGCTCAGAGCACTTCGACACCATCAGAGGTGGCTACCCAGAAGGGCTTGCAAACTTCCACATTAGTTCCAACTGAACCTCTTTCTGGATTTTTCTCAGTCAAAAAAGATTCAAATTCAGCGGTAACAGCTGGGCTACTCTCTTCTACTTGTTATTTCTCCTATCCATCATCTAGTGCAGAACCAAAGCAGCGAATGGACTCTGATGTTGTACGGTTCTTTCTTCCAGATACTCCTGCAGAGGGCTTTGAATTTTCTCTCTCACGTGATGGTTTGCAGACCACTTGGGTTCCAAAGGATAGGAAAGAGGAGCTGGCTCTAGACCTAATCCAACGTTTGGGAGAGTTAAAGCTGGAGGTAAAAGTTTGGACAGATTGGGCTAATGAGAGGGTGATGCAGTCAACAAGTCGGTTGGTAAAAGAGAGGGCTGTTCTTTTATCATATAGAAAAGATAATGCAGAACTTGAAGAGCCTGATGTGTTTAACAGAAAGAAACTTGAGGAGACACAAAAAGCAATTGACAGTACATCTGAAGAGCTTGATCGTGTTAATTCACGTGTGCGGGAGCTTACATATAGGATTTCACTTTGTAGGCGTGAAAAGAAAGCTGCCCAGCTACAGGGAAAGCAATCAGACGCAAGTTTGGCTAACATTATAAACAAGGAAAATGATTCAACTGAGAGGCTGAAGTCTATGGAGACAGAGAAAATTCTTTTGCAGGAGGAGCTTGCTGCTGAAAGGTGTAAACTGCCTAAGCTTCTGAAAAGCCTTGAGAAAGCTAGAGGATGTGAGAATATGTTAAAGGTATTTCAGTTTGATCTACGTTGTCCCTTCCTGTTTGCTGTCATCATGTATATTATGTTGTTGACTTTGTTATACTCACTGTCTGTATTATGTTGTTGACTTTGTTATACTCACTGTCTGTGTTGTATTAAATTATCATGTATTGGATGCCAACAAATACAACTGTCACAGCTTCTTTTGACATGAAAATCTGTCAAAATTTGTAATATTTTGTATTTCAAAACTGTCTTTGATGAAAAATCTAGTGCTACTATCTCGATATGGCCAAACCAAGAAATTCACAGTTAATTTTTCATATATTGTCTGCCCTGCATATGAAACTATACCGTTGTTGTAGTATGTATTTTTTTGTGTGTTTTGCAAAATGAATGTTCACACAGGTAATTAGAATTTTATCCATTTCCCTGTCTGACTGGAATTTTTTATACCAAAATCTATAGCCATGTTCATTTGGACAATTCAAAAGGCATAATTTGTTTGATTGGCTATGTCAATGACAATGCCATTCATAAAGATAATTTGTTTTCTTGTTACATCGCATGTCAAATTTCTCGCAGCAACCGTGCCATGTATACAATTACGTAATATTCCTTTTGACGGATAATCTGGGCCGTGTGGACTATTGTCTTACTGTCTAACACATTTTATGAAGACAACAATTGGGTTATACCTTGTGTGCATGTGTATTCGTGCATCGCAATTCACAAATAGCTTGATAGATTGCTTTTTTTTTTGTCTAAAGATGAAATAATATAACATCATTTAGCACATGATCCTTATCAATTTCATGTTGTTTCTTACCTGTTTATCACATTGCCCTTCATTTTCCTGTTTTGTGTACTTTCTCGATTTCTTACTTGTCCAAAGATTGTCTTGTGATCTTTTTTGGCTTTAAAATTTTGCAGAAAAGGTGCCAGGAAGGAGAGAAGATTATAGATGAACTGACAAAGCAGATTGGTCGTGAAAGAGCTGAGCTTGAGCGAATTGATACATCAGCAAGAGCAATGTCAAGCAATCTACTGCTGAGAGCACGAAATGAGCAGGAATGGCTGCAGGCTAGTATCAAGAATCTCCAACAGCAGGTAGATGAAATATCTGGTAAGACTGTGGCAGAGTTAATTAGTCCTCCCGGGGGGATTGATTCTGTGCAGCGGGAGCAGGAATGCGCCATGTGCTTAGAAGAGGAGATTGCTGTAGTTTTCCTTCCATGTGGGCATCAAATTGTTTGTGCAGGCTGCAACCAACGCCATCTAGATGGGGGTATGACAGAGTGCCCATCCTGCAGATCTATCATCCACAGAAGGATCTGTGCTCGCTTTTCTGACAATTAATTTCACAGCTGGGAAAGGCCACATGGAGTTTTAACCTTTTGCCTTTGTTGAAATAGCAGTTATCTACACCCAATATACTGCCTGAGTAGCGTATTTCCATTAACGACTTGGTTGCTTTTTTTTTAGGAAAATGCAGTTAAACTCGGGTTTCAACTAGAGTTGGAAGTTTACCTTGTCCAACCAAGTATACCTTGGTTGGTTGCTTTTTTAGGAAAATGCAGTTAGACTCATTCTGCAATGGGGGCTTCAACTAGAGTTGGAAGTTTACCTTGTCCAACTAATATTCGATGTGTTGTGGATGCCTAAGCTGACCTCTTATGGATTGTGACATGTAACATCTTAGAAATCGTATTAGGACCGGCTTGAAACTCCATATTACCTCTTTCACCATTGTTGTCATACGCTCTACTTGTTTGAAGGTTACCCTGGCGTGTATGACATGGCATCTGGTCCAGCTGCAGCGTGAAGCTCGAACGGTTGGAGCTCTCAGTCGGGTAGCATCTGCTGCTGTTTCAGGTCGCTGGGGTGGGGGCACTAGATTACGGGACTTTTCCTGGATAATAGTATTTGTTGTGAGCTACTGAGCTCCGTCTAGGTGCGATTTTGACGTTGAATATCACGTTTGATCATAAGCGTGCCAAAATTGTACGAATAATGATCAACAATATGGTTTTCCCAACCAGCAGTTATTCATGAACAGTTGTAACTGTGCGTCAGTGAACGCACTAGCCAAAGCAGATAGCAAGTTACATATACTGATGGTTTGTGACATCAATCAAAAGAGAAGACATCACAATTCTAAATCCTTACTAACGATCATGCATGCCCGGCACAAATATTAAGATTAAGCCTTGCCAACACGTACCAGGATGGCAGGATGGTTTGTGACATCAAAGATAACAAAAATTTCAATGATAAAGTAGTTCAAATAATATTGAAATTAACCCGTATATTACATAGTCGATTTCACAAAACTTATGGCTCTTCTCGCTCGTGCTTATTGTATCAGCAATAATAAAGGAAAGTACATATCTTGCCAATGTTATTAAGCAAAAAAAAAATCAAAATATAGTTAATTTTCTTGACTCTTTTCTAAAAAAGTCTTATCTCAGATTAAAATTAGACTGCAATTTACATCCAAATGCTCAAGGTTCACGGTTTATCTACCAAACACTTGTATTCACAATGGTAATTTTGTGAAAGGAAACTACGCCGAAAATGAACCATGGGTAAATGCGTGTTGCATCCCGGACGACCTGTTACGCCAAATATAACGGATCATGTGTTCTATTTTATATAAATAGGTATTTTCGGTGCAGGCATCCAACCACAATCAATAATATGTACTCCTTTTATTATTTTTTGTTGATGTTATTGACTTTTTTTTTTTGCTGTCTTTGACCATTCATCTTATTTAAAAAAGTTTAAAAAGTATTATATATTTTATTATGATTTTTTATTATTAAAGAGAATTTGAGCATAATCTATAATTTTGCATATTCGAATAAATATTTTAAATAAGATAAATGATCAAACATTACAAAAAGTCAATGACATCAAAAAAAAAAGAATGAAGAATGTATTTCCATTGGCGATAGTATGGTAGCGGAAAAAGTGCAACTACAGTAGTTTTTGACGCATGACATAATATCTCTACTCCTTATAATTTTGTTGTGTCGTCTATACAGAAATCTTGTATCACTTTATTCCATTTCCCTTCATTCCCCCGTTCTGTAATCAAAGAAAAAAAAAATCCCTATTCCTTTCAAAAAACGGTGACATATAGAGAGACTTTCCGTCATGTCAATATCCGTGAGAGACCTTTCGTCAGGTCAGTATCCATTTCCATTTATTTTTCCTTTTCAACAAAATTATTCCTTTCCAAAAATATAGCGTTCCAATTTCCTTTTATTCCGTTCCGTTTCTTCTCTCCTGAAAATTTGGTGTTGATAGATTTGATTCGTACTTGGTTCGGAGTTTGGAAGCTGTTTGGAAAGTGAAGTATGGAGACCGATTGGCAACATGGATTGGTAATCTACAGTGATAAGAGCATCTCTAAAATCTTCCCAAAAAATTGATTTCAAAAGAATGTTTTTGGGAGCAGCCCAAAAATTATTAGGAAGAAGTTTTCTTGTCTTCTCTAACAATTCTCTTTAAAAATAGATCAGGAAAATATTTGATTGGGTCACGTCAGCATATAGAACCACAATAACATTAATTTACTTCTAAATACAAATATTAGGGTCCCCAATTTTTCCCTCATTTCTAGCTACAAATGAGAAAAATTTAGAGAGATAATAAATCTGTGAGTAGTTTATGGGAGCTGTTGGAGATGGTTTTTAGACTAAACTCCATTAATTTGATTTAGGGAGAGCTTTTGGATATGCTCTAAGAACACGGTGCTGCCTAATCTTTTCGGTGAGAGGGGGATAACTTCGATTTGGACTGTAGAGACATTCATGGCCCGACTACAACTAGCAAGGATGTGTCTTAGTGACTGATACACCAATTCTAGTGGTTCATCACGATCTTGTAGAGCACAATCAATCAAACCATGAGTGTAATTCCTGCGAGCAATCGAAGAACAAAATAAACAATAACACAATCACAAATGTGGGGTTCTGAATCAAGTAGAACAGATGGTCTAGCTGACACATGTGCCTATCACGAAGTAGCAAAGGCTAAACTTACATCAAAACAAAACCCAAACTGAAAAGTGGCGGCTACGGGGGTATATGAGCTGGTGAAGGACGACCAGGACGTGGTGGGGGTCATATCCAAACCCTAAGATGTGGCCTCTATTGGGCTCCACTTGATACATGGCCCACCAAGCCAATTTTGGACAGAAAAATAAGGACTTTGTACTAAATCGACGATTTTCGATGACTCAGACATGATATGGAGGTGAGGTTCAATCCTTTAGAAAGTAGACTTGATATTATTTCCATGAAGTACTTGCACATCTCAATTGGAGTCTGGTGTCCATTTCTTGTTCCGTGGTCCGAATCCAACTCTTAAACGTATTGGAATTGATATCTTCCTTTCCTTGGGCCAGAAGTGATGTGGTAGCTTTGTGGAGGGCGTGGGGAGGACATGGATTTGGCCCCCAATAACTTTTCTTTGGTCATCCATGACTTCCATGTGCATTCCACCCTTTCCTTGATCCATGTAAGCATTTCTGAAAATGAAATTGAACACACATCATGATGCAACATCAATTTCATCATGTGTATTAAATATATTCATTAAAAAAAATCTTTTCACCTTTGAATTATAAGCCTCTAGCATGGTCCCATCTAAGCTAGTGATGTCATCATCATTCTCCCCTTCTTGGATGCAAACCGTTCTCGGTTTTGCGTTATGGTTGATGTCCCGGAATAACGTTTTTGCAAAGCTAGTGATGTCATCATCATTCTCCCCTTCTTGGATGCAAACCGTTCTCGGTTTTGCGTTATGGTTGATGTCCCGGAATAACGTTTTTGCAAGTTTTTCTTTCAGTGAAGCACATGGGAGCAAGGATTTCTCTCCTTCCTTAAAATTGACCTGCAACTTTAGTTCATAGCAGAAACACTAGATATTGTACATTGAGCTTCAATACAAGTCATAGTTTGATCACTTTGAGCCACCGTCAAAGGACTTTTCAAATCTGAACAAATATATAACTTATGCACAATGTATCTATTGCTTTTGTCGTACAAGCCTATTGCATGAAAAGTGCAGTAACCAAAATATTGTAAACTAGATATATGATATAATTTATTCTCCAAACTATTTAGGTCATAAAGGAAATCAAATTCAATATATCCTAAACAATTTAAAGAAGATATGATTTTCAACTCATCTTTCTCACTATGAATGCAATGAACATGTCTTATTCTAGCATGCATATCATCAAGAATAGAACTATATGTCCATGCAGTAGTTGTGTTGTAGATATAAGTGAAGCATGATCACACAACTCTTCTCTGTCATAAACAACAATCTTATAATCATCTTTTAACAAAGAAAAATCAGCAGAAGATTCCACTAAAGATTGCTCTATACTAGCATGAAAAGAGGATAAATTTAGTACCAAAGCATGAGGTTCATATGCAATCACAATTAGCTCATGTGCTTCTTCATTCACTTGATCAATTTTAGAACAAATAGAATTACCTTTTCAATATCTTCCTTTGATTGGTCTTCAACCAAATCATTATTATCTTGCCCAAAGTTAGTCATATTAGAACACGAAACAATGGATATCATGTTGGTTTCACAAGCATTTGAAGACATTAAAAATCTGTTTTTATCTTCACGAGCAAGCAAATAAACGAGAGATAAGTGGTTATAAGTTTTAGAATTTAGTATCATTTGAATTTCAGAACAGAGTCCTCTCAAGAGCCTACTTTATTGCATTCATCAAGACCACCATATGACACAAATCTTAAAAACATGATAGTATTCTTTCACAGTCCTACTACTTTGCTTCAAGTTATCTAATTTTTTAAGAAATCGATCAACATAATATTTATAAATGAATACATCCCTAAAAATAAATTTGAAGTCCTGCCATGATTTTGGAACTTTGCTAAGCCTACAAGTACCATGAGATCGGTGTTCATGATGACAACGAGTGACTTCAATAGATTCTAGACACAGGCGATCTTTAGTACTAATATTGATGCACTGAAATTTTTATGCTTTTTTCTTAGATTAATGTAATCGACAAGGCTATGTGATCAAAATCTCTTTAGGTTGTGTGTGGTACCACAGAGGCTGGAATGAAATTCTATTTTCTAACAAAAGGAACAGGCTTCACATAAGGTTTCAGCTTCCACCGCAAAGAAACAAAACATAAGGTTTCGGCTTTTGGAATGAGTGCACTTTCTCAACAAGTCCGAGTAAGTAAATTGGCTTCTATATACTATATTTCATGTTCACGTAAAAATTTGTCATGAAGTTTATAGTGTCATGTTGATTCTATATTTTGCTATGGTTGATTATGTTTCCATATATTTATGTGAACTTGTAGGAGGATGGTCTTCTGCACACAACATGTGGAACTTCCAATAATTTTTTACCCTAGAACTTTTGTGTGGAACTCCCCATCGTTCACTTTAATATCAATATTCACCTTTAGGGTTTTGTTATTAAGTTAACCAAAGTTTTTGAGAACGCAAAGGGTATAATAATGCCCTATAATAAGAAATAACATATAGATTATGTTTGCTCTGTAAGAAACATGGCTATCATAAACTATCCATCAAATTATTTGTACCTATATTTTATTATAATTTTTCTAGAATCTATAGCAATGCACGGGTACTGTGTTATTGTTAGGCTTCTAAGATTTTCATTCAAATGTAGAATGTCTCAAACGGATCCTGAATGCGGCCTGGGTACCTGTTGACACCAAAATTTGACCGGTCCCATTGATCAATGACGAATGATTGAAATCGTCAGAAGTCAATAAAGTTCAACGGCCGAAGGGAGTTAAGTGGGCCCGATAAGGTCATTTTATCTCTTTCTATTTTAGTTTAGATTTTGTTTAAAAATAAATTTAGTCAATTTGTTAAGAGTCCTGATCGAGTCGGGTCAGAACCTCTTGCATGAGGTATTATAAATATGTAATATGATCTATATAAAAAAATAATACTTTCGTTCAATATAATTTGGTGCATCGCCACCCTTTCCTACTCGATAAAATCCTCGTCTCGTGTGAGCTGCATCGGCTCCGATCTCGGCGAGAGACTTGGATTAGTCAACCTCGATAATTCTATCAATCTCAATTAGTACTTTCTTATTTATTTGATATTCTAGTTGTTATCATTAGAATTGCTAGTTATCCGGTAATTAGATTTTCTTTATACCTGTTCTATCGATTCTGATTGCGATACTGTCTTGGTTGAAACCGATCTAATACAATTTTAGTAGGTTCTATCGGTATATTTTAGATCTATTATTTGAGTCACTTTATTAATTTTATTTATAAATAGGTTAAATCTAGCTCTATCTACTGTGTTCGAATACTTTCTCGATTAAGTTTGATCTGTTCGAATCAGTAAGGCTACATCGATCTTGATCTCTTACTGGGTAGACAGGGTTAGATCCGATCCGTTTATAGGTAGAGTTGATAGAGTTCTATCTGGATATTTAGCCGATAGGTTATCATAGTTTAAGATTGGTTATATTATTTACTTTGATATTCATTTGCCCCCATATTACAAAAAGATAGATTTATGATTTTGAGACAAATTTGTAATACCAGCGAATTAGATCTATCGACCTGACACCATCAACAGAGCGAGTCTATGTGTATTTATTGTAAATCTATCGATTCACTCTATGTGTATTTACTGTAAATCTATCGACTCAGCTCTATCAGCTCTGGCACCTTACATCGACTTGGCCAGTTGCTTCATGAATACTATAGGCTTATCGACTCTGGCCTGTCGACTCGATTCTTTATCAGCATCCATGATTTTAAACTGTTTATTAAATTAAATTTTGCCAATAAGCCGATACAATCAGCTGATTAGTTTAATTTCTTTTATTTTCTTTATCCATATAATAGCCTCGGCTGATTTCACGAATAGTGACTATCGGCTTTCTTCATCGGCCTGTCCTGCGCCGGTGACCCGCGTCTTCCAACTGTTCGTCTCTTTGTTGATTTACAGGGAAAATCGACTGACACGTCCCGGTTTCTTGTATTGAGCCTGCACTGGAGTTAAGCAGATCTCTCATGTCACCCGTGGTAATTTTTGCGTCAACAGTACCGATTTTAATATGGTTAGCTTCTAGACTTTAAGGTATGAGGTAGACTTGTACTTGACTTGGTTTGATCCTCTAACTTGACTTGGACGTCTCTGCCGGTCTTGCCCGTCTCCTAACCCCTCTTCATATCCTACTTGGTTTTTTCCTATTGTTCCTCTAAATTCAATTGTTGTGGACTTTCAATGTAAGCCAGAGGCGACAGTGAGGCCAAGACCGAAGACCATCTCCATAAAGTTGAGGGGAGAAGGGCCACAGACACAGATAACCCGAATCTTGAACAAGAGGAGCACCACAATTTTGGTGTGACCAAAAGCTAGAATCATAGGTGGACTATCCGAAGGTAAAGGAACCCTCCCTGCACGTCATGCGCGATACTTTCGTTGGATACCATCCACGCTGTAGCATCCATTGATCGGCTCCACCATAACCAAGCTCTGAGCCTCTGCTTCGTCAGTGGTTTTCTTGTTGGTAGAGCCACCAAATCATATGCCGTGTGTGTCCACGTATACTGACCCTCCCTCCTCTGTGGGTTCCCCCTACAAAGGGTGTCAGATGGTGGCTCGTGGAGACTGGATGCTCTAAAAATGTCTCTGTCAGCTTTAAGGAAGGCCGTCGTTGTCCGGCTCGTAGTGGTTGGCGGGCCTCCCACAGTCTTAGTCCCCATCCTTTTAGGCGACCCTCTCGTCCTTCAAAGTTTCCTCCCCTCATTGGAATGTGGAGGGTGACAATAGGGCGGCGCAGTTATGACGGGTGTTGTGGTGGTGCAATGGCCGTTGTGGTGCAGGCAAGTACGTTGTTCGGTGGTGGACACTTTGTGGGCAATCGGTGGTGGCTTTCGACTTGTGCTCAAGATCAGGGCCAACTCTAGATGGTAGAGGGTTGTTTCTCTTGGTTTCTCTCTGTTCTGTTTGTTGTCTTTGCATGTTTGTTCTTTCACCCTCCACTTGTATGAGTCCATTACGCTCTGGATTTACTGTTGTAAAATGTTATTGAGCTTATTTGGGGCTATCCATTTAATAGAAAATGGAATATTTGGTGGGAAGAGAATTCTCTTCCCTCCGTTGACATTCAAAAAAAATGTTAGCTAGAGGAATGTGTGTATTCGATGCTCAATGGAGTGATGTCCTCATTTCAAAATAAAGCACGACAACAAATTTGAAGCTCTTATAATTTGAGGAATAACTAAAGGAAAGTGCAGCGACCAGATATCCATGCAGGATCATCCGTCCATACACTCCTACAATTAAGCAGTAGCAGTTGCGGAAACCATTATTGAGGGACTTCAACTAGAAATCCTATAAACTACTAGCGGGCATGGGATCACTAGCTACTGCAGGTTGCACTACATGTCGAGGAATTTAAAAGCAGTAAAACTACATGGCTCCTTGCGGATCAAGAACTCTACATACATCTTGAAAATTGATTTTTGCATTGATGTCGGCTTATTTTAAATTTTATTTTTATAATGAGTTACTTTTTACATATAATAAACCATTGACATGGCTTTCGACATAAGTTTCCATTTACTACATGATAGCTTTATATAACAATGACAACATGCGTATGGTATGTGCAAAAAAAAGTATATATATAGAGCATAAAGTTTCATGAATGGTAATAAAATACATTAATGTTGATTGATAATTAAAGGGCCCTACTACTTTCACGGAGGGTTATTGCATTATAGCTAACCGTGGTAATATGAACATTAATTAACAGATCTTCAAGATAGACATGTGACTACATATAAACACCAATGACCATGAGAGACTCACACCAGTCAAAATAGAGAACATCGCGAGTAGAACCAAGGAAAGGGCTGCCCAGCTAGCAGTTATCTCACGCCAGATCTCCTCGTGGTGCTTCTGGACAAGAGTACCAACAGGATGGCTGTTATGTTGGCAGCTCTTACGCTTATGGCCATCCTGTTCTCATCCTCTCAGTCTGCTCAAGGTCAGTATACTTAGAGTTTTTCTTTTGTACTCCTACGTTCTGTTTTTTATGTCGTTGGTGAGTTCAAAGTTGGACTAACACTTTGAACTAACTAACGACATAAAAAAAGAATGGTGAAGTATTTAACAAGCTGGAAAACTTTATATTTTGTTTGCATTTCTTTTTTCCTCAGACTCTTCTATATGTATTTTCTGTTTGACATATATACCTAAATATGACTAATATAACCATTCATGTCCTAACCAGTGCACAATTCGTTTTGTTGTCTTATTGTATATATAGGTGTTGACAACATAGCGTGCACTGTCCTGCAAGGATGCAACACAAAAATGTGCTTGGCCTACTGCCAATATATCGGGTACCAAGGTGGAACCTGCAATCAAGGTTCTGAAGAATGTTGCTGCACATACACAATTGTCTTGCCTAAATGACAATGTCATGAAGAATTGCATAGCCATCGATCAATTAAGAGGAAGATTCTGTAAATTTAAACGTGCTATTGCTATCAAGTAATAATAACAAATAAAGTCGGTCTTTATTGTCTTGTGCACATGAAAATTAACAAATTTTAGAAAAAAGGAATTTTGTTTGTTTGTTTTGTCATGTCTTTAGGGCATTTACTTGCATGTAGTTGTGTCCCGTGATGAGCATTCGTTCGATGAGATTCTTTATTAATTTGTTTTCCATAGAAATTATAATATATATCTAAAAATTGTATTATTGAAATAAAGATAAATCTGATGCCCTGATCCTAATTTTTTTTGCACTGACCCCCCCCCCCCCCTCCAAAAAAATATGGTTCTTTTCAAGTTTCCAGCAAAATTCATCCACTTGACATGGTTTGGTGTAGGAAGGTCTCCATGTCTTTAGTGATAATGCCTGCACCAGATTCTTGCTGATCGTATTGGTGAAACTCACACCATCAATGATATGTTTTATAGACCCTATCCTTAATCTTACATTTAGATTGGAATATACTCAATCATTGCCCCTTTGGAGTGGTGTTATTAGAACTCTGACTCTTCTTGACTAGCAAATTATTTATGCCCTCTATCTGAAGGCTCTTCTTTAATTTATTGGCAATATTGTGGACATCTCCATATTGTTTAGGAGACAAAAATGTTTCAGCTGCAATATTCTCTTTCTTTTTCTCTTGATGGATATTTTTGTCCTTGTTCATGCTTATTTCTCATGATGTTTACATGCAGAAACCCTTTCAACACCAACAAGTTTTTCTTTCTTGCAATGCAACAATGTATTTTCAACAAGAACACTTTTCTTCAAATGATCTGGTTTAATTGGAACAAAAAACTTATGTTCAACTACCGGGTCTGTCATCTCCAACAATAGAATTACTCTATGATGAATATAGATTCTGTTTTGGAGATCCATCAAAATTATAGTCATGAGAACGAACTTTCCCTTTTTCACAAATAAACATTTTAGTTGAAGAATCAAAACATTATCATAGAACCATATTCATTCCTTTCCAGGTTCTACAACGACCTTCACCTCTGTCAGTTTGTTCTTATTGTAGTTGTACCCATCATTGTAAAACACATTTAGAAAATGTGTCATGTAAAATATAGCGTGAAATACATTTAGAAAATATGTATCTTGCAAAATATAGCTTCGTAGGTGAATCCAATCTACAACTAGGGATGGCAACGGGGCGGGTTTGGGGTGGATGGAGCAAAAGCCCACCCGCGATGAGAGATGTTGCGGGTGAAAATCTTCACCCGCACCCGCACTCATGGGTGAAATTTCACACCTACGCCTGCACCCGCCGGGTTTCGGGCGGGTGACAGGTCCTCGCGGGTTTTTCTTTTGCATGACAAAATACATCTTTAGTTTTATTTTACATAATTTTCACATATTTTACATAATAAAAAAATATTAAATTATTTATAATTTGATAATTAATACAATATGATAATATATATACATGCAAGAATTATTAGACTCATATAATTTTTACTCTCACAAAAGAATATTAGATTAAAATTATTATGCGCCTTTTATTTTAGACCCCGCGGGGCACCCACGGGTGGGAGGGAAAATCCGCACCCGCGGGTGAGAAAGTGCACCCGCACTCGCACCCGTCGGGTGCCAAACCCGGCGGGGCCCCGCACCCGAGACCCGAATTGGCATCCCTATCCACAATCTCACAAGAAATCATCCATAACATCTTCTCCCTCATAATATTTAAATTCAGATATCATAGAATAAAGTTTGAACACAAACTTAATTTTCTTAGCAAAACTATAACAATCAGCAAAGCTTGTAAAATGTACTGTGAGCAACGTGAAATTTGATATTAAATAATAAGAACACCACAACAATATCCATTTTGTCCACAACTTTTATGGTAAGTCTAATAACAAGTATATTAAGATATTAATACTTTTGATCTTGACTATTAATAGATAAATCAACAATCTCACGTTGAATTAGCACACAATATAGATGCAAATCAACAACAGATAAACTCTCCAACTCGGTGAATTAGATAAGAACAATTTGGAGAAGAGGAACCAATAGCATTCTAACAAGCATAAGCACCTAGGGGAACAATCATCTGGTACGGGCTTCAACAACCGGCTTGATTCGGTAAAAAAATTTGGTAAGGACAGAGGACAATGCCTCTAGGGTTCTAGAAGGATACCACAACCAAAATCACAACCAAAAATACTACCTCCGTGTAGAAATATAAAGATTTATTGACTTTCAGGTTTGGTCCATTCGTTTTATTCATTTTTTTTTGTAAATATACAAAAATAAATAAGTTATATCTTAAATATATCTAGTAATAAAGCATATTATAATAAAATTAATAATATTTTTTAAATATTTTGAATAAGATGATGATCAAACGTGAAAGTTAAAAGTCCTCAAATGTTTACATTTTCGAATAAAGGAAGTACATCTTTCTTACAGGGGCGCTAGCCTTAGGCTATATATGACACGTAGACCAGCAATAAAGTTGGTTTGATTCGACCACAACTCGAAACCGGGCTCAAACTAGATAAATTATAGTATGTTTACTTTGCACATATCTATTGAACTGGACCGAGTCTAAACTAATCTGGAACTTTCATACTCTCTCCGTCCCACAATAAGTGTCGTTCTCGCTTCCTGAGGAGTGAAACACTTTTAGTTTTAACCAATTATATATAAGAAAATGTTAATATTTATAATATATAATTAGTATCATTAGATAGATTATTAAATTTATTTTTATAAGAAACTTATTTATATACATTATTATTAATATTTTCTCAAAATATAGTCAAAGTTAATAAAGTTTGACTGACACGAAAACCATAGTGACAGTTATTTTGGGACAGAGAGAATATCTTGTAAATAGACCCTTGGGAGTCATGTAAATACTCCCCAAATTTTCATAGTCCCATTAACAACGAGATCTCTATTGCCACATTTGGCAAATAGATTAGCACTACCAATATGCGATGAATCTCATCTCTCCCATACCAAATTCGGCAGCGCGCCACCTTTCATGACATCGTGCACCTAGCTCGCGGGAATAAAATCAGTTTTGTAGTCGCCACTCCGGGCGTGCGCTACTCGTTAAAGTTGTTGTGCCCCATTCAGGTTTAACATAACCGGGGTTAACCGGCCGGTTAACCCGATTAACCGACAAACCGGTCCGGGCCGGTTATCCTGGCCGGCCGGTTAACCCCCGGTTCGGATTTAAAGTTTTTGAAAATTTGAAAAATTTTGAATCTAATATTTTGTAAAAAAACTAGAAGAATAATAAGAAGATATGGTAAAAAAATGTAATTAAAATCACTAGTGTTGATAGATGAAAAAATTATATAAAGAAAATAAATGAAAAAAATAGAAAGCCAAAACTTATTCGCTCACGGAGGCCACATTCGTGCCTTGTCCTCCCTCCTCCTCACGTATTCCTCCCTCCCTGATCTATCTCTACCGCTTTGCCGTCGATCTACACCGTCGGACGCCGCGGAGCCACTGTTTGTCCGTCGTTAGGCCGAACGGGTGGAGGCGGTCGGCTAGCCGACCGGCCAGCCCGGTTAGCCTGCCTGGGAAGTTGGTTAACCGGCAGAGAGGCGTGGTCAACCTTCAGCGGTGTCCAATTAGCCGCACGCAGAGGTAAGATTTTTTTCTATATCTTTTTTTAGTTAATTTAGATAGGAAATTTAGGTAAGTATGTAGTTAATTTAGGTAGCCATGTATAGTTTAGGTTTTGAAACATAGATAATTTAGAAAGGAAAGAAACATACTAAACATCTAGTATATTATGATTTATTGTAATATTAAAGTAAGAAATTATATATGTCATTTGTTATTGTAGGGAGATATGGCGGATCGTAATCAAAGTGATGGGTGTGAGTGTAATTATTTAAATGTTATGTATCCGATAATTATTTTGTGGAAACCCAATGTATAATTATTTGTAGAAAATCATGTGTGAGGCAACTATATTTCGATATTTTATATAGCACAATATAGTTATGTTATGTTATATGAACTCAATATATTGTATATCAGTGCCTAATATTATACTCAATATTTAAAAATCATGCCTAATTTTTTCTATTATTTAGATCATTTTTCTATTTTTCTCCATCAATCAGGTTAGTCACTACTGTCACCGGTTAACTGGACTAACCGATCGGTTAACCGGCTGTAATCGCACGTCACTCAAATCAAATTTTGCCTGGCTAACCGGCCGGTTACCGGTGAACCAGGCCCGGCCGGTCGGTTAACCCTGGCCCCATTCCGTCGCTGCCGCCAACTATTCAGTGGGTTTGCGCTGCTGTCGCTGCAGCTCAGAGCCTCACACCGCCTCTGTGCTGTCGGATTCAGGCCACCGCCTCCGCTGTGCAGGTCCGTAACCTGGCTGTCGCTGTGAGGTACCTGAACCCAGCATGACCCAAGAAATTCATTTACCTTGTCTTTGGTTTCTTTGGTTACATTTTGTTGTGTTTTACCTCTCTATCTCAATATATGTGCAGATGTCCTGAGATGGAACCGCCATATTTTCTTGCTGGAAGGAGTAACTATGTATGATTTCAGCAGTGTGAAAGATGAATTCGTCATCATCGTCACACGGTGATTTGTCTAAAAGTCATTACGAAAGCAATGGAAAATCACTGATGATCTTGTTCCTTGCTGATGTACCTCACGTTTGTCTTAGCCACCGATGAAGAATAGAAAGAAAACGTAAATGATCAGGGCATTGGCCTATTCTTAAAAAAAAAAAACAAATCATGATGCTACGACCTTGGCATCATGATCGCTTGATCTAGTAGGTGCTTTTGCGTAGTTGAAGTCGATGGGATTACGGTGTCCTTGGATTTAGCAGGCGGCAAGATCACGCGATGCACATCAACAAGGATTACAGATGGCCATGCACATCATGCCAGCCAAGCCCACCCAATTTAACATTATGGTCCAATAAAAGGTGCCCTGCACATTTTTTTAAACATTTTATAAACTGAAAGAAACTGTTGAAGAAGGTTAGTATTTTATTCCCAATAGTTATTTACAAATTTACTAAATAATTTTTGTGAAAGTCCTAAATTCACATAACTATTAGAGATGCTCTAACAAAAGCTATAACATTAGTGTTGAGCTGGAGCACCCTAAGTGCTGGAAAACCAGAAATGGGAGGAAGAAGAAGAGAGAAGAGCCCACTTGGACTAAACTAGTATTGAGAAGGATTTTGTTTCATGAGTAAATTCCTTGTGTGCCACCTAAAAAAACTTTCTTTCCCTGCGATGCCACATAAAAAAGTAAGTTTCCCTTATGTACCCCTGCTTGAGATTTTTCTTCCCCTATGCGCCACTCTTGATTTTTTTATTATATTTCGATTATTTCTTTTTATCCCCTACTGTTATGAGCTTGAAAGATGAATTCATTGCTTCAATATTTGAGCTTATTTTTACGGTGGCAAAAGAAATAGTGACAAACGACTTTTATTATTAGGTCAACTGCAAATTCAACACAAATTATGAACTAAAAATCCACACAAATTCAACTTACCTTAATGTTTAAGTGCATTAAATAACTCAAAAAATTATTAAGAAAATCTCTATATTTATATTTTTGATGTATTATTTTTTAAAAATTGTTTCATGGTACACATTTGATATGAAATTAGTTTTCACAATATGTTTTTATTCATATCGGAAGTGGCACACAGGAGAAGGAAAATCTCAATCGAGAACACACAAGAAAAACACAATGTTTTCAGTAGTATTTTTCAGATATATGCCCCTGAAAAATACTACTGAATGTAAATCAGGACCTGAATGTACATTTTCAGTAACAAATAAAAGTGCACCTGAATGTACGATTTTGCAGGCCTTACACGCTAATCGACTTGTTGCAACGGCACACGGTACTGCAACGGCAAACGCGACGAAATTGCAAGATATTAAAATTGATGGCTGAGATTAACAAGGCCGCCGCCTTGTTTCCCCTCTAAAACCCTAGAAACCATCCTCCCCCCCCCCCCCCCCCCCCCCCCCACTTCCCGCCGTCCTCCCCTTCCAAGTTCCAACTCCGTCGACTCCCCTTCCATCGCCGCCTCCTCTCACCCGCCATGGGCCGCAATATTCTCGCCGAGCAAGCGGAAGCATCCAAGAGCAGCAAGAAGGAGAAGAAGAGCAAGAAGGATAAGAAGCGGAACCTGGCAGTTGAGGCCGAGGAGGCAGCGGCCGCGGCGGGGACGACGGAGGAGGTCCCGAAGAGCAGCAAGAAGGACAAGAAGAGCAACAAGGCGAAGCGGAAGCTGGCCGGAGAGGCTGAGGAGGCAGCGGCCGTGGCGGCGACGACGGAGGAGGTCCTGAAGAGTAGCAAGAAGAAGCGGGTTGAAAATGTTCCAGTTGAAAGAGGGGAGGCCGAAAATGGCGCGGAGAAGGCCGTGGCGGTGACAGGGAAGGGCTTCCAAGAGGCCAAGTACGCGCCACTGCAGTCGTTCGCCGCCGCTGATCTGCCGTCCCAAGTCCTTGACTGCTGCAGGGCGTTCGCGCGGCCATCTCCCATCCAGGCACACGCCTGGCCGTTCCTCCTTGACGGCCGCGACTTCATCGGCATCGCTGCAACCGGATCCGGTATAGCAAAATTTTATGATTTTTGCTGCCCGCCTGTTTTTTCTTTTGTTGCATCATGTTAGAGTATCTGATAAACATTTTGAATTATGCCTTTTGTTTGATGCCAGGAAAGACTATTGCTTTTGGTGTTCCGGCACTAATGCACATCAGGAAGAAGGTTGGGGAGAAAGCGAAGAAGAAGGCTGTGCCGCGATGCCTTGTGCTGTCACCTACTAGGGAGCTTGCGCAGCAGGTAAGCAAATGAAAGCAATTTACAGAGTAGCTTTATTAATGTACTTCGAGTAAATAATGTGATTTAGTTAAATTCTGTTTGTTGCTTGTGCGTTAAAGAAATTGCATTGGTTCCCTTGACTTTATCCCGGTTCAACTTTCAACAGAGAAAAGGATTGCACTGTAATGTGGTATCTATAAAGTTTGGTTCCGATTTTTTTATTTAGGCATGCATGGTCCTTGCTTTCCAGAATTAGGCATGCTGAGCAGCAATTTTCAGACCTACGCAGGATGCTGAGTTATGTTAACGTCTGCTAATTGCTGGTGAACATTGTTGATCTTTTCCATTCCCCAGTTGGACTCTGTTATTTGGTCGCATCCAAAGACAACTCCACATACCAGGTCCGCTCAAACAAAGCAGTGGCGGTGACTAAACCTCAATGTGCTTGCAATCTCAGTTTGCTTCTCAGGCTGAAGCCCGGTAGTGTGCTAGCCAGTGATGGTGATTGCTCACGTATACCACATCACTTCTTCATGGCAGGAAAAGTTATCTTAACACATGTCAATCTTGGACTTGCCGTCAATCTTGCACACTAAAAGATTAGAATAATTACGCATAGACGAGAATCATACAAACCACAGGTGGTCTGAAGAATGATACATAATCAAATATTAACATGAAGGTACAACACTAAAAATCTAGATTATCCGATGCACCGTCGACTGAGTTGGACTAGAATTCACACACCTGATGAACTAATCATGTACGGTTCCATAGTGCTCTTGCTTTTCTGCTTAATTGGTGCGAGAAAGAAAAGATAGATGAACTAATCTATGTACGGTTCCATAGCGCTCTTGCTTTTCTGCTTAATTGGTGCGAGTAAGAAAGATAGATGAAATAGCTTGTGGGATTAACAATTATAACAATAGCACCATGCCTCCATGAATCATATACAAACTTATTTCTAATCCATCAAATGAGAAGCCCAATCCTGGTATTCAAGTCACGATCTCAAAATTTGAATTTCTTAGGGCAACTGCAAACTAGTGATGAGGCAAGATGAGGGCTACAAAACGAAAGGATTGAGTTGGACACTACGAAATGAGGGAGCCCAGCCAGGGTAGGGGTGTGTCGTAGATCCATAGCGTCCAATGGCAACTGGCGGATGCCACAATTGCTAAGTGTTGTGCTTAGTTTTGAAAGCTACTGCCCAGTGTGCTTAGTTCCGCGACGCAAGGGCCATGTGTGCTTACATTTAAAAATTTCGGAGTTCTATTGCTTTACATGTAGCTGACTTTTCAAAGGTGACTTTTCAAAGGTTTCCTGTTTGAGATCCATTTTATAATAACATGTACAGAGTTGTTATTAGGCATCCATTTCATATTAACATGGCTTACATTTATGCATCCCCTCCTCCCCTTTGTGGTAGTTGTAGGTTGTAAGTTTGTAGGCTGAGCTTACCTGCTATACTAAACTAACTTATCTTATTGTAACCACGGGCCAGGTTTGGGAAAAGACTGGTAGACTTTTAATATACAAGAATGATGATGCACACATTTTTTATGTGCCAGATTGCAGATGTACTTGCTGAAGCCGGTGCACCATGTGGGATAAATTCAGTTTGCCTCTATGGTGGTACTTCAAAGGGACCCCAAATATCTGCCCTTAAATCTGGAGTGGTGAGAACTTTGTTGCTACTTTTGCTGCCACAAATTGATAAAATTTTCAGATCATTGTAAACCTAGTCAGCACAGAAGCATTTTTAGTGTCATGAATTACCAACGAAAGTGCTTGTTTAGTATATATGCAATTATGCCTCAGTCTCTATTCAGAGTAGTTGCAATTAATCATTTTGAACTATAGTGTTCCCTGACTTTCATTCAATTTTTTCGGGTCTGCTTTCAGGATATAGTCATAGGAACTCCTGGTCGTATGAAAGACCTTATTGAAATGGGTGTTTGTTGTCTTAATGAGGTTTCCTTCGTGGTGAGTTAGCTGTTACTTTCATTGTGTTATTATTATATATGACCTTGATGTGCATTGTACCTTCCAGTAAAAAAATGTTGAGGTTTGGAGATATAAACCTGGTCCCGTGGAACTTTGAACCAATATTCCACTGTTGTATTGTATTTGGCACCTGTAATCATGAACTGAGACATTTTGAGGTTTTATTTTGATATATGCTAAAACTTTGCTGATTTGGTATATCAAAATTATGTTTCAAGTTTTGGTGGTTAAAAAATAATGTCCATAGTTTTATATGTTGACTCCTAGACTTTAATAAATACTGTTGAATGTCCATAAATGTTGATTCTATTATATTGGGAAGATGGCTTGATACAATAGTTGAATAAATACCATCTAACATGAGAAACTGTTTGCAGCTTAGTAATTGTTACCCTTTTCACTTCTGGAGGGCATTTGTAGGTTCAGACTGGTACATGCAGTTAATTTTTAATTTGATGATTTAATATCTAAATCTAAATGGGGTAGGATAGGGATGAAACCCACGGTAATAGCATGAAAAGTTAAAATAAAGAAGCTTCACAAGTATCTCAAAAGGAAATTTCCAATATAATTTCCATTTAGACAACCATAATAGCGGAAATTGTCATTTCCCACAATCATTGATCCTTATCTTCCTTTTCCTACCATCTTTATTCTTTGCTATCTAAATGACAAGTGATTATAGTTAGCTTGTCAACACCTAAAGCAGTTTTGAAAAATAGATTACATGATACGTAAACATAGAAAAATCACTTGAAATACTCCATGGGTCACTAATCTGCTTACTCTTTTACGGTTGTTCATTAATAATATATAATATTGTGTTCAATTCTGTCAGTTTGGCCATGTTTGGAGGTAAAGGAAAAAAATCTTACACGCTTGTGTTCCTCAGGTTCTAGATGAAGCAGATAGAATGCTGGATTTGGGTTTCGAACCTGAAGTCAGGGAAATTTTGAGCCAAACATCATCTGGTTAGTTTCCATCGCTTTCTCTTCCTTTCCATGCTTGGGTGATGGCCTGATGGGTGGAGGGGGGCTCTTGTCCTTTCTCTTATATCTACCATCTGTACTCTGTAGGTCCTCTTTCCTCTGTTTGCTGCTGTTGCGTGGTGTTTCCCTTTTACAATTCTTACTATTTCTTTGCAACTGTTTGAATAAGTTGGTAGCTACTTGATCCAAGTCAGAATAGAATGAACAGCAAAAAGTAACAATTGAAATTCATGTTGTGTTTTGTGTTTGTGAGGTTCCGCTGGACTAAGCTGGCAATCTTAAACATGTTTATTTTTATCTATTGACAACCTTTTAATCCTCATGGTCACGATGTGGTTACTACAAAATGGAAATAGGAACAATCTTGCTTTGTTTATTTGAACATTCATTTGCGATCTAATAATTTTTATGTATTTATCTGCTGCATTCATGACATGTAGTTTTAGTTTCTCATATGATGCATAATGATCTCATGTCATGCAGTACGTCAGATGGTTATGTTTAGTGCAACTTGGCCTCTTGCTGTTCACAAGTTAGCTCAAGAGTTCATGGATCCAAATCCAATAAAGGTTTCTTTTACCTTCATGTTTATTTCGGAAGAACCTTTTTTTTAGGACATATTTCGGAAGAACCTGATTGCTTATGCTTGACTATTTGTACAAAATCTCACTGTAGGTTGTTATTGGATCAGAAGATCTTGCAGCTAACCATGATGTGATGCAAATTGTTGAAGTATTGGAAGATAGGGCACGGGATTCAAGATTACTTGCCTTGCTTGAGAAATACCATACATCACGAAGGTTGATATATCAGTCATAGTAATCTTGCAAGTGTATTATTATATCAAATATTTATATTTTTAAGACCATGACTCTGACTATGGCTGGCAAACGAGAGCTAAACATCAAAATACATGAATAGTAAATTTCAAATACCTACTTGGGATTTTGTTCTTCCCCATGCAAAAGCT
Organism: Eleusine coracana subsp. coracana; assembly: GCA_032690845.1. Lineage (NCBI taxonomy): Eukaryota > Viridiplantae > Streptophyta > Magnoliopsida > Poales > Poaceae > Eleusine > Eleusine coracana. Next base: position 58,664,173 of record CM064432.1, on the reverse strand, counting down.
TCAACTTTTTAAGCAGAATCATTACAAAAACCACAACTTTTTCAGCAGAATCATTGCTGACACTGTAGGCTCATGGTGCAATGCTTGTAGTTTTTTTTTCATCTAAAATTTGAACAACAGTCATTGGTTGGCACCTCTTTTGTTTTTCGTGTTATTGTTGGTCTTTGTGTTATTGGTGTTATAAGTCTTCTAACATCCCCCCCCCCCCCCCCCCCCCCCCCCCCTCCCCCTTTTTTCCCAAGACACATTTATACTTTGCGATCCACAAATCAGTACACACCTAAATTGTGCTTGCTATCATGTGACATGCAACAGGACTTTGGTTTTTGTGTTGTACAAGAAAGAAGCTGCACGGGTGGAAGCAATGCTCCAGAGAAGGTAACTATTATTTTAATATCTTCAACTTATAGTCTGCAAAATGCCAAATTATACTGTTAACAATTATATTAATATATTTATATTCTTTTGTAAAGGGGGTTGAAGGCTGTTTCAGTTCATGGAGATAAGGCCCAGCATGATAGAACAAAGGCTTTATCTTTATTTAAAGAAGGGAAATGTCCATTAATGGTGTGCCTTTTTTCTCATTGTGTGATTGATTTAGGTCTATTTTTATTGTATGTAATATATTTTCTTTCCACACATGGTTTTTGCTTACTTTGTGGGTTGTACCTGATATCTCTGGGGGCATGCTTGGTTCTTTGTTTATTAGCCTTACTCAGCTACTAGCTACTTTTCCTCATAGCAAGGAAATCCTTAGCCACTTTGTCATTGCTTAAAACTAGAGAACAAAACATTCTTCCTTTGTGCACTAACCTTACTATAAGAACCTAAGGCAAGGGAAAGAGAACAAAATATGCTCCTGGTGAAGCTGTCTGACATTATCAGCTGTCTTCAAATGTAAAAAATAATTCTTGTATGAGTAAAGTTATTTAATTCTGTTTTATGTTCTTTATTTGAGCATGATCTTTCTGTCTTCAAATGTAAAAATTAATTCTTGTATGAGTAAAGTCATTTAATTCTGTTTTATGTTCTTTATTTGAGCACGATCTTTCTGTGCTACAGTGAGGTAGTTCTATTTATCTGCTCAGAGTACTAGAAAGTACAAATGGGTTAATTTCTACATATTTCACTATAATTATGTGGCAGAAAGGGTAAAGATGCTTAAGAATCTGTTTCTTGATAATAATGAGTATATTTTCTTGGGTTCTCAAAGTTTAATAAACAGCTCAAAGAATCTTTCCTGATCTAATGACTTGTTGGTAGCGAATACCCTCTTTAGGAAGAGGGAATCCCATCTAGTGACCTTTAGAAGTGCACAACACTCGAGCCAAATCGACTTTATCCTTGTAAGGAGGGAGGACAGACGTGCTTGCTTGGACTGTAGGGTGATACCTAGGGAGTGTGTCGTCACTCAACATAAGCTTGTGGTGGCGGATTTTCGCTTTCGGGTACGTGTATACAGGGACAAACGTACCAAGACCGTGAGAATGAAGTGGTGGAAGTTTAGAGGGGAGCTGGCGCAAACTTTTAAGGAGAGGATGCTAGGAGAGGGACCCTGGGAGGAAGGAGAAGGACCAGATGACATGTGGCTAAAGATGGCAACATGTGTGCGGAAGGTAGCTTCAGAAGTGTTTGGCGTGAGTAGGGGAGGCAAACAAGAAGCAAAAGACACCTGGTGGTGGAATGATGAGGTGCAAAGGGCTATCAAGGAGGAGTGTTTCAAGCGCCTACATCTTGACAAGAGTGCAGCCAACATAGAAGGCTATAAAATAGCCAAGAGGGCTACAAAGCGAGCAGTGAGTGTAGCAAAGGGTCAGGCATATGATAACCTTTATCAGCGACTAGGCACGAAGGAAGGGGAGAAGGACATCTATCGGATGGCTAGGATCCGTGAGCGGAAGACGAGGGACATCAACCAAATAAAAAACGGGGTAGACCGACTCTTGGTGAGAGATGAGGAGATCAAGGACAGATGGTGAGAGTACTTTGATAAGTTGTTTAATGGTGAGGAGGAGGGTCCTATACTTGAGTTGGATGACTCATTTGATGATAACAACAGACGCTTTGTGAGGAGAATTCAGGAGGGAGAGATAGAGCAAGCTTTGAAGAGGATGAAGAGTGGTAAAGCGATGGGCCCTGATGGTATCCCCATCGAAGTATGGAGATGCTTGGGTGTCAGAGCCATAGTATGGTTAACTAAGCTTTTTAACCTCATCTTTCGGTCAAACAAGATGCCGGAAGAATGGAGGAGTATAGTAGTACCGATCTTCAAGAACAAGGGAGATGTTCAAAGTTGTACTAACTATCGTGGGATTAAGTTGATGAGCCATACGATGAAGCTCTGGGAGAGAGTTATCGAGCATCGCCTAAGAAGAGTGACAAGTGTGACGCAAAACCAGTTTGGGTTCATGCCTGGAAGATCGACCATGGAGGTGATTTTCTTAATGCGACAATTGATGGAGAGATATCGGGAGCAAAAGAAGGACTTACATATGGTCTTTATTGACCTCGAGAAGGCGTATGACAAAGTGCCAAGAAATGTCATGTGGTGGGTCTTGGAGAAGCGCAGAGTCTCAACTAAGTACATTACCCTCATCAAGGACATGTACAGGGACGCGAGGACGTGTGTTCGGACATGTGATGGCGACACCAATGACTTTCCGATTAAAATAGGACTACACCAAGGATCAGTATTGAGCCCTTATTAATTTGCTCTGGTGATGGATGAGGTCACATGAGAAATACATAGTGATGTCCCTTGGTGTATGCTCTTTGCTGATGATGTGGTTTTAGTTGACGAGTGTAGGGATGGGGTTAATAGGAAGTTGGAGCTGTGGAGGCACACATTAGAGTGCAAGGGATTCAGACTTAGTAGGGCCAAGACCGAGTATATGATGTGTGAGTTTAGCGCGACTAGACATGAGGTTCGAGATGTTAGCCTTGATGGACAATTGGTGGTCAAGAAGGATACATTTCGTTATTTAGGATCGATGTTGCAAAAGGACGGTGACATGATGAAGATGTTAGGCATAGAATTTCAGCCGGCTGGTTGAAATGGCGTCAAGCATCCGGCGTCTTATGCGATAAGAGGGTGCTACAAAAGCTAAAAGGTAAATTCTATAGGGCGGCAATTTATCCGGCGATGTTATACGTGTTGCCCTGGAATCACAGCAACCAGCAATCACACACTCACAAGAGCACTCACTCACACACAGCTCGGGCAAGAAGAGAGGAAGAAGGTAAGTGGCAAACACTTGCACACAAGATTTGGGTGCAGCCGAGCTGCTTCAGGAGGAACACCTCCTAGTTACTTTATACATGGCAAAAGAGTCAAACTCCTAGTACTATTACACTATAGCAGCCATGCTGCCCACTCCCTAAGACCAGCGTCCATGACATAAGCCACAACCCACTTGGGAGCAATAACTTTCTCCAACTACTACCATCTACCTAGCTGAAATCAGAAATGGCGCCAAAACAGGGCATCCAAAACTGAGCAGCAAAAATAGCTTTAATACTAATCAAAACACTAACCTGCAATGTAGTTTCCCAACATTCTCCCCCTAACTGCATTGCCTCTTTCCTCAGACCTTGATCACTCCAATAGCTGAGCAGAGTTCCTTGAACCGGAGTCGACCAAGAGATTTGGTGAAGATGTCCCCTAGCTGCTTGCTGGTCTCGATGAATTCGAGGACAATCAGACCCTCCTCGACGCAATCACGGATAAAGTGATAACGGACGTCGATGTGCTTGCTGCGGTCATGGAGGACTGGATTCTTGCAAAGGGCGATGGCGGACTTGTTGTCCACCATCAAGGTTGGTGCCTGCAGCTCTTCCCCGATGAGCTCGCAGAGCAGCCGATGTAGCCACACTCCTTGACAAGCTGCAGTGGCGGCGGCGATGTACTCGGCTTCGCAAGTGGACAGCGCCACTACCCTCTGTGCTTGCCAACTGATTGGATTGTGACCAAGGCAGAAGAGTACACCAGTTCTGCTCTTCCGATCATCAACGTCGCTGGCCATGTCATTGTCACTGAACCCTGTCAGCTTTAGCTTCTCTCCGTTGCCTTCCTTGTTGTAGGCGATGCCAACCTCTCTGGTTCCTGCGATGTATCGCAGGATCCTCTTGACTGCGACGAGGTGATCTTCCCGTGGATCTTCCATGAACCGGCTCACATAGCCTACAGCGAACGCAAGATCTGGCCGAGTGTGCACCAAGTATCGCAGGCCGCCCACAAGACTGCGGTAGCGTGTCGCATCGACCGCTGCTGCAGTGCTCTTCTTCGACAGCTTCCGTCTGTCCTCCATGGGCGATTGGGCCGGCTTGCAGTCTGTCAGGCCACCCTTCTCAAGCAACTTCAGCGCATATGCGCTTTGACTAAGCTTGATCCTCCCCTTCTCCTGCTTTACTTCAATGCCAAGATAGTATGACAACAGCCCAAGGTCGCTCATTCTGAACAGAGAGGTCATCTCCTTCTTGAATTCTTCAATGTCCCTTGGACTGTTGCCGGTGATGATGAGGTTGTCCACATACACTCCTACGATCAGTGGCCCATGTCTGGATTTCCTGGTGTAGAGCGCATGCTCATTCTCACATCTTGTGAAACCAAGCTTCTTCAAGCTTGCGTCAAGCTTGGTGTTCCAAGCTCGTGGAGCCTGCCTTAGCCCGTACAAGGCTTTGCGCAGTCGAAGCACCTTCTGTTCCTTGCCCTCCACGATGAACCCAGGAGGTTGCTGTACGAAGACTTCCTCTACCAATTCGCCATTCAGGAATGCTGACTTGACATCCATATGATGAACAAGCCAACTCTTCTGTGCCGCCAGCGCAAGCACAAGTCGCACTGACTCCATGCGAGCCACTGGCGCAAAGACCTCTTCAAAGTCAATTCCTTCGCGCTGCACATACCCCTTGGCCACCAATCTTGCTTTGTGCTTCACCAGCCTACCCGCGGCATCACGCTTGACCTTATACACCCACTTGAGTCCGATTGGACGACAATTCCTCGGTGAATCAACCAATTCCCAAGTTTGATTGTCCTCAATTGATCTCATCTCCTCAATCATGGCCTTGCGCCAACTTGGGTCTTGTTCTGCTGCTGCAAATGTGCTTGCTTCCTCTGCTGCTGCCATCAGTAGCTGTTGATCTGCCACATTGCGCTCAGCCAGGCCTGGGTTTGGACCCTCTCCAACCAAGTTGTCGAGGCGCCTGAACCTGAGTGGTTCTCCTTCATAGCTTGCATCAAGATCTGGTGAAGGATGCGGTGAGGGCGAGACAAATTCTGCTGAATCTGGTGTCGATCCAGCTGAAACAGGGGAGCCTGCCAGAGAAGCAGGGAAGAGAGGTGTCACTACTCCCCCTGGAGCTAGCGCCTCCTCTTCATCCTCCATTGCCTGATCCACTCCCCCTGGATCAACAACCTCTTCCTGCTCTGACGGTGAAGTCGTAGAAGACCGAACTGCTTGAGCTCGACCCCGCCTCCGAACTCCGGGTTGATGGCGTCCAGTTCCAGCTTGCTGATTCTTCAAAGATCACATCCCGAGAGATATGCACCTTCCTCCTCGCCGAATCATAGAGCCGGTAAGCCTTGCTGCCGTGCTCATAGCCGATGAACACCATGCGAGTGCTCCTATCCTCTAGTTTGCTGAGATGTGGCTTCACCGCATTCACGTGTGCCACACACCCGAATGTTTTCAGAAAAGAGACATTTGGCTTTCTCCCGTGCCAAGCTTCAAATGGAGTCATTCGCGTCACACTTTTGGTTGGCGCGCGGTTGAGGTTGAACACAACAGTGGTTACTGCCTCCCCCCAGAACGCCGCCGGCATCCCCTTGGCCTTCATCATGCTTCTAGCCATGCCGACGATAGTCTGATTGCGCCTCTCCACGACGCCATTTTGCTGTGGTGAATACGGCGCCGTGAGATGGCGCTCCACGCCTGTCTCGGCGCAGTGGCGACCAAACTCCACTGAGGTGAACTCGCCGCCACGATCGGTTCTCAGCACCTTCAACTTCCGCCCGGTCTCCGTCTCGACACGCGCCTGGAACTCGATGATGGCCCACGGTGCTTCATCCTTGCTGGACAGCAGCCGGATCCACATGAATCGGCTGCAGTTGTCGACCAGTAGAAGGAAGTAGCGCCGACCGCCGTGTGTGGCCGGAGTGATTGGCCCACACATGTCGCCGTGCACAAGGTCCAGCAGCCCTTCCGCCTGGTAGTGGGCCTTTTGTGGGAACGGGAGTCGCTGCTGTTTGCCGACGAGGCAACTGTCACACAACTCCTTGCCGTTTTCGATCTTGGGTAGGCCGTGTACCATGTCCTCGCGCCCAAGCTTCGCCAGAACATCAAACCCGATGTGGCCGAACCGGCCATACCACAGCCAAGCATCTCTGTCATGCTTCGCCACCATACACGCCGCCGGCGTCACGTCTAGCTTTATGGTGTACAGGCGGTTGCTCGAGCGCGGCACTCTCATCAGTAGCCGCTGCTTCTGATCTCGGACGCGTAGCACGCCGTCTTCGATCATCACTTTGCACCCGCGCTCGTCAAGCTGGCCCAAGCTTACAATGTTGTTGCGCAGGCGGGGAATGAAGTACACCCCTCCCAGCGTCCGATGCTCGCCGTTCAAGCACCGGAAGGTCTCCGATCCAGACCCTTCGATGCGCACCACAGAGCCGTCTCCGAACTTCACCGAGCCAGTGATGCCGGTGTCGAGCTCGGTGAACGCGGCCTTGTTACCAGTCATGTGGCTGCTTGCTTCGGAGTCGAGGTACCAAAGGTCGTCGTGGGCGTCACCCTTCTGGCCAAGATGGGCCTCTGCCCGCACTTCGCTGAGCGTCACCTCGTCGTCCTCCGAGGCAACCCCGAGTGCGCACACCTGCGACAGGAGCAGAGACACCTCGCCATCGTCCTCCTTCTCTGCCACGTTGGCGTGCTCCTGTCGGCCGCGGTCCTGGCGCTTTGGGGCTTTGCAGTCCCTTGCCTAGTGGCCCTCCTTGCCGTAGTTGTGGCACTTGTTGTCGGCGCGCGGCCCGGGTTTGCCCTTTTTCTTTGGCTTCCCCTTTCCACGCCCGCCGCCGCTCTTGCCAGAGCTTGACGCGCCACTCTTCTTCTCCTTCCAGCGGGCAGCCCACTCCTCTTCGGTGAGGAGCAGCTTTCCGCCTTCCGCCGTCGGCACCGTTGCCTTCCAGTCCTCAACCGTCTTCAACCGCCCGGTGACGTCCTTCAGCGTGAGCTCGGAGAGGTCGAGCAGAGTCTCGATTGACATGGCAATCTGCTCAAACTTGGGTGGGACCACGCGTAGCAGCTTCTCAATTGCCTGCTGCTCGTCGATGTCCACCCCGAGCATCGAGAGCTCTGTCACCAGCGAGCTCAGTCGTAACGCGAAGTCCTCCACTGACTCGTCGTCGCGGAATGAGATGTTCTCATAGTCCCTCCTGAGCTGTTGCGCCTTCCCCTTCCTTGCTCTGTCCGAGCCAACTCGTAAGGACTTGAGCTTGTCCCAAGCGAGCTTGGTTGTCTCCTTCGTTGCGAGGATGGAGATAAGCTCGGGCGGCATCGCATGCAGGATGGCCTCCAACGCCAGCCTGTCCTCTAGATCGTCGTTGGTCCCGGAGTCAACAGCGACTCAGAGCCCACGCGCCTGGAGCATTACCTTCATCATCATCGCGCAGTCGGTGTAGTTCGTACGTGTGAGCGTCGGGTACGTGGTGCTGCCGCTGATCTTGCGCACCGTTTTGTGCACCACCACCGGCCGCGAGACAAAGTGCGACGGGCTCCTGCGCCCGTCTCCACAATGCGGATGTCGTCCCCGGTTCTCGCCTCCTCCAGTAGAGGTTCCTGGCGGCGTCGCCATTCCCGCTGCTGCTGATCAACCAATGGCTCTGATACCAGGTGTTGCCCTGGAATCACAGCAGCCAGCAATCACACACTCAAAGAGCACTCAGTCACACACAGCTCGGGCAGGAAGAGAGGAAGAAGGTAAGTGGCAAACACTTGCACACAAGATTTGGGTTCAGCCGAGCTGCTTCGGGAGGAACACCTCCTAGTTACTTTATACATGGCAAAAGAGTCAAACTCCTAGTACTATTACACTATAGCAGCCATGCTGCCCACTCCCTAAGACCACCGTCCATGACATAAGCCACAACCCACTTGGGAGCAATAACTTTCTCCAACTACTACCATCTACCTAGCTGAAATCAGAAATGGCGCCAAAACAGGGCATCCAAAACTGAGCAGCAAAAATAGCTTTAATACTAATCAAAACACTAACCTGCAATGCAGTTTCCCAACAATACGGTGCTGAGTGCTGGCCTACGAAAAGACGACATGTTCAACAATTGAGTGTAGCGGAGATGCGTATGTTGCGTTGGTTTTGCGGGCATACAAGAAGAGACCGAATACGGAATGAAGATATCCAGGACAGGATAGGAGTGGCACCTATCGAGGAGAAATTGGTTCAACATCGGTTGAGATGGTTCGGACATGTCCAACGGAGGCCTCCGGAGGCGCCGGTGTGTAGTGGGGTTCTAAAGAGAGATGCTATTGTTAAGAGAGGTAGAGGCCGACCTAACTTGACTTGGGACGAGTCGGTTAAGAGAGACCTGAAGGCGTGGAATATCCCTAAGGAGCTAGCTATGGATAGGAGCGCTTGGAGACTAGCAATAGATGTGCCGGAACCGTGATCTTTTTTTTTTCCCTTCTTGCTTACTCGTTTCTTCTTTCTTTTGGCTTTTGTTCCTTTTGTTTTTGTCTTTTTTTTTTCCCTTCCTTCTCTTTCTTTTGGCTTTTGTTCATTTGTCTCTTCTTTTTTGGGTTCCCATGGGTTTCATCTCTAGCCTACCCCAACTTGTTTGGGATAAAAAGGCTTTGTTGTTGTTGTTGTTGTTGTATTTGCTATTCATTCATTATTCATTAGAGCAATTATCATATACTCCAAGGTCATTTGAATTTTGCTAGATTCATTCATGTAACTATTATGCATTCCTTCAAAATGTTCCAAATGTGTGCTTGTTGTGTTTCCCTTCAATTTAACAATATTGCTACATGGTTTTACTATTGGTCATTCAATGTATTTATGAAACATAACATGACTAGTGAATCTGTGTTGTGGGATATGATAGAGTTTTGATTGGTGATGAGAAGATATGGTGAATTGTGGATAATCTCTTCTTTTATACGTCCAGCCTGTACAGTAACAAATCCCCTAAAATATTGTTTTAGCAGAGCATATCTTTAGAAACAGTGTATCTAACTTGCTGAACTTTTATGAGAGACATGCAAGCAGCTGAGAGGCAGAATCCTACTTGTCTGTGCTTCTGCAGCTCTGGCTTCTTTGGTTGCTGGTCATAGGGTTGGGCCACCATAACATGGGCATTACTTTTGATCTGTTAACTCAAAGTTTTCATGATCATCTGTTAGGTAGGATAGGTCCTTACCTAGATGAGGAAATAAAAATGTGGAAATATATTTGTGTCGCCTTCGCCTGCAGTTTGTTACAGTTGAGCAATTACTCTTAAGGGTTTCATGTTCTCCCTTTGTAATGCTGTATCCGGTAGCATCTTCATCAGTGCTTTCTATCTTTAGCTATTGCTGTGACTTCCCTACGAAAGTTGTTTACCAAACTACAAACCAATCCATACTAGCTGTGAATTTATAATTACTATATTTATTAGGAAAACTATATATTTGTGTACATCAGCATGGTGCTAGCACTGTGAATTATCATTAGATTCTTATTTGGTGAAGCCAATATATTTTTATAGATGACACAGAATGAATTTAAGGGTAATTGAAACATCTTGCATATACGATCACAGCATCAGTAATGAGAGTATATTCCTGTTAAAATACGTGGTCTGCTGAAACCAATGTGAACTATGAGATCTTCTGAAGTCCTATTTCTTTTTGCATCCTTTTGATGGGTTTTACCTTGTGGCAAAATATCCCAGCCTTTTAGCATCACAGTTAGAACTGTTTCTTATTTGTTTACTGTTTAGGCAGCAAAAATATTGTTTATTTCCAAGTGTTTATTATTATTATTTTTAAACTTGCAGATTGCTACAGATGTTGCTTCACGTGGACTTGATATTCCTGATGTTGACACGGTCATTAATTATAGCTATCCTTTGACAACGGAAGATTATGTCCACAGAATCGGAAGAACTGGTCGTGCTGGCAAGAAAGGTATTGCACATACCTTTTTCACTCAAGAGAACAAGGTAATACCAGTGATACCAATAGTTTTTTTTTTTGGGCCTCTTGCAACGGTTATAGCTGATATTAACACTTTCAATTTGCAGGGACTTGCCGGTGAACTTGTGAATGTTTTGAGGGAGGCTGGTCAGGTTGTTCCTGTGTCACTTATGAAATTTGGCACTCATGTTAAGAAAAAGGTTTGTGGCCTGAATTTAAATTTCTGAAGTTAGTCTTTTGTTCATAGGTCATGTTTGTCCAATTTTGTGTGATTGTTTGGGTACATGTGTAGCAATGTCTACCTACCCAAAAAGATGTAAAAAATAATGAAAGCATTGCATAAGACTAGATAATTAGTTGAAAGAGAAGTGGTGGAGCTCTGCCTAGAGCTTAAGCAGTCTAGGCGGCTGCTTTTTTAACACTGATTCTTAGAAATCACTTTGACAGAATTAACTTTACAAATGCTGCAAAATGTACATTGTTAGATATTTTAAAAAAATCTCAGATATTCAATAGAAGATACAAAATAATACAGAAAAAGGTACACAAATCTCTTTAAAATCAGACCCGCATACAAAATGAGTGGTCTTCTTCACGCACCTCACTGAGTGCACTCTTGTCATTTAGAAATGGAGAGATGCTCCATAGCTAAGTGGGCCGTGGCTGGTTCGGATGCATGTGCATGTCGAAAATGAAATAATGGATTATAAATCTCAATATTCTGCCATAAATGCTCCTCATAAGATAAATTAATGCAGCCAGCAAAGTTTGATGGGCTTTTGGAAGAATTGCTTGGGACAGGGAGTCTAACCCAGGACCTTGAGGGTGCTACTAGAGTCTTAATCATCATGCTGGGTTGCTGGGACACCCATTTGCTTAGCAGTAGATAATGAACTGCAAACAAATTGTATATTTTGTTAATGAATATATGTGAAAAACCTTCTAGGCTGTCAAAGCAAAGTGTTTTCTGAAACCACAGTATTTCTCAAAACTTTAAAAGGTTCCTGCAAAAAGAGGGGATCTTTTGTTAATTCTCAACATTTAGTAGTAGCTCAGTTTCACAAGAGTGAAGATAAATGATTATCTGTCAAATCATTTGCAGGAATCCAAAATATATGGATCTCACTTCAAGGAAATCACAGCCGATGCTCCTAAATCCACGAAGATCACATTTGGTGACTCTGATGAGGATTAAACTTAACACCACCTGCTGGCTTTTGTTGAATTGGCACACCAGTTGACTGCTATGGAAATCACCAAACATGGCATTTAAAAAGTTGATTACTGCAAAGGATTTATCGTGTGGCAGTAAGCGATATCTAATTACTGCTCATATTTTGTCAAGGTGTTAGATTAGTTTACTCAGCTACATTTGCTTTATTCTTTGGGATGTATGTACCACAGTTCCCATGTTGCAGATAACATGTTGAATTGGATGTGACCAATAGGGAACAGCTATCTAGTTGCTTGATGGTTATTGATTGATAAGTTAAAAGAATATCATCACGGAGTCCCGGCTAAAGCAAAAGGAAGACAATTCTCCAGTTTGAATGCCCTGCAAATGATTCTATTTATCTGTTTTATGTGAATTTTTTGCTGGAGTCCACTTTGGGGATATAGGGTTTGTTTGGTTTGGCTTTTCAAGAGATGGCAACGGGTTGGGTACGGGTAGGGAAGAAAGCGGAGTGGATTATATAATGTCTTTTTCATGTCCTACTCCATATTTTTTTTGTCGGATTCAGGATGGAGCGGATAATATGTGGATGTGGATTCAAATATGGATTTGTTTTTATGTTAGAGATGGTATGGATTTGGGGCGGAGACGGATCGGAAGTGGACTTTCAATCGTCAGATATATACCTCTTTCACTAGAGAATTATATGTTGCTTAAGAATTTACAGTACAGATTTATCCAACTATAATACGTAGAGCATGTATAGAGAGTTGATTACGAACTTGTAATGTGCTTTTTATATGAAATATCAAGGAGATACGTAAAAAGAAATAAAACGCCTGAAGCAACATCTTCTAAGTTTTCTTTTTGGTTTGTATGTTTGAGCTCTCACGAGTTCAGTAGACAATAGGATGTTGATTGCTAAGCGATCTGGTCAAGCCTCATTATCACTATTATTATTAGACATTTGTGTTTTCTGTAATTTAGGTAGTATATTTATATATTTCATGAATTGGAAAAGACATATTATAAGCTGGATAATTTTTTGAGCTTAGAATATTGTTGAATTATCCTATTATAAGCTTCGTATAATCCGTTTGTAATTATCGGATAACCTATATATGTTGGATTTTATCAATACTGTTAAGAATGTCATTGAATTCAGATTATCAATATCTGCTAAGAAACTTCAAACCCTACCCCCACATTCTCAAAAAATGGATTTGGAGCGAATCGGATTTGAAAATTATCCACACCGCTTTCACCCCTAGGTACGGGATGGGTAGAGAAAATACCCACCCAGCAGAACCCATGCGCGGCTAAAATCTTGAACCCATTCCCGTACATGCCTATGAAAAAAAAACTAGTATCTGCCTATCTGGCGCTGCTAGCAACCTCGTCTGTGTGCAAGGGGCTTGGTGGCGTGCAGCAATGCGTGGCAGGGCGTTTCAGCATCATCGTCTCCATTGTTGGCCCCCCTCCTTCCTGCCTCCGGTGATCTACCAGAAGTCGGATGAAGCGGGGTCCCATCTCCGATCATTTTAATAGATTGAGTCTTTGTTAGGGAGTTTCTTCATGTAAGATTATTGATATTGAGGATTTGTTTCCTCCTCTTCCTCTCCGGTGACAGCGAGAACTAAGGGTGAATTCTGTCTTTCCATGATGGCTCCAATAAAGATGATGTTGGCCAACAAGGTTAGCAACTTTATTGACATGATGGCGTGGAGAATCAGATTTTGTTATCTACTTGGGCCGCACAAGTTAGTAACTTGCACACGGCCGCAAAATAGAAGGCCTCGTTAGGGTTGTATTTGGTTTGAGGGCAAAGTTGGATGAGACATAGTCATCTGTAATTTTTTTTGGACGAGATCGCCAAGTTCGACTTCCTAATAGTTTTATTCCATCGAAATAAGTCTTTATGATCTTGATGTGTGGCACCTCGTCCATAATCCTCCTCTTTGGCAAGTCTCTTGCACCTTGTCCCATTGAATGGCCTCGTCACTTCCATCGATATTGCTTGGTCAACTCCGTCATCTGATCAACACCATGATTTTCCGACTCAACCATGAAACTGTCCTTGTACGTCTTGTCTCCTTAACATGTACGGTGTCACCTTGACTTCACCCCGTCTTCCGATCGTCTGGTCCTAAGTGTCCAACTTGTACGCAATCTTTTTACTATTGACTATCAAATTGACTCCGCTGATTTACACATCACGAGACAAGCAAACATGTTTCTATTCTCCTTCAATTTCTTCAACACCTTTACCAATTTTGGTTAGTCACAAATATAATTGTGCATACACTTATATAATCCTTGAAACCTCGTATTTCAACTCAAACTCTCACCATTGAAGCCTCCTTTTTTCTTTTCATTGTGATATGTTCATATGTCTTTTTACTTGTTCATTGTGCAGTGAGCTACGTTAATTCAATTATGACTTTTTATTGCCTAAAATGACAATGTTGTTTTATTTGCCCATTCTGCTCTTTTAAGTTGCTTCTGTGCTGACATGTATTAGAATGGTCCTAGATATACACATTCTTAACCTGGGGAAAAATTTAGTGCAAAACTCATATGCACTGAAAACGTGCAAACTGCCAAGGGAGGCCATCAGATCCTAATCCAACGTCCAACAAAGGTCAGACGGGATGTCTTCCTTAATCGCAGTGTGATTTTTTTGCAAATATTACCCTGAAGTATCCGCCTTATTACTCATCCTTTCTACGATTTGTTCTTTCCCCTTTTCTTCAGTCATGCTCCAGCAATCTTCGTTTTATCTTCAGTAAGATTTTTAGGCTACTAGATCTAGATCCGATGGCCGGATTATCTTCTTCCACCTCTTGCCAGTGTCCCGCTCATCCGCGTCACACGCCCGCACCCTGCCCATCGGGACAATTGATAAAACCTCCCTCTTCTCAAATGCACATTCCTAAATATTCTTCTTACCAACTTTCATACTAAAATGTCCTAGTTATCTACAATTTATTAACAAAATATTCTAAAGGTGTCAAATCATCTGAAAGTGCATCTATGCCCCTAGTGAATTTTGGTGGTTGTATGACAATGTGATTAAAGAACTAATCCTCTTTGTGAGTATATGAGCAGGTTGTATATGAAGAACATATGTTACATTGATACAGATGATCATCTTTAAATTGTACGATTGTGTAAGGAAAATGGGCCCATGTGATGAAATGGAGAAGTGTCAAATAAATAGGTCCATATAAGCAATACTATGACAAGCCAAAATTTGAAGAAAATATGAGACATGAAAACCATTGATATGAGATGGTCTCAACAAATTGGAGTTGTCAAGAAAAAGAAGTGATCAAGTGTTATTTCTCTATGGGATTTAATCTTGGAAGCAACTTGATCAAGTCAATACTTCAAACATGAATTCAAAAGAAGGCATAACGATGATACAAAGTTATGTGTGACTCAAGATAGCAAGATGATGAAGGATTGGCATGACTTGGCCGTGATGGACCATGGACGGGACAAGGGCAAGATGGAGTCTTGACGTCGAGGGACCCAAGCCATGGTGAAGGGCAGGTGAAGCGCAATCGCGATGGACCAATCAAGCTATATGTGGTCATACATTTCCAAGTATTATTTATTATTGGAATATAAAAATATAATGTGACTTGTGAACAAGAAGGTAGAAACGGACATAATAAATGAAGAGTTTCCAAGTCACAAGCTCTAGGTGATGACGCTCAGCAAAATCACATGTGGCAGCCCTCATGAAGCTTAAAAGAGAAAAAGTGGCTAAATTTATGATCATGCAAGCTCAAGTTAAGGAGTTGTTTTTTATTTTAATCTTGAGTTTAGGCATGCCGCTCTATCAAGAGGGATGCTACATGGTTTGTATTTAATGTCTCAATGCTCAAAGAAAAACCCAAGCGAGATGAGAGAAACACAACACCTACACTCACACTACCTCTCACTATGACAGGGAAAACCGGTGTAACCAGTTTACCAAACTGGAGGGACCGGTTTTGGTTCAAACCTGTAATGGCTAGTTCAGAAAAACCGGTGGGACCGGTTTGGGAAAGCGGTGGGACCGGTTTTGACTGGTTCAGTGTAACGGCTAGTTTTAGGGGGACAAATATAAATACTTCCTTTCCCCCTCCTTTGGATGTTGCTGATTGTGTGCATGAAGAAAATACATCCAAAGCCTTGTAAAGCTCTCCCCAACACCTCTTTGTGAGGTTTGAGTGATTTGTGAGAAATTCTAAGCATTGGATTGAGAGGGATTGAGATTGAGAGCACAAAAGCAAAAATCTTACACTTGAGCATTTGAGCATTGCGTTGCAAATCCGTGAAGCATTTGTTACTGAAAGTGCCTAGAGGGGGGGGGGGGGTGAATAGGCAATTGTCCCTGAAAATCACTTAATAATAAAAGTCAAATGCGCAGTGTCGGACTTGTCCGATGATGGTGAGAAAAGTCCGATGGACTTGTCCGATGGCACGAGTTAGAAAAGTAGATCGGCCGATTAAAACTTTATATTAGTGCAAGGCAAGCTAGGATCTAGTAATTATAAGCTAGAGGAAGTTGTAGAAATAAGAGGAACAACTAGCAAGTAACCTACACAAGTTAATTTAAGAGAAACGAGGCAAACCCTAGCTAGCGAGATATGAGTAAGAGCAAGTAAATAACAAGTATGCAAAAGAAGACAAGGGGAGACACAAGATTTGTTCACCGAAGTTTAGCTCCACAAAGAAGCCTACGTCTCCGTTGAGGGATCCACAAAGACCGGGTTTCTTTCAACACTAACCTCTCCAAGTGACCACAAAGATCAAACTTGGCTTTCCACTAGCAAACTCCACGAAGGAGGGGTCAATACAAACTTCCCGAGGCATCACCACACAAGTTAGGAGCTCTACGGGTACCTCTAACCGTTTAGGGGATGAATCCCCAAGAGTAACAAACACAAACGTGGTTGGCGGTGAGGATGAACCAAGAGCTTGAGACAATGGAAGCTTGAAGTCAATGGAGCTTTTGAATCTTCTCTCAATCCCTTCACAAATCAAGATTGGAAATAAGGGAGGAGAGATTTGGAGAGCAAAGTGAGCTTGAGAGTGTTTTTGAGTGGAATGGGTGACCAACCAGACAAGAGACGAAATGGGGGGTATATTTATAGCTCAAGAAGAGAAGGAGCCATTTGGATGGGTATTTCTCAGATCTCCATCGGACAAGTCCGATGGTCATCGAACATGTCCGATGGAACAAGTTGGCGTCGATTCTGGAGTCCGAGGGACTTGCCCGATGTCTCGGACAAGTTGACCATCGGACAAGTCCGATGGAACAAGTTGGCGTCGGTTCTGGAGTCCGAGGGACTTGCCTGATGCCTCGGACAAGTTGACCATCGGACAAGTCCGATGGCTAGGGTTTGACACTAGTACTGGAGTCCGACAGTGAAGTCCGATGGGTCGGACTTGCTGGTCATCGGACAGTCCGACGACCCAGAGTGGCAAAGGTTCTGGAGTCCGATGGACTTGTCCGATGGGTCAGACAAGTCCGATTATTTTGCCCTGGAAAAAATATTTTGGCTGTGGAATTTTGAATTTTGCTCTTAGTTCATCATTGCTTCACACTTTTGTGTCCCTCTTAATAGTACGGTTTTTTCTATACTCAAAAATAAAGTAAAAACTCCATGAACTTCATATTTGAGTAAATTTTTTAGTATCATCTTGAAATTTCTTGGCCACTTTGTTTTCTCCTTTTCTTTGAGTATTTGAGCTTCTATGCATTTTGTCATCAATAATTGAACCATCTTCTACACACAGGCTCATTAAAACATTAGTCCATTCTTAATTGTATTGACGCCAATCACCAAAATAAAATTAGGGGCCTAGATGCACCTTCAGTTACTCTTGGAGGTGAATCCTCCTAGTCGGCTAGGCGTCGCCCTAGAGCTCCCAAGCTTGTAGTGAGCCTTGGGAAAGTTTGTGAAGGTCCGCTTCGCCTCCGCAAGAAAAGAAGCAAAGATAGTGGATCGGGAAAAGCGGTTGAAAGAGACCCGGCTTGGAGTGTGCCTTGTGAGCCGCTCAAGCTTCCTCAACGGAGACGTAGGGTTCACGGGGTGGATCTAAACTTCGGCAAACAATTCTCCGTGTGCTTTATTTAGTTTGCTTTTTGAAGTTCTTGCTTCCACTATTTGTGTTTCATAGGTTGCATGTGTAGTTGTGCTAGTACTCTTAGTGATTACTTGCTCTAGATCTTGCATGCTGTGTTAAGATTTTTAGGTTTGCTAGAACTAAGTGGGACGTATCATTTCCTGTTTTATTCTCTCTGCCCCGAGCAAACTGGTGGGTCCGGTTTATCAAACTGGTGGGACCGGTTTTGGTCAGTGCTTAATTGTGTAGATTCTTGGTGAATCTAGTTTGTGTGTATCTTGGTTGCTCTCCTGTGTAGTTCACACTAGTGTAGTCCCCCTGGTTAGTGTGCTACTTGTTTTATTTCTCTCAGTTCCAGGAAAACTGGTGTAACCGGTTTGCCAAATCAGTAGGTCCGGTTTTGAAAGTTTGTTTTCTGAGGTTGATTCTTTGTGAATCTAATTGGGGTGGTTCCTATCTTTGTTTTTATAGCTTGCCTATCTTGAGTGCTTGGTTCTTTCTCTTGATTAATTGTTTTATTCCAAGCTCTCTGATAAAACCGGTGTAAACGGTTTGTTAAATCGGTGCAATCGGTTTTGACAGTTTTAATTCTGCTGCGAGTTTTTGTTAAAATTTCAGAAACATCTATTCACCCCCTCCCCCTCTCCCCCTCTAGGCGACATCAAGAGACTTTCATCATCACTTTAAATTGTCAAATCATCTTTTTTTTCCTATTATTGCCAAATCATCACTTTGAATTCAAGTATGATTATATGAAATTGGCAATAGGATTTGAATTTGTCATTTATTAAAATTCTATTAGAATTTAGTGGGAGGGGTAAAAGTGTCTTTTTTGTTTTTTTTATCTTGCCACATCATAATAGAAAAAAAGATGATTCGGGAATTTAAAGTGATGATTTGGCATCTTTAAGACATTTTGTTAATAAATTATGGAGAACTAGGGCATTTTTAGTAAGAAAGTTGGTAAGAGGGATATTTGGAAATGTGCATTTGAGAAGAGGGAGATTTTATCAATGGTTCGACGCCCACCTCCCGCCGACCGCTCGCGGCCGAGGTGGTGCCCCCGCGCCGCCTCCCGCCACCGGGCCGACTGCCTCCCCCGATCCCCTCTATAGCCGGCAGCCATGAAGGAACAGCGACACGGAGGCGCCCTCGCCGCCACGTCACACCGTCCGCCCCACCCCTGCGCTCCACTATCACGTTGGATCGGAGTTGCCGCCGCCGCAGGAGGTAGAACATGAATTCTTGGATCTCGATCTAATAACTCAGAAATCTGACATAAAGAATTGCAAGATTTCAGTTAAATTAAAACTAGCAATTCTCTTTGTTTATTCCCATTGGCAGCTACGGACTCTCTCGACAATGCACTGCTGCCCCTCGCTGCCGACGCTCGCGATTGTATTTTGTCATTTGACAAAAGGGACCAAAAGTTCTTATATTAATTGGTAAACTGTTGGCGTTGTATGATTGTAAATTTTAGTTCGTCCTGTGACTAGGAACACGAATTAACGACCTCATGACCTGGAAATTGTAATTGGAGGTTTTAAA
This sequence comes from Eleusine coracana subsp. coracana, assembly GCA_032690845.1. Lineage (NCBI taxonomy): Eukaryota > Viridiplantae > Streptophyta > Magnoliopsida > Poales > Poaceae > Eleusine > Eleusine coracana. The sequence goes on along the minus strand of CM064432.1, from coordinate 58,645,135 downwards.
GTTACAACGATTGCATGCCCTGAAAAGTACAACAATCCAATTGCGATTGCACTAGATGCTGCTGATTTTTTTAGCAAACTGCAGTACTGTTACATCTTTAACGAGACCAGATCGGCTGCAATAGGATTGAAGGATTTGAAGCGCATATGGCCTTCTCGATAATTCGAATCATTATCTATTGAGCTACTCGATCCTGATTTCCTCCATATTCTTCTATCTCATTCCAATCGCCCAGTTCCGCTAGCCTATGTAAAAACTAGCCTGTGTGTTGTGTGGCTCGAAGAAAGACAGAGATGACGGAGGAAAAGAACGGTATAGATGTTTCTGCAGAGTCGGAGGTTTAAAGGGGTGCTTCTACAAAAGAGGATAAGTGGTTGTGGGGGAAATCCATCTACTAAGGTCAGGTACAATGTTATACGTAAGCAGTTTTATAGGTCATCTTATATATTATCGTATAGGATTTTTTATGATGTGAAAGAGAGAGGGTGGTGAGAGAAAGAGATAGTTGTTTCGCGTAGCAACCACCTCATACGCTAAATTTTAGTACTATGAGATGGCTTTCACACTATTGTATAGTAGTATTTTAATATATAAAAATTCTTTTTTATGTCCATAAATTAAGAAATCCTATAATTAATAGAAGACAACTAATAAAACCATCTATTGTATAAGTCGTCTCATAACCCATCTTAAGATTACGTGGCATGCATGAGACAGGCTATGAGACAACACCATTGTACTTGCCCTAAGGACAAGTACAATACTACACGTAGTCGGTTTCATAGGTGGTCTCATACATCGACACATAGGATTTTTGATGATGTGGAAGAGAGAGAGGATGGTAAAAAAAAAAGGAAGACGTCTCATAGGTGGTATTAGTTTTAGTGGTCTTTTAACATATAAATATTTTTTTACATATATAAATTAATAAATCATATAATAATAAAAGACAACCAAAAAGTCTATCCATTGTATAAATTGTTTCATAAGTCGTCTTAAAATTATGTGTCATGTATGAAACGACCTACTAGATCACATCATTGTACTTGCTCTAAAAGGTTTTATTTATTTTTGTCTCCTCCAAATGGTGAGGTAACTACCACTTTGCTAGTTGACCTTCCGAGTGTTTATTTACGATAACGGATATAATTTACTTATCTTTTCACCCGCTACCACAAATCAAGTCTTTAAAGATGGGGTTTTAACTCATTTAGTGATGTATTGTCTCCCTATTTTAATTTTTACGTCACTAAATTCTGATCTTTAGAGATGGGGATTCCACCGTCCCTAAAAATCATCAACCCAGAAACGGTATATGTCTCCGTCCCTAATACGTTTAGAGACTACTGCCAGACGGTCAAACAAACTTATACATACATGTTTGAAACCCGTCACTATCTTCAGAGACTACTGCCAACAAGCCTGTCACTATTGTTGATCTATAAAGACACATTACCAACAATTCCCCGTCCCTAATAATAAATATAAAAAACAAAAAGAATAAAAATGCACAAAAATGTCACCTTTTCTTCCTTCTATCTTTGTTCCATATACAAATGGAACATTATTACAATATTGGTATATGTTGATTCATAACCATAATTACAAAATTTGTATATATTTTGTCCAAAATCAGTAACTATTTCTCAAATACAGTTTACAAGAATTATATACAAATCATTACACAATCAACATTCATATATTCCATGAACGTACAACTTGACAATTGATAGGTTAAACATTAGGACATATGTATTCTTCCTACATCATTTGTACTCCGTCTCTATGTAGAAAATGAAAAGTTTTACCAGTACACTGCTCATCTAGTTCTATGTAACCCCGTCTTTAAATCATTATGTACTGGTGACGGAGATTTAAGATCCGTCCCCATCTTAAAATCTCATTTCTATTACTTGATACATTAGTGACGGGGTGTAGAACCTCTTCCCTATAGTAAAACCCGTCCCTAATACTTCTATTTAGGGACGGGTCTTTAAAGCCCACCTGTATTTAAAACCTTGTCACTAATACTCAGAATTATTAGGGACGGCTTTCTCTGAACCGTCTGTATTACTTTTGTTAAAGACGTTATTCTAGAAAAACGTTACTAATACTGATTTAGAGACATGGACCTTTTACCCGCCACTAAATGCGCGTCACTAAAACCTGTTTTTGTGGTAGTGACGGTTAACCCACATACACACTAGCTCAAAATTTGTGATTTCAGAATTGCTAAAGTCTTGATGAGCTATCTTCTAATTTCAACCACAATCAAATGCACAAAGAATGTTATATATGAGCACACACTTCATTTCTTGAACTAGTAAAAGAAATGCACAGTTACACGCCAAATGCAGGTGACCTACCTAGAGATGGTACTTTTTTTTTTGAACAAAAATCATCACGATGGTATTTTTGCAAACATGCTGGTCAAAGGAGAGCCAAACATCTCCTACATATGCTCAAGGTATTGCCGGGCACCAGAGCTCATATTTGGTGCAACGGAATGTACAACTGCTAGCTATTGATTTGTGGTCAACAGGCTGAGCTGCTTCTAGGCTAGGTTGGGCACATTCAGTCTCTTGGTTCTTACCTTACTGCTGCTTCTGACGACATTCATCCATGTAGCCTCTGTTTCCTGGAGAAAGTGGAGTTGACCAATTGGTTGAGATCATCAAGGTGATTTTCTTGTGGTGTCTTTATCTCCAATGTTTCACTGCCTTCTTCTCCAATGTTTCACTCATAGGTTTTGGGTACTCCAACAAAGGAAGAAATCAAGTGCATGAACCCAAACTACATGGAGAAATTAAGTTTTGAAGAGAGAGAGAGCATCTGGATGATGGACAAGAATGTTACAACATGAATATAGGGTGTGTTTATTTCTTGGGGTCTAAATTTTAATGAGGTCACATCAATCATTAAAACTCTATATATAATTATTAAATATATATCAAATATAAAACTAATTACAGAGTTAAATGTGCATCAGCGTAACAAATTATTAAGCTTAATTAAGTCATTATTAAGAGATATTTACTGAAGCATCATATTATCTAATCATGACCTACTTAGTCTTAACAGATTTGTATCGTTATTCAGAGAGAGAGGATTATAGACTGAGTTTTATCAGTAATCTATATTTAATACTCCTAATTAGTATCACAATATTTAATGGGACAGGTCTAAAAATCAGAGGGGTGGAAACGAACACACTCATAGTTACTTTTAGCTTAAACTGTAATTTGCGAAAGAATCATGGTTTATTATGTGCAGAAAAGCGTTTAGTAGTCAGAAATGAGACTGGGAAAAAAATAGCATGGTATTGCACAGTGCTGACTCAGATAGTACACATGAAGCTCGTCAGTCGTCACAGCTTTGCGCTGCTTCGCTGCATGCCTGCAACTGCAAGCCTTCCATGGCTTTCTTGCAACGACGATATCTTCGCATACTTTTCAAATACATCCAGTGAGTGAGCTGTAGTAACCCGGTCCCCGTCAGCGAACGAGCTCGCGATCGACGTCGTCCGCAGCGAGCAGAACAAATAGCTTGTCATCTTTTCAGAAAACAAAAATAGGAGTTTCAAAAAAGAAAGAAAAGAAAAATAGGTATATTAAACTGAAAGAAATTTTGGCCCAAAATTGAGTTTTCATTCTGTTTCCGCATCAACCATTTTCCTCTGTACAACAATGAGCGACGTGCACACGCCGCGTCAATACGCGTAATAATAAATTAAATTACTCTATACCCAGCCGCGTCGCTCAATCAGACAGCACGCCGCCGGCGTGGAGGTGGAGCTCGTACGACGCTTCCCCCCGCAGGCCGCTGGTCCCCGCGGAGGAGCGTGACGGCGGCTTAACGCGGCCGCCCTCCTCCTCCTCCTCGCCGGCGTCGTCCTCCTTGGGTGGGAGCTCGGCGCGGCAAAGGGGGCAGGTGCTCCGGATCCCGAGCCACGGCGCGATGCAGCCGTGGTGGTACCAGTGCGCGCACGGCAGCCGCACCACGGCGTCCGCCACCGCGATATCCTCCGTGCACACCGCGCACACCGAGCCGGCCACGCCCGCCGGAGCCTTCACCGTCGGCGGCGGCGACGGCGGAGGGGCCTGCGCAGGCGGCTCGACGGGGAAGGACTCCTCGTCGATGTAGTCCACCACCAGCGGGTTGCGCCCCAGAATCGACGAGAGGAGGTACCTCGCCGTGATCCAGTCGCCGTCGTCGTCCATGACCAAGGAATGAATGGGTGGATTTCTTTTTTCTCTCAGAAAAGATCTCGAGAGAGGAGAGATGCGAGAGGTGCAGTGCAGATAGGGTGCTGCTTCTGACAAAGTGGTAGAGTCAAGGGAACCATGCTCGTTGTATTGTTCTACCGAAAGAAAGATCTGTGGGCTGTGGCACATACCGGCTTTTGTCGAGATTTTTCTGGTATGGAGAACCATGTGCGCTGTTGTGTTAATACTAATAACTTGTACTTTCTTCATTCAATATTATATGACTCTCTAGCTTTTTTAAATTTTTAATTATAAGATATCTTTATTTTTTAATACACATCTTTTCCTTATTTTATATGTATCTATTTTTTTCTCTCCTTAATTCTTATGTCTGAAGCTAAAACATCATATAATATTAAACAGAGAGAGTATGACTCAAGTCTGCAGTTTGGCTGAAAGTCATTCAGTAACAAAATACCAGCTATGTAATCTTTTTCTTTTGATTAGAGCATGACTTGTGCATCCAAAAAAATCTCCTTTTTTTGAAAAAGAATAATCAAATTATCATCATTGTATAGCCATGAAAAAAGTCCTTTTTTCCACTTTATGTGCTTTATTCACGAAACATTGGATAAAGCTCCATCTGAAAGTCAATTTATGTATAATAACTCTAAATTTGACGCGAGTTAACACAAGTTGCTACTACTAAAAATAAATGCGTGCACGGCTGAATTGACTACGGCCTCAAATCACTTTTCACACGCCAGTGTTTTGTTGGCATCTGCATCTCCCGCAGCACTAGCAGTAAGGATGTAACTTGTGTATTTTGTGGGACGGTAAATCGGTCTAATTTTTTTTAAAATGAGCTAGAATTTTCCTTCTCTTCATCAAGCTAGTATAATAAATAAACTAAAGGCTTGACTCACAATTATCTATTGATTACCCACTTGCATCCCTAACTAGCAGGCCGGCACCCCAGTACCCCACCCGCCGGCTTCCCACCCATAGACTGTCGGTAGCTTGATTTGCATTCTGTTCTGAGAATGTCCTTGATTTTAGTAAACAGTTGAATAATTACACTATGATGTGTTGTTTCAGCTCTATATATAACCAAACCTCATGTTTAAATTTTTTATATACTGCAAGTTAATCCAGCTTTTTGTTCATCATAGCCTATCACCATTTTAAAATGGTTTGCTCATGCTTGATTGTATTTCAAGAGAAATACTGTCCATGCGAGTTAGTTGTCTTAATGTGTGTGTACTTGTAATTCTCTTGTTTTGCATTTGTACCAGAACCAGAATATACCAGCACTGGTTCCTTTGTGTACTTGATTTCGATGCAAGTTGGTAACATTTACAGGTGAGAATTGGTCTGCGTGTTCTTACGCAACCAATGCCGGATCAGCTACCTACAATCTACAGGAACTTGGGGGAGAACTTCAATGAGAGAGTCCTGCCTTCAATCATTCACGAAACCCTCAAGGGCTGTAGTTGCGCAATACAATGCCAGTCAGCTGATCACCAAAAGAGAGGTACGATTTCACGTGTTTAGACATGTTCCCTTGATAGCTGGTTATGATAACAGCATATTATAGTTGCGGCATAGTAGGAACACGATAACGATTGATGCATGCATATAACCCAGGCCGTAAGCAGGGAGATTAGAAAGATTCTGACTGAGAGGGCCAGTAACTTCAATATTGCGCTCGATGATAAGCCTCAGCTTTGGGAAAGAGTCTACCCATGCCATTGAAGCAAAACAGGTTGCTGCCCAGGAAGCAGAGCAAAAAAAAAAATCGATCTGCCGGAGAAGAAGTCACCCCGACGGCATTATCTAAGGAGAAGAGTCTTCTCACGCAGACCGAGAAAATTCCCGAACCTTTTTCCCAACCATACATAGAGATTCAGCTGACCGTGTGAGCTATGCCGCAAGTTTTTACCTAGTGCTTTAGCTTGAAAAAAACGAGAAAAAAATTTTCACAACCGGTGCGAGACCGGGGTCGAGGCCCCGATCGGTGGGCAGCCGCTCGGGCGCCTTCACCACCAGGCCGAAGGTCTGTTCGCAGGAAGCAGAGCAAGACAAGTTATATGCGCGTCGCATTTTTTTTTCTTTTCTTTTCACCTTGAATCTGAATCACTTTCTTGTTGCGACCTGCATCTGAACAGGGCGAGGCTAAGAGTGCAGAGCTGATTGGTCAGGCCATTGCCAACAACCCTGCTTTCCTGGCTCTGAGACAGATTGAAGCTGCGAGGGAGATTTCTCACGCCATGGAGATGAAGCAACAGGTGGTTGTTCCTTGACTCCAATGACCTTTTGCTTGGACTCCAACAGCTGGATGTGAGCGGCAAACAGAAGGGAAGCGATCACCCAGTACCAAGTCACCGTGGAAGAGTAGTTTAAGAGGATTGTCTTTTTATATAGTTTTGGGCCGATGGTTTTATCTGATCCAGAAGCAGAATGCGCAATCGAGTGAACAGCAGTGGCCCCTTGTTAGGGGGTGGATCGCTGCCATGATAGTTGGCCAAGATTTTATGGAGTAACCAGCATGTATGCAGGCATGTACCGATGCTCTGTCACATTTACAATATCTTTTTTGTATGTGTGTGGCAAAAAAAAATTTGTGTTGGAGTACTCTCACACTTTGCCTCTTTCTTTTGCGTGCAGTTTTTATCATGCAAAGTCTGAAACTTAGAATGCTCTTATACTACTGCACTAGCTAGAACATGTGGTAATACCATACTGAAAACGGTCTCAGGATGCAGTTGTTCCTATGTCTGCAGCCGCAATGGCTTTGCCTCCACTTTCAGTTGGAGGTGATTTGGGTATTCTATCAACAGCTGATGGTCACTGTTGAAATCATTCATACAAATGGGACCCCAAGGATCTCTGGGCGCAAGGGCAAGGCCATTCCAAGAGATTGTTGATTCCCTAGGGTGATCGATCTCCTGTGCTTTCTACTTGATGGGGTCAAATCTGATGGTGCTCTTTCTGCAGAAATGGTAATGTGTAAGTTCTGACAAACTGTTGCATTATCAAAAACGTTTACATATAATGTGCAAAATATGATAATATCGTAAAATGCTGAACCACTTGATTGATTTAATTATCTTATTTACCTCATAAATCCAGATCTATCCATATGGATGAGCACGAACATATATTAAAAGAAGCGTGTATTTAGAGTTGGGTAGATGTACTGGATGTAGCCATTGTATCAAATCTGTGTTGATACTTTTGTTGGTGCATCAGTGCATGGTAAGTTTAGTTATGAAAATGGATGGGAGTAGTATTCCAACGCGTCACCAGTTTCAGTTACGCGTTAGGTGCCTTGTTTGTTGTTGGTTTGTAGCATAGTCCTGTAGAAATAGCAGCAGAGCCATGTTCTACAAGCTATATCGAGTATCAGCACTCGGAACCCAGGTGGGCAGCCTGCTCAGCTGACCAACCGAACACCAGCTCACCAGTTCTCAGCTCCTTCCTCTGTTGCTTTTTTTTATTATTATTAATCCTTCCTCTGTTGCTAACCTTGGGTTACGCGTCACCAACTCACCATCACTGAAAATTAAAATGGATGGGGAGACGCGTGAGCTCCTTTCCTATTTGGGCTGGCCGGCGGATATCATAGAGAGCCCCGGCGGCCCAGGCAGGCAGGCAGGCACATCCCCTCCCCATCCGCGCCCAGCCCACACTCTAGTAGCAGTCACGTCCAAGATGATGAAAAGCAGCAGGCTCGCCGCCGTCGCTCCCGGCCTCGTGGCCCTGGTGGCCACGGCGCAGTGCAGCTTCTATTTCACCATCAGGTGGTGCGCGAGCCCGCCCGCTTTGCCACCTTCAAGGCCAACGCTCGCAAGCAGCGACACGCCGGCGAGCTGATGGCGCTCAACGTGTTCGGCGACCAGTCGTACGACGAGCTGGCGGCCAAGAACTGCTTGAGGGAGGAGGAGCTGCCTGTCATCGACCTGGAAGCCCTCGTCACCATCGCTCTCCACAGCAGAGTGGACTGGTGGCGGGACGCCAACGCGGTCACTGAGGTGAAGATGTAATATAATGTAATGCAACCTAGAGTCCTAGATACGTACCTAGATCTAATGTAACGCTATAAATAAGAAGAAAGAGAGAGAAGTCAGAGGAAGACTCGATGGATGCTCTAAGATGCATGTCAGAAAAAATTCTATGCTTCCTATTTATTTCTGCCTTTGTTTGGTATTTTCAAATCTCTGTTCTCTCTGTCTAGCTTTCATCTCTACCGTCCGGTGAAAATCCAATGCATGCCTCATATATCAAAAATTGCACCCAGCTGCTACACTAGACTTGACTCGCTCCCAAATCAAAATGTCACATTCACACTTGCAAAAACTTCTGTTGAGAATGTTTCTTTTCGAAAAGACGAGACATTAGGTTGTTGTTTTAGCTTCTGCCATCACTTCGTAGATAATCGCTGATCACGACCTGAACCACAAGTCACCAAACAGTCAGATTTAGGAACACAAAATGAAAGCATCAGTTACTTCCTATGGAAACTCAGTTAGTTGTAGTGTTGCTTTCCAAAAATTTGCTGCAATGTTAAACATTCTGTACTGCTTAACACAACTACTACTAGCATTGTTGGTAATTATCTATATGAGTGTGCCTAACATTGTTTGCATAACAATACAAACCATACTAAGTTTCAATGGCGGATCTAACAGTGGAGCAGGTGGGGCTCGAGCCCTCCCCCCTCCCCCCTCCCCCCCCCCCCCCCCCCCCCCCCCCCCTCTATTTTGCAGGTCATAGAAGAGAGATTGGGGTCTGGAGGTTCAAGATGATGGAAAAAATATGTTTGTCTACGACTACGATTTATATGTGAGACAATATGCGTGTTAATGCCCAGCCCCCCCCCCCCCCCCCCCCCCTTCCCTTCAATTTTCGTCTAGATCTGCCACTGCTGAGTTCAGAAGCCATACACGTCAACTTCAAAACAATTCGTACATCCTAATTAATTCAACCAAATTCACAAACACCTGATGAGATTTATCCAGTGACTACCCAAACCTAACACCTGATGGGACTTGCTGCATGTCAACCCTTCAAATCACAGACTGCAAAACTATGTCAATAGAGAGCAACACTAAGCCACTAGCCTTTTTAGTTTCATCTTTTCTCTTCGAAAGAAGAAATCCCATTGTAGGGACAAAATGAAAAATGGTAGTACATGATAACCTTTAAGGGTGCTTCTGCTCTCGACAACATGACACACATCTTCAAAAAAAATTGACATGTGACTACGAGCACATAAACTGAACTAATTTCTTCCCTCATTGTCCCGAGCAAGTTCCTAAGTCAGGAAGCAACAAAGCGAATATATAGTTAGGCAACTTCCAAATGGAAGTTTCATTTTCAATAAATGAGGTGCCACATAAGCAATTTTGGTGACGTGGCAAAGAAGTTATGAGGAGAGAGAGGAAAGAAGTTTTATTTAGATGAAACTGGGTATACACAGTTTCTTAGATTTGAAATACTAGGATACTAGCATTGAAGGAGAGGAGTTTCATTTCATCCTATAGATAACCAATCAAAGAACATTGAATTAAGTATAATGAAATAACTAAATAAAATTATACATTAGAGAGATTATTTCATTTGTAGTTTCAAATCATTTTTGATGATATGTCACTTCTAAAAACAACAAAATAAAATCCTTCATCAGGACTAGCCTTAGAGGGAGGATATATTAATACATAATACTCAGAAGGAAAACCACTTCCATCCAAAAAATGCACTTTTGGCAAATTCAGGAACAGATATAGCAGGAAGCACGAAGTCCAGTAAGCACACACAAGCAAAAGCTCTTCATCAGGGCAAAACTTCCACTAAATGCCAGAATCGAAGATGGAGCTCATCTCTTCGATGTTTGGGAATACCCTAGGCCTTCAGCCTAATAAGGATAGAAGATTTAAGTGTTCTTCACCTCGCAAAAAACGAAGGAAGAGCATGCCAAGAGTTTGGAACAAGTAATGGCTAGTGAAGGATATCAGTGGTCGCAAATATGACAAACCGTAATGAGAAAATTGCAGATGTGCAACAGGGAGGGGAGCAGACCACAGCTTATAAGAAGTGGGTATCCTTATTCGGACTCTTTTATGGTGCACCATACCACCCTATACCACTGTTTAAAAAGGACACTAGTATGAAAGAATCCGACGATTGATATTAATTGTATACCACTAAAACTTGCACTTGTGGTATGGTGGTATACATGGATGGTTTAGGTGGTATATGGGTATTATTGGAAAATTTGTCTCGGTGAAAAAGTGGAAAACGCCGTGCATGAAAAAACAGTAAAAAAATCGCAGTATCTAAAATAACAAATTTTCTTTGATAATTACAGATGTACCTATTCCAAAAAAATGAATTATATTCTGCTTATAATAAAGATTACGCAATCTGCTTGCATAAAGAAGGTTTTATTTTTAGGCGTGGGCTAGGAGGGCCATATGCATGACAAGCGTAAAAAGGCCTTTTATTTGAGGAGAGTAGGCGTCGGGTCCAGCAGGCCTCGTGTTGTGAGATGTTACCTTGTCCAGCCCATACTGATACCGTGCGCGAAACACACACCGACAGACACGTGTGAGTGACGGCGGAGAGCACTACGGATTTTCTAAAACGTGTATTCTGGCGCCAATTCTTCATCAGCATCACTGGTTCTCACTTGTCATCAATGGAGCACGAACTAGCAGTGCTCCTATCTCTACGGCGTGACGTGGTGGGCAGCAAGCCAGCAACCAACTTGTTGTAGGTCCGGCTGTGCACTGCAAGTCCTGCATTCCTTCCCGGCGTGCGTCTCCACTGCAGATCGGCACGGCCACCTCACGGCTTGTATTTTTACAGCCTTGTCATCTTCTTCCAAAGCTAAGGAGCTCTCATCCGACCGAGCAGGGAAGGCACGGCTGAAGATCTCACATTTGGTACGGTCTGCACTTTCCAGTGAAACTTTCCGTTTTGCCGGGCTACCAGTGCGCCATACCCCTACTGCTCACGCCCTGCCCGAGCAAATGTTTCGCACCTTACTTAAGAGAGGTGTAAAATTACTGTAATCATCATGTGCCCCTGCGTGCGGCTCGTTTGGTCCCCTTGAACGAATCGAGCATCCGAGGACTGAAACACGACGCCACTCTACCCGAGTCCACGAAATCTCCCTGGGGCACTAGCAACGTACGATCTGGTCCACCGGGGAGCGAGTGATCTCGGCAATGATTCACATCCGTGGCGAGGCGATCATGGTCATCGCTTTGTGCTCGATTATTGTTGCTTATCGATCTCCTCGCACCGCAGAAACAAACTGCTTGACACGTACTGGACGCGTACGTCCCGGCGAAAACGAAACCGATCTCGCTCCACTGCCGGCCCTCGGTTACCGGCTCCGTCCCTTCCCGTGGTGGTGGTACGCTGGTCAGGACCTTGATGAGGTTCTCGAGGCCCTGTAGTGACCAGAGAGAGAACCGGTCGGCACCCGACGAGCCGTGCCGAGTTGTTTATTTCTTTTCTCTCTCTTTTTGCAGGCCTTGCTGTTCGCGCCATGATGGCCTCGGACAATCCCTGTGATTGGCAGATTAGCAGCGCGGAACACTCGATCAAGTACACGCAGCTTTGGCGCAGTGGCGTGGAACGTACAGCCAATCATCGGGAGCTCCATGTCCGTCGTGTTCCCCTCACCAACGGTGTCTCTGCAAACACATCGATTTGGTACGTACTGCAAATTCAATTGCCAGCATAACGTGCTTGGAACACACTGGTTAGTATCGTTGTTTTGTCACAAACTCTTTACTATTTGAATTTGCACCGTCACTTGAACCTACACATTTATGCAGGCTATTTTCATCAGGGGAGCGTATTGGTTGCGTTTTTGGGTGCAGCTGCAGCATGATGAAACAACAAAAGAAATTATCAGGTCAATCAGTTCAAAACATTGCCTCGGAGATCGCCAATAACGGATGGAAATATCATCATAGAATTGGTTTAGATACTACTCTTTTGTTGCATTCCCCGATTGTTATCCAGCAGTGATAGCTGATTATGTAATAATTGGAGGTTGTATACACTCTTGTAGAGGCCGAATTTTTATCTATTAGTATCTAATAAAAACTTGAACCTACACATAACCCCACATCTGCAAGAAAAAAACAATGTGAAGCACACACAACAGCAGCATTTTTTTTTTTTTTGATTCAACAAGAGCAGCATTTGACCGCATCGGAGCCTCCGTTCTCCAACGCCGCAGCAGTCACCGGTCAGCACCGTGCCTTGGACGCCGGCGCCATGCTGTCTCGGCGCGCGATTCCACCCCCATCGATCTCGCCGGTGAAAGAATCACCGAGCCATCAACAGTCGCTCTGCCGGTGCCGGACCCATACGGTAAACTATCCGGCAATTCCACCGGTACGGTGGGGAAGAATTAGTTACGGTTGGAGGAGGTGGCGGCACGCACCGATCGGGAAACAGATCGAAGGGTGCACGCTGCACGCGTGCGCACCATGATTCCCCTTGCCGCCCCGGCGACCGGAGAAAAGTTGTCATGGGTGTCTAGCTTTACGCACCTGCGTTTTGTACGTACCTGCCTTGTACCGTTGCTGATTCGTCGAGCAAGGATGGGGAATGTTTGTCATGAGGAGCAAGGACGACGTGTCGATCGGATGATGTTGGTCACGCTCGCTTTTTTTTACCTTTTCTGTGTGTATCTGTTACGATCTTGGAAATTTCATGCATGGAGGCAAGAAAGAGCTCGATTTCTGTGTGTATCTGTTACGATCTTGGAAATTTCATGCATGGAGACAGTAATATAAAGCGGGGGGAAATCCATGCGATTTGGACTAGTACTCATCATCGTCGTCCTGTTTGTGCTTGCGCTTGATCAAAAAAGGTCAGGTCGCTCGTGTGCTAGGCATCAGTGGCGAGCATGAAGCTAGATCAACGTATGGGGCAGTATTATACCACGCGTAGACATAGATCGAGGTGGCGTTGCACAGGTCAGATGAATAATAAAATATCATAGACTAGCTACTAATTTTACACTGCGGTCCAAACCTTACTTTGCAGCTAAAGATAGCATTTTTTTTTCCTCAGGAGCGTGGATCTATGCCGAGAGTTGAATGGGATGCTCTACCGAGATTAACCTGATTCTCATAATCACATAGGAGTACAGTATACTACTCTTGTCTTCCAAACAAGACCGAGAATGAAGGAATATCGTGCAAGGTCAGACAACATTTCAAATGCTAATTTCAATTTCCACAGTCAAACATTTTCCAAATAACTAATTGCTCATACATTTGCAAAATTAACATTTTGCTGAATCGCCTGTTACTTTTTTGCAATAATTCCATGGGAGTTGCTAATTTTCGAGCGATCACTATCTGCTATCACTAGATTGAAATTAACGGCCCAAAAAATAACTTTTATATAGTCTATACATAAAAAGTTATTTTTCTCTCAATCTGCATACTAAATAACTCTAAATGAATAAATAATAATATAAATTCTAAATACAAATCAAGTGATTTTTTTAATTTTTAGTCACTTAAAAAATAGGAAGAAATATGTATATTTCATAGGTCCTTGTACAGTTAAAACTTTTAAATCATCTTAGCAATATTTATCTTTGGGACTTACTAATTTTCAGCTGACTGAAAGTTTGGGTAACTTTCAGTCACCTCTTTGAGTCATTAGATCTACACAAAATAATTTATAATAATTATATAAATAATCCTAAAAAAATAAAACACAGAGTAACAAACATTAACTAAAAGCTTTCAGCTGATTAAAAATTAGAAAATATGTTATCTTTGTTTTGCTCCTGTACAATTCTTAGAATCGAAGCGACACGGAAGTCAGCCCATTGAACCTTAGATCGTCTGAGTAGGACAGAAAAAGTATGGGATTATTGAATTTCCTGATATACTCCTGATTACATTAGATGTGTGCAACTGTAATTTTGATTAGATGTACTAGTTAAACAGTAGCGCCAAAAGAGAGATGCTGAGCAATGATCTGGATGGTATGGTTAGTTTGTGTTCCCGACGGTCCTCCTGACAAGGTTGAAGGAATTCCCATGGTCCTAAAGCGGACAAGTAGTCAAACAATTTATGCAGGCCAAAATAAATAATAAATTGAAAATAAGAGAACATTAATTAAAGAACAATGACGATTAGTACTGGTGCCAGGGTTCAAAAAGTTGTTGGCAGCTTGGTTTAATAAAAAACTGGCTGATTAACCAAAGAACCGGCAGCTAACCCTACTTACGGTTAGCCAAACAGAATCGGTTGTTAGCGCGATCGGCTAGGACCGATTCCCTGGTTAATAGATAACCAGCCAGTTCCAGCCAGGTTCTTGAAACCCTGACTGGTGCTGCTATTAAAACCCACATCCTCTTTCAGTGGGTTTTGTTCAGTTTCTTTTGTGCTACGATATGATGTTATTTCATTCACTTGAATGACCATTTTTTTTTGTCACAAACTGAATTTCTGCCTCTCGTACATTTCTCTTCACAAATGAAATAGAGAAACAATGCTAAAACTAATCAAATTAAATACTACTAGTACTCCTAGTCCTACACCGGCAGGTCAGTGACTAGTTCGTAGGGCACCTTGCCTACGGTCCCCTCTATCCTTTATTCCGATCGCCTCATCGATTTCCTCTCGCTTTGTGCAACCACAAAGCTCTGGTTTCCTCTTTTTGGCACACCAAGCTTGTTCGCCATTGACCCTCCAAGCAAAAAAAGCTCATCGATTAGGTGTTGTCCACCTCACATCTTTTATTCATCACCTTCCTGCCCTCTCGTCATGTCAAAATCCCTATCCTTTCTTCGTCTCTTCGTTCGCCTTTCGATGCACTTTCGCAGCGCAGCAGCAGCAGCTCTTGCAGTCGCTGCAATCGAAGCCATTTGACTTTTCCTCGAAGATGAGTGCTGTGTCCCAAAGCAGACTAGTCTATTCTCCCTCTTATCATTGGGCACTTTGACCGGTCAGTGTCGGAATCATCTGCTAATTTTTCTCCTCTTGCTGGTAACCGAGGAGGCGGAGGCGGAGGCTCCATGTGAAGCAACAGCTGCCGCTGCATCGTCATCGCTCTTGTAGCTCATGCAGCCAGCGTCCAGCACCCCCACAGGACTCTGCGGCACAGGCGAGGCCCTGCCGCCGCCTGCCCGTTTAGGTGGTACAGTGTTAATTGAGGACGCCATCGACTGGATCGCGTCCTGGCACCGCAACACCCGCTCCTGCAGCCACAGCGCCAAAGGCAACAACACCATTAATAACACGAAACGGATGTAAATGCGTTTCACGCATTTGTACCGGAGCTGCGAGATCGAGGAAGTACCGGGCCGAGATATGAACTATGAATGTGCTGGATATCAATCAGTGTTGCGGATGCATTTGCGTTGCCTAGCAAACTGAACTAGCGAGATCGATGGAATGAATACTACTAGCTGGATACATGAGGCTTGCTTCAATGTACGTACCTTATCTACATGGGCGCAGGCCTTTACGATCTCCCCGGCAGCGTCCGCGTCGCCGACCACGGTGACTGCGACGGCGGCAGCGATCTCAGATGGTCTAAACCCTATGCAGCCAGTCCCTGTCGTGCAATAACGACCCGTATCAGTCAGATTTTAGTCCACAAAAACGAAATTCAGTTATCGTATCAACGGTACAGATTGCAGATCATGCTTAGCATACCTCTAGCTGAACCCAAGATGAGCTCTGCTGATTGAAAGAGCCAACTTCTTGGTGCCGCATTGCCACCGTTGAGCTTCTGCAGGAAGTAGTCCAAGTAGGAGAAAGGGGTCACGGCCTGCATCCTCCAATTGAGAGTGCTTAGAACAAGAAGCTCCATTCTCTGGATCGTCTTCGCCTCAAAGATATACCGCGCGTCTCCGACCTGATTTACACAGCATACCCATGCTTAGAACAAGATCAGATGAACACAATGTGAGTGTGTGCATCGGTGGAGGCTATCGTCAGCTTAGTTTAATTATTACCTGAAGGTCCAGAGATTGTGGGACGGCAGTTTCTTCCATCTTAGCAGCAAGGGAAAGACATGCCACTGAGAGCAGTTGCGTCATCCAAGCCTTGCCTTCCTGAAAATGACATGAGCAATGAACGTCAGTGGATCAAAAGTTACTGAGATTGACGGAATTGGCAACTAGTTTAGGTAACTAGATTTGTGACTCTTACCGGCAGCTCGTAATGTGACAGGAAACGATCAAGGTAGTTCACTGCCAAGCACGCAGTAAGAGGGCCGAAGCCGTAGTATGCGTGAACCTGCGGGAGATCACAAGCAACACAGACAAGTTCAGCATCACATGGAAAAGAAGCAAAGCATTGACAGTGGTAACAAATTCACGTGAATGTCAAAAACATATTTTGCCGACACTGAAAATAGTAACCTGTTTTCCGTGAGAAACAAAAATAGTACTACCATGTCGAACAAAACAGACATTGCAGCTCAGTTCCTCGTGATTCAGCAAGCAGACGAAATGGCTACAGATGGTCCCAAGTTTTCACGCCCTAAAAATGGTGGCCATGACATCAACAATGCACGTTACGATTCTACTCTAACCAGTAACTAAGCACATAAGTTGCTTCGCTGAACGCCTAGACGACACACGTATCAGGGAAGATCAATGGTAAGAGAAAACACATCTTCTTTCTAATGAGCAGGGGAGCAAATCATGGAAAAGGGAATGCATATTCCGACAATCGCCAAAAACAAATGACGGGAAAAAATGCTTCCTGTTTTCCCCTTGTCCCCCCGTCGCCACCACACACCAATCACTCATCAGATCAACCAAGAACGCACCTTCCAAATCCAATCGACGGCCTCCCAGCGGACGCAGAGATCCACGCCGCCGCGCCGCAGCCGCTCGCCGTAGTCCGACCTCGGCATGTGCTCCGGCTCCCTCTCCACCAGCCCGGCCACGCATTCCTCCGACTGCGGCGGGAACAAATCCGCGCCGCCGAAGCCGTCGTCCCAATCCGGCGACGAACGGCCTGGGCCTCCTCTCTTCCTCCCCACAACCTCCTCCTGCTGTTCCTCCTCCTCCAACCAGAGGATGCTGCTGTTGTCCTCGGCGCAGAGGAGCATTGACGCGGCCACGTCGTAGCAGCTCGGAGCCATGGCTCTCTCTCTCTCTCTCTCTCACTCTCTCTCTCTCTCTCTCTCTCTCTCTCTCTCTCTCTCTCTCGTGTCGGCAAGCGAAAGCCTGCGCCTTTTCGCGGCCGCGCGTCTCCCCCCTCCCTGCTGATGCTGTGCGCTCTAGTACTACAATCTTCGGCCGGGGCTGGTGCGCGTGTCTCGGCAGCGAGGAGCAGAGTGCGGTGGCGCCGAAAGGTCAAGGACAAGGAGGAGGACGACGAGGCAGATGTGCGGG
The DNA here is from genome assembly GCA_032690845.1 of Eleusine coracana subsp. coracana. Classification (NCBI taxonomy): domain Eukaryota; kingdom Viridiplantae; phylum Streptophyta; class Magnoliopsida; order Poales; family Poaceae; genus Eleusine; species Eleusine coracana. Next base: position 58,627,525 of record CM064432.1, on the reverse strand, counting down.
CGGGCTGCAGTGCAGTTGTGCTTGCGCTGCGCTGCGCCGCGCGCTGGCGCTTTGTATTGGGGGCCGGGGGGAGGGGTGTTTCGGGAAAGCGAACGCGGTGGTACGCCGAAATTGGGACAGCCCGAGCGGGAATGGAGGAACCGGACGGACGCGACTGCTGCACAAAAAAGGGGAGTAAGGGGCTGTTTGGTTTATATCCCACGATTGCCATACCAAAGTTTGGTGTTACCAAATCAAGGGCAATGCCAAATCGTTGGTAAAAAAAAAGTGTTTGGATCATTACCTTACCAAATGATAGTAATGTGGAAAGAAACTGCATTTGAATTGTAACCATGCCAATATTTGGTAAAGATATTAGTATGACGTGTGGGTCCAAATATTATCATAACTTTTTTAATATCAAAATATAGTCAAGTAATATCTTGTTTTGTAGATTTAATTGTAACGAATACGATTGTGAAAACCGATCATAAATCAGACATACAATTTAAGAGATATTTGATTTGAAGTGTTTTAATCCAACAAGCTTTGGAACTTGTGCAGCCACTGAAAATAGGCCATGTCAGCACTAGCAATTTTGGCAACGCCAGCAAACTCGCGGGCGAGCGTTTTTGCTACCCACATCAGCGCCCGCGTTGGCCATGTATTTTGGCGCTCCAAATTTTGGTCAAGAAACAAACGCCAACCAAATTTCAAGGGCAAACCAATATTTGGTAAGGTTCACGTTGGAAGGCATCCAAACACACCCTAATTTAACGTAAGCGCGGCTGGATCCGACGCTTGGGAATCGACGGGAGTGCGTCTCTCCGTCTGATCGGGAATCAACGGACGGGACCGAACACGCAGGTCGTCGCGGCCAGAGGGATGACAGCCCTTGCTACCATTTCGCAAGGGTTTACCTAAAATAACAGAGAGATAGGTGACGGACCAGTGTGAACTGCGCGTTTGACTCTTTTTAATGTCACTAGCCGTTTGAAATCTAGTTGATCGTGTTTTGTCCCTTGATATATTTTATGAACCACAAACATACTACTTGGAGTATGTGTTACGAGTACCACTGGAAACATAGATGAGAGATGATTGTGAACTCATATTCCTCAATCAATTATAGGAACTGCATGTCATGTTGAGGACTTCCAATATACTAACATCAAAGAAAGGTCTAGGAACAATTCTTTATATTTTTCTTAAATAAAAAGTTTCTCCTGATTATATTAAAAATACAGTAGAGAAAGAAGACACACGTGTGTATATATAGTACACATGAAAATCTTGTCTTGACTTATCCAAGCACTAATCAAGCAAAGAAGTCTCGATGTCACTTATAAACAACAGTTGTCAGCGGAGAATCCTCACTTCATATTAGAATGGCTACTATAAGGGTCCACTAAAGCTCATCTAATAACCCTGCCAAACATTTTACACTTATGCTGGTTTAGTGGATCGTAGGGATTCATACCGACCATTTTATATACATGTCACGTAACCCTGTAATCAAAAGAAATTTGGTCTAGACATCTCTCAATGATCCAATTGCATAAAAAAATTACGAGTTTCAGACACAACCTCATGTGAAAACATAGAGAAATGAATAGACACGTATGCGTATAAAGGGGTTTCTTTGGATTCTGCGGCCAGACAATATGGCCAGGATTCAATCTAAATAGGCCCTTAATCCTAGTGGATATTTTAAGGTTGAAATCAAATATTTGTAGGGCCATGCTATCAAAAAAGAGACTTCCTAAGAACATAATCCATATTCCTCAAAGATTTTTAATGAAAGCATAATATCTTAGAGTCACACAACAACTCAATATGATCTACCACATTATTTTACCTATTTAGACCAACACGTACTATCCAGATGTATAGACCTCTAACAAGGTGCTAGTATTGACAAACTATTGGGTTTTTTCCTATATACCTGCGAACATAACCATAAACATATTTTGATATGAATTTGCACAATAATTGTATTCAAAACAAAACACAACTATAATTGATTATCACTTCGTCTTCCCTAACTAGTAACAGGAATTGTCTATCATATTGAGAGCTTTTGCATATACCAACATTGTCAAAGAAATGCTTAGGGTGATTTTTATCACATAAGACAACATAAATACATAAAAATTGAAGTCTTTTCTTACCTTCTCCAAGCACCAACTCCTATTTTCTCTTGTTAGCAATAGATATCTAAGGAGAATCCCCGCTCCAATAACAAAATGGTCACGTAGAACCTCATATAAGATGCAAAATATGTGTTTTATGTTGTGCTTTAGTAATTCTTGAAGATAAAAATGCAATTTTCCCACTATCAACCATCTAATTGTGAAAACCAACTAAAATCGTGCATTCTATTAGTCTGGTCTAGGACAAACCTTGCTTTATGTTATAATTGTCAAAAAATATTTGTTCAAGGTTTAACGTAATAGCTAAACATATAAAAATAATACACAAGTAATGCATTATTAAATAGTTTAATCAAATAGATTGAGCTTGAAATACAATATATGCTCTAGCATGCTATTGAAAAAGCAATCACTAAGACCATCTCCAATAGAGTTGCTATATTGGATTGATATACCTAAAAATTGGCACAATACCTAAAAACTAGCGAAAACACAGCTCCAGCAAAGTGGCTATCTGGATTGCTATATATAAAATATTTAGGAAACGACCTAAAATCCTCTCTCCGTGACCAAAATTTGGCAATCCAATAATCGACGATTTAAAACTCCAACTCAAGCGCGCGAACTATCAACTACCACACCTAGAAGTTTTCGCCGTCATGGTGGTTCCCTGTCCTTGCTATGAATCCGGTTGCCAGGCGTCGTATCCCACTGTTGGCCATCAAATTCCGTCACCAAGGCCTCCACGATGACACGCCGCCCTCCAACAGCCTATCTCGATGGCGGCGTCTCTTTCTTCCTTGACACCTGGGCGAGCTCGATGCCACAACGTGAGCAGCTAGAATTAGGCAAGCTGACGGCGGTGGACATGGGCGGGCAGAGAAACATCGAATGAGCAGCAGACGGCGGGCATGCGCAAGGAGAAGAGCATCGGGCGAGCAGGAGGATTGAAATCTCAGGAGAGCCTGTGGGAAGGGATAAGATTAGACAAGTTTGTAAATAAGTCCTCATTGGAAGTTATAATTATTCATAATATTTATGTGTCTTGGCATTTTTATAAAATACCTCCTGGATTAAAGTTATTTTTAAATAGAATATAGGTATCATGTTTTAGATGTTCTGCTAGAGAGGAAAGCAAAATAGATACCTATATATTCTCTCTCTTGTACCTAAAGCAAATTTTAGGTTTTCAGATATATCAATTCTATTTTTCAACTCTATTGGAGTTGCTCTAAGGACTTTATCATGTTTCTCAATTAGTTAAGAGTTGCATAATTGCTTAGTATTTTTATTTATCATGTCCTTGTGACTATTTAAACCAATATTCACAAACTATCCTGACATATAGACTTACCAATATGAATTTGGTAGAGTTTTGTCAAACTACATTACATACAATATATAACATTTCTAACTCTACAATAGGAATCATCATCATTTGTTAGTGATGTGAATTTAGTTTATGAAGAAATGTGATAAATACAACATTTTGATCCGAGTAGTCTTCATTTGGTCAAATTAAGAATAAAAAATCATTGCTAGATTTAAGTGTAACCTCTATTTGATGGTGAACATAGAGGAGCATCCTAGCCTTCTCAACCCATTCCTGGCACACTTTATTCTGCTATGGCCATACAAGTGTCCTTTAATTGTCTCAAGTATTTCGTATGTACCAGTAACAAATATGCCTGTTTCTCAAGAGAGCTCAACAATATCCATTTTTTCAAACGAGACCAATACGATGTTGTTTGTGCATTAAGGCCAAATGTACGTACCATACGGAGTAATAATATGAGTGAAGGCTACCAAACCCCCCCGTAGAACGTGCGGACAATTACCGTTAATGATCGGAGCAGAAGGATTTGTACCGGTCGAGCACAGATCTTGCATGCGAGGACAGCGATACGACTCGACAGTTCTTTATGTTCGTTGTCGCCGGATCGGAGTTAAACGCGCGCGTGCACGGCCTGTGTGGCGTAACTCTCCCGGTGCAATGCGTCGCGGGTTCGGGCACTTCGTAACCCTGTACGTTGCATTCACGAACGGGCATTAACTTGGCTGATGCCCAGATCGATCCAGTATTTTGTACAACCGTATAAGACCGGTATAAATGTGTGTATGTTCCATTATTGCCCTGTTGCATATACGCAGACAGACGGTTCTCGTGATTGTGGTTCGGAGCACCGCAGAATCGCCTCTCCTAGTCCTAATACCAAAAGCATCGTGCGCTAGCTGCTGCTTGACGAGTTTGGATGAAGTTCTGTATTGCCCGATCTCGATGTTGAGCTGCTGATCCATCCCCGCACGCCACCACCATCTGCCGTTTGCGTCTCCTCCCGCCCCTACCCGCCTGGCGCCTGCCATCGCGCAACCGCGACGCGCGACGGCTTTTTGCTCTGTTTCCCTCGTCCGGCTCCGTGCTTTTCACCAGGCTTTTTTCACCCGGCCTTGGCGCCTTGCTCCCGTCGCGTGCGATTACGAACGCGTCGTACAGACGCCGGGTCCTCTCGTGTTCACTTCTGCGTGAGCAGGGGGACGGCACACCACTTCTCCCGTGGCGTACGACGGTACGAGGACGGTTTCAGGCACGTACGCGCCTCGCCGTTGCCGTGGACCATATGGTCCATGCGTGTTGTACGACGATTCGTGAATTCTCACATGTCCTTGTGCAAGTCTATCCATCTCTACGAGGGCGATGTGTACGAACGTACGTGTGTTTTGTGGTTTCGGGGCATACGAATGAGAGTGACGTACGTATGTGAATCAATCAGCTGACGAGCGATCGAGAACCGGGATAGCCGGTACGGGACGAGCTTGAAAGAGCGGTATGTAGATCGGAGCCGGTCATTCTTCTTTCGCTTCAATCGTTACAGCTACTGACTGATGAGAGTTGAAGTAGCGTACAGTTCACACCCTAGGTCGCATTGTGTCGCTTCGATATACTTTGTCTTTGCCAGAGTATAAATCTATTTGCATTTTCCAAACTTCAGAGCACTTTCTTATAATCTACTCTTGTTGACGTTGGTTAGCCTGAATGGGGGAGAGTATATTGCGAACTCTAATTCGCAGCACTTTGATTTTTCATTCTGTGTTGACATGGGTTAAGTACAGCTATCACCATGGGATGTGTCCAGTGCCAGTATATGCGTGTTTTGCCGATACGTAGTATACAAACCATTACACGCTTGTCAGTCATTGCTACCGGAACATTATTACCAGCGCAACCTCAAAGTTTGTTTGCTTATACTACTATAAGTAAAGACAGTACGTCATTCAAAGAGACCGTGCAGGGCCTGCAATCTGCTTAACTCTTGCAATTTGATCTCGATCTGGTCATTAAGGTTCGTAGTCCTAGGGAAGAACTTGATGCTAAACTGGATGCCTCTGTTTTAACTTTTGACTTGAGAATAGTACAGCAGCGCTCTATTTCTGACGTCGAGATAAAATACAAACCAACTGGGCATGTTGCAGGCATCGATCGTCGAAAAGATGTTCTAGACATGCATTAGGTCTTTAGATCTGGTGCGGCTCTCGAGCCAGAAGGGATGGAAGGCCACTAGCTACAACCAGGTAAAAACAAACAAAATGCTGCCGTGTATGCAGGCGTGGCAAGTACGTTGTTTTGTTTCTTGTGTGACCCTTCATTGCCTTGCTTTGTAGTGCTGTGCTCCGACTTCAGAACACGCAAGGGAGACGAGGTTACTGTGCACATGCGTTGGGTTTGCCCGAGAACGAAAAAGCCGAGAAAGATGAAGTTAAGGGATGGTTCATGGGCTTGAAGCTAGATGAACACTAATAGTTTCAGGCTTTCAGCATCATCAGATAGATCAATTACGAAACGGAGACCGCAGTTAATTATTGGTGGTCAGGCGGATGCGTTTGGGGTTTGGGCACTTGGATCCATGGTACCACGATATATACTGGTCCATAAAAAAGCATCCAAAACATCCGTCACACCTTGCTTGGCGCCGCCGTCCGCGCTGAGCGCCACCGCACTTCCACGCCTTGATGCACGGTCACAAACCCATATGTAAAGCTAAAGCTCCTAGTTTCAGGTAGATGTATGATTCATGTCCCTGGCCACCTCTTTCACCGAAGCTTACTGGTGCTGCCTGGTCTCTAAATTGATGGGGGTAGCATAGTTAAAAATCCTACTAATAGCAAGCAATTTGAATTTGGAGCGAAGCATATTCTTTCCATCTTTTGTCACAAAAAAAACGAGTGTAGGCTATAGCGACTAAAACTCTTATGACTCATGCTCATAAACTCTTATGACTCAAATCTTTCCATCTTCGTCATTTGGAGTAGTTGTTAGGGCCTCCCCAGAAGTAGAGTTAATTAGTTGTTTACTCGTATCCTAACAAAAAAAAGTCAGCACAAGAGTTTATCTTAGCTCTAAATCATTGACCGATCATGTATGTTAGGAGCTCAATAAATGTTGTACTCTAACTTTTTTAATAAAATTACTCTCAAAAAACCATTAGAAACACTCTTTATTGTCTTTTCTCCTCTCTCCTCGTTCCTCGACGTGCAACATAAACCCTAGACCCGTAGTCGAATCCCATGTGAACTAACTCTTAGAAAATCATAGGAACACTTTCTTTTTATATTATTAGAATATGGGATTCCATTAATCGTTGGGCACACTATCAGAATATGGGATTTCGTTAACCGTTGGAGGCTGGGCACAACATAATCTCTAGCAACTAGAATGTGGAGTGAAGCTAGTACTTACTCTTCTTTTTTCGCCATGAGAACAAACGTACTATAGCTAGCATGGTTTCATGGTGTGTCGTAGTAGTTTTGTTCTTTAGCTTATAGGAATTCAGTGCATTTTTAAGCTTTGGTAAAATAGCTCTAGATTCAGGCTCCCTTTGGAACAAAGGAAAAATGAAGGAATTTCATAGGATTTGAATCCTATAGAAAAGTTTCCTATTGAGCCCTTTGGAACACAAGATTGACAACTCCAAATTCCTATGAAATTCCTTTAGGATAGCTTCCTCCATGTAATTTTTGGAGGATCCCATTAATTGTTGGGCACACTATCAGAATATGAGATTCCGTTAACCGTTGGAGGCTGGGCACAACATAATCCCTAGCAACTAGAATGTGGAGTGAAGTTAGTATTTACTCTTCTTTTTTTCGCCATGAGAACAAACATACTCTAGCTAGCATGGTTTTATGGGGGTGTCGTAGTAGTTTTGTTCTTCAGCTTTTAGGAATCCAGTGCATTTTTAAGCTTTGGCAAAATAGCTCTAGATTCAGGCTCCCTTTAGAACAAAGGAAAAATGAAGGAATTTCATAGGATTTGAATCCTATAGGAAAGTTTCCTATTGAGCCCTTAACACAAGATTGACAACTCAAAATTCCTATGAAATTTCTTTAGGATAGCTTCCTCCATATAATTTTTGGAGGATTCTATTAATCGTTGGGCACACTATCAGAATATGGGATTCCATTAACCGTTGGAGGCTGGGCACAACATAATCCCTAGCAACTAGAATGTGGAGTGAAGCTAGTACTTACTCTTCTTTTTTCGCCATGAGAACAAGCGTACTCTAGCTAGCATGGTTTTATGGGGGTGTCGTAGTAGTTTTGTTCTTCAGCTTTTAGAAATCCAGTGCATTTTTAAGCTTTGACAAAATAGCTCTAGATTCATGCTCCCTTTGGAACAAAGGAAAAATGAAAGAATTTCATAGGATTTGAATCCTATAGGAAAGTTTCCTATTGAGCCCTTTGGAACACAAGATTGACAACTCTAAATTCCTATGAAATTCCTCTAGGATAGCTTCTTCCATGTAATTTTTGGAGGACTCCATTAATCGTTGGGCACACTATCAGAATATGGGATTCCGTTAACCGTTGGAGGTTGGGCACAACATAATCCCTAGCAACTAGAATGTGGAGTGAAGCTAGTACTTACTCTTCTTTTTTCGCCATGAGAACAAGTGTACTCTAGCTAGCATGGTTTCATGGGGGTGTCGTAGTAGTTTTGTTCTTCAGCTTTTAGGAATCCAGTGCATTTTTAAGCTTTGGTGAAACAGCTCTAGATTTAAGCTCCCTTTGGAACAAAGGAAAAATGAAGGAATTTCATAGGATTTGAATCATATAGGAAAGTTTTCTATTGAGCTCTTTGGAACACAAGATTGACAACACCAAATTCCTATAGGATAGCTTCCTCCATGTAATTTTTGGAAGATTTTTTACATGGGTTGGACCTCAAATTCCTTTGAGTCTCTCTCTCTCTCCTAATTCTTATGTTTTTCCTGCGTTGTATCCAAAGGCACTATAGGAAGGTTGTTTTCAATTCTCGTAGGATTATAATAGGTAGCCAATTCCAATTTTATATTTCTACAATCCTGCATTTCAAAGGAGCTCAAGCTCGGATTGCTTGAGGTGAACTAGCTCTTTTACAGCCTTGTCAAGGATGGTGGGTTCTTTGACTCCCAGTAGTATCCATGTTACAAGGAGTTAATAAGATACGGTGAATCTAGAGATTCACACTCGTGGAAAGATTGTTTTCTAAAAGAAAAAAAAAACAAGTTATACACCTTCAACCCAAGGAGGGATAGGAACCATCGCAGCAGCGCCCCTAGCTAGTTGAATTTCCAAGTCTAATGACCATAGATAATTGAGCTGATGAAAAGACCGCGTAGTGTCAGTGTTCCTTAGCTATAGACTATAGTATCACACAGAGTGAGCCATAAGTTCTTGACTGTACAGTGTTCCTTTGATACTAGCACAGTCTAAATGAATAGTACCATCCAAAAGGTCCCTGCAAAAATACACGATATCAAGTGATCTAGGGACTACGAAGATTAGCTAGCTTCTGGTTTTGAAGTAGCGATGCAGAAGCATTGGTGTCCACTGGACCTCAACATCAACAGTATCCAGGAAAAAAAAAGTAAGGGACAAATCCTCTCGTGGCAGTTGTGCACCGTTAATGCAACTCGATCTCGCAGGACTCCTCCCTCGATCAGCAAACTCCTTCAGTCCCCATGCTTGGCCCATATGCTTTGTGGCTGCGCGCCAAGTGCGAGTGTCCACAAAACAGGTCCGTTTAGAATGGTGGGCCTACTCATCGGAATATGACCAGCCTATGCAACAGGCCCGTTTAGAGAAAATAGGCTCGAGCATATTGGGGTTGCGCATATTGAGCGAACCAGCATGTCCCAGCCGAGTAATGCTAAACTTACGATGTCAAAAAAAAAAGAAGCTAAACTTACGTACAAGACCTACGAACTGCCTACTTAATTGCTGACGTGGAACGTGAATGTGGCCGAACACGAACAGTCCGTGAACAATTCGTTTAATATCCATGTTACCGTGTATCATAATAATAATCGAATTAATAAAAAATATCTAACAGATTGATAAGTTATTTTTCATCTGCTCATTCAAAGAAAATACAACATCTTTCATGAATATATAAAAATGTTAATCAATATTGTTGAATGGATCATGATAACCTTAACTAGTATTAATAATTAGTAATTTTTGGCAAGGAGTAACGACGGTGGTAATTTAAACACATACTCGTGTATTATTTGATTCAAGGATGTATAGATTTGTTCAAAGAAAAATCAAGGTTTTTCTAGGGATATATGCAATGATAAGTACAAATTATAATTCAGATTTAATTAACACCGTGATTACCGGAGCACAGTTGCTGGCTGGGTCACTTTTTTCTGTCAACGTGGGATCCAGGTCAGCGGTACGTAAAGTTTTTTTAGATTTTTACATAAGTTTGGCGCGTCGCCGCCGCCACACCAGGATAATAGTCCGGCAGTGGAGTGTGCCGCCGTTGTCTCAGCACGCAAGCACTGGAACTCTTTTCAGAGGATAGACATCGAATTTAAGTTCAAAGAGTTCCGGCTTATGATACATGCGTGGAAACTGATCGTTAGATTTTGGGTAAATTTGTTGTTGACACTTTTTTTTAGCCATTTGTTAAATATTTTCTCTTTCATACATGAAAAATCATATTCTATTCACCATAGTGTCTTTTTGTCTAATTATCATAACTAAGTAGTGTTCATGAGCAAAGACTTATTTAAAAAATATCCTTTAACAAAGATCATATAAGAAAAGTTTCCAACAGCAAATTTGTCCTTAGGTTTTCCGTGCTGGAGAGCAGATAGGGCCATATGCCGCGCCATACTGCAACGGGAGAGATCAGAGATGGCCAGATGGGCGAGCGCTCACATGCTGACATGCCGGTCCACATGTGCGCCGCATGTTTAATTGGCCAACAGCCATTTCAGTGGTGCACGAAACCACCGTGCCGACTGCCCACTCTACAATGATAAGAGCGCGTCCATCCTGCTGAACGCGACCGAGGTTCGATGAATCCTAATCAATCAATCATTCAATTCCCATTATTCGGCAAACTAGAACAGAAAAGAAAATTGGACTGAACCGCCGATTAATTTGGTTGGGCGAACTTAACCGAAGCGTACATATTTGGTTGTCTGAAACACCGATTAGCACATCGTCCCTCTGGTTCACCGAAAGGCGTTATAGTTCGAGCTGTTTTCTGCAACTGAACTCGTGTACCAAGGGCCAGGCGCGACTGTTTCCAAGCACAGCTGTTTCTGTCGCTCGAAGCACGAACCTTATCTGTCGCGATACAAAAATACGGCCTTGACTTAACCCTCGCATACTTTTTTTAGCCACTCAGAAGAACAGGACACGGTGATGGCAGCGAAGAACAAGTTAGTTTCGTCTCATTCTGAACGTATTTTTTTTTCCAAAAGATTATATCCCGTACACAAAGAAAGAAAAAACATTGAAACAGGAACCATGACCGCTTGCCTCACCCCCAAGTTGACTCAGTTCTTTCAACAGAGGAGGAAGAAAGATCCGAAGCTGACTTCCGCAGATATCTCCTGAAAGGGATTAAAGAAGTTATCTGCCGGCCAACATGGCCGCTTTACCCCATGGAAATCTCATTAGAAAGGACAGAGGATCATGGATCAATAAAGGGACAGCTAGGATGAGTGGTCGAATGGCGACTGTTCAACGCCACCGGCTACGTGCGGGACGCATTTTCTCGTACAGGTACGTAGGGGAAAAAACTTTCTAGGCTCTCTTTGAAACCACTGTCAGCAGGGCCGTCTCCAGGTTTGTGAAGCCCTGGACGAAACACAAAATGGGGTCTTAAGTCTGAAAAAATTACATAGTCAAAATACATTTGTAATTAACTACACTACTCGCTATTTTTCATAGCAGTAACAATTAAAAATATATCAGGTGTTAACAGAAGTACTTAATAAATAAATTAGTCCTATGTTCTATGAAAAAGCAATATCTTTTAGTATTTTTTGAGGTGAAATTTTTAATTAGATCATCATACATAATCTGCTCCAACACATTACTCTCTAGTGCTATTATCGTCAATCCATTGAGTCTTTCTTGTGTCATTATAAAATACAAATAGGATTTTGCCAAATTAAGTTTAGAAAAGCTCCTATTCGAAGATACAACATTTACATGTACGGTTAACAAAATTTGATCCACAATAGCAGTATTAGAAAAACATCCTAGCTTCTTCACATGCTTAAAATGTCAAGAGGGCCCATAGATTTCTTAATTAAATGTCAGATGAGTTTTAACTCAACAAACAATTCTTTTTCATCAATATCAGAATCTCAACTTTTGAGTGCAACTTCAAGATGAATAGAAGAAGACAATAAACTCTTGTCATCCAAGGAGCACAACTTATCTGAAATGAACAGCCAAATAATAAATTTGCATCGAAGCTGCTGCTTTGCTGGGCATTTGACTTATCTATTGAACTGTGCAGATTTTTTTTTAGCAGGCCTATATCTCTACAATCTATTAATTGAGGTATGATTGTTCACTTCGTGTCCACAAAGTTAGAGATTGAACCCAAATCGGTTTCGTACCTTATATATCAAATACCAAATTTCAAAAATTATAACTTTCACGTCCGGAGCTCAAATGAGCAAACTCAGACTCTATCTCGTAGCTCTCAAAACGTTCTACAACTTTGATATTCAATGGAAATACAGATCCCGCAGTTTTGATTTCTAAATATACGATGCAAAAATATTTGTTCTGATTCGGACTCCTATACGCAGGTCTCTGTGCGGGGCCTATATCTCCTAGCTCCTTAGTTCAAATAATATGATCCATATATGTTACGAAAAGGACTTGATGAGATCTACAACTTTCGTGTTTTAACTTTTTTCATTAGAGCAAGTATTTAATTTCAAAATTATATTGCAATGCAGTGCTATTTCTGGATTCCGTGAATTGATTTTTTCTTTCGGATAAAACTTCTAGAATATGATAAAAAATAGTGATAAAATTTTTACTTTTGACATATAAAATAGTATACTAAGAAGCACCAACAGTAATACAAATATAATCTTTTATGTAAAAAATGTCAATAATATTGTATATATCTAATAGTTATATTATGTAAATAATTTATATTTAAATTATAAAGAGTGTTTTATTTTTTTAAGTCCGTAACAACGCCCGGACACTTTGCTAGTTTATATGAATTATGAATTGGAGGCTCTAAAGTTTTGGGGGTCCTGACCCGTCGTCCACCTTGTCCCTGTTAAGGGAGGGGCCTGCTGTCAGCTTTTGGTTTTCACGATTCTAAACATTACAGGAAAACGATTACTCAAAAAATGTACAATCTCAGAGCCTAACATGTAGCACTCTTAAGAGACACTAGTACACTACTGTTCTTTTTAGAAAAAAAAACAAAGGAAAGTAGCACACTGCTACTCACAGATGTTTAGGGCATGATTGGTTTCCTGCATCAAGTCCGGTCAGGCTCCCCATATGCAACTGCAGTGTGTTTGGTTTCATTATACGTGTCTAGTCAGTCTCTCTATATGTAAATAAGAAGCGATTGGATGTTTGTATCTTTGTTTGACTAGCATGTGTGGATGCAAAAAACGATGCTCAGCCTGGTTCGCAAGAAGAGCCTGGCTCGTGTGCTCCTGGCTAACTGAGGTCTGGCTCCCCAAATGCGAGCCAGGTGATATTGAGATGAAAACCAATCACGCCGTTAGTTGTTGACATGCGTGATCTCACTGCAGTACGTACGGTGCGTTGCAGGCTTGCGTGCCCGCTGGCACGAGGTGCCACCTCGCCCTACGTCGAGGGATCGGCTGGTCGGCTGGACCAGCGCACCCCTGTGCTCCTGCCCGTGCAGGCGTGCACACAACACACACTCCGCGTCCTTCTGCTAGCAGCTTGGTGCGGTGACGGACGGAGTCCAACGCGATGGACCCAGGAAATGGCTGCTCAACAAGGACCCAAATCTCTTATCTCATCGAAAAGTCTAAAGGCTTCTTTGGTATAGATTTTAAAACAGCTTCTATTTCTGCTTCTCTAAGAATCACTAACAAACGGTTTGTTAGAAGCGTTTTTGATGTCCTAGATATAAGAAGTGATTCTCTCAAAATAACTAAAAACAAAAAGCTATAAAATAATACTTTTTTCAGCTTTTCTCTCACCCCTTCACCTCAAGAATGAGTAGAAGTTGTTTTGACAAACACCTCAAGAAACTGTTTTAGTAGAAAAACTGTTTTTTACACAAAAGCTATTTGACAAAAGCTGAAGTGAAAGCAGAATCTGTTTTTCTAAAAATCTATACCAAAGCGGCATAAGATCACTGGAACGGGCTAGGGCGCGGGACGATTATTCACGGCCGAAGGCCAGTGTATACGGCCGCGCGGCGCTGCGTGCGTCCTCGTTTTCGACAGGCCTCGGACCAACGTGTTTGGAAAACGAGGCCGGCCGGAGCGGAGCGATGAGCAGCCCGGGTTCGGTGATGAACGACGCCGGTTAGTTCGACGGACCGGGGCGGTGTCGGGTTTGGCGCGGACCGCGGAGGCTCCGTCGTCTGAACCTTGTGAGCGGCAACTTGGTGCGGTGCACGGTAACAACGAGTTCCATTCTGAGGCGGTGCGTGGTTTGCAAATCTAACACGGCAGAGGAAATCATCACGGTTCTCCATCGGTTCATCGTGTCCGAGTAGTTGCCATCGGCGACGTTAGTTACCGCGTCAATTGCAACGAGGTGGTGGGAAATGGAAGTGGTTTGCGTGTGGCGTGAACTGCTACGAGCTATAGAGTCGATGATGACTCTGTTAATGCTGATAGAGTCGATGATGACTCTTAATGCGGATCTTGACGTGCCAGTTTAAAATGGGCACCTTTTTCGTTGAAGTTTTCGTAATTAGGCGTGGCGGAGATCTTAGCCATTACAAATGGCACGATGAGGATTAGGTAGAGGCATGTCATGTTCCATTGGTTCGGCGAACTACCTGAATCTATTTTGGGGCTGGTATTATTTGATGATGAGTCCGGACGTACGTGCCACCCTGAGGATGAAAGGACAAGCACGACTGCTTCCAGTTTGAGCTATTTCTGCAACTGGACGTATGGAAGAAGAGAAGGAGCCTAACACGACTGGTTTATCGTCGTTAGTACACGCACTGCTCTTATCTGTTGCATTGCATTGATAATACTGGCTCTGGGGTCGTATATTACTTTATAGTTGGAGGATAAGTCAAAATTTGCATATTAAAACAGGGCAGTGCAGGCATTATTTATCCGCGCTTCCAAACGAGTGGCACATCCGCTGAACTAACGTTGCAGCCCGCACCAGCTGCGACCTCGCGTTTCTGGAACGGTTCCAACCTTCAATCTAACTAGGAGTATACTACTACTAGTCAGCTCATTACATAATTTTCATCGTTATTTCCCGGTCCAGGGAACCGGGAGTCCACATGGCAGACGGAGTCTTCGCACGGGCCGCCGGCGGACGCGCCCGCGAAGCGAGCTCGATAGCAAGTTCCTGCCAGAGGCTGCTTGAATTGGGAGCTTGGCCGTGGCGTCATGGGACTGGCACAAGTCCTCGACGCGAGTTACGTGACGACAAGCGTGTGGCGCGCCCACGGGCGCGCTACCGACGTCGCCGTCGGGCATCGGCCGAGCGGAAGCGGATGAGGACTACGGAACGGGTTGCCTCTGTTCTGTCTGACGAGCACAACGAACGGCCCCCAGCACGAGAGGCCGCTCGCGGCTCACTCATGGCGGGCAACTCGGGCGTGGTGCACGGTAACAATCGGCCGGCGCCAAGCTGAGGCTGCGCCTGGTCCGGGAAATATTCGCTGCGATTCTACGCCAGCTTTTTCCGACTTTCCTGCCCGGCCGGTGCCGCGAGTGCGTATCCAAGGATGACATCGCAGTGCTGGTTGGCATCGGCGATGATGTTACTGCAGGAATCCCGCAAAAGGGGGAGTGTGAACTGTACCCAAGCCGGTGTGCGGGGTCAAGACGTGGCCGGTCTGACGATTTCTTAGAGTTTCCACGGAGATTGTTCAAGACACCGGGTGATACTTGCGGAGGGTAGTGCATTTAGTAGCTTCACTACTTTTCATCTCTCTATATATTTTACTAGCGTAGTTTCTTTCAAAGCTCCTTGTTTCGTGACATCAACTACAACCTGATGAAGCTTCATATGCTCCTACACTTTCTTGTTTATCAGCTAGTATGAACTAAAAACTGTCGAATATGATACCTTCACTACTAACAGCTCATAATTTAGGCGAAGACAACAACCCCGTAGAAGAAGCTTGCAGAAAAACTCCATCTAGGTAATCCAAAGTTTAGCCGGCAAGAACTCACATGCCACATGTATAAGATTAAACTTCTGCGACGGAGATTAGGTACTTAGCGTACTGTTTGCTCGGCCAGGCCACTGGCTTCAAGCAAGAGGCAAGATTCCGGTTTGTAAAGCCACCACGGGACCTCTGGACCGCTTGCAAGAGATCAGATAAAGAGCGCCGGAACGATAGGTTGCTGATTAACGTGATCGCGTCGGTCTGGTCATTCTGTGGTTCGTATACGACGTGTTCGAGATATGTCTGTCGCTCACAATCGTTCATTTTGACTTCGTTTTTTTTTTATTTCCATTTAGTAGCTAGTGCATACTTATACTTACAGCCGTCTGATTATTTTGTGGCTCGTATACATGGATACTTTACACGACAGACTGACAGGAAAGTTTGGCATCCGAAGGATTCTCTCATCGGTTCAAATCGTTTCTTTCTGAAAGACCATTAGTAGCGAAATACTCGCTGCCGAGTACTAAAAGACATGATTCAGAATCTACAAAGGAAAAAAAAAGGGGGCGAAATTCTCTTCAAGAAAAGAGGGGAAAAAAAAAGGAAGGGTCATCGTTCCACCCGAACCCAGCGCGTCTCCTTCTGAAAATTGACCAGAGATTCACGCTGGTGCACAAACTAGCCCAGGCCGCAAGCAGAACGGCGAGCAAAAGCCAAAACAAAGCATCGCGCGTTCCTGTTGGCGGCGCGTGCTCGCCGCATCCCCCCAACAACAACGCTGCGGAACTATCCTTTTCCAGATTCCAGCATCCTCGCGTCAAACCGGCGCTGCCCCCTCCACCAACCAATCCGGAACCCCATAATACGAGGCCACCACTGCTCGTGCTCGCGGTCCCGACTCCGAACGGACGGCCTCGATGTGGCTCAGCCGCTCACATACAAATGTACGTGCTGCAGCATCTAAAACTAACTTATGCAATATGAGAAATAGCAACAATACTTGTTGCACTATTATGTGCAAGAACTGACAAAAATAAAGAAATTAATGCAACACTAAGTATTATTTATTGCAACATACAAAAGACCTATTTTTGTAACATAAAATGTGTTTAGAAATGCAATTAATAGAATGAACAGTGTACTTTTATTGATAATGATGATTTACATTTATACTCGATAACAGTCGGGAGAGGTATCTTTACGGTAAGTCGGTGTCGGTACGGACGCGTCCCCTGAGGTGGGGATCCCCAAAACATTCACACATGTGATATTTATGAATAGATGTTGTTCTCTAATTAATTGATAATTATATAATTAATTAAGTTAATTAATCATTAACTGAATGTTTCAAAAAAAAAGAACATCGATTCAGTCCAGTGAAAATTAGGGCGTTAGGTCTTCACACTCGCAGATTTGCGTTACTCGGGCACAACTCTCAGCCGTACGATTTTGAGTGTATGAGGCTGACATGGATGTCTGGCCGACGGTGGTCAGGCTATGGCACCATCCAAATAAACCCTTAATATTTCGGAAAAATACGCGGTGCGTGAATCATGGTTTGCAAAGATCGTTGATGAACAGTCCTGCCTCCTCGGAATCCGCCTCCCCTAGTCCGGCCGCGAGCCGCAGCCGCGAGGTCACCCTCCCTCTTCCTTCCTTTCCCTTTGGTCGCATGCATCCTGACAGGAAAGGAAGCCATCTATCTATAAATAGCGTTTCCCCTGCCAGCATGAGAAGCACGAGCGTCGTCCCACACTCGTCTATTTCCAACTCCTGGTCTCCAGTGAGATATGTGCCCCAGCTCCTACCGGCAACAATAGCTTTTCTCTCCAAATTTCAAGCTAGCTAATCTTTCCTTCCCCTTGTTTTGTTTTAGTTTCCGTTTTGCTTTCTTGAGCTTTCCTTCTTCGGGATCTTTGGCCTCGACTCCAATCCACATCTTCTCCTGGTATTAAAAGAGGGAGGGAAATCTCAACAAGGAGCAAGCACGCAATGGGCGTCAAGGGATTCGTCGAGGGCGGTATCGCCTCCATCGTCGCCGGCTGCTCCACCCACCCGCTCGACCTCATCAAGGTCCGCATGCAGCTGCAGGGAGAATCCGCGGCGGCGGCGGCACAGCCGGCGTTGCGCACGGGGCTGGCGTTCACGGGCGGCACGCACACCGTGTCGATCCCGCTGCACCAGGACATCCCGGTGGCGCCCAAGAAGCCCGGGCCGCTCGCCGTCGGCGCGCAGATCCTGCGTTCCGAGGGCGCCGCGGGCCTCTTCTCCGGCGTGTCGGCCACCATGCTCCGCCAGACGCTCTACTCCACCACGCGTATGGGCCTCTACGACATCCTCAAGACGAAGTGGACCAAGGAGAACGGCGGCGTCCTGCCGCTCCACCGTAAGATCGCCGCCGGGCTCCTCGCCGGCGGCATCGGCGCCGCCGTGGGCAACCCGGCCGACGTGGCCATGGTCCGGATGCAGGCCGACGGGCGGCTCCCCCTCGCCGAGCGCCGCAACTACAAGGGCGTCGGGGACGCCATCAAACAGATGGTGAACAACGAGGGCGTGCGCAGCCTGTGGCGTGGTTCCTCACTGACGATCAACCGTGCCATGATCGTCACGGCGTCGCAGCTGGCCACGTACGACCAGGCCAAGGAGGCCATTCTCGAATACCGCGGCGCGGGGTCCGACGGGCTGGCCACGCACGTGACGGCCAGTTTCGCCGCCGGCATCGTGGCCGCGGCGGGGTCCAACCCGGTCGACGTGATCAAGACGAGGATGATGAACATGAAGGTGGAGCCCGGGGCGCCGCCGCCGTACGCCGGCGCCATCGACTGCGCGCTCAAGACCGTGCGGGCCGAGGGACCCATGGCGCTGTACAAGGGGTTCATCCCCACCGTGATGCGCCAGGGACCCTTCACCATCGTGCTCTTCGTCACGCTGGAGCAGGTGCGCAAGGTCTTCAAGGGCATGGAATTTTAAGGACTGTTGGTGTCGCCGGCGACGATGACGACAACAACACAGCGACCACCACCGTATTACCACTACCACCGACACTTGCTGACATGCCGAGCGGGAGAGACCAGGAGATTGGCGAGGCTGACATGCAGACGCACGTGTGCGGTGCGTGTTTAATTTGGCCAACATAAACAATTGTTCCTTCCTGGGCTGTGGTGCACGAAACAAAACGTGCCTACTGCCCACTGTACAATGATAGAGCTTCGATGAAACACGATCGATCGCGATGATTTAATTCCCATTCAGTTGGGCGAACACTGGAACACATAAACAGGACTGAGCGCGCGAACGATTCAATTCTCATCAGGCCCGGTTCGGCGAACTTAGTCAGCAACTAAAGCATTTGGTTCACTAAAACACCAAAACTGTAGCACGTTCTCTTTTTTTTTTTTTTTGAGGGAGCACGTCCCTGCGGTTCACCGAAAGGCGTGAACGTACAAGTAAATGCATGCCCATGTGTGGAGATCAAAAGCCAAGCACGACTCTTTCCCAGTTCGTGTTGTTTCTGCAACTGAAATCATGGAGCCAAGGGCCAAACATGACTGTTTCCTGCATTGCTCGAAGCACGGGACCCTTATCTATTGATGTGATATACAAAAATACAGCCTTTTGACTTGACCCCCGCATATTTTTAATTTGGCCTCTCAGAGATCAGGGCACGGTGTTGCGTGCGAATGATGGAAAATAATTTCCTTCAACATGTAAACGTTAATACATTTATCCAAAACATTGTCTATACTGATGCAGATAAGAAAACATGTGGAAACAGTCCAGCGCCAGCTCTTACTCTCTCAAAAGCAATCGTATATTTACTAATTAATAATGCTATTTTTTAGTCCTCCATGTTAATCAGGAAAATTTAGAAAATATCGTCCAATAGAATAACAAGATATATTCATGATTAGATCGATTTATGATCTAAATAATCCATCTTTGACATTATAAAAATAGTCTAAAGTACACAAAAAATTTAAAAAAATGTCATACAACACAATAACAAGATATATTCACCATTAGATCAAATTATGGTCTAAATAATTCATATTTGGTGCTATAAAAATAGTCTTAAGTACACATAATATCTACTTCTAAATTACTCTCCTTGACAGTCATAAAAAATTCAACATGAAATATTTGGGTAGGAAACGTATAACTTTATTTGATGTGTTAAGGAATGAGAAAGATATATGAGAAGAATTATGCAATAGAAACTTCATCAATAGAAAAGCATTGTAGGTAGGAAGTTTATTTCTCCAAATGGAATCTATAGTGCATGAAAACTTAGCGAAATATCATTACCTAGGTGGCTAGGTATGCAAACATCAGTACACTTATGTCATTACACAACTACAAAAGCAAAGCTTCTCTTGACCTATAGGGGCCATGGCCCTCTCGGACCTAGGTTGTGACATTCTTCAAATAAATCTCTACACTCTATTAAATGAGGTGAGATCGTCCGCTTTGTTATCCTGCCCCCACCAGTCCGTGATGTTTTAGTCAATTAGGTAAACCATAATCCAATCAGGTAAAGGAAAAAAGAAAAAGGTAAATCAGGTAAGGAACGAGTGTGAGTCGGTTCCTAAAGAGAAAAGGAGTTTGAGTCAGTTTCTACCCTCGGACTCCAGATAAGAGAAAATCTACAAAACACGGATTGAGTCAGGAAAAACAATCCAAACCTTGCATATATAGTCTAACAGTCATCACGGGATAAGCATTGCAACCTAGCTACAATTGCAGCTTTCATATTTGTGTTGGTTTAGTTTGATGTCCTGTTTGTATATAAACTTTTTATCTATAGAAGTCATCAACTCGTCATTAGGACATTTGGTATTTGTTTTTGTGTTGACAGCGTGGCACATGATCAACATAAAAGAAAAAGAAAATAAAACTGAGTCTGGTTCAATATAATAAATAAATAAAGGAAAAAGAAACTTGAGTACCATTCAACATACTATATTTGAGTTTTAACTTTACTCCTATAAGTATCAAGTGGATAGAGCTGATGTCAGCCTCAAGGCGAGCCATTCGCAACCATGGATGCCACGAATAATGTCCCTGTGTGCATGAAGGATAAATGAGCACGATATGCAACGGAGGGAATGGAGACAATAACAATTTCCAGCGTTTCATTTAATTAGATAAAAAATATTATAGTTAAATGTACGTAGCAACGCACGGATACTTTGCTAGTATTGTTTACATATAAAATGTTTTCTCTACGTATTCTCCTCTTGGTTATTACATCCAAGTATCCAACCCTCTTGCATTTGTTGTCTAGCATTATCCTTGCTCAGATAGGCCTTCCAACAATGGCGATGGTGCTTCTTTGAGATTTGTTTTAGTCAATGTTTTTAGACATTATAGAGTATTTTGTTTTATTTTTGAAAATTTGTTTAATGTTTTTCTTTTTATTATTTCTACACTATTTATCTTTCTTTTTAAATTATTTTTGAAATATGATAGAAAGCTCATCTCATTTTATTTTTGAATTAATTGTCTGAATTGATACAAATCCTTTTATCATGAGAGTAAGAGTATATTTAAGATTTATTGATTAAATTTATATTCATCATTGTTTAGGTCCTATTTTCCATTTGTTTTTTAAAATACCATTCTTCATAAACCAGGCAATATAACCTCACCAATATGGATCCCACACAATCTTCCGAATTCAATAGGCATATATTAGAGAACGCCAAATCTTCTTTATTTTCTTCTCTCTTTTTTTTTTGGCCAAAATGTATTGAAAGAAGCATCTATGAAATGAGAGAATGATAATAAGATATATATTGGTGTTTGACAGGAGAAAATAGACAAAAGAAACTGAAAGTTCCAAATTAATTTGATAAATGGGATGCTATCCATCCAAATTGTAATTCTTTCACATAATACATTTTGTCGCCTCTAATTTATCATATAACAACATGTGGAGCTTGCACATAATACATTTTGTTGCCTTTAATAACTATAATTTGCAAGCCTAAAAATATGGAGAGGAGATTGAATAATATAGTTTCATTTAATTTCTATTTACAATCAACTAAACTTAATCATTTGCTTTCACATGTTCATCATGAAGTTCCTCTCAAGGGCGAAGCCAGCGCTGAAGTTCAATGGGTCAGCTTCATTTTTTACCGGTGTCATTAGTGTTGTTAATAGTGCTTGAGCAGTAATTTACACTGCATTTTCAGAAATTCATGGGTGTCAGCTCACACCGATGCCAAGTTGTAGCTTTGTCCCTGGGTCCTCTACAATATGTACATGTTTTTCAAAATTATAATAGCTAGTATGTGGAGGTGCACGAGATGATGGGCTAATTTAATAAAGTTATCTGCGACAAAAAAGTTTAAGATGGTCATTTTACTGCAAGGAAATGAAATCCCACCGGAAAGTCCAAAAAATCAACAAACGAAGAGGCTGCAAGGATGGGGTCGTTGTGGTTCTGGTATGATTGTTCAATGTGGCTGGCTATCGTGTGGGGTTACTTCTGAGGTTGGATTTACGATAAGTTGTAGGGGTAACTTTTCCAGGTATATCTTTCAACTTTCGATGTTCCACCTTCTAGGGAAAAAAAAGATGCAAAAAAAAAAGAAGAAGATTATTCAGCATCTTTTTGCTTCTATTTTTTCAGTACAAATCCACATGAAGTTCTGGAATTTTTTCTTGTCTCGCTCATGCGACCGACATGTTTGCAAAATAAAAGAGTAAGAAAAGACCAAAAGGTAGTAAAACCAAAGAGAGTGCCAGCATCTTTTGACTTGGAGCAAGGACATTCTTGACTTTTTCACTGTTAATACTACTCCCCATGTCCACCAAGGATAATTTTCTACTCAAAAAGTATAGAGCAGTTTTACTATGCATATTACCCCCAGTAATTACTAGAGGTAATGTCTAGAGGTAATAATATAATTTACTTATATATTTATTTAATTACTTATATTGCCATTAGGGGTATAGGGGTAATTTCTTAACATCTTCACTCCATCCGCACAATGCGTTTCCGTTCATCTGCTCGCGGGTCCACTGGTGCCGCCGCTGCCGTCACATGTAGGCGCGATTGAAGTCACCAGCATTTTTATCTTTCCAGTAATATCCCAGTAAAATCATTACTCCTTCAAATTACTGGCAGTAATAGTGATAGGATGAAAAGTAATCTTAACCGTTGGATTACAATTACTACCAGTAATTACTGCATTACCTCCAGCAGTAATTACTAGAGGTAATATGCATAGTAATGGTCAAAGTATATTACTCCCCTAGCCTTGCCTTAGAGTATCTCAAAAGGCTTTAATTAGTGAAATCGTAGCAGATGCTTAAGGCACATTTATATATGTAGTTCTTCTGATTTGAAATAAGTTTATTTCCAAGTGTAATTGGTTATGTTTTCTTGTTTACTTTGATCAATGATGATTATAATTAATTCATGCGACTTCAACAAAAGAAAATACATTTAGAAAATATTTTTTATATTGAATCTAAACAATATAAATACCATATTATTAAAGTTGATCGAATTTATGAAAATCATTGGTAAAAGTGAGAAGAAAACACAATCAATAAAACTAAACATAAATTTATTTTGAAACGGAAGGAGAGTACTTGCATCGTTTACATGCGAGATTTCACTGCAGTACGTATGCTAATACTCGGCAGTAGTATTGCGTTCGTCGGCTTCGAGGTGCAACCTCGGCCAAGGCTGGCTGGACCAACAACGCTGTGCTGTCCGTGCAGCCTGCGCACACCACACTCGAGTCCCTGTACTAGTCCAATGTGACGGACCCAAAAAATGGTTGCTCTACAGGACCAAAAATCCCATGGAAAGGACGGGATCAAGGAAACAGTGTGTGGTGCGTTATTCAGCGCAGCGATTAGTCACCCGTCATAATTAATCTGCCGAAAGTCACACGCGAGCTTTAGTTTCGCGGGTTAAGTATCCCTTTCACATGTTCGGAATCTGTCAAAGACTCATCAGTACGATTTGGCCGTGATGTCCCGATGTCCGCATTTTGCTCACACACAGAAAAAAGAGAAAGGGAAGGTTAACTGTAAAGCCACGAAAGGCCAGCGCGACGCGTGTCTGCTTTCGTCCTCGTCACGTCGCTCTCCCCTGCACCAGCTGCGACCTCGTCCCGGACCGGCGTTTCTGGAACAGTTTGGACCCTGCGTCACCGGCGGCCACGCGCTTCCAAGTTCCAAACCTTCAAAAGTTTTCAAATTAGTCGCACTTTACTACTTGCGTCCAGCTCCAGCGTTCCAGGGTCCATCCAGGGAGCCCGCGTCACATGCACAGACGGGGTCAACGAACGGACTTCGTGATGAGGGAAACCAGGGAGCTCGCGCCAACGCTCTTGGAGCTGGCGCACGAGGCGACGGCGGCGTCGGCCGACTTGGAGTGGCGCGACGGACGCGGCGACGAGTGGCGCGAGGAATGCAGGAACGCGGTCCCGCTCTTCTACTCTGCGTCGCTGCCGGCGCGGTGCAGGAAGCCCCCGGGTACGCGATAAGTTGAGTGAACCGAGCGGACGATTTCCGTCTGCGCGAGGGAAATGGACCTATACTCCGGTAAGTGGTAGTAACAAGCTGGACGCTGTGCACGGCAACAACTGGCGCCGAGCTGAGGCTGGGTCCAGGCGGAAGTAGCGCCGCCGATCCTTGGAGTTGGAGAGTCATCGGGTTCCTTCTTGCATTGGCTCCCCTGGAACGAGCGGTCAAGCTGACTTTCACCCGTTCAACGGTGGAGCTGGCTGGGTCAGCTGGAAGAGCGGGAAAGTAAGCTCTGACGTTTGACGTCTCGCAAAGATCTTTGTGGAAAGAAAAAGCACCTGCCAAACGAAAATGGTCGCTCTGCCCCCCATGGTCTAGGGACGATTGTTCAACGCGGGCATATTGGTTTGTCACGTGCAACCCAGCTTGTTTCTGAAACACAAATTTGTATGCGAGTGGACCGGGCCGGGCACCGGTGAGTTGGTCATGATCAGTGCTCATGATTTCACTAGTACTACGCTGTAATTTGGGGGCATAATACTGTAAGTCACTTATTTCATCAGTATAGATAGACTATAGGGAAACAAGTGTTCTCTTGATTCCCTATAAGCGTCTCCAAAAGAATGGGACAATTTGATTTTAACCTTCACGAAGTCGCCATAGAAGAGATGTCACCTTTCAGTGAGGAAATAAAAACGCCGTCAATGTAATACTAGTGTCAAATATGATATTTTAAGATAGGTGAATTAGTTCCACTACAATGAATATAATAATCTAAGCTAAGCCTAGCTTGCAACCAATAGGCTACAACCAGAACCAGTTAAGCATAAGTTGCTTGCGCTCCTCCGCGTTCTCCACTGACCTCGGAGATCACTATCTCAAAATCAGTTTGCTTTTTTCATTTTTAAACACTATACAAATACCTCGTGAAGGACAAACTCACAGAACTCAGCTTAAAGTGGCAGGAGTACTAGCATCACACAACACCGTGTCGAAAAGCTAGCAGAGCAAACAAAAGCATGCCGACTTGATCCAAGTGTTAGTAATTACCAAAAAGTACTAGTCCTGCATTTCTTCTGATCGCGTGTAAAGCACGCACTTAATGCACACTACTCGGGCAGTACAATGACTTTGCTGGGAATTTGCTGTAGTGCTACAACTAGTACTCCGTTGCAGCCCGCACCAGCTACGACCTCGCCCCCGCGTTTCTGGAACGGTTCCAACCAACTACCTCCAACTATACTACTGCTACTCAGCCTACTCTGCTAGTCCAAGTTCACCACCGATCTGACCATCTCCGTCATTATTTCCCGGTCCAGGGAGTCGGGAATCCACATGGCAGACGGAGTCCAAACGCGGCAAACTCGTCAGTCTTCACACGGGCCGGCGGCGTCGCACGAGCCTCGCGAAACGATCTCGCTCGCAGCCTTGAGCCAGAGAAGGCTGGTTCGACTTCGAGTTTGGTGGCGGCGTCGTGGCGTGGGACTGGCACACGTCTCGCCAACGTCGAGTGGGCGTGATGTTAGTTGTTGTGCACGGTAAACAACCGGTCGAGGCTGTGCCTGACTACCGCGCCCGGGAAACCCTCGATGCAGATTCTACCAGCTGAGGGCTAGTTGCCATCGGAGATGTCACTGCACATTAATCCAACATCAGCGATTGTGGAGCAACATTTTGACTATATAAATGCACAGGCCGTGTGAACTGTATACCCAGGCTGGTGTGCACAGAGTCAAGGAAGTGGTTACTGCATGCCGATCTATAAATGTCATGGTGACTTTCTTGATGCGAAACCAAGTCTAAAACGGGCACGTTTGGTCTGAAGATTTCTTCTTTGCCTCACGTCCACTAATCAAGAGTTCAGGACGCGTGAAACCGTAATTACTAGTAGCTCTCTTTATTTAGACCAGGACAGCTGCGTAGCTGAATTAAGGTGCCTGTTGCGTGCGTTGCAGAAAAAAAAAATCCATGTCTAGTTGCGTGGACAAGTAATCCAAAGTTGAGCCGGCAAGCGTCTCAAAAAAAAAAAAAGTTGAGCCGGCAAGAAGAGTACTGACACTTGTAACACGTACTGTGCACGATCAAATTAAACTACAGATGACATACAGCGACGGAGAACAAACAATTAGCAAGCGTGCTGTTTGCTCCGTCCGCCGGGTCAGTGGCTTCAAGCAAGAGGAAATATTCCGGTTGGTGAAGCCGCTACGGACGCGACGCGTGCAGGAGATTAGAAATTCAGAATACACCGGAACGATGAATTATTGCTGATTAACGTGGCCACGTCGGCCAGTCTGATTATTTTGTGGTTAACATACAACGTGTTTGAGGTACATAAGCTCAGAATAATTCATGTTGACTTGATTTTTTTCAATATTATACTGCCTATATTACACGACATGCTGACAGAAAAGTTTTGGAATCGAAAGTATTCATTCTTCTATCATGTCTCCAATCTTTTTTCTTTATTTGAGACCATTAGGAGTAGCAATTCATTGGCTGTCCGAGTACTAAAATACTCCCTCTGATATTTATTCTTGACATTAGGACTAGGTATTTATTTTTTTAAAAAAAATAAAGGGAGTTTATGATTTATCAGAAAAAGAGTTTTTTTATATAAGAGCGTGTAATTTTCAATCGATTGAAAATAGGTGTTCCTTTCAATCAACGCTTTTAGCCCTTGGATCTAGATCCAATGGATATAAAAAGACAAAAAATTTCTATACTCTATACATAATACTAATTAATACAAATAATCTTATAAATAAATAAATAACAAAAAAACAAAAAAAATACAAAGCCCGTGTCAAAGCAATCGATTGAAAGTTCTTCTAATTTCAGTTGATTGAAATTTGGGATTACAGTTTTTATATAAAAAGAGGTCATGTCGCATTCCAAAACTGGACTGAAAGAGGTACAATAGGCTGATGTCCAAACTAATCCAGCCCGCAAGTAGAGAATAAACCGTGGCATGCAAAGGCAAAGACATCTTCGTAGCAGCGCTGTACTACTAGCACACTATTGCACGCCTAAAAGCAAGCAGGGTAGGAAAAGCGAAACACATGCTTGACCTCGGACAATGGCCTCGAAACTTTGATCTGACCGAGTTAAGGCACACTGCCCGCGGACAATGGCCTCTGTTTCCGCAACGTCTGACAATTGCTCTTCGTTGCGGCCGGCACCAGCTTCGACCTCGTCCCGGGCCGGCGTTTCTGGAACAGTTGGACCGTGCGCCACCGGCCACGCGCTCCCAATTCCAAACTTCAACTAGACCACCACCGATGCAGCATCCCGGGATCAACAGATCAAGGAGTCCACGTCGCCGAGTAGACCACCAACACCGCAGGGAAGACGAGCGAGCTCGCACCAACGCTCTTGGAGGCTGGCGCGATCGCGCGCTCGCAAAAGACGACGGAGTCGGCTCAATGGAGTGGGGGTACGGTAACCGGAGATTTTTTTTTTTTAAGGAAGCTACGGTAGGGGTGAAATCCCCACCTGAATTTTCTCATTGAAAAACAAGACAACAGTTCTCTTTTTACAAGCTCAGCTCAGTGGTAACCGGAGACTCACTTCTCCTGACGGACGCGGCGATGAGCCGACGAGTGGCGCGCTCGAAGGGATGGCGGGAACACGTTCCCGCGCTATGGGCGTCCCCTCCGGCGCGGTGCAGGGTACCCAACCCGGCCACCCGGGCACATGATACGTTCGGTGAACCGACCGACCGGGCGGATGGCTCCGTGTGAACGAGGGAGATGAACCTGGCAACTGGCAACTCGGTGCAGTGCACTGGTTCTGCAAAAAATTAATACCAGGGCGGAAATCATCAAGGTTTTGCGTGTGAGTAGTTGCCATCCCCGACGTCAATTAGTTACCGCATCCATCACACGAGAGAAGCACACGATTATTTATCTCTCTGCACCTCCAAACGTCCAGAGTAAAAATGAATCCAGGCGGAACTAGCGCCTATCCTCGTGTTGGGAGAATAGGGTCATTGGCTCCCTTGGAACGAACCTCACCACGCAATTTCCATTCGGTTGTGCTCGGCGGCTCGCGCAGCACCCCAAGTTGACTTGCACCCGTTCAACGAAGGAGCTGGGTCAGCTGGAAGAGGAGGAAAGTAAGCTGTGACGTTAACATCAAACATCTCTCGGAAAATGGTCGCTCTACCCCCGGGTCGCCTAGGGACGATTGTTCAACGCGACTAGTCACTTGTGAGGTGTGGGAGTAGTTGGCCGGAAATAATTTCGCAAGCAGTTCCAGTTTTGGAATTTTGTCCTCTTCATTGCCCGAAGGGCTTGGAAACTCATATATTAAGGGCGGTCCTGCAGTCTTACTCACTAGCCCGCCGTCAGTACCGCAACCACGGGCTCTTGACCGTGAGACGCCCGCCTTTCTTTAGTGGAGAAAAAAAAAGGAACATAAAAAATTATGGGAGAAATATTTAAATAATAAAACCGGCTACAAGTGCGCTGCCTGCGTTCGTCTCATCCTCCACCGGACTCGGAGATTAGCGTCCCAAAAGCAAATCCATTTTTTTTAAATACTCCACAGTTGTGCACGAAGGACAAAACTATATAGCTCAGCTTCAAGTGGCAGCAGTGACACACCACACCAACACAAGTCCAAAAGCTACTACTACTAGTAGCAGAGAAAGCGGGGAAACCAGACAACAGCATACTACTCACAAGCAAACTAGATCAAGTGTTAGCAGTAGCGACCTAAAAGCGCGCATATCTTTTGATCACGAATTAAAGCACGCACTTAATGCTGTACGCTCCTGCGTTGCAGCCCGCACCAGCTGCGACCCCGCGTTTCTGCCTTTTCTGGAACGCTTCCAACCTTCACCAGCTACTTGTCCGCGTCACTTATCCCGATCGTTATTCTCCGGGTCAAGGGACTGGTGGCCGACGTGACGGAGTCGAACGCGGCAAAATGTTCACAAGGGCTGCCGGCGGACGGAACGGAGGGCCGCGCCTCGCACCAGAGCTTGTACTTGCAGCCGCGCTTCGCTCCAGACCAGACTTCCATTACAGGGAGGCAAACAGCCGAGCCGAGCGGGGGGCTGACACGCGGAGGCGGCGACAAGCGTGCAGCGCTCCCGTTCCCGGTACCGTCTGGTGGGCGTTGTGCACGGTAACAACCGCCCTCCGGGAAATCCTTTTTTTCGAAAGACAGGTCCGGCATATCTTTTCTCGAAAGATAGGTCCGGGAAATCTTCGCTGCGATTCTACCGGCTTTTCCCACTTGCCAAGGCGGGGTGCCCCGAGTGCGTATCCACGGTTGACAGCGCAATGCTAATTGCCATGGGCGGTGTTCAACACGAATCGTGCACGTCGGTGCCTAAACAGATTTCGTGATAGTGGCTCCCGGAACGGGTGTCATATTTTGTTAATTACGTAATTTTTTTGTTATTAATTGATAATTAAGCCATGTGTTCATAACAGATTTCTTGATTGCTTCACGGAGATATTCAGAACACCGGATCATACCTTAGACACAGCAGTAGCTACTCCTCCATTCCAAATTATATGACACTTTAGTCTTTTTAAATTTTCTCAAATTATAAGACATTCTCGTATCCTAATGCACATTTCCCTCTTCATAATATATCCTTATATCTATCTCTCTACTTCTCGTTTTCTATATATCTATTTTTTTATTTCTTCTTAATTCTCGTACCCGAAGCTAAAACATCTTATAATTTCAAAGGGATGGAGTACGTAATAGAAGGTGTTACTTGTGTTCGTTACCGGAAAAAGTCCATGAAGGATTTTTCCCGCTAGTTCTGATACCCAAATTGAACCATCAAGGCAACAACATTACTTATACATGTAACATGTATATAAGATCTAAAAAAAGTTCTTTTTTTCTTACTTTACAATCCAAAAAATAAAGTTGTGGTGTGTGAGGCATAAAAATTTTAATATTTTATTATCTATCAACCGTCATCAAATTCAATGTTCACATCTTTTGTGCAGTTACTATAGGGATTATCAGCATTGACAATATAAAATTTCTATTATTACCAACAAAAATGAATTCATCTTTCACCTATTTTGTAATCGCATCATTGGTGACGTGAACGTATCTCTTGATTTATTGTAACATCTACACTTGTATTCACTATCATTTAGAAAGTCCATTGCCAATATTTAGTTATAAGTTGAATTGCTAAAGATATAAAATAATTCAAAAGTTATTACACTTAACTGATGCCATTGCTTAAGCTATTTTTATCAATAATAGGAGTATTGTTCTTTTGCCATCTATTCTACTAATGTTGTAACTATAATGTTTGATAGTAGATTTAGAGTAATTTTATCTCAATTAAATATTTTGACCATGTTTTGATTTTACTTATTCATGAAGTTAAATGCTAGTTTAGAAATTTTAGTTGCTGATATTACTTATTTTATCTTTTTTAACCCTCTTATGACATATGTTATATTTTAAGTTTTAACATACTTTAAAAATCAAAATATGGAATGATGTTAACTCTATCTATCATTAGTGTGTGCGGAGTGAGCACAAATATCTTTTGTTGTTTCACATTTTAGTTTATCAACACTAATGTTTTGAGGTATATGGTATTATCATGATTGTTCATTTGAACAATACTTCTCATAATAATTGTGTAACACTTAACTACTAAAGTATTTTGACCATATTTAGAGTAGCTATATGATGCTATGTTTTAGGACAACTGAAATGATTTGTATAAAGACAACATTTATAATGGTTGGTATCAATCTTCTATAGCTAGTGATAAATGAACAATGAATGATAAATATCATGATACCTAGTTATCATATGCTTACTTCAAATTTAGGTTGTTATGTCATTATTCCATTGAATTTTATTTATAATTGCGGTTAAGCTTCAATATTGAATTTTAGTGAGTACACTATGAGCATAACCCTAAATTTTGGATGTTGTTTAGATTAGGACCTAAGCAAGGGAAGATAATTTCTTGAGTGTAATCAAGTTTGGAGGTTTGCACACTTTTCAATCCATAGTGTTGCGGGTTTGGATATGATTCCTATAGTGTTTACTATTGATGGAATTTGAGCAACTTGCTTAAATATTTGATTTTTTAGGACTTTTATGATTTATAGACCATCAATACATTCCAGAATATTTATGAGTTATTTGTTTATTGAAATATATATTTAAGCGGTGTTTCATTCTCTGCCATTTTAACAATATCCAATGATCCATCATAGGCAAAGTTGTTTCTTCCATCTCAACTTAACAATATCAAAGTATCATATTGGTTGATACGAGGGGCATGAAATTCAGGACCAACGGAAAAAAACCATTTTAATGGCATGTTAGAAAAAAAAACACTATGTTTATAGATGGTACAAAAATAATTTTCTCACGTTTTAACGCCGGTGCACAAACCGAGAATGAACCGCGACACGGGCAAGCACAGACGCAAAAGAAAGCATTATTCGTTCCCATCGGCGCGTGCTCGCCGCGCCCCTCCTCAACATTTGAAGATTCCGGCACCCTCCTTCGAAACCGGCGCCGTCTCCACCATGCAACCCGAAACCCTAAATTCAGGGCCCACTCACGGAGCAACGGACGGCCCGGATGTGTCCGAGCCGCACACGATCAACTGCCACGAGTCCCCCAGGCGCGCGCGAGGCGCCGCGCCGTGCGGGTACCCTACCCCGCGCGCCGCCGCGGGCGTGGAATGGAATGGAACCGGACAGGTAATAATAATAGAGCACGCGACGCAACGTGCAGGAGAGGCGTAGGCAGGCAGCCACCCGCCTACGCGGCCACAGCCAGCCAGCCGTCTTCTTTCTCCGCGTGAACGCGAAGCGACCCTAGAAAGCGGACGGACGGGCGGCCAGGTCCTCCACCCACCTCCGAATCAGCCTTCCCCAGTCCGGCCGCGGAAGCCACCTCCCCTCTCCCTCTTCCTTCCTCGCCCTTTCGTCGCGTCCGGACCGGAAGGAGCCCAGCTATAAATAGCCTTCCCCCGCCGTCTTCCTTCCCCACACACTCATCCCACGCATCGGCAAAAGGAGGCAGGAAGAACACGAGCAGCATATGTCACAGAGGCCCAGCGTCCCACACTCGTCCTCGATAGCCTTCGCCCTCCATTCCCATCTCCTGGTCTCCAGTGAGATGTGCCCCAGCTCCAATTGGCAGCAATAATTTTGTTTCCAATTTTTCGAGCCAGCTTCAGCTAGCTAATCTTGCCTTCCCCCCCCCCCCCCCCCCCCCCCCCCCCCTTCTCCCTTCAGTTTTCGTTTCGGTTTTTGCTTTCTTTGAGTTTTCCTTCTTCGGGATCTTTGGCCTCGACTCCAATCCATCCCCTTCTTCTCCCGTGCTACTAAAAGAGGAGGAGGGTCTCTCTTCTCAGCGAGGAGAGAAGCAAGCACGCAATGGGTGTCAAGGGATTCGTTGAGGGCGGCATCGCCTCCATCGTCGCTGGCTGCTCAACCCACCCGCTCGACCTCATCAAGGTCCGCATGCAGCTGCAGGGCGAATCCGCGGCGGCGGCGCCGGCCATGCGCCCGGCCCTGGCCTTCCACGCCGGCGCGCAGACCGTCGCCATCCCGCACCACCACCACCACGACATCCCGGTGGCGCCGAGGAAGCCCGGGCCCGTGGCCGTCGGCGCGCAGATCCTGCGCTCCGAGGGCGCCGCGGGGCTCTTCTCCGGCGTCTCCGCCACCATGCTCCGCCAGACGCTCTACTCCACCACCCGGATGGGCCTCTACGACATCCTCAAGACGAAGTGGACCAAGGAGAACGGCGGGGTCCTCCCTCTCCACCGCAAGATCGCGGCCGGGCTCATCGCCGGCGGCGTCGGCGCGGCGGTCGGCAACCCGGCCGACGTGGCCATGGTGCGGATGCAGGCCGACGGGCGGCTCCCCCTCGCGGACCGCCGCAACTACAAGAGCGTCGGCGACGCCATCAAGCGGATGGTGCACGACGAGGGCGTGCGCAGCCTGTGGCGCGGGTCCTCGCTCACCATCAACCGCGCCATGATCGTGACAGCGTCGCAGCTGGCCACCTACGACCAGGCCAAGGAGGCCATCCTGGCGCACCGCGGCGCGGGCGCCGACGGGCTCGCCACGCACGTCACCGCCAGCTTCGCCGCGGGCATCGTGGCCGCCGCCGCGTCCAACCCCGTCGACGTGGTCAAGACGAGGATGATGAACATGAAGGTGGCGCCCGGCGCGCCGCCGCCATACGCCGGCGCCGTCGACTGCGCGCTCAAGACCGTGCGGGCGGAGGGGCCCATGGCGCTCTACAAGGGCTTCATACCCACCGTCATGCGCCAGGGACCCTTCACCGTCGTGCTCTTCGTCACGCTCGAGCAGGTGCGCAAGGTCTTCAAGGGCATGGATTTCTAGGACCGCCGACGACCACCACGATGATGACGACAACTACCACCACCACCTCATTACCACCCCCCGCTACACTAGGCCGCTGTTAGAAATAATCACTGCTGCCCAACATCTATGGGTGAGAGATTATTACAACCATTGCATTCAGCCTCGTTAATCCCCTTTCTGCATCCCGCTGTACTCGATGGATTTGAAGGAATGTTCAATGAAAAAAAAAATCTACTTTTAATCGCTGTTACGATGTGCCTACGCTTTCATCCGTGACCTCCAGGGATGTTGGAACTGGAACAATTGAATAGACCATTTGCCCCAATTAATTTGGAGCTAAACGCTCGCAATCCAGAGTTCTTGCATTTCGACTCAATAACAGATTTTTTTAAAAAAATTCTTGCAATTCCCTTCAATGAACCCGCCCCAGCTCCAGCCTGTTCCGATGCTGGTAACTGGAGACATCATAGGATCCGCGCGTACTACCGGATTTCCGCTGCCTGCGCACCGAACAGCAGACAGCAACGTGCCCCTCGATCTGCGAGAACGCAGTACAAATATACAGCTGGAATCTGCACGACAGCGACGTGCATGTTCCTGGGGCTGAGGATATCGTACTAGTCCTCTTTCGATAAATCAACGGTAAAAAAGGCGCATGTTCCCACGCAAAACATTTGCTCGCGAAGGCTGACAATGCTTGGTGCGATGCAAATGGGGTGTCACGACGAAATCAGACGAATCACAGCGGCGGTAAGTGCAACCCTGAGTGGCGTCTCGCTGTCGATAACCAACCCCTGACCCTGAGCAGCACGAACCAATCCCCCTTCTGAAAATTGGAAAATTGGGAGCCAACTCCGGTCGCAATAGCAGCCCGAAACAAGTGCAACAACTTCAAAGGCGCCACGCAAAGAACTTGCTGAAAATTGCGTGCCAGTATTGGTTTTCATTTTCTAGTCTCCGGCAGCAGCTTTCAGAGTTTCAGTCAGAGGTTTTCTAGACATTCATGACGCAGCCTCTTCTTCTTCTGCCGAGTAGTAATTCAAGACATAACTGGTTCCATCTATGTTAGCGTAGCCTCAAGCAAATGTGTCGATGGTAATGAAAAACTAGCGATTCATCTGAACATGTAACAAGAAATGGAATCGTCTGAACTTAAAAGGAACCAAAGAAAAGCAAGCAAATCAGCTGACACATCAATCAGAGCAGAGTGGCGTCGACAGTTTTGGAAGACGTCTAGGCTAATACAACAGGTTATCTCAATCACAATTGGTCATCGCTTAGGATCTGGATATTTGGTTCCTTGCTTGTTTTAGAATACAACAGGTTTCACATTTTATATCTTGGTCTGCTTATATTTCAGCATAAGCCCCCAGATTGTCAACGCAACAGCCTAAAGGTACTAAGCACGTTAGCCAACATCAGCAGAAATATCAAATAGACAGCAACACGTTACAATAATGTCAATTTGATAGCCAAGGTTGCATTAGCAAGAGGGCACATTATAATACTTCATGGCATATTATAAGCGATGACCAATTGTGATTGAGATAACAATTCATCACGTTCCAATCAGCAAGTTGTAGGGAAGTCAAATGAAAAATTATGGTAGCTGCTTAATAGAGAGAGACACAAAAGGGCAGATAAAAAATATTTAATGAGGGTTGTGAGCTCTCTGAAGTCTAAATGAATATGACAAATCAAACTCTGAATCAAGTAGAATCAGTAAAATGATGATTTACTAATCTATAGATGATAACTAAAAATCTTCAATCAGAGCAGTGCAAAACTGATATGAATCGCAAGAACTGCAACTAGTGCTATGTTTTAAGTTGATGCCAAGAAGTTGGGCTCAAGTAGGCATTTTAAAATGGTTTGAAATATGGTGTGAACCAGGATACACCGCCTTATCTTGACAAATATCTCCAATATGGTTCAATCAATATAACCAGATATGAGAGGGAAGTGTATACAATATAAATTGTTATAAATTGACACAGGTGGATGTGCCAGTTGGGAAAAGCCAAAAACTTCAAAGAGTTCACAGCATATGTTCATAGTCTGCAACTTATGTAATGTAAAGGATAGGAGACGGGAGATGCATATACCTGATTAACTGCTCTATGGTTTCCCGCTTCCCCCACCAACACTATTAAAATTGTTGTAAGCTGGTAAAAATCATTAACTACCTATTGATTTCCATCAAAGGTTCAGAGTAACAAAGTGTTCCGAATTGTAAGGTCCATTTGGCGTGTTTTCAGAAAACACCAGAAGGTCCAAACTGTCTATTTTTTTGCCATACAATAGAGAAATCACATCTCACCCAAAACATTTCCCACTGTTCATCGATCCAAGTATGCATAGTA
Source organism: Eleusine coracana subsp. coracana (assembly GCA_032690845.1). Lineage (NCBI taxonomy): Eukaryota > Viridiplantae > Streptophyta > Magnoliopsida > Poales > Poaceae > Eleusine > Eleusine coracana. The sequence continues at coordinate 58,591,566 of CM064432.1, read as the reverse complement.
ACACAGAAACAACTGGATGAAGCACTCATTCAAAAGCAATCACATCTTACATTTTTAGTTGCATGGATGCAACTGATAATGATACACCTTATAAAGAGATTTTATCCTCGGGAATTCAGGATTAGATCTTTAATATGTTGTTACAGTAACTTCTAGAAGAGCACTGCATCTTTAATTGAAGGATTTGTTCTGCAACATCTACATGCACACGATTAAAGCAGGTAGAACACCACAAACATCCTTTTACAATGGACAAAAAGAAGCCACCAGTATTTTGCTAGATAGGAAAGAAGTAATATGTTTAGCTTCTACAGGAAGTCATGAACATAAGCAAAGAGTGAAGAGGCGCACTGAAAGAATTGCCAATGCTACGATCAAATTTATTATGCTATGCAATCAAGAGAACACTTAGTTTTTATTAAGGCTGAGCTGACCCAAATATCTTAAGCAGTAGGCACTTGTAGGATCATCTGGTGGGCTAAGCTGAAGCTGAAGTGAACAGCTAGCCCATTGGACCAGGCCCACTTGAAACTGTGTTTTCTTGATGCCAACAGAAAGGTTAGCATGGAGAAGGCCCAGCCAACAAAACGGGCTGTTCCAGCATAAGTCTACTAACAAATTTAACTTTTCCATTAAAAAAACAATCCTAACTTTTGAGAGATTTTCATAAACTAAAATTTCAGCTTATTAGGTAACCTACCACATTTTTACAGAGCTATAGCGGGTTAAAATAATGAGAGTATATATATGTCTGGAGAATCAAGGAAAATAGCAGTTTCGGACTATTCGAAAACTTTTGAGAAATTTGCAACAGATTTTTTGCATAGACTAAAATTGTGGTTTGGTAGCTAAGCTACCACTTTTTCGAACTGTTGTAACAGTTTAAGAGCATTAAATATAAAGTTATACTCCAAACAGTTGTAACAGTACGAGGACTTAAAATAAGAGGAAACAATGGCTTTGTATATACGTAATTCAAAAATTTTACCCACAGGGGAGACTGCACATCACATCTTGAGCACACTTTTAACACACTGCAAACTACAAAAACAAAAGGTTCCACAGGTGCACCTAACTTACAGAAGTTGTACACATCAAATGAGACACAGTAAGGTATACAAGTTGCAGTTTAACAACATTTTAAGTTTCAGGCACAAGGTAGTTTGCTTAATATTACCCTATACTATTCTCTTGCGCTCATACTTAGATTTTAGAATGACACTTTACACTGATGTGAACTTTCTAAAGAGCATGTCGCTAAACTGCAGATCGCTTCTAGTGTTTTGGAGGAAATCTCAACACCTGGACACTGTTCTTGGAGGGAAAAAAAAAATCTGTATAACTGGGAATTTGGATGTGCTTCATCATGAAGATAAATGGCTAGCCTGTATGTGAAGGTCCCAAACTCCCACAGATGCTTGGTCGTTGAGCCTGAAAGGTAGAGAAATTGAAGAAAGCATCTCATCGATTATATTACGTACTGCTTTAATTCCATCCTATCTACCATCTAGAAGAATGTGCTGGACTGTTTACAGTTTAGACCTTATCCTCCAGAACTTAAACTATTGCGGCTGTTAAAGTTCTCAGAATGTAGATTAAGATTGAGTTTTGAGGGTGGACAGTATGAGGAATGCGGCGCTCTCAAAGTTTCTAAACTATATTTTTGACATCTTTGGTTTGGTACCAAATGCAGTGACCACGTGACTTATAATCTTCTTATCAGAAGAAATTTAAATCCTTTTCAAACATCATTTCTTTTCACTAAGGATTTCCAAAACACAAGGACATGCATCAGACGTATCAGATGGTGCAAGCAAACTAATAGCGCCGAATGGATGCTATGCAAAGAATGGATGTACAATGAGCATGTCACCTTGAGACAAAATAGCACACATATATTGTACCAGTACTTCATTGGAAAGTAGCTACGACAAATCAATAAGTTTCTAACATGATATCGACACAAAACTGTTCTAAAGAATAGAGGTTCTAACCAATAAAATATTAAATGCACAACAAAATTTTCAGCAAATCCTTCAATCCATGTTCAAAGAGTATCATAAAAAAACAAGTACATAAACAGACAAAGGAACGTGATGAAAAACAAATTGACTCACCTTTTTTTCACGTCAAAATCTATAGGAGAGCAAGTCAAAAGCTGGGGTCCAAAATGACCTATGAGCTGTTTTTTCCAAGTGCGTACTGATAACTCCATTTGATCTAACAGCTACCCGGTCGACGTTTTAACATAGACAAGGCCCGTGTTACTTGCAAAATTGCTTTCTTAGCAATTATCAGCCAGGTCAAAAGTTAAATACCTTTAGAATGGCAGATCTGCATTGCCAAAAAAGACCACTAGAAAAGAAGAACGCCTTATCCATTTACGGAAACCTTTATCAGAACATATAACACTAACAAAATATCTGCTTACTGTAAATGTTAGTACGAAGGAAGGGAAACGAACTTTAGCTGCCGACCATTCTATTTCCACCGATGGCACTCTGAATCCAACTTTTAGTCTAGTATAAACAACTCAGGGGGGCACCTTCGCCAGTTACGTTTTCATTTTCCCAAGAGTGACAACCCCATTGAACCTGAGGAGACAAATGAAGACGCAAAGCCTTAAACCGTCCCGTGATTGCATCACCGTGAATCTTTTCTACGGAGACACCGAAGCTCTGAAAGGCACATCCTACCTAACCTAACCAGCACCTAGACCACACGCCCAGATTGAAAAGTAAAAAAAGATTCCGCACGGATCATCCATCCATCCGTCCCCTTCCTGACGCTGACACGGGATCTTCAGGACGCAAACACCTGACTTAACTCGCTGCGGCATTGCATCGAGCACCAAGGACGCGCGCCATGAACACCCTCCCCAAGTCCCGACCCACACCCGCCCGCCCGCCCATCGAAAAGCACCAGAACATGCGGCGTTTCCGCGGCCAAAGTAACGCATACCTCCGAGCAACGGCCGTTGTCATCTTCCACTTGTTGCGTTGCTCCTGGAGTGAGAGCTTTAAGAACGCTTGAGCTTGATGCGTGGGTGGTCCTTGCACAGCTCTCGCGCGCGCAAGGTGGTGGATCAGGGGATCGAAAAATTGGTGGTTGAAAAGGCTGAACGGTTTGCCGAGTTGCATAGGATGAAGACAATGCAGAGTTGTGGAGGTGTGTAACAAAAGTCGCCTAGATCGACCAGATAACAGAGAAAGGGATTCGAGAATCTTGGGTTGGAAAGGAGAGGCACGGGAGACTCGTGCGTGTGTGGCTGCCGCCAGCGCCGGCAAGCGGCAGGAACTACGTCGACGGAGAGCGGGCGGACTGAATTAACGAACATCGAACTATCGGCCTTGGTGGGCCTGTCTAATGGGCTCCCACCCCACTGATTTTGAAGATTACGCGACATTTGAATTTAATCCTCAAATCGCTCCCATGATTTTCTTTTCGAAATAAGTAGGCAAATTTAATTTTGAAAAATAAAATACAATTACAAATCGAGGGATTGGTTTTGCAACCTCAAATCTTCGTTTCTTTCCCAGATGGATACGAACACTACTATCAGAACGCATCCATCATGCATGATTCCAAAAAAATCTTAGAAAGTGAAGACTGCGTTTACAGTTTTTTTTTTTTTTTTTGAGATCAGACTGCGTTTACAGTCTACCAGCGCAAGCGAAATGGCTCAGAAACCAGGACGACTGGAAGAAAAAAAAAGTTTTGGCAAAATTATATTAATGCATGTGCAACATAGTTTTTTAGGAAAAAAGAATATATTTTTATATACGCGTAATAATATCCTGTGCTGTCTATCTCTTGCCGGCCATCAGAATTTGGAATCATGTGTATACAGCATCATTATCCCCGATATATAATAAGAAAAAGCTTGGGAAACAATTGACTTCACACACAAGATGTCCGATTTTGGTTACGTGACACAAGCAGACACACGAAGATCCAAAGTTTCCATCCTAGTCCTGGAAGTAAAGTAGGAAATCGTTTCTCAATAAAAAAAAAAGAAGTAGAGTAGGAAATCGTTTCTCAATAAAAAAAAAGAAGTAAAGTAGGAAATCGAAGACAAGGATCGCACTCTACGCCCAATAAATGTAAGGGATATAAATAATATCCTTTCCTTATCTACAAATAAAGGAGGAAATCCCTACCATAATCAAAACACAAATATTCGGAGTATCTCGCCGCAACACGTTCCTAACGCAGACAGATCCCCCCACCCCACCTCTCGAATTTTCTATTCTCACTCGCGACGTCCTGACCCACCGCGCGGGTGGGACCCCCGCTGGCGTTGGCGCCTACCAAGTACCAACACAGTTTTCCCGCGGTTCCTCTCCCGCCACTCGAGATCGGACGGCCAGGATCTGCCGTGTGGACGACCCCCCCCCTGCACCGGGCGCGTGTGTGGGGAACGGGAACCCATTCCTTTCTTGCCCCTCGACGCTCTCGTCGCGCGGCGCCGTCCCGTTGCGCGGACAGCGTCGTAAGCTATCCGTTACTTGCTCCGTCTTCCTGCCGCGCCACCTTTTTGCACCTCGCCCCCTCCCCAAGTTTCTAATTATTCCAAGAGTGTGCCGAGACCGGAAACGGACGCCGCCGGGGCTTCTCCCTCCCTTCCTTTCCTTGCTGCTGCTGCCTCTCTCTCTCTCTCTCTCCGTCACTTCCAAAGAAGAGAGAGAAAAGAGAACGAGGGGAGCCTGACTCGGAGAAGGGGATTTTTTTTTTTTGGAAACTCTTGGGGGTCTAAATTCCGGTGGATTCAGCTGGGCGGGGGCGGAATTGGCTCGCGGATCCGGCGGATACTCGCGTCGTCGGCGAGATCTATGCGCCGGGGAGTAGGAGCGGGTTGAGGAGGAGGAGAGCGGGGAATGGAGGACGAAGCGGGGGAGGCGTCCTCGGCGGCGTCCGTATGGCTGGCGGTGGCGGTGCTGGCCCTGGCGCTGGGGATGCTGGTGCGGGGCCGGTGGCGCCGCGCCACGGCGCGGAGGGAGGAGGTGCGGCGCCTCGCGCAGATGGCCGCGGAGGAGTCCGAGCTGGCGGAGCGGGAGGCGGTGCTCGCCTACTACTCCGAGCTGTTCCCAGGCGTCGTGCACGCCGCCGAGGTGCCCGAGGCGCCGGTCTGGGGGCCGACACCGTCGGCGGAGGCGGCTCCGAGCCCAGCGCATGAGGAGCTGGAGGCGCAGGTCCCCGCGGGTGCCAAGGGGGTCTGCGCCGTGTGCTTCAGGCCGACCACGTTCAGGTGCAAGCAGTGCAAGGCCGTCAAATACTGGTGAGTGCGCTGAGCTCTGTTCCTGAATCCATTTCCTGTTTATTAACATTGATTTGATTCTGTTATTATTGCGCAACTGTGCGGGGAAATAATCCGTGATTTGTCAATCGGGAGTGGGTTTGTCCTGTATTTAGTACAAACTGTGATGCTGGTGATGGACTAGTAGTTTCCACAGAATCTCGTCTTTGCCCCAAATTTTGCTTGTTGGCTGTAAAGTTCTTCTGTTATTTTCTGTCTGTTTGTAACTGTAGTTCGGGGTAATCTCAGATGGGGACAACATTGCTAGTATATAAACTCGAACTAGATAGATCTTTGCTTGTTATATTGATCAGCTGTCATATTATTGTGGAAGTTTCTAGGATCCGTAATACCTTTTTTCCTGCCAATCTAGTTGGGACATTGATTTGGATCTATTAAGGCTGCAACCTGTCTCGGTTCATTGACCAGATGAGCATCGTAATGTTTTGTGTACCATGGTACGAGCTTTCACCATGGTCATTACTGTGATTGATCTGTTGCAGGGTATACCCTAATCCAGGAACAAACGTGCTCAAGGGTATCCAAATTTGTAGGTTGTAGATATGTACACCGTTTGCATGTAAATTGCTAGTACTACAAAATGTGGTTGCAAGTCATGAGAATACTTTACATGCATACTGAAGTTTGCATAAACCTGTTTCCAAATTAATGCATTACACCTAAGCAATTGCAGTTACATTTGCTAGTCACGGTTCTGTTTTCAGACCATGTCCTGCCCTTCTTATTCTTGACAGGAGAAAATACCATCCATGACATGTTTATTTGATTGCGAGTAAATGCACCAGCTAACCACAAGTGCTACAATAATACCTCATCACACTAGATAGTTTTTATGATAGCACAATTAAAGAATATATTGTTGAAACCTGCATACACTGATCTTCTTCCCTCATATTGGTTGATGACTCGATGTACACTTCTGTTGGTACTTTAAATGGAAGGACATTGTTATTTCCTACTGGAAAAACTAGATGGATCCATTAAAATAATACTTGACTAAGCATTGTGCAATTGTTAGTTCAAACCAAAATATTTGAATTTATTTGGGTTGTTCACATTCAATTTCTATTTGCTAAATTTGGCATTTCCATTCAGCTTTACAAATGTTATTGTTACTTTTAGGGCAGTGATTTATGTGTTGTTTTATTCAGTTCTAATGCCTGTTTTGTCTTCTCTGGACACCTAAGTTTTCAGAAGCACTATATCTGACACATGGAAATTATCACAAGATCTGGCACATGTGTTAGCATGCACCCACAACACCTCATATATCATTTAATAATCACGGACTCGTTTGGCTTGATGAGATGTGTGATGCTAGTATGCATCTGCTTGTCCTAACGTTTATGTAATTTATTGGTTCGTTTTGTCCTTGCTAATCCTTGATGCGCATTTTGTCCTAAAGTTTATGTGATTTCTCAATCATTTTGTCCTAAATTCATGTAATTTATTTGTAGTGTGTGTTTCTTGTCGATGGATTGGTGTGCCATTTGGTACATTTATGTGCATGAGTTTCCTGCTAGGTGGTCGCCGGTTCCTTAAATCATTAAAAAGGAAGTATAGAACACTTGGGAAAAAAAGGGGAATGGAGCATGTTCCCAAGTGGAATGACATGCGTAGTGGGTTGCTTCATGCAAACCCTTCTTTTTGTCACAAATAGTGATGGGCAGTTGAGATAGGACTGGTGGATCTGGTATCAGGGTCCTGCAGGTGTTAGCAATAAAGATTCCAAGTGCGAGACTTTGGATTTGTAAGATGTTAGGATGTATTATGTAACTGATAAGATCATATAAACTGTTAATTCCCCATCTTTAACCAAACTTTCTTTTTTTGCAGTTCCTTCAAATGCCAAATAGCCCACTGGAGACAAGGTCACAAAGATGACTGTCGTCCAGCAAGTGTTAATACTAAGTCAGATGATGGAGGAGACATTGAAGATGGAAAAACTTTAGTGGGAAATGTATCGGTTTGTGCAAAACCAAATGATGTTAGATCTGAAACTTCTAGTGCAAACCATAACTTGCCAACTTTGAATGAGACAGATAAGCATATCCATTTAGAAGAGGATAGCCATTCCAACGGAAAGGTCGAAATTTCTCAAATTGCTAGACCACCTGTTAACGATAGTAAGACAGGATCAAATACCAAGCCTGCAAATTTAGATGAATGTGGAGCTACTACCGAGGCCTTAGATGAGACATTGCTATGCAATTCCCAAGCTCCTACGCGGAAGATAAATTGCCGTAGCGCTTTTGGAAGTGAAGAATCCTCTGATCGTAGAGCTCAGAATGGCAGTGTTGTCGAGAAGTGCTCTCAGATGAGTCGTGAAAGAAAAATCGTGGACAACAACAAACCTCAAGCTGATGCATCTGTTCATGTGCTTCCACCCGAAAATCCCAAGAATCCTATTCGTGTAGAAGTTCAGAAGTCCAAAACAAAACCTGTCGATGTTGACAGCATTCAGAACACAAAACCTGTGCCATCTATGTCAACGGTTGACAAAGTTTCTTCTGTTCTTGGGGGGTGTTCACTGACACAAAATCATTCAAGGGTTGATAATGTTTCTGAAATAAGTTCCAAAACATCAGCAAGAGCTGGTAAAGCAGCGAATAACCTTGCGCCATCTGTGAAAAAAACTGTCAAGCAGCAAACAGTACCAAAAGTTGTGAGGCATTACCCATCAGAATCGGTAAAGGAATTGGAGAGCTCTTGTAGTGTTATTAGCTTTTTTTATTTATTTTTCCTAATAGTTCTCCTTTTGTGTCAGACAATCTTTCCATATGAACATTTTGTGAAGCTCTATGACAAGGTTGACTTGTGTCCTTTTGGTCTTCGTAACCTTGGCAACAGGTAAACCGTGGTATTTCTCTTTCAAATATTAACAATAGGAAGCTTAAATGGAATGTATATATGTGTTTCAAAGTTGATTCCGGTAATTTTCATTTCTTGGTATGTGTGGAAATTTTAAATGCTACCTCCATAAGTATTTAACTTCAAGTTAGAAGCCACCAGTTTTAGTTAGACTGTAAGACGAGCCAACCATATTAGTGCTACACTTGTATCTATCCATGGCATATTATTCAGCTGGACTCATTTTTAGGTACTATGTTATTGATTTCTTTATTTAACCTATATCTTCGGGTTTTTTTCCAGTTGCTATGCAAATGCTGTTCTTCAGTGCTTGATGTTCACCCGTCCTCTTACGTCATATCTTTTGGGAAGGCTTCATTCGAAAAATTGTAAGTTTTTACTTTTATGTTATTACTTTTTTTTAATCATTTTTCATGAATTATGTAATTATGTAATATATCTCACGCTGTAGGTTCCAAAAAGCAATGGTGTTTCATGTGTGAATTTGAAAAACTCGTTGTGGAGGGCAAACAATCCAAGACTGCTTTGTCGCCAACTGGAATACTCTCTCACTTGCATGATATTGGCAGTAGCTTTGGTCCTGGTAAACAAGAAGATGCCCATGAATTTCTTAGGTATGATCATTATTTATCTTTTTTTTTGTTTACATTCAATTCTTCAAGTGGCCAAAGCAGGGAGCTCATAATCATACAAAAAAAATGGATATCAAAGTGTGAAACTCTGAAGGTAGAGGCTTCATTATGATCTATAAACTTGAATTTACTTGATATTATGGCGTTAAATGGCCAGTTATAATGGGTAGGTAAGAAAAAGATGTTTACCATATCTGATTGGGGCCTTTATTAGCTTTTGGATGAGTTCTATTGGAACAGAATTCATAACACGAAAGCACATTACTATACAATTAGGATGTCCAAGCACATTATTTTTGAACTGCAATTTTTTTTTGTTTCATTTTTTTGCATGTTTAAATCAAAAACGAGTTGCAGGTATTTTTCTTTACAATTGGAATTCAGCAGCGAAACTGAGTGCTGGAATTCCATTCGTGCTAACAAAATGCTTTCTAGATTACCGCTTAAAAACTCTTAACTCTACTAGAACATTGAACCGGCAATAGTTGATTATGTATGCTCAAATTGACTCGCAGAATACCTTTTGTACTAACAAAATGTTCTCTTGATTACTGATTAAAAGCTCAAATAGAACAATGGACAGACAATAATTGATTTGTGTTTTTGTTTTCCAATTGGCCATGAATCTGGTGTACTATTTTTAGCTAATATTTCTTCCAAGGGTTCTTTGATGGAACAACAATACCTGATCTGTTTAGAGTTTACAGGTATGCCATTGAAGCTATGCAATCTGTATGCTTAAAGGAAGCCAGAAAAGGTGGTGCTCATCAATTGGCAGAAGAAACAACACTTGTTCAACTAATATTTGGGGGCTATCTGCGATCTAAGGTTTCTTTGCATTATAAGTTCAAAATTATGTTATTTATATGCAGCTACTTTAGTAAACTAACCATTTTTGCATCCTTATTGATTAGTCATTCCTCTTAATTCTTTCTAGATAAGATGCTCGAGGTGCCATGTTAGTTCTGAGCAGTCTGAGCGTATTTTGGATCTTACTGTTGAAATAGATGGTGACATCAGTTCACTTGAAGAAGCACTTGAACGGTTTACATCCACAGAAATCTTGGATGGAGAAAATAGATATCAATGCAGCAGGTTGTGCCACACACTTACACCTATTGACCCTTTCCTTTTACCCAAGTGCTCATGTTATGCCTTTCTGTGTTCATTTCATTGATCATGTCTTATATGCACTATATAATTTTCTGGTAGTTATTTAAAGTTAAGTAAAATAAATATTTACCCTCGAAATAAAATATCAAACAATTGTATGAGGTACGAGTCTCATATCGATATGTTTAGTTGCTAATGTGAGGGTTAAAGATTTTACAGTTCCTTTTATGTCACTGAAGGACTACTGCTTTCTGAAATTGCTATGCGTCATTATAAACCAACTTCATGGTAATTATCTAAGGATCTGTTGATAAGAATGTAGGGTGAATTTACAACTCGTGCTAGTAATAGTAAGTTTTATAATTGGATGCCACCTTTTTTGTGACTTCCATAATTTCATTTGAAATTTCTTGTGTTATTGCCCACTTCATTTCTAATTCTAACTCCACTAGCCTAATGTCTTGTCAGCTGCAAATCCTATGAGCGTGCTAAAAAGAAGTTGACGATATCAGAAGCACCTAATGTCCTGACTATTGCATTAAAAAGATATCAGGTATCAGTTGGATTGCTTTGTTATTTGATATTTACCTCTGAAAGTTTATGATCCTAACAAAACTATATTTTCTACATCAACTAATCACTCCTTTTATATGTTCACAGTCTGGAAAGTTTGGAAAGATCAGCAAAGCTATCAGATTTCCAGAGACCCTGAACTTGGCTCGCTATATGAGCACAAACAATGACTATTCCCCTGTTTACAGCCTCTATGCAGTGGTGGTCCATCAGGATGTTATGAATGCTGCCTTTTCAGGCCACTATGTATGTTATGTTAAGGACACACAGGGGAAATGGTACAAAGCAGATGACAGTCAGGTATACTTACTCTTTTTGGACATCTCATATCCTGTTTTTGTTTTGATCTTTCAGTAATCATAAATGGGACTGAAGTCATTATTGGTAGTCAGCATATTTTTTTATGTTCATAGCATAGTAGTACACATATTATTATGGTGTATAATGGCAGTGGTCCCTATATTGAATCTCGGGGATAAAAGCTACCTGTTTTGGGTTACCATCAAAGAGAATTGGCTGGTTAAAATGTAGTAATCTCATTTTCTAAATAGCTGCTGTCCTTTGTTGTATGCAGGTCAAACCTACATCTCTGGAAAATGTCATGTCAAAGTGTGCGTATATGCTACTGTATGCAAGGTGAATAGCAACTCGTTTTTATAGCACTTACCCTATGTATTTCTGCCATAGGTTTTATCATAACATTCTAAATGTGTTAACTGAATCAGGTGTTCACCAAGGGCACCAAGCTCTGTAAGGCAGGCAATGATGGTTCAAGACCCAGTGCGTGTGAAGAAGGGCAAGTCAAAGGTAATTTCAGAAGGGACAACATTGCATGGAGGTTCCTTAAGCAGACACCAGGGCGTTCAGTTGCAGATGACAAATGACCTTTCCCATACATTTGACGACTATGGAACATATCCACCTGCTGAATCTCCAAGTCCAAGTGAAAGTTCATCACTTTTCAGCAACTCTGATGCTGGCTCGCATAGCACTGTCAGCACCGATAGCAGTGACAGCACAAGGAATTCTACCAGCACCGAGGAGTATGAATATTTGATATTTGGCACTGCAGATCAAATATATCCAGGACCTATTTCAGTATTTGAGGAGAATGACTACATGGCGTATTCCCGTTCAAGGTCTTGTTTGAATACCAGCTCATCGGGTCGGGAGGTAGGCGATGCCGAGAGGTATACTGAGCACAGGCTTCAGGGAACTAGAGGGGGTTGGGTAGAGGGTGATGAGGGCTCTTCGTTCTTGTATACTGACAGAAGTAGACAGCACTTGAGCAGTAAATTAACAGGACAATATAGGCAGTTAGATGGGACTGGGCATGACCCTGGAGAAACCAGGGGCAGTAGTTTGTCTAGAAGAGCGGCTAGAGAAAGGAGCACCCAAACATTTTATTGATATGGAGAGTTTGGGTTGTAGAGAAAAAATAATGTAGCCTGTAATGTTATCCCGTTGCAATGTAAAAAGAAGAGAAATGTGGTAGTTTATATAAGGTGAAAGAATTTTTTTCGGTCTTTACTTTTTTCTTTAAAATCATCTAGCTGCTTTATGAAACGTGAAATCATTAAAAAAAAAAGTTCGTGCCTGAAGTTCCATCTTAGTCCTTGTTCAGTTATTGGGTGGGAAATTGATCCTTCGCAAGTCCGGTATGGACTCAATCCTACTCATTCCATTCCAATTCTCTTCAATTCTACAATAACCAAACATGCTCTGGTTTGGTAACATCGAGGTTTAAAACCAGTAATCAACGGAGTAGCTGGTAAGTGTAATCAAGGTTCAAAACCAAGGGTGTACTTAACCGAGTACTATAAGTGTGCTATAAGATTTTTTAACAAGACGTCACTATAAGATTTATTAAGTAACAAGACGGTGAATCTGATGATTCAAGCCTACTCTACAATAACCAAATATGCTCTAGTTTGATGATAACATCAAGGTTCAAAACCAGTACTCAATGAGTACCTGATAAAGTGTAATCAAAGTTCAAAACCATAGTTATACTCAATGGGGTACTAACTGTAAGTGTAGTATAAGATTTATTAACTAACAAGACATCGGATCTGAATAGATTCAATCCTACTGATTCCATTCTAATCCTCAATTCTACAATACCAAATATGCTCTGGTTTGGTAATCGAGGTTCAAAACTAGTACTCAACGGAGTAGCTGGCAAGTGTAATCAAGGTTCAAAAACAAGGTTGTACTCAACTGAGTACTAGCTGGTAAATGTCGTATATAATTTATTAACTAATAAGACGTCCGATCTGAATTTGATCACCGTTAAAGCGTGATATATAGAACATAGTCTAAAATTAAAGGCAAAATAATTTTGGCTCACCTTAGTGATTTAGCAGAGGTGGTCATCCTCGGATTGTACACTCTTCATCACCGTCGACGGGGATGAGAGAGGAGGCAGGCACAACAAAGGACGGCAACACCATAGTAGGAGGTGGCCCATGCCGGCGAGCCGGCGTATGGGGTAGGTGAGGTTGTGTGCAGTGATGGGAGCACGGCGGTGACATGTGAGTGGGCAAGCAACGTGGTGCGTGGGGTGGGCAAGGTGACACATCGGAGAGGGTGATGTGCCGATGGGGAGAGTCGACGAGGTGGTGTGTGAGGACAGACAAAGTAGTGCATGGGGAGGGCAGTGTGAGCAGGCGGAGTTGCCGCGAAGGCCATGGCGGCGCTAAGCAGGGGCGGCGGCATGGAGAAGAGGTAGGGTTAGCTAACCCTAATGTTTCTGTCGGCGTATCTTATAGGGTCAACACGTCTTGTGTATGGGCCAACTAGGCTGAAAAAGGCTAATTGGGCCATCCTCCTTGTCTCATCGCTACTACTTTTATAGAAAGTATTAGATTCTTATGAATTTACATTGAAAAAACTAAAAAAAAAATAGATAAGCATATTTTCCCTAAAATTTTTAAAATTTGATGGACGTGGCGGAGCGTAGTACCGTATTCATACCTTTCTCTAATATGCTTTAAGTAGCAACTCTGCCATTTGCTAGGAGGAAATGAACCTTTTTCCATGGGCATGGAGGTTAATAATAAAATAAAGATAGTTCAGTTCAATTCAAATGGTGCCTATTCTTCTTCTGAGTCACTATATTTTCTTATATTTTAGAACTGTGCAACTAAAAAATATTTATATACCTGCTCTTTGAAAGCTACATGTGCCACCTAGGGTACACATTTTTTCTTTGACTATTGTCGAAGAATAAGTGTTATTTGGACAATGTTGAGAAAAGAACAAAAATAGATAGTAATCTTTGCTTATTTTGCTTAGAAAGAGAAACAGTTAATTATTTGTTTTTCAAAGGTTACACAACGAATATGGGCTAATGCATGCTGCAGGATGTTTAGCCACCACAATTGAACCAAATTTCAAGTTCATCGGAGCCAGATGGCTTTGTGATAATAAATGTTGAGTTTTCAACATAACCACATCAGTGGTGTTGTGGTCAATATGGAAAATGAGAAACTTTCTTTGTTTTCAGAGTGGAAACTGGAAAGTTTGCAACTCTCAAAGTTGGAGCATGGTTGGGCCTGTTATGCCCAGTGAAATATTTCCAAGAATTCAACTCTGTCTTGGAGAAGATGCAACTGAAGAGTATGAAACCGAAGACTCAAGTAATGAGGGAAGGACAAATGGTGGTGATCAGGAACTGGTGGTCGTCGTTGAACTGGAAGAGAGGAGAAGCGACCGAGTGAAGAAGCAGAGGAAGCACTTCTCAGCAGGGCTAGTTCTTTGTGTTCTGTTTTGTGCTGGCAAGTGTCAAAGTGTGTCGTAGCGCGAAACAAGGACAAAACCTTTGCTGTAAACAGTTTTTGCCGATGGTTTAAGCTAGTAAAGACATGGGCTTTTATAGCCCTTAAATTCTAAAAAAAAGAGTCATCACTAGGATATGAGAGTGAGTGTCATATTATGGTAGTGTGCAGAAACGTAGAGTCTTGTAAACCGGATAGTCATCAGAACGAAGAGAGAGTGTGTGTAATTTGGATGTAGTGTATAAGATGCTCTTAGATCAGCTCAGTTCATGGTTTGAATAATTCGAGAACTGTCACGACCCTTACACACAAACGGACGGCACGTCCCGATTGCAAGTACAACTTGACGGATTGCTATACCAGGATGTGGTTGAAAGGATATGTAGAGCTCTGGGACACTGGATTCTTTGTCCTCTACCCATTTGATTGCATGGGCCAAGTTATGGACCAACGTCTGGATAAGGCGATAGAGTCGATTATTGGGACCTATATATCTATCACTCAGCTGGTTGGCCGGAATGTGTCACGTGCTTGACGATAGAGCCCGTCGTTATTGGTGAGGCCGTGTTCTTTCTTCTCTCCTTTTGACCGTTTCCATTTTGGGAAAAACAAATCTGCCAAGACCTGTGAGTTGGACGGAGCAGCCCAAGCGAAATGCCACTGATTCGCCAGAATTGAGATACTAATTTGTGTAATAACTCGATTCAACCTCAAAACCGGATCGCTTCGACTGTAGCCACGCGCCACGCTCACCCGCTTGTGTGCGCCGCACCTACACCGAGTAGTAATTACCGGGTCGCCTCGCGATCAGACCGACGATCATGACGCGCGTCCGTACGCACGCGGCGCACGCCACATGATCACGGGCAGCATTTGTGTGCGCCGGGCTCCTTGAGCCGTACACACCGTGCCGATCGCCGAACGTGGTACTCGCCTCGCACCACGCGCACCCCCATGCAATGTGAAAATACGCAACGCGATACTAGCCGCTTCCTTCCCTTCCGTTCCCATCCGATCCATTGGCGTGAGTTGGAGCAGCACGCGCGGGTCCGGTCGCCGTGGCTGCCAGGGCTGTTCACCGACGAAACCGTCGAATCGGTGAGAAACCAGCTAGCTCATTTTAGCATATGAATTACTGTTCATTTGTACTAGTTACTGTTCATTCGTAGGTATATTCAGCGCGGCCGGTTTCTTGCCTGGTTTAACCGAACCGTCGTTGAACAGGCCTAGTGGCTGCTGCTGGCGAGCTGGAGTATATCTAGCTTGGCGTGGCCGTGTCGTCAAAGGATGCGGCGGCGGCCGGTGCGTGGTTGGTTCTTGTTGGGCGCTGGTCCGTCCGAATCCATCGATGTGTCTCCCTGCTCTTTTCAGAAATAGTTTTCACACCACGCCGCCGCAATGCCAACGTGACGCCGCGCGCATGGTGTGCTCTTGGTAAACGGTCTCTACTGCAGCTGCTTCTAGCAACCAGCCGGCACCCCACACACCTAAACACTGGCACTGGCCTACTACCCGTGGTCTCCGTCAATGTTAGGGCAAAAGAAAGAAGCGAGAGCTGTGCCTGTGAGACACAAAAGATGGCAGCAAGCAAGGCAATGATCCAGCACGGGGGGCCCATCCTCAGCGGCTCAGCGCCCTTGAATTCTTCGCCCCGGATCCGGTGGCCAATCCTGTCCCTGTCCTCCTGTAAGTCCCTGTTCCTCGCCCATCCCGCCGATATCTCCGCGTTCTGCCCGACCGAACCGCCTGGTTTCAAAAGCCGAAAAGAAAGAAAATCTCTCCCTGCTTCTCTTCCAGCTCTGCTGGCTAGCTGCCATGCGCGTGCCATGGAAAGGCCCCGAGGACCCCTCACTCCATTATTACCGCGACGCAGCAGCCTTCCCCTTACTACTACTACTACTTGCACCCCGAGCTCGCTCTAGATACTACTAGCTGCTAATAAGAGAGCATAAGACATACACGCGCTCGCGTCTCTCGCTCGCTTGTGCTGCTGTGGTAGATAGCATGGACGGGGGGAGGTTTTACGGTGGAGGCCGCCGCGAGGACGGGGTCGTCCCGGACTTCACGCGCCTGGCAGCGCATCATGGTCACGGTGGCAACCACGGGCATCAGCATCAACAGCAGCAGATGGAGTGCTTCTCCGACGAGGTGAGTAGCCGCGACGGCGAGGAGGAGAGGAGGGACGGCACCGGCACCGCCGCGGTGGTCTCCTCCGGTCCAGGAAGCGGCGGCGGCGACGCGGCGACCTCCGAGACGCCGGGGAAGCGGCGGCGCGGGCGGCCGCCGGGGTCGAAGAACAAGCCGAAGCCGCCGCCGGTGGTCACGCGCGACGTGGACCCCGCGGCGGCGATGCGGCCGCACGTGCTCGAGGTGCCCGGCGGCGGCGACGTGGCCGCCGCGCTGGCCGGGTTCGCGCGCCGCCGCGGCCTGGGGATCTGCGTGCTCGCGGGTACCGGCGCCGTCGCCGACGTGCCGCTCCGCCACCCGTCCCCCGGCAACTCCACGGAAGCGGCCGCGGCGGCGGTCGTCGTGTTCCGCGGCCGGTACGACATCCTCTCGCTCTCGGCCACGTTCCTCCCGCCGTCCATGTCCGCGGCGGCGCGGGGCGCCGCCGGCAGGGACCTCGTGGTGTCGCTGGCCGGGCCGGGCGGGCAGATCATCGGCGGCGCCGTGGCGGGGCCGCTCGTCGCCGCCAGCACCGTCGTCGTCATGGCCGCAGCGTTTACGGACCTCACGTTCCAGCGCCTCCCGCTGGAAGACGACGCGTCGGCGGCGGCGTCCGTCTCCGGCAGCGGCGACGCCAATGACGAGCACCGTGGCCACCAGCAGCCAGAGCCTCAGCAGCCTCAGGTGCTCGCGCACAGCATGGTACCGGCGGTGACTCAGGCGGCACCGGCGTACGCATACCAGCATCCGAAGGCGTGGGCGCCGGCGGCGAGCACGCAACGCCCACGGCCGTCGTATCCATAGCTTTCGAACGTGCATCTCCTCTTCCTGACACCGCATGAGGAATTGAGAGGTCTGGTTCTGGTATTGCCAATTATGGCATTTGACGAGTATATCGTTTTCGATTGGATCTTGGCAGTGTACTTCTGATTTATTGCTACTGTATGTTGCTGCTGTTGTTAGGGTTAAAAAAATATGCTGCATTGATGGTTTAGCTAGTTGTTAGGGCTCGACATCATTTCTATGTTGTAAGAATGGCTTCATAACTTCATATTCCAGATAAGTATCCATTTTAATTAGGTCTTCTGCTACAGATACTCTTACAAGGAAGCTAATCTCCCTACTCATCTTTGTATCAGATGCGCGATGGCGATAGCATTTCAGTTGTACTGTACTAGTACATTATAAACTCTAAATGCACTGAAGCATCGTCCTGACAGAGTCAGAAAGCGATCACCCCACTTGCATATTTCATTCGTACATTACTTGCCGAACAAAACTGCATATGACTGCATGCATTCTGAAAATCTCATACGGGTACCATTTCACTCAAAGTGTGCAAAATGTATTTCTAGGGATCTGTGAATGGTTTACCTTTTTTCCTTAGGAAATCCTTTTTTTTTTTTTTGGAAAAAGGAAGCTATGCATGTTTTATTTTGAACAAAGTTATTAGCATATGTTTTTTCACAAGAAGCCTCACAAATGAGAAAATAAAATACCATACTATGTTTTTTTTTCCTCGAACCAGATATACACCGTTCTACTTTCTATCCCTTTGTTTTGCTTATACTCCTTTGTGGTTTCTCTATTTTTTTCTGTCACAAACTTCAGTCATCATAAACTAAAGAGTTAATCCTGCATGAAACCACCAACTTAAAATTAATGAAAGAGGCAGAAAATACATGTTGTTGTGGATAATACAACACTCTCAGCGCAAACACAAAAGTAGCAATATGTTGCAAACTTGAATTGGTCTTCAATATCAACCTGTATGTATGTTAAATTGTTAATTCTACATTTCTAGTTCTGGTTCAAATCTAAGATATACTAGTAGTATTTCTGTAAATGGTAAGTGTACACCACGTTCAGTCACTAGCATTTCCCAAAATGGAATAAGAGAGATAACACGTCCTATACTCCTAGTAGCGTGTACTGTAGGGGTAGCACCTTCTGGATGGGTGGACCAGGGGAATAATGACAATTGACAAAGAGGAGTAGTATGCAATGCATGGTCCCTCCTCGCGTGGGCGCGGCCTCTGTACTTCGCGGCATCTGTGCGCCCGTGAGCCGTGACGACCCAATTAAGTTTCCCCCGCCGCGTGTCGAGCTCCCAACTGCGCACGGCCCGTGGTGGCTCAACGGCGGCGCGGGGACGGAGACGGTGGACGATCGAGACCGGCGGCAGGAGGAGCAAAGAAGATTACGCGCGGTTCAAGAAGCCGCGAAAGCACCCACCCAGCTTTGGGGAAAGCCGTCGATCAATCCATGAGACACTCAGACACGGATCGCGATGTCGATCGATGCCGAGATACGTTTAACGCTGCTTGGTACAGTAGGCACTCACCCTCGCGCGTGCTCTCTACTTTGTTTGACGGAAGGCTTGGTCTGGTCAGGAGCTCGCTTTCTCTGCTTTCCAAACACACCGTTTGTGTGCACATCCGTCTGGCTCCGTATCCTTGTTACCTTTTTACGGGAAGTGCTCATCTCTCGAGCTCGAGGATCGATCTCTGATCTCTTCCAGGTGATTTGTAGGAGTGATCCAATTGTAACGTTGCATGTTTTTTTTTTCTTTCTTTTTGCGGGTAAAAGAGAGCTTCATTAATCAGATAGAAGAAGTATTACAATCGGCAGTGACGAGGCCTTTAACGCACACAGGCGCATGCCCCAACCAGACTACAGCCTACAAGTACGAGAGTGTTTCTTCTAGCTAATTGTGCCAACTCATGCGCTACTCAATTACGCTCCCTAGCTATTCACCGTAACCACTATTGCTTGAAACAAAAGCTGTTTCAGCTCCTTGCCCTCAGCTATGGAGAGAAGCATGTTGTTAGTTTTTTTTTTTTTTGTTAGACCTATCCAATGGTTAGAGGCAGAGCCAGCTGCTAGCTTTTTGGAAAGGAGTATGTGAAGATCACGTAATGGTGTCTTATTTTTTTTCTTAAGAGCTAGCAACCTGTTCTCTTATACTTCATCTGTTTTAAAATTGTTATCATTATTGATTTTTTTTATTATCTTTGATTATTCGTCTTATTTAAAAATATTTATTCAAATATGAAAAGTTATAAGTTATATTTAAATTTTATCTAGTCATAAAATAAATTATAAAAAAATATATGATATTTTTAATTTTTTTGAATAAGATAAGTGGTCAAAGGTAACAAAAAAAAGTCAATGGTGACAATAATTTGAAATGGAGGAAATATTTATTTATCTACAAAATTTATATTTGGGACGCTCTTAAAGCCCTAATACGGTGAAATTTCGTCAACTTGTTCCATTGCACACTACACACAGAAACTCGCTGATTGTTATGATCAACGGCTCCATGTCAGAAAGGGTATTACTTGTATCACTAGAAAATGATAGTATGATCCCATAGGCGCTCTTAAAACTTCGGTCAATGTGCGCCATCCACATGATTCAGTGTTGGAATGGAGATCTTTTTTTTAGGACAACAGGTCCAGATGAACATTGAAACATCACACGTTCGACCGGCCAAGACTGGCGAATGTCGTAGTCTTAGCGTGAGGCCCAATCCAATCGTACAAATAATTTGATTGGCCCAATCCAATCGTCCAAAAAAAATTGACGCATGGCCTGGCCCAACTCCAGGCATAATTCATTGTGGCCCATTTGAACCCACCAAATACGCCCAGCACACACTGCGCCAGGCCACTTCCTCTACATACCCCCATTCCATTCCTCGTTGCGGTCGGAGCGCGGCGGCGGCGGCGTAGGCGAGAGAGAGAGGACCCCGGAAGGCGCTTGGGCTCGAGGAGAGAGGAGGTCGGCGAAGATGAGCGGGAACGGCGTGAAGAAGGTGGCCGACATGGCGATCAAGGCCGGCAAGGCGATCGACTGGGACGGCATGGCCAAGATGCTCGTCTCCGAGGAGGCGCGCAAGGAGTTCGCCACCCTCCGCCGCACCTTCGAGGACGTCAACCACCAGCTGCAGACCAAGTTCTCTCAGGTACCATCCGATCCCGTCCCGTCCGCCCGTCTCTCGTTCCCCCCAGTTGATCTGGCCTAGGGTTTCCAGATCTGGCAGCCCCTGTTTCTGGTCGATTCCTCTGGCTACCTACCGGATCCGATCTGTTACTCTACTCAGTGTAGTAATACGTAATAGCTGGGACATTTGTATCCAATGCGCGTGCCATTTATTAGCAACAGGGTTATTCATCATGCGGTCGTAGTGGAATCAATCCAATTTGCTACGTTTTTGTATTTCCTATGCGGGCTTAAATTTGTTATGAGCGCTAGTGTTAGTTTCGTTTGAACCTGATGGGGTATATGATGTTATTTGAAACTGAGCACCTGCTATGCTACATTCTCATTTCATGATCATTGTTTCAGCGTAATTACCTGACTTGCTCGGGACTTAAATGCTTTGTTGTTGTTGTAGCATCAACAGAAATGATGAAAAGATAGGCCATGTCTGGCTTCACATGTGACTGAAGTATTGTACTCCCTCCGTTCAACATTATATGACGTTTTGGCTCCGGACACGGGAATTAAGGAGAGATGAAAAAAGTAGGTGCACAGAAAACGAGAAGGAGAGAGATAGAGATAGAGGTGTATTGGGAAGAGAGAAAGGTGCATTGGGAAGCGAGGGTGTCTTATAATTTGAGAAAACTTGAGAAGTCTAGAGTGTCATATAATGTTGAACGGAGGGAGTAGTAAAAAAAAGTTGATGTATATGGGGTTTATTATTTGAACTGCATTTCAATGTCTGGAGGCAGCTATCTTCGTTGGGATAGTATCAGTATGGGGCGCATCAAATGGTTTTATATATCATGCCATCATGTATCCTACCTAGGCCTTGATGCTCACATATTAATCCCACAATATGTTACTGATTCAGCTCCTTCATCTATTTACTATATCAATGATTCCACTGGGTATACATTATACATGGAATGATAAGTCTTGGAATATCGTTCCATCATGTTGCTTATCTACTTTTATCTTAAAAAATACCTGGAAGCACATGACAGTGGGGCTATGTATTCTCACATGCTTATAGTTTTGAGTCTAGATCAATATCTTCTCTGAGCTCTGTATTTGTTTGATGTTGCAGGAACCTCAACCGATAGACTGGGAGTACTACAGAAAGGGAATTGGTTCCAAAGTGGTTGATATGTACAAAGAGGCATATGAAAGTAAGCGTCCTTAAACTGAACCTTGTTTTGACTTCTTGCAAAGTTTTTGTCTCCTTCTGTTGATTATCTGGTTCATACTGTTCATTCTTTTAATCTTCTCCTATTTGAATTGTTACTCATGTATCCAACCTAGGCCTTTGATGCTCACATATCAAACCCATAATATGTTACTGATTTCAGCTCATTCATTATTTTCTATATCAATGATTCCACTGGGTATACATTATCTTGGAATGATAAGCCTCAGTGTTGGTCTGAAGTGCTAGTATTTGTCTTGAATACTTCTACTGCAGCATGTAAGCTTGTTTTTTAGTTACAGATTACAGATCTGTTAGGCTGTGCATACTGATACAGTAATTTCACGTGTTGTGGACCTTGCTCTGTTAGAGCACATTGTAGTACACAGTACGCCTCAATTTTGTTTAAACTGCTGCCATAAAGTAAATCTTGGTCTCCCGAATTACTTGACAGGGTATTGTTGGTTCCACATTTATTTTTCTGGTTTCATGTAATGTTTGTCTGCTCAGTACTGAGATTCTAAGCTTTACATAAATGCAGGCATTGAGATCCCCAAGTATGTTGATACAGTTACTCCTGAGTACAAGCCAAAGTTCGATGCTCTGGTGAGCTATTTTGTGCTCTGTTTTGTCTACATTCATTGCCTGTTGAGAAACTGTTCTGTTTATTTTATATTTTTATTCTTCCATAATTCATTATTACTCCTGGAGACCTGGACTTAGATGGATTTTTTATATCCTTATGTATGGTACCTGTAGGTTGTTGAACTGAAAGAGGCAGAGAAAGCGTCTCTTAAGGAGTCAGAGAGGATAGAGAAGGAGATTGCTGAACTCAGGGAAATGAAGGTGGGTACATCTTTCAGCACCATCAGTAGGTCCATATATTTCTAGTTTTATAAGTGAAATGCCCATTTGCTTCAACATTTTGTTTGTGCATGCAGAAAAAGATCAGCACAATGACAGCGGATGAGTACTTTGAGAAGCACCCTGAAGTCAAGCAGAAGTTTGATGATGAAATCCGTAATGACTACTGGGGATACTGAAGAGCAGAACAGACCTTTTATTTGGCTATTTCCGTCTGTCAAGATCCAATAATTTCTGTGCCCCAATATGTATAGGGGAAGCCTAGTATCTCAAATTTGGTGGTTTCCGAAACATGTGGATGGGGCTTGTTGAAATTCCCACAGAACCAACTGCCAAGTGTCTCGAGATTCCAACTAAACACACTTTCTTTGACTTACCATCAATTTTTTGAGGATTGTCAGTTTTGTGTTGTGAAGATGTTCAGTCCTTTTACCTCCTTTTGATTTTAATTAGAAAATTTCTGCATACTTAATCCATGGACCCTGTGACTTCTGGCCCTTACTCTAGACTAGATGGCTAAATGATGTTGTGTGCACGACTGATAGAGCTGTCAAGCATCTGCTATAATTGCATTGTGGTTTGGTTCTGTCATTTCGGCATAGTGGTCCTAAATAGATCTTCAAACGATATTTCATATCAATATCTGCTATGGTGTGCCGATATTCATGCAACTAATATCAAGATAAATCTATTTTTTCATATAGAGACGAATATCCATAGGTTCAGTTTCAGTGGTCGGTCGAGCACTTGAGCGGGGACTTGTCCTTGCCGGCCGACCAGACGGAACACATCGTCCGCACCCTCCCCCCCCTCTCTCCTTCAACTCCGGCCACCGCCCCGCCCTTGCGGACTCCGGTGCCGTGCCACACTAGCCCCTCCCCCGCTCGCCACCACCGGCGGCCGGCAGTGCACCGTCGACTTGCCGCGCCGCCCGTACCCACCGCCGCCGCCATCGCCAGTTAACTCATCGACGACGTGACGCCTCGCCGTCGACCCCGGTCCACCGTCCTCCTGCCATCTGCGGCTCCGGTGGCGCCGCCGCCACCTCGCCGCACCGCCGGATCACGGCCGTTGTCCACGGTCACCCGGCCCTCCTCTATATCCGAGGAGCGCAGAGGCCCCTATCCCCCGACAACCCGAATCCCCTAAAGAATCCTCCAAGCCGCCGATGAGAAGAGGGAGGGGGAGGGGCGGGGGGGGGGGGGGGGGGTTGCGGCGCGATGTGACCCGATGAATCCCACACTCTCGAGCTGCTCCTCGCTCGACATTGAGGAGAAAGCGAATAAACATAGAGTCCAAAAGGCTTTTCTGTGGCCCACAAAAGTGCAAAATCAGCCCGGCACAGAACTGAGATAGCTAGAATATTGCAGATTGGGCCCACTTGTCATTGCTGGGAGCCCAGCGAATCTCCGGCCACCACCCGCTGAAGGCTGAACGCCTGAGAACCCGTGTGTCGCACGTCGCACGGTGCGACATGGCAGCCGCCTCACGCCTCCGTTCCATTCCCCTCCTGCTCCCGCGTCCTGACGCCGCCGCCGCTGCACTTCACCGTAGCCTCTGTGCTAGCCCCTCCCGAGCATCCGCATCCGCGCAGGCGATGTCGACCCCGTCCGCATCGTCGTCGACCCCCTCCCCTTACACGACACTCCAGGGACGCGTGCGCTGCGAGCGGGAGATTAAGAAGAGCAAGTTCATCGCCATCGCCGCCTCCGTTCCCAACGAGCGCGCCGTCATGGCCTTCCTCGACGAGGTACTTCTCCAACTCTGCACGCATAGAATTTATCTAGCAGTGAGCCAGTGACTCGTGAGGTCCGACATCTTCATCTCTAGACTCTAGCTGAAGCAGAATCTGGGACTAATTGCCTGTAAGGGTAGCCGTTCGCTATGCTTATGGTGCGTCATTGTTTTGCCCTGGATAATTAATTGCTTCATCTGGAATCCAATAATTTAATTTGAAATGTGAGCCACTCGTCCATCCTCTTCTAACAAGCTTATGCATGCCATGAATTGCTAGCAATCTAGGATACTTGTGCGTTATGTTGACCTCATCTACTTGGTTTTGTGTAATAGGTCAAGGATACTCGCGCCACCCACAATTGCTGGGCTTATAAGGTTTGTGATTGTGTATTGATCTTGCTATTCACGTTTGTGTGTTTATGGCTAGTTGATCTTACATGCATGTATGTTTAGTTGGGAGAGCAATTCCGTTATAACGATGATGGTGAGCCATCAAGCACTGCTGGGAAGCCAATATACTCTGCCATCATTTCCTCTGGCATTGATATGGTGATGGTGGTTGTGATTAGGTAATGTACTTCATTTATATGTTCTTCAGTCATGATCTAACCAGATTGCATTTAGTGATCAGCGACAGGTTATATCAATATTGTATACCTTTGCTGACAGTATTTTGATTGGATATGCTTCTCAAGTGATTTTCACTTTACCTTTTCTGTCATTAACTGGTTAACGACATGAACAGATATTTTGGTGGCATAAAATTGGGAACCGGAGGGCTGGTGAGAGCTTATGGTGGGGTTGCTTCTGAATGCCTAAAAGATGCTCCTACTTGTCTTGTGAAACCGAAGGTGACCAATTTTAATTATGTAGCATACACTTTTTCAATGATTCTTCCAATAACGTTAGATATACCTCTTACATGAGTTCATTTTCATGCAAGGCTCGTGTGGGTATGGAGGTACCATTTGAGCTATTGGGCACAGTCTATCATCAGGTGATTATTAGTGCTTAATCGGCTTGCTTCTAAGTTACTAGAGTGCAAAATAATAATATTAAAAATTACCAAGACTTTTTGTAGTCTTTATTTGCTAAAGGGTAGCCTATACTGAACAGTTGTTATGAGCATGCGACCACACATGTATGTTGTATCTTTAACAACTGATTGGCAGCAACACGCTTTCAGGCTTGCAGCAACATACTGAATCAGCTATGCGTCTAACTGTTTGATATGTCATAGTGTTTTGATTTTGTAGTACTTGCACAACCTGTGTACTGGTTCTAGTAACCTCTTGCACATCTTGTGTTACTGTGGTTGGTAATTTGGTTAAATGTTGGAAATGAATTTTTTTGTTTGGTTAAGTTAGTCTTTATGTACCTGGTAAATCCTGTTTCTTCAAATTGTTGCTCTATCATTTGGTAAAATTATGTACTCCCCGGTACATAATATGGACTTAAAAGTTTTTCAACTGATTATTGAACCACTCTCTGTATTATCTAATTCTAAGCTAAAAAAATATTAGTTAGTCATCCCTATATGTGCAGCTGCCATTTAACCAGTCTTGGTTGACTTCTGTCAAACTTTCTAATTCATCGGTTCGTGGGAACAAGTGAGGCAGTGCAGCTGTGCAAGCCACTCTGTGGGAAACTCTCGGTTGCATAATATCAGAATGGATTGCTAATTGTTTTCTCTCTTTGATCATCATCTTTCATGCCCTAACATTTGTGGTTTATATTCGAACCATGACATATAACAGACTAATAGGGTTGTATTGTATTTGCATGTTGACTCAATATATAACTGTGATCTGTGGATAATTGAGCTCTGTTTTCTATTTACGTTGAGGTGCTATCACTGATGGCCTGGAATTCAATGAACCAAGTTGAACTCTGATTCGTCTACGCATGAAACTATTGAGTGGTGGTTGTTTATTTTGACATAATGATGTGTAAATGATAAACTGAGTCCAATTTGTTTGAACTTGTTTTAGTATATTGTTTCTATCATGCTAAGGGACTGAGGCACCGGCCACCCAAGGTTCTGAAAGTCGGTACTACATGGTTGCGGGATACTGGGTGGTAGCAGTTACTGGGATGTGAATTAAAACACTGACTGAAAGTTTAATGGTTCTCAATTTACTTTCCAACAAAGCTTAGCAAACCCATGGTTGTGTGATCTTAACCCTAGCATGCAACTAATTTCAAATTCCCCAATTAGGCGTTTTAGTATATTTATAAAATCCCAGCTATCAATGGTTACTGCTGACATTTGAAGCTCCTGTCTCTTATCTAGTTTATGCTATGCTGCTTCTCATTTGTTTAATTTTTGAGAAACATATACATATTTTTCTCGAATGCGCAGGAGAGCTGCGCATCATTATATTAAGAAGAGAAACATATATACATATGTATGACTAAATTAAATGTTCTAACAGCTGCAGCATTTCCAAGCTGAAGATATTAAACAGGATTATGACACTGGCAAAGATGGCACAGTTATGGTGATGTTCAAAGTAGAATGTGAAAAAATTGAGGATCTTGGAAATGCGGTGAATTCAGCTTGCAGCAGGAAAATAGAATTACTTCTATAAACAGCAGGCAGAGGATAGAGATGATTTCCAGTTCTGGTGTTTAAGGCGCATCTGTACAGCTCAGTTAGTTGTTTGTAAGTATGGAGGCACTCAAATTGTGTGTACTTTCAAGCCTTTAGTTATTCACTCCCTCCTACTTGTACCTTTTTCCCTAGCTATTTTCCCCTGGAATTTCCATGCCTTCTTTTTGTTTCACCTCGTATGTAGTCACCACAAAATTCAGTCCTGCTGGCGAAGGAGATTATTCATCGACAACAGTAAAGATGTAGTGGATTGATTTCATATTGGGCCACCTAACTGCCCACTAATAAAACAAGTCTTACTGTTGTCCCTTTTGCTGTATTGCCGAGTTATCTTCTGAATTTCAATGATATGTGTTCATGAATTAATTGGTCATTCTTTGGTTCAGTGTGTTACCATGAATGATTATATTTTTTCGGTCTTTTTGCCATTGTGTCCTGTATTAGCTTTTCAAATTCTGGTTTCTGATTCATATCTTATCTATTTGGACACAAGATGATATAAAGAAATATAATCTTGTTAGTTCTCTTTTTATATCATGCTGTTGTTTCTTTTAGATAGGAAGAAAAACATGTTTTAGGATTGTAGGGAGCTTATATTGCTTGGCAGTGTAGAAAAGGAAAATCATGTAATACTTTAATAGCAGAAGACAGGATGGTACAATCGACTGGCTGCATTTACAATCACACAACATGCTAGCCAGTATCACCCAAATAGCAGAACAAACATGACAAATAAAATGAAAATGACCACATGACAAATCAAATTCCTGACTAAGTGTAATAAATATAAGCCTCCTGCTACCATGAACTTCAAGGGCTGGCGGTTTTTGGTGGTGGAGCCAGGAATGGAATGGGAGGCATCTGGAACCCAGGAATGGTAGGGATTGTTGTTGGTACCGTGGTTGGAATGGATGGCATAGTTGTGGGGATTGAGGGTATTGGAGGCAGGGTAGCCGGCACTGCTGGAATGGTTGGAATGGTGGTCGGAATTGCAGGATTTGGTAGAGATGGGATTGTGCCCGCAGCTGCTGGTGGTAGGGCAAGCTTTGGGATAGGAATGGATGGCATTGGTGGGACTGTCACCTTGGGGACTGCTGGAATGGAAGGCATCGGAGGCACTGTGGTTGGAACTACTGGTATGGATGGCATTGGAGGCAGTGTGCTTGGTACTGCTGGTATGGAAGGCTGAGCCGGTGCTGCCTCTGGCGCAGCTGTTGTGTCCAAGAGACGGCGAGCTGCAAAGCTGCCATTCAAGGCAGTCAAGGCTAGCAGCAGGACAAGCAGACGGCAAGCAGGTCCACAACAAGCCATAGCCATGGTAAGTGAGTGTAGCTGATGCTTGGGAAGCTATTTGATTTATCTTGCTCTTTTGATGATGATGCATCTGGGGACTATTTATAGCAATACGTGGTCACTGCTCCGGGGAACAAAACAATAGCATTATTGGTTGTTGACCTATGCTCTGGATGCTGAACCCAGATTGTCCATGGTTGTTTATCAGCCAATGTACTTGGGTTCTGTAGTTCAGGGAGTTAGGAAATTCTTGCGGGATTGTTGAGCTGATGGACGGTAGAGTTGTTGGATTTGTTGCTCTATATTTTTGACCGAACCCAGCTTGTATATGACGTAGTGGCGGCCACCCCAGTTTCCAGCACTTCAATTTATATGGTGACGAATTTCAGTAATCTAGAAAATTCTTATGCTAAAATTGTGAGGGAAGAGTAAGGGTGTGTTTAGCAGGGTTTATGAAACTGCTTATTGAACTGCTTATGCAACAATAAGCCATAAGCCCTGCCAAACGGGTTGAACCCATGACATAAGCAGCTATAAACAGTTTTAAAATTTGTACTAGCATAAACAATTTTGTATAAGCACCAAATATTAGTTTTTTGGTACTTACTCTCTAGATAAGCCGTTTGAATAAGCACTTTTATCAAATGGTTTGACTATTTTTGCTACATAAGCCAAATAAGCACTTTTGATAGATAAGCTAGAGCATAAGCAATTTGTTGTATAAGCATAAACCCTGCCAAACACACCCTAATACACATTTCCCACCAACCTTTTGTTATTGCTGCGTACGAAAATATCTACCTGAATAACCGTAACTTTATTTATTTTTCCTTCCGCCCTTAGAAGTGGTGTCTATACAAGCACAATACAAACATCTACTATGCTCCCAAGTTGAGACTAAGGTGCAGTTTGGCAGAGCTCTATGGAGCTGAGAATCAGGTAGAATTCGTGGAACTCTGTCAAATATAGTTTTTCATGAGAAGTGATTCTCTGTTGATTCTGAGAAGTGATTCTCTGAAATGAACTAAGGAGCTGAGAGCTAAAAAAAATAGCTTCTCCTAATTCTAAGAAGTGATTCTCTGTCTTGATTATAAGAGTTTATTCTAGAGAATAAAAGAGAATCACTTTCAGTCACAGAATCACTTCTCGGGAGAATCAGGAGTGATTCTCAGGAGAATCAGGAGTGGAGCTCTACCAAACTGCCCCTAAATGTGTTGTTTGTTTCAACTTATTTGTATCCAAATTATATAATCTAGGAAGATAAATAAATATAATAGGTTATTTAGTGAGATTAAATAATCTAGGAGCTAAATTATCCTAATTCGATAAGCACCTCAAGAGGTGTTTATTTTCAACTTATTTGATAAAAGATCCACTATCCTTATCACATTGAAGGAAATTACATGTATCAACATTAGCGAATCCCACCCATAGTCAAGACTCAAGAGCATTCTTGTCTTCTTCCATCTATACTCAATAATCTAGAGAAACAAACACTTTCTTTGAATTATACGTAGAATACAACACCAATAATTTAGATTATATAATCAGCTCGAGAAACAAACAACCCCCAAGTTTTTGAGGTTTATCAGTCAGTATATAGCTGAATAAAAGCATCTCGAGGCATTAGGAATTTAGGATGCACACAACACGAGGTCAACCATGACCTTGCCCACTATCGTCTCCATCCTGCTTGGACGCCAATCGGTCTAATGGCCACGCGGATGTTCAAACTGGATAATCCACAATGGGAAAGCCGTCAAACAGCAGGTTCGCGTTCCATCGACGGTTTTCCCTTCACGATCACACATTCCTCTGCCTAGAACCCGACCAGAGAAATGGAGGTCGTTGATTAATTGATTCTGAGTGAGTGCCTAAAGTGATTGAAATTTCAACCTTCGTCGATTTCGGTGCTTGATCGAAGTGGAGTAAATTCAAAATCAGAGAAGTTGTTTTTTTTTTTATTCACAGTGCTGTCGATGCGATGGAAAGCATGTGCTACACTAGATGCAGTAGCAGGAAACAGTATTAATCCGGTTGCTTTCAATCCTCTTGGTCGATTTCGGTCGGTTGAAGTCGAGTTAATTCGAAATAGTATACGCCAGGTAAGTCTGCATGACCATGCTACTTGTTGCAAGTACAAGACCAGCCGAGGGCAAAGGACACGTAAAAATTCGGCAACAGTGACACGAAACAGTTCTCATACCGTTCCCCTCGGCCGGCGACGGTCGTTCTTCCGTTCACTACTGCACCTCCCCGACCTGCTCCTCCGGCGAGAATCGCGTCCGCTTGACGTACACCTCCTCGTCCCGTCCGCCGTCGAGCAGGACGCCGCGCAGCACGGCGCGTATCCGGGACACGGCCACCGCCCTGCCGCCGCCGTCGTCGGCGCAGGCGACGTCGAGCTCGAGGGCGCTGCGCGTCCGGCCGCCGACGGTGGCGATCTCGGCGCGGACGGGCCGCGCGCTGGCGGACCGCACGGCGCGGCCCAGGTCCGACAGCAGGCCCGGCCGGTCGGCGCAGCACACCCACGCCCGCACGCCGTAGCAGTGGTGGCGGTGGTGATCGCCGCCGGGCCGCCGCCGCCGGTGGTGGGCGTCGTCGTCGTCGTCCTCGACGACGACCACCTCGTCGCACTCCCCGGGGATGGTGGCGGCACCGCCGACGACGCCGCCCGCCGCGTGGCTCGCCTTCGCGCGCAGCTCCCGCACGTGCCGCACCACCTCGCCCAGCAGCGCCGCCTTGTCCATCTGCAACGACAGAGCACAACAACACACGAGCCCTCCTGTTCAGTTGAGCCACGCGCCATTGCACCTTTTCTCGATCTGGCTCTCTCATGTGTTATTATTACGTACCCGTGATGCGGAGGGGACGAGGGTGCGTAGCGTGGCGAGGTGGGCGTTGATCCGCTGCCGCCGCTTCCGCTCGGCCTCGCAGTGGCTGCGGACCGCCGGGCCCTTCCGCGTCGCCGTCGTGGTCGCCGGAGTCGAGCACTCCGCTTCTTCCGTCGCCATTCCCTTCTCAAGCCTCAACTACTCGTGGGGTAGGGGGATTAGTAATGACCAACGGACCGGAAGGGGAGGCGTCTCGTGGCTCGTGTGGTATAAAAAGGAAGGAGGGAGGAGGGAGACCAATCGATGGATCCATGGAGGAGAGGCGCGGGGAACCCCAGGGGACGACATGCATGCATGGTTACTGCGGCGGCAGCTCTCTTTCGTCTCGGGCCTCGCGCCGACACGGCCGGGACGGTGGCGCTCCCCTTTTTGTTTCGGGATGGCGTCAGAACACGACGGCTGTTTTGGCGCCTGGCGCGCGGCCGAGGCGGTGGGATCGAACGAACGATGGGCTCTCGACCGGCGGGGGACACGGCGCCTGTGTTGATCGCTGCGTTGCGGCAGGCGGCAGCCTTTGGGATTGGGGACTCAGAATTTCTGCTGCCTGCTTTTTCTCTTGGAACGTAACCTGTCGGGGTGGGGCCCGTCATCACTCTCATCAGGAGAAAGACAGCGTCGGCAGCCAGAGAAACAACGCTGCCGTGGCCCTCTCTCGTCTCGTCAATGTAACGTGGCTATGCAACTTCTCTCTCTGTGTTTTTCGATTGGGATACTGTAGTACGAGGTACTACTTCATGTCACTACTGTACCAGAAAAAAATAATTTGTTTTCCTTCCTAATGATGATGCGGGTGGAGCTGAAATGAGATTAGAGCAAAGGCACACACTAGCAAGCCGGCCTGGCATGGCAAAACAGCAAGAACAATTGCCTTCTGTGATTGCACCACCCCCAAACAAACAAAAACAAACGGTGGTCAAAAAGCGGGAAATCCGTCGAGCTTTCAATGCCACCGGCTCCAGTAAAAACAACACAAACAAAACAATTGCTGCAAGGAACCCCAGCCGCTTTTCCGCGCCACTCCCGATGAAGCCTCGGTGAATCGAGACAGTTTCACCGTGCTCTTTATCGCGTGTCCCCTACCAACGCAGCAGCCATTACTCGCCAGCAACAGCCAACAGGGCAGGCGACTGGTACAGGAGAGAAGAAGGCAAAAAGAAAGACGAAAGGCTGCAGGGCAAAGGGGGCGCGGCAGGAACACCGGACGCGTCACGGTTCGGTTCATTCGTACGACAAGATCGACCCCCTCCTGATCGCAAAGCCTTGTAATTGCGTTTGGCGCGCCACAAAAGAGGGCCGTTGCATTACTGTTCAGTTCTACGTACCACACAAAACGCAGTGGAAGAGAAAAAGGGCACCTGCCAGGAGGAAACACGAGCCTGGGCTTCGATCTGGTTTGCTCTGAAATTTCCCAGCATTCTCATGTAGCAACAGGACGTGTGATTGTGTCACGCCAACAGGTTCTCAGTTCTCTTGACGCAGGTATGGTGTTGGTCGCGAAGCCAGCAAGACACGAGAGAACAGTGGCTCTGACTGCCTCATGGTCACTGGGTAATTTCCACTCCACTGCTCACGTGCATTGTTTTGCCGTCTTTGATCATGCAGCATCGCCTCATCGGCATTACTCTTTCAGTCCCAGCAGATAAAATTCATTATAAAACATACTACTACTAATCACTAGCTACTGCATTCAAATGACATGGGAAAGTAATTCAGCGCAGCCCAACATAGGTGTAGAGGTGCGCGATTCAATGGGCATCACATTGTTTACCAATCCCACATTACAGAATTACATCAACAACTATGTCCACGCAATACAGAGCGATTAAATTAGTTCAGTTCTTCTGCACAGAGGAGAAACAGACGCAATCTAGCCAGTGTGTATCACCAAAAGCTCGAATTCTAGCACCGCTTCTTTGGTTTAAGTACATCCCATGGAGCGACCAGGCAGAAAGCACCGAATTGATGACTGCAACATGTTAGCAGTTAACAATGTGTTTCTGAAGACTAGTGCGAGCGACTTAAGATTTACTGACGGGTGGCTGCAAACACTCTGGTCTTGCCAAATGGAGATCCTGATGGAGCCATAAGGCCCAGGTTTTGCATGATCCGGGCTTGCCTGATTTGGCGCGGGCTAAGTTGCCCCGGTTCCTTCATTGCTGCATCCCTGCTCTGGTGGAATTTCGTCAAATCAACAGATCATTATTCTGAAACAAAACTGGAGTTCAGAAGTATGGAATGTGGACAAGTGAGTTGACTTACCGGAGTAGTATCCATAACCTCTTTCAAAGGGTTGGCCCTTGTCACTTGCATTGTGCCCTCAGTTGCTTCATCGGATTTCCCTTTCCTCTCTCTTTGTGTAACATTGCTTGACTCACCCTCCACTCCAGTACCATTGTTGATGCCTTGTTCACACTTTGTAGAAGCAGTAGCACCGCTTGTCATGCTGTCCATAGTACTGTTACAAATTCCATTAATCACTTCATCAACAAAAGCCATTTCAGCATCATGTTCCCTGTCAATAATTTCCTTGAACAGTATATCTCTAACCATAGCTTTTATTTCTGTATGAGAGCCTGACGTTTCTTCACATGGACCTGTATCAGTGAGTGATACTGTTCCATCTGCAGCTTCATCCAAATCTTCTTTTGCACTTGCACGAGATGATCGTCTCAACCCTTCCCGTCTGACCACCGAAGCCCCAATCTTACCACCTTTATCCAGCACACATGAAACTCGTTTCTGTTTCTTGCCTCTTAAACTTTCAACTGAATTATCACAGGAATCTTTGTCAGTGGTTTGAGATGTATCATGACTAGAGCTCGACTTTCTCCCACGTCTGCGCTTTCCTTTCTGAACAGAAACTCCAGTTGTCGCAGGGTTCCCAAATTCTTGGTCTTGATCTTCACTTTCATCTTCCAGGTCTTCAGTGGTTGCTGCACCCTTGTACTTGTAACTACATTGCTTCAAACCTTCTTGTTTTCTGACTTTCCTAGAAGAGGTCTTCTTTGTAGCCACTTTGGTTTGAGTACCTGAAAATTAAATTTAAATGTACAGCAATTGAAGCACAATAACCTTGTTTTATTTATGACAAGTTTGAGATTGGATTCATTTCAAAATACCAAAAGCTTCAAGTTAATAAATAAGCATGTCATAGTACCAGTGTTCATAACATCTAAAATTTGAAGCAACCATAAATAAAATTATCTTCACATTGACACTGCACTGTATAGAACATGTAACTAGCATCAACATGAAAAATTTCTATATCAACAGAAAATATCACTCTTCACCATAATTATACTAATAGAGAGAGGCATGGATGAATAAGAAAACATAAGTAAAATATTGACCAGAACGACCACCATTCTGGGCACAAGATTGTTCAGGCAGCAAATGGAAAATTCACCTTCTGAGTTGTCACTTTCCTCATCATAATCATTGGACGAGTTAACACGAGACAGCTCCTGCATTATAGGACAAAAGAAAAATCTGTTAACAAGCTGTACCAATATTTTGTTTACCTATGAAATATGTTTAGTGTAAAGATGACCTAACCTTTTCAAGCACTTCACGGAATACTTCTGTTGCACTTTTGCTTTCTTGCTTCAGCATCTGCATACAGCTAAAACATATTAGAATCTTATCACAAGCGCTATGAGAATTGCCCATATCATTATCCTAATACAGTAATGAGAAAGGGTCTTGCACATACCATTTTGAAGTCTGTATTGGACTTCCACGGGTCTACATATAAGCTGAAATTGAAACAACGGAAACAATTATTTTTCTCATCAGAGTGTTGTTACAAAAAGAAAAGAAAGCTATATGTGTCCATATGATCCCTTACTATTGGCATGTGCCATACAGCCGGACAAGGCAATCATTTTTGGCCTTCTTCTTAGGCTTGCTACTGACACAAGCTTCATCGACTACCTTGAATTCAGAAACATTAAGTGTTGTAATATTCCTGTGAAAGCTAGGGCACTACACAAACAATAATCAACAAAAACTACTTTGTATTGACTTTAAAGCTTCAAATCATACACATACCACGACAATGGCACCTGAACTCTAAAAACTGTTTCATCCTTCATCATTGCTCACCAGTAGGCCACAAACATCAAGCTATAAACCCAGCCCCAGCTAACTTTATTTTTTAATCTTTTCAAATGTCATCTGTTCAGCGGTCAATTATAACTGGCAATCTAAATAACTTTATTGTAATTATGTTGGCATGCAGTAAGAAACAAGATCATTCATAACTGGCAATCTAAATTGTTAAACTGTTATAAAACTATATTTGTGCATCATAAGATGGAGTGCTTGCAAATTGTATGTGCCATACCTGTGCTGGCCACCATGAAGAACCACTGTGCTTAACCCATATCATATCTCCCAGTCGGAAATTGTGCCTTAACTTGTTTTCTGGAAGCTCAGAAGTTGATGGGTGTTCATATCCTTTGTCTGAACTTCCAACCACCATAGTGATCAGTGCAAATCTGCATCAGGGTGAGGGCACGAAACAGAGTTACAAAGATTATCTACTGTGAGTGACAGTTGACTGGATGAAAAGGATACCATTCTACTAAAGCCAATTTGAAGCAACTGCAAGGATAGAGCAGGAAAGCTGCACTACCCAGCTGAAGACAACTTTCTAAGCTCATTTATGCGCAATATAGTGAGCATGATGCTAAGGCAATTCTTAGAAAAGGAAAATCATGCATATGCAACAAGAAAAAATGTTATTCAACTCTGAGGAAGGAACAAAAATAGTAGCAAAAGGTTGTAACCTTGATTCTTGACATCTAAGGCTAATTTTGGATGATCTGAAAGCTAAATAAATGCATTTCTCTGTAAACTGAAGTTCTGTTAGACTAGATTCCTTCAGTTCATATTCAGATTCATACCACGTGCTTCTCAGGGACACATATTCACTTGGTGGTAGCTACTAGCCTACTACTTCCATCAAAGACAGCTACCTGCTGACTTCTACCAAAACAGAATTGTGAAAGAACTTCCTTAACCAAACTTCATGGTTTAGAAGGGGAAATCAGTTGTAACCTTGATTCTTGACATCTAAGGCTAATTTTGAATGATCTGAAAGCTAAATAAATGCATTTCTCTGCAAACTGAAGTTCTCAGTTCATATTGAGATTCATACCATGTGCATTGTGCTTCTCAGAGACATATATTCACTTGGTGGTAGCTAGTAGTCTACTACTTTCATCAAAGACAGCTACCTGCTGACTTCTACCGAACAGAATTGTGAAAGAACTTCCTTAACCAAACTTCACAGTTCAGAAGGGGAAATCAGTTGTAACCTTGATTCTTGACATCTAAGGCTAATTTGAATGATCTGAAAGCTAAATAAATACATTTTTCTGCAAACTGAAATTCTGTTAGACTAGATTTGTTCAGTTCATATTCAGATTCATGCCACGTGCTTCTTAAGGACACATATTCACTTGGTGGTAGCTACTAGCCTACTACTTCCATCAAAGACAGCTACCTGCTGACTTCTACCGAAACAGAATTGTGAAAGAACTTCCTTAACCAAACTTCACAGTTCAGAAGGGGAAATCAGGGGCTGGCCTAGCATGACGGGCGTAGGGGTTCAGCTGAAACCGGCATTTTTTGGGGGAAATAGCTGCATCAGTCTCAGTCCCAACAGCGTCGATCCATCTTGCGCACACTGGAGAGGAAGATCCTAACTAATTCCTAATAGAGCCGAACTGGAACCGTGGATTAGGACCCCCACCACGCATCAGCGGAAACAGCTAGCACTAGCAGCGGGGAGAGAAGGAAGATTTCAGGTTTCACTTCCCTGAACTAGTAATGGATGGAGAATATGATTTCCCATACCAAAACCCTGCCACGCTAAGAACAAATTCATCCAAGCTAGGGTTTCTTACCAACAGATGAAACCGGCTCGAAGCCCCGATAGATCTGCGCTCGACGATGAAACGGATCCAGCTGTGTTGTGTCGCTTCAGTGGGGGGTTGGGATTGGAAGGTAGAGGGGGAGAGGAGAACGGCGACGCAGGATGGGGAGGAGTAGGACGCTGTGCTACTGTAGCAGTAGCAGTATAGCAGGCAGCGTCGTCCTCGCCCACGCCCAGCCAGCACTGTTGTGTGAGTGGAAGACACAGGTCACATGCGGGTCATTCGCGGGCTAATTTGCTTGGTGGGCTGGCCCAGCTTAGAAAGCACGCGAGATCTCAAGTACTAGCCCGTTAAGCTCGAAAAGTGAGAAAGAAATCTAGTGAGTGATCTTGAAAAACTGTCTTGTTCTGTCGAGGTATTCATTTGCGTTTTCATTGATTGATCCTGTTTCAAGAGGAACAAGAATTCATTTCAAAAAAAAAAGAGGAACAATAATTTCCGAAACTCAAAAAAAGGGCGCATGTAATTTGAATACTCGCAGTTATCGCACCATTCTGAATCCTTAATCTCGACTACAGAAGTACAGATCTTTCCACATCATAACAGTCCAATTTTTTTGGCACAACCGCATAAATGACAAAACAGCATACATCATGCTTAACTCTATGCTTACTGATGTTGTATTGTTGTTCTGAGGATGGCGTCGTTTACCAGTGGTATTTTGATAATTGGCCCGGCCTTTCACCCGGTTAACACACACTAGTGCCTGTTCAATTACTAAGATATATATGCAAAAAAAACTCTCAACAGTTTGATGCTTCCTATTGATTTAAATCTGATAGTGGCTAATGATCCATCTGATGATCTTATATAAGTTACAAAGCTGCTGCACATTTCGAAGTTACATACAAAAGCTTACAACAGATACATATTCCTAGGCAATGTACATTTCATGGACTAACCATTGTCTCATAACCTTACCACTTGCAAACATCATTTTGAAGCTGTTGAGCGGCTGCCACCTACAACAGACTCCAACATTTGCCACACCTAATGAGACAACACAAAGAGAACTGATGCTGGACACCAGAGCTAACTACCAAGATAAGCTCTGCAGATGAAACTATGTAAACCTACTCACCGAAATTAGTGTGTAGAGTTCCACTTCTTGATCAGCTTCCTGCGCCCATGTCATCTACGGACTAGAAACTACACATATATACAAAGTTCTGTTCACAACAGATTCTGATGTCGAATGGCGTCACAATGTATACAATTCGCCATTTCATCCCATTTGGCCATTCCATCCTGGTAGCACTCTGGTACTGGTAGTAGCACTAATTGATCTCAATCACCACTTTCTTGTTCTTGCTACCTTTGGGCCGCCCTCGCTTCTTTGCTCCAACCTTTACATGTGAGGACTTCTCTGGCATTGCAGCCACGGGTTCCGCCGCTGTCACCGTGGAAGTGACAGGTATGGCATTGCCGGCACCAACTGCTGTATTGCCTTCTACAACACCACATTGGCCTGGCAATGGCAAATATGGCCCCATTGGATAAAATCCTAGGGAAGCTGGGGCCTGCTGCGCCGGGGAATCCACCGGACCGGTGAATGCAGGGCCTCCAGGGAACCCCAATGGGAAGAACCCCCATGAGCAGTAGTACATGTCAGTGCCTGGCACGATGGGCGGCGCTGTGACCATTGCAGTGGCCAAGAACGGCTGGCGGCAGCTTGGGCAGCGCAGAGTTTGCGCCTCGAAGGAGCGGTCGTACTTGTGCAAGTGGCAGCAGGACGGGCAGGCCGTCCAGAACGCCGGCTCCTGCGGTGCCTCTGCCTCCTGCTGCTGCTGCTGCTCCGGCGGAGTTGTTGCCGTGCGTTTGGCCGCGCGCGCCGGTCGCCCGCGCTTTGACAGCGGCGTGGTCGATGCCGCTTGCCGTTGTTTGGGAGCAGACGGTGGCGACGCTGGCTGTGGAGGCGGCGGCAGCGGCGATTGCGGCTGATGATGTTGCTGCTTCTCTGGAGAGGGAGCACGACCTCCTGCTGCTGCTGCGGTGGCGGCGGCTGCAGCAGGATTAGCTGCAGCGGCGGCGGTGGCGTCGAGTGCGGCTTTCCAGAGCGGGTCCGATAAGAACGCCCACGCATCGGCGACGAGGCGGGCGGCGTCGGCGAAGGCGAGCGAGCAGGGGCGGTCGGGGTGGGAGCGGTTGAGCAGGAGGGAGAGGCGGCGGTAGTGGGAGTGGACGACCTCGGGGTCGCGGGAGGCCCGGACGGCGGGGTCGAGGCCGAGGACGGCGTAGGGGTCGGGGTCCCCAGAGGGGAGGCGGCGGCGCCGGGCGGCGAGGAGGACGTCGGCCGCGGCGAAGAGGTCGTCGGCGCCGGGTATGTTGGGGTCGGCGGAGAGCGCCTGGGAGACGAACTGCTTGCAGCCCTCCAGGTCGCGCGCAATCAGGAGCTTCTCGGCTACGCCCATCCACTCCTCCGCCTCCCGCCGCCGCCGGGCAGCGGCAGGATCCATGTGGGGATCGCCGTGGGGAGCACAGACGGTGGACGGGTGGAGGTCTGTAGGAGGCGGGGATTTGACTGGGAAGTGGGGATGGATCTTGTGAGGTTGTGGCTGAATGGGTGCGTGCAGTGATTTCGGCTGGCACACTGGTGTCTTTGGCTTTTGCTTCGATTGCCGTGTCTTGGTTGCGGACAAATTGCTATGCGCACCCAATAGCGCTATTCATTTGTCACGGGCCTCTCAGAAAATGCACATCAAGACTGCACATCAAGACAGAGAAAATGCACATCAAGACTGCACATCAAGACAGAGATTTCATAATGATTCTAGTACTATACAATTCTCTCCGTATTTTATTTGATGATGTTGGACAGTTCAAATTTGAATTACGGAATGTTAACAATAAAAAAAAACGGAGTACGTGCTACACGAATGCTGAAACACAATTTGGATCAAAACCATCTTCATTGTCACCGATTCATGCTTGAAGACGTTTCATTGTGGATGCAATTAGCACTGTTTTTTTTTTTTTTGCTAGAGACGAGTCTTTGTTCGTGTCATTGGTTATATCTAGCATTAGGATAGCCTTGATACAGCGTCATGAATGGGTCACGTCAAATCTAAGTGGAATAATTGCAATGTAGTATTCGATTGAGAGCTTTCCAACTGAACATTCCAGCATTAGATTTCCAAGGAATGCTTCCAAAGTAATAATGTCTTGAAAGAAATGATTCCAAGCGTAATATATTACATTTTTTTCTTTGCAAGTACTGTCAACTTTGTTAGTAGAACACCTGTCTTGGCCAAAGAGTAAAATTTTCTTTGAGAGAAAAGATGAATATGATATGACGTGTTTCTTTTTTATAAGCGTCTTCTATATTCAATCTAAGAAAAGAAGCCCGTGTTATATCTCGGTCCAATCATTAGCCCAACAGGCCTTCACAGCCCATGCTTCCCTAAAAGCCCAAGTATTCCAGGCAGACGACGGCGTAGGCAGAACGACCTCCGCCTCCTCCCCGGCGGCAGCCGCAGCGACGGCGAGAAAGGCGGCATGAGCGTGTTCGGCGGCGACAGTTGGGGGCGCGACGCGCAGCAACGGAAGCGCCGCGTCGATGACCTTATGCTCCCTGCCTCTGGGTCCTCGTCTCCCTCGAGGCCTGATTCCTTCAAGAGGTTTCCCAACGGCAAACTCGCCTGCCTTGTCTGCCCCCACCGCCCCGTCCTCGACTCCCCCCTCATGCTCTCAGTAAGCCACTCTTCCGTCCCCAACGCTTGTATTGAACTCCAACGGTTAGTTAGCTATCGGATCGCCTAAATGAACTGTTGTTAGATAGAAATTGAGAATTCGCTCGTTTAAGATCTCGTTTATCATGTATTTATCAATCGTCTAGTGTTGTTTAGCATTTCTATGATCGGGTATCAAACCACAGCGTAGGTCACGTTAGAAAAGTGGTCATGTTGCTATAACTGTTGACAATGGATGTTTTGGTTTATTTGGGACATTGGTGGCTTCATACAAATACCAATGTGGGTTCAGGCGATGTTCTGATTAAAACAATATGAAGCTGTTTTCTGAACTTTTGTGCCACAATCACTATCACTTGCTGCATCTTTAGTAATCTCTTCAAACGTTGTGTAAATGTTTTGTTTCAAGTTTCTAAATTCCAGGGGATCTGCAGTGGCTCCTACCTCCTCGGCTTGTCATTTTAGGCATGACATGTTCAACAAGGAGTTCACTTACTATTGTTTACTAGAACATGTCAGTAAAGGCTGATGAAAATACATTTGATGATTAATCTGTTACTGTTAGTTGCACTCTGTTAGTCTAGTTGTTTCTCATAATCACGTTTAAATCTTAAAACCAAATGACGGCGCCTTGCCCAGACCAACGTTTATTTTTCTACAGACGCACTATCAACCTGAGAGTCAATTTATCCTTTTTTTTCTTTTCTGATAATTAATTTAGCGTTTTGTGCTTTCAGACATATCATGTAATCAGAATCCTAGCACCTGCTCTATCTATGCTTCTGTTGCTATGTATCATGTTTAATTAATTTAGCGTTCTTCTATAACTGTTGCTTTTCTAATGACATTGAATTAACATATGCATAATAAAGGCACACGACATATTGCAGCAGAAGCTAGGCTGAGGGAGAAAGAACTATCAAGACAGCATGAAATTAACAAGAGACTGGCATTTTCTTCAGATACCCTCCTTCTAAATTCTAGTAATCCACACACTGGTGTTATGAAAGAAAAACCTTTGATTGAGCAGACCCGAAGGGCCATTTTGGAAACAAAGTCGGCCAGATCAAACAATTTCAGTGCCAACACGGCACCTTATGATGAGAAGAAGATGAGAATTGATTCATCTGGTGACTCCCATGTTTCTCCTTGCATTTCAGTGAAATCTTTGACTGCACATACTAGATCGATTGAATGTAACAGTAGTAAAGGAGAAGAAGTTGTAGGAAATCAAGCTAAAGGCAATATAGTTTCAGAGTCGCAAGCAGACTTCCAGAAACGCCAGGAGCAAGAACTTCGGTTCACTGCTTCGGGCTGGAAACGGGACTGCCATGGAAAATGGTACAGAGATGAAAACGTGAGTACATAATTTCTTTTTTTT
The DNA here is from genome assembly GCA_032690845.1 of Eleusine coracana subsp. coracana. Lineage (NCBI taxonomy): Eukaryota > Viridiplantae > Streptophyta > Magnoliopsida > Poales > Poaceae > Eleusine > Eleusine coracana. The sequence continues at coordinate 58,549,525 of CM064432.1, read as the reverse complement.
TTCTTCCCTATAGTTTTCTGTATTTCTATGATGCTGTATTGCAGTTTAGGTTGATTTCATCAATGATATTATGTTTGTATAGATTAAAATCCTCAGCCTAGTAGTGTATATTACATTTCAGGAAGAAGACAGAAAGAGGTGTTGAGTTATACCATAATAATCCAAAAAAATTGCTCCTTAAATATTGTGAAAGTTTTCCTGCTTTATATGTTATTAGATATTTTTTCCGTTCATTAAACCATTTTTGATGTATGGCAGGTTGAATTTGATTCAGATGAAGATGACCCAAACATCTGTCTTGGGTAATCATTTAAGAAGGCTTTCTGAATGGAGCAATCTAAATGTTCATATGTAAACTTTGAATTGTTGTTTCATTGTGAGATTGTACAATACCAAGTACGTGCAATGTGGAATCGGGGCAATCTGTCAGATTTTCTGGTAAATTTCACTCCATGTACTACTGAAAATATTCTACAATAGATTATGTCCTTGTTGAATTGACTATTTAAATATTTACTTCCTTAATGAAGCAAAACTTGTATATTGATATTTTGAAAATAAAATGAGAATTTTGTTTCTAATTACTAGAAATCTGAGAACTTTCAACATGTGCATGTCTTTAGCGATTGTCCCCTCTGAATGATATAGCTGATGGTTATCTCTATTGTTTTTAGAGTATGGTTGATCTTTCTAACATGTCCATGTTTGGGGACTGGCTTATTGCTGAATCCGGGAATCATGTTCCCCATGGCTCTGTTGCCCTGACTGAACAAATTGCATGAAAAGGAAGAGAAGCAATCTAGCATTTACTGTGCTAGCTACCTCGGAAACATTGATTTTAGCCTGATAACTGTCAAACGAACTTTATTTACCAAGTAAATACTGTTAATTAACTAATCTGCGACAAATTAGTTCCTTTTCTCTGCACTCAACAACCGCCTCAGAATTTCATCCATTTATTGTCCACAAGACAACAAACCCTGTTTAGTCAATGTACAAGCTCGGGCACTTCTTTAGTTTGGTTGTCATCAGAAAGACTAGTCTCTAAGCTTTATTTCTGAAGTATATAGCTTCGTGTTAAGCTTGTGAAGATATTGTTATAAATGGGCAGGGTAATAGAACACAGCATTAAATTACCTGGAAGGTATCACTTCTAAACATTCTTTCAGCCTTGTTTTATTGAAGCTTATGGTTTTCAATTTTTTCCTTTTCTTTCCACTTGTTTTCCTGGTGGTCCTAGGTTTGAATCAACCTCCTTGCCAAGCAAGCAAGGGGAAGGTTGCCTAGAAATTCCCTTTCCAGACCCCACAATGCGTGAGAGGTTTTGTTATGTGGGGCCGCCACTACTCTAGGAGAAAGCCACAGACATCAGCTACGGCGCCAGCTAGCTAGATCGTTAGGATTCTGTTAGAGGGTAAGGTACTCGGCCGCACCCTGATTGGTTAGTTGGTTGGTACTCGGCCAATAGTTAGAGGATTGCTTTGTTCAGTTAGGATTTAGTTTAGCTCTGGAGATATAAGGAGTTGTAATCGCCGAGGGTTGGGCAAGGAAGATTTTATCAATTAAGACTCTATCTCTCCCAAATCTCTTATAAGCTCTGGCAAAGCATAAGGCCAAGTTATCAATATACAACATCTGGTATCAGTTGGCCTTGGTTCGTTGCGATCCTAGCCGGCTGCCACCAAGCCCTTCCGCCAAGTCGCCGCCGCGCTCTTCCGCCGAGTCGCCACCACGCCATGTCGCTTCCGCCCAAGACCGCTGACCCCAAGGCAGTCGATCCCAAGCCTGCCGCTGTCATCTAGGAGGAGGTAGAGATCCGGCCGATCGTGGAAGCCATCCTCACCAAGCTCGACGGCCTCGACGTCCTGGAAGCCAAGATCACCGCTGTCGACACCGTCCAAGCAACGCAAAGCCGCACGATCGAGCGCCTGGAAGCCCAGCTCAACCATCGTGCGCCCGCACCGGAGGACGACCCGCTACGGTTCCACACCGACCCACACGGCCGCGCCGCCTGGTGGCAGGATCGCCGTAACATGCCCGACAACTACTACGGCTACGAGCCACCATCCCCACCTCGTCCAGACCACCACGACCGCCTGCTTCCGCGCCTCCAGAAGTGGGAATTTCCCAAGTACGACGGGACCGGTGATCCCTTACCGTTCCTCGGGCGCTGCGAATCCTACTTCCACGCCCACAACACTCGCGATGCCGACCGGGTGGCCCTGGCATCGTATAACTTGCTCGACAAGGCGCACATCTGGTACAGGAACGTCATCCGTCAGGAGGGCACGCCAACTTGGACTCACTTCAACGACCTTCTCAACATGCGCTACGGCCCTCCGATCCGCTCCAACCCGTTGGGCGAGCTCGCCGCCTGCCGCCGCACAGCATCGGTGGAGGACTACCAGGAGCGCTTCCTCGACCTGCTGGCGCGCGCGGGCCCGCTGTCGCCGGAGTAGCATATTCAGCTGTTCACGGCGGGGCTCCTGGAACCTATGAGCCTGGACGTGCAGATGCACAACCCTCGCAGCCTGGAGATGGCCATGAGCCTCGCCAGGGCTTTTGAGTGCCGCGAACTGAGCGTCATAGCACCGCGTGGCACGCTGCGCTCCAAGGGGATCCTGGCGCTTCCAGCGCCTACACCAGCGACGGCGCCGTCACCAGCCCAAGGTGTCCTGACCCCTGCCTCCGGAGCCCCAGCACCGCGCCCAACCAGACTGCTCTGGCGCTTGTCGCCGGCTCAGATGGAGCAACGCCGCCTCCAAGGCCTCTGCTACAATTGCGATGAGAAGTATGTCTGCGGTCACAATAAGATCTGCAAGCAGCTGTTCCACCTGCAGGTAGTGGTCAACGAGGACAACGACGACGAGCCGCGCATCTCCCTACTTGCCATCGCCGGGGGCCGCGTCGCGTACACCATGCAGCTCACGGTCAGCATCGGCCGCGCGACCCTCAACGCCCTCCTCGACACAGGCTCGACGCACAACTTCGTCGCCGAACATGCCCTCGACGCCACTGGACTCGTCTTCACACCGCGCGCCGGGATCAGCGTGATGGTGGCCAATGGCGAGTGCGTGCACTGCCCCGGGACACTGCGCCACGCTTCGTTCTCCATCAACAGCACACCGTTCCGCACCGACTTCTACATCTTGCCGCTGGGGGGCTACGACATGGTGCTCGGCACCAGATGGCTGGCCACAATGGGTCCTATCCTATGGGATTTCAGCAGGCTCACGCTGGCCTTTTGGCATGATGGCCACCGAGTGGACTGGCACGGCTTGGCGGGGCCGTGTCCACGAGCTCTGTCCTGCACTGGACCCGAGCTCTTGGAGGGCCTCCTACAGGAGTTTCAGGATGTCTTTACCGAGCCACAGGGTCTTCCTCCTCAACGTGGGCGGGACCACCGCATCCACTTGCTCCTGGACACGCCACCAGTCGTCGTCCGGCCCTACCGCTACACCTCAATGCAGAAGGATGAGCTGGAACGCCAATGCTGCGCCATGGAGGAACAAGGGCTCATCCGCCACAGCACGTCGGCATTCTCGTCCCCGGTGCTGTTGGTCAAAAAGAGTGATGGCTCCTGGCGGTTCTGCGTCGACTACAGGGCCCTGAACGCGAAGACAGTCAAAGACAAGTTCCCCATTCCCGTCGTCGACGAGCTTCTGGATGAACTCCACGGCGCCGCGTTCTTCTCCAAGCTGGACTTGCGCTCGGGCTACCATCAGGTGCGCATGGCTCCGGAGGACATCACCAAGACGGCTTTCCGCACCCACGAGGACCTCTACGAGTTTCTGGTCATGCCGTTCGGGTTGTCTGGCGCCCCGGCGACTTTCCAGGCGTTGATGAACGAGGTTCTCCGCCCTTTCCTCCGCCGCTTCGTGCTCGTCTTCTTCGACAACATTCTCATCTATAGCGCGACATGGGCGGACCACCTGTGGCATCTGCGGGCGGTGCTGGATGTCCTGCGCCGCCACGAGCTCTACGCCAAGCGCTCCAAGTGCTCGTTCGCCGAACCGTCCGTGAGCTACCTCGGCCACGTGGTGTCCTCTGCAGGCGTTGCCATGGACGTCGACAAGTTTCAGGCGATCGTCGACTGGCCACCGCCGTGCTCCGTCTGGGCCCTGTGCGGCTTCCTCGGCCTCGCAGGCTATTACCGTAAGTTCATCCAGAATTTCGGCTCCATTGCTGCGCCACTAACCCGCCTGCTCCGCAAGACCGGGTTCTCTTGGTCCCCTGATGCAGAGGCAGCCTTCTCATCGCTCAAATCCGCGCTCACCACAGCCCCGACACTGTGCCTTCCGGACTTCGACCAATCCTTCGTCATGGAGTGTGACGCCTCCGGCACAGGGGTCGGTGCCATTCTACACCAGAGAGTTGTAATCGCCCAGGGTTGGGCAAGGAAGATTTTATCAATTAAGACTCTATCTCTCCCAAATCTCTTATAAGCTCTGGCAAAGCATAAGGCCAAGTTATCGATATACAACAGGTTTCAACAGTAGGTACACTTTCTTTAGGATATATAAGAGTTGAAGGCATTTTAATGATGATGAAAGACTAACAGTAATATATGAAAGAAAGGCTAATACTTCAAATTTTATTCTCCATATATTTTTTTTCTTTTCCTCATAAGGGTATAAACCTATATACTTGAACCTGATCTCTTGAAAGTTGAAATAACCATAAACTTTTGTGCTGTGAATAAAAAATATGCCTGCTATTTGTCAACGCTAAAATTGTTTCTCATTTCTTAATGCATGAGGTACAAGCCACATAGACATTGCAGGTGCATGCAAACTAATGAGATGTATAATTTGTTGTTACTTTAAATTCTACCTGGTACCTTCATGCATAATATATTTGTTGGCAAATCCGTTGAATTTTAAGTTCTAAACTCTAAAGTAGTAGTGGCACAATCAGTGGCGGAGCGTTGCAGCACCCCCTTTGCACCAAAACATTAGCTTAGATCATTAGAAAATTAGAAAAAAAAGGTAAATAATCCAACTAGAACTCTAATAATCTGCACAGCAAGAAGTCAGCACCCCCTTAAGTAAATTGCTGGCTCCGCCCCTGGGCACAATAGCTGTGTAAACAGAGAACCAAACATTTGCATTAACTGCAATACCAGCTTTGAGACTTAACATTTGCTAGTTATCAATCATGGCTTGAGGGGCATCTAAAACAGTGTGGTATTCACTTCTGGGATTAGTGATGATCACAAAATCTAAATGGTCGAGTGGAAAAGTGGATGACTTCGGGATTTTGAATTCTAAGAACACACACATGCATGTGTTTAGCTTAGAGAGAGGGAGGGAGGATGTCGAGAAGTTGAAACAATTCTGTGTTGAAAGAACGCATTATATGTTATGTTCTTTCACAACATGGTTTAAGATTGACCTCAACTATTAAGACTGGTTCACCACATAGAATTGTTTTTACATGGGAGTGGTAGAAATAATTTGTTAGAGATGTCTTTTTAGCTATACATTGGAGTTGGACATGGAAGTAATACAGCTTATGGTACCGTATGAAGAAGTATGGCACTAATTTCTTATATAACTAATAAATGAAAGGAACTAACGACTTAGCTGGGGATGTTATTTAATCGCATTAGTTGGCCTTTCACCATTAATTTGACATGGTATAGCCCCTGAACACATGGTTGCTTCTTCCTTAAGATGTCCTGAAGTCCAGATGTGTCTCTATAAAAACATTAAGGGAAATTTGTCTGTAGGACACACTTTAATGTTGGTTTTATCTCTTAGACACTGGATCGTTTCTTTTGATCTCATAGACACTGAAAAAATACGCCTTTTGTCTGTAGGACACTATAGCGAAAAAGATGACTATTTTCAAAAAAATTTATCTTAATGTACAAAATACATTGACACTTAAAATTTGGCACAAGAATACATTACTAAATTTCCTATACATGCAATTGTTTTCATATTTATTGCTGATTGTTTACATAATTTTTTAATAATAAAATATTTGTTTTTAAAATTAAACTATGCAAATAATTGGTAAAAAAATAAGAAAAAATCACATGAACATAAAATGCAACAATGTAACATTGTGCCAAATTTCAAGTTCCAATATATTTTGTACATTAAGATAAAAAATTTGAAAATAGTCACTTTTGTCGCTATAGTGTCCTGTAGAAAAAAGACGCACTTTTTCAGTGTCTACGAGACCAAAAGAAACAATCCAGTGTTCAGAAGACAAAACCAACATTGAAGTATGTCCTACAGACAAATTTCCCAAACATTAATGGTTTGCTTCCTAGTACCACTACTTCCTTGACGACGTTACGTTCTTTCTCATAATTCAGAAGCCTGTACCTTGATCTCTGCTGTCAAAATCAAGTATGGCAAGTACAGGTTCTACTTAGGCGCACATAAGAATTTCCCTGACAAGGAGCTGGTCACTGTCCTGAGCATCGACAGTGGCGGCGTCCGAGGGATCATCCAGGCCAAAATCCTCGCCTTCCTCGAAGAAAAGCTTCAAGTAATCAAGAGATAAGCTCTAGTCATTCATGAAACGTGCACCTGTTCTGTTTACTGTGCCTGTCTGTCATTTTCTTTTGTTCAGACGAGAGCTTCATTTCGGTTGGTTAGTGATGCCTCGTGAGCTCTGGCTTTGTCTGTGTGCTGGAGTTGGACGGGCCAGATGCGAGGATTGCAGACTATTTTGATGTCGTCGCCAGCACGAGCACGGGCGGCCTCTTGATGGCGATGATCACAGGCCCGGATAAGAACGGACGTCCGCTGTTCGCTGCCAAGGACTTGGTGCCATTCTACGTTGAGCACTCGCCCAAAATCTTCCTACAGAAGTAATGAAACGTGCAAAAAAAAAAAACAACTAACTCCCGCAAAGACGAGAAATGTTTGCTCAATTCAAACAGGATACATACATGCATTGCTAGCCGAATCTTGAGTACACAGATGCATGGCATAGTTATTATTAATTCAAGGATTTGCTGACGATTTTCGTGCATTTGTTTTGCAGGAACTGGTTCCTTTCTAAGATCGCCAGCACACTGAGGATGGTGGGCGGACCATAGTACAACGGCAAGTACCTCCACTCGCTGCTTCGCCAGCATCTTGGAGACATGAGGCTGGACCAGATGCTAACCAACGTGATCATCCTGACCTTCGACATCGCGAATCTGCAAGCCGTGATCTTCTCGAGCTTTGAGGTAATACTTCATTGACTAATCGCTTTGTCAGAACAGCTGGCATCATTTTATTAGCATCCTTTCGTATACTCAATAATGGATCAGTTGCTCCATTTTTCGCCATCCTTATGGATGTAAAACTTCTCTCCTATCTGATCGCATTTGTTGCCCAGCTATTGGTCTTACAGAAATAGATATGTGCATGACTGCATATTGCTGTAATTGTCGTTTGCGTTTGGGTTATTCGGTTTTTCTAGTCCTGGTAGCTTGTACTTGGGGTGAAACAGAGACGACTGCGACAGGATTTGACCAACTACTTGTTTCTTCGATACGCCTTGAACAGCTATAATGACCATGCAACTTCCTTGTTGTTAACGCTTGTTTTGTAGTCACAGTGTCGCTACTCGACAGGGAATTCTTTTTTCTGTCGTAATTCCTTAATGAATGCCGTACTTGTTGCATGATGCGTGCATGATAGCGGCCTGATCTGTAATGACCAGTTGACGCACCGGCCGGAGAAAAATGCGCTCATGTCCGACATAACGATCGGCACCTCCGCGGCGCCAACCTTCTTCCCGGCGCACTACTTCGAGACGGAAGGCGAGAATGGTGAGTTACGGGCCTTTAACCTCGTCGACGGCAGCCTCGCCGCGAACAATCCTGTAAGCGCCTTTGACCACCGTGACATGTGTATACATCATTTCAACACGCATTACCCAACGTAAATCAACTTACGGCTACACATACAAACGCTGTGCGGGATGTCCGAGTTGTCACAGGACATCATCTGGGGGACGAATACTTCTTCCCGCTGAAACCGGCGGCTACGGCAAGTTCATGGGCATCTCCATCGGCTGTGGGTCAAACCGGGACATCAGCTACAGCGCCAGGGATGCTGTCAAGTGGGGTACCTTCAACTGGCTCATCAAGGATGGCACTGCTCCCATTGTTGATATGTTCAACTCAGCCAGCGCCGACATGGTCGACATCCACCTCTTTGTCCTCTTCAGGACCTTGCACTCCTCCAAAAACTTACCTGTCTGTTCGAAAATTATTGCGTGCACCAAGGTGACTAGCTATTGGCAACACATGGTCTTTTCAACTTTTTGTTTTGAAAATGAAATTTGAATTACTGCACCTGGCAGATCTGCAACTGATAGAAAATTAACTGAAAATGTTGGCCAACATTACATTTAAATAAGATTTTGCTCAGTTCTATATTGTTTTTGCCGCGACACGTCCATTGATAATATCAGACCAATATGGTGGTGTGAACGCGTGGTCCTATCACGTGTCTATAAATTTTGCTTTTGAATCAACTTGTATGTATATACTATGGACACCAAGATTTTGTTATTCATTATTTAGCTGCCCTTTTTTGTCTTGTAATTGCAGTATGATCAACTAACGAGCAGCGCTGGCTCCATCGACGACTGCTCGAAGAAGAACGTGGATAAGCTGTTAAGTATTGGGGACGAGCTTCTTAGCAAGCCTGTCACCCGGGTTGACCTAGAGACGGGTTCGTGCCGGTGCCTGGTGAAGGCACGAACGCCGAGCAGGTTGTCAAGTTTGCGAAGCAGCTCTCCCAGGAGCAACGTTGGCGCCAGAATGAAGTTCAAAAATAGTAATAGAAAATAATATTGGCGATACTTCAACTGTCAAACGAGGGATCTCTTGATGTTGAATATTACTTGGCGCTTGATATCTTTTCCCTTCATTTCTTCACGTTGCTGTCGAATCAGATGCTTAAGCTTGTCTTCTTTTTTGGTATGTGAGAATAAAATTGCGTATTTAATAATAGAAAATTATTGGGGAGTTATAAAGACACAACTTGATGATCACCTACTTTGTTTTCAGGGCTTTTTCAGTCATTTCTAACACGTCCATGTTTGAGGACTGGCTTATTGTTCGATCTGAGAATCATGTTATTGCCGATGGCTCTGTTGCCCTGACTGAACAAATCGCATGGGAATAAACAACATTGTTCGAAAAAACCAAGCACTTACTCTGCTAGCTACGTAAAAAAATGGTTGGTTCCAGTTCGACAAATGTCAAACTATCTTTATCTACAAGAAAACATGGTTAATTAACTAATCTGCAACAGACTAGTTTCTTTTCCTTGCACTCAACATCCGCCTCAAAATCTTATCCATTTTATTTTTAACAAGACCCTGTTTAGTCAATGGACAAGATACATGAACTTCTTGTTTGGTCATCATCACAAAAGACTACTCTCCACATGTTATTAATCTTCGGAATTATATAGCGATGCGTCTTTAAAACTTGTTGCAAGCTTATCTGAAGATAATGATAATAAACATGCAGGATAGTTAGAACTAGCAGTGCGTGTCTCATGAATCTTTAAATTAAATTAGCTGTGTCACATCTAAACGCTCTTCCAGATCTCCAGCCACGTTATGCGGCAGCTTGTGACTTTCAAACTTGTATTTGTTTTTCTTTTAGGAGTATAATACGTTTTTATGATGATGAAAGGTTAACACTCTAAGGAGATTCAACCTAGGAGGACTAGCTGTTTTTTCATTAAGGAGAAGAAAACGACCAGAAAATAGACACTCAAATTCGAGATTGTGAGGGCTCGAACTTGGATGGCTAGGGGTGCATTCCCAACAAGCCCAATTACTAAAGGTTAACTCTCTAATATTCGAGAAAAATACTAACACTAATACTTCAAAATTATGTGTAATTGTTTTCTGAATAGAGAACAAAACATTTGCATTTTTAACTGCAACACCAGTAAGGAACCAAGCACGACAGGGGAGCGTAGACGGCCAAACTCATTTATAGGATTGGTGATGAGTATAAGCTAAATGGTTGAGTGGAATAGTGGATTAAAATCAAGGAATTTTTGTGTTCCAAGAACACATTGTCCAAAAAAAGCGGGGCAATGCAAGATCTTTTAGTGAGTTTGAGGAAATGTTGTTTCTCCAAAACACGGTTTAAGGTTGAGTTCAACTCTATTAAGATTGGTAGAAATCATTTGTTGGAGATGTTGTCCTTCAGCTGTACGTTGGACATGGAAGTCTTTATTACAACTTGAGATACCATACGAAGAAAGTCCGATACTTTCTTGTCTAATCACATGTAGTTGAAAGAAACTAATGACTTTTGATTTAGATGTTAATTTAATCACATTAGTTGTCCTTTCCCTGTTAGACCCTGCAATTGCAACTTGTGTTGTTCTGCCTTTTCTAAAGAAAAAAAAAATTGTGTTGTTCTGATCCAGAGCCCAGTCATGTATATGTACCTATAAAATCCGCGATGGTTTGCTTCCTAAGCCGCGAGCCAGAAGACCGTATCTTAATCGGTGCTATCAATATCACAGATGGCAAGTGCAAGTTCTGAAGACGGTGCACGTAAGAATTCCCCTGACAAGGTCAAGCTGGTCACCGTCCTGAGCATCGACGGCGGCGGCGTCAGAGGAATCATCCCGGCCAAAATCATCGCCTTCCTCGAAGAAAAGCTTCAGGTAATCAAGAGATAAGCTCCAGTGATTCATGAAATGTGCACCTATGCTGTTTACTGTGCCTCGCTATCATGTTTTCATTTGTTCAAACGAGAGCTTCGTTTGTGCCTGGTACTGATGCTTCCTGTTGATCTCGTGCTTTGTGTCTCTAATTCTCTATGCAGGAATTGGATGGTCCGGATGCTCGGATTGCGGACTACTTTGACGTTGTCGCCGGCACGAGCACGGGCGGCCTCTTGACGGCGATGATCACAGCCCCAGACAAGAATGGACGGCCGTTGTTCCCCGCCAAGGACCTGGTGCCGTTCTACGTCGAGCACTCGCCCAAAATCTTCCCACAAAAGTAACCAAACATGCATACAACGCATTATAAGCTGAATCAGAGCGTAGCTGTTTTCCTCCGAGTAGAATGTCAGATTCATCCGCTGAACAGGAACAGTTGCAGCCATAACAGGACACACGGTCCTAATTGAAGACTTTTATTTTGGCGTGATTAATTCAAGGATTTTGCCAATGATCTCCATGCGTCCGATTTGCAGGAACTGGATCCTGTCCAAGGTCACAGGCGCACTGAGGATGGTGAGCGGGCCAAAGTACAACGGCAAGTACCTCCAGTCGCTGCTTCGCCAGCACCTCGGCGACCTGAAGCTGGACAAGACGCTAACCAACGTTATCATCCCGACCTTCGACATCGCGAATCTGCAACCCACAATTTTCTCGAGCTTTGAGGTAGTAATACTTCCTTGACTGGCTGGTCGCTTCTCTGGTGTTATGGCTGCTGCCGCGACTAACCAATAGAGGATTTTTACTGTCCAAATACTAATCAGTTGACTCCACTATTCACGCTTATGAATACTGAATAGTGACAATTTTTTTTTCTAGTCTGCGTAGCTTAACTTTGTGGAGAACAAAAGAGGGTTGTTGATGGGATTTGACCAAACTACTTGTTTCTAATTCGGCACACCTTGAACAGCAAACTCTGCTAGTTTTATGTATCTATATATATACTATAATCCAAACACGCCAAACATAACTCACTTTCATACATAGTGACAACTTCATGACAGCTAATAATGCTTGTCTTGTTGTCACAATAATGTTATCACCCAACCCGGAATTCTTTTTCTGTCGTTGAGATTCCTTGATTAATTAACTCCTTGCATGATGCATGCGTGATGCCGCCCGCCTGATCCTGTATTATTGATCAGTTGAAGCACCGGCCGACGAAAAACGCGCTCCTGTCAGACATAACGATCGGCACCTCCGCCGCGCCAACCTTCTTCCCGGCGCACTACTTCGAGACGAAAAGTGAGAACGGCGAGGTGCGGGCCTTCAACCTCGTCGACGGCGGCATGGCTGCGAACAACCCCGTAAGCACACGACTGTGACATCATGCGTTTCACATAACTACCCATATATATAACTCGGCATACATAACTCACCGGCCCTCTCTGCACACACACAGACGCTGTGTGCGATGAGCCAGGTGACGAAGGACATTGTACTGGGAGACGATGACTTCTTCCCTGTGATGCCGACGGACTACGACAAGTTCATGGTCATCTCTGTCGGCTGTGGGTTCAACCGGAACACCACGTACAGTGCCAAGGATGCCGCAAAGTGGGGTATCTTCAACTGGCTCATCAAGGATGGCACGGCCCCCATCGTCGATATGTTCAACTCAGCCAGCGCCGACATGGTCGACATACACCTCTGCGTCCTCTTCAGGGCCTTGCACTCCTCCAAAAACTACCTGCGCATCCAGGTATGTCTACCGTCCAAACTAAGAATGAACTTACCTGTCCGTATTGAAAATTATATATAGCATGGACCGAAATAAAATGTGGACAATAATCCACTTGCGTTCCTACCACCAAACTAACTTAAGAAACCAAGAATATGTATTCGTTATGTCATTTGTATCTATCCTAGTGATTTTATTAGCCGGCCGTTTTTGTCGTGTAATTGCAGTATGATCAGCTAACGGGCAGCGCCGGCTCCATCGACGACTGCTCCAAGGAGAACATGGATAAGCTAAAGAGTATCGGGGATGAGCTTCTCAGCAAGCCTGTCACCCGGGTTGACCTTGAGACGGGCAAGTTGGTCGCGCTGCCCAGCGGAGTCACGAACGCCGAGCAGCTTGCCAAGTTTGCGAAGCTGCTCTCCGAGGAACGACGCCGGCGCCAGAACATTGAACCTTCGAAATAGTAACAGAAAGCAAGTTTATTCCATGCGACACTTGAACTACGGAACGGGGGAGAGATCTCCCTTATGTTGTTGAAGGTTACTTAGGGCTTGATATATTTTCCCTTCATTTCGTTATGTTGTTGTCACATACTCAGCAGAGTATTTTGCATGTATTGTGTACTTGTGAAAGAGAAAGAGTGTGATCAGGAAACGTTTCAACAAATGTTGTTGTGCCAACATCTTAAATGAATTTCCATTCTCTAGTACAAAAAGGTTCAATTTACTTCCCCAAACAATTCAAGTTGGTACAATCTATGTAGTTTTTCTTTTTATATGATTTGAATTTAGTGATGAAATTTTGCGCAATGATGTATGCCGTAAATCCCTACACTAAAAAATGTAATGAATATTTTTAAAATATTTTTTATAGTTTAAAAGCATATAATATTATCTTAACTATATAGTTTTAAAATTATATAAAAATTATTTATGAAAAATATAAACTATATTCTTTTGTGTAGTGATAGATATCATCTATGATTATACAAAAATTTAGCTTCAAATTCAAATTGTATAAAGAGAAATATAAAAATAAATTTATATAAGGGGATAGATTGTATAAACATGAATTGTTTGGGGGATAAATTAAGCCAAAATTTTATACGAAGACTAAGAAGAACAAAATAGATTGTTCGGAGGAGTAAAATGGACTTTCCTTTGAAAAAAAGATAAAAAGTCTTACATTTGTTGGCCCATCAGTATCTCGGCCTTCGAGGCCCATCCGCCCATGCCTCCGGCCAAGGTCCGGTCTCGGCAAACGACGTGGGCCAGACCACAATCACCTCCTCCTCCGGCAACTGCCGCCGCCGCGATGGCGAAGGAGGCTGCCCTAAGCATGTTACCAAGTCGATTGCATCATGCCTCCGGCCTCGGCGTTCTCATCTCGCTCGACGCGCCGGCGGTGGACGCTTGATTCCTTCAGGAGGCACTTTGCACCTCAACGTCCTTGTCCGCCGTCCCGGACACTGACCTCATGGTCTCTGTAAGTCATCCCGCCACCCCCCACCTCCCATCTTCATCTAGTAAGACGGTATATGCTACCTTTTGAAAAAAAAAAGAAATTGGAAGTTCTGCTTGATTTTCGAAATTGGTGGATACGCGACCACCAATGTGGGTTAATGTACAAGTTTTGACGACAGCAGTGTGCAGCAGAATCTGGTAAGACCTGGTGATATTATTTTTTATGATTTTATGAATAATCTATTAGCTCACTCAGCTAATCGCTAATTTTTTTTAAGTTCCGGAAATGGGAAAGCCGCACATTCCATTGTCTTCATAACGGAAGTACAGCTAGTCGCTTATAATGCTGTTAAATCTGGAATATTTGGCTGCAGCTTTTGCCAGTCACAGAGTTTGCAGTATCAGTTATTCCATGTATCCATGATTGCTAGAAATTGTGACCGTGGTTCTTCCGTTGTTACTGCTTTTCTATCAAGAATAATTGAATAAATGAACAATTACATAATAAAGGTGAGCAGCACCTGTCAGCAGAATCTAGGCTGAAGGAAGAATTGCCAGAGTGGCACAAAATTATCAGGAGTCTGTCTCTTCTGTAATATGTTTCTCTTTCAAATACGGGTAATTCATGCTGGTGTTTTTGAGCCCAGTAATGAAAGCAAAACCATTAACGGAGGAGACCCCAAGGGCATTCTTGAAGCAGTCAACCATTTGAATGGCTTTGGTGATAACAAGGTATCTCGTGATCGGTGGAGGGTGGAAAATGGTTCATCTGGTGACTCCCATGTTTCTCATGGCACTGCGATGGCAAACTGGACATAAACTGAGCGTGACCGTAGTGAGGAGAACCTTCTGTTGGACATCAAAATCATTGTAAGATTATTTTAGAGTGACAAGCAGACCTATAAAAACGCCAGGTGCAAGAACTTAGGTTTTGCTTCAGGATGGAAGAGATGACTTGAACGGGTGAATGAAATGGGTCCATTGCTTGATCTGCAATTAGCCTATGTAAAGCTACAGCTGATGGTTACCTCTTCTGTTTTCTGGAGTTGTAACTTTTATATACATTGAACGGCTTTATTGCTTCAATATGTTGTTCGTGGTTGTTACTTGTGTTACCTGATACTGAAACTTTCAGAACAAATTGCAAGAAAAAGATAGAGGTAGACCAAATAATTACTATGCTAGCTACTTAATATTCAGATGATAGATTTCTAAACAATTGACAAATGCCGACCAACTTCATAAATTGCGTGTGACATAAACAAAGCACGGCTAATTAAGTAATCTGCAATAGATATGTTTCTATTTCTTCCACTCGACAACAAGCCTGAGTACCTCATCATATTATGATTGTCAAAACACCCTTGTTTCTAGAAGTCAATGGACAGCACACAAACTTATTATCTTTTATCTTGTTTAGTTCAGTCGTGATCGCATCTCTTACCACATTTATTAATCTTTGGGGGTGTATAGCTGTGCTTAAGCATTGCTTTGCTTATTTTAGTCCTCCAACCTTACAAAGATAACAATAACAAAATGGCTGAACAACAGTAGACAGTAGTACGTGTTCTGTGTATGTTAACATTATCTTAGTTGGGACATGCCTATACATTCTTATTCTTTTTATGTATGTTTTAAGCCAGATTATGGTTGTTGAAGGTTGTCACCTTTTTTCTGTTTAAGAGTTGTATAGAATTCCTTTTCGGGTGATGAAAGGCTAATACTCACTGATTCTGTGCTCCTATATTCCTTTTCTTGAGGAATGGTATGCCTTTAATTGATGTACTTCTAGAGTTGAAGTACTATAATTTTACTCTTGGTAGTAAAAACAATAAAGTCTCGTATTGTGATGTACTGATTTGTGATTGTAAACATGACTGCTATTTTATTCTACTAACATAATCTTATAGCACTTCCTTAACTCTCAAGTTGTTGCAACCCATTTAAAAATTTTGTAGGTTCATGCAAAACTAAAAAGGAAGGGCAAATTATTGCTTGTATCCTTGTATTCAGCTTCCAGTTTTCCAGACAGCTCACAGAAATTTCACAAGAATATACATATGTTCTGTTTTGCCTAGGGAGAGCAGAGATACATATTTCTAGCAATACAACTTTATGCCCTCGTCGCACAAATATGTGAAGGTGCAATATGAACAATTCATCGGAAATGATATTATTTCTTCGCAGCATGGTTTATGGTAAGTTAAAAAAAAATTGTGTGGGGTGGGCGCCTCAAAGTTGGTGAAAATTCTATTGATTGTGGAAATATTATTTGTTATGTCTTCTGTTTAACTTTGTGTATCTAAAGTAACATGGAAGTATCTAATACAATTTTAGAGGTGATATTCTGATTGTTGAGGATATGTGGCACCGATTTGAAAGGCGCTGATGACTTAGCTCAGGGACTAATTTAATCGGCTTAGCTGGAGTTTCACCCATTAATTTGACCCTGTATTAAACCCTGCAGGTGTGCCAATCTTGTTGCTTCTTCCTTGAGTTGATCCAGAGAGTTCAGACGTGCCTATCTGTATAAAAGGCTTAATGACTTCTTTTTAAGAAGTTCCTTCTCGAAACTAAGTGCATAGCAGCTTGCTTCGTGCCACCAGAATCAAAGATGGCAGAAGGTCCACACCGAGCTTCCCCTGACAAAGTAAAGCTGATCACTGTCCTGAGCATCGATGGCGGCGGTGTCAGAGGGATCATCCCAGCCACCATCATCTCGTTTCTTGAAGAAAAGCTGCAAGTAATCAAGATATAAGCTCATTTAGTTCATGAAACATGCATCTGCAATGTCTAGTTTGGAACGACAGTCAACCCCAACACACTGGCATTGCAGGGTTTTCAGGTCTCGTGGATTTTTCATGTTTTTCAGTTGGGTTTCTGTGTGTAGGAACTGGACGGGCCAGATGCTCGGATTGCGGACTACTTCGACGTTGTCGCTGGCACAAGCACCGGTGGCTTGTTAACTGCGATGCTTACAGCCCCGGGCCAGAATGGACGGCCACTCTTTGCTGCCAAGGACCTTGCGCAGTTCTACATTGACCAGTCGCCCAAAATATTCCCACAGAAGTAACCAGACATCGTGCATCCCAAAATCATAGATCACATAGGTTTCTTACAGTTCAAGAATGCCATTGCTCGCTGAAACTTGGTTGCAATTTGCACATCTGTCTTGCAGAAACTGGATCCTCTCCAAGGTTGCTAGTGCGCTGAGAATGGTGATAGGGCCGAAGTACAATGGCAAGTACCTCCACGCGCTTCTTCGTAGATACCTCGGTGACTTGACGCTGGACAGAACGCTTACCAACGTTGTCATTCCGACCTTCGACATTGCGTACCTACAACCAACTATCTTCTCGAGCTTTGAGGTAACTTAATCAGTCCTCCGGTGTGCTGGCAGTACCAGATCATTATGCACTGGCACCAGTTCATCAAAAAATGAACTATAGGTATAACGTCATTGTGAACTGTACATTAAAAGGATGCGAACATTTATAAGAAGTTGCTGGTGCGAGGGCATGACAACCATTTCAACCGATGCCTACAATAAGCCTCAAGTAGTTTTCCGAAATAGAAGAGGGAATAGAAAAGATCACAGGATCACGATAAGAATCCTTAGTGCACTACAGTCTGGAAAGAAATATCCCTTTTTTGTTTTTCTGACCTATTTACTTGAATTATTTCAGATGAGTTTTTTAGTCCTTCAAAATGTAGCGAATGGTACTAAAATTGTAACTCGGGTAATTTTGGTACATTTATCCAGATTGTAACATGCATATCATTTCTGTTTTCTTAAGGCTTAAACTTCAAAAGAAAACAAAGATAAGCCATGAACCGTACCTTGATTCTTAAATTTACCTTGTAAAGACAACT
This sequence comes from Eleusine coracana subsp. coracana, assembly GCA_032690845.1. Lineage (NCBI taxonomy): Eukaryota > Viridiplantae > Streptophyta > Magnoliopsida > Poales > Poaceae > Eleusine > Eleusine coracana. The sequence goes on along the minus strand of CM064432.1, from coordinate 58,531,787 downwards.
GTTGGTTTATTTTAGTACAATTCAACAAGGACCAACTACTTCGGTTCATACAATCAGATCATCATCAGTTGGTACTTCCTCCAGTCTAAAATATAAGCATTTTATGGGTGTGTTTGACATGGCTTATGCTTATGCAATAAATTACTTATGCTCTAGTTTATCTATCAAAAGTGGTTATTTAGCTTATTTAATTTATATAGTATAAATGTATTTAAAATTTTATCCATAATGTAAGCATTTTTAGGGATAAGACAAAATTTGGTGAGTTGGTGGGTGGATGAGCAATTGATGAGATAGTGTAAAATGAGGGGTATATATGACTTTTGACTATTTTAAAATTTGAATGATTGGAATACTTATATTATGGACCCGAGGAAGTATAAAAATAAGAGCAATTTTACTATGCATATTACCTCCAGTAATTACTGGTGGTAATACAATAATTACTAGTGATAATACAATAATTACTAGTGGTAGAGCAGTAATTACTACTAGCAGTAATTAGAAGTAATAATGGTTTTACTAGGATATTATTGGAAAGATAGAAATAATAAACTTGTAATTTATTTTATTAATTAGGTCTAAGTGTCTTTTTTGCTATCTACTTTGATGGAGCTGAATTTTGAATGGGCGCATGAGTTCAAGATGCTTAGAAATGACCTCTTTACTTCTAATAATAATATGAATAAATAAATAATATGTAAATAAATTATATTATTATCCCTAAGTATTACTATGAGTAATTACTGATGGTAATATGCATAGTAAAATTGCTCAAAAAGATTATCATCAGTTCGTTGATGATGTGGGGAATGGTAATTCTTTTTCCATATCTTGTGGCTTGTTTTATGATCAGTTGAAGCACCGGCCAGCGAAAAACGCCCTCCTATCGGACATAGCGATCAGCACCTCAGCGGCGCCCACCTTCTTCCCGGCGCACTACTTCCATACGAAAGACGAGGATGGCAGGAAGAGGGAGTTCAACCTCGTCGATGGTGGCCTTGCTGCCAACAACCCTGTAAGAAGCTTCTATCGCGCATCATATATAACACACTCAAATTCAACTACACGAGAGATGTCTCACCGATCTTGTGCGCACGAGGGAGCAGACGCTGTGCGCGATGAGCCAGGTTTCACAGGACATCATCCTGGGGAACCATGACTTCTTCCCCGTGAAGCCGGCGGACTACGGCAAATTCATGGTCATCTCCATCGGTTGCGGATCGAACCGGAACCGCAGGTACAGTGCCAAGACCGCAGCGGAGTGGGGCATCTTCAACTGGCTCATCAAGGACGGCACAGCCCCCATCGTCGACATGTTCAACTCCGCCAGCGCTGACATGGTCGACATCTATCTCTGCGTCCTCTTCAGGGCCCTGCGCTGCAGCCAAAACTACTTGCGCATTCAGGTATATGGACGCATGGGCCAGAATTTTTACTTATGCTGTTCGTGTAGCTTTAACTTGTTGATTTAACTGCAATTGTCGTGTGTGATTGATGCAGTATGATCAATTGACGGGCAACGCGGGATCGATCGATAACTGCTCCAAAGAGAACATGGATAAGCTAGTGAAGATCGGGAGAGGGCTTCTCATGAAGCACGTCTCCAGGGTTGACCTGGAGACCGGCCGGTTCGTTGAGGTGGCCGGCGAGGGCACAAATGCCGAGCAGCTTGCCAAGTTCGCGAAGCAGCTCTCCGCCGAACGACGCCGGCGCCAATTCGAGCTTTAAAACTAGCATTTTTCAAAATAAATTTTAGTTATGGTCCCAACAAAATAAAAATAAATAAATTTTAGTTCATGGGTTGTAAATACTGTGGAATTTGTTGGCGTGTCTGTCGCATTCTAGCACATGATTTCGTGTTGCTTTGTTAGTTTATTATTCAATTGTATAACCTAACCACACGAATTACTTATGGAAGCTTTCAGCTACAAGCCTCAAATGTTACTTTTTAATAAATAGTGTTATATGCGTGCCTTGAATGAACGTACTTATCATTTGCTTACTCCATCCATTTAAAAAAGCTGTCATTCTGGCTATGAATTTGGACCAACAGCCGAGTAGTTTATTGACTTTTCAACCCGATAGTTTAATATACTGCACCTAAAAGCTTCGGCTAATACCAAGTATAAACGATGAAACATTCATAGTCGTACCCTTTGTGCACAAGAAATCGTAGAAGGCACCAAACTATTATTGAGTACATAGTATATTATGTACTAGCTAAAATTCACAAGTAATTCCTATCTCTACTGTTTTAAATCTGGGATATATAGTGTAACTATTACTGAGTACACAGGACATTTCAAAACTACAGACACTCCCATTAACAAATGTTGCCTTCCATATTAAACTGCATTCCCAGTGGCACTGGTGGATACGTGAACAAACCAAGTCACCAAGTAGGCTATATATTTAACGTATTTTTTAGCTTTCAATCGCTTGAAAGCTTTCAGTTGATGGTTTATCACTTTAGGTTTTGATTTATTTTTTATAGAATTTTCTATATAATAATTATAAACCATTGGATCTAAATCTAATGTCTTAAAAAGGTGACTAAAAATTGCCCAAACTTTCAGTCAGCTGAAAATTAGCAACTTCCTATATTTAAACATACTCAATATCACTGTTGTTATACTCAAAACTTTCTTTAGGTACAACGGTCCATACTCAGAGATGACTATTATTATCACACTAGCAAAGTGCCCGTGCATTGTCATGGGTGTTATATATAATCTAAAGGTAATTAGAATAAATCTATGTGCAGAATATTGGCAATTAAAAATGTACAAAAATTAGAGATAATTCCATAAAACTATTGGGACTCAATAGTAAATAAGTACTTAGACGCAGAACAAAAGATCGGGGACTAAACATAATTTAATACAATCTTAAAGACCTCAATGATAAAATAAGTAGCAATATAGAGTTACAAGAAAGAACACGTACCTATCTACAAAATGCCAACGTAAAAATTGAAGACATAATGAAGTTTCAAAAATATCAGGGTCTTATATGTAACAAAGAAGCAACTACATAGATTTATGAAATCACTGGGACCTATCTACAAAATAGCCTAGATCTTGGATACGAACTGGTTCACAGGTACACAGTGGACCAATTCAATTTGAGCCGCCGAAACAGAGGTGAATGGATCATATTTAAAAAACTAAGGGATACGTTGGTTTTAATCTGAGCCACTGAATCGAAGACGGATGGTTGAGATTTAAAACAACGAAAGGGTACACCCTTTCTAATCTGTTCCACTGAAACAGAGATGGATGGCTCAGATTTAAAAAACAAAGAAGTATGTCCTTTCTAACCGTGATCGTTGATCAATAGATGGATGATCACTATACATCCATGTTGAAACACGACGGCCGGAGACAAAAGTGACGGTGGCTCCATTACAGGAGCTCGTCGAAGCTTCATATGGAGCCCTCTGGTGGCGCAATCTTGAATAGAAGAGATCCAGAACAGTGAGTGAATGACTGCAACCTCATCTGGAATGTTTTTCTAGTCGATTGATGGCACAAACGGGCTGGTGCCGAATCTAACAAAGATCAGGAAAGCTCATGATGGAAGAGGCGAACGGCATTGAACAACGACTTAGCTCATGTTTAGGGCTTTGTAAGAGTTTTGGAACCCGGAATACAATGATTTTGCATGAGAGGATCGTGTAAAACTGAATTGAAACATATGCAATGAAAAGACCCTAAAACGACTCCTAAACGAACTCCTCTGCACGACTCATGACTCTCTGTACTGCCTCTATTGTGGACATGAAATAGATAACCACATATCTCTTATTAAGGTGTAGAGATACTAGTTAACACCTCCACGCTATCGATTTTGGGCTAACACAATTACTGGGCAAACTTTAATCTTGTAGAATCAGCCTCTCTGATTCAATGAAAAGCAATATTCTGGTATTTATATATTTTTAATGTGAATATCAGAGGAAGAATGAAGACACTAGAGTGGTTTATTACCGGTCCAAAAAGTCGGAAGAGAAGTCAAGGATGTTATATGGACTAACTATGGTATTGAGAAAACGTATAGGTTAAGAGGTTCATCTAGATATGCTTTCCACGGAGGATGCCGATGCCTTACCTATGTCTTTCTTCTGTCCTTTTCTTTAACAGGAAGTGAGGGGCGGAAAAATGCATATTTGGCAAACAACGTTTATTAAACTAAGCTAAGGGATTCAGCGTCAATCATTGTATCCAAGAACTTGAAGCGACTGGTCAAAGAAATATATTAACAAGGAGGGTTGGGTCATTGTCGCTATATCCACGATAGTACCTTTGGCGCAAACTACGTCAGTTCATGGAGATCGACCGAGCTTATGATAATCTTGCAAAAACTAGTCGAGATCAACGTACGGACGGCATCGGGATTAATGTGGTATTATCTGCGTGCCATGAATCATTCACGTGGTCACCACTGCACGTGATGAATTGGATCTGAAGTGTTAGGCTTTGCATGATACAGTACACATGTCAAGGGACTGTTACGGAATCGTGCAAGATAAACTAGGGCGCACAGAGGTACAAAAAGCCGCCCGCCATTAATTTACGCAGACGACGGCGACCGTGAAGAACCCTAAGTACTCCTAGAACAGAGACAAATGGTCAACAGTAAACTAAGGTCAATCAGCCAATGTCGATCTACCGCATTTTTTGTCGTATTTAATTTGTTTTGGGAATTTTGAGTTAATCGCTTCTAGTAGTATTTATATTTTTAAGAGTAAATTTCATAAAACTATAGATTTTGTATCAAAATTATCATAAAACTACAGATTTAAAGAGTTATATTATAAAAATACAGATTTAATGTACCTTTTATCGTAAAAGTACAGATTGAATAAGTGTTATCGTAAGACTACATATTTAGTGTCCGTATGAATCGCAAAACTACAGATTTTACAAAGTTAAAACATGTAGTTTTGTGATAAATTGACTCCTTAAATCTACAGTTTTATGATATATCTTGTTAAATCTGTAGTTCTATGATACAAAGGTGCACTAAATCTATAGTTTTATGATACATCTTAAATCTATAGTTTTGTGATAGTTTATAATAAAATCTATAGTTTTGGAAAAATTACTCTATTTTTAATTCGTATTCCGTTTTTTTCGTTCGTTCTTCGAGTTGCCCTTGCCCTCCAGTTACTTGCACTGATCGAGTAGCTAGTCGAGACAGCAGATCAACAGCTATCTAACTACGACCAGAGAACAAAATCAACGGTCAGAGAATAACTCAGAATTGCACCGCGACCGGAGCAACATACAGACACCCAGACGTGCTGTTGCATGTTGCTATGGTCAAGCTAGCATGATTTCGTCCCCAGTACATGAATGTTCTTCCCAACCGGTTGGAAGAAGAGACGCGGTCATCAACGCGGCCATCTGAAATAGCATATCCAATGTTTCGTCTCCTTTTCACCGCCGGAAAGGTACAAGTCCAACTGCGTGTCCTAACTCGACGACACTACACGACACACGAGGTTTCCAGCCACTTTCCCGGCGTAGAATTCCTCACCACTAGGCGCGTATGGTACTGATCCATATCCATAGACTGTACTATTTCACCAGGCAGCGACTACGGTTACCGACAGTTACTTGCGCCGCCGTACGTGCGTCTACGGGAGACTCGGCGACTACTACTTCGATGTTATACGGATTAACTATGATCTTGAGAAAACGTATTGGTTAAGCGCTCTACTGATAAGTATTCAACTAGAGATATTTTCCATGGATGATGCGTACCTCTGTCTTTCTTCTGTCCTTTTCTTTAACAGGAAGTGACAGGCGGAAACATGCATATCTGACATAAGCAACGTTTAATAAGCTAAGACAAGGGATTCGTCGTCAATCATCGTGTCCATGAACTTAAGCGATCGACCGATTAATAAGGAAAAACAATTAAGAGGGAGGGTTCGGTCAACGTCGCTATCTGCATGCACGATAGCTACCTTTCGCACAAAGTACGTGAGCTCATGGAGATCGATCGAGCTTGTGATAATCTTGCAATGAACTAGTCGAGATCAACGTACGGACGATGTCTAGAATGCGGAATATATCTGCATGCCATATTGAAGCATTCACGTGGTGAATTGAATCTGGAATGTTATGCTCTTCATGATCATGTGAAGAAAATGTTCACGGAATCGTGTATAATAAACTAGGGCACACAGCAGTACAAAACGTCCGCCTTTACGCATGCGCTGACCAGCGGCGAGCGTGAGGTACCTTAGAATTTAGAACAGAGACAAGTGGTCAACGCTAAGCTAATTAAGGCCAATCAGCCAATGTACCGCACCTTTTTGTGGTATTATGCATTTGTTTTTGAGAGTTTTGAGTTCATCGCTTCTAGTAGGATTTCTATTTTTAATTCGTATTCCGGTTCTTCTTTCGTTCTTCTTGGAGTTGCCCTTGCCCTCCCTCCAGTTACTTGCACTAATCGAGTAGCTAGTGGAGACAAACAGTGCAACAGACAGCTAGTTGCCTACAACCAGAGAACAAAATCAACGGTCAGAGAAGTCAGCACTCCATGGTAAGACCGGAACAGTAAGCAGATATTGGAACGTACTGCTGCTGGTCAGGCTATTTCGTCCTATTCATGAATGTTCTTCCCAACCGGTTGGGGAAAACACGCGGCCAAGTGCTCCGGTGAAGTTCTTTTTAAGTTTGCACGAATCTTAAAGCAATAACTTAATTAACTTTTAACTTTTAATCTACTTAATCATAGGCCTGACCCTATCTTTCAAACCCAGACCCAAAATCAATTGAGCCCGGTAAACCGAGGAAAACAGATCAAGCGCACCCTCGTCTTCCCAGACTTGCAGCATTTCTCCATTTGCATCTTTCTTCGTTCTCTTCCCTCCTTGATAGCAGGGACAGGATTTGCCGGTAGCGACCTGCTCTGCTGATCTGTGGTGAGGGAGAATGGCCTGCTCCGCATCCCGACATGGTGCTACCCCCACCACTGCAGGCAACTGGAGGGAAACGGTCATAATAGAGATCCCGCCACCGATGCAGCAGTAGCAGTACGACATGCCACCGCCACAATAGTTGCAGCCATCGACGATGTGGGGCCAGGCCACCTCAGGCTCCCTACATGCAGGCGTCGTCCCGCAGCCCTCACATTGCTCTGCGACCTGGCGGCAACACCCGCGCCCTTGATATTCTTTGCAAACTGATGGTGACACGAGCGTCCTAGCCGTGCTCTGCGAACTGGAGTTGTTCTCTGCTCCATGCTTTCGCCCGCACCGAATTGCAGTCGAAGCAGCACGTCGGCTCCACCAAGCGGTTGTTGAAGCAACATGCATCGATGTCCTCGGAGGCGGCGGAGACACCTTCGTGTTTGTCAAAAGGGAGAGCTGGGAATGACAGCCTCATTTGTGTGTCGATTGAATCACTGCAAAACAGAGTTATACTTAGCCAAGTTCAGTTGATGCAGTGTCAGTAAGCTTTGGTGTCTATTTGCTTCTTCATCTTGTCTATATACTACGAACTAGTTCCTCTTTTAAGTTTGTTGATCTCCAGGAAGAAACAAAGAAAAGCATCAATTGCTCCAGGAAGAAACAAAGAAAAGCATCCAATTTACATGTCTAGTGCTTCTTCTACTCTAGCATGCGGCCTCCTTATTGTACAACATCACAATCCAAATTTTAGGTTCAGGTCGGAACCCTGAACCCAAATCTACACACAATCCATGTGCCAACCCCAACACCAGTCCGTAGTCCACACACATAACATTCCGAGTTTCAAGTTCAAGTTCAGGTGCCTGAACCGTGAACTGGACACAACCCCAACAAACAAGTCGGACAAATCACATTCCAAATTTCAGGCAGAGATAGAACTGTGCTGAGGAACGAGCAGATCGTCACAAGGAACTGGCCGATCCGGCAATCTCTGTCGCTGGCGGCAGAACAGAATGGCGGGCGGAGTGATATGGCATAGTGATGGAGGTTGGTGAGGTTTTTGCTGCCGACTTGACTGTCTCGCCCTCCTACGCAACGCAGAGAGGCGCCGCGCATGACGCCTTCGACTTCCGCCACCGGGTGATGACTCTCACATCCACGATCTGCGGAGCTGGACACCGCTGGCCGTGCCGCTCCAGCGCTGCCGAGAACAAGGAGAACAGAGGAGAGGAAATGTGCGAGCGCAACTGTGCAGAGAGGCGGCGTGCGGTTCGCTTTCGCTCGATCTGTTTTCCTCGGGTTGACCGGGCTTAATTGGTTTTGGGTCTAGGTTCGAAAGGTAGGGTCGGGCCCTATGATCAAGGGGATTAAAAATTAAAAATTAATTAAGTTGCTGCTTTAAGATTTATGTAAATTTAAAAAGAGCTCCATCAGATCACTTCTCTCTGAAATAACATAGCATAGCCACCGTTTCTCGTCTCCATTCACCGGAAAAGGAAGCTTCATTTTATCTACAAACTGCATGTCCAAACTCGACGACACTAAAACGTGGCAGCTTCCGGCCACTTTCCAGCCGTATGCGTGCATACCACGAGGCCTGCGACTCCGGCCAGTTATTTGCGCCGCCGTCCGTGCGTCTACGCCCTGTATTGCCGGCTGCAGTTGAATTCCTCGCCGTTGATACCTACGTTATACTGTACTTGTTTTTTGCGAAGTGCGAACCGGTACGTACGTTAATACGTAGTCGCATACGTCCTTCTATACTGTCTCTTGGCTTGGCAGCGGCTACCACCAACCGGCTGCCACGCTGGCCGCCCGTTGCCGTGGACGTCCGCGCCCGGCGGTCGCAGCCTCGACGCCCAATCACCTGTCGTCGCGTGTGCGTCTCCGCTCCGGCGGCTGCCTGCAGTAAGCAAGAGCGGCGGCGGCAGCCGGCAAGTGGGTCCACCATAAATGGGCCGCCCGGAAAGCTCAGTTTTTAACACCAATTGGGCCATATACGAGGCCAACGTACAACTGGACCGGACCGTCGACGCCCTTTTTTTTTGTATTCTAATGCATTCCCGCTCGTGCGCGGCCTTGATCTGACTGGGTCGTTGTCATCCACCACCTCCAACGAAAGCGACACTTCCCCTCGTGGCCTCGTCCATGCCTTGCTACCCGCGTGCTCGCGGGCGCGGCTGCTTTTGATCAGTTCAAACATTTGACTCGCACGATCGCACGTACGCGTAGTCCGTCTCCAGTAGTACTGCCATACCCACACGAGCTGCTAGCTGCGACATTTTCTAGTATCTGTCAAACGGAAGTATGGAACAACCCCCTGCAATATAGTATAAATACGTGCGCATGCGCATCAACCTAACCACACATCACGATTCACGAAGCGCAACACAACAGCCAGAGAGAAACGAACGAACGAGCCTTTTTTCTCTGAACAGGGTCTTCCCTTCCCGAGTCTTTGTTTAGCAGAGACAGACACTCGAGGCTCGAGGTACCTAGCTAGCTAGATTCAGCTTGGGTTTGGTGATTTGAGGGGGATTGCAGCCATGTCGCCAATCCACGTTCCGGAGGTCGCCACCAACGGGTCCGGCAGCGCCGCCGCCGGCGGCGGGCTGACCGTGGCCCCGGCGCAACGGGCGCTCAGCCTAAACGGGTCGCTGGCCACGCCCAAGTCGCCGCCGCCGGCTTACGGGAACATCGTCACCGTGCTTAGCATCGACGGCGGCGGCGTGCGCGGGATCATCCCGGGCACCATCCTCGCGTTCCTCGAAGAGAAGCTGCAGGAGATAGACGGGCCGGACGCGAGGATCGCCGACTACTTTGACGTGATCGCCGGGACCAGCACCGGCGGGCTGGTCACCGCCATGCTCACGGCGCCCAACGACAAGGGCCGCCCGCTCTTCGCCGCCAAGGACATCACCGACTTCTACCTCGAGCACTCCCCGAAGATCTTCCCTTCCGTCAGGTTAGGATTCATTCATAAATCTATGAACAAGTTTTTTTGTGTACTGGATCGAGGGAACAAACATGTGATGAGTCGAACTGAAACCTATATATACTTGTTGTGCTGTGCAGCGGCGGGCCTCTGGGTTTGATGAAGAGCATGATGGGGCCCAAGTACGACGGCAAGTACCTCCACTCCATCGTGCAGAAGTTGCTGGGTAACACGAGGGTCAGCCAGGCGCTCCAGAACATCGTCATCCCAACCTTCGACATCAAGCTCCTCCAGCCCACCGTCTTCTCCAGATACGACGTACGCCCTCCTCTCCATCCCTTTCTCAGCCCATCCTTTATAAAGCTCCATCAAATGCGTGTATATATGTTTGCCTTTTTTTTGTATGTGTTCTTACGTGAATGTGGTCTGACGCGCACGCAGGCCAAGAACGACGTCTCCAAGGACGCTCTTCTCTCGGACGTGTGCATCAGCACGTCCGCCGCACCGACGTACCTCCCAGGGCACCAGTTCGAGACCAAGGACAAGGACGGCAAGACCCGCGCCTTCAATCTCATCGACGGTGGAGTCGCCGCCAACAATCCGGTGAGTGGCCACTCTTGCGTCAACAAGGTTTTTCACAGCATGTCACACTAAAAGTAACATGATTCAATCTAGCTATATATATTCTTCCAAATCTAAGAAAAACACAGACAATATTGAGTAATAAATGTTTTTTTAAACTAATAGACTAATAAGTTATCTGTTTGTCTTGTTGCAGACACTGCTGGCAATGACGCATGTGAGCAAGCAGATCATCCTGGGCAACAAGGACTTCTTCCCTATCAAGCCGGCGGACTACGGAAAATTCATGGTCCTGTCGCTGGGCACCGGCACGGCCAAGATCGAGGAGAAGTATGACGCCAAGCAGTCCGGCAAGTGGGGCATCCTCAGCTGGCTCTACAACAAGGGCAACACGCCACTAATCGACAGCTTCAGCCACGCCAGCTCCGACCTCGTCGACATCCACATCTCAGTGCTCTTCCAGGCGCTTCACAGTGACAAGGGGTACCTCCGGATCCAGGACGACGAGCTCAAGGGCGACACGGCGTCCGTCGACGTTTCCACCAAGGCGAACCTGAACCGGCTCATTGAAGCCGGCAAGGCGCTTCTTAAGTTGCCGGTGTGCAAGGTGAACATCGAGACCGGCAAGAACGAGCCGGACCCAAGCAGGGGCACCAACGAGGAGGAGCTCACTCGTTTTGCCAAGATGCTGTCTCAGGAGCGTTGGGCAAGGCTTCAGAAGCAAGGCGTCGCCAAGCATTAAAACAAGCATCGGCCAGGATACCAAAGTTAAATATATATTTATGTGAATGTAGTAAATATGCTAGCCTAAGCAACCTGCTAGCAATCCCATGAAAAAGAAATAACCATGTAATTTATTTAATTTGTTTTGTTATATTAATTATATTTCTATACTAGGCAGGTTAGCCTGCATTGCACAATTGGGCCTTGTTTAAGTTGATTGATAGCAACTGAGCGTTCTATGTACTTGAGTCAACCAATTAATTCTATTTGAATCCATTTGGTTGTGATTTCATCATTCTTACGCAAGGTCTACCAAATTTAATTGGCAGCTTTGTTAGTCTTATTGTCAAAGAAGAACATGAGAAAATCGGAGTGCTCACACAACTTGGACTAAAAACAAGCGAGGGACATTTGACCATTTTATGGGTCTCGACTCTCGAGGATAGCCCTCACTGGTCACCATCTATCAAGATGAGAGGCACTACGGAAAAATAGATGTTTGTCGACTGTCCTTTTCTTTGCCGAGTATTTTATTCGCAGTTGAGTGTATTATTTTTTACAATCGGCAAAGATAATAGTTTACCGAGTGTTTTTTTCTTGAAATTCCTCTCTTCTACTTGCCACATACAACATGTGTTACTCCATGTTAAAATTTGGCATTTTTGTATTTAATTGCTATATTTAGTTAATTAATTACATTTTAACATTTTTTTATAAAGTTAAATTTGAACTACAATTGACTCAAATAAAAAATTCAATAAGTATAAAAATTGTATTCATGTTATTTAGCCCAATTTGAGACCTTACCCATGAAATAAAAATAAATTTGATGTTTTTTAAGAAAAATGACCACACTAACGTATGTCCAAATGATTTTTTTAATTTATAAAAAAACAAATAAGGTCTAAAAATCATGAAATTTTTTACGATGTGATAGTATTATAAGTGTAAGGTATGATAGAAAGTAGAGAATATTTCGCACAAGTTATTATGTATGTTGCTTATAAAACAGAGAATCTTTTAAGAATATTCTTAGAGTTGAGAATGATTGTTAAGATTTAGAGTCAAATTGATAGTCAAATTTGAATTTAACTTCAAATCATTTTGTATAGGTCATAGATTACATAAATTATATTATTTGAAAATTTGATTATTTTTAAAATTTGTTTGATAATTTTTTGAAAAAAATTGAAGCCCACAGAAAAATTTATTTGTCTAGTAGTTAATTTAACACTCGACAAAGAACCTCTTGCCGAGTGTATTATTTTTTGTACTCGGCAAATAAGGACTTTGCTGAGTGTCCAATAAAAAATACTTGGTAAAGAGGTATAATATAAAAGGGTTGAAAACGGAGTCTAGACTCAAGTGACAGTGTGGTACAGTGGTAGGGGGATAGATGCATGAAATAGGGAATTTCTTTTGCTGAGTGCTATAAAAAAAACTCTTTGCCAAGTGTTATATTATCTTTGCTAAGTGCTTTAGGCACTCGCCAACTAGGGGATTACCCATAGTGAGGGGATGGTGGGGAATCATTAATCTTGATAGTCTTGTAAGATCTAGATTAAACTCAAGAGTCCATGTGAGTAATAGTTTATAAAGAGAAAAGTTTATTTTATTATTGTAAGGACCGAAGGCCTACCGAAAGGAGCGGGAAGGGGGGGGGGGGGGGGTAGCCGACCACAAATCCGAAAACTTCAGTTTCACGCTTCTTAAACCTAACGGATCGTTACAACCTAAACAATTCTAATAGGCCAAGACCCTATACATGCTAGTGTTCATGATGCAAAGCAATGCGCGGAAGCTATTCATACTAGCCTATGCAAGGCACAAGTTACCCTATCACTAGAGCACACAATTGCGGAGTAGTAAAGATTCTTGATGTGGATAAGGGTTCCCGATCTTCTAAAAGGTTCTGGATACGTTGATTTGGTCGGAGGCGACACACAAATCGATCCGGCTTCAGAACAACACGTTCTAAACCCCATAATCGTAGCATGACGTCTCATCTGGTTATCAACCGTTCTAAAATGATTGACCTCGCTGAGAAGGCTAATCCCTGCCTGCGAATCAAGAACATAAACAAGACAAAAAAAATGCAATCCAATTGCAGATGTATTATGAATCTCACGAAGTTGGGGTCTTACAAACCGTGATGATGACAAAACTGTTATGAACAGAATAATCTAAGCAAAACCCGAACCCTAATGGTGCGGCAACGGCTGTATATGAAGACCCTAGGGTCATGCAAGATCATCTGGACACGCTTCTAATTAGGCTCAACTAGATACAAAGCCCAAAGGCCAAAAACAGGCGATGCAGCACCGAAATAGATTCTGGATACTCTCTTGTTTCGACGATTCCTGATGACTCCGGATGAATTTTGATATGAGACCGGCGGCATTGGAAAGATCTTCTTCTTATCTTTCCGTGCATATGTAGAACATCCAAATCCGAGTCCGTATGCGTCCTGGGCATCTGTTTTAGTGTAGACTGGTTCTGAGCCCTAAAACAGACTCGAAGTCGATTTTGGTTGGGCCTCCACCTTGGCTTCCACGTCCTTGCTGGTCCTCCACATCTTCAAGTTCTTCTCCCATTATCTTCTGGTCCTCTCCATGATTCCTAATTACAATATAATCATTAGATAGTAAACCATTCTCAAAAGTGATATATAATGAAGAACGTAGGAACGAGCTCAACTCTAAATTTAGTCGTCATGCACGAGCTCTAGTCGTTAGACCTTGCAAGTACAGAATTGGAGGAGTATTGCATGTATCCTTAGGAGTGATGTTCTCATCATCCTCCCCCTCTTGAAGTGGAGTCGTTCTCGACTCAAGCTCATTCTCTTCTCCCAAGTATGGTTTCAAATCTGAAATGTTAAAAGTAGAACTAGCCCCGAACTCGGAAGGCAACTCAAGTTTGTATGTATTATCATTAATCTTCTCAATTATTTTGAAAGGACCATCAGCTCTAGGCATTAATTTAAACTTTCTTAAATCTGGAAATCTATCTTTTCTCAAGTGTAACCATACTAAATCTCCTACATCAAGTTTTACTTCTATTTTACCTTTACTACCAGCAATTTTATACTTGTCATTCATCTTTTCAATGCTAAGTCTAGTGGTCTCATGTATTTTCAAAATAAATTCAGCACGTTCCTTAGCATCAACATGAACTCTATCATGAATAGGTAGAGGAAGTATATCAAGTGGAGTATGGGGATCAAAACTATACACTACCTTGAAAGGACATACCTTGGTAGTAGAATGTGTTGCCCGATTATATGCAAACTTAACATGAGGCAAAAATTCTTCCTATTGCTTCAAATTTTTCTTCAAAATAGCTCTCAATATAGTACCCAAAGTGCAATTCATCACCTCAGTTTGTCCATCAGTTTATGGGTGACAACTTGTAGAAAACAACAACTTTGTACCCAACTTATTCCAAAGCGTGCGTCAAAAGTGACTCAAGAATTTTGCATCACGATCTGAAACATAGTAGAAGGCATACCATGCAAACATACAATTTCTTTAAAAAAGAGATCAGCAATATAACTAGCATCATCAGTCTTATGACATGGTATAAAGTGTGTCATCTTAGAAAATCTATCCACAATAAAAAAAATACTATCACTCCCCCTCTTAGTCCTAGGCAGTCCTAAAACAAAGTCCATAGAAATATCCGCCCAGGAACAGGAAGTGGCATGTATAAACCATGTGGATTCAAGCGAGACTTAGCTTTTTGACATGTAGTGCAGCGAGCAACAAAGCACTCAACATCTTTCCTCATCCTTGGTCAAAAGAAGTGTGTGACCAAAATATCCTTCGTCTTCTTAGCACTAAAATGACCCATCAATCCACCTCCATGCGCCTCCTGTAACAACAAAAGACGAACAAAACCAATTGGAATGCATAGGCGGTTAGCTCTAAATAAGAATCTATCATTCAACATAAATTTATTTCATGTACGACCTTCTTTATAATGTAGCAATACATCCTTAAAATCAACATCAGCAGCATATTGTTCTTTAATTGTCTCAAGTCCAAAAATTCTATAATCAAGTTGAGACAATAAAGTATATCGCCTAGATAAAGCATCAGCGATCATATTATCCTTTCCTTTCTTATATTTAATAATGTAAGAAAAAGACTCAATAAACTCAATCCATTTAGCATGTCTACGGTTCAAATTACATTGAGAACGAATATACTTAAGTGATTCATGATCAGAATGAATAACAAATTCTTTGGGCAATAAATAATGACACCACGTCTCTAAACAACGTACAAGTGCATACAATTCCTTATCATACGTGGAGTAATTCAAAATAGGCCCAGTAATTTTCTCACTAAAGTATGCAACAGATTTACTATCTTGCATCAAAACACCACCAATGTCTATACCACTAGCATCACATTCAAGCTCAAAAATCTTATCAAAATTAGGTAATTACAGCAATGGTGTATGTGTAAGTTTATCCTTCAAAGCATCAAAAGACTCATGATGTACCTTACCCTAATGGAAAACAACGCCCTTCTTTGTCAACTCTTGCAAAGGTGTAGCAATGATGCTGAAATCTTTGACAAAGCGGCGGTAGAAACCTGCAAGACCAAGAAAACTCCTCACATGTGTGATAGTTTTTGGTACATGCCAGCTCTTTATGGTTTCAATCTTCGCCTTATCCACCTTAATTCCCTGTGGAGTCACAACATAGCCAAGAAAAGAGACTCGATCCGTACAAAAGGTGCATTTCTCAAGGTTACCAAATAAACGTGCATCTTGTAAAGCATAAAAAACATGACGCAAATGATTCATATGTTCATCTATGGATTTGCTATAAATCAAGATATCATCAAAGTAAACTACCACAAATTTACCAATAAAAGCTCTTAAAACCTCATTCATCAAGCGCATAAAAGTACTAGGTGCATTAGTTAAACCGAAAGGCATTACTAACCACTCATATAATCCGAATTTGGTTTTGAAAGATGTTTTCCATTCATCTCCAAGTTTTATTCGAGGGTGAAACCATCTCTCGTCGTCACTTCCTGCCATCACAAACACCAAAACAGGAAACAAACAGTGAAGGTTATTTCTACAAAACAGCTAAGCCTTGGTGCCTCTCAACACAGCAAAAGGAAACTCCTTACAAAACTCTTATAAAATTCTGAAAAGCAAAATAAAGGATATCAGGGAGGTGTGTTTCACGATTGCAAGGGTCACAAAAGAACCTATGTGCTGTCCAGAAGAAATATGTAGAGCTAGGATGAAAAATATATATATGTGAGTGGCACACAAATCAAAAACAGATAGTAAAGCTGAATAAGTGCCCAAGTAACTTGTTCCTAGTTGCTGGTCTAAATATGTCCTAGAACAGTAGTGATAACAAAGTAGAAACAAGGAGACAAAGGCACACAGGCGATAAGAGGGGGCTAAGTGCAAAATAGCCAAATCCAGAAATTTTAGGGGCTAGATGTAGCACTAATAGAAATCCCAAATTTCTTCTTTTGATTTTATTTTTTTTTTGATATTTTTCTCTAACTCACTAACAATGGGGGAGAATCCATGAAAAATTTCAGCTCAAACAGAGGTAGGATGTGGCCTACAGAAAATCTTGAATTTGTAGAAAATGTCGGGTTTAAATTTAAATTAATTTTTTTTATCTTTCTAATTTTTTTAAATTTTTTGACGAGAGCACACAGGGCGTAGCCAAGTGTGGGTATGCTCAACTTTGAGTAAAGAATCTCCTGTAAAAATTTCAGCCAAAACGGATAACCGAGTGAAAAGTTATACCCGTTTTACCGAAGGGGATCGGAGTCGGGTTTTCTAGAAACCCGAGGCGAAACCCAAGTCGGGTTTGGGGTCGGGTTTGGAATCGGGTAGGATTTTTTTTTTACAGCGTGAAGGCAGCGGAAAGTGAATTTATATCCTTGGTGTTGACGGTGTGTTTAGGGTGGGATTAGGGTGGGACTAGGCTAGCTGTGTCGATCAATCAACCCTAGCACAAAAGGCCAACAAAACAGAGGATGGTGAAGGGGATGGCGGCTAGGGTTGCAAGGAAAACACTACTGACGACAAAAACACAAACTAAATCAGCGACTAAACAAGAACTAGGGCACAAACTCAACACTATAGACTCTGAAATTAAAATATGCAGAAGCTAAACACGTAGTTTTGGGCGGAGGGAAAATTTTTTGGGGCTTTTCGGTGGACGATAGGATGAACACAAAATGAAATTAACTAAGGGTAGTGCGAATCTGACGATGCACCTGAAGCTCTGATTACCATTTTATGTGGACAAGGATTCCCGATCTTCTGAAAGGTTCTGGATACGTTGATTTGGTCGGAAGCGACACACAAATCGATCCGGCTTCAGAACAACACGTTCTAAACCTCACAATCACAGCACGACATCTCCTCTGGTTATCAACTGTTCTAAAATGATTGACCTGCCTGCGAATCAAAAATACAAGCAAGAACAAAAAAGAATGCAACACAATTGCAGATGTATTATGAATCTCACCAAGTTGGGGTCTCACAAATCGTGATGACGGTAAAACTGTTATGAACAAAATAATCTACGCAAAACTCGAATCCTCATGGTGCGGTGGCGGCTATATATGAAGACCCTAGAGTCATGCAAGACCCTCTAGACACGCCCCTAATTGGGCTCAACTAGATACAAAGCCCAAAGGCCAAAAATAGGCGATGTAGCATCAAAACAGATTCTGGACCCTCTCTTGTTTCGACGATTTCCGATGACTCCGGATGAATTTTGATATGAGACTGGTGGTATTGGAAAGGTATTCTTCTTATCTTTATGTGCATATGTAGAACGTCCAAATCCGAGTCCGTATGCGTCCTGAGCTTCCGTTTAAGTGTAGTTTGGTCCTGAGCCCCAAAACAGACTCGAAGTCGATTTTGTTTGGGCCTCCACCTTGGCTTCCACGTCCTTGCTGGTCCTCCACGTCTCCAAGTCCTACTCCCGTCATCTCCTGGTCCTCTCCATGGTTTCTAATTACAATATAATCATTAGGTAGCAAATCATTCTCAAAAGTGACATATAATAAAGAACGTAGAAACGAGCTCACCTCTAAATTTAGTCGTCGTGCACGAGCTCTAGTCATTGGACCTTGCAAGTCCAGAATTGGACGAGTGTTGCATGTATCCTTAGGAGTGATGTTCTCATCATCCTCCCCCTCTTGAAGTGGAGTCGTTCTCGACTCAAGCTCATTCTCTTCTCCCAAGTATGGTTTCAAATCTGAAATGTTAAAAGTAGAACTAGCCCCGAACTCGGAAGGCAACTCAAGTTTGTATGTATTATCATTAATCTTCTCAATTATTTTGAAAGGACCATCAGCTCTAGGCATTAATTTAAACTTTCTCAAATCTGAAAATCTATCTTTTCTCAAGTGTAACCATACTAAATCTCCTACATCAAGTTTTACTTCTATTTTACCTTTACTACCAGCAATTTTATACTTGTCATTCATCTTTTCAATGCTAAGTCTAGTGGTCTCATATATTTTCAAAATAAATTCAGCACGTTCCTTAGCATCAACATGAACTCTATCATGAATAGGTAGAGGAAGTATATCAAGTGGAGTACGGGGATCAAAACTATACACTACCTTGAAAGGACATACCTTGGTAGTAGAATGTGTTGCCCGATTATATGCAAACTTAACATGAGGCAAAAATTCTTCCCATTGCTTCAAATTTTTCTTCAAAATAGCTCTCAATATAGTGGAGTTCTTGGTCCCTCCCACCACCAAGTGGAGTTCTCGCCCACGAGCCCGCAATCACTACTCGAGTGAAGACATGGTGTGCGTCACTTCTGCACAAAGCACAAGCTCGCCTCCCTCGAGAACGTGTCGTACTCCCCGAGCCGGCACATGCACTCAGTATTGATGCCCCTTCCAACGGCGGGCTCAAACCGTGTACAAACTTGTGATGCCTTCACAACCAATCATGATAGGCTCGATCATCGACACCTAACCGGTTTAGGTCTCACCATAGACCAAGAGTAACAACCTAGATCACATCCTCAATGACACCCTAGCCTTAGATGTGCAAGGTTGCTCCTTGTTACTCTCACTAGCACTCTCAAGATATCCAATATCCTCTCCTAGTGCTCTCCTCAATTCCTCTTAGACCTTACCAAATGGTCTCAGGTATTCCTCTGGCCAAGAGAGGTCACAAAAACCCCAGCAACAAAGTTAAATAGGCTCCCAACCTCAAACTAGTCGTTGCTCCACGAAATTAGATTTCTGGGCCTACTGACCGTACAGTCCGGTCAGTACCTTACCGGACCGTCTGGTCACTTCAATCCCAAGCCCAACGGCTCCGCCCACTGCTGAACTCTTGCTGACCGGACTGTCCAGTCACTGGACCGAACCGTCCGGTCCACTTTCTCTCTCCATTCCAGGAAGGTCCGTAAATTGCAACCTCTCTGTCGTTCCTGCACTCCTACTGATCGGACCGTCCGGTCAGCAAACCGGACCATCTGGTCTGTATGGACTCTCCTGCAGTCAGAGTCCTTGCTCCTCGTGCTAAATCCTGGAAAACTCCACATAGTGACCGTACAGTCCGGTCACCTCTGACCCCTCTATCCGGTCACTACGTCCAGAAGCTGAAACTTGTTGTCCTCGCTTGACTTGGTTTCCCGGCTTCTCCGAACAACTCCTTGGATTCTCCACTATCACCTAGTACCTGTGATTTCACCGAGCAACCTTGCACATCACCGACTAGACATGACCTAAGAGAATGACCTAAACCCTCTTGATAGTCCGGTTTTTCCTATGCACTTAAAGCCCAAACAACTACTCAAGTGTTCCAAACACTTGCACCATAGCTTGTCCTCCGCTTTGATCCATCTCTATCAACCCTTAGACTCCATCAAGTTCACAAGCCTCCATGCTTGTGGTCATTGTCATCAATCGCCAAGGACACTATCATCCATATGCTTTGTAATAGAGTTAAGAGATGATTTCTACATAGACAACACTCGTGTAGATGTTAGCCCACAATTTCATAGTTGTCATCTATCACCAAAATATCCATACCACGGGGATTCAATCATCAATGGTCATGAAACTTACAATCTCCCCCTTTTTGATGATTGATTACAACCACTACTTAATTAAAAAAATTCATTGAATAACCGGACTAAACAAACTATACAAAGATCGAGAGGAACCATAACAACATAAGAGAGAAAACGCATAAGGTCCTGCTCAATCAAGTAACATCTAGAGACATAAGGAAAAGAGAGAAGAGCATACTCTAGATGAAAATGCATGCATATCATGGCAATATATTGAATTAAGGCATAAGGATATACAATGCAAGACATAAATGATGAGATGTAACAAGATAGCATGGCAATGCATAAGAATTAAAAACAAGCATTCATCATCATGATATCATACACAGGTATATAAGATAATCAATAAATACAAGAACTGCATATGAAAGAAAATAAACCAAGTGAGATCAAAATGAGTCAAACACAAGCAAATGAAATCCATGACTCATCATAATCCACGAACAATGAATAACTCCTCAAAAAAAGAACCAAATGGTCAATCTCCTAAAACCTCGTAGCTCCCCCTAGATACAAGCTACTCTCGATCGTAATAAGATCACACTCCCACTCCCCCTAGACCTAGTATCTTCTCCCCCTTTGGCAACAAGCACCAAAAAGCCAACAAAGCGGGAAAAGATGAACATCTAAGCGCTCGTGGTCGAAGGAAGTGGTGCAGCGACGTCCTCTATGGGCTCTGCTTCTGGCTGCTCCTGAGGTTGATCCTGCTGTGCTCCCTGAGCCTGTGACGCCTGAGCATCCAGCTGCTCAAAGAAATCAAGGTCTATAGGTGACTCAGACCCACTGTCCTGTGCTGCTGTAGTGACTATGGCAGTCTCCTGAGCTGAAGTCTGGAGTAGTATGAGGTCTACCACATCCTGCTGAGAGAAACCTCCACGGACAAGATCCTCTGTTGCCTGAGTAGTAAGAGTGGAAACTGTGGCAGTAAGAGGTGGAGCTGAAGCTGTAGCTGTCTCTGGAGCGGTCTGGGAGTCTGCATAAGTAGTGTGGACTATGTTTGAGAACAGACTCCTGACCGGTACGTGCTCGGAACTGGAGGGTCCTGCCATCTATGAGCTAGAAGAATGTGAGAGTGAGATAAACAACGCAGACACAGAGAAGGCTGACACGGGAGAGAGCTGTGCTGAAGAGAAAGTCTGTCCTGCTCCCCTTGTTGGTAAGACCCCTGAGAGTGACAGTCCGCTAGACTGTGCTGTCATCAGTGCAGTGAAGGGTCTTGGCTGAGTCTGCAGCTGCTGAAACTGGGGAATTACTGAAGGTCCTGGCTGCTGACCGACCTGTCTCTGAGTAAGCTCCGTCATCTGAGTCATTAGAGCGGAGACAAGGGCCATCTGCTGACGCTGAAGCTCTGCCTGTCCTCTGATCAGCTCCATCATCTGACGTCTGTCCTCTGACACACTCTGTATAAACTCACCCAACCATCCTGCAAGTGTTGTCACTGTGACAGTGTCCTCAGACTGCAAACCTGTCGGCTGGGGAGGCGAACCTGTACTGGCTGACTCAGGAATCACCGTCTTTGACTGAGCTGCTTGCTCATGTAGTACCGGTGACTCCTGCTCCTCCTCTCCTGTGTGCTGGCTGGAGGTAGACTGGGATCCCCTGAGGACTCTAGGTGAGTAGCTGGTGGTCACATTAGGGAAAGCGTCGTACTGCTCCTCCGTCACTAGGCCCATCCTCCTCAAGAGATAGCAAATGTAGGGCCTGTAGACCAAGTGACATCCTCCAACCCTCTCAGAGATCACCTCCTCCATCTCTACAATCAGAAGGTCTGCCAAGCCAAATGGCTGCCTCCTCAGAATAGCTGCTACAGCCCACTGATGGAGAAGTGTGAACTCCTCTCTATACCCTGACCTAGGGATGATAGTCCTGGTGACTATCGCTCTGCAGTGAGTCTCGCAGGGCTTCCGTCAAAGCCTGGTGTGTGAGATGGTGGAAAGGCAATCGACACCATCTCGTCTATCGGCATCTTCCCTTCCTGAGGTCTGCAGGGTGGTGCAAGTGTACCATAGGCACTCCTATATAGTAAAAAGTCTGACGAAACAAGTGCTAGGTTATGCATCAGATCCTGTCTAGTCACACGTTGTGGCTGCCCTCTGAACAAGAATCAGAACTCTGAGCGGTCTCTGGCAACCCATAGTGTGGCGTAGATCTCTAGCACCACGTCCTCTCTGAACCTGTGTAGAGCAGTAACTAGATCTGCTAGCCCTGGTAAGCACGTGAAGTACTGCTCCATCTCTGTGCCGGTGGCCCTCCTCATGGTCTCGTATGTCATGTACTGCTGCGGCACGAAGAGTCTGTCATTGCCTCTCATGCCAAGGTAACGTCTCAGACCCTCACCAATCCTCCTCTGGAGGCCAGTCCAGTACCTCTCTCCAGCAGCGGGGTCTCTGGGAACTGGAACCCACTGCTCGAAGGGTACCAAGTGAAGCGCCTTAAGATCCTTGGCAGGAACCTTAAGGATATTTGGCTCTCCGGTTGCCTGTACAAGCCTCTATAGTCTCCTCGTGCACACTGCACAGGTGCACCTCGGGTCTCCTGCCCGGTGAGCTGTCCTCTGGGGGACAGTCTACTCAGTCTCCTCAACCTCAAGCTCCTCAGACTCAGACTCTGAGGTCTCCTCCTCTGACTCCTCATCCTCCTCCTCCTCTGACTCCTCCTGCTGCCTGGAGGATCCCTGCTCCGCAGTTCTCGATGACCTCTCCTGACGAGAAGCCGGAGTACGCTGCGGCCACGGTGGTGGCACCACTCCAACTGCTAGAGAAGCTGTCCTCTGCCCGGTGCTCCTTCTCAGGCCCTGTGTCTCCACTGGCCGGTCAAGAATCAAGAGAGAACCAGGTGTCCTGCGTGACTGCTCCATGGCATCCAGGTGCCTGCTAAGTCGTCTGGCCCTCTCTGACTCTGGGTCCAGTCTTGATCTCTTCTTGCTCTTAGGCTTCTCTGCCATCTTTCCCTTGCCCTTATCCTGTCCTGACCCTGCCATGTGACTGCTGCTGCTGTCACTGCACGCATGTAGGTAAAGGTAGGATAAGCATAGAGTCCTATATAAATCTATAAGCAAAGCACCGCTAGGAGAGAATGCGCAATAGAAACCCTAGCACTGAATGAAGGACATGATCACTAGGCAAATATGCAAAGCAACAATAGTGATCATGGACTCTAAGTGGCTGGTGCGAATTATCTAGTGTACAGTCAAATAATGAGAAATAAATCTAACTGTAGACTAGACAAGGAGATAAACCCTAGATATGCAATTAACAGATAGGCATGGAATTAATTGCATCTAGGTTGAGCTAATTAATTAATTAATGCAACTAATAATAGAAATTATTGCTAATTGCATCAATTAACTAATCTACTTGGAATTAGGGTATAAACGATGAAAGGAGTGAATGGCACAATACCCTGGGAAGGAATCCAACACGCCGAGAAGGACGAATGCCTCAGAACACCCTCCGATCACCGAAAAGCTCGGATTTTTGGGCTTGTCGGCAATGGATGTGGAGGAAAAAGGGGAATCCTTTTCCCTGGAAATCGGCTGTGGGGGTAGAGCTGCTCTTGCGCGTGCGCAGGAGAAAGAGTGGAGAGGCGACGGAGGCACTGGTGGTGTGCGGCGGCGAGTCAGTGGTGCGGGCTCGTGGCGGTGAAGGGCGGCACGGCGGCACAGGCGGTAGTGGCGTGGTTCTGGTGTGCGTGCGGGACCGAGGGCTGGCGGCGGCGCACTGGTGCGGGGCGAGCAGGTGCGGCTGCGCAAGGATGAGTGCGTGGCTGCGCTGGTCGGCGACGGCGGCGCGACGACGAGGAGAGGCGGCGGCGTCGACGAGGGATAAGGCGGGGGCGAGTTCTCAGCGTCGGGGGCGAACAAAGAAGGAACCAAAATTCCTCTGACCAATTTTGACCTAGGTCAAATGAACAGTGAATGACCGAGATTCAATCAAGGAAAGATCAACGGCTCAGATCGAGAATTGCATCTCGCGATCAACCATAGTGACCGGACGGTACGATCTCTAGACCGGACTGTCCGGTCAGGTCTCGAGTCTGCTGGTGACCCACACAGACCAGACGGTCCGGTCTCTAGGACCGTTCTGTCCGATCTCTATGACCAGACTAACTCATGAAACTGTGCCCGTGGGCACTGACCGGACTGTACGGTCCGAAGATCGGACTGTATGGTCACTACCAGAAAAATGCTGAGTCAAGGAAATTCTCTATTTTCCAAGTGCCCTCGCTAAACACTCAAATAAACACTGCACATGGAATATAGAGGGAACTCTCAAACACTCCTTTTCAAATAGTGGCACTCTATGACCTCATAGTTTTCGCAAATGTCAAATGAAAGATCGAGCAAATAAGAACTAAGGTAAATAAGAACCAAAAGGGTATGAATGAGCCTTAGTCCATGAACCGCGTGAGTAGATTTAACCTCGGAGTTCATAAGAGCTTGCTCAATGGGCATGAAGTACAATCCTTTCCTTTGGTCACACTTCCGGAGATATAGTCTCATATAGAGCATGAGGCACAAATATCTCCAAATGTGACAAGCCTCCTTTGTATTTCCTATATGATGCATGCAACAAGCATTTTACATATGCAATGAAAATAAACAAGTAATATTAAACAAGACACAAAGGAAACCTAACAATGTCAAGTTTGAACCCTTCTCAAGCTTACTCACTATAAGCCATACCCTTGCCTTGAGAAAAGCCAAACCACCATCCCAAGCACTCTCCCTTGCTTATAGCTATCTTGAATGGGTTAGACATTAACTAATATTTACACATGCATGGATGCAAAGCATACTAGTCACAAAGGAGTCCTAATTAACATGCAATGCAAGAGAAAGAAAAAAACACACTACAACTACCCAAAACAAAAAAACAAACACGGTTACCTCCCTCATGAGTAGATAGGTCATTGAGGTCCATGTCACTTGTGGTGGACTTCACATGATCTTCATGAATGCGCTCCGTCCACCATCACCACCATCTAGGTCTTGTTCTTAGGCACCCACTTGTACGTAGCCGATCTCTCAAGATCAACAATGCACTTAGGCACCTATATGCTCTTGACCTTTCTTCTCTTGTTTGGTGGTCCCAAAGCCTTGGCTTTTACCTTGCCATCCTTGTTCCTAAAAAGCTTGAAATGGGTGTTCTCATGGAACAAGTTAGTATTAGGTAAAGCAATGGAACTTCTCACCCTAGGACAATCCTTGGTGGCATGACCATCCTTGTAACACCTCTTGCAATAGTAGTCGTCGGCAAGTAGGGGCTTGATCCATTCGGGAATGGAGTCACTCATCCCGATGATGTCGATGGCGACGGGATATGAGCCAAGTCCCCGGTGGGAGACGTTGTTCACCAGGTTTCTTCCAAGAATCTCCTTGTGAATGGCTCTACCACGTGTGAGCCTCTCGAACCCGTCCATCACCATCTTCCTCTCTTCCTTGAGTTTATGATATTCCTTCAAAACAAATGGCTCAAGAGAAGAAACCTCAACCGAGGTGGTTAGTTCATCATACATAGTAGAAGCATCGCTCTTTGAAGAACTAGAGGAGGGAGAGGCAAGGTCCTCGACATTGATGGCCTCAAAAGTAATCTCAAGGGCCTTGTACTTCTCATAAAGCTCTACATGATCACTCTTGAGTTTGTCATAACTCTTGTTTAGGGCAGCATGAGATGTGACAAGGTCCTTGAGCTCACTCTCAAGCTTACCAACACGGTCATTAGCCAACTTACACTCTTTTCTTACCACATCCAATATTTTGGATTTCTTGACGGCGATGTCGCGGGCTTGCTCAAGCATATTCTACAACTCGGCACAAGTGCGCTCCTCATCATCGCTGTCATCACTACTCTTATCCTCACTCCCTCCAAATTGGCTTGAAGCCATGAGACATGTGGAAGGAGGAAGGAGAGCACGTGGTGATGTAGTCTTGATCATGGCTAGGCCGGCCACTTCTTCATCACTTGAGGAGGTGGACTCATCACTTGAGTTGTCGCTTGTCCACTCCCCTATAAGGGCCTTGCGAGAGAACTTCTTCTTGTAGTCTTGGGCTTTGCCTTTGCCCTTGGACTTGTCTTTGTTAAAGACTCTCTTCTTCTTTTGCTTGGCTTTGGGATCTTCTTCTTCTTCTTCACTTGAATCTTGTGACTTGAATGCTTCTTTCTTGGGCTTTGGGCACTCACGAACAAAGTGATTTTTTGACCCACAATTATAGCATTTGCCCTGGGACTTGGAAGCAAACTTGTTTTTGAATGTCTTCATTTTCTTTATGAGAAGAGCCAAGTCCTCAGTCAAGTCACCCTCATCATCATCTTCTTCTTCATCATCGGTGTCAGCCTTCTTCTTGACTTTCTTGCTCTTGCTTGATTCTTGCTTATCAGCTTGTAGAGTAAGGTTGGATTGTTAAGGATCATCCATCCCTAGTTGGTAGCTCTCGAAGGCGGTGATCTTGTCAAGCACATCCTTCATGGTCTTGGTCTTGAGGTCACTCTGCAAGGTGTATATGATGATAGACTCATACTTGGGGTCTTTGAAAAGCCTCAAGAATCTTCTGATGACTTCCACGGGCTTGATCTTGAAATCATCCCCAAGTGCATTGATCTCCTCCACTAGCACATGAAAATGAGAATAAACAACATTAGCTCTCTCATGTGGTAATCTAGCAAAGTTATCATACTTGTTTTTCAGCACATAGTATCTTTTCTCTTTGACATCACTAGTACCCTCGTGGATACTCTGAATCTCAGTCCAGATACCATGTGTTGTCGAACTAGCATCCAATCTAGCAAACACATCCTTGGAACTGCATAAAAACAAAGCATTCTTGGCCTTAGCGTTGTTCTTAATAAAGTCAGACTGAAGAAGGTTAGCATTCGTATCGGACTCATGGGTCATCGTCCATATCTTCAGATCAAGGGACTCAAGGTAGGCTTGCATACGAGCATTCCAATACGTGTAGTCCTTCCCATCGAATATGGGTACACTCCTCACCTTTCCCGGCATCCTTAATCAAGGCGGTGAAGCCTCAGATTGAGCACTTGGCTCTGATACCACTTGTAAGGATCGAATGCCTACCGAGAGGGGGGGGGGTGAATCGGTAGTCGACCACAAATCCAAAAACTTCAGTTTCACGCTTCTCAAACCTAATGGATCGTTGCAACCTAAATAATTCTAGTAGACCAAGATCCTACACATGTTAGTGTTCATGATGCAAAGCAATGCGCGGAAGCTATTCACACTAGCCTATGCAAGCCACAAGTTACCCTATCACTAGAGCATACAATTGCAGAATAGTAAAGAGAGGGTCAAGGAATGCTCATGATTTTTTTCCCGAGGTCTCGGAAGGATGGCACCTTCCCCTACTCCTCATTGGACCACTCCCGCCGGAGTCCCGGTCCCTCCCGCCACCAAGTGGAGTTTTCGCCCACGAGCCCGCAATCACTCCTCGAGTGAACACACGGTGTGTGTCACCGCTGTACGAAGCACAAGCTCGCCTCCCTCGAGAACTTGCCGTACTCCCCGAGCCGGCACGGGCGCTCACTATTGATGCTCCTTCCAACGGCGGGCTCAAACCGTGTACAAACTTGTGACGACCTTCACAACCAATCACGATAGGCTCGATCACCGACACCTAACCGGTCTAGGTCTCACCATAGACCAAGAGTAACAACCTAGATCACACCCTCAAGGACACCCTAGCCTTAGATGTGCAAGGTAGCTCCTTGTTACTCTCACTAGCACTCTCAAGATATCCAATATCCTCTCCTAGTGCTCTCCTTAATTTCTCTTGGACCTTATCAAATGCTCTCAGGTATTCCTCTGGCCAAGAGAAGTCACAAAGACCCCAGCAACAAAGTTATATAGGCTCCGAACCTCAAACTAGTTGTTACTCTACGAAATCAGCTTTCTGGGCCTACTAACCGCACAGTCCGGTCAGTACCTGACCGGACCGTCCGGTCACTTCAATCCCAAGCCCAACGGCTCTGCCCACTGCTGAACTCCTGCTGACCGGACTATCCGATCACTGGACCGGACCGTCCGGTCCAATTTCTCTCTCAATTCCAGGAATGTCCGTAAATTGCAACCTCTCTATCGTCCCTACACTCCTACTGACCGGACCGTCCGGTCTGTGTGGAGTCTCCTACAATCAGAGTCCTTGCTCCTCGCGCTAAGTCCTGGAAAACTCCACATAGTGACCGTACAGTCCGGTCACCTCTGACCCCTCTGTCCGGTCACTACGTACAGAAGCTGAAACTTGTTGTCCTCGTTTGACTTGGTTTCCCGGCTTCTCCGAACAGCTCCTTGGCTTCTCCACTGTCACCTAGTGCCTGTGATTTCACCGAGAAACGTTGCACATCACCGACTATACATAACCTAAGAGAATGACCTAGACCCTCTTGATAGTCCGGTTTTTCCTATGGACTCAAAGCCCTAACAACTACTCAAGTGTTCCAAACACTTACACCATAGCTTGTCCTCCGCTTTGATCCATCTCCATCAACCCTTGGACTCCGTCAAGTTCACAAGTCTCCATGCTTGCGGTCATTGTCATCAATCGTCAAGGACACCATCATTCATATGATTTGTAATAGAGTTAAGAGATGATTCCTACATAGACAACACTCGTGTAGATGCTAGCCCATAATTTCATAGTTGTCATCTATCACCAAAACATCCATATCACGGGGATCCAATCATCAATGATCATGAAGCTTACAATTCTCTCGAACAATTCACTTTACTCAATTTACTCTTCGAACAAAATTTTGGCTCGATTTACTCCCTCAAACAATTCAAGTTGATGCAATCTACCTCTTATGAGGTTGGTCATTTTTGTTTATCTTTGTACAATGCTAAAACATTATAACAATCATAACCTAAAATAAATTATTTCCTTTTTTTCATAAATATGTGTAAACACATTTGGAACTCTATAGTTAAGATAATATTAGATACTATTAAATTTTTAAAAATAGAAATAAAGTATACATTATATTTTTTAGAATAAGATTCTATGAAAACGAATCATTATGTCAAATTTCAGCACTAAATTCAAATTATACAATGGGAAGACAAATTATAACAGAGAGTAAATTACACCAACTTGAATTGTTTGAGGGATCAAATTTAGCTAAGGTTTTGTTCGGAGAGTAAATTAAACAACTGAATTAAGTAACATTCCAAGTAGCTTGATGTGAACCCATTCTTAGTGGTGAGGTAAACTGTTGTCCAGTCGTTTCTTAATATAAAAATATTATAGATAACACAAATTATATTACAAATCTACCAAAATATTTAAATGTTGATGGTCAAAGTAGCTAACAAAGTTTGAAATGCAAATATCCTAAAACATGTGAGTTGTAGGTCTCTAAACTGTAGGAATTTTGAAGTAAACGAAGGACTGGCATTTTTACAATTGTATTCTTGGCCTAGAAAGAAATATTCTATTACTAGTGAATGTTAGTAGTAATTTGAGCTAGAATTGACTTAGCTTGCTGGTTAAAAATTATGGTGCACTTATTTATAATTAATTTATGTTCATATATAGTTAATTATCTCCGCAAGGACTATACGTCTATATGTTACAAAAGCCTATATTCAAAGATAAAGAAAATATTAGACACTTGAATACTATAGATAATCACGAACACAATTTAGATACTAGCATTAGCCAAGTGGCAGGTGATGCGTATCCAAAGAAGCCACGTCGCCTAGCTATTATATATATTTCAGACATAATACTAATCAAAGTATACTAAATTTTTTATCATCATACTAAAATTTTTCAAAGGAAGAGGTATCATACTCGTTAACACGTTCATGTCATCTGGACTATCATTATGCAGACATTGATATGCTAATCGAAGTTGATAAATTGATCTGAAAAACTACTAATGTATTATAAATTTGAAGTGTTATCTATCCAAAATCTGACAAGAATGGAGGTAAACAAGAAGTCTTCACTTGAAAAAAGGCGGAAGGAAAGTCTAGGATGTTCTATGATTGAGAATGAGTAGAGATTAATAGCCCTTTTATAAAATATTCAATTAGAGAGTTCTATGGATCATGCATATCTTTCTCTTATTTTAACTTATCATTTCCTTGTTGGTATGTTGATAGTATGTGGCATAATCAGCGTTTGACATGCGACAGATTCAATATCAGTTTTGTTTATTCTATATGTGGCCAATTTAGTTTCTCTCTTTCTCGCAAAAAAAAGTGTGGTACAAAACGGTGTCGCAGCACTGGAAAACGTTCCTAAATTGTACAAGGAACTACCAGCATGGTTTCGACAACTATGAATTTAGAGGGTGTTTTGAAATAAGGTTTCTTCTTGATTGTTTGGAAAATCCGACCCATATTCTAGACTTTAAGATGCAAATACCCTCTCAAACAAGTTTGTGCATATGTCCCTTAAATTCTTTCTTGTACACCTGATATTTAACAAGACAAAGTTGAGGAAATTTCTCTCTACTCCTTAATAAAACATGTGTGATTTTCTCTTTCATAAATATCTGTGTCGCTGTTATCCCTTCCCCAAATTTTCAATTCATATGCAGTTTAGATTGTCACTCCCAATTCGTATCTTGTTTGGAGCTTACAGTTCGATCCTTTCAACCATAGTCAACGCACAGTCCTCCCATTGACATGTTTTTGCAGGATGTTCAAGTCAAAAAGGTGAATCTTCATAAACTTCTCTCTCTCTCTCTCTCAACCTCGAAAGGTGTGTTAAGTCGTCGGCATGTTGCATCCTTTGCCAGTGCCCAGTAGTCCCTCAAAGGGGTGCATCACGTTCCCAATCACTTTTTGGTAGCCAAAAACATCATTGTTGGCCGCCTACGACGAGTAGCCATGACACGCTGCCGTGTCTGCTCCTCGTGGTCATGAACGACGATACCCCTATATCCTTGACTAGGTCGTAGACGAAGAGCTATGGTCAGAGTCCACAGCTTCATGAACCGAATCCATAGATTTTTTGTGTACAACAATATATCGAAAAAACATGTAAATGATGTTTTGCTATTTAGCCCCTCTTCTTTACTGTAATCAACTTGCTATTCATGCAACCTTTGGTATCTTACAATTCAACTCCTGAACTTTTTTATATACTTTTATTTGTCATCCTTGTCAGTCATGCATATAACCCCATGTAATCTTTTTTATTCACAACTAAATCCCTGAAAACTTTGATGGACTATATCTTTTATCTACAACCCTGATTTAAGTTATCCTTGCGCCTAAATTTTTGTCTTATCATAATTTATTCAGCCATAATATTTTTATAGTTTATTTATTTGTTTGATATTATAAAATATCTATCATAATGTACTATATATCAAAAAGTAGTTTACTATAGTTTGTTATATTTTTTAAAAAGCTTGTAGCAACACATGGACAATTTGTTTGTATTATTTAGATATGGAAGGCAAAGAGATGTGTGCGTAGAAGAAAAACATTTAAGATTTCATGAATTTGGTGCCCATGGTGGTTTGAAACTTTGAATTTTGTAATCTAGTGTATTGCCGCACGTATACAATTGGATACGAAATTTTACAGGTTTGTTCAAACGTCAGTAGCTGCCTTTTTTGTAGTCTACTGTATGTTCACTAATTCACGTGGTGATTTGAATCTCTAAAATGCCAGGCTTTGGGGAAGTGGGGTAGAAGGATCACTATATACGACGCCAATCGCTCGCCGGCGGCGACCGTAAGCTGCTAATTACAAGTCTAGAGTCTACTTGTGAATGTACTAGCTACTAGCTTAGCTCGAGTGCAGTCAACGCGCTTCAGTTGCCGATCTTTCGGGTTGTTTCGTCGAGTTGGCCTCCCAGTTGGCCAGTTACTTGCATTGATCGAGTAGTCGAGACAATTGCTATAGCTACTGCGACCAGAACAAAAGCAACGATACGGTCTGAACTCGAAACTGCATCCCCGCCAACAGGACGAGACTGGAACATGCACAGGTCGACGCTCTATGTATTAGTCATCAACCTGAAAGTTCAGTTCTTTCTTCTCATACGGTGGAAAAACACGCTCACTATTTCGTGTCTATCCACCTGAAAACGACACTCTATATATAGTATTTCGTCTCCAATCACCCGATACGAAACATACACTGCCATGCTACCTTGTCACCTGACGACAAAACATGGGAGGCTTTCCGGCCGCTTTCCCGGCGTAGAATTCGTCGCCTCTCGGCGCACCCCATACGTCGCACGTACGTAAGCGTACATGTACTGATGTACACGTCCTTCCCGCGTGCGTAGACCATGTTACGGGGCAGCTATACCGCCTTCCGGACTGCGGCGATCGGCCAATCACTGATGTATGCAAGAGCGGCAGCCGTAGGCAAGTAGCACCGCCGGGATGGGCCGTCGACGATCACGCAAATTTTTAACGGCAATGCGGCCCATCCTGGTGTCTTCCAGTTCCTGGGTTTCCTCTTTTGCCTGCTCATGCGTGACGAGCTTGACTGAATCCTTGTCATGCGATACAGGGACGGTATCCTTAGTCCAGGCTCCCTCGTGCTCGCGCGGCTACTTGGTCAGTTTCAAATCTTCTGACTTGAACACACCTAGTACGTTTGTGTCTCCTGGAGTGGTGTCACGCGCTGCGACTTTTCCTATCTGTAACTGGAATTAATCTCCCCTGCGTTGTTTCGTTCTTCAACCCTTGCAGTATAAATACCTGTGCATGCAGATGAACCTGGGATAAATCTACCAAAAGCACACAAAAGCCAGAGAGAAACAACCGAAAGGAAGCAGCCTTTTTGTAAAGAAAGGTGATCGAGCTAGAGAGGATCTCCTGAGTCGTTTTTTAGCTTAGGTTTTAGCTTGGTTGGTGAATTGTTAATTTGGTGGTGTCTCTTGAGTTCACGGTCATGTCGCCCGTGCACGTTCCGGAGGAGCTCGGCGCCAACGGCTCCGGCCTGATCCTGAACCCGGCGCAGCGGGCACTCAGCCGAGGCAAGTCGTTGCTGGGCACGCCCAAGTCGCCGCCGCCTGCCTACGGCAACATCGTTACCGTGCTGAGCATCGACGGCGGCGGCGTACGCGGGATCATCCCCGGCACCATCCTCGCGTTCCTCGAGGAGAAGCTGCAGGAGCTGGACGGGGAGGACGTGAGGATCGCCGACTACTTCGACGTCATCGCCGGGACCAGCACCGGCGGGCTGGTCACCGCCATGCTCACGGCGCCCGACCCAAAAAAGAAGGACCGCCCGCTCTTCGCCGCTAAGGATATCAACGACTTCTACCTCAAGCACTGCCCCAAGATCTTCCCTTCCGTCAGGTGAGGATCGGTTGCAAACTATAAATTGTGATTCATTTCTAGTAGTATATTTTGTAAACGTTCTGGGCGGGAGTCGGCGGCACCACCTCATCACGCATGTCTTGCTAATCTTGTGCAGCGGCGGACCTCTGGGCTTGATGAAGAGCATGGTGGGACCCAAGTACAACGGCGAGTACCTCCACTCCATCGTTAAGGAGCTCCTTGGCGACACCAAGGTCAGCCAGGCGCTCCAGAACATCGTCATCCCGAGCTTCGACATCAAGCTCCTCCAGCCCATCGTCTTCTCCAGATACGACGTGCGACCCTGGCTCCATCATGCGTATCCATTGAATTTTTTTGAAAGTTATAATTGCATACACAGAATCTTTCCTTTTTGTCGTGAGCTCATGTGATCAATTTGTTACCACGCGCAGGCCAACAACAATGCCTTGAAGGACGCGCTTCTGTCGGACGTGTGCATCAGCACGTCCGCGGCGCCAACGTACCTCCCAGGGCACCAGTTCGAGACCAAGGACAAGGACGGCAACACCCGGGCCTTCAACCTCATCGACGGAGGAGTCGCAGCCAACAATCCGGTATGTGGGTTCGTAGCTATACAGATTCATATGTAGCGAAAGAGATGTCGATCTTAGGATTAATGCAAAAGGCTACAGAGAGACTTTTCAACGTAAAACAAAAAGGTTAGATTAGATGCTAATGCTCTGCTTTCACTGACAAATTTCGCAGGCACTTCTGGCGATGACGCACGTGACGAAGCAGATCCTCCTGGGTAACAAGGACTTCTTCCCGATCAAGCCGGTCGACTACGGCAAGTTCCTAGTCTTGTCGCTTGGCACCGGCAGTGCCAAGATCGAGAAGAGGTACGATGCAGTGCAGGCCGGCAAGTGGGGCATCCTTAGCTGGCTCTACAACAAGGGCAACACGCCGTTGATCGACAGCTTTAGCCAAGCAAGCTCCGACCTCGTGGACATCCACATCTCAGTGCTATTTCAGGCGTTGCACTGCGATAAGGGCTACCTCCGGATCCAGGACGACGAGCTCAAGGGCGACACGTCGTCCGTCGATGTGTCCACAAGTGAGAACCTGAACCGGCTCGTCGACGTCGGAAAGGAACTGCTGAAGAAGACGGTGTGCAAGGTGAACATCGAGACCGGCGAGAATGAGGCGGACCCAAGCAGGGGTACCAACGCGACAGAGCTGACTCGTTTTGCCGAGATGTTGTCAAAGGAGCGCCGGGCGAGGCTCGAGAAGAAAGGCATCATCAATCAATAAAAACAATCATATATATGGAGAAGAAATGCATGTATAGTAAATAAATATGCTAGCCTAAGCACCCTTATGATTTCACTAAAAAATGCAACCATGTAATATCTTTATTTTTTTTGTTATTATTTTATTTCACTAGGTGGGTACCTACATAATTAGGCCTTGCTTAAACTGATTGTTACCAATAAATGTCATATGTAAATAAGTCAACCTGGTCTATTTCGATCCATTTGTATGATTTCATTCACGGTCTACCAAATTTGATGACCGTACACATGTCTAGTAATGGTTTTGGTGTCTCAGATTATTACTCAAGATTTGTACTGAAAGAACCCTGTGTCCAAATCTCCAATATAGATGAGATTATAAATCTCTTATTTGTTGTAAGTAAACAACTCTCAAGGGTATACCATCTAGTATTTTATTATTGTATAGTTAAAATACATCAAACCCTTCATACCTTAAGACTAGAGCGAGGTGGTGAATTATTAGTCTTTATTGTCCTCCTCTTGTTATATGTTCTTGATTAACAGAAGAGTATATGTCAGATATGATTCATTCATGAATAGACTAAAATTCTTAAACAAACAAAACTTAAGTTACGAACTTGATTTTCTTTTATATTTGTAATTACTTGAATAAAAAGATTGTCAAGTCATGTGTAATTTATCATGATTTGAATTCAGAAAACAATTACCACAATAAGTAATCCATATCAAATGCTATCTAGTAAAAAAAATAGCTGAACTTAGAAGAAACATTAAGTACAACATAAAGTGTTTACATGTTGTGTGATGTACACAGCAATGCTAGTGCCGATGTCATCAAAACCGAGTAGCAAACTATTCTTAGTAGTAAGGTAACCTGGTGTCCAATCTTGTTGATCTCATATCGAAGTTACCATATAGTAATTATGATGGATTGATGACAACAGAATACAATAATTCTAAAATAAAAATGATACAAAGCAACTTTTATAGATAACACAAATTACATTGTGAATTCAAACACATCTTTGAAAATTGATGGTCAAATTAGCAGACAAACTTTAACATGCAAAAATTGAATTTGTATTCTTCTCCTACAAATAAATCTTCTACCGGTGCTTGCAAGTATTGACCTTTACAAGTATAAGGATTGTTTGAAATGTAATTGATTTAGCTTGTAGATTGAAAATACAGTGCCCTAATTCATACTTGCAACCATCTCTACACACTATGCATGTATATATCTTTCAAAAGCATGTGTTCTCAAGATTAAGAAATACTTTTAGTAAGTTGAAAGCAAGATAATTATTAACAACTAGACACTTGTATTGTGAAATTCTTTCCAAGTGGCAGTGATGCATATCTGAAGAAGCTACATCACTTGGTTGGTATATATTTAAACATAATCCACATTTTTTATCACCATAGCTAAGTTATTTAAGGGAGGTATCATACTTGTTATTAACATTTTCACGCCATCTGCACTATCACCATCCAAACCTTGACACCCCTAATGAAAGTTGACAGCCTGTTCTTTTGAAAGCTACTATGCATTACCATTATTAATTTGAAGTGGTATGTACTCAAGATCTGACAAAAGAATAGAAATGCACACAAGTAGTTTCCACTTAAAAAAAGGTGGCAAGACAAGTCAAGGATGTTCTTTGAACTTGAGAAGGAGTAGAGACTAAAACATTGTTATAAATATTCAATTTAACTGAGATAGTCATCTATGAACGAGCAGCATACTTTTATCTTGATTTAACTTAACCTGTTTCTTTTTTTTTCTGAGACTGAATCACGTTTCCGTATGTTTGCTGAGTTTTTTATTTCTTAATTTTTTTAAAAAAAACACTTTGTTCTACTCTTGCCGTAAGTGATGCGATTGGATAAGAAAGCATTACTTTTTTTGGAGGATAAGAAAACAATACTGGTCTGTGTTCAAACGTCACTAGCTAGCTTGATACAGCAGCTGCCTTTTGCGTAATCTATGTGTATGTGGTAATCTTGGATAAGATAGTGGTGATACGCCATCGACCATAAGGCGGCATTCACGTGGTGAATTGAATCTTTAGAACGACAGGTTTTGGAATGAACTGGAGGAGATGTGAAGGATGGTTCCATATACGAACTCGGCGGTCCGCATGTACGCAAACTCTCGCCGGCGGGTGGCCACCGAGAGCTGCTAACTACCAGTCAGCCATATTATGAATGTGCTAGCTAGCTAGGTCGCTCGCCTGCAGTCAACGCGCGCTTCTGTTGCCCATCTTTCGGGTAATGTTCTTCGAATTGGCGGCCTCCCCAGTAGTCGAGAGACGACAGATCAGCAGCTATCTAGCTGTACTGTAACGACCGGAACAAAAGCAACAACGATACGGTCAGAACACGAAACCGCGCGCATCCCGGAGACGACCGGCGGTACATGCAGATCGACACTCTGCTACTACCGGTCATCACTCATGAGCCATGAAAGTTCAGTTCTCAGATGACTGGAAAATAGCACAGGGTCATACGCCGCCGAACTGAAAAAGATATCATTTCGTCTCCATTCACGGAAAATGAAACATGGTGCTACGGAGGGCTTGCCTCGTCACCTGACCGACGAAACGCGGAGGCTTCCGGCTACTTTCCCGGCGTAGAATTCATCGCCGTTCGGTGTACCCATACGTCGAACGTAAGCGTGCACGGTACCAATCCATCCGCCGTACATACACGTAGATGACCAAGTTACGCTACGGCGACCAGACTGTGGGCTATGGCGGTCGATCAATCGGCCAATCACTTGCGCCGCTGATGTACGCAAGGACGAGAGCAGCCGGCAAGTGGCACAGCACGGATGGAGCCGCCGACGATAACACAAATTTTTATTAACGGGAAAATAAGTCGGACCATCATGTTGTTTTCCGGCCGGGTTCCCGCTCGTGCGTGACCATGACTGGATCGTCTTCATGCGACAGAGCGACAGGTATGCCCTCGGCCCGGCTTCGCTTGCTCGATCGCGCGCGGCTACTCGGTCAGTTCAAAGCTTTATTTGACTCGAACGCAGGTCACCACGCTTGTAATTCCAGGAGAGGTGTCCACGGGCAGCGACTTTTCTTATTAATCCGTCACTGCCCCGACGTATTCATTATTTCGTTCGTTCATCCTGTAGTTTAAATACGGGCCACATCCGTATGAACCAGGACAACATCGCCAACAAGTGCAAAAGCCAGAGAGATACAGACGAACGAG
The DNA here is from genome assembly GCA_032690845.1 of Eleusine coracana subsp. coracana. Lineage (NCBI taxonomy): Eukaryota > Viridiplantae > Streptophyta > Magnoliopsida > Poales > Poaceae > Eleusine > Eleusine coracana. The sequence continues at coordinate 58,493,743 of CM064432.1, read as the reverse complement.
CCTTTTTTGAAAAGTGATCCAGAGAATTCCCCATAGGATCTGCTGAGTACGTTGTTAGTTAGCAGCGCGTGCGTACGTGAGGCTCGAGCTTAGCAAGGTTTTAATAATTAGCTTGGTTGGTGGATCGCCGTTAATTTGGTGCATCCGAAAGGTCGTAGCCATGGTGGCGCCCGTGCACGTTCCGGAGCCGCTCATCGGCACCAACGGGTCCGGCCTGATCCTGAACCCGGCGCAGCGGGCGCTGAGTCGAGGCAAGTCATTGTTGGGCTCGCCCAAGTCACCGCCGCCCGCCTACGGGAGCATCGTCACTGTGCTGAGCATCGACGGCGGTGGTGTGCGTGGGATCATCCCGGGCACCATCCTCGCGTTCCTGGAGGAGAAGCTGCAGGAGATAGACGGCGCCGACGCGAGGATTGCCGACTACTTCGACGTGATCGCCGGGACGAGCACCGGCGGCCTGGTCACCGCCATGCTCACGGCGCCCGATCCCAAGGAGAAGGACCGCCCGCTCTTCGCCGCTAAGGACATCAACGAGTTTTACCTCCAGCACTGCCCCAAGATCTTCCCATCCGTCAGGTGAGGATCCTAAACATGCTATAGCTTGTGTTTCATTTACTACTAGTACTATATAATTGTAATTAAACTCGGCGTCACCTGATATTTGTCGTGTGACTCTTGTTGCATTGGGCAGCAACGGACCTCTGGGCTTGATGAGGAGCATGGGTGGGCCCAAGTACGACGGCGAGTACCTCCACGACATCGTTCGAAAGCTCCTCGGCGAGACGCGGGTCGGGGAGGCGCTGACGGACATCGTCATCCCGACCTTCGACATCAAGCTCCTCCAGCCTACCGTTTTCTCCACATACGAAGTATATACGAAACCTCTTCATTCGTCATATATATACCTGGAATTGTTTTGATGTTATAGTTGCATACACGTAATCCTGCCTTTTGTCATGTGCTCACTTGAATTTATTTGTTGCTACGTGCAGGCCAAGAACGATGCCTTGAAGGATGCTCTTCTGTCGGACGTGTGCATCAGCACGTCCGCGGCGCCGACGTACCTCCCAGGGCACCAGTTCGAGACCGAGGACAAGAAGGGCAACACCCGGGTCTTCAACCTCATCGACGGAGGAGTCGCCGCCAACAATCCGGTGAGTGATGAGCTCGTAGCTATACAGATTCATTCTTTTTCTTAAAAAAAATGCGCTATACAGATTCATCTGCTGAGAAAGAGATGTCTCAGGATCGCAAAACACTACAAAAACAACTTTTCTAAGTAAAACGACAAGTTTAGATAGTGATAATAGACTAAACGCTCTGCTTTAATTGACCAGGCACTGCTGGCGATGACGCACGTGAGCAAGCAGATCCTCCTCGGCAACAAGGACTTCTTCCCCATCAAGCCCGCCGACTACGGCAAATTCCTAGTCTTGTCGCTGGGCACCGGCACCGCTAAGATCGAGGAGAGGTACGACGCCGTGCAGGCCGGCAAGTGGGGCATCCTCAGTTGGCTCTACAACAAGGGTAACACGCCGCTCATCGACAGCTTCAGCCAAGCAAGCTCCGATCTCGTGGACATCCACATCTCAGTGCTATTCCAGGCGCTGCACTCCGATAAGGGCTACCTCCGGATCCAGGACGACGAGCTCAAGGGCGACACGGCGTCCGTCGATGTGTCCACAAGTGAAAACCTGAACCGGCTCGTCGACGTCGGAAAGGCACTACTGAAGAGGCAGGTGTGCAAGGTGAACATCGAGACCGGCAAGAACGAGCCAGACCTAAGCAGGGGTACCAACGAGAAGGAGCTGACTCGTTTTGCTGGGATGTTATCAAAGGAGCGCCGGGCGAGACTACAGAAGAAAGGCGCAAGTGTGCAGAAGTAAAATAACATCGATGGGCCAAATAGTTATGTAGTATAAATAGGTATGCTTAGACTAAACAGTGCTTGTGTTTCATTCTTTTATTCATGATCTTTGTGTATCCACACTTTCGTCTATTTCTTGTAGCATGCAGAAAATAACGTGTAAATTCTTGTCTATTGTACCCTACAAATAAATACTTGTAAATATGAGAATTTTTTTTAGAATAGGGAATATGTATTAATATTTTAGCTTATGTATCGATGGATACATGTGGTTGTCCATTATTACAAGAAAGGGAAATGAAATAGTGGTGAATCATAACACTTGATTCATATCCACTTCCAAAAAGAACAAAAAGCATGTCATGACTTCGACTAGATATAAATATGAGGTTTGGAATGTCTATACAGAAGCTGATTGTTTTGTGTGACGAAATGGTAAACCTTTTTTTTTATTACTTTGTTTGCTTTGTCAATTAAATCACGTGAGTCTAATAGAAGATACATTATATATACCGCTAATTAGAGATCGAAGCTTCAGATAAGAAGGGAACAGCAAGCTTAAAAAAAATCATGATTATCTATAGCTTTTAATTTTCTCCAGACGTGTGTTCAAATTGTAATCATGAAACAATTGGTCAAAATATATTCATATATATGATTTTAAAATTACCCATCATTATAATTATAAAAGTAGCTGGAATGTCCATATGTAAAATTATAAATTACCCACAGCTACTACGATGTAATTAATCATTCTCAAATAGAAGGTAGTAAGAAAAGAATGAGATATCAAAATATAATGACAGTAACTGCAATAAAGTTATTGATTGATGCTAGCCATAAAAATTCTTAGGCCAACATACAATATTTGCAAACCAATGGAAAAACAATCATAGGTGTAACAATATTCAAAACTAGTGTAATATTTTTTTCTCAAAAAATATCTTATTGTTCGAATAATTTTTAGTGGTTGGAACAAATTCTCTCATTCCTGAAGTATTTTTTCCTGATTTATAAACCATTTTCCTAGTTTATTTGCACTTTTTTCTATAGTGAATTTGAAAATCATTTGCCATCCCTCATGTCGGTGAACTAAGAACTCCAGGGTCCCCAATAACCACCCTTGGTTGTGTGGGCCGATTACCACCTGATCACTGAATGGGCCTTGGGCTGTTTTGGGGTGGGCCGGCCCAGTTAGGATGCACATTATCACATCTCACTCACAAGGAGGTAGCCTAGACCCATAGGAACCCTCGTGGCATAGAATTTAGCAGTGTTCTTCCCTCTTGCATGTTAGAGACTCGTAGATCTGTTCGCTCCCCGGTCCTCTCAAAGGCGGTCATGTTGACCCCCATCTGTTGGTGCCTCGGCACAACGACACCTTGGCTCCATAAGCTTGTAAGTTGGCTTGACAAATCCCCCAACAGGGTTGTTTTTGCCCTGAGGACCTAATGGGGCAGGGACTCGATATTTAGAGGGGTGCATACGAAGCTGATTTTTCCTTCACAAAGGCCTATAGAGATCCAAAATAAAGCCAAAATTTTGGCCCAATAGCCCATTCATAATTGCATGTCGCTCCCTTCGGCTCCAACACTATCATCAGTATGGATTACGTTGTTGCTCATGACTCCCTCCGCGCGGCTGCTAGTTGTAGCGTCGCTCTGGTCCTCCCTTTCCATGTCACCCCACCCTCATCGACAGCCTCAAATACCCCCCCCCCCCCCCCCCCCCTCCGGACTGCCCTTCTCAACTCGGCCAAATTCGCCACCACCGCTGCACCCCTTTTATCGGATTTTTTCCCGTTAATCAATCAGGGATTACAGCTGAGATCAACGGTCACGGATTGGAGCAGAGATGAGGCACACTGGTGGAGTTTAATGGACCACATGCAGGTCACATAGAAAGGAGAGCTTGCAGGCCGCACTGGAGGCAATGCGCTCGCTCAAAGCAAATATATGTCAGACGATCCGTTTGGGATGGAAGGCGCACCGCTACCGTATTACAAGCACTGCCTTTGCGATCAAACATGTATTGGAGATAATACAATGAGACTAGGATGATTTTAGTTGCCCCAGGCCTTGCCCCTTTGGTACGCTGGACCGCACAGTTAAGACACAGTGTACTTTCTTGGGGGAAAGGCCAGTGTAACATGATATCTGATCCGTCGGTGACCGGTGGATAGATCATTGCACGCCAGCGCCCTGGCCCCTCGTGTCGTGCGACGTGCGCCTTGCAAAGATGCGAGGACCACCTCTTCTATCGATCGATGGAACAGCCCAACCTAAAAGAGATTTAGCTTCCATGACCCTGATCTGGCCCAAGTGAGCTGTATCGCAATCGGCTATACTGGCGGCCGGATAGATTCGGTTCTCCGCTGAACATTGATCATCGATCGCTCGTGCCGCGATCTCTCCTAGATCTTGAAACCTCTGATCGATCGGCGGACATGCATGGAGTTGAGCTCGGTAGCAGACACTGATGCAATTGATTCGTAGGTAAGCAATGCTGAGCCGCAGGCCGTGTTAATAACACTACGGCGCTAGCAAGCAGACACTTGTACGAGCAGCTACGACGAAGCTACGTGTACAGGGGCATATGGCCTGTGTACGAGCTCTAGTGCATATGCATGCAACGCCAACCTGGCAACCAGCCCTGTCTAACCTAACACAGGCTAACACGTAGCTATTCAACCCATGCAGCCGGATATATACCCTCCAAAGTTTATTCTCCCACCGATGGGCTGGTCCCCTCACTGGTAAAATCACGAAAGAAAACTTACTTAGAAATTTCAAAAAATTATGAAACTTGACATATCTGCATTTGATATGGTAAAAACAACACACATAAAGTTTCAACTCCAAAATCAACATTATCTAAAAGATATAAAATTATCAAATCATATGAAGAAGAGGACAAATTAATTAACTATTTTGTCTTTTTTCCTTCCACTTTTTTCATGAATTGTTAATTTTATATTTTTTTATATGAAGTTGAATTTTGAGTTGAAATTTTGTATGTATGTTTCTCACCATGTTAGCTACATGTATGACACATTTCATAATTTTTCAAAGGACCAATAATGTTGTTAAATTTTCTCTCTCCGGTGGCATGTCCCTCCGATGGGAAAAAAATCCACATCCAGGCGTTTACCTAGTACTATTGCAATTTTGGAGCTACAACGGCCTCTAATTTTTTCAGCTATGATGTTCAAACATTAGCCTCGGTCTAGTTTCCATTCCTGTTATTTTCTTGTTTCCGTTTATACTGCTTTTCTCTGTACCTTTGTACTTTTCTGTCTTATAAATTTATATATGCATGAATGACAGCGCTCCTGTCAAAACAAATTTGCTAATTTGGATGTAGAAACATTCATGGGATTGTGATCACTTGTCAAGTCCGCAAAAATTTGTTTTATGCTTGTGACATCCCCTCAAAGCAGCACTTTCTTCATTAGTGGCAGTGCGCACTGCTTATAAATTATAATTGCCTATGTTCCAAGATGCAGAGATAGATAGGAGATGGATGAAGCTACGTCCTGCATGCGTGACATGTTTGCATATCATCTCGAATGACCTAGCAACTCTCGCTGATACACAAGGACGTGTACGAGCTCATCATTGGCGTCTCAAATTGATTGATAGAGATGCATGGGCCATGCACGGACCAATAAGTTGTTGCACTTGCCCTCGAGCCAGCTTGCTTCCAGTGAGATGTAAGTTGCATTGTTGGTCCCCTGCGTGATGACACGACAAATTCATCGTCCTTGGAAATCATACAGTCGTCCAAACTTTCCTTGAGGTCAATCACAAATCCTAAAGCGCGAGTTCTGGACTAGAGCTGGAAAGTGGAAACTTCACGGCAAACTGTTCAATTCTCACGGAAACGTGTACGGCCGATGTCCGTGGTATGGCCAAAACGTTGACCTTCGTGCCAGGATTGCTTCGTGCCAACATCTGTTCCATCCCACAGTGCTAGCTCACTGAAAGAGGAATTATTATTGGTATGCTCATCATGTCCCATCATTTATCACATGCCACAACGTGGCATGTGAAACAGTGTTTTTGCAATAAGGCGCGCGGCTTAACAGCAACCAATGTACGAAAAATCATTTTGATCATTAACATAGCCACGGGCGTTCTAGGAACCTTTGAGCAGAGTAGCAGACATTGAACTTGCGCGACGATCGACCCAGTGTATAACGGTTGATGAAGAACACTATGCATGCCACATTCACACTTCTTCACACGAATATGTAGTTATGTACACACGCACTCACGAGAAAAACAGTATACGTGTATGTGTATAGATACGTACGTACGTACTATAGAGTGATGTTTCTCACTTCTTCCTCACCAAGAAAATGCTGAGCTCCGGGGCGCTATCCCCACCGCCGTCGTCCGGGTTGATCATGTAGAATGCCTCGGAGTCCTTTGACCCGACGACGCGCTCGACGCGGGCGCGCATGTACGTGATCTCGCCGTCAGTCCCAGCAGATCCGGCCGACGCCGGCGTGACAGCGGCGCTCCCCTTCGTCCTCATCGTCCTCCTCTCGTCGGGCGGCGGCGGGAGCACGCCGGCGCCCATGGACACGCCGCGGAGCAGGCGCAGGACGTGGCGCTCGTCGTCGGACGCGTCCTTGCGGCGGATGGCGTACCCGGCCTTGCGCCCGTTGCAGTACACCGCCCACACGTACTCCTCCACCAGCCGCTGCCGCCGCGCGCCGCGCCGCGTGTCGCTCTCCAGCGCCAGCTTCACGCCGCCGCCGCACGCCGCCACCATCTCCCGGTGCAGCGCCGACGCCAGCACGGGAAGCTCGATGAGGAATACGGGCGGCGCGCGCGTGTCCTCGTGGATCGCAAGGCTCAGCCGCCCGCGCCGCTGCCCGAACAGCGTCACCGTCGGCGCGTGGTCGGCGAGCTGCGGCGGCGGCCTGGTGCTGCTGCTGCGGTGGTGGTGCCGGCCCAGCAAAGCTGCAACCTTGTACCCAGTGGTGAGCATGGGAACGAGCTTGAACATCTTGAAGAGGCCCGCGACGCCGCCGCCGGCGGGCCCCGACCCGGAATGCTTCGACGACGTCGTTGGCCCCTGGTGGTGGTCATCTTTTTCTTTCGTCGGACGGAGTAGGGAACGAAGAGAGGCGGCACCGTCGATGAGCGACGGCATTGATATGGCCAGTGATGATGCTGATGACGAGTGTGAGATGGATCGAGATCGGTTGCTGATAGCTGCACGTTTCCTCCGATGGAGCCCCTGCCTGCGCCAGGGGGGACGAAGCGGAAAGGTCACCTCGCGTTATTTAAGAGCTGTGGTGCCCCCCTCTCTACGAGTATTGAAGGTACGTAGCCGCGACGGTGCTGATTCGGCAAGAACAACACTTCAATCACTCGTGGGTGCGTCCATCGCTCTGCTCTGCCTAACTCTCATCTTTCTCTCAGCGCCCGTTTCGTGCTTGGAAGATTGTTGCCTGATGGTTAAGCTCATGCTGCCAACCAGACCGATTCTACATTGGTACTTAACTGCCGCCGAGTACAAATGTCCGTGCCGTGGACCAACAAAAACACGGTACTGCGCGATGCTTTATCTGCCCAGGAACGTACGTGCACGTGCACACACACGCTCGCACAGTTTGCTTTTTTGCGGTGATAATCGAACCGATCGATGGATGGATATGCATGCGGGAAGTCGGTGGAGGCGTTTACGAACCTGTTCGTGCCACGATAAAGCAGCTAACCGGCCGGGTACAGCAGCTCACTGACCATCCGTGCGCACATGCTGTGTTTAATTTGCTGGTCCATGAAGCATGAATCGACGCGCAATGTAGTCTCGGGATGTCTATAGTGTACGGGTTCTAATACTTTTTTCCTGATATTTAAAGAAACACACACACTATTATGAGAGAAAAAATAGTAATTGTAAATATTACTTTCTTTCAAAAAAAAATTTTGTAAATATTACTTCATTCGTCCTGCTCTAAAGCAGCCAACTGGCCAACTCTAGAGCAGACAATGTTTCCGGTAAAATTATTTTTTCTCAAACTGTAAATCTGGTTTCTTTTTACATTTTTTTCTGGTAAGAAGGAATTTTTTTTGTTTGAAAAACCTTTGGCACAGCACTTGGTAAAATTGAGACTTTGGGCCCGGATCGATCAGAAGTCTCACGCATGGTGGCCCATACATGGAGCCGGGCTCGCGTTCATATGGCCCAGCTTTCTCTTATTCCTCCCAAAGTCCCAATTAAGCCACATACTAGCCCACCTAAATACGCGACAGGCTGGTCGCCCGCTCCCCTGCCGTAGATGTCCTGGCCCCTTACTGCGACCAGGTCTCTGCCGCCGCTGCCCGCCGCCTCGCGCGTCTCCCTCCCCGCCGTCCTCCTCTTCCCCTCAGCCGTCGCCGCGGCGTCCTTACGTCCCGGGCCTGCCGCCTTCCCGAAGATCCGCTCGAGCAACGCCCCGGGAACTGCTCGGGGGATGTCGTCAGCTTCCAGCGCTGAGAGCGAGGCCGCCGGCGAGTTCACGGAGGTAGTGATCGTCAGGCACGGAGAGACGTCCTGGAACGCCACGCGCAAGATTCAGGTGGCGCTTCCTTTTTCCTTGTAGATCTCAGCTTTGATCCGCTGCAGCTTCGCCTTTACTGCTTGCTTAAATTGGAATATGTTGTGAGGGAGAAATTGAAGAAGACCTATATGCTCTGGACTATGCTACACTTGTTTCTAGTGGTTAAAGTAGTGTATATGATGCTTTGATATTCTTCTACGAACTGCTCTGAGCTTTGCTAGTACAATTTTAGAAACCAAAATTGTTAGAGAATGTGTTCTGGCAAGAATTACTACACCAGAGTATCTGTAATTAATGAGTTAGTTGTGCACATGTATCAGGTTAGGATGCGATTTCCAATTCTGTAAAGTGGTGGGGATGACTGCTTTAATTTGGAATAGAACTGTTTCAAGAACCAGTGTGTGGCTTCCATTTTTATTGGGAATAGAACTCTTGCTATGGACATGAATTGATAATTCACCTGTTAGCTTCATTATAATTGCTTGCAGGGTTGTATCCCTTGGGGGAAAACTTCCTTGTTTATGCTTTTCCAGTTCCCTTGTGTTCCATCCAAGTCCATCAACAGGAATCATCTATTGCAAAATCTTACTGATGTCAAGATTATGATACATTAATTTAAATGTAGAAGATGGATCACGCTATTATCATACATTTGTGTGAGTCAAGTTTATAAAATTTTGCATGATAGAATTTATGATTCTATCTTCTTTTTACACCCAGCACTCAGCACCTGTTCTGGGTTAGGTGGTTGAAACCATGTATTTTGAACCATTTGGTTGTTAGAATAATAGTATCTGGACATACTTGACAGGGGCACTTGGACGTGGAGCTGAATGATATTGGGAGACAGCAAGCTGTTGCGGTATGGTATGACTTGCTTAGTTCATTGTTCAGATGTTTGTACTCGCAATTCTTATGTGGAAATTGTTTAAATTGCCTAGGTTGCTCATCGGCTGTCGAAAGAAGTCAAGGCGACTGCCATATATTCTTCTGATCTGAAGCGAGCAACAGAGACTGCACAAACAATTGCCAGAATTTGCAATTTACCAGATGTATGCATGCGCATTCCCATCATATGCCGCTTGAATACTTTTTGTGTTTCATGTTGCTTTCATGTTTAGAAATTTAATTCTTTGGATATGATCAGTTGTTGGTTAAATTCTTAATCTTGCAATGCTTAATCATCCCAGGTTCTGTGTTGTTTCTTAAATTATTAATCATTGCAATGATTTATCATCCCAGGTTGTGTTTAATCCAGCACTTAGAGAAAGAAACATTGGAGATCTGCAGGGCATGACATTGGAAGCTGCTGCTAAAGAAAAGCGAGAGGCTTACAAAGCTTTTTTGTGCCACAAGAGAAATCAAGAAATTCCTGTAAGTAGTGTTCTACTACATCAGCAAATATTTTGCTTAGGCTTACATTCTATCATATTTGAGTAACCTGAATTGTATTCTGAAGCAAAAGTATAGAACCGTACACATTAAACAACCCCATTATCCCTTATATGTTCTTCCGTGTGTGAAAATGGCATGCATTGGTTTCTAATCTGAAGTATGTGCACTTAGTTTAAGATTCTAGATGTAATAATGTGCTAGTATGTCCAAATCTTCTTTACATTCATAAGCTACTTCTCATGGAAAATTTCTGTGTGAGATCAATAACCAAGTGAAATCAGTCATCAGTTGCACACTTTCTCAAGACAATTCACTCAGGGTTTGTTTGGCAAATTGTGGGAAGGGAAAAAGGAGTTGGACATTTGATCCTAATGCCTTGACTGGCTTGTCATGCTATTGTACTGTTTGTTAAGTCAGTTTATGAGTAGGGTGTTGGGACAGAAGTTACAATGAACTGTGGACAGGCAGCCTTATTTTAGAATCATCCAACTCCCACCCTTTTGCCACCCCTTCCCTAGGGAATTGATTGGAGGGAGTTCGTCCACTAACTCCAACTCCCCAATCCATCCCATCTCACCAAACAGACAAAACATTTCAACTCCTTGTAAATTCTCATTACCTGTCACCAAACACTTCAAACTAAACGCATGGTCAAGGCATTGCCTAGGTTGCATTTTACCTGGAAAGGAAGCACTCATAACCCCTTTTTTTATGACTGGTTTATACATAGCTGCTTTTTCCTGACTATATTTGAGCTTGTTCTTGAGGGTGGCGGAGAGAGTCTTGATCAACTGTCAGAACGATGTGTCTCATGCTTGTATGACATTGTGGAGAAACATAAAGGTACCAGTGTGTTTTGGGCTCTTGTTAAGCAGGACCTTTTACTATTCATAAATCTTGAAGCTGTTGTGATTTATGTACAATGTTATGTTAGAGGGATACTGCTGAACCTCGTTTATGGTTAACAGTTTGTAATGCATTTTCCTGTGACTGCTGAACGTTTCTGAACCTTTTTCTTTGTGTACTGTCAGGGAAGCGAGTTATCGTGGTCTCACATGGCGGTACCATCAGAGAGCTCTACAGGCATGCCAGTCCAATGAAGCCGCTTCACGGTAAGATACACAACACGTCGGTCAGTGTTATCCTTGTGTCCGGCACCACCGGCCGTTGCATCGTGAAGATGGTGGGAGACATCAGTCACCTTCAGGGGACGGGCGTCCTGGAAAATGGCTTTGGGGGCGATAACACCTCCGCCTGAATCCTCCCACGCTTTAGGACCATTGTACTTACCGGCATTTATCACGTGCGGAGCGTACGTACAACATTGTCTCCATCATCCAACTGTAATGAATCATTCTTATTGCTAACAAGTTGAAAACGGAATGCATCAACAGTCGCAGCAATTTTATGGTTTTGTGCTGCTGCGCATATGTGGAGCTGAACCGATATGCGTTGCCGCATGTCCGTCCGCTCCCGTGTCCTATCCAGTAACTGTTTGAGCCCAGTGGCTTCCTTACCTAGTAGTATATATCAGCAGTAAAGTTGACGCTGGATGCACGGCTCGCGACCAGGCACGCCGGCGCACGCACACGCTGAGCATTGGCAGAGGAAGTAACGGGTCGTTTTCTGCTGAGTGGGCATTGCGTTGGACACCGGCGGATCCGTCTACAGCTAACTGAATACAGGTGACGGGTCAATCCGTCCCTTTCGTCCAAAAGGATCCCATGATTGCAGCAGGGTACTGGCTAACCACTTGACGTGCCATCCAGCCCGTCACCGGTTCACGATGCCGGCGTGTCGTGCCCGGCGCCACTCTCTTTCGGCGCGCTCAAATAGGCGTCTCGATGCAATGCAAGGAGCCAAGGACCATCCATCTCTCACGTAGCATATGACTGTGTCCAACATCATCCAACATGCAAATGCAAATATATATATATATTATATATATTAGCTATACATACAAGTTGCACAAATGAGATTTACTCGACCGCGGGCCGGTCGCCGCCGTCGGCGACGGGACAATATGGCAAGAAAGCAGCATCGCCCGTCGCTTTCGGCAGCAATTCCCAGCGCTAAAATCCAGCGGCGCGAACGTGCGGCGCGGAACGGGGACACGATCCCCCGCCCGCGGCCGCAAAGCACCCACACGAGAACGACGAGACGCATCACACACCACTGCACGACGAGGGGACGACGGATCTGATGTCCTAGTATTTGCACGGAAACCACACAAAAAGCCATCATCATGCATATCTCTCATCTCGTACAACAAGTGCATCGACGTCGTCGATCCACGTACACGTACGGCGCGGCTACATGAAGGACGGCGACCGGATGTCCATCTCCTGCGTCCACGCGCTCTTGTCCTGGGCGTGGACGTGCCAGTAGCTCTGCGCCACCGCGTCCGGGTCCGCGCCCGCCGCATCCCCGCCGCCGCCGCCGGCCTTGCTGCTGCTGCTGCCCCTCGCCGGCCTGTCACACACACACACACATACAGAGGAAATCATATCATCAGCGTTTCGTTTCATTTAATTCCGTCACTTGCAATTGCAAGCCCGTACGTCTCAGTAGCCCCAGCGCGTCAGGAATGTTCACAATGCCGATATTTTCAGGCCCTTTGCGGAGCCCGGCTGTGATATTTTCCCCTCCCGAGTCCCGGCCTCGTACGTGTGGACCGGACCACGGCGGATCTCGCATGCTCGAGACAACAACGGCCAACGACGACGGGGACCGGAAATTCCCGGCACCGACGCGTGGCGCGATCGCAGCCCGCCCCCCCTCCGCTACGCGTCGCGCGATCACGCTGCCATTTGCGCAAACCTAGCTAAAAAGGGGCCACCGTGCACGCGGCGGGCGATGCTCGATCGGGCAGATCCGCACGACAAAGTACCCGGCGGCGGGGCGAGCCAGGTGCCGGCGCCTCCGAGCGCGCCCCGAATCTGCCGTGACGAGGCCGGGCGTTTACACGTACCCGCGGAATAAAGCATGCGATTGGTAATTCGGTATACTAGGATCGTTATCTCGCTACGTGGGGATCATTTCCATGTCAGAACCCAAACTTGTGTGTATGGTATGGAAGTACCAAAGAGCATGCGATATTTGTTGCTTTTTGCTTCGACAGTTGTGTGACCAAAGAGGCGTCTACTACCTAGTAGAGCTAGGCCTAGGATGATGCCGGGATGCCAGCACAATGTGAAGCGGAGTTGTTTTCGCAGCTACTAGTTGAGTGGCGATGGAGCCAAATATCTGGGTACGTTTTTAGAGGGTCAGAGCCCGCATTGGTTGCGGCGGTACAAAAGTGGTATCTATCCGTGGCACCGTTACGGGAATGGATTCTTGCATATTAGTTCTCCTTTTTGTAGTCTTTCTTGAAAACGGCCTACCAGCGGATCACATCTACACGTTGGGATACCGCTGGACCATTCTCTGTCTGACTAGGGAGCAGGCTACGACGAGGGAATTGAAGCCTAGTAGACTCTCCGATATGGCTCTTCTTTCTTCTTCCAACAGCTCAGCCCTCAGCGGGGTGGTCAATATTCCCGGCCGCCCTCCGTCCTACTTGGCATCTTCCTCGCAGATTCCGGCAGAGGAGATCTATGTAGTAGGCGATCAAAGTGGCGGTCGTGATGAACAATCATCGGGATACGAAGTATAGTGTGCGCGTGGCTTGTGAGTGTCAAAGGAAATGAAACGAACGTTTTCTTCGCGAAAAAGGAAATGAAACAAAAGAGTTGAAGCGGTGAAAAATATATATATATATATAATGCCATCTCACTCACTGACTGACCTCTTCTCGCCGATGACGCCGTCGATGATCACGTGCGCAATGTGCACGCCGGCCGAGTGGAATTCCTTGGCCAGCGACTGGGACAGCCCTCGCATGGCGAACTTGCCGCAGCCTGCATGCGTTTCGCTCGTCATAACGAATCGTCTTTGCAATAGGTAGAAACGAGAGAGAGAGAGAGAGAGAGAGACCGGTACTTACTGAGATCGGCGTATCCGCCAAAGCCGGTCACCGACGCCGAGGATCCCGTGAAGATAATGGTGCCTCTGCGACGCTCGACCATCCCGGGAATGACCTGCGATACATATTATATGCCCCCGATTGGAATTGCAGTCAAAAAGATGGATGGATTATCTGCGAGAAAGGGAATAATGATCGAATGGGGGGGGGGGGGGGGGGGGCGAAAAGAAAAAGGCGTACTTGTTGCGCGCAGTGGAAGGCCCCGACCGCTGAGACGGCGAGCACGCGGTGGAAGGCGTCGGGCGAGACGGCGAGGAACGGCGTGGGCCTGTCGGCGGTCGGCTCGCAGGCGTTGTAGACGAGCACCTCGACGGGGCCCAGCGACAGCACGCCCTCGAACGCCTCGCGCACGGACCGCGCGTCGGCGCAGTCCACGCGCAGCGCGAACACCTGCGCCTTCGCCTCCTGCGCGATCTCCTCCGCAAGCTGCGACAGCTTCTCTGCACCAACAGGAACATGACTTTTTTTTTTTAGCTGGACCTGGAACAACTCGTTACTGCAAAATAAGCAGCAGAGGATGGAGGATCGGAGAGAAGGTGAACGTGCCGAGGTCGCGGGAGAGGATGGCCACCGTGTACCCCTCGGAGGCGAACTTGCGCGCCACGGCCGACCCGAGCCGGGGGCCGACGCCGACCACGGCGGCGATGCCCCGCGACGAGGTCGACCCGGACACTGACCTCAGCATATGGATGTAGAGAGAGGGAGACACAGAGAGAGCTAGCTACTTGGCGAGACCGTGCCGCTAGCTACTTGGCTGAATGTCCAGTTTTGAACTGCGAGTTCGTTGTTGGTTATTTGGACAGGAAACGGCTCTCCTCTGCCTCCCCTCGGTCTCTCCGTGGCCTTCTTTTAAACGCCTCCGAAACGAAGCGGTGAAGACCGAAGAGAGCAGTAGCACACAGTATCCACCGTTCCGTGGGTCGTGGCTTGTGGGGGATCAATCGATCGATCCAACGAGCGTGTTGCTGAAGCCGAAGAGAAAGAAGAGGTCTCCCCTCGCGGGTTTGACAGCGGCGGCGCGTTGTAAGTACAACTCACAATGACGAGACGCACCGGTGCAGCAAGGACCACCTTGCACTGGCACTATCGGTTCCTGCCATTTGTGCTGTATCTAACCAAATCAAACGGACTGGACCACGGTAACCTCCCCCCGCCCGGTACATGCACCCCCGACGCTGGTAGACACCGAACGATTATTTCGATCGCGGCGCGCGCGGTCCTGTGTGTTCTTCTTATCTTCCTTAACCGATGTCACATCACCACAGCCTTAACGCGTAGGCAACTCCGGGATTTCCAGTAACATACGATGGATCCGTCCGTCTCAGTTTCCAGTCCCAAATCCTCGTCACTTTTGTAGCATTTGTTTCAGGTAATGAAACTGCAGGAACCCGGGTCTTTGCATACGTGTGTGTGGACGCGTACGGACCGTAACCGATTTCTTATTTAGATGGTGTGCTAGAATTCGACTCAAATTAACAGGGCCTTGAAAAGTTGAAATTCCTTCGCAGTTCAGCTGCTACTAGTATGCAGTAGGCTTCGAGCATTCATAGACATTCGTGTTGTAACCACGGGACGGGACCCATCAGCGGAATGTGGGCGAGGATACGAATCTCGGCAACTTGGGAAGGACAGGACCACCTCGAGTACGCTTGCCACTTGGCTGTCCGATCGCCGGTGCAGATTTCATCTGCTATTCCGTTTCTGGCTGTATGGCCACCGCTAGATGCCCCATGTCTAGCCTCTGTCGGTTGGAGCTTTCCTTTTCTGGGACAGGTATGTGGATGTCATTTTCTGGCTGGATGTGACAGCTTTTTCCTACGTGGCTAGCTGTGCTTTGTCTCGAGAAGAAATCGAGAATTTTTTTCGTGAACTCAGCGGTACCGCTAGATTTTGTTATTTTGTGTTTTAATTTTAATTTTAAAGATTATCTATATAATAATTATAACTTATTAGATCTAGATTTGATGACTTAAAGTGATAATTGAAAGTTATCTAAGCTTTCACTCACCTAAAAAATTAGTAAGACCCTGTTTAGATCCGCTGAGATTTTAAAAATCAAGATTTTAGAATTCACGAGACCTCCAAACATGATAGTTTTTTTTCTGTTAATCTAGTTATACTCAGCTAGAGACATATTTTATATGTCCAAAGGCTCGAAGCTCTTCAAATTTGATCGGTATCCAAACACCACCGTCCAGATTTTATTTAGAATTCGGATTTTAAATGTTAAGATAAAAATTAGATTTTAAGGATCTGAAATGGATCTAAATAGGATCTAAGTCCTTATGTTTTTACATAATCCTCTGGGGGATTTATATGTAAATTTTTTTTTATAAAGAACTAAAATACAAAAATTCCACAAGTGAAGAGAGGGACAAGGCCCAGGAGACAACAAGGTTGCCAGCGCATATTGGTCCATATGCTTGTAGGCCGTCCGAAAGAAGATCGGTTGGGCCTTTATGGATTTGGGCCGGTTGTATTTGGTCAGCTAGTCCTGAGAAAACTACTAGTCACCATTAGTCCTGAGAGACATTCTAAAAAAAAACAAAAAAAAAAAACTAGTCCTGAGAGACCTTCTAAAAACAAGTAGACTGACAATGACATAATCTCTAATTCAGAAAACCGTTTGTTACAGATCCCACTGAGAGGAGAGAAAAAAATCTCTATATATATCAGAGTATCATTCTGCACAATCAATATACATTTACGTTTTACATTCTATAGTGATTGGGTCACCTAAACTTGCTTATTAGTAAGTCCTGAGAAAACTAGTAGTCCGAGACCTCCTAAAAAAAGTAGAGTGACACTGATATATTTTCTAATACAGGAAACCGTTTGTTGAAAAATCGAACAGATCCCCAGTCAGAGAGGAGAAAAAAATGCTATAAATACCAGGGTATCATTCTGCACAACCAATATTCATTTACATTTTACGTTCTATAATGAAAGAGGCATGACCAAAACACAAACACGGGCGAACGGGATCTTTCCTCCTGGCAAACAGCTTGACTGTCTCTTCCAGAAATGCATATTTTCCTGACCCCCTCTTCAAATCCTTGATTCCACCACCATTGGCCTCTGCACTCTTGTCATGTGCATCTATCGCCTTCAAGGACTTTTCCAATTCGATTGAGCTGGACAAGTGTCGTAGTGCGCCCACGTAAAGCATGTGTGCATTTCCAGCACCCATGGTGCCTGTTTTAGTTTGCCTCTACGATGCCAACAGGTATCTGAATCTGAATTCATACGGCATGACACGAACACGGCGCGGCGCCGCCGCTGGGCCTTGCCGCCCGGCCGTCTCGGCGTCGCGCTGCAGCTCGGAGGGCAGCTGCAGGCACACCCAATCCACGAGGGAGCCCACGTCCTTGGCGAAGTCCGGAGGTACCAGTGCAGGAGCTTTGGGATGGCCAGCCCACCCGGCAACGACACGCCGACGGCGGCCTGTAGGTAGTCCCGCTTGGCCGTCTCCAGCTCCTCCTCGACATGGGCAGCCGTGTAGACCCTCACCTTCAGAGACAGAAAAAAAAAAGAAGGGCGGCAGCACTGTCAGTAGACCGAATTATGCTGGCCGGCATGTACTGATCAATATTCAGAGATCAGTGCAGGTTGTGCTGTGGTTAAAATTATTTGCGTTGAGACAGCCCGGAGTGCAGTAGACCCACCAGAGAGCAGAAAAAGTGTCAACTGCTTTACTGCATGCTTGCTTATGTCACGCCTGAATTCTCGCATTTCAACAAAATTCAGGAGATGAACAGAACAGGTAGGCAACTAGCTCAAGGAGATGGACATTAGTGGTATGTGCGGTTTTCCACTAGAAAAGTTTCTTAACATGCCCTGTGAAATACCAAACCTGTACAGTTTCTAGAATAACTCAATACTTTTGGGATTGCTAGAACTGTCCTATTGATTCAGAAAACTTTCTTCACTTAAAGTTTGGGGAGAGCACTGAATTTACTCCCAACAAAGTGGGAGTTCACAACCAACTCTTAAGTATGCTTAAAAAGTATCGGTTGTACTCTATTTAAACTTCGCAGTACTGTAATGCGGCTTGCTTAAATGGGCACATGCTTTGATAGACAGCTAGCGCGTCCTGTGAGATGATAAATGGAAACCTCACACTTGGACAGTTGAAAAGATGCAGCAAGACTGACAGCTCCATTCCTTCTGTCAGTCCTGGACCCGGATAAGCAGTGCAAACAGAAGTTCAGGGGCATGTAAACGGAGCCAAAAAGAACTTACCGCCGGCGAGGACCAGCTCCCGCAGGAGAGCGCGAACGTCACCAGCGGCTCTGGCCACTCCAGCCCGAACACTCCTTTCGCCACCATGTCATCGCCCTTCACCCCTCCAAGGTTCACCTGTTCACGACCGGCATGTTAGGATTGCCATCTTCAGCAGACAAATTTTAGTCTTTTCTCAGCCACGTACACGGTAACAATAATGCCTTACATGCTTTACATTGGTGTATGGCAGCCTTAGAATGAAGTGCTCGATCGTCATGGCACTCAGCACGCGGCCACCCACGTTGATCGTCGCCTGCAGGAAGAGAACCGCCAGCTCACTCGTCAGATTTTTTCTCACGTTATATCCTTTTGGCAGAACAATGTAAATGGTACAGGTAGTGCATCTAGAGAGGTGAAATGAACATGGGACCTTGGGCATCATGGCCACCAGCATATGTGGGGTGGTAGGTGCTCCATGCTCAAGAAATGCCTGGAGAGTTGCAGAATAAACAAGCATCAGTGCCAGATCAGGACATGTCACTTGTTCTTTATTATATTAATTAATGAATGTATATATATCATGTTAGGCTGTAAGTACTCTTCAAAACCTGCTGTGGTCAAAGGCAAATGAAGCCAAGACATAGCAATTATTCATGGCTTTGATGGTGATTAAGGAGACAAGAACCATTTCAAAACTGAAGTTTATTAACGGACACTAGCATGACCCTTGTTCAATCATAAAACAAACTGAGGTACTTAAAAAATTTACTCCTAAAGACGTTAGTACATTACAAGGACAACATTATCTTTCAGTGTACAACATCAACATACTCATGAAGTTTCAAATGGTCCCAAGAAACAAATTTGTGTGGATGTGAACTGTTGGTGACCAGCCAAGGAGGAGCCTACGGATATGAATCATGCCGAGACAAGAAGCAAAAGGAGGCGTCAATTATGAGGGACAGCTTACCTTCATCATGCAGGCGTTGTAGGTGTTGATCCAGAATGCCAGCCTCTGCTGATGGGTGAGATCCACTAGGTCAACCGAAGAGAGCTTCCGGAGCAATGCCCTGATTTTTGACAGGTAGGCAACGATCAGCGTGCTAATAAGTCAAATATATACCAGCAGCATCGCACAACCAAATCTACGTATGCATGAGTTAAAAAAGTGCAGAAATAGTACTAGTAACAGATTAGTAGTTACCAAATCGGTGGAAACTCACTTCAATCTCCGACCAAGGAGCGTGTCGCCGGTGAAAACATTTTGGTCCAACGAAGCAGCGTCAACAGCTCGGAAATACTTGTACGGGCCGATATCTCTCCATCCAAATTCTAGGACGCCGTACGGGTCTCCGGCGCATGCACCGTCTGAGCTGCTAGCGCAAGAACTGGAAACTGATGGCGACGACGATGCTCGCTCCTCCTCATGGCTCATCTTCGAGAAGATGTCCATCAGGCACGTCAATAGCTCCTCCGAGACTTTGTTCGCCGAAGTGGAGGCGTTGTTCGCATCAATGCCTTCGCTATCGTCAAGAGCTTGATGATGACCTTCCACTGTACTAGTAGACTGAAATGGATGGTGGGAATGCAACAAAATTAGCATGAATACTCAGTTAAGCTCCAATTTGAGCTCTGCAACGAATTCTTGTACCTGAAAACCAGAGCAATTCTCCGCCACCGGCACCCTGCATTTTGGCTGATTATTGCTCAAAGGAGGCCGGCTAAATTCTCTGCACGAGTTTGTGCCATATGACTGGTTCTCCTTCCCCGGACGATCACCTTGGCTGAGAGATGGAGGACCAGGCCGTCGTGGTGTCTGCTTGACATTGGTGACTCGCTTCAAAGATGACCAGTTAGCATCCTGAACGGAACCTGGACGCGCCAAGGTTGACACCTCTGGACTCTGCGGCGGGGCCGACGGCTTGTGCCTCGCCGGCGTGCAGCGGTCACCGTCTGGGAAGTAGGCGTTCTTTGCCAAGGAGGTGATGATGGCCTCCTCGTAGAGGCCTTGCCGGAAATTGACCACCTTCTCCTCGAGCCGGACGACCTCCTCTTCCAGGACGGCGACTTCGGCAAGAAGCTCCAGCGTCTGAACGGAATACAGAAGAAGCAAGCGATCAGAATGGAATCGTGCCCAAATTGCAACGAATTATTATTATTTTTTTGACTGGAAAATTGCAACGAATTATGACGCGGTGGATTGTTTGATGAACATAGAAACAAAAGCAGAAGCAGGGCACTGAACCTGAGACGGCAGGTAAGGTGGGAGCCGCGGGAGAGCGCCGAGCGGCCTCGTGAACGCCCGCTCCAGAGCTCGGTGGACGTTCTCCTCGTGCCGCAGCTTCTTTCTCAGCTTGTCCACCTGCAACCATGCGAAATTGAGAACGTTGAACTTCCTAATAAACTAGAAAGTATCGAGAATAAGTCTGGTAAGGATATCAGGTACCGTACATCTTGCTGCAGCGCCATTTTCCTGTCTCTCCGCGACTGGCTCCTGTTCTTGACGCCCTGCGGCGTGGTCGGATTGGAGGCTGGCTTCATCACGGCCGGCGCCTTGGAGTTGGGCCTCCTCTGATCCTTGTCCATCATCTGGAACAGAGAGGAGAGGACGAAACAAGACGAAAATTTTAGTGGATGAGTGAACAGAACTCCGGCCGGTGTCGAAAATTGACACCGAACAAAAATGCGAGTACCGAATTCGAGCTGCTCTCTACGGCGACGGATCCGACCGAGCCCATTTCGAACAGCCAAATTCGGCTCAGAAAAGCACGGAAAGAAGAGAGTGACGTGCACACAACCGTACTGGCACTACTAGTAAACAATCCTGAGTCCTCCTTGCTCATCGCTCCGCCCAAGAGCAGAGGAGTAGAGTAGAGCGCGGAACTCAGTCCTCACGAAGACACCAAAAAGCGCACACGCAGAAGCAAAGGAATTCAATGACCCATCACCGCCACGGAGGCGCCAGCAGCCTTCCGATCCGAGGACAGGAGCACGCAGGCAGAGCGTCGGGAAACGGGAACGAATATTCATCATCGCACTGGCGCTCGGCTCGACGGAAGGCGCAAACTTTTCCGGCGCCGGAACCCAAGAAAAGAGAGTAGTACAGTACAAGGGGAAGGCCTGCTTACTTTCTCGTTCCTCGGGGTGGCCTTGCCTCCGCCGCGCGCCACCGTTGGCGGCGGCAGCCTCCTCCGCGCCCTCCCGTTGATCTCCATCGGCGTGTGCATCGCCGCCGCTCGACAGTTCGGCGGACGCAATGCGCGGAGGAGGCGACACGAGCGACGGAGGCGGTGTCGGATCGTGTGCGGGGGACTAGGACTAGGAAGCGGCGGGAAGAGGGGGAACGCCGTTGGTGAGTGGCGGCATTAACGGCGGGTGAGCCTTGGAGGAGGAGGAAGGTCGGGTCGGGTGGCGCCTGGAGGTTAGCAGGAGGGTTCGGCGGCGGGTCGGGGTCGGGAAAGCGTGCGGGGTGATGGCGACGATGCCTCGCTCGCTGGCTGGCGGCGTTCTCGTCTGGGCCGGATCGCCTCGCCCGCTATGTACGTGTGCGCGCGTGCGTGGCGGGCGGAGTTTGCCGACCTTTTTTTTTCCGCCTCTTCATTTGTGTGCCGACTTGCCCGGCGCGCGGGCGGAGCGACGCGACGAGGTGGGGCGGTGGGGCCGCGTGTATGTGGGCGAGGCACGCGGCGCGGCTCTCACTACCGGCCCATGCCGCTGCGTGGTGGGGGCCGCGCGCGGGCGGGCGGCCTATTTGCTCCTGCCGGCGCGGCGGGGCCACGCACGCGGCTAATCATCAGCGCAGCGTGCGCTCGCTCGCTGTCCGCCTCGATCGCTTTCAGGTTTCCAACTCAGGTTTCGCATTCCTTTCTTTCACCTTTTTCCTTCATCTCCTCGTTCAGTGGACGGAGCACTAACCCGGCTCGGCACATCGATTCGACTGTTTGCACGCTGTAAAAACTGCTGGACTGCACGCCCTGCTGCTGCCCGAAAAGTTGAGCGCGCTCCGGGAGCGATGTCGCCGAACCGCGCGCTGACGAAACAGAGGACTACTGAAAACTGATGCACCTGCACCTGGTCCCTGTTTCAGGCCTCGGCTGTTTACACAATTTTACAGCACGCGATTTAACACTGTCAGAGAGGAGTTGCATGCACCCATTTTGCACCGAGAAGTGGAGAATGTCAGATACATTAGCCAGACGCCCAGACCACAGAAAACAGTGCTGCATGACAAGGTTTGAGAAAAATGAAAGTGAGCTGATGTAGGTGTTATATTGGCGATCGAAAGGTGTATTAACTTTTGTAGGTGACCCGCAAAAGGTTCTATAGTGTAGTTATAAGAACCTCAGTAGTATCTTAGATTTTGGGTTTGATTATCTAAGAAGTGAATTTTTTAGGATTTAATAATATTATGCTTTCAATGGTAAACAACACTTCTGTTGATAATGAGGTGCTAATAATAACTTCATTGCCAACTCAGTCTCCAAAGATACTCATACTGATAGGGTCTGCGTAACTGTGTTTAAGGGTTGAGTGTGCGTATGTTATAAATATTTAAGTTGTACCGTGTAATTTAAAAAAAAACTCTTATAAGTGACCCCACCAACCCCCGTTAACGCTGTTCCCTAACACTTTGTTTCGCACCGTCATCTGTTCTCACCCACCGTAAGTCCATGGGTTGGTGTTCATCACTCAACAAAAAAGGGCCTGTAATAACCACCAAGCAGCCTCAAATGTGCACCTAAAGCCTCAAAAAGTAGTTGGCGATCGGATGGAAAGACGATGATCGACATTAGATAGTTTGGCCTACCATGTATTCCACGAACCATCCATACACGGACGATGCATGTGAAATAAAGGCGCGCGTGTCTCCGGCCGGCCGGGCTGCCCGCTGCGGCCACGTGAGAAACTAAACTTTTCCGGTGCTGCCCAAGTTTTTTCGTGGAGCAAGCCGACCGCGGCCGGCCACCGCAAGAGGCCAGAGCCTTTACCAAATAATAACACAGTAATAAAAAAGGATGGCCGCGCCGTGGTTGAACTACGCAGCGCGTCTCCTCCAGCCGTTGCAAAACTACAAGGGGGAATGGACAAAGAAACAGGTAGAAAGCGCCGGGTTTTGCGCGGGGGGGGGGGGGGGGGGGGGGGGGGGTTGCGAAAATTTTGGTCAGGATGCATTGAGATTATTTGCTGGATCATTCTGAACAGAAAAAGGACGTGCTATCTGTCTACTAGAATCTTAAATGCAAGATAAGATAAGGATCAAGATAACTTGCTCTACATTCAAACATTTGGTTGCTAATAATTTGTTTCTTGTGAGGCGTTTACCTTGGACGATTGGTGATCGAATCGGATTAGACATGTGTTTAGCTTTTCTGCTTTGCGTAACAGTCACACGACGGTCGCGGAGGTGGCAAGTAACCCCCTGTTTATTTGTTTTCCATGTTCGAGTTGGTGGCTAGTTTTGTGTCGACAAATTTTCGTTGCGCCCTGACAATTTCCATGTGCCATGGTCCTCATTCCTCACTGACAGTGGCACATATCCTATAAGCTTTCGCCAGGTCTGCAACGCAGAACAACGGTGTCGCTACTGGAAAAACGTGTGACTAATGTGGCACCCTGTTTTTGTTCTTTTGAAGACTGGTTGTGGTAGGTCAAGGCCACCGTCACCTTCTGTTCTTAGGATGTTAAATACATATCCTCTAGAGATAAATATTTCGCTATTGCGTACAAGAAAAATGTTTATTTATTGAATTCACTAAAATTATGCCATACTTTCTATACCAGCTATCGCAGATAACTCACTGGAAACTTTACTAGCACCACCAGTCCACAACCAAAGAACAAATGATGCATATTTTCGCTTTCACCGTGAAACTAAATAAAGCCCATCATCTTCATGTATTATTTTGGCTAAAAAAAAAACACTTGTTTTCTCCACTCATAGCCGTTGGGTTTAAACGAAAACTCATTCATGCCACTGCAATCAGATTAAATAATATTTGAAATGCTGATTAAACTAACACATGCTGCTCGTCGTGTATTGACTCTTGACGGCCTGTTTAATTAAGCAGATTCAAAAATGGAACCGTCCAAGCTGTGTTGCTGAAAGGGCGGCTGGCATGACAGTAAATTAGAGAGATTCAGATGACAGGAAGCAGACAAAACCCCTTCTCCTAACCCCTGGAATCCAAGGCTGAACGAACCTCCTTTCAGCTCATTGCTAGTGGCAGAGGCCATGGAGTCACTACTAATTAGAGAAAGAAAGGTGCGATTACAATATTTTACCTGTCGGAGTTGAGCTTGTTCTGAAGTTCCGTAAGAGGACAGTACGTGCAAAGACTGCTATTTGTCGTGCCTAATAGAATATACTAGCAATATATTATAAACGTGTAGTTCTCCACTAGTTGGACCGCCTGTTTTCTCAAAACTACTAGTCGTTCTCATGTGACCTCGCTTTTCTGTACCCAGTTAGCATATATTGCTAGTCTTCTATTACAGTGAACTGTGGTACTCCATTTGGGGTGGTGGAAAATTGAACAAAAGCTGTGGATCAATATAAACTACTAATATTAGTTCAGGATGAAACTACGTAATAATCACTCTGGCCTGCTGTGGCACCCTGGCTAAATCATAAACTTTACTGACACCCTAAACTACTAATATTAGTTCAGGATGAAGCTTGTCGGAGAACATTTGCAGCTCTAGCATTCAGTTCATTTCGGAGAACAACAACGTGACTGCTTGATGAAGCTGCCTCATGTTCATAACATTATTGCGACACTTTGTGAGTCCTGCTTACAGTTCACTAAATTGTGTTTCCGCTTGTTGCAGTGTCTTCACCTGAAGACCGGACAACTGTTTGTGGAAAAGGAGCTGACAGACAGTGGTAGAGACAGATGCTCTCAGCTAGAATCATTTCGGAAGCAAGAACAAATGCCTTTCGTTGTTTTCCTTTGCAGGTAATACGTCGGATTCACTTAATGTTTGTACCCTTCCGTCAGCAGGAAAGCGCCGTTAGCACTCGACATCTAACCAACCAAACTGCAGCCAGGAGTTGAGTCGCATCGCTGGACTGCTCTGCATCACCATTCACCGTTCTGTTTTTGTATGAAGAAAGCATAATGCGGCAGTAACAAGATCAAAACCTTTCTTTATTCTTTGAAAGCATAAGGGCGTGATTGGATGGCTGGGTGTCCTTAACCTGCATCGCATCCCTGAACCAGGCTGCTCGCAGCCAGGCCCGTTGCATGCAACACAAGCATGACTTGCGTCCGTGCACCCAGGTTTCTTCGAGCTGCTGATTGGTTGCCATGTTTTTCTTTGTTTCTTGCATCTAGCACTCACAAGCACGCACCTGTGTTGCATCGGCCGAGCCTGGTTCGCAAGATACGCTCGATTCCTACGTTTTCCGTCGGCCTGGCTCGAGTTGGACAATTGCATGACGAGAGCCTGCCCAAGAGCTCGTACACGCATCCAAACATGTGATGGTTGCATCCGGCGAGCCTGGATGAGGCCCATACAGCCATCCAATCACGCCCTAAGAAAATAACCTCCAGTTCTCCAAACACTTCTGTAACAGCTGAGCGAATCCAAGATTGTTCTCAAAGGCCATGGTCCACGGCACGCCTTTTTACCTGCTTCTCCATGGCAGAAAGTTGCATACATCGGACACAGAGGTCCCCAGAAGGTTGAGCCAAGAGCCAATGGTCACCACGGCGCAGCTCAGAAAACGCTGAAGAAATGGGTGCAGCCGTGCAGGCAGTCAGTCATGTGCCAAAAGTTGGGGCTCCCTGCTTTGCCTTTGCCTGCTAACCCTGCTGACACTTGAAGTGGCTGTTGAAATTTCGTATACCTAAAAGCTTGATTGTGTCCCTGTTTTTTTTTTTTGGTTGCTCATTGTGACTGTTTAGCATTACAATAGCCTCTGAATAAATGGCAATGATGTCAGAATCCAAAGTTGGCTTGCTTTGGATTCATCTCTTTGTCTTGGTTGACCTTTTATCCAGCAGCATGCTGGTAAAGTGCAGCTTCTTGTTTAGAACTAGAATGTTTTGTTTCTCAAATCATTGAGTGACCTTATGGTACAAATTACAAAGCCTTATGATACAAACACATCTATTCTGCTTGTGTAACGGCTAACAGTGGGGAATGGATCAAATGATCCTTATGAATCCACAACAGGCCCCAAAAAACTTGGCTGGAAGTAACATAACTATGGCATGTTGGCCCGTCTGCTCTTTGTGTCCAGGACGGAGCGATGGCGTGCACCATGCTGCCATGACAACCGAGGATGCAGGAGGGAGAGGGATCATGAAGAGACAGAGCTAGGCATGATCGCGCAGACCTTGGCATCGAGCGCCTCCGCGACAGCCGAGGAGGGAGAGGGAGTGGGGAGAGGCGGATTTGGACGTGGCCTCGAGTGCCGCTGCAACGGTCGAGGTGGGAGGTGGGAGAGGGAGCGATGAGCCGACGACAGGCGAGGAGGGGCTCAGGAACCGACGCGAGGAGGAGCTCGGGGTGGAGTGATACGAGGAACGAGGGAGAAACAAGAGAGCGTGACTGACTGGGTAAGGCCACCCGTGAGGAATGAGGTAGACCTATTTTTCTACTGGGCCTTGTATCGGGTTGTCACCTAATCAGACTGTGTTGCGCGCCTGGGGTTAGTCGGGCCCAAACTTGGTTAAAACCATGTTAGGCCGGCCTTTTTCTGTGGGCAGTGCGTTTTTGTCGACCCATATGCCTGGCTATAATCTTTGCAACTCGATGATATAGCTAGTAAGTTCAAAAGTCAAAGGATGGCTAATATGCCTTGTAAATATGCTTTTTTTTATAATACGCAACGACAATGCAATGGAAGACAAGAAACAAAAAACAACTGCTAGAATTGTTGTCTAAATAGAGATGTCCAAATCACGTTATGCCACATATTATAGGTGATATAAGACGGGCCCGGTAACGACACTTGGTAGAGCTAGATTAGAATAGAATTACCATTGACTGAATTAAGGTATTAGATATTTTACAGGGATTAGAACCTCGTATCTTTTGAAAATAGATTGGTATAGAGCATGTGTCGAAGAGCGCATGTGTGAGTGATTTTTTGCTTCATAATATTTTAGAACTGCGCTAATACGCCGGCCACCTTTCTAGTTGTTGAATCATTTATAGAAAACCATCGGAAGACCAAACGACGACACATAGGTCCGGATGAACCATTGGTAAGATAAGATCTTTTTATTTTCTCTGACCTGGGGTAAGATAAGAACTAGTACAAGCACATGCACCACCAGTCCCAGCGCACACCAAGCAGGCTGCACCACTAGCTGCATGCGCTCTATCATGGAGGCTTTCACTTCACTTGTGCGTCCAATTATGCCGGACTAAGTTGCCCGCAGCACACAGCAACGGTTAAGGAGAATCCTGAGTCGGCAGGCTCTTTTTACCCGGCATGCCTTAGCTTTCCAGTTGAGCTTGGTCGCCGTATGAGACCAAGAGCGGCGCTGAACGCTGGCCACTGAAATGCTGCGAGTCAGAGACGAACATGGCGCGAGCTCGGAATATTCTGGGGAGTACAGAGAATTTGCCAGGAATCTTGGTGTGATATTGATATGGACCATGTGGATCTCGGGGAAAGAACGGAGCAGTGCGTTGCAGCGGCAAGGATCTCGTGGTTTCGTCCTCTGAACTATTGCAACGAGATCTTATCGCGAATCGGGTCGATCACCATGCGTGTCAGGCGAGGTACAAGAATCATTGTGCTTGCTTGACGGCCCGATGCACATTGCCTGCATGACGTTACGAATGGTTCGTCGTTTTTTGTCGCTCTGATGGCCTGATCTTCTTTCTCAAAGTTTTGTAGTGCTCTTAAACGAAAGGTCACGGCCACAGATGAGATGTTGGGATACCTATAATAAGGTGGATACAAATTTACAGAAGGAATGGACCTAATAATGGGTAGCATTTCGCTTATGCTACCGGTAGAAAATTTCTATACCAGGTACCAGAGTCTTCGTTATCGGTTATAACAAAACCGAGTCTTCTATCTCATCCATTTTTTAGTAGTTTAGTTTAGACTTCAAAACATTAAATGGGACATAGGTTCCTTGGGACAATTTTCAAAACGTTATATTAAGAGAGACTTACGGTCGTTGCTACACAAATTCTCTTTTAAGGGATGTATGGTGGGGAAGGCTCAACTGTGGTCTTGCTGCACAAAGTCACGAAGTATTGCTTTTGACTTCACAGCAATCCATAATTTTTATTTCCCTGTATAGAGGAATGATACACTTAATGCTTTTGTTACCTCACGATATTTAAATGGATAGAAATATACGTTAAACTTATCTCAGATACGTGCTCCACAAACGCTTGTCTTGCGGGGATACTGAAGCGCAAGCGCATGTCGTCTGTCTAATTCATTTAAACAGCCACGCAAGCAGAATAACTTTAAGCGCCGTATGTAGCATCTTTGCAAATGAGCATGCAGCTTTCGCGTTGTATTCCTTCCTGCTCTTTTGTAATATGCTGGTTCCTGAACTTTACTGGTATTTCTTAAAACTGAAATTGTAGTGACAAATAAATTGGAATAAAACTATAGGGTTTAATGCCTTGTCAAATTCAGCACTGTTTTTTCTTCCATGTCACGAGAGTGGGGCGACAATGGCTATCTAGTGTAGTTTGATCCTCCAAGTTTCTTCCCTCCTCCACAACCACAACTGCCGAAACACCACATGCTGAACAAGCATGCATGTGAATCCATTTGACCGTGAGCTTATTTATATTTTTCTATAGATCAGTTCAGACAGTTTTTTTAGTTATCGTTGCCAAGGTGGTTAGTGGTTACATACTCCAAAACACACAGAAGCTACGTGATGACTTATATAAGAGGCTGCACTGCAGTCCCTCAATACTTATTTATATTGATCACGATTACAAAGCAGCAGTACAACAGTTACACACATTGCACAGTGAACTGCAAAATGCACAGGGAAACGAGAATTACAAGAAAACTAAACAGAAACGGTGGAACTAGCAGTACCAAATTACAGTACTGGCAGTCTTCTTCCCTTCATTGGACGGTCTTGCTTAATTAGGTAAGAACAACGCTAGTAGTCTTCTTCGCTTAGGTAAGAACAACGCTAGTTGGTGGTCTCCCCTTTGTTACCGATCCCAGGGCTGTTCCCAGGAGCCGTGGGCCTGGAGTCCGTGGTTGTTGTCATCTGCATCGTCATCCATTCGCCACCTTTCTCGGTGCTTGTCGCAGTTGCCATTTCTCGCTTTGCTTTGAAGCTTGCATCACCTTCGGCTACAGCGTTGCCATAGCTCGCCGCGCCCATCAGACGCCTTGCCTCAGCCTGGCTTGAGATGATAATAAAGATAAGAATGCAAGTGCATAAAACCTTGGAACCAGCCATTTTGCTTGTGTCTGTTAGTCTGGACAGCGAGACGAATGGAGGGACTAGCTGCAGGCTCAAGTCTAATAGTCACTACTCTTCTGATGTTTCTTGGGGCCAATGTGAGAAGGGGTATGGGTCTATATATAGAGAGGGAGGGAACACAAGACTCGGTGCAACCACAAATTTTTAGTTTAGAACTGGGGAGGTGAAGGTTCTTGTTATTATTATTTGAAATGATTCTTTTATTATTTCATATGGGATAAAGTCTACTTTACTCTCTTTAAGTATGACCGAAGTCCAAATAATCCCCTGAATTATTATTTGGTTCATTTTATCCCCATATTTTATTAAAATAGATCATTTTACATCTTCATTTGGTATTTTATTTCTGACTTGTTGATATTTGAGATGGGATTGTCCTCTCAATCTTTACACAAGTATCATACAATATAACAAAGGACTAAACGAGTCATATAATCATATTTGTGTCCATAATTTGTTATGTTTGATCTATTTTCTTTGTTCTCATGCGCGGCCAGAAATAAGGGTGCACATATTATAACTGGGTGAGGATAGAGTTATATATCACATTAATTTATTTGTCAAGTTAGACAAGACATATGTACGACAATCTCAACTTAATCTCAATCTATATCAGCAATTCAGGATTAGAATACTAGTTAAAGGTGTAAAATATTCTAGTTTAATAAATAACGGGGGTAAAACAAATCAAACAAAAGTTTAGGGGATTATCTGGACTTCGCCCATACTTGAAGGGAGTAAATTAGACTTTATACTTTTGTATGAGAGGTAAGAACACTTAAATACCCATATAACAAAACTAAGAGAATTGCTCCTGTGGAGCTATTTCTAAAAATAAAAAAAACTTGACCTGCCGAGAAAGAAGCCATCCCGACAACATTTACTAAGGAGAAGA
Organism: Eleusine coracana subsp. coracana; assembly: GCA_032690845.1. NCBI lineage: Eukaryota > Viridiplantae > Streptophyta > Magnoliopsida > Poales > Poaceae > Eleusine > Eleusine coracana. Next base: position 58,463,347 of record CM064432.1, on the reverse strand, counting down.
AGTCTTCTCACGTAGGTCAAGAAAATCTCCGAACCTCCTTCCCAACTATACATAGAGACTCAGCTGCTCGTGTAAACTGTGACGCGAGTCTTTACCATATGCTTTTCCCTGGAAGGACGAGAGGTTTTTTTTTTCCACGGTGCGACACCAGAGTTCGATCCCAAGGATCGAACCCGGGTGGGCGCGCTGCCACTGAGCCAGGAGCTCGTTCGCGCTGTTTCTAAAAATAACACGAATCACAAAGCACATTAATTAATAAGTAAGCCAAATATTAATAAAAGTTTTAATCATAGTACCAGCCCGAACCCTGCTCTGCGCCTCTGCCCTGCCGTGTTAAGCCCACCCCAACTCGATTCCCCAAGGTAGTTGGCGTATTGCTTCGAAGGGTCTGTGGCCGGCGGCGCCCGATGGTACCAAGATCGTTCTGGAGTGGATCGATCGTGCGGTCTCGAGGGTGTTACGGGCCTACGGCAAGCTCAAATAACGCGGCTTCTTCGAAGACTCGATTGTCCAGCCGCCGCCCGTGGCATAGCGCATAGGAATTTCTCCGATCTCGGCCGCGTCGGCGTAATTCGCCATCAATTTCGAGTTTTAGCAGAGCTTTATCCATACAAACTTCGATATTCTTTTTTTTGTGTTGGTAAGCCATCAAAAACTTATTTTTTGAAGTGAGTGAATATTATTCAATGTTCCCTACTCCGGCAGTCGCTGCAGTACTTGTGAATCGTGTCATTCTCCATGCCAGCGACAGGGACGATGCCGTTTGCGCCGTGTGCTGCTTGACTGCTCAGGTCAGTGACGAAGGACGGACCATGAAACAGGCGAGCATCAAATCAAATTACGGCAGCTTGGATCTGGATTGTGTAGCCGCCGTCGGTGGCCGTAGTTCTCAAGCGAATGAGGCGCAATGAACGACATAACACACGAACAGAACTATCGAACTCAGTTGGGTTGGGATCTCAAGACCTCGTAATCAAAATTGTTATTGTTAATTATTATGGGTAATGTTAATGTTAATTATTATGATGCTTTGAGATTCATGCTGTTTTTATGAACAGCTCCATCGAAGCACTTCTCAAAAAGTGATTGTGCCACTTCATGGTTTGGGACGAAACAAGAGGGGAGTATAGGCTCTCTTTGTTAATTACCCTTGTTGTTGTATTCCTTCCTACGTCAATCGGAGGGAGGAGAACTCCCCACCTGAATTCATTATATTAATGGTGATGGCCTCATAATAGCCCAAATATATGATTTACAGCAAAACAAGTTTGAATGAGATGTCAACGAGAGTATAGAGAGATTACATGGCAGAAAACATCAAACACTAGGCACTACTAGAAATGGCATTGCCACTCGCTTGGTTGCATACACCTAACTTCGTTCCCATGAATTTTGAAGTAAGACCTTCAACACTGCAGGATCTCCAAGGCAACGCCCTAAAGAGGATTGTGATGACGAAGATGCTTTTGCTGTCTCAATCTAGCAAGCTGGACTTAGGTTTTTGTCCAGATAACAAAAAAGTTGGACATGCAATAGTATTCTTGACAGGGAGCAGGTCGCACAACGTGATCACCATGTTGACCTCTGGACATTAATCACAATAGCCAAGACAAGAGGTCGATCGATGCAGCTTAAAGGCCAACAGCATCCATTGTGGGCTAGGATGGGCCATCATGCCAAACCGCTTGAGCCCTGTTTGGCTCGTGCGAGCCGCAGGACGCGACACCCCTAATGTAGCCAAACGAGCCGCATCCTCTAAGGCCAAAGAATAAGCGTCGCAAGACAAGAGTTGCCCTTCACGAGAGCAACCAAAACTGCACCACTGGAGGCCATATCTATCTGGTGAGAGACATGAACAACTCTCAAATGGTAGATTTTGAAATTGTGGGAGGGGGGGGGGGGGGGGGGGGGGGAGTGCACTTGCAGCCTACAAATGGACTGATCCGGACCTCAAGATGGTGGATCCGGCCATGGATGGCCTAGAGAAACAAAGAACACGCCACATGCAAGAGATTTTGAAGGTGAAAAAACAAAGCAAAAATGGAGAAAGAGGTGGAGGAAACCGGGGAAAAAAGGACTATGAGTGGACGTCATTGGGAGCCACCACAACAGCCGGAGGGAGGCTCTGATGCGGGGGCTTGCTGGGCGGCAGATGGTGTTGCCCCTATAGCTAGGCATCCGGGCTCCCCGGCCTGCTCTGGCACGGCCCGGTAAAGCATGGCCCGGTAAAGCATGGCGGGCCATGCGGGTCGTGCTGCAGCGTGCTTCGGGCTTGGGGTCGAGCCCGTGGCATGGCCCGGAATGGTGTGAACCATGCCGTGCGGGCTCGTTTGCCCCGCAAGCCTAGCGGCACGGTGGCCCGCTGCCATCACGGTGGCCTATCGAGGAGGAGAGGCGGTGGGCGAGAGGAGGAGCAGCGGCGGCCGAGAGAAGAGGGAGGAGCGGCGGTGCTGGCAGCCGAGAGGAGAGGGAGGAGCACCCGCGACGGCGACGGCCGAGAGAAAAGGGAGGAGCAGCGGGGCCGGCGGCCGAGAGGAGAGGGAGGAGGAGCGGCGACGGCGACGACCGAGAGGAGAGGGAGGAGCGGCGGGGCCGACGGCTGAGAGGAGAGGAAGGAGCGGCGAGGCGGCGCCGAGTGTGATGGCCGAGGAGCCGAGGAGGGCGAGCTCGCGCCAGAGCCGGGAGGGGCAGAGGGCCAGAGGCGGTGGTGACGGCTGGGGCTAGGGGATGCGCTTAGGCCTTAGGGTTTCAGGGGGAGGGTGTGTGCTGCTGGGCTGGGGGTGCGGCTTGCTGGGCTGAGGAGAGGCGGCCTGCTAGGGGAGGGTGGAGGGTGTGGCCTGTTGGGCTAGTGGAGGCACGACCTTCCGGGCCTTCCGGGCCGGCTCCCTTTCCGGGCCGGAGTGCGTGTCGTGCTGAGGGCCTAGGGGTGAGCCTGGAGCACGGCCCGCATCATGCCACGGGCCGGGCCAGGCCCGGTTATATCTGTGCCGGGCCAGATTTGGACCGTGCTTTTTTAACGGGCTTCATGCCGGGCCCATTTCTCCGGCTCGCATGCCCAGCTATAGTTGCCCCTCCGCTTGGAGAGCGACGCGGAGGGATACCAGTTCTGTTGGTACCCACAACCATAATGTATTCTCTCATCTGCTGGTTTTTTAACTTTATTGGTATTTTTCAGACTAAAATCATAGTGACAAATGAGATCCTGTTTGGATCCAGTTCAAATTTTTAAAATCTAATTTTATTTTAAAATTTTAGAATTCAGATTCTAAATAAAATCTTGGTGGTGGTGTTCGAATACCGATTAGATTCTTAACATCTGAAGAATAATAAGTCTTTTAGCATATAAAATATGGCTCTAGCTAGATATAACTAGATTATGAGATTCTTGAAATATGCTATTCTAGATTTTAGAATCCGGGGGAAAAAATCTGTCCCATTTAGAGGTCTCACGGGTTCTAAAATCTGGATTGTTAAAATTTCAGTGGATTCAAACAGTGCCTAAATTGAAAATAAAACTATAGGGTTTACGCCTTATCAAATTCAGTGATGTTTTTCCTTTCATGACACGAGAGTGCAAGCAGGGACGGCGACAATGTCTATCTAGAGTAGTTTTATCCTCCAAGTTTCTTCGCTCCACATCCACATTCCACAACTGCCGAAACACCACATGCTGAACAAGCATGGGACTCCATTTGATTCTGAGCTTTATATTTTTCTATAGAATTCAGAAAGTTTCAGTTATCGTTGCCAAGGTGGTTAGTGGTTACATACCTCAAAACACACAGAAGCTACGTGGTGACATATATAAGAGGCTGCACTGCAGTCCCTCAATACTTATTTATGTTTTTTTCAGGGCATCAATCCTTATTTATGTTGATCATGATTATAAAGCAGCAGGACAACAGTGACGCACATTGCACACTGAACTACAAAATGCACAGTGAGACGAGAATTACAAAAAAACTAAATAGAAACGGTGGAACTAGCAAGTACCAAATTACAGTACTCGCAGTCTTCTTCACTTCATTGAACGGCATTCTTCCCTCGCTTGGGTAAGAACAACGGGGCTGTCCCCGGGGTGGCCGATCCCAGGGCTGTTCCCAGGAGCCGTGGGTCTGGAGTCCGTGATCGTTGTCACCTGCATCGTCGTCCATTCGCCACCAGGGCTGTTCCTGGGGTGGCCGATCCCGGGGTTATGCCCAGGAGCCGTGGTCTTAGAGTCCGTGGTCGTTGTCATCTGCATCGTTGTCCATTCACCACCTTCCTCGATGCTTGCATCACCTTCGGCTACAGCGTAGCCGCGTGGCGCTTCCATGCCATAGCTCCCGCACCCATCAGACGCCTTGCCTCAGCCTGGCTTGACATGATAATAAAGAAAAGAATGCAAGTGCACAAAACCTTGGAACCAGCCATTTTGGCTAGTCCCTAAACTCTTACTCCCTCCATACTTTAAAAGAATATTGTTTAGGATATAATTTAGCATACTAATGCATTATTAATTTAAGAGTATTTTCTCTCTCTGTTCTTATTAAAGACGTTTTGAAACTAATCAAATTAATAATATGTGCTCATCTAAGTGGTTGTTGCTTGTGGAAGAAAGTGCTTAAGCTATGAGGTTGCTGGTTCAGTTCTCTACAACCATAATTATTTTTTGCTTTTCGAAAAAATGACTTATTTTTGTAAAATCAACTATGCACCTAAAATGACTTCTTTTTAAAGTATGGAGGGAGTATGATGTTTCTTGTGGCCAATGTGGGAACAAGTATGCGCCTATATATACAGAGAGAATGATCACATGACTTGGTGCAACCATAAATTTTAGGTTAGGGCTGGAGAGGTGGCGATTATTATTATTATTATTATTATTATTATTATTATTATTATTACTACTACTACTACTACTTGAAATGATTTTGATATTCTTTCATATATGAGATGTAATAACGCTTAAATAACCAAATAACAAAACTGATTGTACCACTTTATGGTTTGGGGCGAAGTGAGAGGGGCATACAGTATATATATAGTCTCTCTTAACTACCCTTAATTTTGTTTTCAATCTACCATTGATTAGCTTTAATTCTCCCTCTCTCTCTCTCTTAATTAATTATCCTTAAATTTGCTAATCTACATACATCCGGCCCCCTTACAGGTTCCTGGCACCCCCAACCTCAAAAGCTGGCTTCGCCTCAGGTTTGGGCTAAGAACATAAGAAGTTTCACCAGATACAATTTCCTTGTCCACTTCAGTTTTACTTCAGTTATATGAACATAAAAAAATTAAAATTTCTTATTTTCCATCTAAAACTATACTTTTTTTATTCATAAAAATATACAATTTCTTTGTCCACTTCAGTTTTAATTTTTTTCATTCCTTCCATCATTTTTATTACATAGTTGGTATATGTTTCATTATTAACAGCTCCAATTTTCTAAAGTTGTTATCGTAGCGACTATTTTATCTATCTCTTGCATAATCATGTAGGTCCATATACCTCAAGATGATCTCAAGCTCTGAGATTATATTCATATAACAATATTGTATATGTGCAATCAGATTAAGAAGTAACTTCATAACAATTGTTCAGGTCTATATAGTTAATTAATAGGGGATTATAGTGGAAGTTAATATAAAAAATAAATGTAAAAGGTCCGATCATAATATTTGCACAGTGTGTAACAAAAATGATATATGCTAGATGAATAATTCAAATCCGATGTCAAATAAGAAAAATGTAAATTATGGATGGTGAATAAGGCAAAATTATGAGTTTCAATGACCAATAAGGCATTTGCTCGATAGATAGCTAGTGGTCTAATACCTTTCTATTTCGATGCATATAAACCGGATAAATGCTAATTTGATATAAAATACTCTTTAATGTTTCACAAGGGAAAAAAAATTCAATCAAAATCACTTCATACATTCCATCTTCTAAACAAAATCTTAACCCAATTTACTCTCCTGAATAATCTAAATTAGTATAACATACCTCATATTACGACTTGTCTTTTTTTTATGTACAAATTAAATTTAATGTTCAAATTTTATAAGATAATATGTGACACTACATCCTATTTTTAAAAACAATAAAATATTTTGATGTATATGTATATAATATATTGAACTAGAAAATAGTATCAGAAATTTATTATAATATTTTAGCATAGCTTGTTATGTCAAGTCATGCAAATTTTGAAAATTAAATTCCACTTGTGCGCGTAGAAACCAAAAAAGGCAAAATTTACCAGGAGACATATTGCACCGACATGAATTATTTAAGAGAGTAATTTTGTTTAGAGTATAAAGGACCAAGTAAGTTATTGAGGGGAGTAAAATTCCATTTTCAAAGTTATAGCACCTATCAGATAGCAAATTCTGAGCTTAGGAACTAAATTAAGAACTAAAATACCTAAGGATGGACTTAGTTATCCGAGTCAAGAGCAAACTGAGCCTAGGTCAGCTAGTTAGGTTTGGGTTCAATCCCAGATTTGACATGTATGTTGCATTTTTGGTAAAAAAAAAATTCAGTGAGAGGAAATATTCATGTCAATAGCGATATATTTGTGACGATTTCATGAATCTCAAGATCAACTACCTTATTCTTTCGGAGGCGCTCATAAAAGTAAGATAGACGTGCGTGTGTTCATAGCATGAATACTCATGGTTGTATGTGAGTATGTATGTCTGAATTACGTTCAATTCGTAAAAGCAAAGTTATTCTGGTCAAGATTTTATTGTTACTGGCTAGCTGCAACATGGAACATTGGTCTTTTAACATCAAAACCCTAAAATGATTCAAAAATTTCCCAGGAAATCATTTGAGTTTCCCTTTTCTTTAAGAGGCCTTTTTGTTAATACCTAATGATATATATGGCTGCCGATTCATGGAGACCCTATTTCTTTTTACAGGACTCCACGAAACGCGGGCATATTACTTCCCCTATCGAAGAATGTTAACACATCAGCACTCTTTCTTATCTTATTATGATATACTTTCCCCGGCCTTTTTATATATAGTGTTATATAATAATTGAAGTAACCAGTGCCATATACTAAGGAGGCAGCTTCTAGAAAATATTTTACGAGTTATGAATGGACTGAAACGATGAATGAGGAGACACTGATTTTGTCCATATCTAAGCCTGGTCGTTCGTCGTGCGCGTGGAGACGACAACGTTGATTGGTTGATGCCTCGACCAACCAGCAGGCACCAAAACCGTCTCTGAAATTCACCAGGAAGGAGGAATTCTTTCTGCAATATAAAATTACATATTTATACTTTCGGTAAATATATATATAAATATGTTAAAAATAAAAAATGTCATGAGATTACATGATTTAATTATTGAGAAAAATAGAGGAAAATGTTTTTTAATTGTTTCGTTAAAAGCAAAGCTGTGGAGTTCTGCCTAGCGCTTAAATGGCACTTAAGTAGTCTTGGCGGATTTTTTTAAATAGACTGATTATTATGAAATAACCAGAAATGGAAGCATAACTAGAATATTTACGTGCTCGGCACTTGTTTGTTTTGCTTAGTTCTAGTACACTACATGAGAATCAAGTTTTGTTTAACTTCGACAACCATAAATGGAGAATAAATTTAAGCAACGTAACATTTGCGACAGCCGCCATCAGATTCCCTCTAACTACTTAATTTGTAATGTTCTGATTCCTGAACTTTACTAGTAGCATTTCTTATAAGTATGGCAACAAAATAATATTGCAAACTGAGTTATATGGGCTTTATTATGCCTTGTCGTATTTAGTGATGTTCCTGCAAGACGAAACAGAATGCAACAAGTAGGGAGACAGACAATAACAACCTAATTTGGGCCTTCCATGTTTCCCTCTTCCCCACAACTTACTTTGCCGGACATACTACATGTATGCTGGGTGGGACAGAGAATGACTGAAGAATCTAGCTGATCTTGTTCGTCAACTCTTAATAAAATTTGTTACAGTTTAGATGTTGTTTTTTCAGTTCTCTTCGCTGAGCTGGTCATCTGTTCCAGAAATACAGGAGCTATGTGGTTACATCAGGGGATGTTTTGCAGTCTCCAAAAACTTTATTTATGCTCTTGGTGATTTACAAAGTAGTAGGAAACCAGTTACACATTGCATAGTGAACTGAAAAAAAAAAGTAGGCAGAACAACAAAAAGAGGACAAGAAATTGTACAAATAGCATCAGTAACTGTAGATTACATAGCAACACAACACTAGCAGGATAACCATGTCCATTGGAGGGACCTTATAGGATAATTATTAAGAGAGCACAGAACGCTAGTTGTTGATCTTCCCTTTGTTGCCTATGCCGGGGCTGTTCCCAGGATTCGTGGAACGGGAGTCCGTGGTCGTCATTGGCATCGTCACTTGTTGGCCTCCTTGTCCGGTGCTCGTCGCCATGGTCATTTCTTCTTTTGCGCTGAAGCTCCCGTTACCTTCAACTACAACATCGTTGCTTGGTCCTTCCGCACCGATGCTCGTCGCCACCATCAACCTCCTAGCCTCAGCCTGGGTTGACATGGCAACGAAGATCAGAATGCAACTGCACAAAACCTTGGAGCCAGCCATGCAAGTATGTGTGTTATCGTAGCTATGAGAAAGGAATGGAAAAGGTGTTCGTTAAATGGGGCTAGAAGTAGGCTCCACTCGTTGGTTAGCACTCTTCTGGTGTTTCTTGGTGCCGATGTGAGAAGAGTATCTGCGCCTATATATAGAGCGAGCGAGCACTGAAGGCGCAGTTTAATATTATAGACACGCCATTGTACGTTTGCATTCATACGATTCATGGAAAAAGGAACTAAAATCCTAATCTTTCACCTAGTGGTGGAACAGTAAATCCTGCTTGTCTTCAGCATGCCCGTGCAACTCCATTCATCCATAATGTTATATTATCTTAGAATGGCTCATTAATATCATCACTATTAATATGTAAGTACTGGATAATTTATTTATATGTAAGTATTTTAGTCTATATATTATCTTGAGATGTTTCATTAACTTATTATTAGGTTGCCATCGCTATAGTTTCTTTCAGTACAATTTATGAATGATTTTTTATGGAGATCTTTTACGGTGTTTGTGAGATACTTAGAGTTACTAAGAGGTATTACGATCTACATCATTGATTAAGAGAGAAGCAAGGTACGTAATAAAAAATATCTCATCAATAGTAATTGAGTAAAATATGGTAATTCAGAGGATTTAATTTATTAATTGCACCTTCTTTGTTTGTCTACTCCATGGATATGGACTACGGCATCAACATATCTCGTTGTTTATTCATTTCACTAATCAGCTATATAGTATGTCATATTAGTTACATATAAAATTTAGAGCAGTGATATAGGCCTTAGATCCGATGAGACAAAGATGTAGGAAGGGCAGACAAATCATCATCAACACAAACAAAATTATATATTTGAGTATTTCAAGATCTAATCTACTTATTTACTAAGTTATCTAATTAATTAGTAATTAATATATTGATTACTGAGAATTTGGACTAGGATATAGAGACATGAAAGTGGCTTGGGATCGAGGACCTCCTGTTTCAACTATTAGTGGTATATAGGGTGAATGATGATTTTTTTTTATGATATGATTTTGCTATTTTGTAATTTACATGGTTTGGTGCAGTGAGCTATATACAACTTGCAAAATCTAAAGAGTGGAGTATCTCTGTGAGAAACATCTAATTTATAAAAAAAACTTGAAACAAGCATTTGGACTCGGGTGCGAGTCATCGACAAGGAAATAATCGAGTAAATCTGAATAAAACAATGTAAATTGAAACCAATGATTTATGAAGACATTTCCTATTTTGACTCATACGCAAATGGTAATGAAATAAGTGTTATGGAAATAATGTAAATAGTAACATATCACATATCAATCCATTTTCTAATAAATTTATACCCATCCAGATTTGTCATAGATGAAAATATATTTTTACCCTCAATACTTAAGTACTTTGATTAATATTTAAGTATATTTTGGTTGGTACCTTTAATTATGATCCATCAGATCTAAAGCAATAGACGATCCATATTAATTGCAAATACCGTAAAAGATTTTTTATATAATAGCAGTATTTGGTAATTCATACATTTGCATAGGTGCATTTTAGTCTATTCGATTGTAATGATTATGACGAGTGATTTTAAAACAAGTTTGGGGCTATTTTGAACTAATATTTTTATAATATCAGTGGTGGGCTGAGAATGTCTAAGTCTTGAGATAAAATGCGGTGATTTGTTTTATTGATCAAATATATATGCGGGTATTTTAGTCTATTTGTTTTAATGGCAATAGTCAGTAATTTAAAAAAAAACATGTATATGGGTATTTTGGCCTCACATTTTCATAATGATAGAGGTGGATAACTTTTCTTCTTCTTTTTTTATTAATATGAGAATTTCTACATCTTAAGAGGAAACATGGTGGTTTCTTTTGTGAGTCAAATATATATAATTGATACATATATATGGAATTTGCAGGAACAGAACAAAACTCACATTTGTTTATCACATAAATCATTTACTAAAATTGGTAGAATTTGACACACCCGTAGTGTCATGAGGACTTTCTAGTAGCAACAAAAAGGGATCTTATAAGTAATCAAATAACAGAAGCAACATGTTTATGATTTGGGCTCAGAACATAATGCCATAGTTTGCCAGATCCTGCGTTCTTGTACTGCATACAGCAACTTGCTACTAGATCTAGTGGTGTTTCTCTATGGCATAATTCTCTTTTTGGAAAATATTTTTAACAGCATATAAGCCGTACAATTGCTAATTTGACAGAAAATACTCATTTAAATTGTTATACCGTTCTGATTGACACTGATTGGTAGCCTTTTGTTCTAAAAAACAGAAAGCATTGTACGGTCCTGTCAAGGAATCCCATCGATCAGGTGATTAGACAACAGGAGGATCATTGTATTATGTTTTACTCCAATTGTGCTCCAACCATCAAAGTTATCATCTTTTGGCTGGCCAAGGAAATTAGTCCTATATGTTTCAGGAGATCATCTTAATCATTGCTCAAATCTAACAAGAAAAATTCATGTCGCTGATGATGTTCATGAACCATGGTCCATCGACGGGTAGGACCTCTTGCAAGCTCCTACTTGATTGCTATGTATATGTTTTTTTATTACATCCAACAAAAGCACTGAGATTCCTCGGCCAACTGTCTTTGTCTCCTAAATATTAAGTCACACCTATATATTTGCGGAAAGGACAATGTTGTTTTTAAACTAGCAAGTACACTCATGATCTGTGGTGAGAGAGCCCATTTGCTGCAAGTTTGTTTGGTGATAGATGAAGATATGCCATGTTCTCACTGAAAAAAAAAATCTAGCTAAGTTCAAAAAAAGAAGAAGTCTAGCTAGCACCGATTTCATGGTTGGGCTCCCTATGGAATGTTAAACATAACATGGGAGTCAACTTTAATTTGCTTAATCTGGGACACTGTTCTCAAACAGTCTTACGATATAGTTAATTGCTGATCATTAATTAATGAGAAGTCAACTAATCAACTGTAGTACATGTAAACTTCTAAAATGAGACTATCATACAGATCCCTTAAATATATAGCAGTGGAATCAACTTTATTTTGCTAAACTGGTCCATTCAAGAAAAAAGTCTGTCCAAATTGAGACACTCCTTTTGTGTAGCATGAATTCTGCTTAGTTTATGATCTTTGGAAAGTTCTTGATGAGCTGATGAGAGGCAATTAGGCAGCTTCAGCATAGGTATTTAAAAAAAACGTTTCGTTGTAGAAAAGAAGTGTGTGGTTGCTTAGTCTAAAAAAATGAGATTTGCTAAACGTTTTATATAATCAAATTAAGGAGCACTACCTCCATGTTTCTACATATTGCAACACAGACACTCTTCACCGGAATAGATTTTTTTTTTTACTTTTTTAATCTTATTTTTCTTCACTACAAGGGATCAGCTCTTTTGTCATGATAAAATTCGCCACTAAAACTCCATTCATCATTATTACCACCTTGTGGCGAGATTCGTGTCATGACAAGAAACATAGTAACATAGTGACGAAATTTCTTTCAGCACACAGAATATATACAATGACGAGATCAAAGCATGATTCGAAAACCAAGTAATATTTTGAGACAATTCCTTATTTGGTCTAAAAAAGTGGCCGTTCCCTCCATGACCCATCCAGGATCCAAGTTTCTTTTTAAGTCCAAAATTATTTTTTGATTCCTCTCGAGGCCCTTCTGTCAATTTGAGCACTTAACGGTGTTAAGTAAAGGGTAAAAAGACCACTTTACCTCTAATTTCAACAGAACACGAATTATTATTTAAAAATAACGGAATGTGAGTATTATTATAATTTTTTTGTTTCAAATTTTTAATTTGGTTTGGTTTTTCTTTTAAGAGCATTTTTTCACACTTTAATTTCATATAATTTCACAAAGAGGAGAAAAAAATGACCGTGCAAATAATCCAATAAACGAAAGCAGAAGCTATACCCTAATATAACATGATAGAAAATCGGCGACGGGTTGGCAGCGATGCGGGTGAGCTGCTACGGCAAACATGTACGGCCTAGAGCGGATGCGGCATCTTTGCGAGCGTAAGCTATACAAGGCAGAAGCGCTCTGGGCCGGGGCCGTAGCGACAACCTGGCCCCTGACCGGATTCGTAGCCGTCCTTACTATTAGATGGCCAAATGGGTCGTGCCAGCTGGACCAGCTCGAGGCACGATATTTTTGGCCCAGCCTAGGCATGACATGACCCGAATCATTTCATGTCTGGGCTGACTTGACCCAATGCACTGGATCGTGCTTGGGCCGACCTCTCGGCACGATGGGCAACACAGGCTGAAATTGCCTTGGCACGAAAAGGCCCGGTGCCAGCCCACCTAGACATGGCACGTTTTGAACCCTAGGCTTTCCCATCCCCCACGCGGTGTCCATTCTCCGCGGCTCCTCCTTGCTGCCACCTCCTCCGCTCTTCCCTATTGCTGATTCCACCGCTCCCCCCCCCCCCCACCCCGCTAGATCTTCCACTCTGGCTCCTCTACTCCTCCCCTTCACGGCTCCTCTGAAGGGCGAGGTAGGAACGGGCGTGGGCGAAGATGAGGTGGTAGGTGAGCAGCCTGTCAGGCAGTTCGAGCCCGAAGCTCCCCTCCTCAGTGCGGCCCTTAACGACGATGGCCCAGAACAACAACAAGATAACACCACATAGGGCGAAGTAGGAGACAACGAGCATGGAGACTGTGCTGGTGCACCCCTGGAGCAGTTGCTTGCTCTTGGCCATGGCGGTGAGGCCACAGAGCGTCTTGAGCACGAAGACGACGATGAGGAGGAAGAAGAGGAAGCAAAGGGAGGGCGGCGAGGAGGTGTCGGCAACGTGGGAGATGAAGGGCACTAACGGGTTGTCATGCCTTAACGGCCAGTCGTGCCTAACTTGTCGGACCGACATAAAGCAGTATTTTCATGTCGTGCCGTGGACCGACAGCCAGACACGTGGGCTGCTACGGCACGGTCCGATAAGGCCCGTGTGTCATGTTGGCCCAAAACTAAAAATATCAGGCCTTTTATTAAGACCCGGTCGTGTCGTGTTGTTTGGCTGCCCATTTGGACACTTATAGTCCTCACCCATGGCACGGCCCAAGACCGTAGAGAGCGATGCGTGGAATGCACTGTTGAGCGTTGTCCTTGACTCGTGGCAGTCACCCAGGATCAGCAGGTGGCTCAACATTAGCTCCCTCATCGACAAATCACATTGCCGCTACCCACTCTCCCTTTTTCCCTTGCTTTGGGGCTCAAATCGCACTGTCGCTCAATCTAAAAAAATCGCATTGTCACTCCCCTCTGTTTTTTTCCTCGTACGGGACATTGATGAGAGGCAAAGAAGAAGATGGTAGAATAGTCATTTGAAAGGGATGATATACTTAACGGTAGGAGCCTAACAGTTGAGAGAAGACCACGAAAGGAACTCAAATTGGATGTGTTAGTTTTATGGGTCTACATTTTAGTGCTATCAAGTATCAACTTAATACTTTGAACGATGAATAGGGTGACTAAATAAAAACTAGATATTGAAAGTTACCTAGAGGGGAGGTGAATAGGTAAACCTAAAAATCTTGCAAAGTTGGACTTAAACAAATCTTATCTATCTGACTGGCAGTGCCGGTGGGGTCGATCGACAGTACCGATGGCCACTGCCGATGGGTTATCGGCAGTGCCAATGAGAGAACAGACAAACGATAAAATTCTAGGTTTAAGTGGTTCCGTAGTTACTAGGTAATATATGATTACTACATCAGTTGATAAGAAGCTCTACAATAATAAGGAACAACTAGAAGTAAGCTACACAAGTAGATCTAATAATTAATGCAAGTACAAAAGAAAATCCTAGAACATGAATAATAATAACAGGTAAATAAGAGAGTACATGGGGACATGATATTTGTTATCGAAGTTCAGGTTCACAAAGAACCCTACGTCTCCGTTGAGAAGTCCACAAAGAATTGGGTCTCTTTCAACCCTATTCTCACTCAAGAAACCACAAAGATCGAGCTTGAGTTTTCCACTATCAAATTCCTTACAGGATGGGTGATACAAACTTCCCGATGCGTCACCGTATAAGTTAGGAGCTCTACGGGCACCGTTAACTATCTAGGATCAAAGCTCCAAGAGTAACAAGCACAAATCACTTGGCGGAGTTGAATGCTCAAGAGTGGAATGGTGCTCTTCAATCACTAGGAATGAATGGCTCACTCAAACCCTAGCTCAAAGGATGAAGCTTTGACTTGGAGAGGGAGATTGAGGAGAGTGGAGCTCAAAAGGGCCTTTTGATTTTCGGGTTGGGGAGAGTTTGGCCGAAGTGGGATGAGAGACTTTTATATAAAGGACTCAAAAAGAGCTGTTGGCTTGTCCGGATGCCCCGCACCGGCACTGCCGATGGACCCATCAGCACTGTCGTTAGGGTTTCTGACACTTGTTAGAGCACTATTGAAGCTTGTCTCGGCCCATACCAACACTGCCGATCAAGGCATTTGCACTGTCGGTAAGGTAGTCACAGAGGAGAAAGTGGTCTGTGGGAGACCTTGACGGCACTACCGATCAGGTCAACCAAAGAGCCCGAGGAATGCAAAGTCTCTGTAGAGAGTGGACCGGCACTACCGATCAGGGGATCGGCACTGCCGATGGAGCAAAGCTAGAGCCAGACAAAATATGGCTCTCTAGAAGCTAAGACCGGCACAACCGATGAGCTACAACCAGAGAACTAGAGAAGGCAACACTTTCTGGAAGAAGGGACCAGCATTGCTGATGGGGAAATTAGCATTGTCGATGCTGGCAAGACAGATGCCAGAGAGTTTTCTGGGTTTCATAACGCCTCTTGAAGGGGAGATCGACATTGCCGATGGAGGTCACCGGCACTGCCGATGAGTGAAAAACAGAGGGCTGGCAGAAGTGAATTTGGTTAGAATTTTGAGTATTTTGACTTTACCAAACTTGTGAATTATACCCCTCTTGATAGTACGGTCTTTTCTATACTCAAGATAAAAATAAAACTTTATGGTCTTCAATCTTGAGTGCCTTTTGGACTTTTAATTTAAGGCAAATAACCATCTTCTTTTTCTTTTTTGTTTTAATGCTTTATATTTATCAATTGAGATAATCATCTACACACTTGCTCAATAAAAATATTAGTTCATTCTTAATTGTATTGATGCCAATCACCAAAATAAAATTAGGGGCCTAAATGCACTTTTAAATAAAAAACTAATTTGTGAGATGATTTTATTAAGCTTAATTAATGCATTATCGCGAGATGTTTACTGTAGCATCACATTGTCTAATTATGACCTAATTAGGTTTAATAGATTCATCTAGTTATTTAGTCTAGAAGTTATGGAATGAGTTTTGTTATTAGTCTATATTTATTATTTTCTAATTAGTATCTCAATACTTGATGGGACATGATTAAAATTTAGTATGTAGGAAACAAACACATCTAGTTTGGGTCCTAAAAGGAAACTTCAATCCTGGGAGGGACATAAAGGGAACAATCATCTTATTTGAGACCAAATAAGGAATTTGCTCTTATAGTTTCTTTTGGTGCGGGGACTGGAATAACACCTGATCAAAGGTCTGCGCTACATTGGAATAAGCTCCATAGTTGTTCTGGACAAACACATATGTGTATAATTTGGAATAGGAACTGTGTATAAAGATATTTTATTCACTGCAAACCTGTACAAGCTCCATTTGTTGTCAATTTGTTTAGCTATAGATGCCTTCATCGCCGCAAGAAAAGTCTAGCTTGGGCGTTCATGGTTGGTCCCACGAAAGAATGTTATACGTTTCATTCAAAAAAATAATGTTATACGTGGCATTGGAACCTATTCCTTTTTACTTTTGAAAGAGAGCTGAGTCAGCTTTCGTGTGTCTAATTGATGTACTCCTTTTGTATTGTCATATGAAATTATGCTTAGTTTAAAACCAAATGTTAATCAACTAATGAGAGGTCTATAGCAACCGAGTACATGTATAGTTTTTAAATGAGACTACTTAGGGCCCTCTGAATATATATAGCATGGAGATCAACTTTTAGTTCTTTTTTACTGGTTCTCTTCAAGAAAAAAGTCTGTCCAAATCTGGCCATCCTTTTAATGCAGTCTTATGAAATTCACCTCCTTCGGAATCTTCAAAAAGTTGTTTCTTAACTCATCAGGAGAGCAATCGCCTATATGCTAGTTTTTCTAAACTGGGATTATAGGGCACAGAACATAGAGTATCTCTATCAGCTGAAAAGAAGTATTTCAGCTTTTAACGAGTCTAGAACGCAATAATTTTTAGCTGAGACTAAAAGAGTATCCATCCTTAACTTACTAAGATTTCAGATAATCAAATTAAAGAGCACCACTCGTCCTGTCCTCTATGCTTCTGCATATGTCAGCCAAAAGGCTATTTCTTCATTAAATGTCCTTAGCATCGGATATGGTTCCATCAAACTTCGTTCACAGGTCCTGTCATATCTATTCAGTAAATGTCAAAAGACAATTGATCAAAATATGTAAAAGTTTGAAATAAGCTTCATAAGTTTGTCATGTTATTTCAGTCCTCTAAATGCCCTTCTGTGAATGGAGGGCCTTATAGTGGTAATGTTTGCTTGCAATTCATAACATTGTCTCTCATAGTGCACAAAGTTCAGATTGTAGAATACCTCTCGTTGGAGCAAATTGTTCATAGAAGCTGCCATTCACTCTCACCTAGAATGTCACAGTTTGCACAAATTTGTATTCAGGTGTTGGTTGCCGATGATTCTTTGGCACGTCCAGTATAATGGAAGATATTTCCATTTCAAAAAAAAAAAAACATCCCGTCTAGAAGATTATAATGCTCCACGCATAAAGAAGAAACAGGGCTTTTATTTTGCATCTCAAAGCTTCTCGCATCTCTGAAAGTGAAAAACTGAAATAAAATAGGGTACTGAGGCCTTGATTTTCACCAGTCTCTATAGCATCTTCTCATCATAGCCTAACATGGGGGCCAAAAGAGGTTAGAAGAGGGCATCTTTGCAGATAAGCAAATTGAAGAATTAGCACGAATGCACATCCATCAAACCTGGTTCAAAGATCCTATCATTGTTTCTCTTTTGTATGTACTGAAAATGTAGCTGTTCAAAATCTGAAAAGTTTGACATAAATTGCATAAATTCGTTGTGTTATTTCAGTTCATTATCTGGGTACACACAGACACACTTTTTTAGAAAGGTATAAACACGTTTTTTAGGGGAAGTTATAAACACATTTGAGAAATGTTAGTTCAAGAAGGCCTTTCATGTGCGGAGTTTGCTGAATCCGAGGCCTGCATAGCTTGTTAAACCAAAATGAGGCCCATCTGGAAAACCTACGAAGTTTCTATAGCTTCTCTGAAACTGAAGATTGGAAATAAAATAGTATATTGCGCCATTGACTATTGCCGTTCATTCTCTCAACATAGAGAACATGGGCGGCAATAAGCATCAAGCAAGAAGGGGGCATCTTTGCATGTGAACCGGGCTTGTTGACAAAATGTGTCAACAGGTGAACCTGGCAATTCTTTTCTTCTCCTTTTATTTGTTTATTGGAGTACCGTGGCAATGGAACCGAAGCCGACATGTCAAGCAGATTGAAAACTGAAAAGCAATTGCATGTGCGACAGAGTGCGCAAATGGTGGATTTTGCAAGTGTATAATCGAAGATCAAATTAGCCTTTCGATGAATTGTTTGCCCAAGAAGTTAATTTCATCTGTATCAAAAAGTTCCAATGCAATCAAGTACAACATTGCCACCTAAACGATAACAATCTCATGTCACAGGGTCATCCATACACCCAATGGAAAATAACACAAACACAATGTGTATAATCTGAAGAAATGTACTAGTAGTAGTCTGGTAGAGCAGCAGCGCATTCATCGGGGAAGAAGCTCTGAAGCTGCAGTTATTCCAATTAATTTCCAAGTATACACCGAAAGCTAGTAAAATCGATCCAACTCCGACGTCCGGCGAAGCCAGTCAACGGTTGAGGAACTCGCTGATGACCTTGTCCTGCAAGACGGCCTCGTCGCAGCAGGGCTCGAGGAGGTGGAACGTGTGGCCCTTGTTGGGCGCCTGCCAGATCTCCGCCTCGCCGCGCCACCCGCTGGTCCTGAGCCGGTCGTAGTAGGCGCGGCCGCGGTCGCGGAGCACGTCGCCCTCGCCGATGCAGACGAGCACGCGGCCGCACGCCAGGCCGTCCAGCGCCGGCGCGCCGTCGACGAGCGGGTTGATGAGCGGGTCGTCCTCGCCGGAGGTGGCGGGGCACATCACGCGCCACAGGCTGCCGAGGCTCTCACGCGCCGCCGGGTCCAGGTCGTCGGAGGGCACCTTGCCGGATCCAAGGAAGTAGGGGTGGATCATGACGAGCCCCAGGATCTCGGCGCCGCCCAGGCCCTCCGCGCCCGCGCGCATCGCCGTGTGGTGCGCGATGTTGGAGCCCGCGCTCTCGCCGCCGAGGTAGAGGCGTGAGAAGTCGGCGTGGGCGGCGAGCCAGGGGTCCTGCTTGTCGGCGGCGGCGCCGGAGGTGACGCGGTGGGAGACGACCCAGGCGAGGGCCTCCCAGGCGTCGGCGTAGGCGGCGGGGACGGGGTGCTCGGGCGCGAGGCGGTACTCGACGGAGACGACGAGGACGTTGGCGAGCGCGGCGAAGTTGTTGAAGTAGGCGTGGAAGGTGGGGTTGAAGGCGGAGCCGAGGCAGAAGCCGCCGCCGTGGTAGTAGACGAGGACAGGGAGCTTCTTCTTCTGCTCCTCCTCGCCATCGGCGCCCGAAGGGAGGTACAGCCGCGCGGAGACGTTGGGGGAGATGGTGACGTCGCGGGAGGCGACGCCGGTGGCGGCGTCGGTGGAGGCGGCGACGAACTCGGAGCCGAAGTAGCGCTCCACGCGGTTCTTGTAGATGCGGATGCAGGGCATGGACTCGTACACGATCTCGTCGTCGGCGGAGGCGGGCGGCGGCGGGGCGGGGGCGAAGGCGGCCATCGCGCGGCGGAGAGATCTGGGCGGGGCAGGCGACCCGGTGGTTGGGAATGGAAGTGGACACGGGAAGGAGTCGTCGCCAAGCACTGGGGATGAGTTGCTGCTGCCACTGCTGAAATTGTACTCCTGCCTCGAAACAGGAGTTGGTAAGCGTCAAATGATCACGGGCTCACGGCATTGACTTGACAAACAAAAATCTTGCACAAGTGGTAAATGGCTGTCACCTGGTAAGCTGGTACTACCAGTTCCTAAGCTGAATTTCTAATGTTTTTAAGCATATTTTCTTCAATTATTTCTTCAAGCCAAAATTTTCTTATTAGGATCGTGCGACAGATCAAATGGATTCAACAAACAATCAAGCTAAACCAGACAAGAAACAGTCAAAGGTCAGCACAGACTGCAGCTGCAGCCGAGGACGACGTGCGGACAGTGCGGCTATATGAATACCCAATTCTCGCAAACATTTTGTGCTTCGATTAATTTAACAGTCGATAATCAAGATGCAACCTTCACAAAGACAATAACACCACAACAACGACAACGACAATGGCAGTGCACCACACAAGTGACTCGAATAACAGTAACAGGAAAGTAATCCTAAACTACCTACCGCCCATGGGACATGGCGCGCGCTATTGGCTGTTCTCCTGCTTCTCCTGGATGAACGCGACGAGCCTGTCCATGAGGCCCAACGCCTTGGGACTGTCAGGCCGGTGGAGGTGAAACTCGTGCTCCTCGCCAGCAGAGTCCAACAACTCGACATCCCCCTTTTCCCACCCGCTGGCCAGCAGCCCCTCGTAATACGCCTTGCCGCGCACCTCCAGCTCGTCTTCGGCGGTGCAGACCAGCACCCTGTCGCACCCGAGCCGCCGCAGGCTTGGCGCACCCTCCGCGACCGGGTTCACGCGCGGGTCGTCGGGGCCCCGGCCCGCCGCGTCCCGCCCGCCGCAGCCGCCGCACGCGAACGCCCACAGCTCCTCCAGCTTCTCCCGCACCCACGGCACCTTCACCTCGCCCTCCGCTTTGGTCGCCGCGAGGAAGTACGGGTGCAGCAGCGCCATCCCCTTCACCCGCGCGCCGCCGTCATCCCCTTGCTCTTCCTCGAGGCCAGCGCGGAGCGTGACGTTGTGCGCGACGTTGCCGCCCGCGCTGAACCCGAGCACGAACACGCGGGCCGCGTCGGCGTGGTCGCGGACCCACGGGTCCGCGGGGCCCGCCGAGGCGGCGGCCCACCGGACCGCGGCCCACGCGTCGTCGTAGCAGGCCGGGACGGGGTGCTCGGGGGCCAGGCGGTACTCGACTGACACGACGAGCGCGCCGGCCCGCGCGGCCAGGCGGTTGAGGAACGCGTGCTCGGACGCCTCCGCCGCGGACCCCACCACGAGCCCCCCGCCGTGGAAGTAGATCACGACGGGGAGCCGCCCGCCCGGGGGGCACTTGCTGAGGTCCGGGAGGTAGAGGCGGGCCCAGACGCCCGTGGCCGCGTCGATGGTGACGTCGCGGGATGTGACGCCGGTGGCGGCGTCGACGGAGGGCGGGACGGGGTTGCATGGGATGAGGCGCTCCACGCGGCCGCTCTTGTACTGCCGGATCACCGGCACGAACTCAAAAGCAATCTCGGCGTCGGGGTCCATTATTCGACCTCCAGTGAAAACTTAACTCCGATGTGATTGATGGCGAGGTGGGGTTGCCGGGTTCGCCGGGAGGAGACGGCGCGCCGCGGCGGCGTATTTGAAGACGGGGAGAACCGTTCGCCGCAAGATTGCCGCAACCAGGGGCGGCTTCACATGATGCGCATATGGGTTCGAGGAGTGAGCATGAGATGCGGCTCAACACTCCGAGGAGGATTGCCTTGTGCTCCTCGCCGGATAGAATTTTCAAGAGCAGAATTCACTAAGAAGTCAAAGCTAGTGTCGTGTTTTTTTTTTTTTTTTTTGAAACCAAGCTAGTGTCGTGTTGAGGAAGATACTGTTTAGCAAACAAGATGGGCTGTACGTTGTAACTGGGCTTTGCTTTGCTCGTCGCGTGGAAATGGTGGACCGTGTGTGGCCTGTTAGAACAGGTCTCCGGGAGCGTGGGTCTGTTTTGTTCATAAAAAAAAAAGTCATCGGGTCTGCATGTTGTTATTAACATACTAGCATTTTATTTTACAATTAAAGGTGTTGGCACTGCCCCAATTATATAGCATGTAAAATATACATTAAATTTATTATATATTTTATTATTTATATATTACAGTAATAAAAAGTTAACACACAATTATCCAAGGTTATGCATGCAGACAACTTAAAACTCATAAAACAAGAGTATCGGATCTCACAAATTTAGCATCAATACATATTATTTTTCATCTTTTTATAACATTCTTATTTAATGTACTTTGGCTTCCAAATCTTTATTTATTTCAATTGTTGCGATCCTTAGATCTTGTTGTTTAAAATGTTGTATCAAACTTTCAGTTTTGTCATTATTGAACTTAAATTCTATTTTACATAAGAGTGTTACTTTATATTCTTCTAAGACACTTAAGCAAAAATGAAGCCAATTATTTTTAGCCAGATAGCACTCAACGTCTTTGTGGAGATGTATTGGTTGTACCTGTATTTTTCTGATTACATTTTTATATATTAACATTATTTAAAATTTCAAGTATTCAATTATTCATATAGCTCATATGCAACATTTTTATTTTAATAAACATTTAAATCATCTAATAAATATTATCTATAACACCATAAGCTAGAGACATCTCACCGTCTCACCCACTCAGATATAAACAAAAGATATCATAATGTAATTTGGATCAACAAAATATGTTTTAGAAATTATTCATAATAAACCCGCAAGGGAGATACTACTTTGTTGTACATAGAAATTTTCATGTCTAAGTCCTATTTTGAAGGTCTAAATGAAAAGTCAAATATAAGTGAGCAGATTCATGTCCTATGTGGTGCCTTCGAAATAATAGCTGTCATACCCTTAGATATGGAAGAGGTGGTGCTCAATCCTACTTTGTGTGGTACCAATCCGTTATATAGTACTACAAAGTCAGTTGAAGCTAATACTACATTGGACGGAAAAATACAGATCTATGTCATAATCAAAAGTGGCTAGAATATGGAAGAATCTAAATAGCTGTTGTGGGAACCGGCTTGGAAGGCTAATAATACCACATCAATGATACTTACCTATGTCATCTTATACCCTTGGTTGGCACGCATATGCAACTCCTTTTCCTTGGTTTTTCACGAAAGTTGGTATCCCTTTGAGATATTTTATAAACTGTAGACATATGTTATTCTAACTTGTTTATTAATTGGCTCTAGCATCATAGACTACTCCAAGGGTAGTATCGTGCACATTTATTTAGTGATGACATGACATGGAGTATATCATAGCATATACATGACAGAGCTTGGGGACAATATCTAGAAAATCATGTTAAACCCAAAATTGCTCAGAAATTGAATGTTTTAAGGAACCTAGAAAACAATGAATAAGTAATCAGATAATAAATTTTATCATATTGCTCTGACGTTGATGTGCCAGTTTTAGAATGGCAACATGATACAATGCATGATACAATGTACTATAGACTCTAGTCTTTATATATAGGACATTGATTTGATCTAAGACTAAGAGCACACTTTCTAAACCCAAAATACAATCCAATTGAACAATCAGGCCATTCATCAAAGAACAAATACATGGTGCAAGAGATAAATGTGGTGATGTGGCACTCCCACGCTTCATCTTCACTGTTTGCAATTCGCTTACTTGTAGAGAAATGCCGTGACACGGTAGTTCAGTTTCTTATTACTGATGACACCCTGACTATTCACGTTAACAGTGATGGGGCTGACTTGGGTTCGGCGGGGTGTGGATTGTGGATGGTTCTGATGCGGCATTTGAGGTACTTTTGCCAACTCTCAGAGGTGGGTACCGAAGCCGACTCAGAAGAACCCATCCATTTTATGAGAGCGGCTTTGGTACTGAAAAAGACCAAGACCCCCAAAAGAGAAAAGAAAGAATCAAGGCGAGACTACCAGGCAGCCCATCTTGCAGTTCAACAATGACGATTACCTATAAGTCATGTCACATACTTTTGGTTGGCATTCAGTTCATGCAATATCTTCTTCTTGAGTTCACTTACACGGGTGTGCTTGAATTCTGGTTTTTAACAGGTCCACTGGTTTGGCTTAATTAGCATCCTTCTCCACCCAATTACGCGATCCCAAGGACCCACGTGGAACGCCGCATGCAGGGGGAGGAGGACGCCTCTGATAAACGTTATGATGTGCAATTTGTTTCCGTATAGAGAAATGCCGTGGCACAGCACTCTAATGTTCAGTTTTTTCTTGCTGACGAGTGAGGACACGACACCCAGGCCATAAGTTCGTTAGCATCAATCACGCCGGAATCCCGTTCCCATGCCCTCCACCACCACGGCATCAGAAAGCACATCTTTTCCCCCACCAGGTACCTGAAATCATCGTAGGTTCCATGACTCTGGGGGGTGCCGTTAAGGCCGTGCCCATCACTCGAGAGCCGTGACCTGTCACGCCAAAACCGCCTGAGATCGAGAAATCACACACTACCAGCCTCGGGCGTCTCATCATCTTCTCATGCATCCGCACGGCCGTGTCGGCAGTAGCACTGTTGGCATTTACCCCTCCCCAACGGCCGCCGTGAGGTGCGTGCAAGTGCAACAGAAAAGGAGAGTAGTAGCTCGAGCTGAATCAGGTACGTACCCCTACGCCATCCGCTAGCCCAACAAACACGATCGACGTTTTTTCACTGACCACGTAGCAGGTTAAACAAAACAAAGAGGCAGCAGTGATGGACTAGCAGCCACCCCCATCCATCGCTTTCGGCGCGTTAGAGTGTGTACACTGGTGTGCGTGCGGGGCCGTCGTCGTGGGCACGCAGCGCAGAGCTTCTTGTAGCTGTACGAGTAAAACGCCAGGGCATCCATTGATGGCGGCTCTGGAAAACGGCCGGCTCCTCTTGCAACCCAACAAACGCACGCTCACTCGCACGGCTGAGGCGAATGCGAACTACATTTACAGATGGGAAATGCAAAAGAGGGGTCGCGGTCACCAGTGGCGCATAAATGCCGTGCTGGATCTGATGGAGAACGAACCGGGCAAACGGCAACGGCTCCGGTGGCCGTGATCAGCTCAGATCAGCTCCAACGGCGCGCCGTCCACACACGATCGATCTCGCGCGGCGGAACGGTCCAAACCAACCTACCGGACAGGGTAGTGGCGGGCGTGCGTCGCCCGTTTTCTTCCCAACCCGTGACGCCGTAGTACGTACGAATAATAGTGTTCCGTTTCCGTGGCGTGGAGTAAACCCGGATTGGCCGTTGCAGATGAGCTAACCTGGACCTCCTGAACCCGTCCCGCGCGCTGCGCCGGTTACGTCTCGGCTATGCGACAAATTGAAAGCGGGACCGGTGGTGGAGCGGTAGCTTGGCGCACTGGGAGCACCGAACCGCGACACTTGATGGGTCGGAGTCGGACCGGGCCATGGCGCGCACGCCACCGGTCGCGCCCCCGTGGCAGCCACCTGTCCGTGCCGCGCCCAGGAAAAAAAAAATGACAAGTGCGCGCACTCGTCGCGTGCATATAAGCGCGCGCTTCCTCCCCCGGGAAGCAGAGCATTCGCCACGACACGCACATCTGCGTGCAGCACAGTGCAGTGTAGGGCATTCTTTCACGGCTACGACACTGCCACTCTGTGCTGTGCTGCGACGCCGTAGTTGCCCTTTCTCATGGCGGCCTCGTTCGTCGTCGTCCTGCTCGGCGTCGTCGTCGCGGTGCTGTGCGCGTCGCCGGTCGTGGCGCGAGAGGCGCAGAACGCGGTGGAGAGCGCCTCTGCATTCCGCAGCCGCGCGACGGACCCGAACACGGAGGTGAAGTTCGACTTCACGCCGTTCCTGATCCAGTACAAGAGCGGCCGCGTGCAGCGCCTGATGGGCACGTCCGTGGTCCCGGCCACCTCCCTCGACCCGCGCACGGGCGTCTCCTCCCGCGACGTCGTCGTCGACGCCGCCACCGGCCTCGCCGCGCGCCTCTACCTCCCCAGCACCAGCAGCACCCACCATGCTCACCGCAACGGCAAGGGCGGCGGCAAGCGGCTCCCCGTGCTGCTCTACTTCCACGGCGGCGCGTTCGTCGTCGAGTCGGCGTTCGGCCCGGCCTACCACGGCTACCTCAACGCGCTGGCGGCGAGTGCCGGCGTCCTGGCCGTCTCCGTCAACTACCGCCTCGCGCCGGAGCACCCGCTCCCCGCCGCGTACGACGACGCGTGGGCCGCGATGCAGTGGGTGCTCCGCAACGCGCGGGCCGACCCGTGGCTCGCCAACCACGCCGACGTCTCCCGCGTCTTCCTCGCCGGCGACAGCGCCGGCGGCAACATCGCGCACAACCTCGCCATGCGCGTCGGCGAGCAGCAACAACACCACCACCAGTTCCTCCTCTCCACCGGCTCTTCAACCAACATCATCAAGGGCGTGGCGCTGCTGGACCCGTACTTCCTCGGCGGCAATAGCGCGGGCCCGGCGGCGGCGCGGGCGTGGGGGTTCATCTGCGCGGGACGGTACGGGACGGGCCACCCGTTCGTGAACCCAGCGGCGGGGCTGCCGCGGGCCGCGTGGCGAACGATGCCGGCGCCGCGGGTGCTGGTCACCGTGTCGGGCCGGGACGGGCTGGGCCCGTGGCAGCGGGCCTACGTCGACGCGGTGCGGGCCAGCGGGTGGCCCGGGACGGCGCGGCTGTACGTGACTCCCGGGGAGGGACACTGCTTCTTCCTCAGCAACCTCCAGTCGCCCAAGGCCGCCATGCATATGGCCACGCTCGCCGCGTTCGTCAACGGCGGAAGCTAGTTCCTACTAGTTGTTGTTACTTATTATTCGTACTAGCTCGCGTACGTACCGGCTCCATCTCCATCCCCGTCGGCGGTTCGTCAGAGCAGAGCTCTCAGCTCTGTGTAGTGTAGCCATTGCTCTGCTCTGTGATGAACTTACTACATAAGTACTATACACATACTACTACTGCTATCATTTACTGCGATCACTGTACTAGTGTCGGTGTGCCAGTGACCAGAGATCGTGGATCTCTATGACGACTGAGGTGCGGTAACAGATTTACGTTCCCGGTTTCGTTTACGACTTTTAACTTTAGTACTACCTCGGTTTCATGAACCGACAGAAAAGTGTAACGATTCATCCATATACGATTAGCTGAAACTAATAACGGCAGCCGACAGTTACTCCGCTGTGGCATCGGCCTGCGTGCGTAACGTACAGCCATGCCGAATGCCGTCTCGACCGGTATGCCGGCATGGCCAGTCCTTGAAACGTGTTCCTCGTCTGTTCTTAGCTGATCCGCGGCGGGAATGATGCGCGCCCGTTCCGGCCCATGAGGCGGCGGCGAGCCGTGGCTTTGATGATCCTAGTGCTGCGTAGACTTTGGCGAGGTCCGCCTAAAGTCGGGCGCACTGTCTCGCGCGTGGTTTATGGACCATCAAATGTGTGCCACGACTCGCATTTTTCAGATAGGAGTAAATTATCACCAGAGGCTCTGAGACACGATGTACTAGTAGTCTTCTAGTGTGTCGGTCATAATCACCCATGATCAATTGATCACCTCATCTTCAGAGACAAAAAAAAGTTCAGTTTAACCTTTTTAATCGGACGATGGCACGCATTTGCCGGCCTATTCAAACAGCTTTCCACCGTGGTTGACGCACTTGATCACGCGGCGGCTGTTCGTGGACGTCGCTCTCTTGAAGCACCTTTACCGCCAGTCCGCCACCATGGATGTCATTCCCGTTGACAATCAACGTCTGGGCACCAAGCACCATGGTTAGTGACGACTCCATCTGATCCCGGTTACCGCATTTTGCAGATGGGGACATGGACCATACTAGCTGTGGAACAAGTAGAACATGCCGTGACCTGTAGAAAACGTCAGTGACGAAGACGAGTCACCGCCACCGTGGAAGGTTACTACTGTTACCCTTTGCACGCGAGACAAGGGGGCTCAATGATTGTGGACGTCGCGTCGGCCTCCACCTTGTTGGCAACGCATTGCTCTGCTCTCTGTTGGTCCACAAGCTAGGCGTGACCTTGTGGATGCTTCCAAACGTGATATTGTGGTCATGTGATCCCGATTGGCAGACACGACTCCGTTCGTTCCATCTCGAATCCAAAGCTGGTGAAAATACTTCAATTCGGTGGCGCCACAGCACACAGCTCGTCCCGCACGCTGGACCATTGACAGAGACCGATTTTTTACTGGAAGGAGGAAGAGCACGGCAATCCAATCCTGCTCGTACGTTTATCAAAAAAAAAAAAATCCTGCTCGTACCGCTGAGCTGTCACGCTCACGCCCTCGCAATATCAGTTCTTCACTCCCCCTCCCCTGGCTTTCGTTGACTCGACCACCTCGTTGCAGCTCCCGGGCGGCCATGGATCCGGACCACGGCGACATTGACTTCGACTTCTCCCCGTTCCTCATCCGCTACAAGAGCGGCCGCGTGCGCCGCCTCATGGGCACGTCGCGGCTCCCCGCCGGCACCGACGCCGCCACCGGCGTCGCCTGCAAGGACGTCGTCATCGACGCCGCCACCGGCCTCGCCGCGCGGCTCTACATCCCCGGCGACATCCTCCTCGGCGACGACGACAACAACAACAACAATAACCCCGAGACGAAGCTCCCGCTGCTCGTCTTCTTCCACGGCGGCGCGTTCGCGGTGCACTCGGCCTTCTCGCGGGCCCACTCCGGCTTCCTCAACGCGCTGGTGCGCGCGGCCCGCGTGGTGGCCGTGTCCGTCGACTACCGCCTGGCCCCCGAGCACCGGGTCCCGGCCGCCTACGACGACGCGTGGGCCGCGCTCCGCTGGGCCGTGGCGGCGGGCTGCTCGGCCTCCGGCCCGGCGCCGGAGCCGTGGCTGGCGGACCACGCCGACGCGGCCCGGCTCTTCGTCGCGGGCGACAGCGCCGGCGCCAACATCGCGCACAACGTGGCCATGCGGGCCGGGAAGAGCAGCGACGACGGCCCACGGATCGAGGGGATGGTGCTGCTCCACCCTTACTTCCGCGGGAAGGAGCCCCTGCCGTCGGAGCTCGCGAACCCCAAGGTGATGGCGCGGGCAGAGCGGAGCTGGGCGTTCGTGTGCGCGGGGGAGTTCGACCTCGACCACCCCTTCATCAACCCGCTGGCGATGCCCGCGGCGGAGTGGGCGGCGCTGGGCTGCCGGCGGGCGCTGGTCACCGTGGCCGAGCTGGACACGTTGAGGGACAGGGGGCGGAGGTACGTGGAGACGCTGCGGGGGAGCGCGTGGGCCGGGGAGGAGGCCGTGCTGTACGAGACGGAAGGGGAGGGGCACGTCTACTTCATCGACAAGTCCGGCGCCGGCGGCGAGAAGGCGGCGAGGGAGATGGCCGCCGTCGTGGCGTTCATCAGGCGGCAAGGCTGATCCTTCTCTGCGTCGATCAAAGATTCTGCTGTTATGGAATTCGGGATTAATTCATGAATTTTTGCTCGGATTAATTATTCTGTTATGTTAGCTACCGGTTTGCTCGGATTGTTCTGCTATGTTACCTACCGGTGTCACAAAAGTATTGGTCCATCCATTGATTATGCTTTGTTTGTTTGTTTGTCAAAAGGACTGAGGTAGTCAGGTACTGGTGCTGCGGAGATGTGATGATTTTGCTTCCGGGGGCAGTGGGGTCTGATGAGTGATGAGGACGTCCAAATGGTCAGTATGGGGGCGTAACTGCAAAGACGATCGACAGTCAGAGCAACTCCAGGGTGAATATATTGACTCTTAAACTTTGTTTTAATCACCCAAATCAAAAAATACCACTCAAACCCCTGACTATACAGGTGACTAAATTTAATGGGTTACCAAATTTTCTCCCAAACCCCCTAGAAATAGTGCCCCACTATCCCTCCCTCGAAATGCGGGCCCCACCGTTTTTTCCTCTCTCCTTTCCTCTTCTCTCTCTCTCCTTTCCTCTGCTCCACTCGGCTTTTGCCCGGCCGACGCTGCCGTCGCTTGCTCGATGCCATCGCCGCCCGTCACCGGAGCTCCACCCGCTCATCTCGACACCGGTAGATCCGGCCGCGCAATGTTCGGATCCGCCCTTCTTGAAAACACGCGGCCGGCGGCGAGCTCCCGAAGCAGCATGAACTCGCCTTCTTGTGCGAAGAGGACAGATGCGCCCGTCCACCGCCCCGTGGAGCTTCCCCCGACGAGCCCTATGCTACGGCCGGCGGGCATGGCGCGGCGGTGTGCGGGGAAGAGAGGCAGGGGAGAGAGGGGGCGACGGCGCGTGGGGTAGAGAGGCGGGGGAGGTGCGGTGGCACGCACACGGGGAAGGGGGACGGCACCGGTGACGGGGAGAGGGAGGTGAAGCCGGCGGGGAAGAGAGGGAGCGGCAGCGCGCGCGCAGGAAGAGGGCAGCGGTGCCGGCAGGGAGAGAGGGCGGCGGCGCGGGGCAGAGAGAGAGGGATGAGTTGGTAGGAGAAAGAGGGGAGTGGGGCCCACTAGCAGAGGTATAGGGGCCAAATTTGCTCGGTTGGATTAGAGTGAAAAACGAATTTAAACTCTAAAATTAAAAAACTGGCCCTTAAAATAAATTACAGAGTCTTGATTTTGATCAAACCACTGTGAAGCATCTAAGCCCGCTTTAGTGTTTTGGTAATTAATGACGACCCTTATTTTTGACTAACTACGTTGTTGAGATAATTGTGGTTGTAGTCATAATAAGGAATGGAATGATGGACGAAGTGATATACATATGGATGGCTCAAGGCAAAGGTATCTTGATAGGGTTTTTCTGTTTTGCCGGTCACAAGGAGATTAGAGTTGAGTGACCGGATTATAGGTTAAATGCCGTACTATCAAGAGGGGTCGATGATATGACCTTGAGTATCCATGGTTGCCACAAATGCTCAATTCCTATCTTTGTGAGTGGTTCTGTGTGAGTTGAGTGTGCCCATATCTTTCAGGAAAGCAAAGAGTAAAAGAAGGGGGGCTGGCAGGACCCATGGGACCCACGGTCTGACCGTCGGTACTTGTCTGGTGTCAACAGAGACTTTGTTCTCGGGAGATGGCCCGACGGTCTGACCGTCCCAAGACACGGTCTGACCGCCGTCACATGTCTGGTGTCAACAGAGAAGCTGGCCTCGGGTGAAAACTAAAAGTGTCCCGACGGTCTGACCGTGGGGATCCACGGTCTGACCGTCAGGCTCGTGTCAGAGCAAGTTTGAAAGTCAAACTAGCCGTTGGGTTGTACGACGGTCCGACCGTGTGGAGTCACGGTCAGACCGTCCAGCGCACAGAAAGCTGTAACGGCTAGTTTTCAAAGAATGGGCTATTTATACCTCCTCCATCCCGTGCATAGTAGCTCTCTTGGCCATTTGAAAAGTATTGTACACCCTTTGGAGCTTATTCCTCTCTCACACAAAGTCCTAGTGGAAAGATTGCAAGTGTGTGAGTGTGAGTGCCCTAAACTTGAGTGAGTTGAGCATTGTGGCACTTGGGATCCTCAAGCAAGCGTCATCGACTTGTTACTCTTGGAGGTTGTCGCCTCCTAGACGGCTTGGAGGAGTCAAATCCGTGAGCCCTTCAAGAAGTGTGTGAAGGAGGCCCGGACTCTTGTGAGAGGTGCGGTGCTCGCCTCGCCGGAGTGGTGAAGAGCAACCCTAGTGGAATCGAGGTTTGGAGAGGTTCAAGGTATTGATTGTGTTATATCTCAAGTTGTTCTTTGTGAGCACTTCTTGGTGGTGGAGAAGTGGATACTTGAGGAGAGTAGCACATCATACGCTTGGATCCACCTCAACGTGGATTAGGGGTGATCGGCAAATCACCGATACCACGGGAAAATATCCTTTGTCTCTTGTCGTGTTGTTCTTTTGTTGTTTACATACTAGAAGTTGCATGATGTATGTCACCTAGGATTGTCAACCTACTTTAGTTCAAACCTAGGTTTAGTTGTCGTGTGCTTGCTTTTATCTAATTGTCTTTAACTTCCACAATTAGTCGGATAGTTAGCTTTTAATTTTTAATTCGGCTATTCACCCCCCCCTCTAGCCGGGGTCCTTCGATCCTTCAAGTGGTATCAGAGCGGGTTCTCCCTAAATTGATTGGAATTCATCTTCCGGGAGAAGGATTATGGCTAGCAATACGGTAAACGTTGATCACGCGCCATTCTTTGATGGTCAAGACTTTGATTATTGGAAGACATGTATGTTGATTCATCTTGAGGCCGTGGGGGAGACCGTGTTGAACATTGTGGAAGAAGGTTATGTGGTTCTTGATCCGGCACACCCCACTCCCGCCGACAAGGAAAATATCAAGGCCAATGCTCAAGCCAAGAACATTCTCATTCGATCCCTATGCAAGGAGGAATATCATAGAGTGTGCAAGCTCAAGACCGCATATGAGATGTGGAAAACTCTATTGGAAGCTCATGAGGGCACCAAGATGGTCAAGAGTGCCAAGTTGTTTATTTGCAAGGGCAAATTTGAAGGATTTACATTGTTGCCCAATGAAGAGTTGAAGGCCGCCTTTGCAAGATTGAACAACATGGTGAATGATCTCAACGATCTTGGTCATGAAGTTTCCGATGTTGATATATCTCATAAGTTCCTTAGAGCCTTGCCATCCAAGTATGAAACAATTGTTACCATGCTTGTGAGATCAAATTTGGAAGAAACAACTCCTTCGGAAATCTTGGGTGAAGTTCTCACTCATGATATCTTCAAGCAATCTCAAGTGGCTTCTAGGGATGATCAAGTCGATATGAAGAAGAAGAGTGTTGCTTTCAAGGCTAGTGTCTCTCACGATGATGATGATGAAGAGAGTGGCTCCGATGATGATGAGGATGTAGCCTTGATGGTGAGGAAGTTCAAGAAATTCATGAAGAAAGGCACATATAGGGGATTCAACAAAAATGACAAGTCATCCAAGAAGAATCCATTTGCAAACAAGAAATGCTATGAGTGTGGAGAATTTGGCCATATCTCTACAAATTGCAAGAAGAAAATCCATAGTGATGATGATGATGATGAGCCGAGAAAGAACAAGAAATTTGTAAAAAGGAAGTTTCTCAAGAAGTCCTCCAAGAAGAAAAATGGCAAGGCTTATTATGTTGAATGGGATTCCGATGCTAGTTCGGATACCGATTCCGATGATGAAGATGACAAGCCTTCCAAGAAGGGTCTTGCCGGCATTGCTATCAAGGAAGCTCCATCCCTATTCGATTCACATTATTGCTTCATGGCAAAAGGTGAATCCAAGGTATGCAATGATGACTATGAGCCTTCTTATGATGAACTAGTTGAAATGCTTAGTGAACTTGATGATGTGTTGGGTGGCATAAAGAGCAAGTACAAGGACTTGAAGAGAAAGCACTCTTCTCTCCAAGAAGCTTATGATGAGCTAAAGTCATCTCATGAGGATCTAAAAGAAACTCATGAGAAGCTTGAGGAAACTCATAAGATTTATGTAGCTCAACACACCAACAAGGTCCAAATTGATGCCGGTGTGTCTTGCAATTTGATTGATGATATGCCTATTGCTCATGTTACATCTTCTAGCATATCTACTTCATGTGATGATTTACTCACTATACCATGCCCTTCTAAGATTGATACTTGCATGAATAATGTGAATGCTTGTGATTCCTTGCTTATTGTTGAAAATCATGAATTAAGGGATACCGTTGATCACCTTGTTGATGCTCTTGCTAAGTGTCATAAGGGTGAAAATGTTTTTAATAAAATGTGGAAGTGTCAACGGTTCACTCTCAAGCATGAAGGTCTTGGATATATCCCCAAGAAAAACAAAAAATGCCTTTGTTGCTAAAAAGTCCACATTTGTTAAAGAAAGTGGCTTGTATTGCTCTATGTGCAAGAATACCGGACATCTTGTAAAAGATTGTATCGGTAAGAGAATTGCTAATGTTGCTATGGATGCTTCTTACATGCTTGTTAAATCATCCAATGGTGTTGTGCATGCTAAGTTTGTTGGTAAAAATAATGTTCATACTAGGACAAACATGAATGGCACATTTGGAAATGGAATGAAGAAAAGGTCCATTTGGGTGCCAAAAGTGTTGGTGACTAATCTACAAGGACCCAAGCAAATTTGGGTACCTAAGAACAACTAAACTTGTTTTGTAGGTGAACTACAAGTCCGGAGGAAGGCATTGGGTGCTTGATAGTGGATGCACTCAACATATGACCGGAAATGGGAAAAGGTTCACCTTAATTGAAGAAGGAAGTTCGGATTATGAAAGGATCACCTTTGGTGATAATAGCAAAGGAAAAGTGAGAGGAATGGGAAAGATTGCTATCTCAAATGACCTCTCAATCTCAAAATGTATTGCTAGTTGAATCTTTGAGCTACAACTTGCTATCCGTGGCTCAATTGTGTGATCTTGATCTTATTTGCAAATTCTCATCAAGTGGTGTTGTGATTACAAGTGTGAAGGATGATAGTCTTATCTTCAAGGGATTTCGTCATGGCAATCTTTATCTTGTGGATTTCTCTTCTAGTGATGCAAGCTTGAGCACTTGTTTATTCACCAAGTCATCCAAAGGTTGGTTATGGCATAGAAGATTTGCCCATGTTGGAATGAACCAACTCAAGAAATTAGTGAAGCACAACTTGGTTGTTGGTATAAAGGATGATGTCTTGTTTGAAAAGGATAAATTATGTAGTGCTTGCCAAGCCGGGAAGCAAGTGGCTAATACTCATCCTACCAAGAGTGTCATGTCAACTTCAAGGCCTTTGGAATTGTTGCATATGGATTTATTTGGCCCTACCAAATATCAAAGCATTGGTGGAAATAGCTATTGCCTTGTCATTGTTGATGACTTCTCAAGATATACATGGGTGTACTTCCTTAGTGACAAATCAATTGTATTCACCATATTCAAAGGGTTTGCTAAAAGAGCCGAAAATGAATATGAATTCAATATCAAGAAGATTAGAAGTGATAATGGCTCCGAATTCAAGAATACAAGAATTGAAGATTATTGTGATGAAAAAGGAGTCAAACACGAATTCTCAACCAAGTACACCCCGGAGCAAAATGGAGTTGTTGAGAGGAAGAATAG
Organism: Eleusine coracana subsp. coracana; assembly: GCA_032690845.1. Taxonomy (NCBI): domain Eukaryota; kingdom Viridiplantae; phylum Streptophyta; class Magnoliopsida; order Poales; family Poaceae; genus Eleusine; species Eleusine coracana. Next base: position 58,428,658 of record CM064432.1, on the reverse strand, counting down.
AACTTTGATTGAAATGGCAAGATCAATGCTCTCCGAGTACAATGTATCGGATAGTTTTTGGGCCGAGGCAATCAACACCGCTTGTCATGCATCAAATAGATTATATTGCCACCGGTTGTTGAAAAAGACACCTTATGAATTGCTTATTGGAAGAAAGCCCAACATCTCCTATTTTCGTGTCTTTGGATGCAAATGCTATATCTTAAAGAAAGGAGCAAGATTATCAAAATTCCAAAGCAAGTGTGATGAAGGATTTCTCCTTGGGTATTCCTCAAATAGCAAGGCATATAGAGTGTACAATCAAAATTCGGGACTAGTAGAGGAAGTATATGATGTGGAATTTGATGAAACAAATGGATCACAAGATGAGCAAGAAAATTTGGATGATGTGGGAAATGGAGAATTGAGAAATGCTATGAAGAACATGACAATTGGTGATGTGAGGCCTAAGGATGAAGATGACTCAAATGTGACCTCTTCCCTTCTCTTTCAAGTGAACCAAGATTCATCAACCTCTAGTGCTCAAGCTCAAGCTAGTGATGGTGGTAAGTCAAATCTTCAACCGGAAAATGGCTCAACCTCCACTCCATCACACCATGCTAGAACAATTCACCATGCCATTGCAAAAGATCATCCGGTAGATCAAATTGTTGGTGACCTAAGCAAAGGTGTTCAAACTAGATCAAGACTTGCTTCATTTTGTGAACACTTCTCTTTTGTGTCTTGTGGTGAACCAACTCGGGTAGAAGAAGCTTTGAAAGACCCGGATTGGGTAAATGCTATGCATGAAGAATTGAACAACTTTGCACGAAATGAAGTTTGGGAGTTAGTCAAAAGGCCACAAGATCACAATGTTATTGGCACAAAGTGGATTTACAAGAACAAACAAGATGAGAATGGAATAGTTGTGAGAAACAAAGCAAGATTGGTTGCACAAGGCTATACTCAAGTTGAGGGATTGGATTTTGATGAAACATTTGCTCCCGTGGCTAGACTTGAGGCAATTAGAATTTTACTTGCATATGCAACTAATCACAAGATCAAGCTATATCAAATGGATGTGAAAAGTGCCTTCTTGAATGGCACAATTAGTGAGCTTGTCTTTGTGGAGCAACCACCGGGTTTCGAAGACCCAAGGAAGCCAAATCATGTTTACAAGTTGTCCAAGGCCTTATATGGACTCAAGCAAGCACCTCGTGCTTGGTATGAGAGATTAAGGGATTTTCTTGTCTCAAAGGGCTTCAAAATTGAAAAGGTGGACACCACTCTATTCACCAAGAAAATTGGCAAAGATTTCTTTATATGCCAAATCTATGTGGATGATATTATCTTTGGATCAACCAATCAAGAATTTTGTGAAGAATTTGGTGAAATGATGTCCCGAGAATTTGAAATGTCCATGATTGGTGAATTGAGTTTCTTCCTTGGTCTACAAGTGAAGCAAATCAATAATGGGACATTCATCTATCAAAGCAAATATACGAATGATCTTCTCAAGAGATTTGGAATGGAAAGTGCAAAATCAATGTCTACTCCTATGGGAAAGAATGCACATCTTGATCTTGATGAAGAAGGCAAACCGGTTGATCAAAAGCTATATAGGTCTATGATTGGAAGCTTGCTATACCTCACCGCATCTAGGCCGGATATTATGTTTAGTGTCTGCATGTGTGCAAGGTTTCAAGCCGCACCTAAAGAAAGCCACATGATTGCCGTCAAGAGAATATTGAGATATTTGAAGCAAACTCAAGATATGGGTTTGTGGTTCCCAAACGATGGTCAATTTATTCTCATTGGATATTCGGATTCGGATTATGCCGGTTGCAAAATTGATAGAAAGAGTACCTCCGGTACTTGTCAATTGCTTGGAACTTCTCTAGTCTCGTGGTCATCCAAGAAGCAAAATTCGGTAGCTTTATCAACCGCCGAGGCCGAATATGTCTCCGCGGGAAATTGTTGTGCCCAATTATTGTGGATGAAGCAAACTCTAATGGACTATGGGGTTAACTTTGATTGCATACCTCTCTTGTGTGATAATGAAAGTGCCGTGAAGATTGCTACAAATCCAGTTCAACACAAGAGGACCAAGCATATTGATATTCGGCATCATTTTCTAAGAGATCATGTGAGCAAAGGTGATATTGTCATGGAAAGTGTGAGGACCGATGATCAATTGGCGGATATCTTCACCAAGCCTCTTGAAGAAGCTCGGTTTTGTAAGTTACGGAGTAAGCTAAATATTCTTGACCTCTCACATATCTCCTAGCATCTTGCTTAGTTGCTTTATGTCATACTCTTCATATATGCATGCCTACCTATTTTGTATATCTTGCCATGCCATTTATGCCATGTTGTTGCATTGAAAGTTAGTTCACACATTTAGGGGGAGCACTATACCACTCATGTGTCTTGCTACCCTCACAATGTGGACAAATCAACAAAGATGCCATACTAGTCTTGCTTTTGCTCATTTTGTTCAAAAAGTCAAATTTTTGGGTTCTATTGGTTGAAAAATGGTTGTTATTGTTCCAAAATACTTTTATGCCTCTTGGTTATGTTTTGGAAGTTTTTTTTATCACCAAAATGAGGTTGAGCTCTTTTGAAGATCCTCTTTTGCCTTTTCTCACCTATTCTCTCAATTTCTTATCGAATCTGTTTTGAGAAAAGTACTTTTACAAAACTTGTAGAGATGGTGATCATAATCATAATTGGTATTCACAACTTGTTGAGATGATCCATCGTTTAAGAGAAATTTGGGTTTGAAATTCGTCATGAAAACCTCTTTTGGTCACCTTTTTAACCTAATATGGCATCTTGTGAGTTTAGCATATTGGATCATATATCTTCGTATATATTGGTTCCAAAATGCTTATGAGACTCATACATTCCCAAAAATACCAACATTCCATCATTTTGGTCATTTGTGCAAGTAATAGCAATTGTGTATGATTATATCAATGTTTCATTCACACATGCATAATTCATGTCATGGATGATCGAGAATCGTGGATATATTTCTTGAAGAGTTGGAATTATCTTGGATATGATGGAATTCATTAAGCTATCGTTTTGAACAAAGTATGGAATGATTGGAGAAGGTTTGAATTGATTTGGATGAGAAACTTGAAAGCAGCTGTCAACAATCTGAAAGCACCCTCACGGTCAGACCGCCATATGCCACGGTCAGACCGCCAGACAGCCATCTGAGTACCGAAAGGTGGAGATTTTTTTCTTCTTGTCCCCGCGGTCAGACCGTCCACCCACGGTCAGACCGCCAGCGTCGGCCGAGTCAAAACCCACCTATCCCTTGTGACTCTCTTTTTTTCCTCATACCCCTTCGTCTCCAACTCTTCCAAACCCGAAAGTGACTCCTCCAAAGAGCTCTCCTCTCTCCTCCAAGGATCTCCCTTGGAAGAACTCCATCCCTAGGCTCCTCGGTCCAACCGAGAGCGGATCCGGTCTCACCGAGGACTTCTCCGCCATGAGTGACCGGTATTTCATCGTTCTCTCCTCTCTCCCCATGGTTTCCACTGGTTCTCTCTCAAGGGCTGTTGCTAGGGATAGAATATTTGAGACATGGATTGATTGTTTGATGATTGGAAAGTGATTCCTAGACCTAATGACAACAACTATGCAAAGTTTTAAGGATTGATTTGGTAGCTCTCATGAACATTGATGCTAGGGTTACATTTTGGGGATTCTTGCTTATGGCCATGGATTAGTGAAATTAATGGATGGAAAAGCTTCATAGTACTTATTTAAACTTATATGAGAAGAATTGCTGGCACATGTTGAGGATTTGGCTAGAAATTCCATGTGCAGTTTTGTGGCAGCCAAACCTCACCCGACGGTCTGACCGCCAATCTCACGGTCAGACCGCCAGGGCAGGACACAGACATGTTCAGTCAAATGCTTATGACTCTTAATTGTTGGATTGCTTATACACGATTATTGTTCGATCATTTTTAGTAATCGTCGTGCCGTAAGAAAAGTGGTGGTGTCCGTGTTCAAAGCCGGTTCAAGCAAGAAGAGAAGGGCACCCCGTTCTGATGATGATTACTCACCCTCTCAAAGTGCTATTGCCGATGCTTCTGAATTTGGTCAGTCCACTAATGAGGTGGAAATGGATGAGGCACAAGGAGATGATCTGCTGTTTGACCCCACAGAGTATACTGGAGAAAAGAAACAGTGGGCATCACATGAATACTATAAAGCCAGACAGAAAGTGGCTTATTCTCAGGATCCAGACTCACCCACACCTCAGTTTCACACTCGGGTGCAACATGATGCTTTCTATGGTATGTTAATTGACAAAACAGTATTCACTCACAAGTACACAGATTGGCCATATCTGGCTCAATTTCCAACTATGAGTCCTCTCTCTGCAAAATTCCAAGCTTTGGGATTGCATGCCTTTGTGGCACATAAGCAAGATTGGAATGAAACTGTTATCCGGCAATTTTATGCCACCATTGAGGTTGACTTCCCAAGCAAAACTCTGACATGGATGACTAATTCAAGGAGGTTCACTGCCACATTTGCAGAGTTTGCTGAGGCGAATGAAATTGACTATAATGTCACTAATGATCAAATTGATGTGCTTGAGCAGGAGCTACTTAAAGAGCCTGAGTGGGTCAAGTACTATGTTGATGATCCTCAGATAAGGAAACTGGGCAATGTTGGAGGTCTTCTCTATATGCCCAAGGTGATCAACAAGATAGTGAGGATGACCTTTTATCCTCGAGGTGGAAACTCTGATGCTATTCGGGACTACTATTGGAACATAATTGACTATATCATGCAAGGTCAAGTGTTTGATGTGGTCCTCCTGATGATGAAGGAGATAGAGAGCTATAGCATGGCAGTAAGGACTAGTCTTTACTATGCTCCTTATATTATGTCTCTAATTCTCCAGAAGAGCAATTTTCCAACTCGGTATCTTTTTAAGAAACATCCTCGATATCAGCCTTTTAGCTCAGTAAAGCATGAACTCGTAGCACCACCAGCTGCAGAAGGTGAGGAAGAAGAGGAAAATATTCAGCCAGAGGTTCCTCAGGCACCACAGGGTCCTCAGATGCCACCACCTCCCCAGATGGATTGGTCACAGTTTGCTCCTCCGCCTCCGGCATTCTTTGCAGGGATGACCCCTTATCTTGATCAATACTTTCAGCCTGTGATACAGAGGTTTGATCAGATACAAGCCTCAAGCATTGAGGCTCGTAATTCCTATGAGGCAGCCAGGTCTTCATATGAGGCAGCTAGAACATCCTATGAGGCAGCAAGGACTTCTATTGATGATCTCACCACTAGGATGCAGGGTTTAGAGTCTAACTATGATGCTCTATCTTCACACATTTATAGCTACTTTCCTGCACCAGTGCCACCTCCAGAGTTTTTCCAGCCACCATGGTATGCCCCTCCACCTCCTCCTCAAGATGATTGAAGTCTTGACCATTTTTTGGTCAATTGATGCCAAAGGGGGAGAACATGAAGAAGTGATGCTATGATGAGATGCCAGAGTCAGGGGGAGAAAACAACATGAAGAAGTGATGCTATGATGAGATGCCAGAGTCAGGGGGAGAAAAGGAAACAAAGATGCAAGCCATGATTCTTGATCTATCTATCTTGTTGCATTTGCATGTGCATCTCATATCTTACTTTCATGCACATTTGAACTTATTTGTGTTTGTTGAACTATGTAACTTTGTTGAATTGTAATTTCCTTATGCACCTTGAACCATTTGCTCTTTTATCTGTGCTCATCTCATCTTAATGGTTCAAATGTGTGGATGATGAGGGTGTTCTTACTTATAATGTTCAATATTGCTATATATTGGTTATTCTTTGCCTCCTCGCATCCAATGGTACAAGGTAAACTCTACCAATTTGTTCCTTTGAAAATATGCATTGCCATGCTTGATATATCTTGATCAATGCACCAATTTAGGGGGAGTTTTACCATTTGGTGAGTTCATTAACTTTTTCACATGTACGTGTATTGAAAATTCTATAGCATGTGATCATTATCTTGTGACTCACCTTAGAGTTTTTCTTTATTGTCTTTATCGGCTTTATATCACTTCTTGTGTTGTCATCAATTACCAAAAAGGGGGAGATTGAAGCATCTAGGCCCGCTTTAGTGTTTTGGTAATTAATAACGACCCTTATTTTTGACTAACTACGTTGTTGAGATAATTGTGGTTGTAGTCATAATAAGGAATGGAATGATGGACGAAGTGATATACATATGGATGGCTCAAGGCAAAGGTATCTTGATAGGGTTTTTCTGTTTTGCCGGTCACAAGGAGATTAGAGTTGAGTGACCGGATTATAGGTTAAATGCCGTACTATCAAGAGGGGTCGATGATATGACCTTGAGTATCCATGGTTGCCACAAATGCTCAATTCCTATCTTTGTGAGTGGTTCTGTGTGAGTTGAGTGTGCCCATATCTTTCAGGAAAGCAAAGAGTAAAAGAAGGGGGGCTGGCAGGTCACTCCTGGCGGTCAGACCGCCAGGACCCACGGGACCCACGGTCTGACCGTCGGTACTTATCTGGTGTCAACAGAGACTTTGTTCTCGGGAGATGGCCCGACGGTCTGACCGTCCCAAGACACGGTCTGACCGCTGTCACATGTCTGGTGTCAACAGAGAAGCTGGCCTCGGGTGAAAACTAAAAGTATCCCGACGGTCTGACCGTGGGGATCCACGGTCTGACCGTCAGGCTCGTGTCAGAGCAAGTTTGAAAGTCAAACTAGCCGTTGGGTTGTACGACGGTCCGACCGTGTGGAGTCACGGTCAGACCGTCCAGCGCACAGAAAGTTGTAACGGCTAGTTTTCAAAGAATGGGCTATTTATACCTCCTCCATTCCGTGCATAGTAGCTCTCTTGGCCATTTGAAAAGTATTGTACACCCTTTGGAGCTTATTCCTCTCTCACACAAAGCCCTAGTGGAAAGATTGCAAGTGTGTGAGTGTGAGTGCCCTAAACTTGAGTGAGTTGAGCATTGTGGCACTTGGGATCCTCAAGCAAGCGTCATCGACTTGTTACTCTTGGAGGTTGTCGCCTCCTAGACGGCTTGGAGGAGTCAAATCCGTGAGCCCTTCAAGAAGTGTGTGAAGGAGGCCCGGACTCTTGTGAGAGGTGCGGTGCTCGCCTCGCCGGAGTGGTGAAGAGCAACCCTAGTGGAATCGAGGTTTGGAGAGGTTCAAGGTATTGATTGTGTTATATCTCAAGTTGTTCTTTGTGAGCGCTTCTTGGTGGTGGAGAAGTGAATACTTGAGGAGAGTAGCACATCATACGCTTGGATCCACCTCAACGTGGATTAGGGGTGATCGGCAAATCACCGATACCACGGGAAAATATCCTTTGTCTCTTGTCGTGTTGTTCTCTTGTTGTTTACATACTAGAAGTTGCATGATGTATGTCACCTAGGATTGTCAACCTATTTTAGTTCAAACCTAGGTTTAGTTGTCGTGTGCTTGCTTTTATCCAATTGTCTTTAACTTCCACAATTAGTCGGATAGTTAGCTTTTAATTTTTAATTCGGCTATTCACCCCCCCTCTAGCCGGGGTCCTTCGATCCTTCACACTGGAGTTGCTCTTACGGACCAACAATCTAGAATTGAGCTATAAGAGCATCTCCAACCGGGAGACTAAACCGGCCCCTATTCCTCCTTTTAGTCACTCGGGACCAAAAATCCTTCTCCAATAGACAGACTATCCGGATGACTATTTTGAGCAGGCTATCAAATTTCCTACCAAACCCCCTAAGAATAGAGGGCCACTATTTTTTCCAAAATGTGGGGTCCACCATTTTTTTTCTTTCCTTTTCCTCTCTTTTTCTCCCGACGCGGATAGAACGGGGCTGGCCACCCGCCCGCCGCCGCCCGCCGCCGGCCAAACCCCACCGAATCGCCCACCGCCAGTAGATCCGGCCGTGGCATGGCCAAATCCACCCCTTCAGAGGACGTAGCGGCGGCGAGCTGGGGAGAGAGGGAAGCTGCGAGCTGCGAAGAGAGGGAGGTGGCGGCCGCGAGCTGGGGGAGAGGGAGATGCCGGCGGCGCGAGCAGGGGGGAGAGAGGGAATCGGCAGCGCCGGCACCAAGCGGGGGGAGAAAGGGAGGCGGCACAACCATGAGGGGGGAGAGAGGGAGGCAGCGTCATCGAGCGAACGGGGGAAGGAGGAGGAGAGAGGCGGCGACGCGCGCGCCAACAGGGGAGAAGACGGCAGCGCGGGCCAGCAGGGGAGGACGCCGGCGGCGCGAGCGAGCGGGGCGTCGGGCCGGCGGTAGGGGCGACGGCGAGGGCGTGCGCGAGGGTCGTCGGGGAAGAGAGAGAGGATGGTGGTGGGGTCCAGTAGCAGAATGGATAGGGACTCAATTTAATCTGTTGGGTTGGAGTCCAACTTCAATTTGACTCTCTATATTTTTAGATGTCGACCCTGAAATAAGATATAGAGCCCCAAATATTATCAGTGGGCTGGAGTTGCTCTAATGCAGGCCAGACCATCACGCATAAGATTAGGTTCATCAGCCTAGTTTTGCCTAGGAATCGGCCCAGCCTTCTCTATTTCCGTTTTCTATTTTCTACAATAATCTGACGGGTCTTTTCAGTTTTCACACTTAAGGGAACAATCCTTTTCCTTTTAGTCCCACATGGAAGTATTAACCGTTCTCAGCTTGCATAAAATTGGACGTGTCGGCCACAGCGGCAGGAGTTGGCAGGTAGAGAGCACCGTACGTCCGGTTCGACTCGCTGCCTGTGATCACAGGCAGATGGCCCGTTGGGACAGGTGAATTAGCTATATAGCCTTTTACGGGCGGCGGAGGCTAACCTATAACAGGTCCGGAGGGCACTATCCCCGGCCGAAACCTGCCATTAACGGAGTTTAGATAGCCAAACCGTGGATGTCCTCTCCTCTCCCCTGTCAACTCCCTTTTTATATATTTTATTTAAAATCTTATATGTCTTGTGAAGATTTTACTATAAAATCACTACAACAAAAACGTCTTATAGCTATGGTTTAAAACCTGTCGCTACGTTAACGCAACTAAAAATGTCGTCTGGGAGGAAAGCCACCTAAGATTTTATCTGACTTATCGGAGAGACAGGAATAGAGAATGGAGGGAAGTCACCGAGCATGCAGCCGACGGTCATCAAAGTCACGTTCTTCTGCAATTCTACAAGGTGCTGGTTTTGCCGCTGCTTCGCCCACATCTCCATCGAATGCCCCTCCCGCAACAGCAGCAAGTCGACCAACCACTCAAAGCAGGTGCTCCCCAGGTCTGACCACAATCCTTGCCACCGGCCTCACACAACCCCAGATCAGTTGCTTGTGGTAATGCTTCATCAAAGAAAGATTGAAATAGTGAAGGAAAAGAAATATGATCCAATGTGTGAAGAGGCTGAACTGTTTATTCCTCTAACCCTCAATACAAGTGTCACTTTATCGATTCTGGTCAGGAGCAAAACAGAAGTACTGAGAAGCTCTTTTCTCACCAAATTACTATGGAGGAGGGCTGCCTTCCTATGTCAGACATAGAAGGCACCCAAACTCCATTACAAAGTAGAAGCACGGCGAAACAATGGGTTGGACATGAATTGATCAAAGCCTTGAGCAATTTCAAGCAGAATGTGGCATCTTCTCTATCTCCCTCCATTCTGTAAAATAATTCATTTGAGCAGGAAGCAATTGTTATAAGTCCAGAAGGCAATCAACCATACAATCAAAAATCAAAGTTCAAAATTAAATCTCAGAAACCATCCTTCAAGATGGTTCGGGATATGCTGACTAAGAAATAGATGTTTATTAAGGATGATAAGAAATTGGAGGATTGGACCTTACAGAAACTTGTGGACACCTACAAAAAGCCTCCGACTGTGAGCAGTGTTGAAGCTATCAGGAGTCTATCTGAGTTGGTTGTGCTCATAGAGGGGATCAGAAAGCTAGCACAATCGAAGAGGAAGAACAAAATGGAAGGTACCTAGTGTCAAACACAAACCAAGTAAAGAAGTCTTTGTAGGGTCACTTTTCCCTTTTTGTCAAGTTGTCAACTGAAGATCATGAGATCTTACATTCCAGTTGGATTAATATCTTTAGAGAGATCTACTTATCAAAGCAAAGAAAATTTTGTTGAGATTATTGTTCGTGTCTGGCAAGGTACTAGTCTATCATTGTTCAGTTTTCTCTTCGAGATCTTGAGCTGCCTTATCAACATGTCTTCTCCTTGCTGTCAATCAAAACTGGTAGTTTTTGTCCTGCAATATTTGTTAGAAGGGACCACGTCAGCTTCAACACTACGGGATTTATTCTGTTCAAGCTACATCAGTGATTGCTTCTTTAGGTGTTGTGAGTGTGTGACTTCAAAAATTAGATATTGGGTTTCTGTGATGTTGAGTGAATCTGAGTTGTTGTTTTTTTCTTTGTCTTCTCCAGCGTGTTGATGAAATTAGATATTGTATCTTTAGGTTGTAAGTCTCTTTTTCTATCTTAATATATGGCAGTGCTCTTGTCTTACTTTCAAAAAAATTGTTTGCCCGTTGTGAGACATAGCGTCTGCACGACTAGTGTACATCTACCATGATCCACTGCTGCGACTCTGATCCTCCATGGCACCGGTCTAATCTCTCTTTCGCACAATGCCCCTTCCCTCTAAAATCTGATTCTATATGATTCCTCCTCCGTACTGCCACAATCTGGCCTTGAGTGATTGCCCCATACCACCTGCTCTTTCATGTGAGAAGAATGGATCAGAAAGATGCCTAAGCGATACAGATTGATGGGCCGCCATTGCTGTCACGGAGAGATCACAATCTTCCACCCCTGCACGCAGCGGCACCATGTCCCCAAAGCGTTGCTGTTTCGTGGCGTTGCACACTGGTTAGCCTTACCGCCGCATTAGCATATGTTGATCATGTAAGATTTACGATTACTCGTATTTTTAAGCATCTTGCTTTGGGAAGTTAACGCAGAGCCCAAGCCACGTGCCTCAGTGATTTGTGATTTTAGAACAGCAGGATAAGGTAGCTATTCCAATTTGTCGATGAGCATGAAGCTACAACACAACCAAATTAGTCCTCTAATAAGATTCATGTCCATTGAAAATCAGTAAAGCATTGACATGGAGTAAGTTGTTCTTTTCAGTTTTCACACTGATGTAAAGAAGCAACACAAAATAATCTACAAAGTTAAAATCACTTTTGATCATCACTTCCTTTAGTTGCATGCAAGAAAAAGGAAATTAGAATCACAAATAGACAGCATACTAAACAACCATTGTGAAAGATATTTTTATTACTATTTTTTAGTAATAATGTAGAAATATATAGACAACAGTAGTTTGAATCATTATACATGCGCTATAGCGACGAGTGACATCTTCATCCATCTCTATTCTTAAAACCGAAAAATAAAACACACACACACAATACCGCCCGCCAGTCCCACCATCACCACCGCCGCTCTACGCGAGGGAGCTCGCCCAGCGCCACCGTGACCGCCTCCGCGCGAGGGAGCTCTTCCCCGCACCGCCGTGGCTGCCTCCGCATGAGGGAGCTGACGCCCACCACCCACGCCGTTGTGGCCGCCTCCGCGCGAGTGAGCTCGTGGGCCGCTGCGCGAGGGAGCTCGCTCCCGGTGACACATGAATCGAAGGAAAGAGCATAGCATGTTGTGGACTTGGTTGTGGCTGTGGTTGGTAGATGGAATCCAAGAAAAAGGAGCAGAGCACGTTGTGGAGCAGCAGCAGCATAAGACTCAAGAAGAAAATACACAATCCGTGTGTTCGTGAATGCAAACATTTGATTGGTGGAGAGGTAGAGATGTGGGATTCGTGCTGGAGTATATAGTAGAACTGTAAAAAAGACAGGACCACCCGCTCTCCACTCGCGAAGAAAGAGAAAAAGTCAACAACAAAAAAAAAAGGCAAGACCACAACACAGCGCAATGGCGGGCTGTTTTGTCATCCGTCGTTATAAACTGATTTATAGTTGCGAGTTACAATATGCTTCGCCTTTAAAAATCACCACGATTTTTAGTTGTGATTGAAAATATGAACCGTAGCTAATTTTTAGCTACGGTTCATATTGTTATCCGCCGCTAAAAATTGTTTTTCCACTATAGCAACGAGTTTCTTTTAATCCGCTGCTATAAGACATTTTGTACCGTCGTTATAAAACGTTTTTGTTATGGTGAATCATACGAGATCCTCGTGAAAACATAATTTATACGTTTTGCTCTAGATGTCCTCCTCTGCATGTCAACTCTTTATATATATATATTTAAATCTTATATGCTGTGACAAGGGTGCAAAGGAGATAGCCGGTGTGGCTTCATTCATTATGCGCCAAAGCGCTAGCTAAGCAAGATCCATTCTGTGTACCGTATACGCAGTGGCGGATCTCGCAACAAAACTTAGGTAGGGCGAAGCATAATAAGCCGCGCAACACAAATTTAATAAACGGCAAAATCAAACCATATAAACATATATATGACGAGAAAGCGTAAGAATAAAGATAGTACCTATGATTTGAAGATTAAATGTAAAGAAAACGATAATAGTTGAACCATGAATATTCTTCATATAAATAATAAATCTGTCAAATTTAAAAATAAAATTAGTCAGTGATGATATATAATAACCATATATTCTAAAAATTAAGAGAATACTATGACTTATGAAAATATACATACCGTTATCTATTAATAAGGCACTAAGTACATCTAGATCTTCTTGGAGGCTTGGGCAATTGTCTTGCTCTGACTTTCATGTATTGAAATGTCTTCTTAATTTTATCACATTCAAGATTTTTGAAAATATCTTTCTCAATGTAGCACATAATCAAATCATTGAGCCAGTCATCTGACATTTTATTCCGTAGATCAGTCTTTATTATATTCATGGAAGAGAATGCTCTTTCAACGGATGCTGTTGCCACTGGAAGAAGTAATGCTAACTCAATTAGTCGATAGACCAATGAAAATGCAAGATGCTTCTCGGTTTGGACCATCTTTATAGCGAAACTACCAAGATCATGACAACCAATGAAATCATCAACTCCTCGTGCATGTAGAATGAAGGTCTCAAGTTGATCCCTTATAATAGTATGATCAACAATTGAGAAATCTTGGTCATATATCTCCGTGAGACGAGCAATTTTATCAATATTAAATTTAGAAAAAGAGTCCCTTGGATCTAGACAAGATATGCAAACAAGTAGCTCCGAGGATACCTCATTAAACCGATGATCCAACTCTGTGATAATAGCATCAAGAGCAGCAAAGAAGGTGTCCACACGATAATGATGGCCTTGAGTGATCAAATTTCCACCAAGCCTTGATCGACCCCATCTTGGTACTTCATCAACTATATTTGGAACTGGAATATGTTTAGCAACACAAAATAACTTTACTTCCTCAAACATTGGCTCCCAACCATCATTTCTCAAGTTGACCAAGCGAGCTTTCACATCAATAAGCAAAGACATGGCCTGAACTATATTTTGATCTTTTCTTTGTAGAAGGAGAGCTAATTCATTTGTAATGCGAAGTACCTTCAACATCAACTTCATATTTAAAACAAAAGAAAAACTCTCCATTTTATGCACCAAACCACCAGCCCGGCCTGGGTTACGCTCATCCTCGTGAATCATAGACAACACTTGGACAACAAAATCCCACATTGACTCAATACGGAGTAATGTTGCAAAATGGGATCCCCATCGTGTATCTCCAGGTCTGACCAAGTTAGTACTTTGATGTTTTCCTTTTTCTGAAAATATCTCACCGCTCTCAAGCTTTTCCAAAATAGTAGAGCGATGCTTAGCAATTAACTTATCCTTTCTCCGACAAGATGAACTAGCACTTGTCACAATCAAACCCACATATGTGAAGAAATCATTAAAGGATGAACAACAGGATGTTACAGAAACAATGACCACTGTAATTGGTGAGCAAAACAATGGACATAGAAAGCATGTGGGTTTTCATCACGAATTTGTTTCTGCAAGCCATTAAACCCACCTCTCATATTTGAGGCCCCATCATATCCTTGCCCTCGTAATCTAGAAATAGATAACCCATATGAACCAAGCATCTCTAGCAAAGCTTTCTTCAATGCATTAGATGTTGTATCCTCCATGTGCTTAAGACCCAAGAATCTTTCCACTACCATTCCCTCATTGTTCACAAACCTGCAGGAGACATGATTCAGTTATGTGAACAAAAAATAATGTTGAACCCTTTGTACTACCAGGTGAATAATTTATACTAACCTCACAATGATAGCCATTTGCTCTGCTATTGAGATATCACGGGATTCATCAATCAAAACTGTGAAAAGCTTATCACCAATCTCTTCCTTTATCACTTTCTTGACTTCTTTTGCACAAGCTTCAGTAAGGTCCTTTTGAATATGGTGAGAAATCAATTGAGCATTTATAGGACATAACTCATCAAATGCAATCCGAGCATGTTCATTTCTTTTTTTGTACCACTCAAGCATCTCTAAAAAATTGCCTTTGTTCTTAGATGATGAAGATTCATTATGCCCACGAAATGCAAGACCTTGAGAAATTAGAAAATATGTGATGGCCAAAGAAGTTGTCAGCCGAATGTCATATAGCACTTTTGCATTTTTTTCATGTGTTACAACCTTATGAGAGATACTTGCTCTTTGGTTATTAAAATCATCACATGTTGTCCTAGCTCTATTATGGCAGCTCATGGCACCACCAACATGAAGAGGAAGTCCATGGTATGCATTTTTTCCAATTTCTGTATCCTACTTTAGTGACAGCATTATGACCAAATTTTTCATCTAAAGGTTCCTGCCTAAAAAGAAAGCAGTAGAAGCAATATGCTGTATCTTTAGACACACTATATTCCAACCAATCATATTTTGTAAACCATGATTCTGAAAATGACCTATTATCCCGAGTGCGAGGAAAATTATGTCCGAAAGGTTGAGTTGGTCCTCTCAATAAATATGCCTTCTTTACATTATCTCTAATATCAGGATGAAATTCATCTATAAATAAACAGAGTCCTGGATCAGAAACAAGATGAATGTCAGGACTGAAAACCTTAATAAGTTCAACATCTGATGCTTCATCTGGTTGTTCTTCGCCTTGTGCAACATCAGCTATCATAGATTCAACCACTGGTTGTTGTTGTTCAACATCACCCGATTCATTGTCACCACCTTGTACCTCACCATTTGCTTCAGACACTACAGCATTCACACTTTCATGGGTGCTCGGGCCCGAACCGGTGCCTAAAGGACTACCACTTGAGGAATTCCTACTGAAGAAGCTTTTCAAATCTACAAAATTGCATAACCATTCACCAGTAGTCAATTTGTCATATTTATGTACTTATTTTCTGAACAAAACTAACTAATTTAAGCATCAATTTACAATTTACTCACCTAAGCTTTTGTAGCGTTTCTTCTTTGCAACTGCAGGGGCATTCGTCCCGCTTGAATTGGTGCTTGCCGGTGCTGCGGATGGAGCTCCTCCTCCTCCCATGGACAATCTATTCCCCCGCCCTCTCCCACGCCCTTCTCCCCGTCCAAATCCATCGTTGCCTGCTCCTGCTCTGCTCCTATCGCCTCGACCGTGCCCAGCGCCAGACCCCGACACATCGATGCCGCCTTGCGTCAGCACCATCGTAGTTGCAGGGGCCAGGGGCAGGCGGCCAGTGAGCCAGCGACTGAGCGACACTAGGGTTAGGGATTTGGGGGCGAGCAGGCGGCGAGGCGAGCTGAATCGATTGGAGACGAAGTTGTGTGCGATGAGTTTCTTCTGGCTTCAGTACCGTTTCATTACTTAGCTGGGCCTTAATTGCTAAATTCGTGGCCCATTTAGAGGCAGCCCATCAGCCCGTAACGTTTCATTCATCTTCTTTCTTGCTCCCTGCTTCAACGCCGGATAAAAACTGCAGAACACCGATGGCCGGAGGGCAAGGTGGCCGGAGGGCGAGGTGAAAACTGCAGAACGCCGCAGAGCTTAGGTAGGGCGGCCGCCCTACCATGCCCTATTGGGAGATCCGCCTCTACGTGTACGTCGTTTCAATAGATGAAGAACACTTTTGAAATTTCATAATGTCAATGCTACTCAAGTGTAAATAAGGTTTATTGGCCTTGGTTGAGTTGCAGATGTAAAGGTGTACTATGAAGCAACAAGTGATTCGTCTTTTGCGACGGGCTAAGATCTCGAGAAATTATATTAGGCTAGTCCTAACAAAAGGTTTCATTTTATTATTTTCAAAGTATTACATAAGCAACAAAGATAATTAAAATCATAATTACAATACATAGTTTTATTTTGTTGCTTCCTAGTTAACACATACAAGAGATAACTGACTTGAAAATAGTGTAAACATGATTTTATCTAAATAAAACTCCTTCCTTCTCTTTCCTTATTAATTTCTTACCACATCATCTAAAATGATGACATGACACCCTAATGAGAATGAAATCCCCATTGGGAGTAAACTTAGGCACCTTTTCATTACACTCTTTTTAAAATAATTTTTTAGGTAAGTGTGCCAACATCCTTTCATCTGGATGAAAGACCTCTCACATGGGATTAAAAAAAAATTTCTCTTTTTTCATAACTATCTTGTCATATTAGCAAAAAATACTTATGTGACATAGCATTTAATGCTTATGAAAAACTTCACTAAGACCGACTTTATATGTATGCACATTTTTGTGAACCAGTACTCTTATCATACAAACCGAGAAAAAAATAATTATAATCCTCCTGCTACCTGCTGTTTCTCCGTGCTTTACCAAGAACGAAGAAACAATCTCGTCCCTTCTCCTTCTCGCTAGGTCGCCTGCGCAGGAGCAGGCAATGGGCTACCCTGGCGGCAGCCAACGCTCGTCGCCGGTGGAGGAAATCTCTCCATGAAGCATCCAACAGTAGCAGAGACCATCCGCGGCGAGCCTGCCATGGCGTGTTCCGGGAAGAGACGAAGCCGCGCGCTGCGAGGTCCGGACCAAGCGACCAAACCAGGCCAGCTGACGCGAGCTCCGACGTGGAAAAAAGGAGAGCTTCGTGACAGGTTTGATCTGGACTTCTGGGGTAAAGGATTTGCAGGTGGGATTCGGGCGAAGCAGGAGAGGAAGAGGACGGCGGCTTGCTCACGATTTCACGAACGTCGGCTCTGGACAAACTGTAAAACACGCCTGTGCAAAGTGCAAACTACCGATGCCCAAAACGGATGATGAGACCAAAAACATCTCTATTTGGGCCAAATTAGCACATATGGGCCCAATAAACACCACGCACGTCTATCTATTAGTGGCGGAGGGACCGATTGCGCGGACGGCTGGATACGCCCCGCGAAACTTTTTTGTTTTGTCCCACACCGAAACTATTCACCATTATCAACCCGCACAAAATCAGGACGTGTCGGTACAGCTGCGGGAGGTGGCAGGTGGAGCGCGGCGTCCGCTCTCCTGCCAATTCTTTTATGCTTGAAAAGCTCTCAAAGTAATGGAACCATTAGCTCTAGGACTATTTTATCCACGCAAAGACCATTAACTCGAGGACTACATTTTTTTTCGAAAATTCACTCGAGGACTACGTGTCTACGTCTAACCGGAGACCTTGGAAGTACTCCTGCATAACCGGAGAGGCAATACAAGGGACTTCCTGATCACAGACGCACAAAACAACATTAGTTATAACACTGTTGCCCGTTCCTCCGTGCTCTACCAAGAACAAGAAACAAACTCTTCCCTTTTCCTCCTCTCTTCCCTTCTTCTCGCGGCCCAATGAGTGTCTATCGTCGTGCCCAGCCAAATCCGTCCAAGAAATGATGCCTTGACCGTGCAGTCACGGAGCCCAGTGGTTCGTCAGTATCGCCAATTCGTCTGACTCGTCACTCGCCCTTGACCTCGCAGTCCAATGAGGCGTCTTGGCCAGCTCGGCCGCCGTTTCTTTATGGAGCGCGCTAGAAACAACCGAAAACTACAGAGTACACGTCGGGCTTCGATGTGTACGTGGGACTGTGCGGTGCTCGCACGTCACCCGTCGCTGTGGCGCAAACAAATTCGCCGGCTTCACCAAATTAAAGAGAAGTTCACTGCTAGCTCTTGGACGTAGCTAGCCGTCTCGTCTGCTTGCAGCCGTCGGACCATACAATAAAACAGGAGGCAACAACAACATACGCCACCGGCTGCACCAGAAAGGCCCCGACTTTAATTTGCTACGGCGCTGGTCTATAGTCAATCACATGGCGCTGAGCATCTCGTCGGCGCTACTGCTCCTGCTCAACATGGCGGGAGCACTGTTATCCCCGCGCGCGCCTCCCGGCCCGCCGGCCACCGCGGCGGACGCCGGCGCCGGGGACGACGACGTCGACTTCTTCTTCTTCCCGTTCCTGATCCTGTACAAGAGCGGCCGCGTGGAGCGGCTCATGGGCACGGACACGGTCCCGGCCGCCACGGACCCGGCCACCGGCGTCGCCTCCCGCGACGTGGTCATCGACGCCGCCACCGGCCTCGCCGCGCGCCTCTACCTCCCCAGCAGCGCCATCGCCAACACCACCACCTCCTCCTCCTCGAGCGCGAAGCTGCCGCTGGTGGTGTTCTTCCACGGCGGCGCGTTCGTCACGGAGTCGGCGTCCTCGCCGACGTACCAGCGCTACCTGAACGCGCTGGCGTCGAAGGCCGGCGCGCTCGTCGTGTCCGTGGACTACCGCCTGGCGCCCGAGCACCCGGTCCCGGCGGGCCACGACGACGCGTGGGCCGCGCTCGCGTGGACCCTCCGCAGCGCGCGGCGGGCCGGTGGCGGGCCGGACTCGGACCCCTGGCTGGCGCGCCACGCCGACCCGGCCCGCCTCTTCCTCGTCGGGGACAGCGCCGGCGGCAACCTCGCGCACAACGTGGCCATGCGCGCGGGAAGGGAGGGTCTCGACGCGACTGTCCGGGGAATCGCGCTGCTGGACCCGTACTTCTGGGGGAAGCGGCCGGTGCCGTCGGAGACGACGGACGCGGCGGCGCGGCGGTGGCGCGAGCGCACGTGGGCTTTCGTGTGCGCGGGGGCGTACGGCGTCGACGACCCCGTGATCAACCCGGTGGCCATGGCGCCGGCGGAGTGGCGAAGGATGGGGAGCACGCGCGTGCTGGTGACCGTGGCTGGGCTCGACACGCTCAGCGCGAGGGGACGGGCGTACGTGCACGCGCTCAGGACCAGCGGGTGGAAAGGGGAGGTGGAGCTGTACGAGACGCCTGGCGAGTACCATGTCTACTTCCTCACCAAGCCGGACAGCGAGGAGGCCGTGGAGGAGATGGAGGCCGTGGCGGGATTCATACGTGGTGAACGAGTTAGACTGAGCGCGCCGTCGTCAAGAATGGATGCCTGAGTCTGTTTGTTTGTTTTGGGTTCGGGAGTTCTACTTCTAGCGCAGCTCAGTTGCATTTGGTCATCCTTTATTAGGCAAACTATCTATCTCATTTCAGCTGGCATATGAACATGGTACACAACATCCTCCTGAACTTGGGAGATAAGAATGTATGCTCACCCATCTGATCGTGCAGTTCAGATTATTGCTACTTGACCTGTATACATGATACAGATTCGTGCAGTAACTTTTGGGACAGTTGAACTGGTATCTCAATGCAATGAATGAGAATGGCACAAAAGTATTGGTCCATTCGTCGATTATGCTTTGTTTGTTTGTTTGTTGAAGGACTGAGGTAGTGGTGCCTAACGCATAAGATTAAGTTCATCAGCCTACCTTTGCCTAGGAATCGGCCCAGCCTTCTCTATTTCTGTTTCCTATTTTCTGTAATAATCTGACGGGCCTTTTCAGTTTAACAATCTTTTTCCTCTTAGTCCCACATGGAAAGTGTTAACCGTTTTCAGCCTGCATAAAATTGGACGTATCGGTATAGCCGTACGAATTGGCAGGTAGAGAGCACCGTACATTCGGTTCGACTCGCTGGCAGAATCCGTTGGGACAGGTTATTAGCTACTTATCCTACGAAAGTATGGCCGAGATTAACCTGTAACTGGGCCGCGGAGGGCAACTTTATATCCCCGGCCGAAACCCGCCCATTATAACGGAAGGCAAAGATAGCACAACCGTGGATGTCATCCTCTCTCACCTGTCGTCAACTCCTTTTTTTTTAAAAAAATCTTATGCTGCGACAAAGCAGCGAGAAGGAATTGGCCACAGTGGCTTCGTTCATGAAGCGCCAAAGCTGAGCAGGATCCATTGTCGTTCGTCGAGCCAAGATTTTGCCGTGAAATCGTACAGGATTCTCGTGTCGTGGAAAGCAAAATTTATCTATTTTGCTCAATTCGGATTACTCTCATCTGACCAAAGTGTTTTTGCATATTTTTTATGGATCTAAATGATTTGACAAAGCGGCGAGAAGGAATTGGCCACAGTGGCTTCGTTCATGAAGCGCCAAAACTGAGCAGGATCCATTGTCGTTCGTCGAGCCAAGATTTTGCCGTGAAATCGTACGGGATCCTCATGTCATGGAAAGCAGAATTTATCTATTTTGCTCAATTCGGATTACTCTCATCTGACCAAAGTGTTTTTGCATATTTTTTATCGATCAAAATGATTTGTTGATGCCAAACTGAGGCGCCAAAAAAAAATGGGTCCATTCGCAATTTTACATTTTTTTGTAAAGGAGTGAGCTAGTAGTGGGTCTGATGAGTGATGAGGACGTCGAGATGGTGTGGAAGAGTGAAGGAGATGGAGGCCGTGGCACAACCGTGGATGTCATCCTCTCTCCCCTGTCAGCTCCTTTTTTAGGGTTCGGGGGTTCTAATGCGGCTCAATGCATTTACTATGGGTGGGTTCGTTTTCACCCCTCTGACTTTTAGACCTGTCTTATTAAATATTGTGATACTAATTAGGAGTATTAAATATAGATTACTGACAAAATCCAGTCCATAACCCTCCCTCTGAATGATGAGACAAATCTATTAAGACTAATTAGGTCATGATTAGATAATATAATGCTACAGTAAATATCCCTTAACGATGCCTTAATTAAGCTTAATGAATTTGTCATGCTGATACGCATTTAACTCTGTAATTAATTTTATATTTAATATATATTTAATAATCATATGTAGTATTTTAATAATTAATATGATCCCACTAAAATTTAGACCCCAAAAAATGAACACACCAATCTTATGCTGTGACAAAGCGGCGAGAAGGAATTGGCCACAGTGGCTTCGTTCATGAAGCGCCAAAGCTGAGCAGGATCCATTGTCGTTTGTCGAGTCAAGATTTTGCCGTGAAATCGTACGGATCCTCGTGTCGTGGAAAGCAGAATTTATTTATTTTGCTCAACTCGGATTACTCTCATCTGACCAAAGTGTTTTTGCATATTTTTTATCGATCCAAATGATTTGTTGATGCCGAACTGAGGCGCCAAAAAAAAAGGGGTCCGTTCGCGATTTTACATTTTTTTTTGTCAAAGGAGTGAGTTAGTGGTAGTATGAATGAAGTGATTGTATGACGATTTTGCAATTGAAGTAGTGGGTCTGATGAGTGATGAGGACGTCGAGATGGTGTGGAAGAGCGAAGGAGATGGAGGCCGTGGCACAACCGTGGATGTCATCCTCTCTCCCCTGTCAGCTCCTTTTTTGGGGTTCGGGAGTTCTAATACGGCTCAATGCATTTGCTATCTCATTTCAGCTGGCATATGAACATGTTAGACAACTTTCTGAACATATAAGGAGATAAGAATGTATGCTCAGCCATCTGATCGTGCAGTTCAGATTGTTGCTTAACCTGTACACAGGATACAGATTTTTGAAGTAACTTTTGTGATAGTTGAACTGGTATCTCAAGCAATGAATGATCGCTCACAATCCAGAGGCACAACTTTGTAGAGAAACTTAGCGAGTGCCTCCTGTCCAAAGTCCAAACAAACCATATCTCGATACGACAGTTCACCCTGATTGCACAAACTAAACATTAACCAGGTAACATTGCGCTGGAACTTCGGTATGTTTGGTTTGATCGGGATATGTCCAAACAAACCATATCTCAATACAACTTTGTAAACAAAATTTAGCGCGCGCCAGAACGTCATGTTCAGAATTCCTTGGATAACAATTCACCAGAACAACTTTTTCTAGCATGAATTATAGAACCGAAACATTTTATATAAAAGGCATTTTTTTATCCTATTGCATATTTATACTGCTTAGTTACCCCAGGAAAAAACTATCTGCCTTGGAATTTTCATACTAGCAACCTGAAAGGGTATGTTACCCTACTTACATAATACTAGCAAAGTGTCTGTGCGTTGCTACGGACTTTAAAAAATAAAACACTCTTTATAATTTAAATATAAATTATTTACACAATATAATTATTAGATATATATAATATTATTAACATTTTTTACATAAAATATTATATTTATATTACCGTTGGTGCTTCTTAGTATATCATTTTATGTCAAAAGTAACAATTTTATCATCATTATTTATCATATTCTAGAAGCTTTATCCGAAAGGAAAAATTAATTCACGGAGTCCATAAATAACACTGTATTGCAACACGATTTTAAAATTGTATACTTGCTCTAATGGAAAAAGTTAAAACATAAAAGTTATAGATCTCGTTAATACCTTTTCGAAACATATGTGGATCATATTATTTAGACTACGAAGCTAGGAGATATGGACTCCGCACAGAAACCTGCGCAAAGGAGTCCGAATCAGAACAAATATTTTGCATCGTATATTTGAAAATCAAAACTACGGGATCTGAACTTCTATTGAATACCAAAGTTGTAGAACTTTTCGAGAGCTATAAGATAGAGCCCGAGTTTACCTCATTTAAGCTCCGGATGTGGGAGTTATGATTTTTAAAATTTGGTATTTGATATAGAAGATACGAAACGGATTTGGATTCAATCTCTAACTTTGTCAATCTCTAATTTTATGGATACGAAGTGGACGACCGTACCTTAATTAATAGATTGTAGAGATACAAATGTCCTTCTTTAAAAACAGAACTATCTACGACGATGGCAATCTATCGATCCTGAGCTACCATGGCAACGTGAAGGAGCACATGCACCAAAAAAGCACCAAGCTGTACAAAACATACGGTAGGTACAAAATTGCTGGCCATAGTGAACCACCACGATCTACTGAACTGCCAACCTCTGGAGATGATCCATGAAGACCTCAAAGCTCACATCATCCGTGAATATGACATCCCCTCCTGGCGGTGGAGTATTCTCAGAGTTATGTGTGACCGATGGATTAAGCTTTGCCAGTAAAAATCGAGCCTGTGATTTTCAAAAGGAAAAAACTCAGTATGATCAGTTCTCTTTTATTTGATGTTAATGGACTTTTTAGTCTTTGATACGAAAGAACAAACAAGGCTATATTGGGAAAGAGAGAACCTGAGAACCATATTGATCGCACACAACCAAACGAGGCACAGGAAAGCGTTCCTTGATTATAGTATCAGCTTCCTCCTGCGGAGCTCGCAACAACTGGGCAAATGCCTGAACAGCACTCAAGATTAGTTACTGGTTTGCTAATGTAGTAAATACTACTCCCTCCATTCTTAAATTGCTGTCACCATTGACTTTTTTAGTCAACTTTGATCATTCGTCTTATTCAAAATATTATTTCAAATATGCAAAATTTTAAATCATGCTTCAATTTCATTTGATAATGAAATGCAATGAATGAAATTGAAGCATGACTTAAAATTTTGCATATTTAAAATAATATTTTGAACGGGCCTTTACCGTAGTGGTAAGGTGCCTTAGTAGCACCTCCTAGATCTTGGGTTCGATTTCTGTTGGAAGCGAATTTTCCGGACTAGGTTAAAAAATTCTCTCGTCTTTCCCCTAAGCCAAAGCATGTGTAAGACCCTGCCTGGAGCCAATCGATGCGGGCTTTGCTCCCGATTTAAAGACTGGTGCACTATGAAGCTCTCACACAGGCCAAAAAAGGGGTCACCATGTCAGGGGGGGAGAGGGGTTCGGGAATTTCTAGTCCTACGTGAGAAGGTCCTCTCTTCTTAATGCAATACCGTTGGGGCGGTCTTACCCCGGCAGGTCTAGTTTTTTTTATAATAAAACAAACTATAACAACATATATGATATTGCTTAAAACTTTTTTAATAGAACAAATGGTCAAAGTTAACTAAAAAGTCAATGGTGACAACAATTTAAAAACAGAGGGATTACATATAATTAAAGGCCTACATGAATTTATTCAAGTACATATAATTAAAAGCCTACATGAATTTATTCAACCCACCTAACAGTCTAATGTCGAACGTAAAGGCTATGAACCATATAATTTTACAACCTTGCAAATTTCAAATCAATATGTGCAAAGTTTTGACTAACAACGTACCTCATGGCCTTCTTGGTCTTGGTAACCAGCCTTTCGCCACTGCGCAATCGTTATCCCATGGAATATGGCAATGGTAAAATAAGAATCCAACAAAAGGATCCTATCAGCAGCAATTGCAGTTGCATCCAACAGAACAGGCTCTGGACCCGATTGAAATGAATAAGATATAAGTGAAGGCTGAATCATGACAACTGAATTAGCCACATTCTCCCTATTCAACATCATACTGAAATAAGCAGTCTCATCTGGACTATTATTAAAAACCTGCGTGGGAAGTATAAATACCAATAATTAAGCACACCAATAAGTATAACTTCAAGCTGAGGTGTCAATCTCAATGAAGAAGGGAAAGTGACTTACCTGAATAAACTGAGATCGCCTCAAATTAAAAATAAATTGAGGGAAAATTGACATGCGTGGGGATAAACTGAAAGAAGAATGTGCTTCTTTCTGATAGTCTCCAAATTTCGAACATAAACTAATCAACACTGTATCAAGCCATCTTATTGGATCAAAATCAGCCTGAAAGAAAGAAAAAAAAACATATTGTATAGAGAGATAATACTCCGAAAATAAAATCAACTGAAGGCAATTTATCTCAGCAGCTAGCATCTAATTGTTTTGGACGGAAGTATTGTCTAGGTGCATAGCCAGAAACGAAGCCTTTTTCAGGATGGAGGGGGTAATTAACAGTCACTGTCCGTGTGTGTTGAACAGTTCGGTTGCTTGCCAGTCGTTGCTACTGTTTGTTTTTAGTGGCCTTTTCTTCATGTTAGGTGGTACACAGTGAGATCCCATGCATATAATGTCTTTTTACATTATGCACTTTGTTGTATGGACACTTATAGTAAGAAAATTATAACTCCTGTCCAAGGGTTTTCCTCATTGAGATTAAAAGGCAATGTCTGGTTTACTGGGTCAATAGCTTTTCATTTTTGCCTCCGAAGTTTTCAGTAAGTTGTCACAAGGCATTTGGTATTTTGACCTAACCAAACTGTCATACACTTGCACATTGGATAGTGAAAGTTAAATTTCAGTGATTGATCTTAGACACGGATAAACAGGAATATTTTTAATTCTATTCACAGCTCTGTATCAGAAAGTAACAGGAATTACCTCAGTTTCCAGTTTAAATGAGACCAAGCGTGCCATGACTGTAGCAGCTGCCTCTTGATCAAAGCCAGCTATCAGTTCCTAAAAGACACGTATTCCAAATAAGGAACAAAGCCAGCTACCAGACTTGAAATTTGATGACAGGAACACGCTTCTAACCAAACAAAGTACATAATGGGAAAGACAACTAGAGAAAACTTGCCTCCACACCACCAGAACCAGCAACCCATTTTCTGGAAAGTGTCGTGATTCGCAATCTCATCTGACCCTCATGATGCTGATAACTGCACATGTCCCTTCCAACTCAGTTAGATATCACCCTAAACTGCATCAGCTGTTTAGCAAAATAATGAAGGTGGAAAAAAGATTCCTTACTAGGTTAAGAATTGGAAGTAGAACTGATTGCTCGTTGATTGATCAACTGCATCTGGACCATCCTTCTTTGCAATGTCAAATAATAAACAGAGTGACGTTTTCCTGTCTAGACCACACATCTTCCAAGCGCTAGTGTTTCCCTGACCTACAACTGTATTTGAGGATAGGGGACTTTTCTGCAAACAATATAGCATATAAGAGTCAGTATGTATGGAGTAGCATTCTTCTTAAAAGTTAACAATATGACTAAGCAGTACATGTTATACCTTCTCCAGGGAAGTACAAGGTCCAATTATGCCTTGAATTTTGACATCTTTTGAGCAATTAATCTCAAATATACCACTGCATAAATAATTTTAAAAGATAAATTTACTGCAATAACAACTAATTTCAAGACATGTTATTTGATGCGATGGAGAGGTTATTTACTTAAAGGATAAGTCAAGGTCATTGTCGCTTGATTGAAAGATGCGTTGAAGTGAGTCTTTAAAAACAGAATGGCCAAAACTTTCAGCAAGCACAACTATCCCCCCAGTTCTCTCCACTGCAACCTTCATCTCAGCAACACCAACCTGAGAGACACGAAATAAACAAGAAACATCAGTTCAAAATAACACAGCATGCACATATGAAATTTTAGACTATTAATTCTAAGACTGCACTATGATGTACTGACTGCCAGTAAATTGTTCATTAATGTAGTTTTTAAAACGAATTTACTACCTTTACTTATGAGATATCTGTCCATGAACTATTGCATACCAAATTTGTTCAGGTTCTAACTCAAAGCAGGGCCAAGAAAACAAAACGTCTTCATTCAACAAATTAATACTTCGTTCTTTATGTAGTTGTTA
Source organism: Eleusine coracana subsp. coracana (assembly GCA_032690845.1). Lineage (NCBI taxonomy): Eukaryota > Viridiplantae > Streptophyta > Magnoliopsida > Poales > Poaceae > Eleusine > Eleusine coracana. The sequence continues at coordinate 58,401,936 of CM064432.1, read as the reverse complement.
CAGGGAAAAAAATAGAAAGAAAGAAAAAAAAACCTGGTCAAGCGCACAAGCAAACAGGTCAAGCACATGGCCTTGGTGCACAAGCTGCTTAGACAATTCCTCGTAGAACTTAACAGCTTTGCCATAAAGCGGAGCTGAACCTTTATCAAGATCTTTGTGTGAACGAATTGGTTCTGATAGCGATTTGGATACAATCTGAAGTTTTACAAAAAAATATTGTCACTGAACAAGAAAGCATATGAATGAGATGCCCAATCATGATTTGTAAGAAAATATATGACATTAGGTAACTCTCAACTAAGCAATATTCATGGGGGAATGATTTCATGGATATACTCATCCTAATGATACACATCCTGGTATATTATTGATTTACAGGCAGAAAGTAATAGCAGTCAGGTACAAGACCAAGTGAGATAAAACTGAATCGGAAAACAGACTTCAACGAGCTGGAGGCAATATATGTACCGCAGACTTTATTGTTTTGATGCAAATTCCGGCCATAAGACCTCTTCGTGTTTATCTAAGTTGACTATGCAAAAAGATCACATATAGACACAATTTAATCGATTTTGTAATCTGCATGTGCTAGCTTAACATGAGAAATGCACGGGCTACCAAAATTGGTAAGCCTAGAACCCAACAGGTTTCTGTGCAAGTCTTGTGCAACTGGACTAGCCATTGGAATTAGACTAACCTCTGTTAGCCACTAAGTCACTACTGATCAAACTAGGATAGAAGATAACAAATATTTGCAGAGTAAAGAAATACGGAAATGCTTCATTATTTATAGTGGGGAGTAGGGGGCAGATTTTGTAATTGCAGGACAATGAAGCAAACACGTGTTGTAGCTCACAAGAACATCTTAGTTGTATATGAAATAATTGATCAAGTCAATACTAACTATACAACATCAGTGTAACACAGCAAGGTGAATCAAGCTTAAGATTATAGTATTGACTTAAAAAAAATTGACTTACAGAACCCGGTCCCTCTGTAGATGGGCCACCGATAAATGCCATAATTCTAGCACCTGATCCAGGTACACAAACCCCCAAGAGACCAGCCGCAACACTTAATGCAGCTCCAGTACATCTTGACGCACGTTGATCTGCTGGAACAGGCCAAGGATCCTTTTGAAGCTCTTCTATAATCTACAGAATACAGGGAAAGTGTCAGAAATTTGTAACAAGGGAGGGGAAATTGGTATATCATGTCAGTTTACATTTTGTTTGTTTTCGTACTTCCAACGTACTAAAAGAAAACAACTTGTCCAGTTCCCTTGATAGACTTATTATACTTCATAATCAAACAGAGCTCTTAACTGAAGTCAGCACAAACACGCATTCCGAAGCAGGTAACAGGAACCTAGAGATACTCTCTGCTGAAAGACCATCCCTTGAGCCTGCAATCACTCCTGTTGTGGGTTTTGCGTTCCCTGAAAAGAAGCACATTTGTTCCAGAATTTGATCTTTGGTAACCTCCTTAGTCCCTTTGAATACATATGACTTTGGCAACAATCCAAAACCCAACTCATGCACCTATATGGATCAACATGTAATTACATTACTTGTCGATCAGTAGATTCAGAAATAAAGCATCAATGACAGAATGATTATGACCTGCTCACCTGCACATATGTCCCAAAAGTAATAAATCCAACAAGGGATTTATCTTGCAATAGTTCAATTGCTTGTGCTAGAGCAGACTTCAAATAGCTGATTTCCTCCTCGATCATACATGTATCAACAACAAACAGAAAGACTGGAGGCGGCACCTGACCTCTTTCAGCAGTGGATAGGTACTCGACAGTGGTATATTGAGGAAATAGTTCTGCAGGGAGGTTGTTTTCTGAAATAGAGGAGTAGTGTTGGGGGAAGTGGTTGCGCTGAAAGCAGAACGGACAGGCCCAAATCTTCGCAACAAAATCAACAATGGAGAAAGGGTTGAGGACCGAGCGGCAAATGCGGCAACGGAGGGGCCCATAATGGAGAACAGGAATGGAAGGATTTGGCTTTAGAGGAGTATAAATGGCAGAAACAGGGATCACACAGTTTGTAGCATCCTGCTTTCTTCCAGGTATAACATTCCAAGTCATTCTTATTCCATCCTGAGCCTCAAGCTCCAGAAACTCGGACATTTTCTGGAATCAAGTCGTCAGAATGATTAACGATAGTTTCTTCAATATAACTGCTAACCTGTAATAACAATTTAACGGTGGATTAAATTTGTCAAAGCCGAATACAACAGAGACAAAGAACAAAACAATATCGACGATGATATAAACAAATCAAACATATCTAGTGTCCGGACCGCTGAGTTAACGAGCTAGTAATCATTGTGAGTTTCTGAATTGTCAAACTGTCACATCATCATTTTCAAGTCAAGGATTGATAAAGGAAGTAGTTCTAAAATGGTAGGAGTAGGATCTCCAACTATTCTTAAACAGAGAGAATCTTGTAACAATATTATGTTGTATTTGATTCATGATTCATTAGATATGCTCGTCCTAAATGCAATGGTGTATAAAGAGTTCTATCACATTAATTTGGTGGGATAACACCATCATTAATCATAGGCTTGTGATAAATGAGATGGAGATGAATCAATCCATTCCATTCCTCAAGCAAACAAGGTAATTAGGAACGAGGTGGTGATGGATCACCTAATTCCTAAACTAAACACCACGATAGTCTTTTAGACCCCCCCCCCCCCTTTAATAACAGATTGATTTATGGTAACAGTATTCATAGCAGACAAGTAGAGACATCTAGTTAGGCAATTCATCACCTACTGCAGCATATCATGTTTTACATAATGTACTCTGACATATCATAGGTGGCTCATACTGAAGTCGTATAAATATGGAACAAATTGAACTCCAAAATTTTCGGAAAATTTAACTGCTAAAACTAGTACACTGGAACGCAATACGCAGGATGGGTTGAAGCATTCATGCTTGATTACTGCACTCAAATAATTAAATACCATTTCCCACGGCAATTTCCCCACATATCAAAATTCGCTCTTCGATAAACCCGCGCAAGCAAGACTTAGGGCATCCTTACCAGTAAAAGACAAAATTAACCAGAGATCGGATCGATATGACACCATAGGGATAAGAAGGATGATGAGATTGATTAGAAGTGAAGAATTTCATCGAAGAAGGTGGCATGCTTTACCTCGGTAGAAGGAGGGCTTGAGCCGCGCGAGCTCAAGGGAGACAGTTCGGTGACGGCGCGAGGCTGGGAAGCCGAGACCCGAGGGGAAGCGGGCGAGAAGCGTAGTTTAGTGGCGGAAGCCTCGCCACCGGCAGGAGAAGGGACGAGGACGATGCCGGCGAGAGATTGCAGTTGGTTGTCCCCGCCCCGCCTCGCCGCCAGGGGACTGGAAAGAGGCTAAGGGAAAGACGACGATGGACTTGGATGAAACTTTTGTTCGCAAACCAGTCCAGCCAGTTACAAGTTGCGAGTTGCGAGTTTGCGACTGGCCCAAACGAAAGTTTTTTTTTTTCAGAAAAAATTTTCTTTATTTTGTGCTTATGAATCTGGTTTAACAGAAAAAAATTTATCTCTTGTTCATGGTATGATCGTAAAATACTTCAGTTATCGATATTTAATGCTAATTGTTATTCTTATCAATTTCAAAATATTAAAATCTACAGTTCATTCAAAAAAATATTAAAATTTAATAAATAGAGAGGAAGTTAGGTTTTTCTTCTCAAACAATGCAAGCAAGATGACTCCACGTCATTATATACTTATTTATTTACTAGGAACCTGGCACGCTACGCTGCGCCGGCAAAGCAAAATATAAGTCATGTTGCTAATCTATTATTTAATTGATGATTATCTTGTGCCTCGTTGTTCCAATTTTGTAGGTATATTAGCGCTGGGCGTTGGTCCCTTTTTATTTTCTAAAGTTGTTGGAAACTGTAGCACAACAAAATTTCTCAACACATAAACCACGGTTAGTATAAAAAAACACTTTCTGCTATGTGGTCTATCCGATTTGGGTTGTTTAGTTGATGCGGCTCATTTTATTTTTTATATCTTACCAGGCCCAAGTAATAGAAACGCTCCCAAGTAACAAGATAAAGGAGCATAAAGAAAATCGAGGCTCACACACAAGCTAGATTGTCGGCTCAGCAGTCGGAAAGCAAGCTCACATCAACGTGGAGGCGATGCGTCGCCGTGACAAATAGGCCATGTCATCCAAAATGCTTTGTAAGTTCTATATTAAGAAGAAGAAGAAGAAGAAGAAGAAAAAGAAAACGCTAGGTTAAAGGTGGTGGGTGCACGTGCACCCTTGTGAATTTATTAGATTTTTTCTTGCAATTGGATCATTTTGATATAAGCACACATAATTTTAATACTAAGCACATTTGGACATCTAAATAAAATATTTTTGCCCTTAGTTTACTTGTGTTTTACTATCTTTTACAGCAGTTTTAAGGACCCAATTTCTAATTAAACCTAAATGGCCAAACCTCGTTTGTTGGCCATTAATCATTTTCACCAAAGTAGGCTAAAATGGAATAAAAACTAGATGCATAGAAAAGGAGTTCCCATATCTTAATAACATTCAAGTAACAATGATTCTAGACTTTGTTGAGAAAGGCATCTATGTCAATTATGTAAATTTGTTCATAAATGTTCATACTTCTAAATATTTGAATCAGTGATTGTATAGATGAATAAAGACCTAGGCATGCAGTGATTTAGTTTGGCTTGGAATTTTGCATGTATTGTAATCCCTTAAGTCGTCATATGTGAATTCCAAGTTTAATGTACGTCATGATTTCATTTTTCTATAATTTCGATGATAATTTCACATCAGTACCGGATCAAAGACCGCTGCAGCATTAGCTTAGCACTCGCAAGGGCACCCTCGGATTTATATAGACGATGGATTATACAGCAAAGATAAGATTGTCGTTTGCATGAATTTTCAAGTAGTTCTTTTTAGTCAAGCTGGATTTGACATTACAACGTCAAAGGACCCAGTATGGTAATGTCTAATGGTAGGTATATCACTCCTAGTTTTGGCCCTACTGCTCCGTGCCACTCATGATGTGTGGCTTGTGCTACACCTTAAGTATCCAAAACATCATCCAGAGTTCGCCACACCTTATTATTTTTTCCCTTTTTTTTTGACCCTCCGTCAACAGTGAGTTATGTTTATGTACATCGTCAGGCACACAGCATCAGCTGATGAGGAGGAGAAATTTAATCTAAAGAGGTACTTCTTAATTTATGCTTATTATTTGTGGGTATTCTACAAAGGTCTAGCGGTAGTTTTTAAAATGCCGGCGTAAACAATAATCATCTTCCTCGTTTGTTCTCAAACATAATCTCAGTTAGCATCAATTTTAGCTCCAATAAAAAAAAGGACGTTCGATTTCCTCCTATCGCGACCAGGCCAAAACACGTGCACACACACAAGCCCTACGATGAACTCGGAGCCATGGCCACCAGCCCAACATTGTCAACATCGGCATCCAAACCCATAATTACACATCTGCACTGCATGGATCCCTCTCTCAGACCAGCCCCGACCACTACCGCTACCCACCGCTTTCCCCTGCCCTTCCTCTGTTCCCCACCTACGCCGAACACATGTCCACCACCGCATCGGCCGCGTCGTCAGCGACCTCAGCCATGCCAACCACCGCAAAGCAACGACGGACCACTGCGTCCTTCGTCACCAGAGCACGAGCAACAATGAGAACAGCAGCAATGTCGCCGGCGGCCAGGCCAAGCTGCTGAGATTCTCGCTTCTCTTCACCGGCATCAGCGCGTGGAGAAGAAGAAGCGATGGCACCGGCGACGACACGGGAAGAACGAAGAGCAAGAAGGAGAAGCACGCCGATCAGGAAACCGGTAAGCGGCGAGGAGACCTGCACATTGGCCAGGTGGTGAGCAAGTACTGGTCAATGTTGGAGCAGCTCTTCACTTCCTCTTCCAGCGCTGGCCGGAAGAAGAGGGATGGGTCGTCGTCGGAGCTGCGGCACACGTTCACCTCCAGCCGCGGTGGCTCCGGCAACGCGCCATCTTCGAAGCGGCACAAGGGGAGGCTGTCGTCGGCGCCGGCGTCGCTGAGGGGGTCCCCGGCGAACAGTGGGTACCTCTCCATTGGCGAGTCGGTGAAGACGATGTCGACGTCGTCGGAGCTGAGCACGATGGAGGAGCTACAGAGCGCCGTCCAGGCCGCCATCGCGCACTGCAAGAGCTCCGCTGCTGCCAGTAAGCAGGCGGCCGCCGGCGACGACGACAGGTGTAAATGCTGAGGCGGTGCTGCGGTGGTGTTGGCGGTCTTTGCGTGCGTGATACTCCTTCACATTTGCAGTACGGACGTCACGAGCTACTACTGTGTGCGTGCATGACTGTACAACACCGTACGTGGCTCGGGCTCGGCCGTGAGAAGGTTGATGGTTCGGCGTGTGTTTATCAGTATGTACATAAAGCTGCAAGGGGAAACATAATGTGTTAAATTTGTAGCCTTGACATGCTGCTAGTTGTCTGCCGTTCATTTTTTTTAAACTGTCGCTGTCTACATATGCGATCCCATATATAAAAAAAGTGCACGTACTGACGTCCATTTGGGAACACAAAATATGAATTCTCATCGGACATGGATTCTGCATTAAAAAAGGCCTAAATTTCAAATACCTTCTTAATAGTACAATGGTGAAAATTGAATCGTTAATTAGAGAGCAGTTTTAATTTACTATAAAAAAAATACTAGCCAATAGTTTTAAGGATAATTTCATAATTATATAATTATTTAATAAATTTATATTTATTTTTATGATAGAACATTAACCATACCAAATCAAAAAAAACATCAGTTCATCTTTTAAAAATATAAAACATCAATTATTAATTAGATTATTAATTTAACTTTATTCACAATAATAAAAATTAATTACTATAAATCTAACCTCTTAGTTTTTTTCTCAATATTACCCTTAGGCTAATAAAATATTGGCAAGCAATTATTGGATCAAACAACTGGTAAATAGTTTATCAAATCTACTGGCCAATATTTTAGACTGGTAAAACTCCTTTAATTAGAAGAGAAAAATTTGAACGTAGTATTAAGTTTGCATTTCAAAATGTGACAACTTATAAAATGGCAGAAACAGCTAAATGGATTTTTTTTTTGTGGCCCCGTGGTTCTTCAGTTTGCAACATCCGGACCAACTTTGATTCCAATATTTGCTTCCGTGGCATGTCCTAGTGCGATTTTCTTTTGACTTCCATCACTGTCAATACGTGGAGGACCTCCGTTGGCCGTTGCCAAACTGCTAGTCTTTCTTTTTGACAAAAAGAATATTTGTACGTTTCGGGTAACTGTAAGGTAGTACGGGTCAGTCTCGTACTATTTTGTTGTCTGTTTTACGTAAAAGCAGTTGGTCGTAATCATCGCCTAATCGTCTGGAAAGCTTCTTCCACTTGCAGCCGTACAGTCCCTAACCTCCCCGTTTCAGCGGTGACAGTTAGTCGTGGTTGGCTGGTTTCGCCATTAAACAATGATGACGATGCATTATCGATGATCCAGTCGATCAAATCTATGGATTAGTAATAATTTAGAGTTTTGTTTCAAGTGATATCGAGAAACACTACAACAAACATGCTTTTAGCAGTGGGTTAAAACCTACTATAGCGGCAGGTTAGCCGGCTCGTCACTACGTTATCGTAGCTAAAAATAATGGTTTATAACAGCGGACGACCAGTAGATGAAATAAACCACCGCTACCACGTGATCTATAAAGGCGGGTGACATCTTCACCTGCCGCTACCCTACAACTCAGAAAAAAAAAAGAGAAGAGCCTGCCAGCCCGCCAGCTCACTTGTAGCTCGTGACACCCGAATCCAGAGGGGGAAGGGGGGGAGGCATGGATCTAGAGGGAGAAGAGGAGCCCGCCACCGCGCCTGTTGGAGCAGGGGGGCGGATCCAGTCTCCTGTAGCCGCGCGCCGCCACCGTCGATGGAGGGGGAGGCACCGGACCCGGCCTCCCTATGCCACAAGCCGCCGTCGGTGGAGGGAGAGGCACCGGATCTGGCCTCCCTTTGTCGTGAGCCGTCGTCGGTGGAGGGGAGGCATCAGACCCGGCCTCTCCTAGCCGCGCGTCGCTGTCGGAGAGGGAGGGGAGGCACGAATCCGAAGGAGGAGGGCCGCCGTAGCAGGAGGTCGGATCCGCGCCGAGGGAGGTTGAGGGAGAGGCGGCGCTCCGGGGATGAGGCCGCCGCGTCGCGAGGGGTAAGGTTATTGCGCTTCCTGAATCCGACACCGAATGGTCGGATCCGCCGCCGCTTGTCATGCCTTGTGGGCCACCTCCCGTATCGAGCCTCGAGGCCCGCATGGCCGGATCTGCCGTGTCGTGAGAGGAGTGGTGGGAGGAGGTGAAGGCGACGGCGACCGGGAGAAGAGGTTGTGATGTGCTGGTGAGGGGGGGTGGGGGAGAGAGGGAGGAGGAGGAGGAGGAGGCGACTGGGAGAGAGGAGGTGGCGGTGACACGGTGAGAGAGGAGGCGATGACAGATGGGAGTGGGGAGAGAGGAGGCGACGGTGCTGGGAGAGACGTGGGTGAGAGAGGAGGAGGAGGCGCTCAGGGAGGGAGTGAGAGGAAGGGTTAGGGTTATTCTTCTTTATAGTTGTTGATGGGTAAGTGGGCTGCTATAGACTAATGAGCCATGCGCAGCAGCGGGTTGAAAACTGAGTAGCCGCTACAAATACTTTATTTATTTGTAGCGGCGGTCCGTATTTTCAACCGTCGCTAAAAAGTTTGTTTAAAACACTTTAACGGTGGGGGAATTTTTTTACCACCGCTAGCTTGTTTTGGAAGCGTCCCTATAGAGCTTTTTTGTTGTAGTGAAAGTAGAGTGACGATGATAGTATATTAGAGTAAGGACTAGTGAGGGTAATTTTCTATCAAATTTCACATCTATAGAATTATCCTTTGTTGATATTATACTTTTTTCCACTGACTGTGGATCTTAAGATCTACCACTAGAAGTATGGGAGCCCCTCCCCCCTCTCCTCTCCCGGAGACATCCACCGTCACTAGAAAGAACATACCATTGACGAATGGTGATGACATCAGAAAAAAAATACCACTAAAAACTAACACTAGTGGGTTGTGTTGATGTCAGCAGACCTCCTAATACCATTGATGGTTTTTACTGATGTCATCGAGAATCATCACTAGTTTTTTAATATCAATGAAGCTTCTTGTTGACATCATCAGAATAGCTACTGATGTTTTTAAGACTAGTGGCAATTTCTGACGGCAGCCCATAACCAACCCACAACTATTAGATCAGCTTTTCAAATAAAGTCTATTTGACCCTAAACTGAACCCAGACCACTGCAATATTATTACTGAAACCCTAGGTCGAGTTTGTTTCTTCCACTTGTTGCCTACTCTCTCTCTCTCTCTCTCTCTCTCTCTCTCATGTCTGACGCTCTCCCCCTAGCCCTCTCCCTTCCTTGCACCTGGACACGACCTCCAAGGCAGTGGAACTAGCAAGGAGGACCTTTGTGGTGCAGGGCCGATCCTGAGATTTCAGAGGCCTAGGGCGAAACTAAAATTGAGGCCCTAACTTACACTTATAGTAGTCATAAAGTTTGCATCCACAATTTATTTTTTACAGCAGCACCCTATCTATTCATAGCATTAGTATAGAGCAATACCTCATTCAGCTCCTCGTAATACACTTGAGTAGAATAAATCAAATCAAAGCTGAGGCCTTTGTTTCGACTGTCATGCGTAGTGTAGAATTGCATGAAGGTGCTGTTAGCATTGACGTTATGGTATCAGAATGAGCGGGTAGCAGCGGCAATAGGGAGACAGCGCCGTAGCAAATAGATAGCAGTTCTATGCGGCTTATGATCAGGATTAACTACTTTGATTAAGTTAATTAGACGGATGGGTGGCAAGACATGAAACAAGTTTCTTCCTGCGATTTACTCCATGGGGAGGGGCCCTTCAGGTTTGGGGGGCCTAGGTGACCACCCTGGTTGCCCCCCCCCCCCCCTCCCTCTCAGGGTCGGGCCTGTTACGGTGGTGGTAGGTGGACATGGTGCAATGCAGTAGATTAATTCACCCTTCTCATGGCATCTCTATCTCTCTCTCTCTCTCTCTCTCTCTCTCTCTCTCTCTCCTATGGTGGCGGCAAACCCGAGCTCTCTCCACGTCCTCGACATTTTCCCTCCACCTCTCTATAGCAAAACTGACATGGCTAGGAGGCAGACACGATGTTGTGTCATCGAGCATGTGTCTATGGTCAGATCCTTCATCAGGCATGTGGCAGCGACACCATGTGATCGCGAAATCCAGGCGATGAGAGGGCGACAGGTGATCTAGGGTTGGGTGGTTGTTGGTTTCAAAGGATTAGGCTTGGCCCGTGAAAGCCTGATGGCCTTTTTTTTTGCTTTTTAATGGCTTGCATGCGGCAATGCAGTAATGACATCATCTGACTCATCACTTGGCTTGGCCACTCCCAGTAACACGAGCTTAGTGACGGCTTAAAAACAACCATTGAACACCCATTCTGTTGTAGTGTTTGAAATTTTTCCTACATATTTTGGTAATTAGTATTTCAATTCATGTAACCAAAATCTCTTTTCTTGGTTTGTTCTGTGACAGGATCCGATTTCTCCAACCCTCTATTTTGATGGTGAAGGATTACAAACTTGCATTGCTTTAGGAGCTTCTCCAGCTAATGTTCTTTCATTGGATCCTAGCTCGTTGTTATTTAAGTTTCAACCATCGTTTGATAAGTACAAGATCGAGGATGGGCTTCAATTATCAAACATATTTAAACTTGTCGAGGTCGGCCTTGGTTAGGATTCTAGTAGGTTATTGCTTTCTTCAAAGCCTTGTGCAGCGAGAGAGTTTGCATGTACCTTCTAGTAAGGGTACATTGTGTCAATTTGAGTAGTATGAGGAAGTAAATAAAACTAAGATTTTTTTTCATGTAGCAAACAAATAAAATAGATTGTTTCACAGAGTTAAATAAACTTATCTTAAAAACATTCAAAAAATATTTCATGTCTTCATTGTTTGTTTGAGGTCATAAATGATTTGTTATATGGATAAAACTGATTTGCTTTGGTATTCTAAGAGATAAATACAAATAAAGCATTTCATGATGTATTATAAAATTTCTCCATTATACATACAACACAAATAATTGTAGTCATTAAACACGCATCCCATGTGTAGCCATTAAACATGAATAATTATAGTTATAGCAGGCTAACAGTGGCTTTTGATCATTTAAACGCAAGGTAAAATCTTCCAGTCTTAAGTGTATATGGTGTCTAGACACTTTAGACACACATCTAACTTAAGTGTATATGGTGTCTAGACACTTTAGACACACATCTAAAAAAAATTGTGATCCATAGTGAAACTACCTTTTAATTATCAAACTATAGAAGGAAGAGCTTTATGTATGTAATACATACAACTGCATATCTCTAACAGTGGTATGGTTAGAAATACACTCTATTATTAGTGCAACAACAATATGATGTTGTTATCTTCAACAAGTACAAATTGTATAATAAAATATAGTATATATGTAGCTTTAAAAGGATAAAGATGATTGGTAATAGTTGCTTTAAAAGAAGTATAAGAAACATTTATTGGTTGTATAGAATATTAGTGTCATTTGTTACATATCTTTGTACTCTTGATTGGATTCTGCTCGTTAATATAGGAAATGATATAAGATCATTTTGTGTAACCATTTTTCTCATGTTTTCCATGAAGAATAATTTTCATTTTAATATTAACTCTAGTAATATCAATGAATTATATTGCCCATTCATGCATCCTAATTGTTCGATGAATGCATTGCCCACATTTTAAAATAGGAGAAATATTATTCTTTACTTTACATTGGTCATGCAAATGCCTCCTTTGATACTATATTGTTTTGTGAAACCTTTTTATAGTTTGTTTTGTATTTGTTGCGATGTTGAAAGATTTCAACCCCTTGCCTTCCATGTTTTGCACAAATATCTTTTATAGTCTCTCTAGAAAGAATCTGTAACAAAACCAAACTTTTGAATTTTTATTAATCAGACTATATATATTCAGAATATTCAGATTGAAATGAAGAATATTATTCTATCTTATGAAAATGTCCCCTTTTGATAATATAATGAATCGAACAAAAGAAAATTATGCTCAAAAGAATTAATCAAATGGTTGAAGCTATGAGACGATGTGGCATATTTGTTTGGTGGATTTGCAACATATTATCATAGATAACATATAACATATCCCCTCTATAAAAGATTTACAAAATAGTACGAAGTAGAAGGTACCAAATGACTTATTAGTTTGTGGGGGTGCTCTCTTAGTTTGTCATAATGAAAACACACCTGAATACTAGTACTTGTTCTTCTCCGACAATTGACAAATTACAAAGTGACATCGTCATATCATGTATGTAAAACTTGCATGCTTCCCTCTTAAATGTAACTACAGTGCTTCTATTAGGTATCGAGATATTGCCTGCCATTGCCTCCTCCGGCGCGGCAGATGAACCAAGTCCTCAACCGTTTCAGCCTTACTCTATAAAAGAAAAAAACCGTTTCAGCCTTAGAAGGAAATGTAGTGCTTTTCTCCTTAGAGCAAGTATTATAGGAGGCTTATAGCTGGCGAAATCCTATGTGGCAGAGAGAGAAAGCAGGAGAGAGAGAGGAACGAGCGACTCGCTAGTCGCCGATAGGAACGGGCGAAATCACCTTTCTCTATGAGCTGGCGAATGTTTCACCTCTTAAACCCATCCACGTATTGCATAGGACATTAAAAAACTGTGAAGTTCACCATCACTGCTCGTCGTGAAACGCCCGCTGCCGGCCAAACTATAAGCCCTGCTCTTAGTCGGGGCGAGCACAAAGGGCGGAGCGGCTGCGCGTGCCCAGCCATGTCCTCTACCCAGATCTTCTCTCTGTGCACAAACATTTGTTTTTGTCGCGAGGCCAGCTCCCAAGTCCCAAGCCAAACCCCCTGTATAATTTTGCGACTGCTCTGCCTTGTCCTGCTCGGGCCGTGGTGTGTGACCGTGTGAGAAGCAGAGCAGAGGAGAGAGAGGCCAGGGCCAGCCACTGGGATTCGAGGCGAGGGAGCGGAGCAGCCGGCCAAGCGCTGGCAGCTTGCTGGCTCTGGCACGGCAGAGCAGAGGGGGGCCAGAGATCAACGCCACCACGCGTGCAGGCGCAGAATTCTTTTCCCTGCGCTCGCTCGTTTCCGAATCTTTGGAAATCAGCGCGGCATTGACTTGCTCGGTGGCAATGGCACGGGCGAGGGCGCGGATTCATCAGAAATGACAAATGAGCACGAAAGGGAGAACAATACTCTCAGATGCGGATTCATCAATACGATTCGTTACGCCCTCTGGTTTATTAGGCTTAGGCGAACGCATTACTGGAGTGCATAGCACAATTGTAGTAGAAGATACCTTAACACAGAATCGAATCACTAGTAGTTTCACTACCTCTTCATTGAATCCCAAGATCACCTTTGTACAAGTTGATGAGACAAAAAAAATAGCAGCACACGGGAACAATAAGCACAAACCAGGTGGAAAAAGTTTTTGGAATCAGTCGAACTCATTCCGCATCCACAAGCAGCTGGACCGGACCGGAAGAAAGCACAAACCATATGTCTCGGGGTCTTCTGTTAAGCGATTAGCGAACGAAGAGATTGTTGATGAAAATGGCCTCAAATGTCTCTGTTCCTCCAACCAGAGGACGACGAGAAGTTAGACAATAGACAGCGAAACAGAACAGTGAGAATTTGACAATATCACTCGGATTACTGCCCTGTGTCTCCATGTTCTCCAAGATCCTGCAACGTTTGACAATACTGTCAGTAAAGAAACGCAGGAATACAGTATATAAACTCGCGACAATCTAGGCAGCAGGTGCAGTCTCATTGTCCGCGTAGGAGGAGCCACATCATGTGGCGAGGGGATCTCAAAACGCAAGTCAAACCAATACTAAAATCTCCGTGGCAGCATTAGCTGTCCGTGCTTGATTACTACTACAGTAAGCAGCTGGCGTGTCAGTGCGTTAATACGTACCACATGAGCGTCGGCGGCGGCTGCGGAGCCCTTGTTCTTGTGCGACCGCTTCAGCCCGAGCAGCTCCTTCCACCGCGGGACGCGGCGGCCGGCGTTGGCGGCGGCGGCGGCGTCGGGCGCGCGCAGCTCGTCGCGGAGCGTGACGGGCCCGCGGGCCTCACGCAGCGGCAGGATGCGGCCCTTGGAGAAGAGCTGGTCCGCGGCCATCATGGGCCGGCTGCCCACCGGCGTGAACTCGAAGTCGGCGTCGCCCGCGGCCCGTGCCGGCCCAGACGACGACGGCGGCGGCGGCTCCAAAGCGAAGTCGCTGGAGAAGGACATCCGCGGCGCCACCATCTGCTGCTGCTGCTCCGGCGGGTTGTACATGTCAACACGCGCGTGCCATCGAACACGCCAACGCCGGCGGCACACGATCAAAACCCGGCCTCTCGGCCCGCGCGCACAGCAGCCGACGGTGGTGCGTGTTCCAGCCTCCGGTTCCTCCTCCACTGGTGTGGCGTGGTGCTACTAGATTGGATTGGCTAGTGTGCTAGTACTACTACTGGTAGCAACAGCGTCGGGGCCGGGTCAAACTGCTACTAAAAGCTTTGTAGTGAGTGAGGCTGGCGGAAGAGTTATATATAAGCCGAAAGAGACTGGTCAAGAGAGAGGGATTCATGGGGGAGGAACGGCCGTCTCGTCTTAATGCAAGCATTAAACTCTTTTTGTTTTTGTGAAAGACATGGCTAACGCAAAATTTGAATTGCGCAATGCATGGTCGCAGTGAAACGGACGGTGTGGTAAAGATAAAACAACGTTTCACCGTTGCGATGAGTTGTCAACTCTGGTTTTACGATCAGATTGACTGTGGCCTGGACGTTCGTGCTTGGGGAGCAGCTGAAGTCAGATTTGGGAGAGATCGAAACATTGGGAGCCAATGCATGACTGAAACAACGAGGAAAGAACCGGGGAAAAACTACTGTCAATCCTAGTACTCCCTCACTCTCCGCCGTCTCCGTTGACTTTACTTGTTCGCTTACTAAAAACGCAAGGCGCGCGTCGGTTTAACCCGATTTCGGCACTAAAAAACGAAAGTCAAAATCTCGGGGGAGCCGATCGGTTAGGCTCTTGAGCTTTTGACTTGCCCTAATTTGCGTTCGAAATATTCGAGTTTGACCGTTTGGAGCTCGTAGTAGTAGTCTATTGCAAATCCGTAGTCAGCCGTGTGTGTTGATCCTTGATCTCACAGCTGACGCGCTGGTTCACTCACTGTGCGTCTGCATGCAGTTGGTCCGTTCGTGCGCGTGCGTGCGTGAGTTCCCGTGCCATGACAAGCTGTGCGGCGATATATCTTTTTGTTTGACCTAGCATCGGAACATCTCGTGCAACAGACCTTGTTAAGACTAAACGTTGGGGATGTGATTATTAGCGAGACACATGCCTCGCGTTCAGTTTTGTTCTTGATGATGAAAAAAGTCAGCTTCTGATGATCTAGCGCCACCTGTCGTCGTCATGGAGAAGATGCCTTGCGCGCGAGCGATCGAGCTCCTCCACAGGTGACAGGTTCCGCTGTTGAAGAAACGATCGCCACGCCGCTGGGTGTCGGCAGTGAACGGCGTCCATGGATGGATGTTTGTCACGCATGCATGGGATGGGATGGCAAGCACCTGCCGTACGTCCGGTCCGATCCGATAGCACTGGCAGCATTCATCTCCTTTCAGTGGACGGCGCAGACATGCATGGCCAGCACCTGCCGTACGCACGCCCGCTCATCATTTCCATGGACGGCATTCACGCACGTCTGCGTCGGAACCAGTACATGAGGTCGCTGCGTCCATTTATTTCTGCGCGCGTGGCAGTGGCAGATAGTGCAGACTACAGACTGCGGCACGCGGCGCTAGCTGGAGCCCAGGTTCCGAGCCCTTTGAATAGTAGTACTGCGCGGCCTCAGTTCCGCCCGGGCTGTACTCGTGGTCGGCCCCGATTGCGCCGCGCGGTTTGACTGCCTGATAGTAGTAGAAAAATCCGTCTGTGCCCGTGTAAATGTGCGCAGGGATGATGAGCTGGATCGGGTTCTGAATATTTGTTCCGGAGCCTTTTGGGAGATTATGGGGCCGTATTTTAGAACGCCGATGTAAGGCAAGAGCCGGGGTTCAGTGTTTCGTGATGCTGATACGAAGTACGCTCTGGATTATTCTGATGGGGAAGGGCAAAAAGATAGTTGATCAGCAGAAGTGCATGCAGGGTGCTACCTGGTTCATCACATGCCTCCATTGCTTTCCGGGAAGGAGATCGAAGAGCAAGACTTTGGTTCGTCCAGGGTTTTTGAGATCAGCACTAATCACTTCGTGATAGTAAAGGCCAACTGATACCGAGGGCTGAGGTGGTCAGTTGCTTTCGCAAGCGCCAAAAGCTAGCCACTGTGGTGCTGCAAGCCTGCAATTAATTAATATGACTTCGCATTTGAATTACGTAGAACAGTACTACAAAACATTATTTGTAAATCTTTCACGATATGTTGT
Organism: Eleusine coracana subsp. coracana; assembly: GCA_032690845.1. Classification (NCBI taxonomy): domain Eukaryota; kingdom Viridiplantae; phylum Streptophyta; class Magnoliopsida; order Poales; family Poaceae; genus Eleusine; species Eleusine coracana. Next base: position 58,385,328 of record CM064432.1, on the reverse strand, counting down.
TGTGTGTAGTAGTACTACGACTTCTCATATTTTACAATTGGATAAAAGCGCAAAAGCGCCATTTTATCTCTTTTAGCACCACCCGTGTGTTTGGCTGGTCCGACGATGAAGGTGTCCAACGGATCTTACAGCCGTTATATATACACAGCTGAACATCTGCATGTTGGGCCGAGAAAATAATATTTGCTTTTGGGCTCTATAGAACATATGGTTAACTTCTGGCCTGTAACAGTATCGGCCTTCACAGCCTAAGGGCCCATCTCAGTCTTGAGATGAAAAATGGTAGGTTAAGGTAAGCCCAAAGCAAGGCTGGGCCCAATCAACTAAATTTCAATCATTTTCTATGATAAAACTCGCGTCAGTTTGATATAGCTGTCATAATATTTATATTTTTCTCTATCACCTATTATGCAATGTCTAATTACTGCAAAGCTCAATTGATATCTATTTTTTAATAATCTATTATGCAATTAGTGTCATCTACCATACATATCTGTAACAAAAGTAATCTAAATGAGAAGAAAATTGTTTTTTTCCAATTAAAACACGAGAAGGGACAAAACAAAATGGGATAATTCTACCATTGTCCCTGTTTTGAGACCTAAACGGCTATATGTCCTCCCCAAGTGGCACTTGGCACCATTGCCTCTGAAATAAAAAAACTGCAAGTTTCCATATGTCCTCCTTTTTCCATTCTATTGAGTATAGTCAATGTTTCTGAATAAAGAAAAGAAAAATGTTGGATAAATGAACTTGCGTCGTACGCATCTCCGTCGTACACTGCTCATGCCTCTGGCATGTGCATCGTCTCCCTTACACATGCCTCTCTATGTCGTATTGTGAGTGCTGCAGCTTGCCGGTCCGGGATTGTGCATAGAGGCGCCTAAAAGGTTGAAGAAGACTAACCTCAAGGTTGAAGAAGATAGGATGCGTTGGAGCTCTGATGGACGACGTGGGTTGGGAAGCCAATGTTCGAGCTCGGCATGGCCTCCTTGTGCAGATCCATGCGACAACAATGGCGAAGCAAGAGAACAATGGTCTTTCGTTTAGCTCAACTCTCTGGCTTGACACCACTACCCAATCGTATAAAATCAGGAACATGTTTACTCCATGAATTCAAAAATCAGGAACAATGATATAAACTGAACAATAGTGAGGCAAACATACTAGTATTAGAAACCAAAGCAGATGTATTGGCACATTTGACCCAAACAAAATATATCTTGTTCAATCACTAGGAGCAGTGGCCCCCTACATTTATTAATAAACCCTACAATACTATAGATGCATGCATGATATAATCCTGATAATAACTCTGTAAAGAATAGTTAAAATATATATTTGTTCTTTTGATTCTCTATATTAGTTTTAGTAATGTGTTGGAATTTTAAATTATGAGATAATAGAATGAGCAGGAAGATAATTGCTAAATTCTTGAAAGAGCCATGGACACATCATCCAGTAGTAGTAATTGCATCGCACATATCATCAAATGTTTATACGAAGCACATCCCTCATGTGTCTTGTCATTGTATTGACCATGAGAATTAAATTTAGTATAAGTGAACTATTTTTGAACCTCAATTAATATGGGCATAAGAAACTTAGTGTTCTCGGTGAAATGAATCGTTTTTGAACCTTGGTTCATGTGACTAGCACAATAAAACTTTAGCTTCACCATATAGCGGTATTTATGTAATTTTTCTATATATTGGTGGTGGGTATTTTTTTCTTATGTTAGTATGGTAATTTCAATATTTTATATTTTAAGAGTTAATATGTTTTATTTTATGATTGAATACAACAAATTGCTTGTGTCATGAGGCGACAGAATTAACATATTATATAAAATAAAAATAGAACAAACATCTTTAGCCTCCTTTGAAGGCTTGTCGATATTAGGGATCAATCCTTAATTAGTCGACTCTGCTCCACGGAGACTTACTAGCTGACCTATCGTGAGTTTGTACAAGAGGATAACATAGTCTTTTTATTATTATTATTTTTGGGCCTGATTTTCTGAAAAAAAAAAGCATCAGCTAAACACGTCACTGAAATTAGCTAATCATTTGATGAATACTACTTCCTCCATCCCAATTTAGTAGGCACTTTAGAGCCCGGCACGAGAATTAAGAAGAAGCGTAAAAGGTAATTGCATAAAAAATGTGGAAAAAAAAAGATAGAGATAGAGGTATATTAGAAAGAGAGAAAGGTGGATCAGGAAGTGAGAATGTCAATTATTTTAAAAAAATTAAAGATGATTAAAATAATAATTATTTTGGGACGGAGAGAGTATCTCGTTAACTTTCTAGATGGCAACAACGGTTCGGATATATCAAATAATATTTTGAGTCAACTTTGCAACATACCGTTCCGATTGATTGACGGACGGGAGTCGTGCATTAGGTGTTTGACATTCGGGATCAGACAAAAAAAAACTCAAAGTCAAACTAAAAAAACAAGTCAGAGCGTAATTTGGTCAAAACCTTCAAATGCTTAAGCGACGGGGAGATCGACGGACAAGTCAGATTAAAGAAAGCAAGTCAGAGTCCGATGTTCGCGCTCAACGGACGAGCAGCGTATCCCCTACCCGGCCCGAAAGGCCAGGTGGTGGCGGCCAACAGCGCCCCAGCTGGAACCGCGGCTGACACTGACGTCCCTCCTGACAGCAGCCTCCACCACCACCACACCCGCCCGCCCGTGCGCTTGACCGCGTCCCCCCGGACCTTACCAGCTGTCTGATGAGTGGCGCAGCGGTCACGGGTGATGACTGCTGACGCCTGGCCGCCGTCGCCCTCGCCGCGGTGACGGCTGTCGAGCTGCGGTTAGCCCTTTTCCCGTGAATTGATGGCAGATAGGTATCACTCTGTATCAGTGTCAACGGAATCAGAAACAGCTCGACGATTCGAGACTTTTTTGGTATTTTCTCACGGGGACCCCGCGCGCCTAATAATTTGGTTAGCACGAGCGAGCCTAATAATGTGTACTGGAGACGTCGGATCGGATGCAGTATCTAGCGGATATGACCGTGCCGAAACGGCGATCGAGCCAGGTCGGCACAAGGTATGCAACGGCCAGGTCGGCACAAGGTGCCAACTTTATTTAGCAGAAGATAATGTCCCACGTGCAGGACGAAGCATGTGCATACGTGGTCCACCCGTTCAAAAATCCAATTAGTAACGCCAACACTTGCAGATGGGATAGGATCGATTGCTGTCGGTGAAACATTCAGGAGATGTGCTTGTTGTCAACGGAGGGCATGCACCATACAGGATATCTCCGTCGCCAAACTCTGAGCTTCAACTGCGATCTGTTCCAGTTACTACTAGAACCAAATGTTTCACCGGTTAGCGACAAACTCTACACGTGCACCATCTTCGTGTTCCGCTAATTCGATCGGGATAATGTAATCATCAGCTCTACTCTCTGTCCGTCGCCGAACCTTGGCAGCTGTTGGCATGACAGAACTGGCAGCGTAAACAAACTGGGAGATTCTACTGTCAATGGTTCAGTCACCAGCACTCAGCAGGAAACTAAACTGACCCAGATAACTTGCAGCGGCAAGGCATTGTGACCAATTTCTAATCATCTCTATCTCCTTACGGATCTACTTAGACAGAAAAAACTATTATACTGCATGACAGATACGATCAGATCTTACCATGTCACGTGGATTAGTTCAAACTGATTGTGACTTAATGCCTCGTTACAAACATGTTTTATCGACGTCCCTCGTGAATACAATACGGGTAACATGTCAGTCATCTCGTGTTCCCTGAGGAAATGATGTACAAACCCAAAAAATGTCTGATCCGTACATATGGTAGTAGAACTCTGTTGGTAATTCGCAGAACTCTGCTACTATTGTGACCCAGATAATAACTCTTTTTTTTTTTTGAGACTGACCCAGATAATAACTCGAGACACCCAGATAACTTGCAGTGGCAAGGTATTGTGACCAATTCTAATCACCATCCTTTTCTGCTTACGATCTTTCTAGAGAAAAATGAAAAAAAATTCTTAGCCCGACATCTACCAGCAGATCTTGCCATGTCACGTGGATCGTATCCTGTTGTTGATACTGATGTCGAATTAAGCCTCAAGCCAGACATATGTTAGTGTTATCCACATCCCCCGTGAATACAAAATATTTACTTAACAAGTCAGTCAGCTCGTGTTCCTTGCGGAAATGATGTACAAACTCTAAAAATACCTGAATCAGTACAAATGGTAGGAGAAGTCTAATAGTGGGTAATTCACAAAACTCTGCTTTGTTCAAATAGCACAAACAACAGAGCTCTAAATAGACTGCCAAAAAAAAAGAAGAGAAAATGTAAAAAAAAAAAAAGGCTACTATTGTCATTTCCAATCTACTTCCAACGGCTGTGATTTCTTTCATCACGCACGTTTTCAATTCCACGAGTCCGAGGTTGGCGGGAACCAGATCTCCCCTTCGTCCAGCCTCATCAGGTCCTGCAGATCGTCCCACAGCTGCTCCCCTGTTTCCGCCCTCCCCTGCTGCTCGGCATGGTACTCGGCGCTGCCGCTGCACATCGACGGCGACAACGTGTCCGACCTGGCCGCCGCGCTGGCGTCGCCGTCCGTTACTTGCGGCTGCTGCTGCTCTTCTTGCTCGGGGAAGGGGAAGTTGAGCTTGGCCCGCGGGCCGCGGAACTCGACGGCGGCGCGGTCGTACGCCCTGGCGGCTTCCTCGGCGGTGTCGAAGGTGCCGAGCCACTTGCGCACGGCCTTGCGCGGGTCGCGGATCTCCGCCGCCCACTTCCCCCACGGCCGCTGCCGCACGCCGCGGTACTTGTTCTTCTTCTTCCTCCGCCGCCGCTGCCCTCCTCCTCCTCCTCCTCCCGCCGCCGCCGCCGTCACAGCCGAAGGGACGGCGGAGTCCACCTTCTCTGCCCCGTCCAATGCGATCACTCCGGCGGAGGAAGCGTCTCCGGCGAAGAACTCGCAGCCGAGGCACCGCTCCATCCCGCACACGCGGCACGCGTCCCCGCGCGCCGAAGGGAAGATCTCCGGCGGCGGCGTGGTGTAGCCGGAGACGACGTGGAGCAGGGCGGCGACGATGACCTCGTGCTCCTGCTCGGGGGTGATCGGCCTCCACGCGAAGGGCGCCACTGGCGGCGGCGGCTCGGCGGTCGCGGAGCTCGGCGAGGGGTCGTCGTCGAACTGGGCGTCAAATCGGATCATGTACTCCTGGTTCGCCGGCGCCATGGATGGGGGGAAGAAGATGCGGTTGGTCATCAGGTTGTGTGTTCTCGTTGTTTGTCGCTGGAGCTCTCAGGTGCTGAACTGCTGCTGCTGATGCTTGAATTGAGCGGGAACTGGTGGGAGGCGCGCGGGGCTTATATACTTTGCTCCCATCGAAGGGGACGCGGCGAGTACGGACGCAGAGAAGCTCGTGTGGAGGGGGCGCGCGCGGGCTAAACGTGGGCAACGTGCGTGAATTCTCGCCTCTGTTTTGTTTGTTTAATCCCCTGTTTTGGCCCCCAGGGGGCAGAGTGTGGACGCGCACTACGTGAGGTGAAGGCCGATATGACGTCACCGAGGAATTACGGGGGTTCTCGGATTGGGACGGAGCCTGTGGTTGGGAGACTGGGAGTGGGGCGGTTTGGTCCGTTGAAAGGGTCAAAGAGGTCAAGGAGCGTCCGTCGTGGCCCGGAGGTCGGTCGGTCGAGAAGGAATGTGGGAAGGGGCCCACTTGGGGGTGGTTCCAGAAGGATTTCCTGTTTCGGATAAGAGAGGAGGGTCTGGGCCATTGTTCTAAGGACAACTTCTGAGATATTTTTGTCAAGGAAAAAGAATCCTCTTGCACACACGCCCAGTTCTTCTTTCCTACTGTAAACTATCTCTCAGCCTCTGCCTCTGTGTTTCGTGAGTTAAAGGCCTTTTCAACAAGGCAGAGTTTGCGTCACACAGTTTGAATAGTGAAAAAAATACTACGTGCTACTAGTATATTTGCAACAGTTACTTTTTTTTTTTTGCGAGGATGCAACAGTTACTATTTTTGGTTGCAAATTTTTAGGTTTGGGGGCCAAAAAATTCACGGCAACTTAGGTGGAGCTGTGAGAATAAAACTTCATCTACGAGTGCATTTTAGCGCTAAAAACATGTGAACAAGGAGGCGCAAGGGTTTCTATGAATGTAACAGGGATAATATGATTTATGATCTGGTGCTTTGATATAACCTTTCTAAATACTGACTATCAATACCTTGCAAAGTATACTATAAGATATTACACTAGATATCACTTTGGATGTTAACAAGGATGGTGATTACATTTTTTTTAGTTAATACAAAGTAGAATCTACTTATGATGCCATTTTTCAACCAGAGTACCTTTGCGATGGTTATATTTGTGACTAGAAGAGTGTTTGGTTCCAACGTGGCCAACATGTGAAGACACAGAGTATAAGATATCACACTAGATGTCACTTTAAATGATACCAAGGATGGTGATTGTATTTTCGAATTAATACAAAATATAATCTACTTATGACGCCATTTTCTCAATCACAGCACCTTTGCGATGGTTATTTGTGACTAGGAGAGTGTTTGGTTCCAGCCCACCACACGCCATACCAGAACTTCAACAACTACACTAAACGTTTGTCACTCCTTGGTTCGTTAGGGCGTCCACAATGATTTAATATAACTACCATTTACAGTATTTTGTCAGATATAAAGAATAAAAAAATAAGAAAAAGAAGTAAGATAACTATTGTAGGAATGCTGATGTATAGCTAAGTCAAATGCTAGGTACTGATCAACTCGATGCCATCGGACGCGTTTTGTGGGCCGGTTCCCACTGCTTGCTCTCCTCGCCGTCGTTGTCCCCATGTCGGCCTTCCTTGCCGCCGACCTCGCCATCTTTGCTCCTATCAAGGTCATTGCAGAATGGTCGAGAACGCTTGCGACACGGGTGCGGCAAGGCGAGTGTTGTGTCTCCCATGTCGACTTCAACGATGGCACCCGACCGACCGGGCTTCTTTTACTTCATTAGCCAATGTCTTGTTGTCCGTGTCATGGTGCACTCCACCGTTGTTGTTGTTGTTGCTCGGTCTTAGTCCAGGTGGCGGTAGGGTGTCTCGTGTGGCGTGGCCTTGATGGCAGACTAATGCAAGGGGTGAAGGTGTAGGGTGATGCAAACTCGAGGTGGGTAGCGAGATATGCGGGCAACAGTATTGCAATGTTCGTCTGCCATGCCTAGGCGAGATCCATTGGTGGAGTTGTGTGATCGAGAAGAAAGGGATAACTATAAGGAGTAGATGGGTTAATAAAAAATTCTGACATATGGGTCTATGTTTGCTTTGGGCAGGTCCATTCATACATATCTTTTGAGTTTATTTGCTTTGTATTATACTCTCTTCATTCTAAAATTATTATCGTCATTGATTTTTTTTCGTCAACTTTGATCATTCGTCTTATTCAAAATATTTGTTCAAATATAAAATATTATAAGTTATATTTAAATTTTATCTAATGATACATCAAATCATGAGAAAATATATTATATTTTTTAAAATATTTTGAATAAGACAAATAGTCAAAGGTAACGAAAAAAGTCAATGATAACAATAATTTTAGAACAGAGGGAGTAGATAATAATTGATGGAACTACTCTTATAGAAGCACAACTGCCACAATAATTACAGTGTAAAGGCTTGCCACATGTGTGGCATAGAAAATTTTCATGAGCCAAACAGGCTCTAGCTCCCTTGTTACCTGTTAGAAGCATGTGAGTGTCTCCTTCGTCTCATACATATGAACATTATAGCATCACTTATCTTGTGACACAGTTATACATTCCATGTTAAGCATTAAAAACATGACTACTTTTTTTTTAGAAAAAAAGAACAGGTAGATAGAGTTAGGCACACAAGAAGGTTTAATGGAGAAGTAAAAAAAAGTGACCTGAAGTACAATTATGGAATTGTTTAGCAGCCCTCCGACAGTTAGGCACACAGCCTACGCATTCTTTATCCGGTGCCCAGGAAAAAAAGAACCATGCTGATTATAATACCTATAAGAAAACTAACATTTCGAACTTGTCGGAATCGTATCATCTCTGGCCCCACAGACAAAAGTTTTCGAATAACTAAATGGTACGAACGCCTATTTTTAACTTGCTGCCTGCCGATACTGCCCCTGCCCCAGTGCCCGTGTTTGTTCGGTGGAAAAGGTTGGTGGCGTGGAAGTGATTAGGATCACTCGTTTGCCATGTTGACGGCGACGTACGCGCGCGGACAGATTGGAGACAGCTCCCCGGCGCGGGGCGTCCACGGCGGATCCGCCTGAGTGGAGCAGAGCGTCACGCTGCAGTCAACGTCAAGTGTCAAAATCAAGTCGTATACCAGTATTGCTTAATCACTTTGGGGGCTGCTTTGCCCGTAGCATTATAATCTAATACTGGATCTACTTTGTACTGGGTGTTTCAAGTCAAAGGCCTGGCTGAAAATCGTGTTCGCTGACTGATTCCCCGGGAGGTAATTGGCACGCTTGCAATTCGGCCAGCTGGAACACTGATCTGCCGTCCAACTCAGCTTATGCTGTTACGGATTACTTGCGGTAATCTTAATGGAGTTCGGCAGTACTTCTACATTCATACTTCGGTGGCGATCATATTGAACATATTGGAAAGAAAACGTGCTGCTGACTTTGGTCGGCGACGGTTAGCTGCAGGCCAACCAGACGACCTGCATACGATGCAGGACTTCGCAAGATGGCGGGATATGTATTGGGGAAGTCCAGAGCACTGTGGTTCCGAGAAAAAAAAGCTCATGAGCACCGGCCTGCTGGCAACTTTTTGAAGTGACAAGAGAATTATAAAGCAGATGGTAATGCGCTAGTGGTACGCAACGATAGACCGATCTCTTCATGTTGTCAGATCGCGTGTTATCAGTGTGTGGATCCCCCACGCCTGAACGGCATGTGGATGGAGGTTAATTGGTTGGTTAATCACTCGTGCGGATGCGATCGGCGACGCGACCGCGCAAACAACTCAAACACGTGCATAAAAAAGCCACAAGTAACTACGAGAAACTATTTTTTTTTAAAAGAAAACTTTAGTTGGCCAAAGACGTACCTAAACGTTTTTAGTGATGCAAGAAGTGTTCATCTAAGACAGGCTACGTGAGGCACTCATGCATTCTGCATTTCATAATTTTGCACCTGCGAGTGCTAGCTTTTCTTCTTCCTCTTTTTATGAAATGTGCTTGTACATAAACTGATTTTAATCAATGAAAATAGGTAGGGGCCTCCCCTCCCGACTTCCTCAAAAAGGAAGTAGTTACATCTTGGGTTTAAGAGAAACAACATAAGGGAGGGCAGTAGGTACGAGCAACTTTCACTCTTATACTACAATTGGATAATTTGTTACAACATAGTTAGATTTCAAATATATCTATTATAGACATTGCACAATCTACACATAGAAAGGTTATAATACTATAACAAAAGAATCATTATTTGGAAATTTGTCACGAAACTACATGATTAAGAATCAATGGCATAGAACCACACTCTTCACAATTTATTTCACATAACTCCACTTCTTTTGTCACACTATGTCACAAAACTACATATATATTTATTGTCATTGTATATTGAAAAATACACTATCGGGCAATTGAAACAAATGTGTAGTGTTGTGAAATCTCTTCATAAAGATGTAGTTATAATAGTAAAATATGATTTTAGGATAAGCTTTACAATTGTGAAATTCATTATAGAGAAACCATCCTTTTTTATTCTACACCAAGCAATGCACTCGATAATATTTCACCTTTTCCACATCTTCCTTTATTTTGTTCGTTATTGATAGTAGGGAACCGACATATTGTTAGACTCTAAACCACTGAACCCAAATGTGCTATATCTATTTTCTCTAGTTTTGCGTGGCACTGATGTTGAGAAACTTGACCCGTTTGGATGTAAAATATTGTTAGAGTTATAGAAATAGGAAAATGATACACATACCACTGTAGTTTCCAAGTGGCATGTGTACAACCAAGCCATTTCATGTTCATTATGCCTCACATCGTATATTCTTCTTTTATATATTTCATGTGCCACACTGTTAATTTGAATTTCGGATGCAGTCAGACACAATAATCGGATGTGTAGCAACATTTTAGAAAAAAATAACATCATTATACAAAAAAAATGTTTTAGAAAGCTAGAAGGTGTTTGAATGAAACAAGTACTCCATAGTATTGTCAAATATATAGTCCTTTTGAAGTATCGATGCTCTACCCAATATATATTTTTTTTCCCAAAACCATGTCATTGCTTTACTCTAGCTTCTAAAATAATGGATTCCTAATAATTTATTTTTGAAAAAACTACCGCACCCGGTCAACCTTAGATTTCCCACCAGTATAGTAGCTCTAGCTGCAGCCTAACCTAACAATGATATATAGGAAACCAACATTATTTTATTGAGTAAATTTCACAAAACTACAGGTTTTATGTCAAAACTATCACAAAACCATAGATTTAAAGAGTTGTATAACAAAAGTACAAATTTAGTGCACCCTTTATCGTAAAACTGCAGATTGAACAAGTATTATTGCAAGACTATATATTTAGTGTCCGTGTGAATTGTAAAACTACATATTTTATAAAGTTAAAACCTATAGTTTTGTGATAAATTAACTCCTTAAATATGTAGTTTTATTATACATCTTATTAAATCTGTAGTTTTATGATGTAAAGATGCACTAAATCTGTAGTTTTTTATACATCTTCTTATTCGTGTAGTTTTGTGATAGTTTTATAATAAAACCTGTAGTTTTGGGAAATTTACTCTTATTTATTCTATAATGCTGAACCCATGAATTTCACTATGAAATTATATATAGAAATTTTACTGTAAAAATGGAAATAGTGTTGAGCTATATAAGATGCAAAAAAGTGTTCTACGTAGGCATATACATGGAACACATAACGAAAGAGACCCTAATACCCAAACCTTGCTCGTTCTTCAAACCCAGGTTGGCGCTGTTTTGAACGCTGTGCCACTAGTAACTTGGCTGCTTTTCCAAATCTTGTATATCTGCAATATTACTCACACGTAAGTGCATACGCCCTACTGGAAACATGAGTGTCTTGCTGTGAATTACTGTGGAAATTAGAACATCGAAAGCATGCATTTTTTTTTTATTTTAGAAAACGTTGACCTCAAGAATATGATGCCATTGATTACTGTCATCGTGCTGCTAAGCGCAATCTTTCCATACTTTATTCGGTAACCAAGCACCTAAAACGAGAATCATGTTGCTTAATACCTAAAATATCAATTGGAGCTCGTCGGAATCGTGCCACCCTGGGCTCCACAACGAAAAAGGTACGTAGAATAATGGAGGACTATGTTGCTGCCACTTGACGATAAGATACTATAAGTATCCGTTGCTGTCTGGCGCAAAGGTTCGGGCGTTTGGTTTGGTGGGGTGGAGATGATTCACTCACTCACCACGCTTTCGACGATGGCGACCCGTACAGATTGGAGACAGCTCCCGGGCGCGGGATTCCCACGTACGCCGGCTACGAGGGTCAACGTCAGATATGATGTCAAATTCTTTGTTTGCTTTGCGCGGATAATAATAATAATACTCTGCACTAATGCTACTAGAACGTCTAAGGTCAAAGCCCTCATTAGAAATTAGTTTTTGTTGACCGTGTCTTCACAAGCTACAACTATTTGGCACGCTTACAATTCCGCCATGTGTAAGGTAGTTGTGCCATCAACGTAGCTCATACTGTCATGGTACAAAAGCAAATCATTGCTGGACCAGTCAGCACGTATATGTTTGTTTATTAAACCCTTCTTGTTTCGTTTTCAGAAGTGGGAATTCTAATGCAATTTTCCTCAAAAAGTTATTTTAGTAGTACAAAAAAAGCATGCTAGTGCAACACGTGCTGCCTAACAATGATGCTGGAGTACTGTTTATTTTGTATGTGCATATATCCACTGTGTTTACTTGCATTTACCTTCGCATTTCGGAATATATCTCAAACCGTGCTGTCGACTATTCAGATTTGGCACAGGGCATGAACAGAAAACGTGCTATTCATTTTGGTCGGCGATGATCAGTGAGCCCCCACCACCATTTCAGTAGGCCAATTATAATTAGATCCGGCACATGAAGTTGCAGGACGGGCGGGACATGTGTAGGTCTTCTCTGTGCGATTTGGACAAGAATTCTCCGCTTTCGGAAGGAAAAGCACCTGACCGCCCACCCGCTGCCGACTTTTCGAAGTGACAAGAGAACAATGCGGGTGTGGCCCCTCGATCTCGTGCCGACCTCTTCCGGCCGGCCCCTCCTACTGGAAAAGCATGTGGCAATCTCGTGTGCAGAGGTCATCCGTGATTCGACCGCGCAACAGCAGAACAAATGGAGTCGCGAAACATTGCTAAAAGATAGTACTAGTATGAACACTGCAACCTGATCATTGAGGTGATCATTCCCGGGTGCTTTGTTGGTTCAGTAGTCTCTTTTCTTTACTCGTGCTTATCTAGTACTATAGGACGGTGGTCTCCTGCCGCCATTGTTCATGCTCTGTACAGTTAAATTTATACGATCTTTGACTGAGAGGCATGCGTAGATTAAAAAGACCAAACTCTGTTTATTTATTTGGTTATATGACACTGTATGTATACATGCAGACTCTGAACCTGACCCACAAAAACTGAATCAGGAAATGCTAACAGTAACAGTATGTCGTATAGAAAATAATGCTGTGGGGCTGTGCTGCGGTGTCGCAGCACAGGGCCGAACTGCTAAAGGTGGCGCCCTGCCGGGACACGGAGGCTGCCCTTCTCCCAAACGCAGTAGTCCTTGCCATGCGCCACCGGGTAGAAGTCCGACGGGACAATGTTGCCCACGTCGTACCTCGTCCCGATCTTCACCATCACCTTCTCGTCGATTAGAGCCACGTAAAGATCCGTGTCCGCCACCAAGATCCGCAGATTGCTCCCGGCATGGATGCCGTTCCGTTCCCTGATCGCCGCTAGCGTCGAGATCTCTTGCTTCAGGTTCCAGTCGAACATGTGGTCGTAGAACTGCAATTGACAAGAACGTTTACATTGTAACACCCTAAAATGGAGCTGCAAGTTCATACCGGTGAGAGAATACAGATGGGCGCTTACGATGCAGGGGACCCCTGGGTGTGTGAGGATGTATGCGTAGCCCTGCATGACCTTATCAGACGGGAATGGCCACAGGTGTTGTGTGGATCCGGTATCATGGTTATCAACAAACGTGACAGCCTTCTCCGGCATCCACCCGATCAACCCAGCCGCCTTGCCGTTCCCATCTCTCAGGCGCCACAGCTCGCCCTGCACGCCGGCCTGGAGGAGCCCCTTGGTGGGGAAGTCGAACGCCATGGCCGGCCCGCCCACCGCATTCACCCAGTCCACCAGCTCCTGCCTGCACTGGTCCTGGTTGTGCGTCGGCTTCCCGTCCCCATCATAGCTCAACGAGTTCCAAATCTCGGCCACCACGAATCCGGGTTTCGTGTTCTGAACATACATCTTCGCGATGGCCGGAGAGTATCCCTTGGCGAAGTCGAGACGCCAGCCGTCAAACCCGACGTCAGTTTTGAGCCAGTTGAGCCAGTCGGTGAGCTCGCGCTGCACACGCGGGTTGAGGTGGTCGATATCGGGAGCAGCGGCGAAGCCGTCGCCCGTGTCGCGGTGGCCGCGGCCGTCCGAGTACTGCGTGTCGTCGCTGCAGATCGCGTCGGGGCCCCAATCCAGGCGGTCGTCGGGTGTGCCGCCCTCGAAGATGCAGTAGATTCCACGACTGTCCTTCTTGTCCGCGCACCTGTGGTTGATCACGATGTCGGCCACGCATTTGATGCCCTTGGCGTGGAACGCCGCGATCAGAGACTTGAGCTCCTTCGCCGTGCCGTACTTGGACGCGTCAAGGTCGTAGGGACGGCCCGGCATGTATCCTGCAGATCATCAACATTTCAGCATGTTGTTCATCTGAGTTAAAAAGAAAACAAGCCAATCTCTCATGTGGATTAAAATGATGTAATTCGAGTGATCAGCTTAACGTGCCTTGAGGGGAGACGGAGTGCGAGGGTGGCGGCAGCCAGACGTGCGTGACGCCGGCATCGGCGATGTCGTTGACCCGGGCCTTGAGACAATTGTACCAGCCTCCCTGCGCCTTCCACGACTCCCAGTTAAACCCCTGCACAGACATATCATAAGAAGCGTGAGCCATAAGAATTTGAATGGCAAGCACAATGTTCGTCCACGGCGTACAAGTACAACGTCATGAGTGTGTAATAACCAATACAAAGCGTACCTGGAAGAGGACCTGCGCCTGGACCAGGCTGCAGAGCGCCGCCAGGAGCACGAGCAAACACAAGCTGCTCGAGTGCTTCATCTCTGTAAGCAAAAGCAAGACTGCAATGTCGTTCACTGATCTGAGAACTGAGATCGAATTGTGTACAGTGTTGGTGCCCGCTGGCCTCGCCGTGGTGCCCTATATATAGTCTCGCCACGCACATACGGCGCCGCAGGGCACCGTGCTCGAGGCTCACTGGAAGGCCCCACATTAATGTGTTGTGGATATGGATAACGGGGCCACGTAGGATCCGTGTTGGACAGGACATTCGGAGGCCAAGATGCGGCGGCGTGCTGCTGGCTTTGAAGACACTTTTTGCGGCGGCGCCGGCCGTTGGTCCTGGTCCTCCAGCCATGATGGAGCAGACCGGCGGCGAGTCGCAAGTGGTGGCGCGTCATGCCGCGCGGCCGCCACGGCACTTGCTAGGCTGCGGTAGCTCTGACTGGACGATCGTCGGCTGCGCCTTCGCCATTAAATCTCCTCGACCTGGCGGTGCTATCTACATCCTGACTGAAGCCGCAAAGTGATCGATCAAGCCCCTAATGTGCCTCGAAACGGGAGAACTGGATAATGCTCGAAATCAATGAGCTTGAGTTGCTTCACCGACGAAGCGATCCGAAAGGAGGCTCGTCATTGTATTTGGATTGGATACTGATTGGCCCACCGTCTCTGTGTCAAAGTTGGAGTCCAACTTGCTGACATACTACTAACTCTAGTAGCTAGAAGCCTAGAACTAGCGCCGGTAGAACATTCTGAAATCGTCTCGTCGCAGTCGATGCATGCATTTGGATGCTGATTGGCCAAAGTCACTTTATCTCACTGTCTCTATCCAAACTGGTGTCCAACTTGTAACTTGTATTCCTAAAAAAAACAGGAAAAAGGATCTGGCACCGGTAGAGTTCCAGAATCCAAAGGGCTCACGTTTCCCAATAAATAATAACTAGGAAAAGAGGCATCACTAAATTGTAGAAACAGAGAAAAGTTTATCAGAAAATATACCCAAGTACTAGTAAAAAAGGTTCATGCACTTGGAGTTGAACCGATCATTTTTTCTTCAAATAAAGCTAAGGACCATTTTCTGAGTTATAAGTATACTTATTCATCATTTCATATATTTTCCATCCTGGTCGACAGTGAAAGGACTAGAACACCTTTACAATGGGCTACAATTAATATGGACCATCTATTTTTCTTAATCTAACAGTTTAGATACATTTATACTACATTAATTTTTTAAGTAGTATGAAGTAGTATTTTAAAGTAGTATAAAGTAGTATGGGTATTATAGGAAAATAAAAGTAATAACAAGTTGTAATTTTATGGATCTTTTACCATAAATTGAAATACTAAACTTAATCGTTGTCCCTTGTCTCAAAAAAAAAATGTTGACGTTCATTTTATTTGTGCCCCGTTCTTCCGTTCTTATGTTCTTCGGCTCCGACTATCGGCGGATCGGCAACTCGCTGGCGGCGCAGCGTGATGGGCATGACATGCAGTCAAAGAAGCCATAGCCACCACTGTCGATTTGGATTTGTTGGAGCTGATCCCGCCGATGCCTAGGCGTGGAGTCGGTGGGCGGCGTCAGGGGGCCATGGCGACGCGGGCCTCCGATGTATTGAGCAAGCCATCCTCTCCGTCATGGCGCCATCTCTTCCTAGTCCCTACTGCATAGCATTCGAATGGTGGCCTCTACAAGTTCAATCAAATGCCGCCCTGATGTGGCCCGCTTTCTTTGACGTCAAATTACCTGGAATCCGTATTTAGTTCATTGTTTCATCTCAAGTCAGAGAAGAATGATAAGGGCACTATGCTGCTTCATATGGTCGTTGGGTATATATCCACTCATAATTGATTGGAGATACATATTGTAAATGATTTTTTTCTGATTCTGAATGATAAGGGCACTATGCTGCTTCATATGGATCGTTGGGTATATATCCACTCATAATTGATTGGAGATACATATTATAAATGAATTTTTTCTGATATTTCAGAGATAAATATCTTCTAGGTATTTGATTCAAGGTAGCACTTGTTTACAGAAACAACTGATTATGCTGCTTTTGTCGAGCATTCATCAATATGGGTGCCAGTTTATGCTGCTTATGCTGATTCTGCCGTCACTTCGCCTGTACGCAAATTGCTCATGAAGGCGAGTCCTGCGGTCGCTAGTTGCAATGGACGTGGAGGGAGACAAAATCGAACGAGGTCGAATTGCTGATTGAGATGGTTCTCATGGGGAGACGAAATCGCACCCGGCAATCACAAAATCGACTGCCTGTACTCGCGAAGCCTCGGCGCTGCAAAGATGCGCATAGGGGCGGACTGGAGCCCGATTCTGATGAGGACATCACCATGCTGGATATGCGCATATTATGGTCTTTCCTAAGTTATAAGTCGTCACCAACTCGGTCGCCACGTTCGTCGATGATTCAGCCGACACCCCTTCACGGTTTTGATGATATCTTCCACATCCGACGTCCAAACGAGGTGTTCTTTGATGCGTTGGAAATGGGACGACGACGCCGTCGTTTTGGTTCTGGTCGTAGCTCCAGAAGGGTCATGAGTCATAATATGTGACCATGACAAGGTGCCGCGCCACCTATTTTGAGCCAACTTGGCCATGTATCGTGTCGGGCCTTAAGCCCATGTTGTGGGCGTCCCCCTGGTCGCCCCAACCCTAGGACGTTCCTGTTTCCTACATAAACTCAGTAGCCGCCGTCTTTTAGTTTTGGATTTTGTTTAGTTTAGTTTTTCAGAGAGAAACTTGATTGAATTATTATAACTGTGGCGACAAGTCCTTTTATAGTAATCCAGGGCCCCTGTTCTTGTTCTACACCACTGTGGCGATTAGTTCTTTTGTGTTCAGAGCTTGAACCTTTTCTTGTGATTCGCTTCATTCATATTTGCAATTTCAGATTGCGTGTTTATCCTCTCTTACTTGTGTTCTCGATTTCGCTTGCAGAAACAATCAAGTTGTACTTGGTGTAACAGTTGCGGGGTTGGATCATGTCTGATTCAAGCCGGGTTATCAACGCCGAGTTTTCCAAATTCGAGCTTATCCCCTTACCTCTCGGAAGATCGGGCCATATCTACATCAACTGGTATCAGATTCCTAGGTTCCCCGTGAGGTATTATCGTGTTCTTCCCTTTAGATTCATTTGTGTTCATCACCTTCTGTCCACGAAAAAGCCTATAAAAAAATATTTCCCCACCATCCCAGACATTGTTTAGCCTTTGCATGATTTAATTTCAGAGTCCGTAGTATTGAGATTGTGTCCTAGTCGAGTTCAATTGCTGGTTTGAATTTGTGTTTTGATTCGGTTTGAATTTTGATCTCCGCTGCACACCACCATCACCATCGTGTTTTTCTATTGGATTCACCATCGTGTCACCCACCCACCATACCCATAATCCGTTGCAACCAAAAAAATCCTACCCGATTCTGTGTCATCCCCCTCCCCCCTCAAACCCTATCTTGATATACCTTCGATAAAACAGGCATAACTTTTCACTCGTTGCTCCGATTGGGCTGAAATTTTTACAGCAGATTTTTGACTCAAAGTTGAGGTGACCCACACTCGGCTCCGCCCTGTGTGCCCTCGTTAAAAAATTAAAAAAAAATAGGAAAAAATAGAAAAAAAATTTGTGAAGTTAAAAATAGCGCTTTCGGTGAAACTTTATGATTTTGCCTACCCTTTGTTTTCCCTCTGTTTGAGTTCAAACTTCTTGTGGTTCCTTTCTTTGTGTTCCTCTATCACAGAAAAAATAGTGGAAAAATCATACAAAAAAATTAAGATTTTGATTTGCACCCCTCCCCCCGCCCTGAAAATTCTAAGTCTGTGAAGTCTATTTTGATCCTTGCTGCCTTTGCCATTGTTCTTTGCCATTGTTCTTGCTGTCACAACTGTTTTTGAACACGATTTTTTTTGCCAGCAATTAGGACACTGCTTTGGACATTTATTCAGTGCTATTATCTATTATTAAATTGTGTTCCATTGACATATATATTAGCCTTCCAAACTATATATATTGCAGCATAGGTTTCTTCCTTGTAACTGTTACACCTAAGCTCAACTACAGATTGTGTTGACCTGTTTGGCTTTGGTAAGAACACTTGCAAGATTATGATATATTGCTTCTGATATTGTTTTTCACTTTCTACACTCTCTGCTACCTGCTAGTTGATAGGGCTAATTTTTTTGTTTAGTCTTGTCTTTTGCTTTTAACCATGTCAGAGAAAGGGAAAGGAACGTCTGGAGAGTTGGAGTCCCCTACATACTTCAATGATTGCGTGTCCAAGGCCGAACTCACGAAGCTTCTTGCGGACCAGCGTACATTCATGGAAACGAAGTTTGCCGAGTTGATGGGTCACATCAACACTGTTGTCCACCGCATTGAGGATGTTGAACGACGACCTCCACCTCAACGAGCTGCTGCTGATGATGATTTTGACCGTGATGCAGATCGTCTTCACCGTAATCGACACGGTATGGGAGGTAATAACAATCGTGGTAATACTGATACTTTTGTTAAGCCCAAATTTAACATACCATTTTTTGCCGGTAGTGCTGATCCTGAAGCATACTTAGATTGGGAACTTGCTGTTGAACAGAAATTTAATTCTCATTTAGTTCCTACTGAGCATAGAGTTAGACTTGCTACTAGTGAGTTTACAGGTTTTGCTCTCTTTTGGTGGAATGATCTTTGCAATACTAATGCTGCTATACCTGCCACTTGGCCTGTTTTGAAACAACGCATGAAATCTCGTTTTGTTCCTCCTTATTACCAACGTGATTTACGTTTGAAATTACAATCTTTAACACAAGGTAGTAACACAGTAGAGGAATATTATCAGGCATTGCTTATTGGTTTAGCACGTTGTGATATACATGAAGATGATGTTGAAACTAGTGCTAAATTTTTTGGTGGTTTGAACCGTGATATCCAAAATATTGTTGACTATAAAGAGTGGAATAGGTTCAACCAATAGTATCATATTGCTCTTAAGCCTGAACGAGAAGTACAGGGACGCCTTCCACAACAATCTTGCAGGTCCAACACTGAGCAATATCTCCAGCAACGCACTGGAGTAGAGAACTTGAAAAGTCATGTTGCTAAGACACCAGCAACAACTTTTCCACTTGCGCCTACTTCTGCAGCACAATCGTCTAGTGTGCAGCACCAACACCAGAAGAAGGTTACTACTTCCGGTACTAGGAGTGGCTCCTCCACCACCATTATTTGCCACCACTGCAAGGGCATGGGACATGTCATGAAGGATTACCCTAGTCGTCGTGCTTTCATCGATACCGCTGATGGGTATGAAAGTTCTAGTGATATTAAAGATGAATTTGGTCGTAGGCCTAACCTTGTTGCAGATTCGACAGAGGAGCAGGAGACTACCACCATTGATTCCATTGCTGCCACCGCGGGCTTTCCTAGCCTCATTGTACAGCGTGTGTTGACCACTCGGGTGGGACAAGAGGAAGAACAACAACGTAATAATTTATTCTACATGTACCTCATTGTCACGGACCGTCGTGTTCTCACCATCATTGATACTGGGAGCTGTAACAACTTGGTAAGTTCTGATTTGGTAAGCAAGATTGGCTTGATCACGCATGCACTACATCAGCCCTACCACACCAAATGGTTCAACAATAGTGGTACGGCACAGGTAACTCGATCAGCACGCATACACTTTTCAGTAGGTTCTTATCAAGACTCTGCTGATTTTCATATTGTACCTATGCAAGCATGTTCGCTTTTATTAGACCGTCCATGCGAATATGATACGGATGTTGCCCACCATGGTAGAACTAATACATATACATTCGTGCATAAGGATAGGAATATTATTTTGCGTCCGTTATTGCCTGCTGATATTAGAAATCATTTTAAACTGCTTGCTGAAAATACTGAGAATAAACATGATAACAAACAACTTTCTGATGTTAAACATACGACTATTCAGTTAAAGAGATGTGCTTTTCTTGCTATGATATCTACTGTTACTGATCTTTGTGATAATCATGATGCACCTTACTATACTATGCTTTGTCGTGATATATCTTCTATCGATGATCATGTATCTTGTACTTTGCATTCTGCTAGTACTAATCTGTTGCAGGAGATTGATGCTGAGATGGAGTCGAGGGCGACTCCAATTCAAGAAGGGGAGGATGATGAGGACATCACTATGCTGGATACGCGCATATCATGGCCTTCCCCAAGTTACAAGTCGTCACCAACTCGGTCGTCGCGTTTGTCTCGGATTCAGCCGACACCCCTTCACGGTTTTGATGATATCTTTCACATCTGACGTCCAAACGAGGTATTCTTTGATGTGTTGGAAAGGGGACGACGACGCCGTCGTTTTGGTTCTGGTCGTAGCTCTAGAAGGGTCGTGAGTCATAATATGTGACCATGACAAGGTGCTACGCCACCTATTTTGGGCCAACTTGGCCATGTATCGTGTCGGACCTTAAGCCCATGTTGTGGGCGTCCCCCTGGTCGCCCCAACCCTAGGTCGTTCCTGTTTCCTACATAAACTCAGTAGCCGCCATCTTTTAGTTTTGGGTTTTGTTTAGTTCAGTTTTCCAGAGAGAAACTTGATCGAATTATTGTAACTGTGGCGACAAGTCCTTTTATAGTAATCCAGGGCCCTTGTTCTTGTTCTACACCACTGTGGCGATTAGTCCTTTTGTGTTCAGAGCTTGAACCTTTTCTTGTGATTTGCTTCATCTATATTTGCAATTTCAGATTGCGTGTTTATCCTCTCTTACTTGTGTTCTCGATTTCGCTTACAGGAACAATCAAGTTGTACTTGGTGTAACAGTTGCGGGGCTGGATCGTGTCTGATTCAAGCCGGGTTGTCAACGCCGAGTTCCCTAAATTTGAGTTTATCCCCTTACCTCTCGGAAGATCGGGCCATATCTACATCAGATTCGGATCGCCGGCGCTGAGAGGATGTGGACAACGACGGTGTTGCCATCCCTGGCTCCATGCTGAGGCGTAGGTGCATTGTGTTTTTGTCTGATGGATAATGTTTCGATGATAAAGAGTAATCACGGCGGTGTAGTGCCGTGGCATTAGATGTAAATAATTGTTTTGGCTAGTCAATTACAATTATATCCCTATGATTGAACGGTCAGATCAAGTTTATACTACTTTAAGGTTTAAAGTAGTATAATCCACCGTAATGAGTATCAAGAACTAATAGCCTAGTGATTACAAGAGACTTAGTAGCACCTCAATTCTTAGGTTTGACTCCCCATGGGAGCGATTTTTTTAGAATTTAATGGTATTATGCTTTTAGTGGTAGGCGATTCTTAGTCTTCAAAGATGCTCATAAGTGTACTGTCGGTGTTTAACTAGTGTGTTGAGGTGTTTTCTGTTTGATGAGGCTTGATGCTTTCTAAGTTTCGATCCGATGAGTTTTGATGTCACAAGGAGAAAGAAGACCTCCCCTTTTATAGCTCAAAGAGTTGGGCCTATATAGGGGGGGGGGGTGGAGGGAGTTGATTGGTCTTTGGTTGGTAACATGGTCATTGGTCGTGTGGCGTGTTGGCTTGGCTCCATCACGGCGCCGTGTATTGTCCTATCAGATAGGGTGATGACGGGTTAGGGGTAGGTTTACAGCGGGATTTGACCTCCCATTACTGTTTTCGCACACTCGTGGTTGAGCGGAGCGGACATGATCGAGCATCTTGTTGGCTTATGTTTGTCGGTCTGTCATTGGACTGGGTTCAGGCCCTTCATGACTATCACGTTAGTCTTTCCTCCTCTGTTACTCCCGTGTTGTGTAGTGATGCGGCGCCATGTGGACCACTGACAGGGTTAGCCAGGGCAACGGACGGTGTCCAAGACATTGTACATGCATGCACACACATCATTATTATGGGTAGTGGGTGGTAGATCTTATCCGCTGGGCGCTTGACCCCGACCGTGGGGGTCGAGCGAGGCGAGTCACACTTGACTCTTATTTTGCCGCACGAGCGTGTGACAGGGGCGTTGATTGCGTCAAGGTGGGGTTGACCCCGACAGGTAGGTTTACGTACGTGTGTTTATAGGGATGAGTGTGTTGTGTGCTTATGAGTGCTTGAGTTGTATTGTGCAATCTTAAAAAAAAATCCTCATGTGGCAATATAGCTATTTCGACTCACAATGATTAAATCTGACAAAATTGTAAGCCTGATACGATATAACACATTCATTAGGTAGTTTACTACTGATATGACATATTTAACTATCAAAATTACAGATTTTTCTTTAATTTAACTTTAATCTCATGCAGACATATGCCACTGTGCTAAAAAGGAGCTCACCATCTATTATATATATATATATATATATATATATATATATATATATATATATATATATATATATATATTTGAGCAATAAAAGGAGCCACCATGTTTGCTCTCAAGACCTAGAAATTCCCACATTAATCAGACAAAAAAGAAAAATTAGTCACCACTGTCATATAAAAAAAATTGGTCCAAAATATTCTTATTCCTCTTTATTAGTTACCCACCATTATCATTTTCTTTTTGCAATTGATGTATACCTCTATTTCTCTTAACTAATTACCCCATTACCATTGATGTGAGGGACTTAACGTGAGGGAAAAAAATTCTTACTCTCACTGTTGTTCTCTAATTGTTTGGGTGAGCTTTTTTGTGACAACCGAATATGAGTAAGTCAACTAGGAGCAATCACTTAGATCATTGTTTCCTTTTTCTTTTATCCATATGAGTACATGTTGTGAGCTATTGTCCTAAACTACTACATATAAATAAATGACACCACCATTTACGATGGTGAATTTTAGTTTGAGGTGCTATCGATGTCTAGATCTCATTGATGCAGGTCACAAAAATGTAAAATCAATGTAAATGCATATCTAAACCATCTGGTTGCTCATGTGGACTGTTATGAGCTCATGTGGACTGTTATGAGCTGCTGCAGTGTCCTGATATTGATCGTCCATATAATATTAATATCAAAATAATCTCTATCAAGCGTAATGATGCTAATAGCTATGCATTTGACAATGAAGCATGTGGGCGAGGTCATGCTGATCAACGTATTTGCCTAATGACTATCATCCTTCATCTTGTAAAGGATTTGTAAGCTTCATATGTCAAAATCAATCCTCTATATGTTCCGCATTGTGTCAGATCAAAAAATCTGCTTGCTTGAAATATGCAATCTTGCGTCCAGAGAGTGTCGGAGCAACTATATTGATAAAGATGACTTTCGTTAGCAATCATCATCTTCATGCATTGCAAGATATACTGATGTTGTTTGATACTTCGGCCTTAGCTGAGAAGCGATAGAAACAAAATATATGTTCCTTATTTTATTTTGTTCTGAAGGGATATGAGATCGATTGTAAAATAAAAGGGCATAGTCAAAGATAAGAAGAACTTGAATTTTATTGAATAATGATATATTGAAATGACATAATTATATGTCACCACAGATAAAATACTTTACCTTGACCATGTATCTTATTAACAAATACATGCTCTGGTATCATGTTGATAAAAATATTACACATTGTTCGTGTCCTTAGAGTTTGAATATATAGTTATCAAGATCAGATACTGAGGTTGTTCAACCGTGGATTACCCACCACTGCCATTACAAAAATTCTAGTCCTAAATATCCATATTCCTCTTAACTAATTATCCACCATTGCCATTTTCTTTTTATAATTTACGTGTACCTCTATTCCTCTTAATTAATTACCCCATTGCTATTGACGACGCGAGGGAACTAATGTGAAAGAGAGAAAAAAGAAAGAAAAATTTTTTACCCGCCATTTCAGGAGATACTCCTACTCCTATTAGTTAATTACTCAAAATTACATTTTTCTTTTGCAAACGACGTGAGGGAAAAAATGTCTTGCTCTCACTGTTGTTCTCTAATTATTTATTGAGATTTTTTTGAACAACAAAATATAACTAAGTCAACTGGAGCAATCACTTAGATCATTCTTTTTTTTCTTTTCTCCATACGAGTACATGTTGTGAGCTACTGTCCTAAAGAATTACATAGAAATAACCGGCACCACCATTTACGATGGTAAATTTATAGTTTGAGGTGCTATCGACGTCCAGACCTCATTTGCGCAGGTCACAAAGATGTAAAATCGACACAAAAGCATATCTAAACCGTCCAGTTTCTCATGTGGACTGTTATCAGCTACCACGGTACCTTGATATTGGTTGCCCACATGATATTAATATCAAAATCATACTATCAAGGGCAATGATGCTAATAGTTATGCATTTGACAATGAAGCATGTGGGTGGGGTCATGGTGATCAATCCTCTATTTGTTCCATATTTTGTCAGATCAACAAATCTACTTGCTTGAAAATGTAATCTTGCGTCTAGGGAGTGTCGGAACAACTATTTTGATAAAGATGACTTTAGTTAGCAATCATCGTCTTCATGCATTGGAAGATGTACTGATGTTGTTTGATACTTCAGCCTTAGCTGAGAAGGTGCAAAAACAACATATATTTTCCTTCTTTTATTTTGTTCTAAGGGATATGAGATCAATTATAAAATAAAAGAGCATAATTAAAGACAAGAACTTGAATTTAATTGAACAATGATATAAGTCAAAAAGTCATAATTATAAATCACCACAAATAAGATACTTTACCTTGACCATATATCTTATTAATAAATACATGCTTTGGCATCATGTACTTGACAGATGTTGTATTGTTGATGACCAGGTTCAACGAGAATGCAATGGATGGAGCAACTGTTAGAGTTACCGAACATAGATGCAAGAACAAGGATTATTAAATAGAGTTACCAAATATGAGATGGCCTGAAGTGGCAATCACTACGATGAGATTGTACCAGACTTACCAATAATTGAATTAGGTGTTGGATGGCTTTACAAGGAGTATAAACTCACATCCTTTGAAAACAGATTAATAAAATATTATAAGACTTTTGTTACAATAGTCCTATATCATACTCTTACACCTCAGCCAGTGTAAATGTACCAGACCATTCATTTATATTTTAGACAAATTTTTCTTCGTATAAAAATTGACGTGTTCAATTGTTGGTGGACGTGCATGCCTCTTGCCAGCATATATGTACCAGAATATATCTATGTATCGATCATGAGAGTTTCTAGCCAGAACTAAAAGCTACAGTGTCTTTGATTATATGTACAACATCGTATCAAATATTGAATCAACTTTAAGGCAGACATGTATTGTCCAATAATTATTCCATCACGGTTTTAGTGAATTCCATATGAAATATTCAACATATGTTAATATGACAATGTCACCACATTTAACTTGGCATCCATATCATTTGTCATGTATTACTTATTTCTACACACATAAAACAACTAAACAAGAGAAAAATTATCATCTAAGTACATCACCTTGACACATCATCCTGCCACCCTTTGTTAACAACTCATGTAAGCGTAACAAAAATTTGTCATGTGCATTCACCTCCTCGTATGATTGTCATATTCATTTTTATTAAATGATTTATCTATTTTAACAAGATTAAAAAACTAATGCATACAATTCCGTTATCATGTCATGTCTCACATTAATTGAGTTCTAGAAATTTACAGATGAGCTATCACACGATAGGATGCAAGAGTTTGTTGTGACCCTCAAGATTTACTCAAGTGATGATCTATAGTTATTTGAGATTATAATGAGAAAATACTTAGGATCTGTTTGATAGAGCTTCAGCCGACATAAAAAATAGCTTTAGCTTTAGATTATCTGTCAAAAGCAGTTTTTTGACTTATTCTGGCTTATGCAGCTTATACAATCAAATCATTTGGCAAAATAGCTTATCTATATTTTCAGAAACAAATTATACATGTGAAATGACTACCACACCCCTAGAAAACATTAGTGATTGAATATACATTACTGCAAGTTTACCATGATCCAATATGTAGGATCAACAAAATATACATAGTGCTGGTTTATTATGTAGCATGCAACCATACATCAGAAGATACAAGTTCATCTTGATCTAGAAAGAAAAATTGCCTTAGCAATTTCATCACGTATCCTATCCATTGAGCGATCATTAGCTTGAGTTGTTGATGTATCTCAGGCATTTTGTGATGAAAGATACTTTTTTTGAAGGTACTGTTGAAACATACTCCGGATTTCTATCACATTTCCAAAAATCCCTATCTTCCGTATTAATCTCGCCAATGTAGTTGTGGAGACACATAGTAGCAGCAACAATCATCTTTTGTTTATCCAAAGTGTAAGTTGGCAGTTTTCCAAATACCATCGTCATCCTGTCCCATTTGTTCTTGAATTATAATCGGGTGTACAACAGCCCGGTCCTGTCTTTAAAATGCTTGATAACATTTTGTATCCATCCTTGTTCAAAAGGGGATCTTGAACAATTCCCAGGCCGACACTCATCGGCAAACAAACACATACTATTCGATTATTTTTCTCATCTACCCAATCTGCCACACTATTTGCAACAAAATTATATTGACAATCACATGTAAATAATAGTTGCAGTTTTATTACTTAAAGTACTAGCATCACAGTTCAAATGATTGCGCAATATTTTGACTGAAAACAAAAAATAGCGACATGCTCACCTTGCAGGTGTCTCTTCCTCGTCGACGGCAGCACGCATGGCAGGAATGGGTGGCTTTTATGGACGTCCACCACCTAGCCCACCTTCTTGGCCTCTGGCCGGTTTGCCTCCCCGGTTGCCGGACCATCCACCTCCTCGTCTGCACCGAGCTGAGGCTCCACGAGCCGGAATCCGCACCTCATCTTTAGAATTAGGCGCATCATCCACAGAATTGAACATGCCATATTGCAGATTGAAGAATGAAAAATCCGGATTCAGAGTTGTTGCAGCACAACCTGCCCACCAATCTGATGGCCACATGGCAGTGCTACTACCCGCCAGCGAGCTGAAGATGGGGCAGGCGCTTGTGCTTGCCATATCGTGCCAGGCGCCGGCGGGCGAGCAACCATTCCACCTGCCGCTGTGGGCTAAAGGATGCGGACCCACAGCCACGGCCATGCTTGCGCTGGCGCCGATTGCGCTCTCCCCAACCGCCACCATGCTCGCACCGGCGCCCAGGCCGCCAAGGAGCCCAGGCCGAATCTACTATGCGTAGCAGCGCCTTGACCTGCGGCCTCGATTGTGCCTGCTCCAGGCGCAGAGGATAGGTTCACGGGA
Organism: Eleusine coracana subsp. coracana; assembly: GCA_032690845.1. Taxonomy (NCBI): domain Eukaryota; kingdom Viridiplantae; phylum Streptophyta; class Magnoliopsida; order Poales; family Poaceae; genus Eleusine; species Eleusine coracana. The sequence continues at coordinate 58,357,711 of CM064432.1, read as the reverse complement.
GTGAGAAGGGAAAAGTTTTTTATTTTGAGCGGTCAACTATGGGCAAAGTAGGGACGCCCGCTTCGTGAGCGGCAAAAAGCAGGTTTTTACCACTTCGCCTCCATGATAGAAAATGACCACCGCTTATTACTGCTTATTTGCATAATCAGTTTTTCTACTCCTCTCTTTGGTACAGCTTTGCCTCAAAACAGCTCATGAAGCTGCTACATAATCCCTACCAAAGGGACCCTTATTAGTGAGAGTGTCTAAAAATAATGATAGTGGGCTTCGTAACAGTCTAGAACCACGCAAATACGCGGGTCATCCTACTAGTTTTTTTAACTCTTCTTCTATTGAAGGGAGAGTCTTTCTGAAAGAAAAAAGCACAAGTCGGTTATGCCCATAATTAATTGGCATGGATGACGTGTCTATGACCTATATGAATACTTGAATAGATATGTATACATAATCTAGTACACTCTGCAGCAGCGCCCTGTAATTCCAAATTCGTTCAAGATTACAAAGACCAAAAACTAAAAATGCACTGCTATGGTTCGCCGAATAACAAAAACTTTGAACTTCATATTCTTTAAGGTTCGTGATGTGAGCTTTACAAAGCCAACATTTCTATTGGAGTAGCACGACCATGATACAACCCAAATACATATATAGTAATCGAAAGAGTATGAGCAGCAGTAGCAAGCATTGTAATAAGGAGCTAGCAACTAGTAGTGCCTTCGACCAGCGGGCGCCCTGAGTCCAGTCTTCTCCCAGATGGAGTAGTTGCTGCCATGAGCCACAAGGTGGAAGTCTGACGGGATCAGGTTGCCGACATCGTATCTCGGCCCGATCTTGGTGATCACCGTGCCGCCGATCATGGCGATGTATACATCACTCTCTGCTTTAAGGATGTCCAGTTTGCTCCCTGGGTGGATCCCGTTCCTCGACCGGATTCCAGCCAATGTGCTGATCTCCTGCTTCAGGTTCCAGTCGAACACGTGGTCGTAGAACTGACAATATAATTTGAATAGAAACACCAAGTTAAATCACATATTTGATAGTCACTATCGAGAGAAATGTTGCTGGTGAAGAACATTGCAGCAGCAGCAATACTTACGATGCAGGGGATGCCTGGGTGCGTGAGGATGTAAGCGTATCCTTGCATAACCTTGTCAGAGGGGAACGGCCAGAGCGCCTGCGTCGACCCGGTGTCGTGGTTGTCGACAAAGGTTACGGCCTTCTCCGGCATCCACCCAATCAACCCAGGCGCCTTGCCATTTCCGTCTCGCATCCTCCACAGCTCGCCCTGCACGGCAGCCTGGAGCACGCCCTTGGTCGTGAAGTCGAAGGCCGTGGCAGGCCCGCCCACGCCGCGCACCCAGTCCACCAGCTCCTGCCGGTCAGCGTCCTGGTCGCTGCTCGGCTCCCCGTTTCCGTCATACTTCAGGGAGCTCCATATCTCTCCGACCACGAAGGCCGGGTTCGTGTTGCCGACGTAGACCTTAGCAACGGCAGCCGAGTAACCCTTGGCGAAGTCGAGACGCCAGCCGTCGAACCCGAGGTCAGTTTTAAGCCAATTGAGCCAGTCGGTGAGCTCGCGCTGGACAGTCGGGTTGAGATGATCAATGTCGGGCGCGGCGCCGAAGTCGTCACCCGTGTCGCGGTGGCCGCGGCCGTTGGAGTACTGCGTGTCGTCGCTGCACACCATGTCGGGTCCCCAGTCCAGACGCGCGTCGGGCGTGCCCCCCTCGAAGAGGCAGTACACGCCGCGGGCGTCCTTGTGGTCGGCGCACCGGTGGTTGATGACGATGTCGGCGAGGCACTGGACGTTCTTGGCGTGGAAGGCGGCGATCAGGGACTTGAGCTCGGCTTCCGTGCCGTACTTGGAGGAGTCGAGGTCGTAGAGGCGGCCCGGCATGTAGCCCTGTGGCGAGACGGAGTGGGTTGGAGGCGGGAGCCAGACGTGGGTGGCGCCCGTGCTGGCGATGTCGTCCACGTGCAAGCGCAGGAAGTTGTACCACCCGCCCTGCTTCTTCCACGACTCCCAGTTGAAGCCCTGAGCAACACAACCCAACGAAACACAGTGTTTTTTAAGTATATATCAGGTGAAAATCGATGCAAAATTACAACTGCTTCAGAATGACGACGCCAGTTGACACCTGAAAAAGAACTTGAGCCTGCGCCAACGAAGCCAGGCACAGCACGGCAACGAGGACGCCACACAGGGTGGCAGAGTGCTTGCCCATGGCTGACACACACACACACACACACACACAGTCCAAACAGGCTACGGCTGTGTGTGAAGTTCAGCTCTTTTCCTCCTTGGCCAAATGGGAAAGAGATTGCTGGCTGCTGAGTAGATTTTGATGGATCGCCAACACCTGACCTTGTCTATTTATAGGGAACGACCCGGAGGAGCTCCATTTGGGTATTCCACCACGCCCGAGGAAACGACTAATCAATGCGGTTCAATCCATGGTGGATAGCGTCGTGGATAAGACGGTGGGTATTTTCAGGGCCGCCACGGTGGCTACTGCCGTAGCTCACCGCATCGAGGAGCCGCCTCGCCCGCGGCGGTCTCTGTTCAATTCCTTTTTCTTCCAAAGACTGTTCAATTCGTTTGGCGGGCGCCGCGCGTGACTCTGAGAACGTCCGTTCGGTACGCTGATGGCGCAGCTGCAGAACTGGTGGCAATTGTTATATGATCTGCAGGCGTCGGGTGGCGTGTCATCACTGTGACGAGGCACCGTGAACGAGCCATTCAGTTTGCGAAATCGACTGTCTTTCGAAAAAAACAAAGTTTGGGAAGTCGACTTGTACTGGAACGGGAAGGTACACTAGCACAACTAACGAGCAGTTTTTTTGACCGGCACAACTAACAACCAGAATCTGCTTGTCTTACAAGCAGGCAAGCGATTGTAATTTCGTATGAGCAAACTGTAGTGAGTCAGTGTACGCTTAATTTTATTCTTCGAGAGAAACTGGCTCGCAAAAGGTGGCGTGCGTGCAAGAAATTTCACTCATTTCAGAGCTAAGGTTGAATTTTTTAGGAGTTTTACTATCTAAAATATTGGCCACTAGTTTTGAAAAATTATTTTTCTTTAATCTAATAATTTAGATTCAATAATCTAATCATATAATTATTGGCAAATAGTTTATTAGTTTGAGGATAATATTGAAAAAATAATATTTCAAGATTTATAATAATTATTTTATATTATCATAAATAAATATAAATTAGTAATATGATTAATAACTGATGTTTTATTTTTTAAAAGATCAACTGATGTTTTAATAATTTGGTAGAGTTAGATTTCTATTATAAAATAAACATAAAATCATTTATAATAGTGTAATTACGAAATTACTATCAGGTCAATAATTTTTTAAAACTAATGACCAATATTTTGAACAATTTTAAACCCATAAGGACCCAAAAGGGTTGAATTATACTTTTTTCTCCTAGCATAAGGCAAGTCTCAATTCAAGTTTCATATGGGTTTCAAACTCATTAAATGACATGCCACAAAACCAAAAACAGTGACGTGACATAGAATTTATTATAAAAGAGAAGAATTGGGTTTCATGGGGATAAAACCTGATGTACATGATTACCTAAACTATAAAACTAGAATGAAATCTCTACTGAGAATAATTTGTTTCATCTCTATATATTTGATGGACTATCATTGGTCAATTAGATGTAGCATTTGAATGATATCTTGGCCTATAAAATCTCAACATGAAACTTTACATTGAGAGAGTTTGTTTCATTTACTATTTTAAATACCTTTATATGGTATGACACTTTTGAAAACTGTTCAATGAGATCTTGCATTGGGACTGGCCTAAGGACGTGACGTTACTAGATGCAACTGTGGCAGTAAACACCGTACATCATTTGTCGTCGCAAAGTAAACGAGCGGGTTGAGGTGGACGATGTCCGGCACCGGCACTGGCCACCAGTGGAACCTGGACGCCCAAGAAGCGGAACCATAGAAAAGCAGAGGGATCACTTTGCGGCATTCAATCTAATTAAACTTTCGGATCATGATTCACGACGACTAACGGCGATCCAAAGAGTGTTCTTTTTGCATACTATTGGATGGTGATTAATAGTCCCGGTCACATCCAGGGTTGTTTCTACACATTTCCTAATCGCGGATAGTGGAAACAAGGGTTGGTTTTACCCCGCAAAAAGAAAAAAAAAACTCCGTGCACGTGACTAAACGGTAGTCTGCATCTCCACTCGCGACTTCACGGCCTTAGCTCCTCCGCAACTATGAACTGCCCATCGCAAGCTCACCGCAGATCGTCGGCGCGGCCGCGAGCCTTGGGGTTCGTTAGGCGTGCTAGTCTGCCAGCGCCGCTGATTTGGATCACGATGCAATGGCAAGAACCGTCCTCGCTGCCTGACGCTTTGGGCAAGGAAGGTATGAATCTGATTCCGCACACATATTGCCGTATCATATGATGTGAGCAGGATTCCGTATTCAGTTGATGTCCATTTGGTATTAACATGGCTAAAATTCCTTCGTTAATTAATCGGCGTTCTACTCCTCGAACCCCGATGACCATGTGCACACTATTTTTCCTACCTGGGATATGATCTGCACCCTTATTGATCTACCGAAGGATGCATCATTTTCCCGGTTGTTGTTGTTCCCGTTCGAAAATAATTGAATGGATGTGATTGTGCCATTGTGGTGGCTTCATACGTGAACCCCTCCGCTGCGATGTGAGGATCACATATTACCTCCTGTACACCATGCCTCAAACAACACGGGGTATCCTCAAAAAAAAAAACACGGGGTAAATTCAGATGCACTCAAACTTTCTAACCCACTACTGTTATATCATTGAATTGTGGACTCAGACTCACTAACCTGAAAAAGTAGACAGATAAAGTGTGATGGAATAGATGTGCCATTTGAAGACAATGCAGATACAGGTTGTCTATATTTGTTAGGGTGGTAGCTTTCATCAGTGGCTCGATCACCTCCCAAGCTTCTCCAGCAAGATCTAGCTGCGAGCTGCCTCCTCCCACTAAAGTAAGTACATCACAGCCTACGATCTGCAGGCTTTTTTTTTTGGCTGCATGAAGAGCCGTCCATGATCAAATGCAGTTGCGGCTTCTCCATTGCTTTGTTCCACTATCTAATGATCCTTTCCAATGATCCCTGTGTTGCCTAGTCGGCAAGAATTCACAATGATCTGTGTCGCAAAATGTCTTTCTTATATGGTTCTTTGTATCATCTTGTGCACCTCTATGTCTGAATGCATACATAAACCCTTGCAATAATGGAGTTGGACCTTTTTCTCCTTACAAAAGGCACTAGGTTTTTTGTTACCGGAATGGAAATTTCATTACCCACATAGAAGATAGTAGGTAGACAGTAGACTGAAACTTCAATATGCAAATATTTTCTCCCATTAAAGCCAGCAAATCTGAAAGAAAAATGAAGCTAAAGCAGAGCCATGGGCCAAATATGATTATGTGCCAAAAAAAGCCATCTTGTTATCATCAGCCCAATAATCAAAATATGGGCTTCATATGTTTAACACATTGTTCCTCCTATCACTAAGCCACCATCTAGCCACTGATTAAAAATCAGTGCCAATATCGACTTTAAACATTGATTTTATGTCAGACCACATCAGTTGTGCGGTTGTGCCACTACACATTCAAAAAATAATGATTAATACTCTCATGTTCCTAGCAAAACAGATAAGTATTATCAATCACCTCTATTCTTTTACTTAGGTTGTCTCTTGTAAGCAGCTTATATCGATAAATTCTTACTGCTGGTTTCTTTTTCAGGAATAAAAAAACTTAGCGTGTTCGTTTGGCTTCACAAACTGGTTTACATAAGGGTACGGTATAGTCCACTTCCATGCATATGAATTTAGTAGCAATATTTTCCTTTCTTATTTATTTTTAATTAAGAGCTTATTTCTCTAGATGCAAACAATAGAAATGAGAACCAGTTGCAAATCAGCAATTTGATTTTCATAAGTCATAGCCGCTTCAATAATGCAACCCAAAGAAAGTTCAAATATGGAAACCATTTCATGTAAAAGGACTCTTATATTTGTTAATCTTCCTATTTTTCTTTCCAACAGGCGAAGTTCCTAAATTGACCATCACACACAAGTTGAAGATCTACATGTGTCAATGTCATGGACACGACGACGACCACACCAAAAGGCTAAATCTCATATGTTGCTCGTTAACACCTTTTGGTCCTCGATTCCTTTGTAATGGCGACTAGACCTCCAACTCCAAGAACACATTTCATGCTTCATATCATCTAACCCACCATTATCTGAAGCAGGAACATTCGTTTGGTCCACTAGTCATGATTTTGTCTGTTATTATCGTGTAAGTATTGGACCACTTAATTGTTTGTTCAAATCGTGCTTGAGCAAGAGATCGTGAATCCACTCCAATGATTTGGAAAGGTGTGATTCCCTTGCAAGGGCAGGACATGGATAGGAAGTTCCCATCCTGGATTTGGTTCCTCATCAACAGTGTGGCCGTCTAGTTGTCACTATTATCCTGCCTCATATCGTCCGTATCATGTCCTCCTTGTCTCTTGGACATGTATGTGATAATAAACAAGCCCATGTCCGTGAGTGAGACCATGCACAATTCATGGAATGGTAGCACAGGCATGTATTTGTTGTGTCAGATCGTGCATGTTGGAGCAGTTGCACTTGCACTTGCACACTTACCATGCATGCTACTGCTAGGGAAAACATATTTTCGACCTTCATATCATGTTGGCAACAAAATGCCATGAAGAAGATGGGTGTGTGTGTGTGTGGGGGGGGGGGGGGGGGGGGGGGGGGGGGGGAGGGGGAGGGGGAGGGGGCAGGGGAGAGCTCCATCACATTGTCGCTCCCATGCATATTTTATTTTATATCCTACCATAAATTGGAATAAAAATATAAAGATTACATTAGTTATTATTGTTATTATGTAATTGAGCTATGGCTATGATGTATTGCTATTGAAATGTGTGTATAAGCTACTGAGTCAAGGCTGATACAAGATACATTTATTGAGCTTTTGTGATGATTATTAGACCATTCTCTTCATAAGCTCATCTTTAATTAACTTTTGATGATGACCATCACATGGAGGTTATAAAGAAAAGATTCTAATAATTACAAAAGTAGAATCCTATCTAATTCATATGCAATACAGTAGGTAGTTTAAATATTACTTATGTAATCTCTTTTTTGTTGATCATTTAATTCCTATATTTGGCTATGGTAGTTTTTTTCCTCAAACTTTTTCTCTTGTTATATCTTTTGAAGCTCCTTTCAAATTTACAAAATCTTTTATTCTTCTTTTATTTACTACTTTATAATCAATCACATATTACTACATGAAATCTTATAATTGCATCCAATCTTATCATGAGAAAATACCAATTTTGCAATAAACTATGTTACATCAATGAAATTAATTATCATGACAATAGTCAAGCCTTACTGCCATGATTTTTTGTTGTTACACCATTTTAGTTTTTTTTTTTTGTAGTGTATCACAATATGATCTTTATTTTCCTAGTAGTCTCCACAATTTACTGATCCAATTTATTGATACCTATTATCACTGTCAAGGGTTCTCCATCCTCTCCTAATATTGATCTACTACTATATTGACATTGATATATTTGTGTCCTACCACATGTTCAATAGAAATCAATGAATTGACCTAACATTTCCTTAGCTTACTACTTTCTCCTCCTTTACCAGTGTCAATTTCTAGTTATCACCCAACAAGATTTGTTTTCCAAGCAGCAAGATGCACTAAACCTCCTTCTACAATGACCGTAGCTAGTTTTATTTTTATCATAGCCAAATTATTTGAATTTTAAAAATCAACTTTATCAACAAAGCATTATTAAAAGCATGTATATCTTTTGCTATTAAAACCACAAACTACAACCCAATTATCAAAAGCCACTAATTAAAAATTGGGACATCTTTAATATATTCTTTAGCATTATCCGAGGAAATCTAGCATATTTTCTTTAATTATTCTTTACCATTTGTTTGAAAACCTATCATGTAAAGTGGCAGCCTAAAGCTTATATTTTTTGTTGCAGTCTGGTTCAGTGTACAAAGAAAAGAAAACTCGCCAGAGGCAACATTTCACACTTGGTATACACACATCTTATGCTTATGATTGTGCTACTCCTGGAGCAAGGAGAGCAATAGCCAGCTGGTTGCATGCAGGTTCAAGATATGTTGTGAAGCAGTGGATATATTCAATAAACTTGAAGGTGAAGGTTCCGAGTAAGGTTGCCAGGGAGATGAAACCACCCAGCAAAATGATAGTGACCTTTGGCAGAAGGAACGATAGAACATATTGAGGACATATAGTGGTCATTATATGTTGTTATATATATTCTCGCAGCCACTTAGATATCATAGCCATATGCCTCAGCTGCGACATATAGCTTCCAAATGTCAGCTTTACAATGTAGCAACTAGCTGGAAATATCTTTTAAAGTTGACAATTGAGCAACCAAGCGCCTAAGCCACACTGAATCATGATCATGACAAGACCGAGACATCAAGCGTGCTGTTGTTTAAAAAGTAGACTTCAGCAGCTCGGCGTTATCTTACTGAAAATGCATACACTGCTGGTTTTCCAAAAACAAATGCTTCACGAGAGGCGACATCCTCACTACGCAGCGGCACCATAAGCATCGCTAAAGCGAAGATGGCATTTATCAGGCGACAGGGATGGCGAATCTGCATGATACGGCATCACGGCTGCTTGATATATACCCCGCGTGCCACCAGCCCACCACTGATGATGGCTCCACACATGCATCATATGACCCGGACTATCGACGGCCTGCTACATGGAGAAGAACAGCCACCATGCGTTCCTTTGCTCAATAAGGACGTCCAATTGTAGGCGGCCGCCATGGTCCCCTAGGGCGTGCTCATATCCGTCCTGGTCTGTCACTCGCTTACTCCAGGACCCAACTACACATGTCATGCCTTTAGGCTTTAGCCGGCCTTTTCCTCGGCTCTAGCATTCGTGGAATGCGTCAGCTCTATCCATGATCCATCGATCGCTGCCGGATCTGTAGGGACTATCTGGGACCGTTGCCGGGAGCCCGGCGCCACACAGAGCTAGCCGGAAAGCCGGAGCCTCGTCGTGTACGAACCTGGGCCATTTGAGTTGCAACGCATGCACGCATTATGTAGGTGGTGGTACCGCAACGTTGTATTCGTCCCGTTCTCTTTCACTAGCTAGCTAGATAGACGTGCTGGACATCTCAATTATAGAGGAAAGTAGTAGTTCGTATATCTTATATGATAGCATAGTAACCCATCATCAGAAGACATGTCTGCTGCTTGTTCAGTTGCGTCACTCAGTAAACGTGTGTGTCTGCTCGCAGTCATGTCATGAACTCATGATGATGATATCTTGGAATTGGATCATCGCTCCCAGTAGGCCGCAAAGTCACAGCCCAAGCTTAGGTTTATATCTACCAACTTAGGTGGCCCGGTCCGACCCAGCCAGACAACGCTTCATCTTGTATCCATCGCATCACACGCAATTCACAGGGAAAACGAACCGACGGCGACGCGGGCGGTGGGTTCTCGCCCGTGGCGCGCGAGGCACCGACATTGCCGTGCTTCCGCGGGCCACCGCAAGGAACGTGTGGCGGTTCGCTCCTTCGTCGGCGCAACCGTACCCTCCTCTGCGATCATCGTCGTCGTCGTCCAGGCCCCGTGCACAAAACACAACAGCTACAGAGTACTGTGACGAACAGGAACGCCGGCCGCCAGCTACCGAAGAATGGCTGGGCAGTTTCCTGGCATCTGCAAGTTGAGCGTGGACGGCGATGCGACGTGAGCCTGTTCTGCGTGCTTTCGTTTTCAGCTCTGCGACAACACCACACGAACACGCTACACCAGCTCGACACGATCAAGGTAGCGGGGAATAACTACAGGAACATCAATTTCAGCGCCGGTTCTAGAACTTCCTCGAACCGTCGAGCGTGGGGAACACGGTGACGCTGACGTCAGTACGGCGGCCGCCGTCGAGCTATCACCACCTTTTCGGCCAATGGAGCTCGAGCGTCGGGTTTTCGAGCAACAGGAACGTCCTGTCAGCCGCATCTGGTGGACATTTCGCCGATTGCAAGTAGGAGAAGGAGGTGAGATTTCGACCGGTGTGGCTGGCATTGTGGCCTGTGCTACTAGTTTATCCCTGAATTGTACGATCGAATCACAGGTACTGTGCTCGAATACTCGATGAGGGAGCTTCCTGAAAAGGACGGTAATAATACGCAGTTTGTGGGTTATTGTCAAGTGAAAAGTAAGAGCCCGTAGATATTGATCATCATACTTGAAATTTAGATACGAAATGTCGTTAATGTTATTAGGAGATGTTAAATCGTCCCACCCTTAGTGGATGTTAAGAGGAATCAGGATGTTCAACCAATTTTTCTAGTGTTTATAAGAAATGCTAATGAGTGGTGCTACCTAGAATAAATGTCTATACTGATTCATTTAGCCAAAAAATTGTTTTTGTTTTGGAACAGAGTATGTAGATAATAATTTTTCAGACAATCGAACACTAAGAGCAACGTATAGGTTAAGATATCTTGAGTGCTCGGAGGAGCGAGATTTGTACGAGCAAAATATAGACACACGTAATACCTGAGCGTGATGAAGAGAATTCAAATACAGCGAAAACGATGGAACCGCAGCGCCGGGGCTCGCGACCAAACATGTCTCTCTCGTAAGTAACTTCTGATAGTTCAAGGTAGATAACACAACTGACACTGCTCACCGATCGATCTGGTTGTGGCAGCGACACGTGCGCTCGAACGTACGCCCCCCGTCGCTATTCCTCGATCGCCCCAAATCGGTGAGAAACTTCATGCGCGACCGGCCACAAATGCCATGGATTTCGTGACAAATCGAACGAAGCAGCTAGCAATCCAGTGCTATCTACCGCTCGAGGGCAAAGAGTCGGCACACGCCAACAGTAGAAGCCACATCAAGTCTTCCTGTCGTTTCACGCACGCCAGGTGCTCGCGACACGATCGCGCACGAGCACCTCATCTGAAAGCGGCGGCACGTACTGAGAAAACCACCATGGGCTGCAACCGTTGCTATCTATCGGTGTTCCGATCCGGCAAGTCAACGACGCGGCGATGTTTATCGAGAGGCGCGCGCCGGCCGAGCCGTCCGTGTAGCCGGGAAAGCCACTGCCTGTGACTTGTCCGGTGGTTAATACTAGTTACTAGGCCGTAGGGGCTGCTAGCAAGTTCAATCAACGTTGGAGCTATTCTCAGATGATTACTCCTCGACGGTGACGGCCGGCCGGAGTCTGGCGGGAGATGGTGAGGTCGCCATGCCTGATTTCCGAAAATAGTATGCCCTTCAGAGCACGTACTTTCCAAATCTGCAAATGATGTTTGCCAGGAGGTTCTCGAATGTTTGCTCGGTCTTGACATTCCTCTCTGTGTCAGTATCAGTGATATTTTCAATAGTCAATACAATTACAAAATTATATAATGTCGGAGTCTGGCAAGAGATGATGAGATCGCCATGCTGGATTTCCGAAAACAGTATGCTCTCTAGCCCGCACTTTCGAAATCTGCAAATGGTGTTCGCCAGGAGGTTCTCGAATGTTTGCTCGGCCTTGGCATTCCTCTCTCTATCCGTGATACTTTCTATAGTCAATACAATTACAAAATTATGTAAGGCCAGAGTCTGGCAGGAGATGGTGAGGTCGCCATGCCGGATTTCTGAAAACAGTATGCCCTCCAGAGCCCGTACTTTCCAAATCTGCAAATGGTGTTCGCCAGGAAGTTCTCGAATATTTGCTCTGTCTTAGCATTCCTCTCTATATCACTATCCGTGATACCTTCAATATAGTACAATTATAAAATTATATAGAGCGGTGTAGGTACCTCTCTTAGAGCATCTTCAACAAGTGTTGGCCTTCAAAACGATACGATGTGTGCATATTTGCTTGATTGGATTAAATCTCTCATGACTTTATTCACTTTTTACAGTAATAAAAGGCCATCACGTGAAGCTAGAGACGGTGCAGCGGCAAGGCAAGGCCGGCCAGGTTGTTGCCAGATTCAGGGATCAAGGATTCATGGCACGAGACTCGCAAGATTAGGCATATTGGGAGTACGTTGTCAAATGTAGCACCCAAAAGATTAGGCAGTGAAAACATCTCTAAAAACATCTCAAAAAATAGACCTCAAAAAACTATATTTTAATATTAATCTAAAAATTATTAGGGATAAATTTTATTATCTTCTACAATAGTTCTTCCTAAAAATAGATTAAAAAAACTTTTGATTGGGTTGTTTGGTGCCACAATAATATTAATTCTGTTGAAAATACAAGAGCTGAGGCACCTAATTTTTCTCTTGTTTCTAGGTATAAATAAGGTGAATTTAGAGAGAGAATAAATATATAAGTTATTTTGAAGAACTATTGGAAATTGTTTAATAAATCCCATTAATTTAATTTAGAGAAAGTTTATGGGACTCTTTTGAAGATGCTCTGAGAATAGGTAATTTGGAGTGTGCTTTTACATAACTGTTGAAGGATGATTTTTTCCAATAATATCCTAAATTATAGTTTAGGGATTATTTTTATATAACTATTGGATATGCCTTTGCCCATTAAGAGTCTAATAACTATTGGAAATCAAGCGTATGTGCTGTCACGTATTTTTTTTACACATTTTATTCCATGATAATATAAAGATCGGATTCATTATATTATTTTCAAACTCTCTACAGAGCAAAGTATTACCTCCTAGGTAGTAATATGTCACCGATGTAGTGAATTTGGACGGTCTAGAATTAATGTAAGGTATTGTAATATTTGCCTTATATAATTGCGAGCTATGGACCATGAGAGAGATAACAAAATTATTTATTATGATTCATAATACTATATGCTCTTGTTTGAAAATTGAACACTACAGCAAAAATGTATTATAAAGATGAGCCAAAAACTATTGTAGCTGCAATTTGACAGGCGGATCTAGCGCGGTGTGGAAACAGAGGAAGAAGTCGTCACCATAGCGCAAGGTCCATCCACTTCTCTGTGAACGTTCCAGTAAGGCCATCACGGCCCTGACTAGATCCGCATCCAACCACCCACCCACCCCCACACCTAGATCTGCCAACTGTGGGGCAAAGAGGGTGGCCAAGGTGGAGGAGGCTACGTAAGGAGGGTGTCTGCCTATTGCCGGGCAAAGAGGGCGGATGAGGTGGTGCAACGAGGAAGGGGGTGGACACATAGAAAAAGGAGGTAGGGAGAGGGGGCAGTGCCTGGATCTGCCGTGAGTCGTCGAAGAGGAGGTCCGGTCGTGTGCTTGTTGCGCCTACCGAAGAGGAGTTCCGCACCTCACGAGAGAGGCTGCACGCTCACCATGCCTCGTTGTAGAGGAGGTCCGCGCCTCGTTGGAGAAGAGGTCGGTTGCATGTTTGCTACGCCAACAACGAAGGCGAGTAAAAAGATGTAAGAGCAGTGGTGACGGCTGCTGCTAGGGTTGTGTGTGTGTGTGAGGGGAGGGGGGAGAGAGAGAGAGAGAGAGAGAGAGAGAGAGAGAGAGAGAGAGAAGGGCGGGTGGCGACTGCTAGGATTAGAAGTGAGGGAGGGAGTAGGGTGCGCTCACTGGCTTATTAGGGTTATGTTTTTAAATGGGTAATGGATCATGGGCTTTTGTTGGCCCTTTAGCGGTGGATGGTATTTTGGACTTGGATTGCCACTAATGTTAATTTGTAGAGGGATATTGTATTATGGACCGCCATTATATAAATATCTATTTAATTGTAGTGGATATTATTAGCCTGCATTTATTGAAAATTAGGTTGCGTTGCTATACAGTCCGTTTGTTGTAGTGTAAAAAATATATGTAAGAATAAACGGGCGTATCGGAAAACAAAGTATGACAAAAGAAAAAGAAGAAGATGAAAAATCAGTCAATTCCCAACATACCATACATTTGTTTTGAGAAAATAGAAATTCACATAGCTAAAATATGCAGTGGCCTACGAAATTCCATGGTGCCATCTATCTGATTGCTAGGTTAAAAGAAGCTTGTATTTTACTACCTCCGGCTTAAAATAATCACTATGTATAGCTCAAACAACCAAAGCTGTTTGATCGACACCAATAGGAAGTAAATGTGAGGGACTATAGGATGCTGAGAATGTATTAATTTAGCTTTATACTGTGGACTAAAATATTTACAAAAATATGTATTTTTTTAAGCATAGGGTCATATATCCCAAGGTGACGATGATATGTTAAATGTTGTACGTACTATAGAATGTAATAACTAGAGTGCTAAATTTGCCTTGAAATATAAACCTCTGTTTCAGAATATTTGTCAATTCTAACTTTTACTATTCACATATTGACTAGTGATATTTATTAACTATTTAGTTAAATAAAGTACAAATCTATATGTTATCAGAAGTACTTTGAACATGTCACATGTTTTCGGATGTTTACATAAATATTTTTTTTAAAAAAAGATGAATGGTCAAATGTTAAATAGTAAATTCAAAGTTATAGAATATTTTGAAACGTGGGTTTGTACTTAAATATAATAGATCGCACATCTAATCATTACAATATTTGACAAATTTATTAGATATATATATTGACAATTAATGTGATAATTTAACTATTAACATATGAATTCGACTAATGAACATGGTTTGATTAAAAAAATCAGACATAAGTAGCGTATGCTTGAATGTATACTGAAAAAATCATATCTTTTTTCAAAATTGAAAGTTGAAACAAACACTACTATAAAAATGATCTATATATAGAGGGGGACCAAAAATCTCTATAACGGTAGGTTGGCTGCCCCGTCATCTATAGTTAAAAATAAATGGTTATAGCGTCAGCAGAGAATGGAACGAACCGCAGCTAGAAAATGATTAGTACCGATGAGTGACATCTTCACTCGCCGCTAGCTATCAACCTGAAAACAAAAAGAGTCTGTCGGCCTACAAGAGTCGTGCCTAGATCCGCCATCTCATGGTCACCCGGTGAAGAGGGTGGCTAGATCCACTACCTCGAGGCCGCCCAGATCCGGCAATGCCCCATCTCGTGCGCCGCCCTCCTCCTCATCAGGGCCGGGTCTAGAGGGGAGGAGGAGAGAAGGCGACGATGCGGCCGAGGGAAGGGGCCGGTGGCAGCAGATCCGTCGCCGCATGGTCACTCAATGGAAAAGGCAGCCGTCGATGCCACCACCCGTCGGGGAGAGAGAGAGAGAGAGAGAGAGAGAGAGAGAGCTTGGCCTATTAGGAGAGAGAGAAGATGAGAAGTGGGAGAGGCCGACGAGGGAGGGAGACGAGGGGTGTCTGAGACTAGAGAGAGAGATAGTTGATTTTATTTATAGTTGGGTCAAACGGGCAAATTAAATGAAAGGGCTCAGTTTTAATAACGGACCATGATATGATCCATCTCTAAAAATTAATATATATGGGTGAATCATGTTATGATCCGGTTCTAAAAATAATCTTCATTTATAGATATGGTTATAACATGACATGTCCATAAAAATTAATATTCAGAGGTGGATCATTTTATGATCCGTTATTAGAACTTATTTTACCACTGTAACGGTGGGTTTATTTGAATTTGTCACTACATGAGTTATTTACCACTGTTATAGGTCATTTTCTAGTAGTAAAATGGGCTGCTTTTTTGTCACATACTTTAAAATCTACCCGCTCAGATTTCGCAATCTAGCCAACTCAGCCACACAGTGGTAGACTTCCGAGGCTTGACTTGTAGCTGAGTTATGTTTAAGATACAAACTAAACATTATTCATCCACATAGTGGTAGGCTTTCAAGGCTTGACCATTCCTTCTACTACATAATTGTCGGAAATGACGTCCCTCCCTTTAATTACAATTTTTTTTCATTTGTGTTATCTATATCATGTACAGTACTTTAGTTGAAACTTGTTTTTTTTTTCATGCTGTGGGCCATCAAAGGGACCCATCAGCGCCATGTGGAGGGAGTAGACACCAGGAGCCCTAAAGGCTCTGGCCTTCTCCCGTGGTGCACGCCTTGCGGATCGAATCCGGGCGGGCAAAGCTCACGGCAGAAGCCTTGCCAACCGAGCACGGCTTGATTCGCTAGTTGAAACATGTTGGCAGTTTGTTATTTGGAGAAGTAGCACTACTAAGGATGGTAATAAAACTCGTGACTCGATAACTCGCTCGACTCAGAGGCAAACTGAACTCAGCTTGACTTCACTAGCTTTCTCCAATTTTAAACAAGCTGGTCTAGTTTATTAGCTCATTATGTTAATAGCCTGCGAGCTGGCTTATGAGCCAAACAAACATCGTAATGTTTAAACTACAACCTATCTACGACAACGGGCTCTGACCCAGCCTATCATAAGTCAACTCAACCCTTGTATAAGTACAAATCCTAAACATATAAGCATGGTAATAACCTACTTTTGACTAGCTTATTAGCATAAAGAGCAAACTCTAAATCCATAATCTCATTATACTAATAAGCTAGAGCGAGCTAGTGTCGAGCGGAACCGAGCCGGCTTGATAACCAGCCCTAACCAGCACTACATACGATTTTTATGCTAAAGCATAAAATGTCTTTATTTATTCTTTGAGGGGATATAATAATTTATATTTTGGTTGCTAGCCGAGGAAAACCCGTTGATAGCTTGGATAATCCACATATCTTAAGCCAAACCCAGAAGTCCCAAAAACAAAACATTTTAATTGTTCTCTCCCATGATAAAAAAATAGTTGATCTTTAGAATTCAACTCCGTTTATAATATCGACGACTTTGAAGGGTGCTCCACTTCGTAGAAATATATCCGAATTACAATAACGTACGCTACGGCCTGCCGGTTAGTGGACAATCAGAGTCGTTGAACCGCGGTTTAGAGCAACGGGAATACAAATACCGGCTGTCGTCACAGCATCAGAGGTGAAACAGAAGTTAATTAACATTGCTGATACTCAGGACATTCATCGACCAACCGCTGAAACTTCATGAAGTAAAGCTCACGCATGAACGTTCTTTCCTCCAAGCAATGCCACGTTACCCCACGGAGACACTGCAGCAACTTCGTTCCATATGCACACGCCAGTATCGTTGTCGCCCTGCGAACGTAATCGCTTATGCCATCGCCGGAGAAACAACGAGGACGATCACGTATTACGCCGCCGTTTTGCGAGTTAAGGATCCCTGGCCTGGTTGCCGTTGACAGTTGATCGTTGCCGAGACACAGGTGGCGCGCTAGCCAGCGCCCAGATGTCAGGCCAAGACGCTGAGCCATGACAGGTAACCGCGCGTGCCGGAATTAATTCGTACCGGAGACCAAGAAGTCCCTGACGAATCACGAGCACCCGTGTGGCTTCCTGGAAACCGGAATTGGTGAGTCTGAGATCCTGTCAATGGCATCCCGGTTTCAAAACCGGGGGCCAGAAATTTTTGCAGGTTTTGGATAGGGCTCTCGGGCATTCTCCACCTCTTCTCAACGCACGCGCGAGCAGTTTGTGAAAGTTCAGACTTGTTTGACTTCGGCATTGCGTTTGATGCCCACGGGCCACGTCGATGAAGGAGAACTGTGCATTGCATATCCCGAGCAGTCAGCACTTGACATTTCTGAACCAGCATGTCCAGATGCGCTTCCCCTGCCACGCTGTACATTTCCATCTGTCGTGGATTGAGACAGAGATTCACAAAAATCAGCTGGTCCTCTCTTTTTGTTTTTGCTTGTGACTTTGTGAGCTCCACGCATCAAGTCATTGTGCAGCCTTCGGTTGATCTGGTTAGCCATATGGCCGAGTCAGCAGCCTCATCAGTGTGGTAACGTGGCATGGCTTGGGAGAAACGAGCGATGCATGTCGTGACTTTCCTTCATGAACTTTGAGCGGTTGGTCGCTGAATTCTCCTCGTGGTACTGTGGTAAGACTGTATCATCAGCAGTGATGTTTGCCAGCTTGGGCTTCACCTCCGACGACAAATATTTGGGTTCGCCTCACTCTACACTGAGAAGCGGTTCAACAACAAACTGATTGATGTCAGCCGAATTTGGAACGAACGGACTTCTGCTGGAGTCCAGCCGTTCGGTGTCTGTCCATGACCGTCGCCTCACGTCGCTACCGGTGACTCGTATTTGTGCCTTTCTATACAATGTGTTATGTGTAGTGAACTACACTCTTCGTAGGTTACTACATTATCAAGAGAGTGTACGTCTAGGAAAAAAACACAGATTTTGCTACGGGACAAAAAGAATACCACCATATTGTGTGACCCTGTTATCTCTTTGTGTGTGGCTGAATCATGAGCTTTGGCGTCCACGTCGTCTCCGATTGACGTGGTCAGCAAAGCAGGGGTTGTGTGCACAGAAAGATGACTTGTTAAACAGAAAGCTTATGTGTGGGATAACCTGTGAGGGCAGCGTGCTAAATGCATGGGCCTCAAGTACTAGGTCAGGGTCCTCTGTTCTATTCCTACTAAAGAGTGGACAACTATTGCCACGACTGTATGACGCCGTCACAAGAGGTTGGGGTTTGTGGGAGTAGATAGAAGAATACAAGGGATTCTTTGGAACCTATGCTAAAACGTGATGTTTTCTTTTGTATAAAGGACAAAATATTGTTGTACAGTATTTGAAGAAGATAAACTATACACTTGTCTCAGAACTTGTCCCACCGTGTTGTCTAAGTACCTTATTAAGTCTGATAATCAAGAATATTATTTCCACTCTAAGTTTTGTAAGGAATTCATCTCAGGACATCCTGACTACTCCTTAAAACACATATCTAGAAAATATCGGGTTCTTTTGAAAACCACTCTAATAATACCATATGGAAATCCTAAGGTAATAGATATTTACTGACCCATAGTAAGATGAGAGGTGTCACCATAAATAGTGAAGCAATCAAGAATTTGTAGTGTCATATAAGGAATTTGACTATAAAAAGACATCAACTGACCATTTTGATATGATCAATAAATTTGATGGTTCATGTATCTTCATGCGCTAGTTGAGGAGTGGACAGGACCAACTAGTACCTAGTTTGACTACGCGGTATGGCATATGAAAGGGAGGAAGGAGTAAGAGAATGACAGAAAAATGGAGTCTAGGAGAAAGAGGAAAAGGTAGATTGAACAGGGTGAAAAATTCCTCAGCATTAGAATGGTTCAAGAAAGAGGTGAGACATGAAAAACATCAGAAATTACATGACTAACAAGACCAACTAAATCTCAAAGAGGTGGGGCTAGGCACTTCATATTCTGAGAAGGTAGCCGTATCGGCTAGGTCCTAACTAGTGATTAGATGATGTTGAGTAATATAATGTTAGAACATACCTCTTAGATCCACCAACGACACTACAACTTTGTTGTTGTCATCGTTGTTGTGTGATGTCCAACATCGCCAATCCTGGTAGCCTCGCGTATATCTTGCCCTACCGCTTCCAAATTATCCACATCAGTTCCAGTCGGCCCAACTTTAATCTGCACCCACTTCAGTCTCTTTTCTCATATCGGAATATGAACAACCGCCGCCATCACCATTGATAGAGTTTTGAGGATTCAGGGATTCAGATCTGAGAAGTTGACACCATCCCCATCCCTTCAAACATAAAGATTGAAACGAACATGAGAGATATGGTGGGTGGAACTACGTAGGAGGAGCCGCAAGGCTAGGGTTAGGGTGGGGGCATCGGCCATTGATGAGGGAAGAGGAGGTAGTGAGAAAGTTGAGGTTGTACCCTAATTCGTGACAGTTTTGATAGTCCCTTCTCAATCGCTAGATCTGAGGAGAATATGAAGGACGATGGGGGAGGGAGGGGGGAACGCAATTTAGGGGTCGGGTCGAGAGTAGTGGAGGGGAGAGGGCATCCACTATATTCAATATATAGAGAGACTGTTGCGTATGGTGAGATATTGATGGAATATATCTTCCGGAATTTAATTGCAACAGTGAAGGACGTGGGGAGGTGGTCAAGAAAGATGGAACTGTTTTACAAGATATTTTTACTCCAAATACTGGTATAATAACATGTGATGTAATTATAAATGTACTTGTATAAATAGGAACAAATTAAATAGAATTTGCTATTATGGTGAACATTCACAAAGAATGTTCGGAGTATCAATTTTGAAAATTGAAGAGCAACAAAGAACTAGTGGCTTGAGGTTGCCAAAGAAAATGATGCCACAAGTGACCAACTATAAAATTAGCACCAATGTGAAATATATTAATGCATTTCAACTACACATCGTGTGCATGAGAAAACATGGTCGTATAACATAGTTTCTCTATGACCGTTCAAGTGATTGTGGGAACTACACAAGTTGCATTTCTGTGATGACTTAAAATATTATAAAAAAAATACCGATCAGTATTTTATCAGTTTGAGGCTAATATCAGAAAAAAATTAAGAATGATAGATTTATAATAATTATTTTTTGTTATTATAAGTAATGTTAATTAATCATTTGATTAACAAATGATGTTTTATATTCTTTAAAATTATAATAATTTAATAGGGTTAATGTTCTATTGTGAAAAAATATGAATTTATTAATTAATAGTAAATTACTAAATTATCTTCAAACTATAGTGAGCGTCAATGTAAACTGTAGTAGACTTGTGCTTGGTGAGACAACGGGCACGTCTCGCAGTTTCCAGCAGTGTATATGTGATTTGAAAATCATGATAGCCAGCCAGCATCAATGGTCTAACGAACTTACAAGTTACCATATCATATTACAGCTCCTAAATAAAATAAATTCCTAGGAACTGAAATCAACCAATGATCGAACGCCATGTCGCCAGAGTTTCACAGAGATCTGTTGCATGATGGAATCAATCCCAAAATCAGTGCCTGTCCAGTGGGCCAAATCCCATGAAATTTGTGCACCACGCTCTGAGAAGCACATGCCTCTCAGTATCTTCTTCCCTTTTGCCTGTTACTGTAAATTTTCTGGTCCCCCTCCTCAAAGATATTATAATTTGCAATTCGGACCATGCTATCTTCCACATATTCATATTTTTCCACATCAACCCTCCTCCCGACGCTATAAATACCACACAAGTGTCTGCCCTTACCACACACCATTTGGAAGATCCTCCTCTCAAGAGTCAAGATCGCTCCCCTCGTGTCCCTCGCTCGTAGCAGCGCCACAAATCACACTCGGACACGAAAGGAAAGTGCGAAGGAGGGCACCAGCGCTGTGAGCTCGGTTGCCCCCTCCTCTGATCTAGAGAGGATCTCTCTGCTTATTATTAGGTGTTGGAACGTTTGATCCACATGGCCCTCTTCTTCACTGGAGTTGCCATCTTCGTCGTCACACTCGCCGCAGTGCTGCTTTACGCGAGCTGGGACAGGAAGAGAGCTGCCGGCAAGACTGAGCAGGCCATGTTGCCTCCCGGCTCCACGGGGTTGCCGTACGTCGGCGAGACCCTGCAACTCTACTCCCAGAACCCCAACGTCTTCTTCGCCTCCAGGCAAAAGAGGTACTCTACTGTAACAGAGGCTGGTCTCTGATGGCTGCCGTTGTTGGGTTGCTAATGTGTACTTAGTAATTTGTTGGAACTGTATTTGTGCTCTCTGAACTTTCAGGTACGGGGAGATCTTCAAGACGAACCTGCTGGGTTGCAACTGCGTGATGCTGGGGAGCCCGGAGGCGGCGCATTTCGTGCTGGTTTCGCAGGCGCACCTGTTCAAGCCGACCTACCCGGCGAGCAAGGAGCAGCTCATCGGCCCGAACGCGCTTTTCTTCCACCAGGGCGGCTACCACCTCCGCCTGCGCCGCCTCGTCCAGCGCTCGCTCGGCCCCGACGCGCTCCGGGCCCTCGTCCCGGACGTCGAGGCCGCCGCCGCGGCCACGCTGCGCGCATGGGACGGCAATGTCACAAGCACCTTCCACGCCATGAAGAGAGTAAGTATAGTGCAGGCCAGCTAGCTAGCTACCTAGTAGTGCACTAAAGTGACACGTCGGACTCAATGGGTGTTGCCGGCATATTATCCATTCCTCTTCCGTTCTACTGTAGTATTTTGTTGTGCTCACGCGTGGAACGTTGTTTTTCTGACCACTGGTCGTTTCACTTGGCATTTGTTTGCGCAGCTCTCGTTCGACGTCGGCGTCGTCACCATCTTTGGACGCCGGCTGGACCAGCGGTTGAAGGAGGAGCTCAGGAAGAACTACTTCGTGGTGGAGAAGGGATACAACAGCTTTCCCAACTCCCTCCCTGGGAGTCGCTACCAAAAGGCCATCCAAGTATGCATCAAAACATATAATCCTTTCTTTATAATTATTTTTGGAACATTTTAATAAAATAAACCAATTTCAGTAAGTTTCCTCTCTTAGCAATGTCAATCTCTTGGTAGGCAAATTACCATGGTAAATTGGACACTAACATGGTGTCGGAATCCGACTCGGACTCGAGTATCGGATCCGACAAAAAGGAAAATAGACCTACATGAAATCCGACACATCTAAGTGTCGGATTCTAACCAGACAAAATTTTATAAAACTTGGTTGACGTAGTTGCAAATGTACTAATTCATTTCTCGCAAATTGGCATGTGCTTCCATGCAGGCGAGGAAGGGACTACGGACGACCCTTGGCGAGGTCATGGCCGAGCGGCAGGCACGGGACGACACCGAGTTTGGCCTCCTGGACACCCTCATGCAGTGGCGCGACGCCAGCGGGGAGAAGCTCACCGACGACCAGATCGCCGACAACGTCATCGGCGTGCTGTTCGCGGCGCAGGACACAACGGCCAGCGTGCTCACCTGGATCCTCAAGTACCTCCACGACGACCCGAAGCTTCTGGAAGCCGTCAAGGTGCGAATCGAGCTTCACAAGCCATGCCATGTCTCTAGAATCTTCGAAACACCAGTGCGCTCATCACGCACAATACGTGTTGTGCTAATCAAAGCATCTTCTCTGATAGAGACTGATGAGAGGCATGCACGGTCTGTGCCTCGCTCTAACCATCGCCATCTTCGTGTCGATTATTGCAGGAGGAGCAAATGGCGATCTACGAGGAGAACGAGGTCGGGAAGAAGCCGCTGACGTGGACGCAGACGAGGGCCATGCCACTCACGCACAGGGTATGTAGTAGTCCCGGCGCGCCTCACGCAGCTATCGCAGAAAAAAACGGCTTTCCATTTGGTGTCTTTTCCTTTTCCAGCTCATCATACAGTTTGCGTAACTTTGTGAGATTAGGTTGGCGTTGCTTTTGTTAACTTTTGAGAACTTGTTTGCTTCCAGGTTATATTGGAGAGCATGAGGATGGCGAGCATCATCTCCTTCACGTTCAGGGAGGCCGTAGATGACGTGGTATACAACGGTACGTAATAACGCGCGTGTTCAACATGGTTCTGCGATGGCTCGATAGAGTGTGAGCGTGCAGCAGTGTACCAACAAAACTAGAAAAGTTCAGTACGCTTTGCCAGTTGTCCGTAGGGACCTTTCTTTTAGTACTACGAGTATAGGTTTTCAACAAGCTATGAACACGCCGAGTCAAATCAGCCTCAGCGTATGACAGATATTGTCTCACACACAAGCTTCAGAACTTGTGTTATCTGTACCCGTGGGCATCCAAGCGTTGATTTTGGCCGTCGGCCAGCGCCTGGACGGCCCATTTCTCACCTCAAAAACGGTAGGGGGCAGGGCGCACCCTGCCCTCTCGTTCCGATTAATATCTGCTGAGCCATGAGTCATTATCGTCGGCCAGGCGGTATCGGTTGCACCCCCGTTCCCGGACGGCTCCGGCGGCCGGTGACTGACCCACCCCGTTTTCAGTTGGCAGCATAATCGCCGACCGAGAAATGAATTTGACAGGGAAAGTACATGTTAAGCATTTAATCCATAAAGTTTACTATACGTAGATGATAGTACCTTTGGATAGGCTACGGCTCGTATTTTCGAGAGTGTTTAACGGATTTGTTTCGAATGTGATTGAATTCAGTGAGTGTTTGTGATATGATTGCAGGGTTCCTCATTCCCAAGGGGTGGAAGGTGATGCCGCTGTTCAGGAACATCCATCACAGCCCGGAGATATTCAATGACCCGCAGATGTTCGACCCTTCCAGATTCAAGGTAATGCAGGTGTTGTTATTATTCCAGAGGAACCCCCTAATAATTAGTTATTTCATGCACTTGAGGACACATAAAACTGGAGGATTAATAAGCTTATATACAGTAACAATATATGACAGCAACGCGAGGCCACATCCAAAAAGGTCAGAGTAGGTCGTTGGTACACTGTAGTGGTAGCGAGTTTTATCTTTAATTCCGGACTTGCTCACCAGGCCGCCGGACACTTGTCAGTTTGCTACAACATCAGACAGCAGAAGTCAAAGGACATCAATTACTTAATTTGCGCGACCGGCTGCACAGTCATTGTTGACCGTGTGTGCGCTTGATGAGTACTACTAGTATATAGACAAGTTGCAGACTGGTTAAACGGTAAACATTCCAATCAACCCGGGGGCAGGCCTGCAGCCAGCGGGTGAACTTATTATCAACGACCACAGCTCTAGCTTTGTCGGACCCGAATTTGTTAGTCCTGCTATAACGCATTGTCGTTGACAGCTCTGTGACAGGCCACAAGGCGCACAATTATACTAGCCATTTCTAATTAACACTCGTTAGTACTGCATTATTTACAACTAGAGAACAAGTTTGGAGTCAGTATTAGGAAACATAAGCGCGTCCTGCCATACATCCAGCCGCGAATCCGTGTACTCATCCGTGCGTTTGCATCGATAAAAAATATATGCAGGCGACGCCGCCGCAGCCCGGCACGTTCCTGCCGTTCGGGAGCGGCGTGCACGCGTGCCCCGGCAACGAGCTGGCCAAGCTCGAAATGCTGGTCCTCGCCCACCGTCTCGTCACCAACTACAGGTACTACGTGTCTGCCTCTTTCCCTCTCTTGCAATGCATTGGACCAGTAGAGCCAATTCTCACGCGTCTTTTTTGACGTGTTTATTTATTTATTTTCACTGCTCGAGACGACGCTGATTTATTTAATTTCTTTTCTCCGCAGGTGGGAGGTGGTGGGGCCGAGCGACGAGGTGGAGTACAGCCCTTTCCCGGTGCCGAGGCACGGGCTCAAGGCCAGGCTCTGGAGCGAGGCTAGTGGAAGTGGAACCAACGACGATGATGGTGCCATGCAGGGCGCCTCAACAACTGCCTGACGCCGTTGGGATATCGTGATCTCCTGCTACTGCTCCTCGGACCAAGCAACACCTGGGGAGAGAGAGAGGGGATTGAAACCATTACCTTTTCGTGTTGGATAATGTATGTAAGGTCGTCGATGATCGAGAACAACATGGTCATCATGTGTGTGGTCGGTTAAGTCGATGATTGGGTTATATTAACCGATCGCGCCAATCATCTATATATGGGTCGGTAGCTACTGGTCAGTCATGGAGTCGTAGTTCGGTCGATATCCGAGGATCGCCCAGGTTAAAAGAGCAAAAGCTCTCTGGGTGCCTTTGCAGCTAGCTCGACGATCTCGGCTCACCATCTGTTCTTTGATCAATGCTGCTATATACCATTTTATATATGTGGATAAAGCAGTTCGTGTCTGTCGACGTGCTGTGATGCCACTCTTTCCGAGCACAGGCCATGGTGCCTGACACTGCGATCGAGACTGTGACATGGACATGCGTCAACCGTGTAGTAGTCGTTGCAGCACTGGCCGGATCTCACCAGTGATCCGTGCCCATCTGCTTTTTAAAGCTGCCTCGCCGCTTTCCCTCTCCTATCATTCTGAGAAGGGCAGCGTGGAACAAGCATGCTGGCGACCCTGCTTTCGTTCTTCATGGAAATACTACTCTACACTCCTAGACTTGTAGCTAGTTTCTTGAGATTTAACAAAGGTTTCAAAGCACGAACTTGTCGTCACCAAAACAGGATACTTACAGCAGCTACGACCACTCGAGCAATAATAACAACTCCATCATCGTCGGGCAGCATTCCCACACGGGAACGCGACATTGTCAGCCATCTATACTCCTAGGTGATCTAACCATGATTGCCACGAGTCCAAAGAAATTGAGACTGTCCAAAAAATCGTTAATCTAACCATGGTTATCCTCGAAAAAAATGGACAATCTTGTCCACATTCATGGCAACCCTGGCTTTACAGCACCCATCTGATCTCAGATATACGTTAACCGTTTGCAGCCTCATCGTTATGCGAAATGATGACTCCGTTCCAACTCATCTTCCTCGTCCACATCTTTTTCACAACTTCACAAGCAGCTAGCCTCTCGACTCTCGTGAGGTGACACTGGACCAACAATGGAAATGGAAACGGTGCGTTTCACATAAAAAGGAAAAACAAAGATCTTCGAAAAAAAGATGGTTGGAAGTACATGGTACATCTGGTAGTGCGTTTTACTGTCCGAATGTCAAGTTTCAATTCCTAGCCGTGCTTCAGTCCAGGCTAGAATCCTGCATCGGCCTGTAGCGTACCACCACACCGCACTCCGGAGTGAGTTGTCATATCTCAGTGCCAAAAGTGGCAGACCCTCTTTTCGTAGGAAAAAAAGAGGAGTGCACTCGTGTCCTCGTTGTCAGTCTGCAGATCATTGCAGTACAGATCGTAGCTCTCCCTGATTTTTCCTTTCCCGGATGATATCAAGTTTTTCTGTGGTGAAGCATGTCAAACATGTCGATGTCGTACATTCATGTCCCCGTCCAAGACCTCCGATATTCCTGCGACAGAATAAGCGTCATTCCGACGCGTCAATCATCTACTACTGTAGTAGAGTGCGTGTCGAAATTTCGCCTTGCCATTCGATATGGGACGAAATAATGCCGCCCCTACAAGGATGGGTTATTTTAGATCTGTAGCACTTGTAAGGGAGCACAACTAAAAAATGTCCTTAGCAAAGAGCGCATCCAAATTATGCCCTCTAAAGTGTATTTTGATTCTAATTCATAGCATTATTCTTCTTTCAACTTTTTTTTCTCAACCTAAAATACCACTGGAAATGACCCTAATACCATTATTCTTTACAGAATCGTTCTCTTCGTTCTCTTCCTCCATGCTCTCTGTCGATCGATTGAGCATAAAAGCAAAAAATAAAAACGTCATAACCCTAGCACTAGGGATGAAATCGGATCGGATACGGACAGATATAGCTTATCCCATATCTTATCCTGCATCTTTTTTCTCGGATCCGGAGTCAAAACGGATAGTATCGAAATAATTATTTCTTGACCTCGTACCCCATCCTATATTCTTATTTCGGAGTCGGATTCAGACACGGATACTATTATAAGATTCATATAGATGAAAAAATTTATGATAGATATATAATTAGAGTGAGAATGAATATAACAATAGCTAATATATGAAAACAAGTCAATTTATTTACCTATATACATTAAATTTCTAGATTTTTTAATATTTTTATATCTAAATTATTTAAATTAAATCAAATTATATAAATCTCGGATACCGGACGGATACAGCTCATCCCATATACTATCCCGCTAGTTTTTCTCGGACTCGGATTTTGATATAAATAGTGTCGAATGACTATTAGTGCATCCCATATTTGACCATATTTATTTTCTTGGTGATCGGATCGTCGGACGGTCGGATATTATCCGTCCCGTTTTCATTCCTACCTAGCACCCTGGAACGAGGTTCCACTGACTTAAGCTACGCTAACTGACGAGTGGGGCAACGGCCACTTGGGCCCATGTACAGTGACTCATTGTCCGCTGCCTTAAGTGAGTGGATCCTTTCAGCACCCTGCGGTGACGGGAGGCGGCAGGCAAGGCACATACATAGCGCGAGTGGAAAAGTGTTGTTTAGACGTTTGTGTGCTTCCTTAGTAATGGCATTCTTTATGTGCGTCTTTAGTAGTGCTATAGATCTAAATAACTCTTACGAGGATTCAACGAAAAAGTGTTGTTCAGACGTTTGAGAGATAATTTTTGGAAAAAAAAAGACGTTTGAGAGATATTTAGCATGAACGATGGGAGAGCAGGGCCGGCCGTTCCACGATTTCAAGGACGCCGAGAATTTAGGTTCCTTTCTAAGCGGTTGGTTGCGACCATGCGCATGCAGATGACGCTGATGTGCCGAGGTTAACCTCCTATGCTCTCTACATTCAGTCACGGAGAAGTCGCCACGTACATGACTGACGGAAACATATATAGTCACGGTGTCGGATCACACACCCACCGCTGTTCTAGTTCGGTCCCGACTTTGGAGTGAGACAGTGAGTTGGCATCCAGTTTTCGATGGGTTCAGACAAGCTGTTGGAGTCCAGCTAATAATGCATGCCTAATAGTACTTGCAGTGACCAGCGCAGGGGCATACGGCCGGCCACTGCGACGTCGCACACGATGGATGGACGACGAAGCACATGACACACATGACACGCCATGCGCCTGTCGCATGCACAACGCATTGATCGGTCCGTTAGCCTGGACCTTTCGCCATCTTTAACCAAGGAACCTAAAGTCCCGTTTTGTTGCAATTCTTACTTAAATGTTAATGCTAAATTTGAAGTTAGTAGGGTACTATACTACATTGTAGTGCTTCAATCTTTTTTATCTAAAACAGGGAAATTTTTTGACACCACAAAGTAACCTCACCAAAGGAAGCATAATCGACGATCAGACGTTAGATATTCCACACAAAACTGCAACAACCTTTTGCCCTTCTGGTGTCTGGTTGCTACGTACAGTACAGTGGTACTACCTGTCCGCAAAGAAAGCAGTGGCTGCAGCTGACATGAAAGATCACTCGTCTATTTTCGGTGCATCATGAGGGAGTAATCCATCAATCATACCGGCGGTGCTGGGCCACGGCTGCCGTCCCTGGTGGCCGGGGAATCTCTGATTTCGTCAATCTAGGAGATCTTGAACGGCGCCGGCCACGGTCGACACGTGGAGAGACAAAGGGAGCCCTGGTGTGACCTGTGAAGGATCGCTGGGCTCCACGGCCAGCTAGCAGGACATCAACACGACACACGCCCTTGTCACTCACTGACTGATTCACTGTGTGTGTAAGCTTGGTGTGTCCCTGCCTCCCTGGTAACTGCATGGGCGCATGCCAGGCGCGATTTCCATCTGCTTTTCGGTATGCCTGGCACGATCTTGGAGAGCTGAGCTGAGTGGTTGGGGCTTGGAGCAGCAAAATGCAGGGTTACCCAGCAACTACAGACAGGTGCTGAGGCATATCATTGCTCCTTGACTGCAGATTTGTATGGTTGGATAACTTGGAATCTATAAAATGAAAAAAAAATTATGTTTCCTACCTTTCAAGTGACTAAAAGGTTTCAATCACTGGTTTGTTTCTTTGTGTTTTAATTCTTTTATAGGATTATTTATATAATAATTATAAACCCTTGGATCTAGATCTGATGGCTCAAAACGGTAATTGAAAGTTGCTCAAAGTTTCAGGCAGCTAAAAATTAGCAAGTCCCAAAAAAAAATTGCGAGGCATGGCACGAATTCATTGTAGGAATGGGTCAAGGTTTTTAGGCTCTCATACAAAGTACAAGCAAGGGCCTTATATGAGTGCTGCTACAGATGATGTCATATGAATACCCGTTCTCTACCGTCAATTGCCTGATGTCATCCTTTGTTTGACTGTTCCTGAGGGATGGAACCGCCGTTGATGGTTAACGGAAATGGTTAACGGAAATTTACAACCGGTAGATGATCTGTGCTACGATGAGTTTCATTGCTACACAAAACCCCCTAGGTTACAGTACAGCCGAAGCTCACACACCAAGAGGTTCGGCAAGAATGGGGAAAAATGCGTGCCTTGAGCATAGTTATACAAAAATTACTTCAAGCTTTGCACAGGGATGGTCTTTAATATACTTCTCAAGTTCTGAATCATCTTTAAACCTGAAACCGTATAATGCCTGCCGTTGGGTTAGACCCACTGGATAAATTTTGTATACCTTCAATTCGCTCCCACCTCTAATACTTGGTGGTCTTTCATCCTTCCATACAGGTACATGATCGAGGGATCTAAATTTAGCAAGTACTGCTTTCTCCAAAGCTCCCAGAGTTAACTGATCCGATCTGCACAAAATATAATGGAAACATTTACGAGAAAGCAAGTGAAACACAAGTCAAAACATTTATTTACATACAGCAAAAGATGAGATAAAAGAAATGTCACTAAAGATCTCAATAGAACTTGGCAGAGAGGCACGTACACAATTGTTAAAGACCAAGCCAAGAAGCAGCTCAGAACGAGGCATATGAAAGTTCTATTATTAATTTATTATCAATATAAATTGCATGTACCCAACT
This sequence comes from Eleusine coracana subsp. coracana, assembly GCA_032690845.1. Taxonomy (NCBI): domain Eukaryota; kingdom Viridiplantae; phylum Streptophyta; class Magnoliopsida; order Poales; family Poaceae; genus Eleusine; species Eleusine coracana. The sequence goes on along the minus strand of CM064432.1, from coordinate 58,327,373 downwards.
CAAGTAGGCAGATAGAAACAAAAATAAAGGTGTATTTGTCGTACAGCAGCAAGACTGATTAAAAATGCAGTTGTATTTGCTCTAAGAATTTACATTACAATCCAGCATCGCCAATATAATCAGTGATAGTTTCTTTTCTCCTTGGACTTGATTTAAGAATTGTTACAGGTTTCATCTTAAAAACTGAAACAGGACAAGCACAACGGTAACTGTTACATATAAACCATACCTCAGATAAATGCTCTCCGTTTTAAACCGCCCTCTTTCTCTGACAAATAAGTGGTAAACTGTTCCTTTTTTGCTGGAACAGCTACATGGCCGCTTCATAAATTTTGGACCCTTTTCTTCTTTTTCATGAATCTTTGTAGCAATATGTACACAGAGCCGGCATGATGAATGGACAGCTGCCATGTCAATGAGCGCTTTGAAGGAATCTGATGGACCGTCATACTTCCACCTATACAGATATATAAAACAAGAGAGATGTCTTCAGTACAAAACTCATGATAATTGCTACTCCCTCTGTTTTCATTTTGTTGTAGTTCGGACAAGAATGTTAGTTCATTTTTGAACTAAGTTCTCTGTCCTAACGACAGGAAAACAAAAACAGAGGGAGTACATAATAACAGGCCTTAATCCATTTGATAGTTGGGGATTTCTTGTGCAATCTTGTGTACCTAAATTGGTTTCATGAACTTTTGTGTGTACTTATATTCCTAAAATCAAAAACCAGATAATGGAAATTTTGTCATAACATGGAAATCATATGCGCCCTAAGGTTGTTTATACACCCTAACCCTGCATCATGCATACTGCATGACAGTGCCAAGAGGGATGGAATGGCAGTAGCTAATAAGATTTCTCTCATAAGGGGTATAAAGAAACTTAGGGGGGGGAGACGCCCACCCTAACAAATATGTAGGAAGTGAGAGTTAAACCTTGGTTGGCTGGGTGACAACAATGAGATTTTTGGTTCTCTCTCTCTTAAACATGGTTTAATTACTTGTAGAGCAAGTATCAAGTGCATCTTACGTTGGCAGTTTTCATGCCTCCGCAGAGTCACAACCTCACATGCAAAAATTGTTTCCTAAGCTTTATTACCAATGTGGCAGTACGGTAACATCGCACTATAGCCTTTCAATAAGGGGAATCAATTTGTTGAAGAACTATGTAATTTCAAAGTGATTCAGTTCTTTAACTATGTGCTAGTACTTATCAATCATGTTCATGTGTCTAAACAATTGATCCTCATGAAAGAAATATGAACAGAAGAAAGCATTGCAATAAGTGGAGCCAAGCTCAAATGGATACAAATGACTCCTTTGGAGTTTGTTACTGTCATCCCAAATCTATACAAGCTCGCCCGTATATGCCATGATTGAAAACAATCGCTAGAGAAGTTACCTCACAGATTGATTGAACATATCAGCATTAGAGGCAATATTTTTCATTGTACTAGCAACTGAAGCAACATCATCTAGGTCCTTAATATGCAGTATTGCACCTTCTCCTGGAGAAAACTCTTGAATGTTTGGAGCTCCGACAACAACAGGAATAGAACCTGCAGTGAAGTTCAAATATAGTCAAGAGATCTAAAAGGAATTATATAATCATGTGGTAAAATATCTAACCCTAGGGTAATGAATAAATGCTCAGCATGCAATGATGACAGAGTTTCATATCAAAAATGGTGTGACCGATGAGTGTGGATAGGGCCGTGGGTGTGCAACATATACAATTACCTGCCACCAGTGACTGAAAGAACTTTTCAGTTACATAATCCTCCTCATTAGAATTCTCAAAAGCCAAGCTGAATTTGTAGCGCTTCAAAGCCTCCACTTTGTCCACTGCAATCAAACAAAAAACATTACAACAACAACAACAACAACAACAAAGCCTTTTTATCCCAAGCAAGTTGGGGTAGGCTAGAGATGAAACCCATGGGAACCCAAAAAAGAAGAGACAAAGAAACAAAAGCCAAAAGAAAGAGAAGAGAAAAGAAAAAAAAAAGGAGCACCCATCATCAATAGTGGATATCAATGAGCGAATTTGAGCCTACAATATATTTGAAGCATCAATGCATCATAAGACACCATATTCCATTAGCTAATATCTGTAATATTAGAATATATTGATGATATGTTCAATATATAGTTTTGTGATGCACCATATACTATATATGTAGTTTTGATTGCTCGGAAAAAAAAACACAGTATGTTATAAAATCTGTTGTTTTATCAAAAAAGGACATGTTAGGTCTGTAGTTTTGTGACAGTTTTGCCTTTTGCCAGTCTATCACTCTATCCATTGTCTTCCATAATTTATTCAAGTATCTTCTCATCCTGTCTCACTGCTGCTAGTGCTACCATCCATGTAAGGTGTATGTTTCGCCTCAGAATGAGTCCACAGCAAACAAGTTTATCCAACAATAATTTGGTTACAGAGGAAACAATAACCTTTTTGCACATAGTGAGGCTCAAAAAATTAAATATAGCAGCTGCATGTGAATATGAGCACTTTGCCAAAGCATGTTTTCAAATTCAAGGACAACATTCTCAAAAACACCAACTCAAAGAAATGTAATTTTAATTTTTGCTCTTAGTAGTAATTACTGCTCATTGATCATCAATTTCTAAGAGAGTTACGCCCGAACAAAATTCTTTGGGATTTCATTGCCATAAGAATGGCTACTGGCTCGCCAAACCCTATAACAACCCTTCCTCTTTATCGGGATTGGACCAGCTATGATGAGCTCATTGATTCATCCGTCTCAACATAAAAAGGAGGACACCGTAAGATTTAACAGGCACTGGCAGTAAGGATTGTTATATATGGACCATATGGTGTTAAGAATTCTTCTAAGTAGCCAACTACTATCAATGTCAAATCAGAAATAATGTATTGCGGCTACAACCTAGCAGCAATACTGCAAATACAGCAAAAAGTATCACATATGTAGGCCAACTGTAATCATCAAGGACAAGAATATGTCAGACACAATGCAGCAAAGAAAAAAAAAATATACCTTTGCCATCACGGTTACGATGACAACTACCATATGAATCTATTTTCACTTCTAGGTTTTCAAGCATCTCAAGGGCTTGCAAACGGAAGTTTCGTGCACCACAGTTAGAAATGAAAGCTGCAGCTAGAGCTTCTTCAGTCTTTGGAGGCACAGGTGCCATGATATCGTATTCAGCCCATGAGAAGTAGCCAACAGGCACATCCGAGGAAAGGCTAGTTGTCATCACAATTCTGTAACCTCTCCTGTGATAGAAAGCGGCGAAATTGACAGTCCATTAGGGCTATGATATTTCAGATTAATAAATCATATCCTACTTCTAGGGACAAAAGACAAATAATTCAGTGGCACGGCATGAATGACGGGAACAAGGTTTAAAATTAGGAAAAATCTGAACATAGTGGTTATGTTGATCTAAGGTACATCTTGTGGATGAACTATCCATAGTTTCGACAGGTATTAGAATAGAGAAAGCTTGCTTTAACCAGCATTCCACTTTATTCTTTTATATCGACAAATTATTAGTTAAAATTTGACATACCAAAAAACAGGTTTGGCAGTCAAAATAGTAGTCCATAAGTTCTTGCAATATACATCTGAATTACACAAGTAAATAAAATTAACGTGTACAAAAAAAATAAGGTTTACATAGTCATTTTAAACAGGCCAATACATAGCAATCAGAATTAAATTGGTTCTTACCCACCCTCGAGCCAGATCAATATTGTTCTCTGAATAATATTGAGATGATTCCATTGATCTGAGGATACTATCTACAGAAGGATCTGGCGCGATTCCAAATGTAGCATCAGGTGTCTTACTTGCAGAAAATCCAAACTCACATCCAACATAGCATTTATTAAAATCCTGAAAGAGAGGAAAGAAAAAAAAAGTAAGCATCACCAACAGAGACAGGTGAAACAAGAAATTGATGGAACATAAATACAAAGTGCAATTTCCATCAACAAAACCATCTCATTGATTCTCGAATTGAATTGCTCCACTTCGCATTTACCCAAAAAAAAAAGGAGATGACCAGTTTACAGCATGGAGTTTTGAGAAATGGAGATGGGCAGAATATTAATACCAAGTGACAATTGTGTTTTTACCCTCTCTCTCAATTCTAATCGTGATTTTACCCTCATTTTTTCAACTTTGTGATTTTGCCCTCACTTTTTTGAGGTGAAGTGTGACTTTGCCCCTACTGGGGGTAAAATCACAATATTTTTAAGGGCAAACAAAGGCTTCACTTTGAAAAAAATGAGGGCAAAATCACAAAGTTAGAAAAGTGGGGGTAAAAACACAATTAGAATTGAAAGTGGGGTAAGAACACAATTGCCCCTACTTATAGATAAGTGAATAATGACCCCATGTAATTAAATTTCTAAAGTATTCCTAACACAATAACAAATAATGCTACCGACAATAAAGTTGAAAGGCAGTATTCAGCCTAGTGGCATATTTGGTTCCTTTTTCCTTCCATACTAACAGATCCCTTTGCTTCCTTTTTCACATGAGAATCATACCATGTACATTTTAGTCTACTAGTGGGTAACGATGCCACTAACACAAGTCATTTTTGCAAAAAATATTAAAGATGAATACAGTTGATGACCAAACTGCATTATCAAAAACGAATGGCGTGTATCTGCTACATATGACCACACTTCAACATCTGAGGTAACAGCATGCCGATACAACATGGACAACCAAATACTTGCACAATCGTATTTGTGTCAAGGGAAAATAATGCAATATGACGGTTCAGGCATGGACGTTTGACAGGAGATAAAATCCAACTGAACAGCTGGGTTGGGACAAGGCAGTACGAAGCCCATTGGGACAGGACAAAGATTGCAAACAAAAATACAGGACAAAAATTGCAAACAAAAATAAAGCATCTAATTTGGGTGCTATTGTTTGCATCATGTACAAAAGTAGAAGCTGGAGGGGTTAGTTTTATGATAGAATTCAGAGTAGCTTCAGGCTATGTATATACATGCTCAAGGACCGGCAAGCTTAACTGCTTAAGGGATCATAGTACTGTAAATAACTTATTATGTTCGCATTCAAGCTGATTGTAACGAAGGTGCATGGTATCACAAAATAGCTGTCCGCCTATCCAAAACCGTGTCATGTTTCACCAAATGTTGTATTGTGGAGTATATGCGAATGCTAAAGTTTGGATACTCTAGAGTTTTGGGCCAGACAACAGATCTCTGGAGCTCGTCAATACTGATCAAACTATCCTAGATGGCTAGATGGGCCTCAGCTCAGAGAACAATAGAAAGAGCGCATGCACGAGACCTTAGCAGCCCCTCCGACTAGCACGGGGTCCTTGTCGAAGTCGCGGTCGTAGGGCACAGCGTCCTCCCTCTCGAGCCGCTCCTCGCACCGCCGGATATCGTCGTCGTCGTCAACCACGGCGCCGGCCTTGCTCCAGGAGGAGGGGCGGCGGTAGAAGGAGGTGGTCCAGCTCTCGACCGCCTCGGCGTTCTTCACCATGTCGAGGCGGCCGAGGAAGGCGATCTCGGAGAGGAAGGCGGCGCCGACGAGGAGCGGCAGCAGCCACCCCCAGCGACGCCGCCGGGGCGGCCCCGCCTGCGGCCCCTGCGAGTGGGAGGGACCCTTCATCGGTGGGCCTCCCGGCCGCCTCGCCGGCGCCGGCGGCGGGTGGTGGAGGGATCGGGAGGAGCAGGGCGCTTGCGCGGGGGCGTGGTGCGGTCGTTGGACCTGGTCGCGGCGGGCTTGGAACGGACCAACGACTCCCCCTACCGCTGAGATCTTCCGCGCTCGGGTTTGGTTCGGCTCGGCCACTCCGCCGAGACGAAGCAAGTCGAATGGACCCACATGCCAGCGGTAGGAGATTGGCTGGTCCTTTTTTCTTTTTGAAATGGTGGATTTTTTTATTTTTTATTGTTTTATAAGCCGCCGTATTGGACCCGCCTTGTGGGCTGCAGCCGTTGGATGCAAGCTGTGACGGGCCGCAATCTTCCGTTCTGAACGAGAAAGAGGCGTTTGGGCCGCATTCAATACGCTGCCTTGGCGAATTAAATGCATTTGTGTCTTGAGCTCAAATTAATTTGCTCCCCTTCCGAAGGCAGGCTGAGCCTTGGCCCATTAATTACCCCGCAGCCCGTCCCTTCATGCGTTAGGAACAGGGAACAACTCTGAACATGAACTAGAGACTGATGAAGAGAGAGGAGGATAAATCATTACAGATTGTTGTTTGTGCACTATATTGCTAGGAACAGCGAAACAGAGACAAATCAAGGAGCAGTTAAGAACAGCATATATAGAAGGGAATTTTAAGGATTCATGCATGAACCCAATGCAGGAGACAAATTGTGCATGCATGGAGATGTCTGGTTTTTGGTCGTATCATCCTATGTCGTAGTATGTTCTCTAGGGTGGTCCATTCCAAACAAGACTGATGCCTCTTCAAATTTTCTACCAAGTGGCCGTTCAGTTGGAAGGTAGAACAAGAGCAAGGAAAAACAAAGCCCGATTTGGTCCCCTTTCTGATTCCTTTTGTGTTGATTCCTCTCTCATAATAATACACAAAAGAGGAACAATATATTTGTCCACACTCCACAAGCTCTCAGAGTCGATTATTAGACTTCTCATGCACGTATGAACGTAGCCATTATCTGACGCCAAGTTGTATTCAGGGACCAGGCATCAGACAATATGATAGTACTGTACACGATAAAATGAAAAGCATATTCTGAAGAGTGCTGCTCCGAAGTCCGAACTCTCAAGATGTTGATGGAAACAACAAATCCATCACAGGTACAACAGCTGATTCTTGTGGAGACAGGGGAGAACTTTAATAAAAGAGGTCACACACCTCCTACAACATTTATTTTCCTGTAAAAGTTGAAGAAGAAGATGCATCTCTATCGCAATTCGCAAACACGCAGCAGCCTTTTGCTCAGCCTGGGAGAAGGCATATCTGATCGACTCAAGCAATCAGGTTCGCGCACGCACGGGTGTCCCTATCTCCTAACCACTCGTGCATGCTGATCACCATATAAAAGCGACCTCGGCATCTTCTTTTCTCTTCCACCAAGTTTGTCTGGCTACCATGTCATGCCTAGGGTGGCTGTCTAGCTGCACCTAGACATCTAGTACTAGCTATATAGGGCTTTCTTTTGTACCCAACTGTACCTAGCTAGGGTTCCTTTGTTTAAAGTCACCATGAAGGGAGCAAGGGGTAACTGGTAAGTACATGCTAATTTCGTTGTTTGTCTGTCTGGTCGTTCATGATTGATGATCTTGTTAAACATCCAGATCATCGTCCTATATACCAATTGTTTTGTAAAGGTACATGAAAAATTCAAAAATTCTTTCTTTCAGTCGACTGAAAATGACGCATACTTTCAGTCGATGCCACAAACAGCGCACATGTTCAATCTGTAGCCGGGATTGAAAGTACTCAATTTCCAGTCACCTGAAAATTAGACGCTCTCTGAAAAATTATAAAGGAACCTCTTTGTTCCCCCACAGGTTTATGTGATTATGTGAAATTGCTTTGTCACAAAGTTACATGTATTTTGATGCAGGTTATAGAAAAGAACCAATGTGAATGTTAGGACAACCCCCCTTTTTTTGCGTAAATCAACCTACTACAAGAGTGCAAACAACTTCAATTATAATAAAAGGCTTTTTCTTTACATCCATGACTGATACAGACATGCATACATACATATCTAGTGGTGTCGCATAATGATCTCCCTAGCTATAGTAGCTACTACTAGTAATGTTGATTCTGCCTTTTCACTTTTTCTCATATCATGCTGATGATTTGTCCAAAGCTAACAAATCGCTCTAACACAGTGCTGGTTAGTGATTAGACAGTTCATATCAGGCACATTTCAGATTAACACATGATTAGGCATTAGATGACTCAGTCGAAAGCTGAATGCATATTCCAGGTGCTTAGTTGCGAAGCGCACTCGTGTTTTAGACCAGACAGTCCGCCGCCCCTAAAATCCTAAATGTCATAGGTCGATTTATAGCTACGACGAAACGCTGGGCCACACACCCACACGAGCGATAAAAATCCTTTGCGTATCATTTCGTTAGAGAATTTTCACTGTAGATCTAAATAAATGCACTTATGTATCATCCGACAGTTTAGATTAAAATCATGAACCTTTCGATTCACAAATATCATAAGTATTATATAGATGTATCATAAATATTATATAGGCAATATAGGAATTACATACCTATCACAAACTTGTGATATTTATATTTTTTAAAGATGAAACAAATATCATGTTTTTATTCTCATATATCATTTTCATTCTGCTGAGTAATTAACTCTTATATAACCAAGTAATTACAATTAATTAATGATATCTCAAATGAACAGTTAGATCTAAATCATGATATTTCAATTTCATATATATCATGATCTATTATAAAAATGCTCTTTCATTATCTCTAGCTCTGGGCATCAAATGCAGAATGTGGTACGTGTCATTCTGTGAAGTATCAACTGGTTTTGTACAGGTCCAACGCATAATATGGGTCCACACGGAACAAAAAAAAAATCCATCCACAGGAACTTTAATAAAAGATCACGGCGATGATTCTTGTCTAAAAAAAATGGTTTGCACTGAATATTTTGTTCATATTTACCACCATAAAGTTGCTAAAATGACTCAACGACATACACAAGAAAATGGACCTTGTAGAGAATTAATGGTCGCCCTCTTCTTGTTGATCTGTGATCTGAAAAAAGTGAGTGCCTTTTGTTTCAAAGAACGGCGGCTAAAATGGCACTGCAACTATGGCTATGGGTTAGAAGCAGTAGTAGTTGCCGACTCGAGTGTCCGACTACTACGGATCAATTGCTCAAGAGAGTACTTGTACCATCGGCGTGGAATAATGGGTGCTTTCGGTTGGAGTATTAACCTCTCGGGGCCCAAACGCACGCATGCACGGGGAGAAAAACGATGCCCGCCCTCTGTTCATCTGTTTTCGGAGAGGTATCTAAGAGCATCTCAGTGAAAGTAGTTAAATTGAACTTCCAAAATCTATTTTGCAAGTCCATTTGCAAAATTTGGAAGCTCAATTTTGCTCCCAACTCCAGTGCAGATTTGCATATAGGCTCCTATCTCATTGTAGGACTCATCTGTCAGGAAAAAAATAGAGCTTCTCTTCCGTTCGCTCCAGTCTGTCGCTAGCTCCGCTCCAGCCCGCCGCCGCCCCCACCTCAGCTCCGGCCCACCGCCGTCCGCCGGGTTTCTCATCGCCTGTCGCGCTCACCCCGGCGCACTCCTCTCCCTACTAGCACCGCAAGATCCACGAGGAACGGAGGAAGAAAGCTCGACGAGGGAGGAGCGCTCCGCTGCCCCGCCTGCCGGCGCTCGCGTTCCGCCCTTGGGGCCGCCCTCTGCCGACGGCGACATGGCGCGAGAGGTGATACCTCGCCGTAGATCTTGAGCCACGGGCCACCACCACCGCCTTGCTCTCCGTTGCCGTCGTGCTCCCCGCAGGCGTCGTGGGCCTCCTCCCCACGGCCGATGCTCCGCCGCACGCGACTCCCAGGCCCGCTCAAGATCCGGGCGCCAATCCGCCGCCATCGCGCCAGCTCGAGCGACCAGTGCCGTCGCCCACCCCCCACGTGTGCCTGGCGCCGACGCTCGCACCACCCTCCGAGCTGGTCCGCCACTGGTCCTCTGGATCGGGAGTGCGAGCGCCTCCGGGGATTCCATCGGGGAGGAGGCCGGCGATGGGGACGGGGCCGCCATGGAGAGCGGAGACGCCGTCGGGGAGGAGGCCGGCGACAAGGACGAAGCTGCCCACGCGTCTGGCCCCGGCGACAGAGACGAGGCAGTGGCGGCGGGGAGGAGAGCGACGCGTGCAAGAGAAAAAGAAACAAAAAGAAAGGAAAAAAAAGAAAAACTAGGTGGGATCCATGTTTAGGAGGAAGATAGGAGGGTTGCAAATTTGGCAGTCTGGAAAGGAAATTTGAGAGGGCATGAAAAATAGGAGGAAATTTAGGAGTCCTAGTGAAGTTGAAGTTTTGTGCTAGACTCCTAAATTTTAGGATAGGAGGTCATTTACAACCCTCCATTGGAGATGCTTTAAGAGCATCTATGGTGGGAGCTTATAAATATCCTCCTATACTAAAATTTAGGAGCCCAGTATAAAATATCAACTCCAGTGGGACTCCTAAATTTCCTCCCATTTTGCATACCTTCCCAAATCTCCCTTCCAGGCTATCAAATTTGTAACCCCCCTATCTCCCTCCTATCCGCGGGTCTCACCTTTTTTCCTCAATTTTTCTTTTCTTTTCCTTTTCTTTCTCCTCTGCTACCTCTTCTCCATCTCCCTTCCGCACGACGCAGCAGCCTTCCCCCCGCCGGCCGGCCGCCCTCTGCCCCCGTCGTCGACCATCTGCGGCCATCCCCCCTCCCGCAACGCCGGCCCCCGCCTCCCTTCTGGTAAGAGCCAGTCCGTCGCCTTCCTCCCCCCGTTGCTGGTCGGCGCGGCACGGGCAGGGGAGCGGGATCGAGCGCGGGCAGGGTGGCGGCGCTCGAGCGGGCACAGTCGGAGGGAGCGAGCGCGGGCGTAGGCCGGGGGCAGGTCGGCTGGATCTTCCCCTCTAGCGGCAAGATCCGACGACGTGAGAGGGATGCGGTGGCGCAAACGCCCGTTGGCTCCGGTTTGGGCATGGAGGCGCGGTCGCCGGAGCCTGCTCCATGCCATCTGCCATCGAGTTCTTTGCTCGCTGCCTCCCCTCCCTTCTCTCACAGGTGGCATCGGGCGCGGCCACGGGGGATGGTAGCCAATCGGAGCGGCGCCGGAGCGGGCTTCGACAGCGATTTGGGCCGCCACTCTAGCGCCATCCGGGGCTGGCTCGAGCAGGGCGCCGACGAGAGCAGAGAGTCGGCGGGGAGGAACACGTGGAGGAGAACGGTGCCGATGGGAACGAAGGCGAGGAGTGTGCGGCTCGATTGGAGAAAGTTTTTTTTTCTGATTGATGGGTCCTACATTATTCAGGAGTCTATTTACAAGCCTCTACTGGAATTGAGGCCAAAATTAAGTCTCTAAATTTTATAGGTGAGTCTGCAAAATAGTATTTAGGAGTCTAATTTTATAAGTTGATGCTCTAATCCTTTCAAAAGTGCATGCCAGATCATCTCATGTCACGAGCCCTGCGTTGGCATCATAGTGGCACCGAAAGCGGTGGAGAGCACACGAGTCTCTCGATCGGCAGCCGATGGATCCAAAGAAAAGGCAAGTTACCCTGTGTCTTTAATAACCTCGGCGGCTCGGCCTCTTTTCACCATCTGAAGCTTAGCACACGAGCGGCAGCGTTGCCAAACGGATACAGTCCGCTATTTGGCGCGGCTGCGAGAGCATAGCACAGAGAGGACGACGCCACGACAGTGTTACTGTTGGAAGCAGCCGGGACACTCACATCGTCTCTGCAATGGTGATGGCCTCTTGCTTGTCTCGACTGATAGGCGAATCATTTCGCACGCTCATCGGAATGCGACTGCTTGTCATGTCCAACAGCACCCGGATTAAAGCATGCCGACCTAGATGGATAGAGCTAGTGCACGCCCGAACGTCCCCCTCCCCCAAATATAATAATTGAATCTGACGGAGCCTCTTATTGGCTCGAGCTTGGTTAATTACTCATAATCTTTGCTTTGCGTTTATAACATGACTGAAACAGATTACTTGTTGTTGGTACGATGATTAGGCCTTGGTGAGCGTACCTCAAAAGAAGGGAGTGTTACGGGGACTTGGAGCCTTGGGAATGCATGTCGGTGCAATAGATTCAGTTTCAGTGTTTCACAAAACGACAGAAATAGAGAACACAGTACATGTACCATACGTGAATGAACATTGTTAGTACATGTACTAGCGAGCTACACGTCCATTTCAACGCTTCATACTTGGCAATAAGTCCATATCACTGTCCAATTTAACTCCATGTAGGCAGTTGAAGCAAGCAACGGAACAACAACACCAGTAGAAAACGTGAGATATTCCGGTTCCAGAGCCGCAGAAGTCAGACGGCGGCGACGGTGACTGACTTCTAACATCATCTCGGCAGGACTTGTGAGTTGTTTCAGCCGGAGTGCCATCGTCTCTGCCATGACACTGGACAGGAACAGAGGGAAAATGCTGTGGCAACGAACCACAGACCAGAGTCTTCATGTGTCTTCTCTGCTCGGCTGTGAGTTTCCTCGAGTCAGCAGTGCGCGTTGCTTATTACTGGCCTCCCCTCGTCCATTGGTTTGCCCGGTTAGTGAGTCAAGTAAGCCATCTCATTTGCATGATTGTTTTTGGAAATTCAGCTCGATGTCAGCACAAAGTGGCGCTGGTAATTAAAGCTACAAAATGCAGTTTTCTCCGTTCTAAATGAGACGAACTCGTGATGTACTAGAAAAACAGTTGGCCTAAAGAGACTTTATATGCTCTGGCATTAAACAAGAGAGTGAGCACATACTACTATGAAACAGCCGCCGTCCTCAGGAGTAGTTTGCATCATCGGTTGGGATCGAAATTCATGCGTCTCTTTTAGGTGTGTAGGCCACACATCCGTCCTTTGCTGGTCCATTTCTAAAGCCTTCCGAAGTCTAAAAATACACCTCATCCTTTCCATCAACGCTTTCGTTTTAGTTTGTTTGGGAAAAAAAAAACGGCCAGCGCACAACAGCGAGTACTGAATTTTGAAGCATCCTTTTTCGTCAATGGAAACGCATTGTTTGTACAATTTTATTTAAATTTAGTTATTATCATTGAGAAGAACATCTCAGCCAGCGCAACCACCATGATGCATATCCCGTTTCGTTTGTCATCACGCTCATTTCAGCCGCGCAGGCACATTGGAGCGGCACAACGGCACGAGGCCTCCCCCGCGTCGCATCGGCATATGGCGGAAAATACCGAGTACTAGCGAGATAAAGACGATTATCGCAAAGGAGACGCCAAAGTTTGCCAACTCGATGGGGGCGGGCCGTTGTTCCCCACCTCCACAGGCCTACTCGGTGACCCGGAGATCTCTGCCGCCGGGCCCACGCCCCCCGTGTTGCCACCACGAGATGCCGACGCGCGGGACGGGCAATGGGGCAATGGCCGTGTCCTCCTCCGTATATAACCCCGCCTCCCCACCCCAGCTTCTAGCTAGCGCCCGTTCATCACTCCACCAGCCGTTGTTACCCAAGCTCAGCTCACCTCAGTGTTCCGTTCCGTTCTTCCATCCAAGGCACACTAAGAAGAAAGGTCGCTCGCTCGCTCGCTCTATCAGGGTCGGGCGCAATGGTGGACGTGGACCGCCGCATGGCCGGGCTGACCCCGGCGGCGCACGCGGCGGGGCTCCGCCGCCTATCCACGCGCGCCGCCGCGGGCTCCTCCTCGGCGTCCGCCTCCCCGCGCCACGGCCTCCACTCCTTCGCCCCCCTCGCATCCGCAACCCTCGCCCACCTCCGCGCCTCGGGCGTCGCCATCCTCCCGGGCCTCACGGAGCCCGAGCTGGCCCGCGCCGAGGCCTCGCTGGGCTTCGCGTTCCCGCCGGACCTGCGTGCCGTCCTCGCCGCGGGCCTCCCGTCGGGCCCCGGGTTCCCGGACTGGCGGTCCCGGGCCGGTCTGCGGGCCGCGTTCGACCTCCCCATCGCCGCAGCCTCGCTGCAGATCGCGCGGGGCGCGCTGTGGCCGCGGTGCTGGGGCCCGCGGCCCGCCGACCAGGACCGCGCGCTCAGGCTGGCCCGCGCGGCTATCCGCAGGGCGCCGCTCCTCGTGCCGCTCTTCGACCGGTGCTTCCTCCCCTGCCGCCCTTGCCTCGCGGGGAACCCGGTCTTCTTCGTCGCCGAGGACCGCGTCCTCTGCTGCGGCCTGGACCTGCTCCACTTCTTCACACGCGACGCCTCCTTCCAGCCCTTGCCGCAGCTCTCGTCGGTGGCGGCACCAGCAGTAGCGGCGCCGCCGTCCCACGCCGACGCCGCCACCATGCGGCGCAGCCTGGACGCGACGTGCGGCGGGAAGGCCCCGCGGTGGATCGAGTTCTGGAGCGACGCGGCGTCGGACCGGCGCCGCCGCGACTCGTCCTCCTCCGAAGCCTCGACGGCGTCCTCCTCCGGCGCCTCTGGATGCGCGTCGCCGCCGCCGAGGCGGGCGCGGACGCCGCACTGGGTGGACGCGTACCTGGACAGGATGGGCGCCGTGCTGAGGCAGGGCGGGTGGCGGGACAGCGAGGTCACGGAGATGGTGGAGGTGGCCGCGTCCGGGTCGGTATTCGACGGCGGCGAGGAGAGCGACGCCCCCGTGGCCGTGGACTCCGACGCGGCGCTCGACGCGCTGGTGCTCAAGGCCGACCGGTGCTCCGACTCGCTCCGCCGTGCAGGGTGGAGCTCCGAGGACGTCTCCGACGCGCTCGGGCTCGACGTCCGCCGGTGCAAGGAGCGGCCAAGGCCCGCCGTGAAGATCCCCCCAGAGATCGCCGTCAAGGTCGAGCGGCTCGCGAAGTCGGTGGCGCGGCGGCCCTAACTAGTAGCAGCTGATGACCTGACGACACACCATTATTCGCCGCCGGCATCACTGCCACACAGCAGCCGGAAAAGTCACTTGTCGCCGGCGGCGGCTGCCGTTTTCCTCTTCTCTTTTTTTTAGGAAAAAAGTTGATCTTTTTTTTTTATTGACTTTTTCACTATACAAGGAAAGAATACATGTACTTTTAATCAAGTAAATACTGTACTAAAAGTTAACCCCATCATCATCAAGCCCATGCCATGCTTGCACAACATGTAATTTAATGCTTGGGAGTGCGTAGTAGTGGTACTTGTAACGGCTACATTTACGTTTTTTTCCCCCTCTCTTGCACTACAAACGCAGATTCAACTCTACGAACCAATAGAAATGACAGTGAAAATATAACCATAAAAATCGCAGTAATTTGTTGGAAAACCACTAAAATCAGGCAATGCACACAATCGAGTTGCCGTACTATGGTTCTGTTTTTCCAAGCTTTTGTCATGGGGCAGTACTTTTTGTCCAATCTTTGGGTGTCAAGGTGGATGCCAATGTCTCATTTCTGCCGCCAATCCAGATCTACTACCGCCGCGTCATTTCCAGCAGCAAACGGTCAGATTCCAGGTAGCCGCTGCTGCGGCCGTATAGTATAATTTTGCGTAACGGATCTTATCTTCCACGCAAGATCTATACCACTATTCTTGAACGAAGTCTCTCTTCTTACATTATTTTGTTCAGGGTGTTTAAGATTATTATTTTTTACTCTATCATCAGCTTATTTTGTGTCACTAGAGATACTGTGCTGCTCGCCTTGCCGACGGTGCTCGTGCGCAGTCATGCATGCAATTGCAATCTTGCTCCGCTCGCTTTTGGTTGGGAGAGCGCCCCACCCAGACGGCCAGACCCAAGCTTGCCGCTTTTCGTACGTGGTCGCTTTGCCTCGCCTCGATCCGGCCGCAGCCTTGTTCCGCTTGCCGACCGGTCGGAAGCGAGCGCGCCGCACCGCACCGCACCGCACCGCACGCGCCGACTGCTTGCGGCTGGCCTCGTGTCCCGCGCGGTCGCCTGTGCCTGTGCTGTGCCGCCTTTGCCCGCCTGGCGCCGGCGCCTGCCCTGCGCGCGTGCCGGCCGTTCTCACCACGCACCCGGCCGGGTACCGGGGCTCATGTGAGAACTGAGAGAAAGACGGGGTTGGACGCCCTCCCGATTCATCAATGCGGCGGCGTGCGTGCGAGCGACCTGCGCCACGCACCACGTAAAAGCGGCGCGCCGCACCCGGCCGGCCTCTTCTGTGGCTCAACAGCGACGCGCGAGTCCGGCGCAGACACGGGCACAGTCGCACTCCTCCTGTCACGCGTGTGAGAGCGCGCGCGGGTGGTCCTGCGACGGCGACGCACGGGTTCGGGCTCGGGTTCGCCATCGGCTGCGTTTGAATCAACTGAATCGGCTCTCGGTTGGGCAAAGGCTGTGCCCACGGCGGCGAGCAGAGCGCACTGTCACGCGGCACACTCCTACTACTACTACTACTACTACTACAGTAGTTGGCAGTGACAGGCGCAGGGTGGGCGATGCCATGCATGCTCTGCTTGCTGGGGCTGCGAGTACTTTACTGTGAACATAGGTCGGGACCTGGGAGCTGGGACATGAGATGAGAGGGAGAGATTTTAGAATTTCAAGTGGTGGGGTTGCCCGGTACTACTGCTTGAGGCTGAGGATGGATGGTTGAGGGTGGTGTGAAATAAAGGTCAAACTCAGCTTTCACTAATCGCAACTAGTGTCTTAAAATAGACCCACTTCAGCTTGGTTTACGCCGCGAACTGGGGATTAAGAATGCGACCTATAAACATCGAGTGGTAAATATTTCTTTCCTCTAGTTTTTGGTCTTTTCGTTTGCTGCATTGCTCGTCGTCCGATCCGACAATTTGAAGCAGGCAGTCGCTACTTCTGTAGCTTCATCAGTGTGTCCAACCTCCCCCACTTGGTAGTGTCCGTCCCAACGCGTATCGGACCGTGAGTGCGAACGTGCAACGTACCACTTTCTCAACAAAATTGACAGTCCCGGCCCTATCATAGCTAGCTTCTCAGACCTAGTACTGTGTACCTAGGATGTACTACTCTAAACACTACTAATAGTACTTATATTAACAAGTTGTGTGAGCCACCGGATATCCGCTTCCTCCGTTCGTTCGTAATTTAATCAAAGGACCAATGTGCTTAGTAATAAGAAGCATCGTGTTAGTTGACAGTATCATGCGCGCATGACGCATCATCGCCATGGATGGATGATTGCATGACGGCCGGACGACACAGACAGCAGCAGCTCCTCGTATCATATTCATAACAAAAACTACACGGCCAGCACACCTTTTTCGGCAGACAGAATCGGGCTCACGAACCCTGTCGACGCGCTGGTCCCGTCGTCGTAGGCCAAGCCCTAACGCTAGCAAAAGAATAGCACACCGCCCGCACGTACGCCAGCAATACATCAAGTCGTACACACCAGCTCCTCTCTGGCGTTACGTCAAGAAGCATCCGCCGCAAACGATAAAACCGATGTAACGAACGCGGGCACGGATCATCATCAACATCTCGCCACGATTATTCCAGACATCACAGCTAGCTTGGGATTCCGGACATGGCAGCAGAAACTCACGTTGCTTGCACATCTCATCGCATTCCTTAACAACTCTTTGCCGGTGTGGTCCTGTGCTTGCTTACTTGCACTTGCTGCTAGCTTGCCACCGATCGATCGGCGATGCAGTTTTGTTTGTAGAGCACACGCACACGCAGGCAACGCACGGGGCGCTTGTCGACGAGGTTCAAACAAGACCTGGCTGTAAAGCGCATCACAGGTGGTGGGCGTGTTCGCTCGGCAGGGGCCAGCAGTGGAGCACGGGGTGAACATAATAAGTGGCCGTGTAATCCTGGACCACACACACACGTACGTACGATGCAGTATATAATCTGGATGAAACAGGGACGCATACGCTTCACGTACCGTTCCGTTCATTAACTAACCAAGCGTGTTGGGGCTAAGTATATTTAGAAGAAATTAACAAATAGTTGGGATGTTCATCAAGAAGGATGTCACGAAAGCTCATTTGGTGACCACTGAATTTTTTGTAGATCACTTCAATCTAATCTCGATACATGAACTGTTTATGATAAAATCGATACACAAAGACAATTGATCGCTTAATTCATTCGTCATGACAAACTTGATCGGCTATGATATGATCATCAAAAGCCCTAGGGGGAGGGGGGCTTATGTCCCTCAACTAATTAGAGATGAGAGAGAGAGAGGGGTAATAAGAGCAACTCCAACCCATCCCCTTTCTTATCACCTAGAAAAAATCAGTCATATAGGAGATGAAGATAAAAAAAATTGCTTTATCTGCCTCACTTTTCCATGCCTTTATTTACGTGATCACTTAAATCCAGTTCACCATCCGCTATATAGAGGAGATCAACCATCCATCAGCTAAATGGTGGATCCTACCTTTTTAGATGATGGAATAGTTAGACTTCTACAATACCATCACCTATAATTTAAAAAATAGGTTGAAGGGATCCCCTTTAACCTCTTTTAGGTAATGGGATTAAAAGAGAAGGGTTAAAGTTGCTCTAAAAAAATTCTCTATAGATGTGCTACAAACCAGAAGTCGTAAAGCATCATCTTGATTCATGCCATGTACCTCTCAACAAAGATCTCAGCTTATCGAAAAGTATGTCATTGCCTATGCTCATCTTGGATTTGGTCTTGTAGTGGAGCTTGATGACATGGAGTGAAGTCAGGCTGGCAAACATGGATGTTCATGTATATTTCTCTTTCTTTGTTCTATGCTTACATCTCATTTGTTATTTATGTCTTCTTTCTTTTTATTCTTCATCTTCATTAATATGGTCCTTTATTAATGTGTTCTTCATCTTCATTAATGCCGCCGCCGCCATCTCCCCCCCCCTCCCCGCACACACCGGCCCCCGCCCTCTCTCCCCTAGCTCGGTGCCGCCACCTCCCTCCCTCCCCCCTCCCCCGCTCCGCTCTGCTCGGCTGCACCGCCTCCCTCTGTCCCCCCTCTCGGCTGCATCGTCTCCCTTTCTCCCTCGCTCGGCGCCGGCGCCGCCGCTTCCCTCTCTCCTCCCTGCTCACGCCGTCATCATCTCCCTCTCCCCCAGCTCGCCGCCGCCACCTCCCTCTCTTCGTAGCTCGCCGCCGCCGCCCTGCGTCCTTCGGAGGGGTAGATCTAGCCATGCCGCGGCCGGATCTACCGACGGCAGGTGATGGCATCGACAGGGTTTGGGGCCGGTGGCGGGCGGCGGCATTGGCGGGCGGGTGGCCAGCTCCGTTCCATCCACGTCGGGAAACGAAACGAAAAGAAAAAAAAATTGATGGGACCCATATTTTGAGAGCAATAGTGGTCCTCTATTTGTATATGGTTTAGGAAAAAATCTGATGACCTACTTAAAATAGTCACCCATATAATCGGTTTATTGAAGAAGTATTTTTGATCTAGAGTGACTAAAAGGAAGGATAGGGGTCTGTTTAGTCTCCCGGCTGGAGATGCTCTTAACGTTAAAACACCGGTGGCAGATCCTGTTCATTGTGACCGCGCTTGCTTGCGAGGACGCCACCCCAGACCGTTGCGCTCCCGAACGCGAACGGTCACTGCGTAGCCCGCGCGGCCCGGGCCGGCCTTCCCCTCTGCCGGAGCTGCTTGGCTACGCAGCGCGGCCATGTTCCTGGCTGGCGTTTGGAGTTTGGACCGCGCGAAGGCCACCACGTGCCGGTGGCCCGCCACATGACATGAGCGCCGCAGAGGCAGGGGCGTCCAATGATTGTTTGTTGGGAAGGAAACGCCTGTGCTGCCCCTGGTGTGGCCGCAGTGGCAGGGACACCGGGGACGCGACGCGCGCGCCACGGGTGGGTGCGGTACGGCCCTCTCCCAGCTCAGCGCTGCTCGGGCTTTCGGAGGCCGGTCCACCTGGTTTCTTTTGTTCTTGTTGCGGGGCTGCCTGCCTTCCAAGTAATCCATGTGAGACGCCGTGATGATGATTAGTGTTGGTAGGAGTGTGGCCGAGTGTATAATAGTACTGTACTCTGCGTTTGGTTCATGGTAGTCGAGGATGCAACTTGTTGTACATCATGTTAGTAAGAAGGATAGAACCGTGTAGCTGCTATACATTGTTTTTTGTCTGGCAGAGCACACGTCCACAACGAGAAAGAGAGAGAGAGAGAACAAGAGGCCTTGGGATGGACGTCGCTTTTATTTGGTCGTATGCTACGTCCCCGGTACCAGTGCACCCACCCGCGTCACGTGCCATCAACGCATCATCGGCCATGGGGAGCCGTAATAAAATTACGCGCCTCGGTACTACTACCTCGTTGCGCGAGGGGGGTCCCCGTCCATGGCCCCCTCCCTCGCCTCTATCGCCGTCGTGTTGGAATCGAATCCGATGTGCAGCTTCGCTTCGCTTCCTTTTCAAATCCAAACGCGCCACGACGGACGGACGGATGGGACTAGCTAGGGACAGCGAGCGGCGCCATCCGAATCTTTGCTTTTTGGTGCCGCACGCGCGTGCGGCGATTCATGCGACACGAGGCGACGCGGCCGTATTCGTCCGACCTGGAGCCCTTGGAAAACGATTGTAGTACTACTGCAGACTCCAGTCCACCCGCTGCACGTGGACTCGACCGTTGCGGCCTCGCGCCACCGCCACGGCCTTCACGTGCGGGTGCCTTGTCCCCACATGCCATCGCGTGGGCCGGCGGCCCCTTCTTGACCCTCGCTGAACGGACGGACCCAGCGTCCCAGCCAGATAACGAGTGGCAGTGGTGGTAAGCTTAACAGTCTACACTATCCTTTTTTTTTTTTTTTTTTTCTTTTGCGAACGAACACTAAACTAGCTTGACCAGTCGGGTGCCATAAGACGGAGGAAGCCCGCGCAACGGTCCGACGCACGGCGCATGAACAAATTGAACAGGCATCGGCCGAGATATAGTACTATATAAAAGTGGATTTGCTAGATTTATCTTTGGTACCCAAGACGAGGCGTCGTTCTCCGGAGCCTTTTCGCGTTTAAACTGCACAGTCGACGGCGGCTGCCGGTGACCACGACGTTCTGTCAAGCGAAACAGGACTGGACGGCGGCGAGAGCGAGCCGGTCGGGTCGTGAAAGCGCGAGGCGCAGGGTTTGTCTGCACGCGGCGGGTGCCTTGAAAATTTAAGCCGGGTCATTTTCTCGCTGCCCGGAGGACAGAGCAGCTAACCTGATCGACCCACGTATTTTGTCGAGTTTCGTTTTCTGATGAAGACGAGCCTAAGCAAGCAGTCAGGTGGGGCTTCCAGTGCCGTAAGGACAATGCAGAATCATAGCTCAAAACCAGGTCTTGTTCACACATCTGGAAACATTGTAGCCAGCCAAGCTGCAGCTGCAGGGAACGCACGGCCGCACGAGCAAAATATGGTACTAATAAAACGTACTAAAGCTGGAAGCCTGGAGCGGTGTATGAGCCTCCATTCTCCAAGTATAGTGCAGTCTATACAATATACACGCAGAAGCGTCAAATCTTCAGAGGAAATTCAGCTTTTTTTCTTTTTGAGACTAAAACTCTCTCATTTATTCATAGTTGACAGAGTTTACATAAGCCCGGAGGCGGGTGTTGGAACCAAACGTGTCTCCCTAACGGACGGAGAACACAACTTTTTGCTAGACAGTGTGCATCTACATTAGACTGTCTCCCCTCGTGAACTATCTCCACTTCGGTAAAAGTCGCTTTTCTTGCCTTGATCTCCTTAATTATCTGCCCATATGCGTCCATGCCATCTCCTTGGATATTCTTGACCAGGCTAAGACAATCACTCGCAATTCTGATCTTGCGAAAGCCTAAATCTGCAGCAAGCGCCAGGCCTTCCCGGCATGCTAACCCTTCCATTGGCTCCGGGTCAGTTATACCTTGACTAACCACCACCGAGGCTCCCAGAAAGAGTCCACTTCCGTCTCGAGCCACGGCCGCCGCTGTGCCAATGTCATTACCTATTCCCAGAAAGAGGAAATTCAGCTGAAAAATGGGGGATCCGGTCATGCAGAAAAGCCTACATGCATATATTAGTAGCAAATGCGAGAAACCCCAGCTTCGACCGAAGAGGCCCAAGAATACTCCTCTGCGTTCAGGGTTCACTTCAGCTGAACTATACTCCCTCCGTTTTAAAATTATTGTCGCCATTAATTTTTTGTTATTTTTGACCATTTGTTTTATTTAAAATATTTATTCAAATATAAAAGTTATATGTTACATTTAAATTTTATCTAGTTATAAAATAAGTTATAAGAAAATATATAATATTTTTTAAACGGCATGAACCAGAAGTTTATTTATACTCTAATCCAAGACCTTATTATGCTGTCCACGGTTAACCTCCAGAGCAGACCACACTGAAGATCCTGTTTTTTGTACTTCCTAGTTCCTACTAGTCCGAGTAAAAAAAAATCCTACTAGTTACCCGCTCGACCTTATTCCATTGACCAAAGCCTCAGAGCCTGGAGCTTCCAATCGAAATTACCTACAACTAGATCTAAATCTCCAACCCTTAGCACGGAAACATGACAATTGACATCATGCTTACTGGGCTCAGACTAAGCGTGCGCATGAACTCATCTGCTTGTTGGATGCTCTCTTTTTTACCCAAATCTACCTTGAATATAATAAAAATGTTCAGCCTTATAACAACGTCAAAACTTCAGAATTTCAATCCTAAATCTTTCAAGTTCCAATTGTAATTATCAACAAAGTGCTCCCAAACCTCAACGACTCTTAACTTCCAGAAAGGCAACATAGCCAAAAACCAACTCTCACGTGGAAAAGCAGCCACTGGCATCATCTTACACAGACGAACACACCGAATGAAACTTAACTATTCTTCAACAGTCTAACACCCTTTAGTAAATTCATTTAGATGAACCTTTGATTCTTATTCATTTTATTTTACATGAACCTTGGATTCAGACTATCGTTCTAGAAACTTACAGTTTTTTACCAAAATGAAACCATCTGTTTCCATCTTCTGGAACAGAATTCTCTCTAGTAATAAGCAGCAACATGCTCCAAACCATACCCCGCAGCTACTAGGACCATCAGTAATCAAGGTATAAAAGGCAACTTGTAGGACTATGAATCAAAGAAGGATAGTGACAGGACAAGTTACAACACTGGTACACTCTCGACTCTGTTGATCACTAATATACAACAGATACTTTGGGTTCTCCAAATCCTGACTATATGTACAAGTACCATAATGTTAAATCTCTTGTCAAGTCTGATGATCAACAACTCTAATTACCATGGACCTGTCAAAGTTCTCCGCAGGCAGCGTTTCTTTTGTGCATATGGATTGCTGACTGCTTC
This sequence comes from Eleusine coracana subsp. coracana, assembly GCA_032690845.1. Lineage (NCBI taxonomy): Eukaryota > Viridiplantae > Streptophyta > Magnoliopsida > Poales > Poaceae > Eleusine > Eleusine coracana. The sequence goes on along the minus strand of CM064432.1, from coordinate 58,304,448 downwards.
AAGGACCTGTTCAAAGGCAATCAATTTTGCAATCATTTATCTAAACAGGACGATATAACCATATATGCATAGATTGTACAAGAGGATTTGTGAAAAAAATACATATAAACTTACATCACAAAGATAACTAACTCGACAAAACAGAACAGGCACCATTGTATCAGCTATGCATGGATAATGGCTTACACACTCACTCAAGCAATACCCCTACACCATGACAGCATCTAATCTATTATTCACAACTGAACTCGGCAATGAGCTAAAATGTTGCTAGCCAAATAATTAGGTTAATCTAAAAAAAGAGGACAATAATAATGGTCAATCTAGTTAAATTAGTAAGTATACCAGGACACATGATTGCATTGACAACTGCATTCATAGTATTACGAAATGGTTTTCTGTGGCTACAGAATCTTGCAGAAAAGCTATTTTCATACTGAGAGGAAAGAAAGTTTATAATCTTAAAGAAAGCAACCACTCTGTAGCTGCATCATCTTCAACTTTCCAGAAGCTTTTCTTTCTGTGTGAAAATTATATTGTCACATAAGATGAAAAGAAAGAAACCAATTGTCAAATAGATTCAGGGACCACATGATCATGGACGTTGTGAACATGATACTTTTGCTAGTAAGGAAAATAAAGGTGAAAGCCAACATCATTACTGTTTCATTCATTAGATATTTAACAAGTATCTCATTCTAATTCGTTGTGTGATTTTTCTCATGTACAGAGTCTAAGTTTTTGAGAGATAGATCTTAATTTGCATCAGTGAACCATAACCCGGAATTGGTAATTGAAAATTTTGATTATGGTACAGAGAAGTAAACTGACTTTTATCTCAATAAGCATGGAGACAGAATACAGAGCAAAGTCACAAAATGACTGAGGGAACATTACATGCTGTGTTAATGTCATGTCAGATGAATCTAGACCTATATGCATGATTATAAATGGCCAAACCAACCAGCATACAGGTATGCATATTTAAGCAGCCTACATGATCACTTGTCGCTCAACAACCTTCAAGAATGGCTGTTACCTCCCACCAGATTCATGTCACAACAATATCACCCTCTATGCCTCCGGTGTAATAATCGTTGAGGCTCAGTCTCTCTAATGTATGAGTGCATTTGTCCAAAGTGTTGTTTATAGTGTTGTGCCATACTCATGCTTAACATGTTTCTAGTGATTCAACCCCTTGGTGGTTCATAAATAGTAACAGACTTCTGGCAGACCACCACTGCACATCCACCCTCCATCCCAAAATAACTAATGTTTTAAGTCCAGGCATGGAATTAAAGAGAGGTGGAAGAGGTGGGTGCATAGGAAATAAAAAGAGATAGAGATACGGATGTATTGGAAAGAGAGAAAGTTGCATTGGAAAGTGAGAATGACAATTATTTTGGCAAAACTAGAGTTGCCTAAAGTGTCAAGTATTTTAGGATGGGTGGAGTACAAGTTTTGTGCAAAGCTTATGATCACATTCTCATTTGTAGTAGTAGTTATCAATCTCCCTTATAAAAACATAAATATTAGTGCCCTTGTTCTCCCTGATAGACACTGTTTGGCAATGAGGTTATAAAAAAATGACTTCAGCCAACTACTGCATAAACCGTCTGCACATGTTTTCTGGTCAGTGATAATTGGTTTATCACACCAAGTCACCTACAACACTCTCCTTCAAACAGAACTCAAGCATAGTGCCAGCAATCACATATCAATATCACCAGACCAGTGTTATGCAACAGATGAATTTATATGAAAATAAGAACAGAAGTTCATTGTAAAATCTACCTGGTTTTTCTGCATTTCCATAATTTCTTCCTGCAAATTGAAGAAAGGAAACAAGATTAGGAAGGTCCAAACAATACTGTGCTAATATCATCCACAATCAATGCTTGTAAACACAATTTATTACTAAATAATTGAACATTTTAACAAGATGAACTATGCAATTGAACACGTCTCTGTAGCAAATTTCTAGAGCTTTGAGGAACAGACGTGCAATAACCATAGTAGCTAGCACTGGGACAAATGTGTGAATGTAATCAGAATCCCTTTCTATCAAAGGATTAAGAAACATACTCTTGTGTACAGAAATGGTGAAAACGACATATACCTGTTTCTTCTGCAACTCGGCGTTTATTTCCTTAAGTTTCTGAACTTCAGCTTCTAATTCCATTGTATATGCCTGTAAATCACAGAATGTATATAAGGTCAAACACAAAACTAGAGCAGAACTTTTGTGTCAAAGCTACTGATGCCACATGCAAGTTCAGATGGACAAACCTTATGTGCTGATTCAGCATAGTAAAAACTTATTTTAACGCAGCAACTTGCAACATGAAAAATAGCTACTTATACTACGCATGCAAGAGTTGGGGATCAAGGAAAGACCTGTTTCCGGGCACGGGATCTAGCCGCAGACTCCCTGTTCTTGATCATCCTCCTCTGCCGCCGCTCCACCACCTTCTCGACACCCCCACCGCTCCTTCTCCCCCTAATTACCCCCTCAAAGGCGTACGGCACCGGCGCCATGGGCGACGACAGGTCGCTGTTCCCTCCCTTGCCCACAGAATCAAGCTGGGCCATCGACGTGTCCACCGGGCTCAGGGTGACCGCGGCTGGCCCCATCCCCGGCACGCCAGGCATCAGCCCATTGCCCATGGCCGGATCCCCAATTCCCACGGGCGCGAATCCCATAGCGCCCGCCCCTGCGTCGCTGGCTCCCCCGAAGTTGCCGAAAAAGATGGAGGTACCATTATTGACGGCCTGGATCGGCCGCGGAGCCGCCACCGGCGGCACGGGGACCCCTGCCGCCGCGACCGCCGCCGCCGCGGCCGGGTTCTCCCGGACGACCCCGGCCCTGACGAGGAATTCCTCCAGCGTCATCTCCCCGAGCGTCGGCTGCCGGCTGGGCTGCGGCTCCCCGCCTCCGCCACCACCGCCGGCGGACGGCGCCCCCTCGCGTACGAAGTCTCGCCAGACCTCGTCCACCGTCTTGACGCTGAGCGTGCGCGGCAGGGTGAGCGAGCCCTGCCGCTGCAGGGCCCCGTCCTCTCCCACGGTCGCAGCCGGAGCCGCGGACGCCGAGGCCGACGCCATGGCCTGGCTCTCCTCCGCGGTCCAGATGCTCCGCAGCAGCTCGTCCATGTTCATGGAGCCGAAGTCCTTGCCGAGGCTTCCCCCCATCCCGCCGAGCGTGCTCTGGAACTCGTCGAACGTCAGCGAGTAGATCGACCCCTGCCTCGAGAGCGCCCCCCTCCGCTCGCCGTCCTTCAGATCCATATCCTCTCCCCTCCCTCTACCAACACTGCTGCTACTGCTGCTGCTGCGACGCGGCGGAGATGAGGGGGAATCTCGCGGCGCGCTATATAGGTTGCTTGGGGTGGCCGAAGACGGCAAAGCGATGCGGCGCAATCGCTGCGTCGGACCACCGAATTGGAAGGCAAGTGACTGTGCACGCTCTCTCAGCGCGTTGGTGGGATGGGTTGGGTGGGCGGAGGCAGCTGGGCAGGCGGCGTGCAACCTGTCGCTCGCGCCTCGTCTCCTCCTCGCCTTGGTGCGCGCGGCGGGGGAGAGGGGGAGGCGGAAGTGCGGCGGGGACAGGTGTCCGCTCCCAGCGCCGGTGCGTATAATGGCAGCGCCCCCTCGGATCCTCTGCGCGTCTCTTTCTGTGTACCAGCGACCAGCGGGTGGGTGGGTGGGCGCAGAGGATCCGGGACACGCGCGTGGGGCGAGTGGAGTGGGAGGGCGTGGTACGTGGCGGCGCACCGAGGCGTGGACTGGGGGACGCGATGCTGCAGCCAATCAGAGGGCGCAACGTGGGCCGGGCAGCGCCTTCGCTGGCCGCCGTTTTTTTTAACCGGAGGACGGGGCCCCGACAGGCGCAGAGCTGACCCACGTGGCATCCAGTCGCGGTAGGCGCCGCCAAGGTTGTTCTCACTGACAAGCCGGACGCGGGAACAGATTCACTAGCCTAGGGCCTGGATGTCAGAGATTCGTACTAGGTTTTGGCAGGTGTCAGAAGGAGACGTGGGTGTCTTCCGGGAAGCATCGTACCTACCGGATACGGCAGCAGATCTGGTCGTCTGGGTAACATGGGTGCCCTTTTTGGGCTTTCCTCTCCTTGTGCTTCGTGCAAGCATATGATGAGGCAGTTACAAGTGATTTCTTCCACCGAAATGCCCAGAGTTAACAAAGTGAAGCTTAAACTGAAATGGGTTTCAGCTTTTCAGGCAAGGGGCTAACTTTGTAGATTTGGGAAGTGGTGCCTAACTTTGACGGTGGGACAGGAATCGGATCTCTAACAGAGGGATTCCGATGTTGCCATGTGCGACGGACGGGAGCTCCGGCATGCCCCTGGCGTGAAGCGAACGGCTGCGGCCACGGCGGTGCCATGACGCACACGCATGTGTGTGTACAGATCGAAGATGCCGTCAGATGGGCTATGGGGAGCTAGCTAGGAGGTGATAGACCACTGCTGGCACTGTTAACCTTTCGTAGCACCTCGTTTGAATTATGTGTAGGCCATTTATGGTTGGCAATGGGCACATTTCACCTCTACAATGGTGTACTAGCTGTTGCTAAGAGTTGGGTAGAACGAATTAGGTGAATTTTGGGATATTTTTTGCAGGTCAAGAATGAATGTAGTGCCAAACTGTAGTGTTGTGTAACAGACTAGTATTAGAATTATAATAAACTGCAAACTTGAGATAATATGGCTTTCACATAAATAGAATGGTTATCTATTGTTCGGAAAAAAGAAAAAGGAAAGTGAAGGGTTGTCACTATTGTTACTAAAGATTCCCCGATATTTTGAAGCTAACACTATCAAAAAGTATCCAACATGTTTCCTTATTATTTTCCTCATAAAAATGTCTTCCTCTCTGCAGACATCATTTGTCGTTATCGTTGTCTCTTGTTTCGTCATCAAATATAGATCTTTGCATCGTGCATGACGGTGAGGAGATCTTAATGCTGAAGATGGTTGTAGCCAAGCTAGTGCGCGGTGGGACATGTGGACAAGATAACATCATCATGATGTTCATATATTACAGTTGCTATCTTGTTTGCTTTTATAGTGGCATATAATCTATGTTGTTCTCAATATTCATCAATAATTATACATTATTGATGAATAAATTAATCTTATGATCCATACATTGATAAAAGTTCTCACAATTTTTACAAATACAAAGTGAGCCTCTACGATTGTGATGTAACCTTTAGGATTTGATATGTAGTGATGAAGAGTTTAGTGAATCATATTTGTAAAAATCATGTATCTTGAATAATTTGTTATCTAGTTTACCGAAAAGCAAAATAGAAAGATGAGTTTCTTTGAATACTTTTGATCCAATATTAAACACCAAAGAAAAATAGTGAAATAACTCAAAAGTTCAAGAATAGAGTTGCATGTGGCACACACTCCAAATTTTAAAATATTTTTTTCTATATTCAAAATAGTTATTGAGAAGGGCAATATGTTTGAGCATAAAAAAAACTACGAGGCGTGATTGGTTCCTTAGGGAGCCTGGACCTAGCTGGGGTTGGATCTAAGGATGAAAATGGGACGGAAAAAATCATGTCCCGATCGTTACCGTATCATCATATTAGACTGTTTTTTTCATCTATTTTTTAATTTTTTTGGATAAAAACAGGAACGGGGTGGAAACAGGAATCAAAATACGGAAATCGGATCGAAAATGGGGAAGGTAATTTCCCGATCATTTTCCAGTATTCCCGTTTTGGGCCAGAAATTTCCCGTTTTTCATCTGTGTTTCCTTCCTCAGGATACACAACCCACTCAACCCAAAACACAACACAACCCAGCCCACCTAAAGGACTAACTCCCTAACCTGGCAACCCGCACGACCGCACCCGACCAGACCAGGTGAGGTGACCACCCCACGTCGCCACTCATGTTCGCAAGTCGCACCATGCACGAGCCCTGCCATGACAAATGGCAACTGCTATGAGTGCAAAGTTTGAGAAATATTGGAAGAAATCTAGTATTGCTCTAGCTGTAGCATGTTTCTTTGATCCTAGGTATAAGAAAAGGTTAATAGAATTCTATATGAAAAAGTTCCATGGTGATCTGTTTCAAGTTAAGTTAGATGAGCTTCTTAGTGTCATAAAGAAAATCTATTAGTTCTGCACCTTTAGCTTCAAAGAGTAATGCAAATGGAACTAGTACAATTAGCTTATATGTTTATGGGAAACCAAGATGGGGAACTTGAGAGCTTTTTGTATGACTCAAATGGCGATGATTTAGATGACTTAAATGAACTGGACAAATACATGTCAGAACCATTTTTGAAATATAGTGGCCAGTTTGACATTCTATCTTGGTGGAGGGACAAGATGCATGAATACCCTATTCTTGCACAAATTGCTAGAGATGTACTGGTAATACAAGTATCAATTGTTGCTTCTGAATCTTTTTTTAGTGCTGGTGGCTATGTCATTGATCCTTATCATAGTCATCTTAATCAAGAGATGGTTGAAGCTTTGATATGCACCAAGGATTGGGTAGCTGCATATAGAAAAGGTGATAATGATACTAGATTGTTGGTTACAATTCTACAATAATTATTTTACTTATGCTAATATTTATGTTTGTTATTTTAGAGCCCAAGAATTTCCCAACACTGATTGTTGATTTTGAGGTTCTTAAAGTTGTTCTCGCTGGTTTGAAGATTGAGGATGAGGTACATGCTAATGTGACTGGTTGTGTGCATGTTTACCACTTTTCACATCCCTTGTTCCTATAGCTAGCAGTTTGTATGAATTTACTCATTTCATTGTATTAAGAGGAAGCTGGGATAGAATCTAATGAAGATGATAACTAAAGTGATCCTGATATGATGAATGACTATGTGGAGTTGTGATGTGTTAGTTAGTGTGGGCATGTGATGTTAGTGGTGAGGTTAGAATTGGACTTATATATGTTCCAATCGTTTATGTACGTTAGACATAACCTTGATGTATTTGTGTCTAAGTGCATGACTATGAACTATTATGATGTATGTTGAATGTGTATGCATGTGTAATGGAATAATGATGTTTTATTCTGTTGACTGTCAATGTATTATCATGGTTCTGTTATATGTGGTATATGCTACTACATATGTATTATGTGTCTTGTATTTATCGATCAATTATTGTTATGTGATATACTGATAATTCTGATTTGAATTACCGGTTTCCGACCGTTACCGACATATATCCGTCTGTTTTATTCCGTTTTTGATATCCCAACATGTTCCCGATCATTTTCGTTTCCGGATTTTCCGTTTTCGTTTCCGTCCGACAAAATAAATATGAAAATGAAAATGGTTGCGGTGTTTTCCTAACTATTTCCGACCATTTTCATCCCTAGCTGGATCCAGACCAATGGAGCTAGTACCTATGAAAAAAAAAGTGTGATTCAACATACACTTTAGCATGTTGAAGCTCTACGTGCAACCCTAACGCCCCACCTAGGGGGGTACATGTTCATTATGCAGTGGCAAAGCTTCAACACACGATGCGGTCGAACAGACGGGCCTAAGTGAGTGAGATGAAGCAAACTACATCGAGTCGATGCGGCGAGCTCGTGCGACGGGATGAATTTCGCCCATGGTAGTAAGTAAAAGGAAAAAGACGTGTTGTTGAGATGTTTCGTGTCTCCTGAGATCGTGTCACCGGATCTGAGCAGGACAACTCCTTCAGTTCATCCTCTTCTTTCATGGTCAGTTGACAATGACCTTGAGCTCCTCCATCAGCCATCCTCAAGCTTCTCCATTCGACAACTAGCCGCCTCTATCATGTGTATCCTAAAGGATTAGGTCAACAACAGACTTATTGGACCGCCAGATAGCAGCTAGATGGGCCAAAAGATGGAAGCCCGTTGCTTGATCTGTTCTTTTTTCTTTTTCATTTTTAGTTTTAGTTTTTATAATAAACCTTGTTACAATACAAAACATTTAGGCAGCATCTAGAAATGCTTAAGCATGCCTAACCTCTAGGCAAAGGTCACAGCCTGTCTAGCGCCTAATGTTTCGTGGATCAATACTAATCGATGAAGGCCTTCATGTGTTGGTTGGTTTTTTTGCCAGGCCCACAAAGTGAGCTCATGTTTCAATGTAATTTATCTGTTTTTTTTCTAACTGTACTCATGGTTCAATGTAAAAAGTTCTTATTGATAGCCGACATGAGAAGATAATCTGATGACTATGAATAAGATTAGTGAGGTTACCATATACTCTAAGCAACAAAATATCAGTAAAACAAAAAAAAATGATGTACAAGATTAGTCAATTCATAAATAGTTGTATTTACAAAGTTTAAGTTGCCTCACAATAGCAGCTTGATGAGTGAATTTAATTTTTAAAAATATGATTTCAGAAATCTTACAATATACTCATCAAGCAAAAGGATGTATATTGTAATATTTAAGCAACAACAAAATAACTGATTAATTCAGAACTAAATTATTGCAATACTGCACCAAACAAACATAAATGGTAAAAGAAGAATTTAGATTTAAACAATTCATTAGCCATTTATTTATCATTAAAGAAAATTTAACTTAAAAATTAAATCATTCAAAAATATATGTTTGCATAAAATTATTTTTTAAAATATTATATATATTATCATAATTTATTTTATTATCAAAGAAATTAAATTATAACTTATAATTTCGTATATTTGAAATAATATTTTAAATAAAATAAATAATCAAAGTAACTAAAAAAGTTAATGATGATAATAGTTAAAAATAAAAAAGAGTAATTGTAGTTAGGAGAGTGGGGGTGAAAACACAATTGTCCCTTCTTTTTAATAATTTTAGCATGGTATCGTCTTCTTTTTGGAATTTCAAAACTGTTCAAGACTATCATTTTATTTTTCCCTTCTCCCCCCGGGTTATCCATCTCAGGCGAAGCTCGTCGTCTTCGTTGTCACCAGGACTACCCGCCATTAGCAATGCTCTCTCCATGGTGCTCGCTCCTCTCGCCGACTTCACACCATGCCATGGCGATGCTAGCACCGCCACCTCCACTAAATTGCAGATTTTACTCTCCCCTTCGATCATCACCACAGCGACAGCGTTCCGTGATGCGAGTCGCCCCCACGCACACGGCCACCTCAGAGGCCGTCTCCTCGCCGTCCTCTGCGAAGAAGAAGGTCTGCCTCTTCTCAGCACCATCCTCTTTAACTTCCTCGTGAAGTCGAGAAACTAATCTCCTGCGCTCTGTGTTGCGAAGGTTCTCGTGCCCATTGCCATGGGCACGGAGGAGATGGAGGCAGTTATCCTTGCCAGCGTCCTGCGACGAGCCGGCGCCGATGTGACGCTTGCCTCTGTAGAGGACGGCCTGGAGGTGGAAGCCTCCTGTGGCTCGCGCCTCGTTGCCGACACGCACATTGCCTCCTGCGCCGACCAGGTGTTTGACCTTGTGGCTCTGCCGGTAAATTTCACTCTTCTCTTACTGACGCACACACATGGTATAATTTAAGTTACCTGTAATTTACTCCTCTTACTCTTAGTAAATTGAGTAATAGAAATAGCGACAATAAATTTGAAGTGTTATAGTCGATGTCTTTGAGGAGCTTGGTAAATGCTTATAAACACATGTTCATCATTCCAACATTATTGTCTCCATGATTATTCAATTTTTGCCGATGACAAGTGGTCAATCCTCTCAGTTCTTTGTATGTCCTGTTACATATGTATTACATCTCTTGCTGAAATATCCAGTTTGATTCTTGTTGATTCGTTCAGGGAGGAATGCCTGGTTCAGTGCGGTTGAGAGAGAGTGAGATTCTTCAGAGGATCACGGTTAGACAGGCTGAGGAGAAGCGATTGTATGGTGCCATATGTGCTGCACCAGCGGTTGTTCTATTGCCATGGGGTCTCCACAAGGGGAAAAAGGTGGTCATTTGCACATTTTTTTATTGCTCGTGGTTTGAGCTTTGTAGTTGACTGTGTTTTCCTTTTCCTATGCTTTCAAGATCACATGTCACCCATCTTTTATGGGAGACCTCCCAACGTTCCGAGCTGTCGAGTCCAATGTTCAGGTTTCAGGAGAACTCACCACAAGTCGCGGACCAGGCACGGCGTTTCAGATGGCTGTGTCCTTTGTTGAGCAAATGTTTGGGCTTCATGCTGCTGGGGATGTGGGCCGAACGCTGGTCAGTCAAATGGGAACTTTCTTTCCTATCTTTGTTGTTCTCTATTGTATTGTAGCTAATCAGGTTACTTTACTTCTAAATTTAATGTTAATTGTGAAGGTTGAGGCCGTGTTTACAACAGCTTACTGTTCTCATACTAATTGATGGCACATTTCCTCCATCGCATTTTCTTTTTTCTCTAAGATTCAATTTTTCTTTTTTTTAACATTTTTTCTCCTCTCAAGTTCCTTTTGCTCGCGTGTTGTAAAATTTCATTATAGGTTACCTGTAACTCAAACTGTTCTTTTATGTCTTAAGACTCATACTGATTCTTGAAATTTTCTTGCACTACCCTATAGATGACACACACTGATGTTGATCTTGAAAGAAGTACAGAAGTCAATGAAGTTGCATGGTCTTTTGATCACAACCCTCGTGTAAGTCGCACATTTACCTATGTATTGTTCTGTATCATATATTTATCCAGAAGAAAAAAGATTTTCACATTGAGGCTTCTTTAAGTTGTATGCTTGAAGAAATAAAGTTCAACTCTGAGCATATTCCCTAGCATGCCATAATATCTATTCCTCCATATATATAGACATGCATCCATAGACAAACTACTAGAAAATGTTCCATTGGTGCCAATATTGTGTTGTACGGTTTATTACACATTGACTGTTGATTTGGCATGGAAAAAACAGGTTCTCATCCCAATTGCAAACGGGTCTGAAGAGATGGAGGTTATAATTTTGGCTGATATTTTAAGACGGGCAAAGATAAATGTGGTATTGGCATCAGTGGAAAAATCCCCAATCATTATTGGGTCTCAAAGGATGAAAATTGTTGCTGATAAAAGCATTAGGAGTGCCTCTGATTCAGAATATGATCTAATAATTCTTCCAGTAAGATGATTTTTCATGTCAGTTTTTCTTATTTGGATAATTGTGAATGGAAACACATATTTCTATAAGACATTTGGCATTTAGTTGGTCCATGGATGATCGACAATTGTGGTACCAGCCCTATCAGTAACATGGCAGCATCAAAAAGTAATTTTGCTAGTATTGGTAGAATATGCATCATACATGTAACCAGTCTTGGTGTAGCGTCATGCTAGGGTGGTTGATTTTCAGGATACTTCTCACTTTGATGCTATAGCCATATGTTTCCTTAATATGATGCACATTTTGCAATCATGAATTCCACTCTCATATTGCGACAAATTAGTCTTTTGGCTCAGGAGGATGCTCCTTTAGACCCTCTTTCATATGCATGTTGTATTTAGTTCCACGAAACCATAAGCAGTTGTATTTAGTTCCACGAAACCATAAGCACTTCTCTTGTCTCTACCTTTCATTTTCTACTTATGTCCATATATGTTTAGTACCACGGTTTGTAATGCTAAACTGACTTGAAGTTAAATATGTGTATACATGTTGCAACCAACTCAGCTATCTGTTAGTTTTTCTGCTCTGACCATTTCACTTTGATAAGTTCTACTGAAAATTGTCTAGGGAGGAGCTGCTGGAGTAGAGAGGCTGCAAAGTTCAAGAATTTTGAAGAAATTACTAATAGAACATAAACAAGCAGGCAGGATGTATGGTGGAGTATGTACATCTCAGATGATCTTGCAGCAGCTGGGTTTACTCGAGGTGAGATTTTAGGACTAAAAAAAACCCAGTATCTGAAATTTGCTGGGAATTGAATTGACACTAAAATTGTTGCCCAGGATAAAGTTGTGACATCTCATCCTTCTACAACCTATCAGCTCACATGCCGAGTTGTTGATCGATCAAAGGTTGTAATTGATGGACATTTGATTACAGGAAAAGGGCTTGGGACAGTAGTTGATTTTTCCCTAGCTATTATTAGAAAAATTTATGGCCATGGACGAGCCAAAGGTGTGGCGAATGGAATAGTTTTTGAGTACCCTAAGAGCTGAAACATATAGAACTGCTGGAATTACTGATGCGGTGAAGGGGGACTCCAATTTGGTTGCACTATGAGGATTATGGAGCATCTGTGTGCATGAAGAAAAGTGAATCCACAATTCTTGGGACAGCAGGAATTCCTCTATGCTGCCTTGCTGGACAGCTGTGATGAAATAATGACTATACGTATTGGGGTGGTCCAAATTTCGAATTGGAAAGATTCTGTGGTGGTCAATTCCACTGCATGATATGATCTATTGGCAGATAAATGGCACAGGTGGATTTTCTACTGGTAAGTTCTATTTGATGTTGATAGACACGAATAGTTTTGGTTTTCACACATGATTTTTTTTTTGCTGAAAGTTTTCTTCATACTAAAATGCACATCTTTTGTGTTCTTTTAGACAAAGGCAATCTATATAGTTTGTAACTTGTATTAGAGAACAGTATGGTGATATCTGAAACAACATACATGAATACAAATTGTAGAGTTTACTGATGCACTGTATTGTTATATGCAGCTGATGATCACCTTCAGTAAGCTGATGGTTTATTTTTCTTAAAAAAAAGAACTGAGGGAGCTGACATATCATATGTACACAGAGGAAACTTGTTTGTTCTCCGATGGGTCTGGGTGGCTTTCCTAGAGGATTTGAAACCCTTAGAAGTCATTGAGTACCATGTGGGAAGTTTACCGATCTATTTTCAGGCCTCATGCTTCATGGATTTCAGGCTCACAATCTAACAACTGATGGTTTGGTTTAATTCCGATTCTATGATGCAATTTCTTATATAGAAAGTTTCTTTGACAAAACTTTGTTTTTGTTAATGATGGAATAATCAATTCGATGAACTGAACGAGACCTGTTCCAATGAATATTGCGTTTGTTGTGCCACCTCAGCATAGTGGGCAATATCTTGGTATTACAAATTACACGAAAGTGTTGATAACCGGAAAGAATCTACTTATTTTTCATGCGATTATTAGTCAACTCATCAGTAATTTGGTTCAAGCAGCTCGCATAAGTTTCAGTGGCTCATGTTGCCACCCAAGCTGTTGTTTCTAGAATTCTCAAGTTACTGAACTTCGGAGGCTGTTAATGCAATAAACGTAGATGCTCTCTGTGCTGATTTTCAGATGAGTGATGGCCCTGCACCTTGAGTCCTTGACCCAAATAAACAGTCTTTCCAAGATACCCAAATAAGCAGCAATGCAATGTCCCCTGTAGTTTGTATTTTTATATTTGAAAGTATCATCTGCCATGAACAACAAATGTGCCTCAGCTCATGTTCTTCCAGTGTTTCTCCCCCCTGACAAGGCTCAAATAATGAAGCAGTACAAGCCCCGGAATCAGTGTGATCACGAAAAAAAAAAACAGGGCATAATGGCAGCTTCTCTTCTACACCATCTTATTCCAGATGGCGCTGAGCCTGGGGCAACAATGCACTGAAAGCAGGCACCATCTTATTATTATGAGTTGCAATGCTAATAATCACAATTCATCAGGAGTGCACCATAGCAGCTTATGTGTCCATTTTTCTCCTCGGCTGAAACTAAAGGGAGAACTAGAAAGGTGCCTGAAATCAGCAAAGTGAGGATGTTAAGCATAAATCTCGCCTGAAGTAATCTGTGACCTTCACAGTTTAGTTATACTATCCAAATTAGTTTCAGTAAAGGCTTTTGACCATATGGAACACTATACATTTGCAAATTATTCAATCTTTCTGTAAACGTGACTGAGGTGAGGGATTGGCCGATAATCTAACTTCCAAGGTGATACTTTACTATATGCCTTCCGAGACAAATATTACTATTTTTAGAAAATGGAAGAGACTTCACAAACAAATATACTACTACACGATTCCTGAAGTAATAGAACAGGCAGATTTAAATGCCACTGCAACAGGAAATTCTAAATTTTCTTGTAATGGAACAAGAGAAACTTTTAGACAATGATTACCGTCAAACACATGCACAGGGAGATGAGAGAAGATCATAAAGGCAACTCCAGTAATCAATTCATCTTACTTGATTGTGGAACAATATATCTAGAAAGCATGGCATGTGAAGCATCCACTCAGCGAGCCCGTTTGTCCATTTTTGCTGAGGTTTGACGTCCTTCTTATAGTCCTGGAAATATGCTGATCATGATTGGTAGTTGCTGTACTGCGTACCACTTGTGTTTTCCTATGACTGGACCTGAGACTGAGAGTGTTGAAAATCCTCTCCAGCGAGTATGGCCTTTTCTTTTCAAGTTTTATCTGAAGAATTACAAGCATGAGTGGACATAAAACTTTATTAGAAGACAGGTAAATAATAAAAAGAGGAGGTTGCACTTAAAGAAGATACTACGAAAATTATTCAAAGAATGCTGGAAAGAGAGAAGCAAGCATACCACAAGCTTCTGCATGGCCGCTTCGGCTTGTGCTTTTTGCATATTCTCCCATGCCACCATTTTTGCTTCCTCTCCTTCAATCCTTTAGACAAAAAAAAATTCAATATCATTTGACAAAACATGATTCACCAAAACAAGTACATTCACATAACAAATTAACAGGAATATTATTGACTTACTTTGAGATACACTTTGCAGTTTCCGTCAGTTCCCAGGCAGAAGATTTAGATTCCATTGTCTTTTTCTTCCACTCTATAATATTTGTTGAGTTCTTGTCAGAGCCTCGGGTAACATGTTTCTTGGACCACCTTGTTAGAGTCACCCGATCATCGATCTGCACATCCCTGATCTCAAGCTTGGAGAAACAACTCTCCAGCTCTTTGACTTGTTGCACTGATAGTGAACGGGAAATTGAAGGCCTCCTGTTGGGAGAATATGACCTGCTCATATCAGGGCTTGTTTGTGTTGCCACATCCTTCCTCACAATCATGGGGAAACTGCTGGCGGTAGAGTCTTTTGTGGTTTCGCTTTCTACATCTGCACAAGCAGAAAATGATGTATCAAAAGGATATTCAATTCTCCCTTGAGACATTTGAGCATACTTCCATAAGGTTGAAAGCATTGTGTTCTTCTAAATATCACTAGAACCAAAGTGGTTATCAACATTTAGCTGGTGCAAAACTGTCTACTGCAATAGGATATTCTGCTACATTTTTGTTTGCAAACTGTAAAAAATCACAAAACAATGATCTATCAACTACTGCTACGTTTTTTCAACAGTACTGCATTGCAAAGCAAAACCTTAAGGCTTAGTTTGGATACTAAACAATACACTCCAATCCATATGGATTGAGAGGGATTAGAGGCCAATCCATATGGATTGAGATTACCCAAACAAGACCTAAGACTTAAAGGAAGAACCAAGAATTAACATACAAAGCATTTACAAACATGGATGTACCTTGAGTGGATTCACAGGAAGTAGGTAATGACTGATATGACTCATATTGCCGGGAAATCCTGGTACGGTGCCCATCATTCGTATGAGCATACCTGCATCCTTGGCCATTGCTGCTTGCCTCACTCGAAGCCTTGCTTAGGTCCTTGCCATTGTGTGTATTGCCCCCACAAACATGCTCAGGTAGCAAGACCCCAGTCAAAAATGGTGAATTCACAGTGACGTTTCCAACTCCACCGTTGTCAACGAACATAACTGATGATGAAACAGAGGAGCAAGGTCCACCAAATCTGTGGGGAGGTCCAACAGGTCCACTCTTGGACTTTGGCCGCCAGAGTTGCGGCAGAGACCTTCCCGGTGCATTGCTGGGGTTTGGACTAAAGATCCACCTCTCTGCGTCCTCCCATTTTGAGGGCAGTGTCCTCCCGCCGTTGTACGGCAGGACCATGCTGCTTCCTGGATGCCTTCTATGGCGGTTCTCAGGCGGGATCACTCTTTCAGAGTTACAACCCTGCTGGTAACCCACGGTTCCACGCCGATGGTAGTTAGGCGTCCCTGGACTAGACAACACATCTGACCTGTAGTGTGATGGCACACCCAATCCCTTGTTCATCACACCCACACTGCTAGCCGAGAACCCTGGAGAATGTGTTGAGGATCTAGCAACTCCAGGACAAGCGAAATCAAGCGAAACCGGTCGCTGCGTCCGGTCCTTCCTACCATTCCGCCGGCCTTGGCATTCTGTCAAACAGAGTACGATCAGAACAAATTAACACTCGTACGCCCACCACCACCATGGACCAACACATAACTTCAAGAATATTTTCACCTCCACTATTGGAGCGAGGGACTCCTTTGTTGGCCGGCTGTTGGATTCGTCCATGTCGTACCCACCTCTCGTCCTTCTCCCCTTCTGATGCCCTGTCGTTCTCCTCCAGTGGCTCCGTGGAAACCGCAGAGGCTTCACCGAGACACAAGTCAAATCAGCTTTATGGCTGTGAAGTCATCATGCCCAAACCGAGCATTAACAAGCAACAACAGTGTACTGTGTACAACGATTACAGCAACAGTACAAGGGTACAAGCAATTAGAGGTGAGAGGGCACATTGTGCTCACCGTAGGAGGATGATGAAGTGAGCAGCCCGCCGTCACGCTCCAGATCTGTCCTTGCTCGACCGCCACCGCGCATGTAGCTGGTTAGGGGCTGCACCAACAATTCTATAATTAGAAAAAGGCAAAACGAAGTCTGTAAACAGAGTTGTCACTTGCAGCGGGTCGATCAAGACAAAGGTGAAGAGAATCCTAGAGCGAGGATTCTGTTATCCGGAAACACACTCTGTTTTCTGCGTCAGTGACGACAAAGGGGTTTAGGCCCGGTTTTGCCTGTCTCGGAGTTGTTGTGCAGTATCTAACTCTGCTGCACCTTGGCTGTAGCGCTGGCATCATCGCGAAACCAAACGATTCCATGCGATCTGTGTGTGTGACAAAGATTCCGTACGATCGAAGGGAAGCTAAACATTTTATCCCCTGAAATTGTTCGTTCTTACCATGCCAAATTCGCCCTTCCTTTATGGGCAATTTGCAAAAGCGAAGGAAAAGCGAAAACATAGGTGTTCACGGCCGCATCCGCAATCCCGCTAGCATTCGTTCGAGAAGCAAAAGCACTAGCATAGTCGTATTGCATAATCGTAACACAAGCTACTGCTAACAAGTAGGCTAAGGAGTAAGGACCAACACGAACAACAAACAAAGCAAACCAACGAATGCAGCAATGCAGAATCACTCACCGAGTCGCCGCGGGACGATCCGCGGCCGCTGCTGGTCGAGCTCGCGGAGCACCCGCCTCGCTCCGCCTCCTCGCTGGCCGCCCTCCTCATCGTCACCACCGCCGGCGCCGGCGCCTTGCCTCCGCCGCTGCGGAGCCCTGAACCTTTCTCATCACCACCGACCCGCATCTCTCCGCTCCACTCAACTACCACCGCCGATGAACACGGCAGCAAGAGCAACTGTGAGAGTACACTCCCAGAGAGTAGAGTAGAGTAGAGTAGAGACAACAGCCCGGCAAGAAGGCAGCGAGAAGCGCGCGCAGTATTAAAAATGGCGGGTGCGGTTTAATAGCAGAGGCGAGGTGGGCGAGGAGGTGGTGGTGGAAATGAATCGCGCGCGGTGGAGTGGAGTGGACACACACTAGTACTATCACACTAGGCACGGAGGCATTGCAGTTGCAGTCTGCAGAGATACGGGGCATCTCGAGGAGGGCGCCAACGTGGGGGTTGCCGGTAATAACTCTACAGTATGGATGGCTTGCGCGGTGCCGCGCTTACCTGGCCCTACCGCCTACGCGCAGTCATTGCGCCGCCCGTGCCTGCTTTATTTTCACCGCGTCGCCGCCGATCTGGCGCATTTTCACTTCACTGCATTCATCAGGTTTGGCAGCTGGTGAGCAGAGATGACCATGCTCATCAGGGCGTACGGCGTCGGAGACCGGCCGGCCGGACCGCTCACCAGCCGCCAACGACCAGCCAACACCAGCCGTCGGGTGACCGACCGGTGGAGCTTGCCAGTTTACGGGGTCGTGATCGTGTTGTTGAAGGAATTTAGTAGAAGGATCGATCACCCATAATAAACCAAGAGAGATTGTGCAGGAAAACAAGAAGAAAGCGTACTGGTACAGTAGTAACGAGAATGTTTGACCAAAATTTGCCGACTCTCGGTCACCGCTGGCTGCTTTTGGCTCCAAATCAAAGCAAGCTTAGCAAGATGGTGACACTGCAGTATCGTCAAAACTCCAGCAACAAATCGACAATACGACCTCATGGGTTGGTAATCATTGACTCAATGTCGCGGAGCACAGGTCCGGCCCGCCCGCCAACTACAGTTGTTGCGTTGCAAGACGGCAAGGTAGAGAGAAGGCCGTTTCCGTGCCAGGATCGCCGGCGAGGACCCCTGCCGGGCACCATCCTCACCTGAGCCACCTCCCACGGTGGTTCCTCACGGCCGGCTTCGTGCCCACCGCAGCGGGTAGCCATTGCCAGTTCGCCACAAGCGCGTATGGAGAGTCGGGTGATGCGTACACGTCGCCATTAATCAGAGTGTAGACTGTAGAGTAGTGAGTACTCCACCGCCAGTACGCCGGTCCTATCAATGCTCTACGAGAACATTACTACGGAGCACGAAATGTTGAGGTAGAAATACGTACATGCAGGCATATCATACGTCTCTCGCAGGTCTTTACTTTCATGCTCTGCCAACACACGACAATCCATTCCTGTCCAAATCTTAACGTGTTCTACATTGCGGAAAAGGATCATCCATGGCCGGGGAAACTTTAATAAGGATATTAGTAATGCCGGGATGTTGAGAGATGAACAGAAGGCTGAACTACCTTGTTCTAACAAGGACTGGTCACTGGTGCATGCACGGCACCATCGATGGACCAAATTAAGTGACAGCTTAACTTGGGGACCGGATGTCTAAGCTAGAGTGGCACACAGACTGCTTGAGGAGGACCCATGAACCTATCTGCGACCAGTAGGGATGAGAGTTTTTTTTTTTTTTTTTTTTTTGTGACTGGGATGAGAGTTTTAAGTGCAAAGTCCAAAGGAATCCAACAAACGCGAGCTTTACGACGACCTGTCAGCAGAGATCAGGACGAGTAGTGATGATTATACAATCACACAACTTGCAGCTTCCGATGGCCTCGAAGGTTCAGCTCGGTTTGACTTGAACGTACTAATGCAGATGCTTCTCCTATGCTTCGGGGCAGTAAACAAAGGCAGGGCACGGTATGGGTTTCCGTTTCACTTTCACCACAACACCGAGACAGTTATTCTCGTATACTCTGCTGCAGGCACCTCGTCAGTTAATCGCACTGTCAGAGTGTTGTATAATAACCATGGTCCATCGCCGATAAACAACATACATGCCTTACATTACTACACGTAGCTGACACAGTGCTATCAACATCATCATATACGGTCGTAACCCTTGCACTCACTTATGTTTGATGTTGGGACAGTAGACACATTGGCACTTGTGTGATCTCAGTCATTACAAGGGATCACATCATTGCATATAAGATTTTTTCTATTGATTTGTTGCTCTTTTCTTTCTTCCATTAAACATGAATAATAATTAAGTATCTATGCCAATTGCTGGTTTTGTGGAAGAAATTACAAATACAAAAAGTAATTTGCAGCAACTCAACACCAAACGGTCATTTCCATAAGTCATCATATCCAATGGTGAAGTACTAAAAATCCAAAGCAAAATATTTTGCATGCTAGGAATTCCCGATGCAAAGGGAAAAAAATGCTAGGCAATCTCAAGTACGTAAAGTGCCGAACAAGCATAGTAGAGAACTTTAGTCCAAACACAGAAGTACTTTTCTGGGTTGTACTTTAGGCTTAATTATACATAAATGTAAGTTTCATATATGCAACTTTAGGTGACGGAAAAGTGAGTGAGATGATAGATATTTTTATTGCAAATGGTATGTACCAATCGAATAAATATATTGGCCATCTTAAGGAAACCACAAGAAAGTTAGAAAAAAAAAGATGAAAGAGACCATGTGTGAATAAATAGTGAATTTTTTATAATAATAATTTGGTCTCTATGCTATTATGTTACATATTTTAAGTAGATGGTGTTTGAATTGTAACTCTATATGCAAAATTGTTTACTCCTGTTTGAACATTATGCGCTCGGTTACCAGCAACATCATTATGATAAAACCTATGATAAATAGTTGAGTATGTAATTTTCTTAACATGTGTTCATGGAAAAACTTATATAAGTGTTACTACAAGTTAATTTCTTACTTATAAAAATTATAATGTTATATATTATTTATTGTAAGTTACAAGTTAGTGATAGAACTGATTATATTGACCGTTGTGCAAAGAGCTCGTTAAGTTGGCTAGGACAAAGAGGTAGTTGTGCACTAGGCTCATTTACTATCAAATAAAATTAGAGAGTACACACATTCTAGACAACATGGTGATGCACAACATAATATTAAATACTAGAACTATCGATGTTGTTAGAGTTTTAAATGTGTGGAAGTAACAACTGATCTATCAAATCACACGACGCAAGATCACAAACGACACGAGAGGCACAATGTTAATTAATGAGATTCATCCAAAGCCTACATCCTCGGAATATGACTACGAATACTCCTTCCCAATATGCAATACCGGCTGCTATGAAGTCCTCGCCCTGATAGTCGCGCCTTCAACAACCACTTTGCCAGCTTAATGATCATGTCTGACCCATCCTCGCCAACTGCAGCTCATCAAATGGTATAGGCCACTTGCCTAGAGTGTCTAATTCCCATAACCCACAGGTTCAATGATTGTAACCTAGCTCTGATATCACTTGTTAGAGTTTTAGACGCGTGGAAGAAACAATGAATCTATCAAGACACACGATGCAAGATCACAAATGACACGAGAGGCACATTGTTTGTTAACAAGGTTAGCCGAAGCCTAAATCCTCGGGGTATGATTACCGATGCTACTCCCTAATATGCAATATCGGCTGCTACGAAGTCCCTGCGAGAGCCGCCGTCTCCTCCATGTGAGTGTATCTCTATGTCGTCATAGTTACAACAATGACTCTTCTCTCATATTTATGAGGAGCCGGTTATAATGTTCGACACTAACTCTATACCTACCGTTAATATAACTTGAAATCCTAAGCATAACAAAACTTGTACTCAGTATTCAACACATATTCCAACCGACGTTACAAGAATCAGTGGGGAGAAGAGAGGGAGAGAACCAATTATAAGTATCTGAGAGGTGGAGAGCTTCGGATTCAAGATGACTATCGTGGTCAAGCCTAATTTTAAATTTGGTTGTACTAATTCTCATGGAAGGAGACGTATTCTAAGCCGTTCTAGCCTAACTGCAATGGTGTTTGTGACAACAAAACAATTCAATATTTTATTAAACAATAAAACTACTTTAGAATACAAAAAAAACATTTTCTGGTACTACAATGACAAAAAAATGTTGCGGATATATAACATAAAGAAAAAAACCCAATCATTTATATAACAAAGAGCATTAAAGAAAAAAGTAAGAAACACTCATCTTACTAATATGTGAAGCGGTCGTGCTCACTGCTCAGTCTCGGCAGCTTTGGCTTTGCCAAGCGCCCTGTTAACAGGCGCCTCAGGTCCTCCCGCACCTTACTCTCCCACGCACCATGCATCCTTTGCCTGTGGTTAAACTCATGCGAGCGCACGCTTCCCCTTGGCGTTGTACACCTGGTTCTCCTTATGGAGCCGCACGACGTTGATCCTGGCGTCCTCAACACGTACCTTGGCCGTCAGGCCCACCTCGCCGTACCACGAAACTCGTTTGAGTCGTTTCCCCTGCTGCAGGAATCGCACGGTTGCGTGTCGCCCTCACCCAGGCGCAGCGCACCGCCGTAGCTGACTGTCAGCAGCGCCTCGACGCTCTAATCTCTATGCTGGCTAGTACTTCTGAGCATGGAACGTCTCCTCGGACCTGATCGCTTCCTCCTTCGTTGTCTCGTTCACTCTTTGCCGTTCCTGCCGTTGGCGGCATCGCGTGCACAGTTCCCTGACCCGTCGGAATCTGATCGCTTGCTCCTCCTCTTCCTTCTTCGTCACGTTCGTGCTTTTCGCTCTTTTCTTGCAACCGATCTTTTGACTCTTTGATATCTTCCTCCTCTGTGCTGTGCTTTTCCTATCGTAGGAGATCACTCGTCGTTGCTTTCGCTGTCAGTACGATGCCAATGTCGACGGCGTCCCTAGCTTGCTTCTGATGCATTCACGCCTTCACGGTCGTTCCGGCTCGACGACAATACTTGTTGCCTTGTTGGGGTTCCGACATGGACGTGGCTGCCATTGGGTTGTTATTACCGTGGTGGCGGCGGTTTGACATCGTTGTTTTGTGTGGGCCAAGGTGATTGGTGGGGACGTGGGGTGGTGCATGGCCAGGCCAGGCCGAGCTTTTCGTAGCCATTTGTGCTCTTGAGTAGGGTGTTGCAGCTGATGGGTACAGCTGACCGTGCTCGCCATGCCGTACCGCGACGGAGCCCGGCCAGACCACTCTCCAGCCAGCCACCAACGACCAACAAGCCGCCAAGTGACAGGTGGGGCTTGCCAGTTTACGGTGTCGTGATGGGTTGTCGCGCAGGAGTTTAGTTGCAGGATCGCTCACCCATAAACCTAGTGAGATTAGGCAGGGACGCTTCTTCTCACGGCATGGCGTATCCTGTTCTTTTGCAGAGATGCTGAGGTGTCAGGAGTTTATGGCTTGCCTACAAGGTATATCAAACTTGCTGCTCGGTGGCCAGATCCATCTTTTATATTGGAATCGGATTGTGTGTCAGTTGTGCAGAAGTTGCTTGCCGATGTAGAGAACAAGTCTCTACTACTACCTCCATACTGATACAAGAAGCTAAAGAAGAATGAAAATTGCTACATAGTTTTGGAGGTTAAGAAGATTGCGAGAGAGCAAAATAAAGTTAGGCATGAACTTGCGCAGTTAGCATTAAAATTAAGGCAGAGTCAAGTTTGTTTTAATTAATGATTAAGGAGGACCCATGAATCTATCTGCGACAGTAGGATGAGGAATTTTAAGTGCAAAGTTCAAAGGAATCCAACAAACACGAGCTTTACGACGACCTGTGAGTCACAGATCAGGACGAGTAGTGATGATTATAGAATCACACACTTGCAGCTTCCGATGGGCTCGAAGGTTCAGCTCGGTTTGACTTAATCTAATGCCGAGACCAATCGAATGCTACTGGGCAGTAAACAAAGGCAGGGCACGGCATAGGTTTCCGTTTCACTTTCACCACAGCACCGGAGACAGTTATTCGCGTATTCTCTGAAGCGGGCATCTCGTCAGTTAATCACAGTCAGAGTGGTGTACAATAATCGTGGTCCATATGAACAGGGTACCACAGGCCTTACATGACTACTCGTAGCTGACATAGTGCTAACAACATCATCAGACTATACGTTATGCGTGACCTTTCCACTCATATTTTGATGTTAT
Source organism: Eleusine coracana subsp. coracana (assembly GCA_032690845.1). Taxonomy (NCBI): domain Eukaryota; kingdom Viridiplantae; phylum Streptophyta; class Magnoliopsida; order Poales; family Poaceae; genus Eleusine; species Eleusine coracana. The sequence goes on along the minus strand of CM064432.1, from coordinate 58,280,960 downwards.
ATCATTTATCACTAGATAAATTTTAAATATAACTTATAATATTTCAAATTTGAACAAATATTTTGAATAACACGAATGATCAAATATAACGAAAAAAGTCAACGACGATAACAATTTTGGAACGGAGAGAGTACTAAATAACTTGAAACATGATATTCCTATTTATTATTCGAATGAACACCTATAAAATTTAATCCAATATTTGTCTAGCAAATATGCTTCAAATTTTTTTTAAACAATTTGTTTTGTAATTTACCTACTTTTGTAGCTCTCGCTGTATGCAATTACACATTACAATGCATATAGAAGAAAATTGTATAATTTTGTAATAATAGTACAACTTTTATCTAAATATACAACTTGATATTTAGGTGTAGTTGGGATATACTTTTTTTCGTTGTACTTTTGGGCTTAACAATACATGAATGAAAGCTTAGAATTTGCAATTTTAGTTGATGGATCAGTTAATGAGATGATAATATTTTTGTGCACATGATATTTAGGCAATCGCAATAATTTTAATGGATCTATCATAGGACACCATGAGAGAATTAAAAAAATAGTGAGAGATCCTATCTTCTAGTTTTATTTGTGACTAGTATTGAATTGTTTGATTGTAAATTTTAACAAGATGACATTTAATATAATATATTCTTGTCCCAAATGTGATTCAAAAAATTGTCCACACTTGTTTCAGGATGAGAGACTTGATTACTAGAATCATCATTATGATAAAACCTATTTTTATGGATAAGATGATGTAAGTGATAACATGAACTAGAGTATGGTCTATTGTAAGTTATAAGTTAATTATGAAGGTTGTGTTGTAAACAATTGAATAGAGGACTAATAGAAACTGTTAAAAAATTTGTACAAAGAACTATACCACTTGTGTTAAACAGGATGATAGTTATACTAGTAGAAGAAAGTATAACCCGATGTTCTAGTAGATAATTCGTATAGCAAAAAATTTTATATCAGAAAAGAGTTATCTACTCCAAAATCAGATTGATCTATTTGACAAAAAAATAATATTAGAAAAAAGTTATTGACAACCCCTAGTGTTAGATAACTTTTATTTGTCAAAAAAGGATGATGAAGAAGCTGAACTTTCCGATAAATTGTTATGTTATATTCACTCATCAATTAATCAAATAAGATTTTATTGAGATAATTTTGTGCTGTCTATCTTAGCTCTTCACAAGAATGAAAATCGGTGTTTTCACTAACATTTTTTTTGTCAGCAATTTTTTTGACGTTTTCTTAAAGGATTCTAAAAACTCCTCTTGGACTGATCTTGGGTCGCAATGAGCTTATGCTACTTCGGGGGATATAGTGAGGAACAACGGGGGACAACAAGTTGCTCCATGAATCAAACACTACTATATATGTCCATTCCAATAAGTTGAGCTCTGGTTTAACAGTTTTGGTTGATCCATAGCGAAAGAAAACAAGATAGTAAGATGAAGCAAATTGGACCCCGAACCTCAGCTTTACTTATTGGTGATGAAAGGATCGTGATTGGTCTCGGCGGCCTTGCCGAGCGCCCTGTCGACGAGGCGCCTGAGGTCCTCCCGCACCTTGCTCTCCCGCGCCATCTTCTGCTCGTGGTTGAACTCCGCGAGCGCGCGCTTCTCCTCGGTGCTGTACACTTGGTTCTCCTTGCGGAGCCGCACGGCGTTGATCCTGGCGTGCCGGCTCCCGCTCATCACGTACCCGGCGTCCTCGAACCGCTCGATCTCCTCCGCCGTCAGGCCCACCTCGCCGCGCCGCGGGATGCGCTTCCCCTGCTGCACGAACCTCGCTATCGCGTCGCCCTCACCCGGCCGCAGCGCGCCGCCGTAGCTGACTGGGACTGCCTCGGCACGGGGCGGCGGCATTGGCCCCACCAGCCGCGCAGGCGCCTCGTCGCCATTATTGTCGTTGGCGGCGTGGCGCGTGAAGTTCTCAGAGGCGTCGGAATCTGATCGCGTGCTCCTCTTCTTTCTCGATCCACTATTCCGCATCATCACCTTCGTGCTTTTTGATCGTTTCTTGGAACTGATCTTGTGACTCTTCGATCTCTTACTGCTCTTTCTATCCCTGGAACTGGAATCTTTCGAATCGTAGGAGGACTCCGAGTCATCGTCGCTGTCGCTTTCTGTAGGACGAGATCGACGCCGATGTCGGCGGCGTCCGTTGCTTCTGCCGCGTTCACGGTCCTTACGGCGCCGCCGGTGCCTGGTATCGTCGTCCCTGCTTGTGGAACCCTCTGATTCGCTGGAACTGGATGAGCCATGGGAACGGTCTCGACAGGGACTGCGGGACCGGCCTCGGCGCGGTTGGATGGAGGCGCCGGCCATCGACGACGACGAGACTTGTTGGGGTTCCGACGTAGTTTTTTGCGGTGGTGTGATCTGATCCCGGTGCGGCGGTTTGGCGTAGCACTTTTGTGCGGGCCAAGGAGTTTTGTGGGCTGGCGCATAATAGCCAGGCCAGGCCGAGCCTTTTGAGTCGGTTTCTGGAGAGTAGGGCTCTTGGGCACTAGGCCTAGGCCTGTGTTCAGTGTATGTTGGGCTTTTGGCAGCTTCTAGCCATTAGGCCATCACAATTCAGCCATTGCCATACAATATTTTTTTCCTGAACTGGAAGAATTCAACCGGAAAGATTTTATCATAACATTGTGAAAGTTTGATGTTAATTTTATTTCAAAGTTGATTATAGCCTTTTATTATGTTGAACCAATGTTTTTGAAACTTATGTTTTGCAGATGTCCCCATAAGCTTTTGTTTTGCAGATGTCCCCATAATTTCTTGAGAGATGTCATGTGGATACAATATGAGTTCGATTATATATTTATACTAGCATTTTACCTGTGCATTGCTACAGAAGCTAGAAATTTTCATAAGATTGTAATCGTCAATGCTGGTTTAATTACCATATAATATGTGGGTACCTAAATTTCACATTAAAAAAATATGATTATATTGCTTACAAAATAATGTATTGATGTATTCAACTTTCACCAACTCCTCTTCTTCATTACGCAAAAATCATTTTTTTTTAGTTTAAACGATCTCCCTTGAAGGAACTAACTTTAACTTACGTAATTTTTGAAAATAATTTTTTCAGGCGTTTGGCTTTGATGTTTCTCTAATTGGATTTTCTTGGTGTTTGAATTATTTCACTCGGAGGTGGGCTCCAGTTTAAATTTTAGTTTAGCACAAACCAGAAAATAAAAACAAAATGTGTACCTTGTTTTTGGACCAAAGCCAATATCCATTCGCTCCAACCCAGCCTGACCTTACCAAATCCTAGAAATATAACAAAGGAAAATAAAAACAAAACATGTACCTTGTCTTCTTGGACCAAAGTCAATAATCCTTCGCTCCAACCCAGCCCAACCTTACAACCAAATCCTGGAAATATAACAAAAGGCCATGTCCAGCTGACCAATGTAAACAGTGTCATCTTTCTTGTGGGGAGAAATCGTCTAGAGGTGCCATGCCAGCGAGGCAGCGACCAGCTCTCATCTGCTCCGCATGTTGCTCCTTTCCAATTCTTCATAACGCCGCCTGCCACGCCAGCCCATCCCCACACTCCTCCGTCACCACCACGACAACAACAAAGTCAGACCAACGGCCAAGCCAGCTAGCGCTAGCCCAAGCGCTGAGTCTTCTCTATTGGACCCCCGACACCATGGACTCGTGGCCACGCCTTCCCAGCGACCTGCATACTATCACGTGCATACATTTGATTGTTTACATTTTGTCTCCAGATAAATTGGAGTCCGTGATGCCCGATAGAAATACGTATTAGGAAAGGAAGTGTATGGACACAGATACAAAAAAAAATCCATGGTAGATGATCACACCTGACCTATTAGAAATAGAGAAAAAGAGATTAAGATATGAAGCGAACGACCGCACCTAAACTAATATATAGCAAAGATATATATATATTCCTCTATACTGATATGTTAAATTTGCCAATACATAGGAGTATGTCATGGTCGAGCTGTCAAAACATACACATATCAACTTAATTAATTAAATGGACATCATGCGGTGCAAATCCGTTCAAGAATGACAAGTGCTTGATCAATATCCATCACTTAGGTCTAGCCAATTGAGTTATGTTTAATGAACGACTATGATGATTTATTGACTTGAACAGGTGATAACTCACAAGTGATACCACCCATTGTGGAAAGATAGTAAATAGTGAATAATTCTCACATGGTCACATGAGCATGGAGTCCATTATTTTGAAAGAATTTGCACCACCTAGTGTCCATTTCATTAATTTAAAAATTTAATAATGCATGTGTAGTTATATATGTATGTTTTCACAACTCATCTACGTAATATTAATACATATATTCAGTAGAGGATTTAACGAGGTATCGAGAGACGAGGGGAGGGGACAATCCTATACAATCATGAGAAAGAAGACGATCCATATTTCTTTTCCTGGTCACACAAGTTGGGATTGACTCATCTCTAGTTTGGTCACATTCTTAGATTTCTTCTCGGAATTGATGAATTGGTGTCAGTTGTCATATAATATTTTGTCATGTATATCTTTAGGAGCTCTGTCAATTTTACTCAAGAGAAAGTATGATTTCTTAAATAAATCCTCTTATCGTGCGAGATATCAATTGACAAAAGTCAAATAGTAATTATACAATAATATATGGATGTCCCACTAAGTCAGTTTGACACAATGGTTTTAAGTCGCGTGAGGCCACCATCCTGGTTCATCAGTGTTAGCACAAATTACTTTTTACTAGTGTCATTAATATTGTGATTAGTATTTGAATAGTACTTTACACTAGATTTCCAAAAATAAATTAATGTCAGTTGTGCTTCGCCCCTAGTTTTAACCAATTCGTGCCAATTTATACTCTCTCAACATATTGATTTTATAATTAACTTGTAACTTATAACAAAATAACTATAACATCACAATTTATAGGAAATAACTATGTAGTTGGTGCTACCACTCATATTATTTTATCTCCATCGAGAAAACTTACACCTCAACTAGATTAACTATCATTGATTGTGGCATGACGATGATGATGATACGCAAGTTGATGATGTACAAACAAGTATTGACAATTCAGCCAGTCACGATTAAGACTTGAGATTTCAACTCAAATACATCTACTTAAATTATCTCATATACCCCCAAGACAAAATTGTTACAAGGAAACAATTCAACTACAACACACAAGATCTCGCTCAGCTTTTTTGTACCACTTCATCTTGTGGTTTTCTAAGACAGTGCCATCTAATAACTGGAATTGTCTATATGTCATCAGCATGAAAATATCTATCATGCATCTCACTCACTCACTCTTATGTTGCCAAAAAGGCATACATTAGGCTGTATTTATGTATTGTTGAGCCTAAAAGCACAAACCATAAAGGTATATGTAAGTCATCTATATAAGAAGTTGTACTATTATATTAAACTATATACTTCCTCTTTTCAACTTTATAAAACATTTTGGCTTTAGGCACAAGATTAAGCAGAAGTGAAAAGTTGTGTTGTATAGAAAAAGAGGAGAAAAAAGATAGAGATAATTATGTATTGGGAAGAAAGAAATGTGCTTTAGGTGAGTCTCATATAGTTTAAAACAAAGAGAGTATTGTTTTGATGAGTTGTATTGTGATTTTTAATTGCATAGATGAAGAACTACAAAAGTGGATGAAATGACAAAAACAAGTCCAAACACATTAAAGATTTTCCACCTATCCAACGCTACATCGTCCAAAATGGCCGGTATACCGTTGGTTTGCACCAGCAGATGTCAAGCAATTAAGCAAGCCGAAACCACGTTACCGTCCCCTTCAACATGCCACATCCCAAAGACCCGATCGAGCGAGCACACTACGTATACAGGAGCCTCCCTCCAGTCGCTCGATGATCTGCCGCATGTCATCATCATAAGCCTGATGACAAGGGGCCAACCCGCCGGCCTACAAAGCGCGTAGCCGCCAATACCCATCGTCGGCCGGCCGGCCAGTCCATGTGATTCACCCGTCGGCACGGCGTCCATGTAGCCTAGCCGCGCCGCGCCGTGCCATGCCGAGGTGCATCCACAAGCTGCGATGTTTGAAGCGTGTTCCGAGACAGAGCCCACCAATAATGTAACGTGTACATCTACCTCAGGCAACAGCGGCAAGAACACAGCCTCGATCGGCCCTCAACTTGCGAGTGTACAAGCGTCCACGTACATACACGCGGTCTGCCGGGCGGCACGGTTCGGTACAGTGCCTGGTCACGTGCTACTGATCTGCCACAGAACGCGTGCCTTCCTGAGGTCTCGTTCCCTCTCTTTGACAAGAGAGAGCGTGGCGCCGAAGAGACAAGCCGAGAAAGGAAACTTTGGTGCCTTCTAATCCTCTCGTGTTGTGTTCCCGTATACATCTCTCTCACTCAGGTAGTCATGTGTGTCTTACCGGCGCTGTGCATGAGGATGGCACCGCCGGCCGGGCATGTTCAGATGCGACGCGGTCATGTTCCGCGGCCCTTGCGCTGGGTACGCCGGTCCTTTGTTGTCAATGCTCTACGAGAACATTACTAGTGCTACAGAGAGCACGAGGTAGAGATACGTACATATAGATGTCAGAAGTCTCCCTCAGGTCTTAACTTCTTATCGTGTCAAATACTACCTCCATTCAAAAATACAAACATTTGTTGACCGTGACCATCGGTTTTGGTTGTTCATCTTATTTAAATTATTTTATAAATATAAAAAGCAAACAAGTCATGTCTAAAATATATCTAATAATAAAATATATGACAAAAGACATGGCAAGGCACGGTATGAATTTCCAATGCTTCGCGACAATAAACAAAGGCATGGCACGGCATGGGTTTCCATTTCACTTTTAACACAGCACCAAGACAATTATTCACGTATACTCTGTTGTAGACACTTCGTCAGTTAATCACATTGTCAGAGTGTTGTACGATAATCGTGGTCCATCACCGATAAATTTTTTTTTGAAGTAACCCATCACCGATAAATAGCATACAGATACAGGCTTTGCATGACTAAGCGTAGCCGACAGATTACTAACAACAACATCGTATACATATAGTACGTGGTTAACCCTTCCACTCATGTTTGACGTTCAGACAGTAGACACATTCGCAGTTGTTTGATCTCTTACAAAGGGTCAGATCATTTCACAAGATTTTGCTATTGATTTCTTGCTCTTGTCTTGCTTCCATTAAACATCAATAATAAGTATCGGTATCAATTTCTGGTTGTGTGGAAAAAATTACAAATACCGTGCACAAAGTAATTTGCAGCAACAGCATGCACCATGCGGTCAACAAACAACACATGCAGATGAGGATGTTGCCTCTGCGTGGTGAATTATGAGTCATCATCTCCGTGGTGAATAAAATCCCAAGCAAAATATGTTGCATGCTAAGAATTCCCAATGCATTGCGAAGGACAAAAATGCTGGTTCTACAAACGATCTTCAAAAATAAAACAAATGAAGAGAAGTATTAGTGAATCAATATTCTAGAGAGGTAATATATACTTGTGTTGCCGCTTGACATATTGAAAATCCAATTTATCGTTACATGAATATTTCAATTATTTTATCCAATATTTGTCTATCTGATAATGCTTCAAGATTCATTCTATTATATTGAGTGACATTTCAGATTGAACAACTTGTTTTACATTTTCATTCTATAATTCCCTATGCAATAAGAAAAATCATAATACACATCTACTATAAATTTCATGTTTGAGTAGAGAACTTTAGTCTAAACATACAACTTGTTATTTAGGTGATTCAGATAGGATATACTTTTCCGGGTTGTAAATATTGGCTTAATGATACATAAATGTATGGTTAGCATACACAATTTTAGGTGACCGAAAAGTGAGTGAGATGATAGATATTTTAATGTAGCCAATCCAATAAATATATTAACTATCTTAAGGAAACCACAAGAGATTTCAGTTAGAAAAAAAGGTGAAAGAGGCATATGTCATAGTCGTATTGGTGAATAAATATTGAGTTGTTTGCTTCTAATAATTTATCTCTATGTCATTATATAATTTAAAGTAGATGATGTTTGAGTTGTAACATTGTCTTCAACCTGTCCGTAAAATTGTTTACTCTTGTTTGAACATTATGGACTCAGTTACCACCAACATCATTATGATAAAACCTATGATAAATAGTTGAGTCCATAAGGTTTTCAACATGGGTTAATGAACAAATTTATATAAGTGGTAGCACAAACTAATTGGCTACTTTCTAAAATATAATATCATATTATCTATTGTAAATTACAAGTTAGCAATAGAGCTCACTATAACTACCGCTTGATAGGAAATTTATTATTTTGGCTAGACTAGGTAGGGAGTTAGTGATGCAGCATAGGAGATCCTAAATTGTTGACATTATGACAATTAGTGGGGAGATGAGTGTGGGAGAGCAAGATCGAGATCACAAGAAGAGAGGAAAGAAGAGGCGAGGAGATTACCATCATCTACAGCGAATGCATTCCGAAGGTTAGAAGATAATTATTTTCATTCTAAATTGTGGAGGAAAATAAAAGGTTAGATGGATCAAGCCTAACCGAACTCGTGTGACCTTATTACAAAGTCTTATCCCCTGAGTGTCACTAGTGCTTAATTTTTATCCTCCTCATGCCATTACAGTGGTATTTGTGTGATTTTGACTATTGTTAAATTTTTAAAATACCAGTACTACCCTAATGGTTTTCTTCCATCATGGGCAAGTATTTGTCGGGGAGGAGCAGTGCGCCGGTGTCACGCGTAGAGCAGGAGGCGTCAGGGTGGGCCAGGGTGGCACCGTCGCGAGTGGACGAGGGTAAGGCGGGATGGGGCGGTGCACCACCATCGTCATGCGCGGAGGAAGGGGCGGCAAGGATGGGGTAGTGCGGCGCCATCGGAGAGGAGGGGGGCGGGGCGGTGCACCGCCGACACGAGCGAAGGAATGGGGCGGCGGGGAGGAGCAGCGTGCCGCTGTCGCGTGCAGAGCAGGAAGCGGTAGGGTGGGGCAGGGCGTCACCGTCGTGCGTGGAGGAGGGCGAGGCTAGATGGGGCGGCGCACCGCCGTCGTGTGCAGAGGAAGGGGCAATGATGAGGAGTGATGCGGCGCCGTCATGCGCGGAGTAGGAGGCGGCAGGGTGGGTCACAGTGGCGCTACCACACGGTGGAGGAAGGATTGGCGAGAAGGGGCGGCGTGGTGCCGTCACACTTGGCTGACCATCCAGACGGCAAGGGATGAGGGAAGAAGACGTTGGAAGAAAGAAGAAGCAAACTGACATGTGGACGTATGGGCAAAATTGTCCCTTTATATTTTTATTACAATTTAGTATGATAAAAATGGCAATAAGGAAATAAAATTTAAAACCAATGGCACTTAGGAGATAAGACTTTTTTAGGTGGTAAATAAGAAATTAAAGTTTATGCCAATGGCATAGAAGAAATTTTTCCTATTACAAATGGGCCAAACTAAACTGTGCTAAACAAGCCACATTCTAGGCCGTTCTAAGGCTTAAGCTAACCAAGAAGGTGTTTATGATAATGAATTTTTTATTCAATAATATAACTACTTTAGAATATAAAAATGAAACATTTTCTGGTTCGTACTATAGCGACAAAAAAAAGTATTTTGAATGACCTAAAGCAAAAACCCGTTCCTTATATAACACAAAGCTTTTCCATCACATCAACAACAGAAAAAAGTAAAACGCTCATTTTACCAATATGTGAAGGGATTGTGCTCGCTTGCTCGGCCTCGGCAGCCTTGCCGAGCACCCTGTCGACGAGGCACATCAGGTCCTCCCGCACGCACCTTGCTCTCTCACACCACCTTCTGGTCGTGGTTGAACTCTATGAGCATGCGCTTCTCCTCGGCATTGTACACCAGGTTCTCCTTCCGAAGCCGCACGACGTGGATCCAGGAGTGTGCTGGGTCCTGCTCTTCACGTACCCGGCGGAACCGTTCGATCTCCTCCGCGATCATGCTCATTCGCCGCGCCGCGGGATGCACTCCCCAGGCCGCAGAGAACCGCCATAGCTGACCGCCGGCACCGGATCGGCACTAGGTGGCGGCAATTGGCCCCACCAGCGACTCTAGCGCCTCGTCGCCCTGCTGCGTCGGCTGCTTTCGCACGTGGAAGTGGAACATGTTCCTATCTATCGTCGTCGTTATTACCGACAGTCGGGTTGCGCTTGCGCGCACAGTTCCCTGAGTAGTCGGAATTCTGATGTTGTGCTCCTCTTTGTCCTCGATCCACTCTTCCGCTTTGTGACCTTCGTGATCTTCACTGTTCACTCTTTTTCTTGGAACTTCGTGATCTTCACTGTTCACTCATCTTTTCTTGGAACCGATCTTGTGACCCTTTGATCTCTTCCTCGTCCTCCTACCCCTGGAATCCTCAGAATCGTAGGATGACTCCGAGTCATCATCGCTGTCGCTCTCCGTAAGGAGAGATCGATGCCGATGCCGGCGGTGACCATTGCTTCTGCTGCGTTCACGGCTCTTCCGGGGCCGCCGCCGGTGACTCGCATGCATCCTCCCTGCTGGAACCTTCCGAAGTTCCGCTGGAATCGGATGACCTATCAAAATGGTCTCGATAGGGGCTACGAATCTCGGATTCTCGGTGCGGTTGGAATGTTGGATCGAGGCGCCGGCCATCGACGCCGACGACGAGACTAGTTGGGTTCCGACGAGGCGGTGATTGGGTTGTGGTGTGATCCCGGTGTGGCGGTTCAGTGTCGTGGTTTTGTGTGGACCAAGTGGATTGGTGGGTGGTGGTGCATAGCCAGGCCAGGCCGAGCCTTTCGTGGCGTGAGAGTAGGGAGGCCTGTTTTCGATGTACGTTGGGCTTTCTGCCTGCTGCTAGCCTTTCGTTCTGTCTGCATAACAACGTTGGGCCATCCCTTCCAAAGAGAAGAACTTTCAGCCATTGGCATACATTTTATTTTATTTTTTGTGATCGGGAAGAATTCAAACGGAAAGATCTAAGCACAAAAATGGGAAATTTTGATATGATTTTTTATTTTAAAGTTGGTAATGACCTTTTATCATGGTGAACCATGTTTCGAGGCCTAGACTTCACAGAAGTTCCCATAATTTCTTAGGTTGTTTGATTGATATATTATGGGCTCCACCATAGCCCAACTGGCCTCCAACTTAGATTTGTCATGCTGTTGTGACTGCTTTTTGGTTCTTAAAACTATCTTACATTTTTTATAGACAACCTAAGATCAAAGGGTCGTGTAATTTAAATTATGCTATTTTTGTAATTGAAAAGCAAGTGAGATGACAGATATTCTAATGCAAGTGTTATATAGGCATCCCAATGACTATAATGGCTCTATCTTAGAAAATCACAAGAATGTTACAGAAAACGTGTGTTGTAGTTGTATTAGAGAGTAAGTATTTAATAATTGTTTCCTTGTAACATTTTCGTTTATAGGGCACATGACATAATTTAAGTAGATATGTTTGAGTTGTAATATCTTATCTTAAATATGTCAAGCTGAATTGTCAAGCAACAGTTGTTTGACAATTCAGCTTGACATATTTAAGATAAGATATTACAACTCAAACATATCTACTTAAATTATGACAAAACCTATAATAGCTAATGTAGTTGAGGTGTAAATTTCCTCAATGTGATTTAACAGATAAAATGATATGTGTGGTAACATGAACTACATTGTTATATCTTACGAACCATAATATTACAGTTACTTTGTTTATTGTAAGCTACAAGATAAGGATAGAGCTCATTATATCACCAGTGTGTCTAGTATAGTTTAGTTAGAGTGGTATTATTTAAGAAACTTGGAAGTCTTATCTTAAAATTTTAGGCCAGAACAATTATTTCACATCTTGATGGATGGAGGAGAGCGAGCAAACGATGATAGTGATAGGGCGACAACACCAATACACATGTCGTCGCCTCCGTTCCATCACCCACCATAGGTTATTGCCTGTGCTAACACTTAATACTTACTAATTTGTGATTATAGTTAAAATGTGCATATGTAAAAAATAATTCACTTTGACCCCTCCCATCATAACCTGTTTTTCTTGCTTAGTTCACCCTCCATGGTCACGTACCCAACTAGAAAACCAAATATCTTTCCTATTGGTTTGGTCATTAACTAAAGTTATACTACTTCTTATTTGCAACAAATGAGGGAGGGGAAGGGCATATTGTCTTTGTCTGTTTATTAAAGATAAGATCCCATCAAAACTCTAGATAGACAGGAATTCTCCAATATGCAATACAAATATCCTACAATCTTTTACGCTAGTGAATTCTCCAATGGTAGCCTATTTGAAAGAAGAAATCATAATTCTTTTTTGAGCTGTACTCACGAAAGCTACAAACATATATTAATTTGCCAATTCAGAGAAAGTGAAATTTTCATAGAAATTGGTCAATTGTAAGCCCAACTCACGTAAGCAGAACTAATGCTTCACCGACTTCAACTTGGCGACTCTACAAAATATTAATGGACTGGATACCTTTGTATGCGAATTTGTTAAAAAAAATATTATGAAAGGTCAAACCTCTAACCTAAGCGATTCAGTCTGTTATGTTTGGCTTGAATCCATGTTGTGTGTGACCATATGAGAGCCCTACACTGTTTCTCTTTGCACAGTACATCAACTTCCACCTGTTTAAGTAAAAAACAAATTGTCAAAGTCATCAATGACTAAGGATAACTTAATTGGTTAGACCTTTGTATTGGACGTGTGCTACATGCAGATGTGACCGTCAACACTACCCAACACTGCATCGTCCAAAATGGCCGGTATACCGTTGTTGGCCGGCACTGGCAACTGTCAAGCAAGCTAGTAAGCGAAACCACGTTCCCGTCCACTTCAATCTGCTATATCCAAACGACCTGATCGAGCACACAGAGGCCTTCGTCCAGTCGCTCGGCCTGACCTGTGTCATCACCATCTGCCTGGCGACGAGGGGCCAACCCGCCGGCCTACAAAGCGCGTAGCCGGTAATACCAAGCGCCGGCCGGCCGGCCAGCCCATGTGGACGCCCGTCGGCACGGCGTTCATGTAGCTAGTGCTAGCCTCAGGCGCCGTGCCGTGGCAAGGTGCATCCACAAGCTGAAATGTCAGAGGCGTGTTAGGAGACAGAGCCACCAATGTAACGTGTACATCTACCTCAGGCAACAGCGGCGAGACCACAGCCTCGATCGGCCCCAAACTTGCGAGTGTACAAGCGTCCACGTACATACACGGCCGGCACGGTTCGGTACCGTGTCTCGTCACCTGCTGCTGATCGATCTGCCACAGAACGCGCGCCTTCCTGAACGAGGTCTCGTTATTCCTTCTCTCTCTCTGACAAGTGACAAGAAAGAGCGAGGCGCCGAAGAGACAAGCCGAGAAAGGAAGCTTTGTTGCCTTCCGATCCTCTCGTGCCGTGTTCCCGTATACATCTCTCTCACTCATCAGGTAGTCACGTATCCCTTGCCGGGCGCTGTACATGAGGATGGCGCCGCCGGCCGGGCACGTTCAGACGCGACGCGATCATGTTCCGAGGCTTTCCTCGCTCGCGTTGGTTGCCCGACCCTGTGCGTATATCGCCGTAATTTGGCTCTACGTACACGTGCGCGACCGTGGGTTCTTCCCAAGCTTATCGTGATACCGATCTCTCATCTATCTGATCGCTCGCCGGCCGTCTTGATCGTGCAGAGCTAGCTATAGCGTGTGTGCGTCCCGCGCGACGAGCATGTCTCTGTTCTTGTCTGGAGGCCGGTAGGCTAGATGCTGGACACGAGCGATGGCTCCATCGATCTCCAGGCTCATCTATCTGAGAGCTTGCAGTCAGGCACACAAGTGTGTAGGAGTCGCGTCCACATCTCAGCTCATTTAGAGAGAGAGAAAGAGAGGCCGGGTCTGAGACCGGCATGTTCTGGCCAGTCGAGTCCTGCTTTGGTTGGCAGGGTTTTGTCACAAAAGATAAAACATGAATTCGCTTTCAGAGATGGGGTCCTCCATGCCACACACACACCTATATATCACAAGAAGATATCTCTCTCTCTCTATATATATGCACCTGTTTTGCTTTTAAAACAAAAAGGCTGATCAATCAGTAGTGTTTGTGGTTCCCGACATGGTACCAATTAGGTGGCAGTGCGTACAGCGTCATGCAGGGTTAGGGTTCATGCATCCTCGGCAACAATTTCCCTTTCTGACTGTTACACACACAGGGTCTCAAGCCATCAGTTTGTGGGGACTGCAAGTCTGGACCAAAATATGTCGACGAAAAGAACGTCAAGATAGAAGAACGCAACAGATCGAGATGGTCAATCCGTAAGGACTGAAACAAGATCAAGCTAGGGCCGGGAAGATGAGATCGATCGGCCAGCTTTGTTGGAGAGGGATATATCCGCTAGGTAAGAGTAGGACGGCTGTTGCGTGTGAGACGATGATGATGATCCCGAGCTAGACACTTTTAGCCTCAGTCTTCGGTCGTTGGGGCCAGGAGGAGTGCACCTGCGCGCTCTGAATCTGCTGAAGGCCACACCAAATCGTAGCGCCGTGGCACGGAGCGACACGTGTCCGGTGGCCCCCACATATGCATGACCAGTTCACCGGCGGCGATCCGGTCGGTGACGTTAGCGGATGGCCGGTGGTGGGCCGGCCGGGCGCGCGCGCGAACCTTTGGGCGACAATGAAATTCTCCCCGCTTTCTCACTGATGGGAATGTGGCAGAAATCTTATATGGCCCGTGTTCAATCGCCCGCAGGTTCGCAGCACGCGTTTTCCTTCGATTTCTCCTCTGCGTAGTACTTCTTACTGCCATGAACCTGTCTTTTCTCTTCTGAAGGCACGTATCTGAAGAGACAGCAGAGTTGCGACCAGCGACGGCCATGCATTGCAGCCGTTGCCGACAGGGAGCGTATGGGCAGCCGAAAATAAAAGATTTATGCTTCATCTGTAATATCGGCGAGAGTTCAGTGAGATATTCATCTTTTTTTTATAAGAAAAAAAAAACTACTTCAGTGAAGATGTCTATTTGTGGGGACTGAACTGAACACGTCGGTTTCGACATGTCTATTTGTCGAGCGGGCAGGGTGGCCCGGTAGACGTACATCGCGAATTCCCGGCACATGGCTCTGCGACGGGGCACATGTAGAAAAATTTGGATTTTGTGTTACGTTGCTCGCCACCCTCTGTCTTTTCGCTGCATTATCAGGGCTCGCATTGGTCCTCTGCTCTCCGTTGTGTCGGGGCCGCTATTTTTTTTTTACCTGTACTTGCATGTGCCGCGTCGCTCAGGCTCACTCCGGCTGTTGTACATACCACGATCACCCGTCATCGTGTCAACCTATTACATCAACGT
The DNA here is from genome assembly GCA_032690845.1 of Eleusine coracana subsp. coracana. Classification (NCBI taxonomy): domain Eukaryota; kingdom Viridiplantae; phylum Streptophyta; class Magnoliopsida; order Poales; family Poaceae; genus Eleusine; species Eleusine coracana. The sequence goes on along the minus strand of CM064432.1, from coordinate 58,265,576 downwards.
TATTATGGTATGTGTGACAAGCTATATGGACGGTGAGTGTCCCTAGCTAGGCATATATGGACCGCTCGTTCTTCATCCGGTGGCTGATAGGTTGCCGAAGCATTGGCGGTAGGTATAGTTTGCTGGTCCAAGTGACAAGACTTATGGCTTCTTCATTCGCATCACATGAACTTCCAGTATTCAGATGCGAAATGAACAGTCCAGATCCAAGTAGAAGTACACACACCTGTGGCGTAGGAGTGTAGACCGTGACATGGCTAGTAGAGAGTACCAGGAACTGGCATACATGTGAGGGGACGGAACGGGTAGGATCTTGGCGGGACACACCAACCGTCGAGTCGAGGCATTAACATCATCCTGAGTCCTGACACGGCGCACATGGCAACCGGAATTGGTTTATCGTTGGAAAGCGAGGCCCGATCCGCCCCGCTTTGGCCGGCCGGCAGTGTCGCCGGCTGTAGCGCGCACAGCGGCGGATCCTGTGCGCCGGCGTCGGACTTGACGAGGAAGCGGGCAAGCCGGGGTGAGGCCGCGCAAGCCGAGGCGTGGCCAGGTTTCTCGATCCGTGGCGTTTCGTACGTGCAGCGGGGAGCAGTGGTTTTGCTCGTTGCCGCGCGGGGACGTCCTGTGCGCGGAAAGTTGGATGGCGCGCGTACTCTGCTGGCTGGCGGCTTCTCCGGCCTTGGCTCGATCTGATGATAAGGCTTCGTTCGTGCATGGAGTTTTTTTATTTCTTGGGCAATTTGTGTTTTTACAGCTGGGTAGTAAAACTTATTGGCTGACAGAAAGTGACAGTACCATGCATTATTCATGACAGTAAAACGTGGTATAAGGTGAGGAAACACCCGAAAGGGAGAAAAATTATATTTGCAAGGGCGAAATTAAAAGAATGTGGTAGAAAATGCATGGAAGCACGATCATAAGCAGACAAGATAGGTACGTGCAATGTACAAGCTACTACAAGCGTGCGTGCGTGCACAATAAGCACACGCAACCGCGGTAACACACAGTAACTAGCTACTAGTAAAATGGAAGGCATTTGCTACATCCTGATTTACACATACGATCGTACAGCTAGCTGCTGCCGATGCGAAGCCGCTCCAGCCTCCAGGTCCGGCGCCGAGATTTTAAAGATCTTGACAAGTCAAGATAGCCGCCCGCCATGCACGCCGGACCGTGATCCGTGTTCCGTGACCACGAAGAAGCTACCGCGATCGCCGACCAGTGGACCTACCACTGGCCGTTCATCACGCGGCCGGCGGCGTAATTCTCCTCGGGCGGTGGCGCTGATGGGCGTCGTCCGCCGCTGGCCGCGGCGGCGCGCTCGAGCGACTGCACCTGCGTCTTGAGGAACTTGACGTAGTGGATGGCCTCGTCGAGCATGGAGGCCGTGTCCATCTTGGTCCCGCCCGGCACGAGCCGTTGCAGGATGCGGATGCGCTCGCTGATGCGCTCCCGCCGCATCCGCGCCGCCACGCTCTGCGGGTCCGTCGAGATGCGCACGTTGCGCCGCTTCGGCGGCCGCACCATCTCCGGCTCGATGTTCACCGGCTGCAGCGCCGCCACGCGGAAGATCATCTCGCGCATCGCCGACGACGCCACCGCGTCCCCACCGGCGGCGGCAGGAGGAGCCGTGTACTCCGACGACGACCGGTTGCTGTTGCTGCTGTTGCACGAGGACGGGGGTGTTGTGATTACCTGCTGCTGGGAGTGGGAGTGGGAGTACTGATGATGGTCGTGGTAGGCGGCGCGGCCGTTGTCGTTGGTGCCGCCAGCGGCAGACATGTGAGGCACGCCGGGCGTGAAGTGGTGTGGAGGAGCTTGCACGCATGCCGGCGATGGAGGAGTGGACGGCACCATCATCACGGCGCCGTGGTCGGGGAACGCCGCGAGCTGCTCCAGCTGTAGCATTGCGTTCATCAGCTCGAGCTGAGCTTCCGGGGTGGAATTCATCAGCATGTCAAACTCCATTCAGGGCCTCAAGAGACTGATCTACTACACCCTACTGCTGGATGATAAATTGTTCTTGTGACTGGCTTGAAGAAGAATGTGTAGATAGTTCTAGAGGAGCTAGCTGGAGTAGGCTAGAGAGATGATGAAAAGGCTATAGCAGCTAGAAAGTTTGTGTATGAATGGGTTTGGGTTGTTGCTATGTTGTTATAGGCGAAGTGCTATTTATAGGGGATTACTGGGAACCAAGCTGAGGCTGGCTTCTCTGGATTTGACTGGGCATGCATAGTGTTTGTGTTTCCTCGCATAAACCTTTTAGCAACCTTTCCTCTCCTTTTCCGTTTTCTTGGGAGCCTTTCATCCTCTTTTCTGGCTTCACAAAATATCATCATCCGCTGAGATAAATCATCCTTTTCTTCTTTTGTTTCCTGAAACTGACATGTCGATGATAATGTTTTGTGGAGCACGGAATCTGTGCTCTGATATCTCAAGACCTTTCAAGAATGCCGACTCTGTCCAGCGTAGATATATTTCCATGAAGGGTTCATTTGTTGGGATATACGATGTGATTGAACCAACATTTTTTTATTACGTATATATCATTTTTTGTGACTTGTAAGGAAAGAATGTCCTCATTCATGATTTAAGCAATTAATAAAGCCACATCTATGCAATAAAATATACTATCTTATATGACAGATATCATACCAACTAATCTATCCAAAGCATGTATATATTAACTTAGGTATATCAAGTAATATGTGCTGCTATATACATACACATGACCCGTCATATGACTAGAGATATCTGATAACTTAAATAAATGAGATAATGATTTATTTCGTGCTAAACCATATTATGGTTGTACGATACGGTTGTGCAAATAAGATGCATGTGAAGCATTTTCCCAAATATATTCCACACAAGTACACCAATCCATCAATTCTAGCGTGATAAGTACCTATTTGGATTGATCTTTGCACATTTGGACACAGCACTCCACATATTGCACGGAATTGCATTTGGACACAGGATGGCACAATAATTAGTTAAGGTGAGTACAGTGGCCCTATTGTCCATCAATTATTGCTAGAGATACGATGCCTAGAAAGATTATTGTATTAAGGTAGGTTAAACAAGGGATAGAGAAGTGGAAAAGTGAAGGAATAAAAGAGCATTGGAGTTTCAATGAATTTCTATTTGGTGCATTTGGAAGCAGGCTATATAGACTTGTATTTTCGATCGGAAGAACAGTGACCAGAAGCTTCTATTGTACTTACAAGTCACAACTCACACTGTCAACCACTAGTACTTATAAAAGACCACCGATCGTCTCAGGTCCAATAGACTAACCAGCTGCTATTCCATTTCGTATGTCATTCATCCGCCAATCAGTCACAGGATCGGATGCACGGATCTGCAACACGTCGCTCTAAGGCAGACTGCATTAGTTATTGGTGTTCCCTGAACCTAGACGCAAAAAAAAACATGAGAAATTTTAGGGCCATGCATGCATAGCAAAGTGGATGCACGCTACTATCGATTTATGTAATTCCTACATACTTGCATGTCTTCACCTATAAGCAAATTAAATATTTCAGCGTGAACAAGAAGGCTAGCTGTTTCAAAGTAAGAAAAAATTGTAGGGAAAATGGGTTCAAATTCAGTGTACTTTTATCCTTTTTTACGGAAGGAACTTTATTCTAAAACACTGTAGAATAACAAGCCATTTTGCTGCCGGTCGTTTGCACCATGACACACCCTTTCCCGGCCTTATTACATGTTTGGATTTATTGTCGTACTGTACCAAACAGAACACGTGAGGAGACTTCACGCAGGATATGAATGGCTGGAGTGAGGACTGAGGAGTCACTCCATTCTGCTACAAAACATAAGACTCTGGATTTTTGTGGCTGGAATCTCTGGTGGAGTATAATTAAGGTGAAAGTTACCAATGATGAAATCGCAAAAAGCAGTTCATGAATCGTGTGTAGATTTTTTGTCTTTTTCTCTCTTCTACTTGAAGAAAAGGAGTTTGGTCTTATATAAATGTAGAACCTTTCTTTAAATAGTGTAATTCTTGGTATAAAATGACAAAATTTATACTATGGCATGGCCACTTGCAATGGGTTTTGTTTTAACTCCAAAGCCTATATCGTAACAAATTAGTATTTTTGTTTACATATGTAGTTAATCAAGACTCTTATAACCTGACCTGGCATGCGAAATACATAGCAGTGTATATTTTCTTCTATCATGTGTGATGATTTTAGGAGTTTTTTCTAATGTGTTTTATTTATATATGTTTGAAATCTATTAAATACCGATATGCCTTTTCATAAAAAAAATAAAAATAAAGATACGCCATCTCTGTAATTTTGACCATTATTTATATACATAGCTTCGATGAATTTTTTCTTAGTTCTATTTATGAAAATATTAATTTACGGATGTCCATATATGTACTCTTTCTAGGTATATATGGACTAGTTTATATGAGACTAGTCTACATATATTAGAAAGAAGTAAATTTAAAAATATCTAACACTACACACTGTGAGACTGACATGCATGTGTGTCCAAGTTTTTTTCTAAAAAAAATAAAGAGACTTTTCCCTTTTGCGTGTCCTCTCATTACTCAAGGGAACACCAACAAAACATTATGCAGGATAAAGTGTATTATGAAATTTTCATCCATGAGAGGCAAAGAACTCTAACATCATGGTCTCTATCGTTTTTTCGCCATCCTAAAAGATTCCTTTGTCTCATCATCACGCAGTCATTGCAGCAGTCTAGAACCACATTATCTGATATGTTGGTATTCTTGATCTTAGCTAATGTAATAGGTTTTGGCAATCAAGTGCTAAATTAGTTGTAGTTTTCCTGCAGCAGAAACAAAAAAAATTGTAGGTTCCTGAAGTTTACTCTAACAGAGAAGAACAAAAAGATACTCATCTCTAAGACGTTGAGCATGATTTTGGTACTAATTAAAGTACCCTTGAAACAAGTCATTTCATCCAAGTGGGGCAAGTTAACGTGGTTGAGATTTCCAGCTACGTTTATAAATGACTAACATCATAGGTGTAGTAATTAGATGCGTAAACCACCTGGGAAATAATGAACTGTAGGAGTTAGTATTACGTGGCCATAGGCCGGTACGGACTAGCGGGGACCTCCGAGCTGCGAAGCCGCGGGTAGTGTTTGTTGCCGTCTCCAAGCTGCCACCAAAGGCCTGAGCATGGTCAACGGCGGCGAGGACGCTGGTCCGTTGGTCGGTTGACGTCCGTCCTGTTCGCACGGGCATAAATGGCCCGGAGCCCACCGCGCGACCGCGCCGGAGCGCAAGCACACTCCGTCCGCCTGCCGGCTGGCCTCCGTGAGGTGAATTGTTGCGGTGTGGTATCTGACATGTTTTGGACGGAAACAACCGTTCTGCTGCTGACATTTCCAGCTGCGCGATGGGAAAGGAGGGAAGCAGTGTGGTAAAACCAGCTCAAGGAATTCCACCTCTGCACTTTATAGGTACATTTAGCGCTTATACGACAAGTGAGCCGATACAAATAGGACTAAAAAAAAGCAAAATAAGAAAAACCTTTCATTGTTGAATGAATTTCTTACACACAATAAAAAATCTATAGAGCAAATTTCTTATGCATTATCAAAAATTATATCATTCCCTTGTAACCATCCAAAATTACAGTTTTCTTTTCATGCCATCATTTCAAAATTTGCATCCTCTATGCATCACTTTTGTTATTTGCCTATTAGATAATTGTTAAATTATGATAGAAAATACTAATATATTCTTAAGATAAAATCTAGCAAATTATATGCGATTTTTGTTGGTTGTATCGTAACAAAAAAATATGTGCCTATTTTGAGATCTGGTATGTTTATAGCACTAGCATTATAATAAAAAAGTCAAAATTTTATTATATCCATATGGAATTTATCCACGGTTTCATAAGTAAGATTTTTTAAATTTTTTTAGATTTCATCTTGAGGGTAGATTGGTCTTTTTCACCACCACTAACAACCATCTAATAGATAAAATAACAAAAGTGTCACATAGAGAATTGAAAATTTTAAAATAATGGTATCTAAGAGAAGTTATAATTTGGATGGTTCATAAAGGGTTGGTATATGTTTTAATGACACATAAGGAATTCACTCACAACTAAAATTACAGCTTTCCTTCCATACCATCATTTCAAATTTTCCATCACCCTATTTGTCATTTTGTTATTTGGCTATTACATAAGATAACGTATTCTATGAGAACTGACTTCGTGTGAGAACTATAACATCTTCAACCAAGATCACAAGATCCTCATCCGATGGTCAGATTATTTTACACTTAAACCCCCGCTTATCCTACCTAATCTCTTATTTTGCAAATAACCCCCAGCTAAAATAACCCACCTTTACCCCTGGCCATCGGATGAGGATCCTGTGATCTTAGTTGGAGTTCTCATAGTTCTCACATGAAGTTAGTTTTTATAGGATATATTGCCATTACATAATTGTTAAATAAATGATAAAAAGGCCACTTTAAGATAAAATATAGCAAATTATATAGAATTTTATTGGTTATGGTGTAATTAAATAATATGTGGGTATTTTGAGTTTTGGTACATTTTTAGTACCATCATTATAATAAAAAGTCCAAAATTTCATTATATCCATATGAGAATTCATCCACAGCTTTATAAATGAGATTTTTGAGTTTCTAGATTTTATCTTGAGGATAGATTGGTCTTTTCACCACCACTTAACAACCATCTAATGGATAAAATAGCAGAAGTGACACATAGGGGACTAAAAAAAATTAAAATAATGGTATGCAAAAGAAGTTATAATTTTAGATGGCTTATAAGGGATTGTAAGTTATGATGATGTATAAAGAATTTACTCCAATTGTAATGCTTGACGTGCCATATAGATTTTCTTGATGTCAGACACTCGCTATTGTTGTAGCATTTTTTTTCATTCTCAAAAGAAGTCAGATGGGCATTTTATCACCGGTCAAACTTTTGTTGCCGCTTAACCAACACATGAGCACTTCATTCATAGTTTGCCAGATGCCACATAGGATACCAATGGAACATAGAGCAAAACAGTAAGGTCGATCGTGCAAAGGTTGAACACCTCCCCACGCTCGTGTGCTTTTCCTACAAGATACAGCTCCTCCCCACACACCACGTGAAGTTTTGGCTGCACCATTTTTCGATGTTGATAGAGACGTTGTCCCTTGATGACGGTTGGAATAGAAGCCCTTACAGAAAAACAAACTCTGCTTGCATGATCTTACAGGAAAACATACACATCTACTGGATGCATTCTAAACTAGTAACCTCTGAAAACTATAACTCAGTTTACCACCCTTAGTTTTGTGTACTAATCATGCTGCCACGTGCCATGTAGATAATTATAACAATCAATTTTGTTCGAGTCTCTTTATTGGATCCCCAATTTGGTAGTAATGTGAACAAGCTAATCTATGTACTGGCGTTGTTACTTCAATTTTTAATCCAAGTCAAAGTCGTACATGTCGGTCGACAGCTCTTTAACTTTACCATCTTTTGCGGATCAGCTTTTACATATTGCATGTTGGGTTTGGTCCCGGTCAGAAGAAAATGAAAGTTGATTGGAAATTTCAGCCCGTGTTGCCTTTGAAAAAATAGTTACCGTCTTAATTCTCTGAGACAAACTCGAGAGGCGACTGGAAGCTAATAATTTGATCTCATGCGAACGCATCCTTTCAAGCAACTGTCGATCAGAACCGGCTTACACATACCCTTAAGTCAAACAGAACCTGAACTTGCTCGTTTGGCCTCACGTCTTTGATGGCAGCCTGCACGTTGTGGGGAGCTCTGAGTTGGTTATCTACATCTACAAGTGTCCTTCGACGGTAGAGAGAGACAGCGGTTTCATGCATCTATATCTGTACAACTTATTAATTAAGGTGAGATCATTTAGATCACTTTTTTCGTGTTCAAATGTGTCCATAACGTTGTTGTATTCAGTTTGTATCCTACAATAATTCACTAATCAGTTTGAGTCGTTGTTGAATTGGACTCCGATTTTAATTCGATGTTTTATACTAACAACAATTAATCATCTATTGTTTTAACATCATATTTTTGATGGAAATTAATAACAAGAATTCTAATAATAACTCACTCTAAAACTATTATAATAAATATTCTTTTTAAAACTCAAAAAGGTAAAGCAAAATAAAAATAGAGCAAATGCTCAAGCCAAAAAAATTGATTAATTAAAAATCTTTTACAGTTACAAAAAACATTCTAATTATAAATTTTTTTAACAAAAACCCGTGATAACGCATGGACATTTTTCTAGTACCTTATTAATTTAGGTGAGTTCGTCCGCCCCGTGTTTTGGTGTTAGAGATTGAATCTAAATCGGTTTCATACCTTCTATATCAAGCACCGAATTTAAAAAATCATAAATCTCTCATCCGGAGTTCAAATGAGGCAAACTCAGACTCTGTGACGTAGCTCTAAAAAAGTTCTACAACTTTAATATTCAATAGAAGTCAAGATTCTGCCGTTTTGGGTTCCAACTTTACGATGCAAAATATTTATTCTGATTCGGACTCCTCTACGTAGATCTCTATGCGAGGCCCATATCTCCTACCTCCAAAATCCAAATAATATGATTCACATATGTTCTGAAAAGGTCTCAACGAGATCTACAACTTTTATATTTTAACTTTTCTCATTAGAGCATATTTTCAAGTCCAGAATTATATCACAATACAATGTTATTTCTATTATGTGTGAATTGATTTTTTCAATCGGATAAAGCTTTTAGAAATATTTAGACATTGAGTCATGACCTTGGTCTTGCATGTTTGGCTTCATAGAGATCTAGTGATGTCTTGTAGGCGTCATGAGTTTATGAGAAACCCTCTTTGCATGGTGAATTGAGCTTCATATCAGTATTACTCATATATTTGAGTGTTTTTTAATGTTATTTCACTTAATTTTGTAACATAGCACTCAAACAATACTACACATGGAAATCATTAACATTAGAGGTAAAAAAATATTTATGATAAAAATACTGTAAAAAATAATAGAAAAATTGTTACTTATGACAAATAAAATAATACACTAAGAAACACCAATAATAATATAAATATAATCTTTTATGTAAAAAATATCAATAATTATATTGTATAAATAAGTTACATTTAAATTATAAAGAGTGATTTATTTTTTTCAATTCGTAGCAACGCACGGGTATTTTACTAGTTACTTTACATTTTGGGCAGTGTCACTGAAACAACTATTTGGACACATGTTTCATGCATATTATTAGTCATGGACTGTTCAAATATTTTCCCATGATAGCATCAAACATTCTCTTGCCAGTAAACGAGCAATGAATATTAGAGAGAGAAAAGGAACTAATACTGTTTTTCTAGATAATTGTGAAAAAAACTAATAATGTGAGACAATGAATTATTGTTGCATGGACCTGTGCTAAACATACCCGATGAGCCAATTATTCTAGCGCGAGGGGAGAGGGGGGTTGAGATCAGATGGCGCACCACAGGAACTTAACCGGATGTGTCTAATCCCAGGTGCTATCACACAGCTATACATTGATAGAGTCTTCCTGTTCCTAGGAGCCTTGCACCCTTCGCTTCTGGATTCTTATCTTGAGAGCTTGGACTATTCAATGATGTTTTCGACATGTCAACTATTTTGCAATTGCGCGTGATGCCAAAAAGAGATCTTGTGTGGAGAGATCTTGTGTGGTGACATGATGGCTTTTATATCTTCCGGTTCACCATCAAGTTCTCTTAGTATATATTTGTATTCCCTTTACACATAAAATTAAATTCTATGTATTACCAATGTTAAACTTTTTAAACACTGACAACGTATAACAAAAGTGTTATAAATATAGACACCATAAAAATTAATGTTACTTGATGCAAAATGACTATCATAATATATAACTCTTTAAATTTCTAATGATTTATTTTTATAGATATTATTGATCAAATTTAACGGTTTGATTCAGGAAGCCTAATATTTTGAGGAAGTACATGGAAACTATTTGTATGGTTCAAACCTCCACAACAACAGTCAATATATATATATGAGAATGTTAGAAGACCCAAGAAAGATCAAATAGGTCTAAAATAGAATCAACATATATATGCAGTGTGAATAATTAATCTCTTCGTTCTTAAATTATAATCATTAGAAATTCTAGTTCAAAATTGAACTAAAGGTATTTTTCTAACAACAACAATTGAGAACGTAGGGAGTATGTATTTATTGTCTTCTTGTAATATTTGGTTACCACTTGGTTAATCTTAAAATATAACAGCAGAAATCAAATACTTGTTTGCAAAAAGCATGTAGGTGCACAATTTATAGGTTTGTAAAATCTAAAATCTACACCTTCAATTTCATGTCACGAATGTAAATGAAAAAAATGAATAATTCTTCTACGAGTTTTTTCAGTACGCTCTCTGGACTTGGGTCTGAATTTCTTTTCTGTATTGGGCTGATATTGCGCTGAAGTGAAGAGACACCTAAGCTCACTTTGGTGTTATTGACTTTAGAGACTGGCCCTCGTTTTCATAAGTGGGCCGCTCAATTGAGGAGGAACGCTTGCAATCGATCAGCAAACGAACGGGGTCTGGTACTGGTACGTTGCCGATATTATCTACTGGGCCTAGTATATTCCTAAAAACTATACTGGGCCTGGTATTAAATAACAAGTAACATATTTTGTTCTAAAAAGTGTAACATAGGATTTTGTCGGCAGTAATAATTGACTTCGATGGCAATACTACATTTGCTTTGGTTATCTAATCTCGGCATACAAAGTATAACTTGAGATTGTAAAGTGATGTATGACAGTTCGATGTCGCACTATCGACTGCAGACTGCAGTACAGGTGTTGGAGGACCCAAGCCCAGAGTGAACCGTAATTTTCTTTATCAGTCGACTTACAACAAAACCTCAACAAACTACTAATGGTCTCGATGGCCAAGTGTTTGACATACAGATATTCAATGTGGATCGTCTATTCATATTTTTTTGTCAGTATCGTCGAGCATACTGATTGAAGAACATTAGAAGTCCACGCTGGATAAAGACAACTAAACTTATCCGCACATGCAATAGTATAACGTTAGCAATCTACATTTGAATTTGATAAGTCTTATATAGGTCAGCAAGATCATGTTCAGTTCTATAACGATAGAGATATTTTTTTTCTGAAATTTATATAGATCGTTGCATGCAGCTGTTGCTTTCACATTCTGACCTGAATTTTGAACAGCAGCTCGCAGGCAGTAGCTTCCTCGATCTTGTGACAATATTAAAAAAAATGCGATGTTTCTGAGCAGCAGGTCGGCACTACCAGCTTCCTCTTTACGAACATTTTTGAGCAGCAATTCCAGAATGCCATTATTTTAATTTTCAAGATTAAGAACTTTTGCAAAATGTATTGTAACTCTGGACTGAATTCCAACAAGATTAACATTACAAATTTGTACGAGATCATCAGTAAAAAAAATAATATAACACAATGTTACATGTCTAAAGAAGTTTTCCTGGTCTAAAGTATGGACGTTCAAGTTGCAATCTTACGCCTGTTGTTCAGTAGCTGGTCAAAGCCACAGCTTTTACCTGAGTGTCCGTCGGATAGTAAAAAAACTAATCCTGTTTTGTCTTTTGCTTACTTTTTTTTCCATTTCTTGGACTACTAAAATCGTTTTCTCCACAAGGCCGCTTGTGGCTGCTTCCCAGGCAGATATATCATATATGCAAGTGAATAAGGCAGGTACATTGTATGAACGATCTTAGCTAGTTCAGGACCAGTGTCATTGAATACGCCAATACGGAAACATTTGAAATGACCAAGACGATTTAGCCATGTTCTGGTTCTGGGTGGGACAAAAGGGCAAACGCACTGGTAGTGCAACATGAAGTCCTGCATCAATGTTGGAAACTATGCACACACCAAACGAGTCAATCAAATAAAGCTGCAAGATGGTGGAAGTCCCGGCTGTGTCCATTGCTCCTTCGCAGAAAATGGTTGTTGCTGACTCGGTTACTAAAGTCGGCAACACGTACGCCATCCCTGCTCCTTGAAGGACGAGAGATACGACGATCGTCCAAATATCTTGCGTGTCTTAACTCTTAACGTAGAACATCGTGGCCTCGTGGGGGAGGACAGGAGGGATCGGCTAAGGAGTAGATCGCGTGTTCAGTTCAGTTTGACGGATTTGATCAATTAGTACTCATATGTGCATGCTTCTCTAAACGACGTATTATGCATAACACTGCTGGAGGCCACACGTACGGCTTCCATGCATTTCGGCACTCCGAGACGACTAAGAAATGCGTAGACGCCACCATTGTTTACTTCTGCGGCGTACGTACGCTATGTGAAGTACTTGGCCGTAACAAGTTTGAAGCCTTCCATCACGGTGTTCGAGACGAGACCCTAGCTCTGATCATAATAAGTTAAAAGCTGCAGGGCAGGCACGTTAAAAGTTTAACGTCCAGAAATCGACGCCAACTTGCCACAACTAGTCACAACCGGGCATAAATGACTGAGTTCATGGCCTAGCATATGTTGTGTTACAGTGTTTGTCAACTCACTATAATCCAATTTTTCTTGGCTAAATCGTTGGAAACATCACTACAACAAGATGAGTCTACAGTGGCAGTTATCCCGAAAACCACCACTAGACACTACCACAAAACGTTACTATAGCGGCGTTAGAAAAAAATCACATAGCGGCGTTTTCATTATCAATTATCGCTACAGATGTATTTTATTTTTAGTGGCAGTTAATAAAGTAAAACGCCGCTAAAAAATAATTTTTGAGCAACGGTTAATAAAGTCAACCGCCGCTATAGATGAATTTTATTTTTAGCAGTGGTCAACATAGTCAACTGCCGCTAAAAACCGCTTTTTAGTGGCGGTCAACATAGTCAACTACCGCTAGTTTGCTATCTGGTCCAAATAATACCCATGTCATTTTTCTGACCTATTTTACTCCAAACCCTAACTCTATGAAATAAATACTAGTCTCGCCTCTCTCTCTCTCTCTCTCTCTCTCTCTCTCTCTCTCATTCACTCCACCGACATTCCCTCCCCCACCTCTCTCTCTCTCTCTCTCTCCCCCCCCCCCCCCCCCCCCCCCCCCCCCCGCAACCCTAGCGCTTCCTCCCCCGCCGGTGCCCTCCCTTGCTAACTTGGCGGTGCCTTTCCTTCCTCCCCCAGCGGGTGGCCGCGCATGGACTCCTCGGCACCCTTCCCTCCTCCCTCGGCGGTGCCCTCGCTTCCACCCCGGCGGCGCCCTCCCTTCCTCCTCCGGTGGTGCACGGGCTCGGCGGCAACCATCGAGCAAGATCTGCCTCGACCACCCGACACGAGGACGGGTCTGTGGCCGCGGATCCGCATCAAGTGTTCTCCTCATCCTCCCCCAGCTGTCCTCACGCGACAACATGGCCGCCACCACAATAGATTTACCGAGGCGCCGCACACCCTCGCCTCCTCCCTCCTCCATGACAGCAGGCGGGGCTGGATCCATGGCTAGATCTAGTGGAATGGCGACGGATCGAGTGGCGACGGTGGCGGATCCGTCGACGGCCTCGAGGCTCAAGCGGAGGCGGCGGCTGCTCGCACGCGGGCTGGCGCGGATCAAAGTGGCGGTGATTCCATCGGTAGCGGCTCTTGCGTGGCGGATTCCGTTGGTGGCGGCTCCCTCTTCACGGCATGGTTGGGGCCCATGGGCGTGGCGGCATGAACGGGCCTAGATGGGCTTGACGTGGGCTTTTTTTTTGTTTTCTTTGGTTCGTGGTAGCAGCGGGTGATATTGTCACCTGCCGCTACTATTTGTGAGGTACCTGTGGTTCATTTTCCTCCAAAGAAATCCGCCGCTATACACACTTTTTTTTAGGTGCGTTTGCGTAGCGGCGGGCCAGTCCGCCTGCCACTACATTGCATCTGTAACCGCCCCTATAAGCTAGTTTTGTTGTAGTGAGAATGCGGAAAAGCTAACGTCAATAAAAACACCGCCACTAAAAATCAACATAGGTGATAGTGCCTGCTGATGTCAGCGACAAAAAAAAAATACAAGTGATGGTTATTGCTGATGTTAACGAACCATCAATACGTACAGAGGCAACTTGCTAACATCGGTGAACCGGTAGTGGGCATTTTGGTTCATGTACGAAACCCTAAATCCTGACTAGAGAGCTAGGTGCAAAACTGCCATCACTTAGGGCGTGATTGGTAGGGTCAATTCTTAGGGCCTAGATGAGAGCTGGAGCCAGGGCTCGGCCAACATGTACGTGTGCATCCCGTGATGTTTGGTTCTCCTGTATGGAATGAGCCAGACCCGAATGTGATATTGTTTGGTTGGTTGCATCTTAGGTTGGGCTGCATATGTGGGCATTTCCGCATCTGCCACACTGAGGAGGGAAGTTCAATCCCCATGTTCCCATAAAGCTAGGCTCCAGAGCGAATCTTGCACCACTTCAACCAGACCCATAAGCGATATCAAGCAACCAAACATGATGTGCAGCCTGCACTCAGGTCGGGCTTGGGAACCAGTCACGTCCTTAGTCGTCGCTACGCTCCCTTCCTATCCCTTCCTCCCGCCGCCTTCTACCTCCTCTTCTCCTGTCACCTGCTCTCTCTCTCTCTCTCTCTCTCTCTCTCTCTCTCTCTCTCTCTCTCTCTCTCTCTTAGAGCCGTCGACTCTCCATCCTTCATGTGCGCAACATGGGCGGATCAGACTCCATGTCCCTCCTATAGATCAACGGCTCCAGGTGTCGCCCTCCTCTCCCCCAGCCACGGATCTGGCATCCTCCTTTCTCTCAGCCACAGATCTGATGCCCGACATGAAGCGGGGTCACGTGCACAGATCTGGTGCTCCGGCACGGGGCGAGGTGATGGCAGCATGGATCAGGGTGAGGCCACCGAGGCAGAGCTATAGGCAGCGCTTTGACGACGGCTAGCAAGGTGTGATGCTCTGAGTGCCGCTTCGATGATTGCCATAGTGCAAGGCTTCGGGCAGCATGTCAAGGACAGTTGGCATGACACAGGGCGGCAAGCTGGCACGATGCCTAGATAGGGTTCAACGGGCAGGTTTAGGCCCAATCTGGTTCTGTGATGTTTTTGTTTCTTTTTTTATTATTTTTTTCTAGATCTCTTTCAGTGGTGGTGCTTCTTACCGCCACTGGGCTCAGTCACTCCCAAGAGACAAGTGGCGGTGCTTCCTACGCAGGAGCAGAGCTAGCAATTTACATAAGGGGGGTGCTGACCTCTTGTACTTCAGATCATAAGAGCTTTTGTTGAATCATTTACCTACTATTTTCTAATTTTCTAACAATGTAAACTGATTTTTTGGTGGACAAGGGGGTGCTGCAGCATGGGCAACATCCCCTATGGCTCCTCCACTATTACTATCATGATTGGTTTTGATTATTCTTAGCGTGTTTGACAGAGTTTATACTTAAAGTGTTTATAGTGTTAAAATTGTTTATTCTATCAGAACTGCTTATAGTGCTTATTGTAGCATAAGTAGTTAACCTGTTTGGCAAAACTACTTATGCGGAGGGAGAGGACCACCATAAATACTAAAAGATTTGTTTTGCTGCTTTGTTCAAAGTGTTTATAATAGTACAAAATAGCAAAATGCTTATAAGTACTTATACTCTATACACACTTTTGCTATTTTGTTATTTGATAGTACAAACTGCTTATTGAGCATAATCACTTTTAATAAACAGTAACATAAGTCCTATCAAACACATACTTAATTGCACGAGTTAGTGTTGGAGGGGCTATCACTGGAGGGGCTATCTGTTGTATGATTTATCATAGAAATAAAGGAAGGGGAAGTGCATATATATCTCCCCGACGAGTCCATAGCCATCTAAGTTACTCTAGTTTTTCATCTTGGTGTGATGTACGACACATCAGACATTAGTTATAGGTTTTACTAGCTAGTTTGAACAGAGTTATTGCCAGTAGCAGGTTTTGAATTGCTTCAAGCTGTCTTGCGTATAGATGAACCCACATTCCACCTCTCGCCCGAACCTCACGCGCTTTGTCTCTGCAAACTGCTTGCCTGGCCACCTCTCACACCCTTTCTCTAAGCCCCAGATTGATAGAGAAACACACTATTCTCACATATCCTATCACGTAGGCTGATTTAATTATTTTCATAAAAACAAATTTCAGCAACAAAAGGTCTATTGGAATAATGGCAGGCATTGAGAAGCCCACTACTAAAATGGATCTGGGGTGGGGTGTCCATCACTAAGTGATGTAACTTAGTGGCGGACACGTCTTTGCCCGCCACTAAGTGTGGCAGGACGGATTAGTGTCGAGCCGTAAATATGGCCCATCACTATGTCCTGCCGCCACCAAGGGTGTGTGTGTTTGGGGGGGGGGGGGGGGGGGGGGGGGAGCACCGCCTCCTTAGCATCATGGTTTGGCTGTCAGCTAGGCCGTGGCCCGGCGCACCGCATGAAAAAGCGAAAGTTCAGGCCTCTACCCTCTGGCGGGTGCCGGCCATCCATGCGTCGCGGCGTCCGCCATGATGACGATGGCCGTGGAGGCGCCGGCTTCATCGTTGCCGCCTCTACCTCCCCCTCCTGCCCCCGTCCACGAGGATCTGTGTAAGGGGATGATGGTCGTGGTTGCCAAGCCCACCACAGATATCTCGAGGCGATGGCTAGAACATCAATGATGTCGTCCAATCGCGGTGTAGGAGCTCGCCAACTTCCCAGACGGCTCTGAGCAGGTGGGGGCTGCCCTCCGTCTCACCATGCCAGCACCGAGGTGTATAAGGCGGCAATGGAGGTGGCTAAGGCAATGGTGAGGATAGCGGTCATGATGTAGACGGTGAGGATGGCGGTAATGGTGGGAATGGCGGCGGCAGATCTAGGGTTAGGGTTTGGTAGTGGGACCTAGCACTATTTGGTGTGGGTCCTTTTTTTGGGTCAACTCCCTACTATACTTTTTTATTGTTGCTAATCACGATCTTATATATAATTAATACCAGTTATTTGTGATGGACTCCGTGTCCACCATAAAGGTTGTTTATGACCTGTTATTAAAAGTCATTTTTATAGTAATGATGGTCCCTAGTCGTCTAAGAATTACGATGTACGATTTCAAAAGAAGAAGTATGAAGCCAGCAAGATCCAGTGTACGTACTATGAAATCAGTACTTGACGTTGACGTTTTTATTTGCGAAAAATCAGAACTTGGCTTGTGTGGCTGTGCGGACTACGTAGACATTTTGAAAAAGACCGAGTGGCTTGCACACTGTTCTGGCCGTAACGCTCGATCGGGAAAAATGAAACGCGGTCAGATGCGGCGTGTAAAGCCAAGATTGGAAGGAATATGTACACGCCGGAAAAGAATCGAAGCCAGGCGGCATGAACGATTTTTCACTTCAAAAGTAAACTGTTGCTGATCCTGTAACTGATGTGGTCTTCCCGGCGGCAAGTCTCTCTCTCCCCATCCACTTTGTAACATCCCATACCCAGAATACGGCTCTAAACTGGCTCGCATATGCCATGCGGATCGAACCTCAGAATAACTCTTATACACTTTTAATCTCGCTTTATATGTAAAAAAGTTAACTTGAGTTATTATTATTGTATTTTATGATAGGGTTTTAAACTTGGTCTTGCTCCTTACTAATATGGAACTATTTTTACCCTTGCTACACCATATTAGCTTAGCAAGGGTAAAAATAGTAATGCTGTCACCATATTTTTACCCTTGGACTTCGATTCTTTTTTGATCGGGCTGTCACAAAAGTGAAATACGGTACACCATGTGGTCCGATCAGAGCAAAGGTATTTAGTAATGCTGTAATAATAATAATATCCTAAACAAGCCTGCCCAGTCACAGATTTCGTATTTCCATGCACGTCCATCTGAATTCTGATTTCATTTCCCAAACACGAAACCTCGTGTCGGAGAAAAGATCAGTTCATGGAGCAGGTGCATTGCTCCTCATGTTTACCACGCGCGCGCCATGGATTGACCGAGCCGCGTCACAATGCAACCTCAACCTACCCGGCGAGCTGGAACGTCCTTTGTTCAGCCATGCTCGCTGCTGGTCCGCTGCCATCTTTTGTCGATGGGTTCAGCGGTACAATGGCTAGGCAGAGAGAAATATTCAGCCTACCGTGCTCTGCGAGCTACGACCGAGCTCTGGCACGAAGTAGCAGGCCGGCCACACCCGCTCTCCGTACTCCGCGAGACCGTGACCGTACCACACACTCTGAACTCTGTATATATATGCCCCCATCGTGATGTCTTCCCAGATCATTCAGGGTTTCTTCTAGCTGAACGTTCGAAGAAAACAAACCACGCGTTTCTTTGTGGTAGACACAAAAAGAGCACAATATATAACATGAGTCAGTGTAGCCACCACGCCGTGTCGGCGGCGCTCCTCGCCACAGCCCTCCTCCTGCTCGCCACCTCCGTCTCTACCGCCAGAGCGCAGTATGAGACCGGTGAGACTACTTACTCGAGTAACACACGTGCTAAAGCGTCTCGTCGGGTGGTTTGTTTCTTGATTTGGCTTAGCTGAGGCTGGCCCTCCTGTTATATATGTTGCAGAGAACGAGAAGAAGTTCAGCTACGTCCGCGGCGCGAAGAACGGGCCGGAGCACTGGGGCGAGATCAATGAGAACTGGACGAAGTGCGGCACGGGGGATATGCAATCGCCCATCGACCTCTCTGACAAGCGCGTCAAGCTTGTGCGCTCCCTCGGCTACCTCAACCACTCCTACCGCCCCGCCGAGGCGTCCATCGTAAACCGCGGCCACGACATCATGGTATGTACGTCGTGGTGGACACTATCTGCCTACGTTTAATATAAATCAATACGAGAAAAGCCAAATAATTCAGGGTTTGTTCGTTCTGTTGGGATGGCAGATAAACAGACTTTCAGCTTTAAAACCACCCTAAGAAGGTGCCAAGCTCATGCAGAGCAACATATGCATCACACATATATACGAGAGTGATGCAGTAACAACCATACCAACAAGAATCACACCAGATGTTAACATGAAAAACCCCAAATAGAAGTAAAAATTAATCACATGTAAAGTCCAACTAAATCTCTCCCACTATATGAATATGGGATTACCAAAAAGTCCCTTCTAAATGATACAAGAGGCTCACTCATCAAGAATTTACAATCTTGGTGGCATAACAGATTTTGGTGGCTAATTATGTTTCTTTTCTAGTTGGCGTTAGAGGCTCTCACCCAGTGACTCACTCCAATTGACCTTGCTTTCTTCGATATATGTGGTGGCCTTTGCGCCCTTGCCCCCTTCCCTTGGTCCTGTGTGTGTACTGTGTAGAGGAAGGGAGTGCACCACTAGTCCACTACATGGGTGGTGGACCGTTAAAATGCGAACACAGACACAATGCAGTGCGCCCTATGTCATCTGATGTGACAGACTCTAGTTGGCTGTGTTGGTTGCAGGTGAAGTTCGAAAGTGACGCTGGTGATCAACGGCACGGCATACAACCTCCACCAGATACACTGGCACTCGCCCAGCGAGCACACAGTCAACGGTCGCCGGTATGACATGGAGCTGCACATGGTCCACGAGACCGTTCCGAACAAGACGGCCGTGATCGGCATCCTCTACAAGGTCGGCAACCCCGATGAGTTCCTTCGCAAGCTGGAGCCATTCCTGAAGCTGATCGCCGACCGGAAGGACGAGAAGCCGGAGCCGATTGGCGTCGTGGACCCCCGGGACGCTCGGGGCAAGGCTAACGCCTACTACCGATACATGGGCTCCCTCACTACGCCGCCCTGCACAGAGGGCGTCATCTGGACGCTCGTCACGGAGGTAGGTTTCGATTTAATCAGTCCGTAAGGTCCAAGCATTTTGGTCCAACTTGGTTTATTAGATGCTATTTTGCTTAGACTCCGGATCCGTCATCCTTGTTACATAGATGATGTCCATCTGATTCTAGGTTGGTGAGGAGACCTTTCATGAGGTATGTAGTAATTTTTCTCCAGTTTTAAGTGTGTTTTAATCTCTGCAGGTCCGTTCCGTGTCCAAGCACCAGCTGCAACTTCTTCGGGATGCCGTACACGACGTAAGTCTAGTCGCCCTGTTTTCCACACGCCTGCCTGAAGCATGTGGCTAACCTTTTCCTCATCTGACCGAAATTATCTTGCATATTGTCTTGCAGGGCATGGAGGACAACGCCAGGCCGCTCCAGGAGCTTAACAACAGAAACATCAGCCTTTTCAAGCCGTACCCGCTCAAATACAATTAAGATCCATTTATGCACAACTGCTACGCCACAACGATGACGATGCGTGACCTGACGTGGAGACATCGATAGTTGTTAAGAATAAAGTCAAAGCATATAAACAGACATAATGTTGTAATAAATATATGTGTAGCTGAAACATAAACTTGTTACTATATATAAATATATAGAATAAATTTGTATGTATGAGAAATGGTTGTTTTAAACTTGATGCTCAATCAAACAAGCAAGCGTTTTTAATATTACAAACCAATATATATGATACTTCAAATCGTTCTGTCTGTGTGATGTGGGCAAGGTGTCATTGTACATCTTCTAGTATCATGGACCTTACCACATATCCGTCATTTGCATGTGATGCAGCTCATCACTACATAGAAACAAGAATACAAGCAATAAGGTTGGGATAGGAGTCACCATGCTGACCAGATATAAGAAGTGGTGACAATGGTAGGAAAGAAGAAAAATGACTTTTTATGTTGAAAAACAGAACAGATGAATCAGTTGGATAATTGAAGGACAGTGAAAATATATAGGATAACTTAGATAAATATGGTTTGCTCAGTGGCATAAGTTTTAAAAGAAAAAGGGCAATAATTTGGATACTCTAATAAATATCTAAAGCAAGTCTTTAATGCAACAAACAGGTAAATTTATAACCTAAGTTATGCTATTTTTATTTGATTAATTGTGAGAATAGGAGTCATACAAATTCAAAGATCCTCTGACTGTTCGCGAGTTCTAATCTTCTTGGCTTATTGCATCTACTTCGTTATTTAGTTGTTGCATGGAAAATAAAATAGACAAATGTGATCAATCGATCATTGTATTTTTTATTTTGGAATCCCAACTGATCATTGTAGGAATTCTTTCCATCAATTCAGTTGCTCAAGGATGGAAGTATGGTTATTAACTTTGTTCTGATCTGACCATTACAGGGTATGGGGAACAAAGTTGACAGTCTGTGATGCGGACAAGGAATCATTGTAAATCTTCTAGTATCATGGACCTGCTTTAGATATTATGAATAGGAGTAATGCAAATTCGAAGATCCTCATGCTGTTCGTGAGTTTTTATTTTTTTGGCTTCTTGTCTACTTTTTTATGAGTTGTTGGTTGAAAAAATACAATAGATAAAAAATTCAAATTCTTGGATAACTTGAACAAGGAGAGAAGCATGGTAATACAAGTCACTACATTTTACGTTTTCTCTCGTACAATAGATTCATATCCCTCTTGGATGTTTTGCAGTGGAGGTTTAAAATTCTGGGAAATGGTAGAGCTATTAAATCTATAAAAAAACTACGGAGTATACTCAATTAACTTTGTGGAGCTAAACAAATAACAGTAGCATGTTGCTGATTTATATGCCATGATTGGACGTTCAAACAATCTAATGTTTTATTAACCAATTTTTTTTATTTTTGCTAAACATCGTGACATCTTAGGGGCTGTTTGTTTTCAAGCGGATTATTTAATCTAGATTATTGGTGTTAGATTAAATAATCCAGATTATATAATCTGGAAGAATTTTTTGTTTACCTAGCTTATTGTTGTACAAATTATTGGTTATAGATGGAAGAAGACAACAGTACCCTAAAATTTAATCATACAGTATAGGTGGGTCTGCTGATGGCAATGTGTAATTTTGTTCAATTTAATAAGGGTAGTGGATCTTTTGTCAAATAAGCTAAAAATAAGCATTATAAGGTGCTTATTGAATTATGATAATCTGGCTTCATGATTATATAATCTTATCAAATAAGCTGGTTTGTTTGTTTGCCCTCCTAGATTATTTGATCTGGATTATATAATCTGGATACAAATAAGCTGAAACAAACATGTGTTTATTTTTAAACAAATAACATTGCTGAAAACATCTAATATTGGATTTTAATGCATGCAAAAAAGAAAGCAAATATAAACTCGTATAATTTTACACACTATCATGATAAAAGAAAAGCACCCACCATTTGTGATGAATTGATCTTTTAACTGAATGGTTTAATAATTTGATCTTAGATCGTGTAGTACAAATACCAAAGGAGATTACTGTGGTTAATTTTTAAGATTAGAAATCAACGGTAGCCACACAAGTACATGACGGCGAACGACGAATTCATACGTCTCGACCTAACCCGGCGACCTGGAAAGTCGTTAGTTCAGCCATGCTCGCCGCTGGCCCGCTGCCATCTTTAATCGGTGGGTCGAGCATCCGGCTAGGGTAGCTTTACCAATGCAGAAAGGAAAATGCAGCGCAATTGCTTTGCGTGCTACGACCGAGTTTTGGAAAGAAGTTGCAGGCCAGATACATCCACTTTCCGTTTCTGTGAGACCGTGACGAAGAGACCTGTGTACAAACGCAGCCAAGGCTTTAACTGTGCCGACGTTCGTCTGCGTGTGACGTGTTCCAAACCTGGCTGCATACACTCACACTCAAAACTCTCTATATATATGCCCCCATCGTGATGGCCCACTCTTCCCAGATCATCCAGGTTGCTGCTAGCTCAACGATCCAAGAAAAGAAACCCACGCACGCACATTATTCTTGGTGGCAGGGACGGGAAGGGAGAGCATATATAGCAACAACATGCGTCAGTCTGGCCACCTCACCGTATCGGCGGCGATCCTCCTGCTCGCCGCCGCCACCGCCGTCCCGGGCGCCAGAGCGCAGGAAGAAACCGGTGAGCCTCACTCGTCATCTAGCGTACCTTAAGTGCTGAAGCATCTCGTCGGCTGGTTCGTTCCTTGCATTGATTGGGCTAGCTGCTGGCCTTAATTTGTTTTCTGTGTATGTGTTGCAGAGCACGAGGAGGAGTTCAGCTACGTCCCGGGCGCGAAGAACGGGCCGGAGCGCTGGGGCGAGATCAAGGAGGAGTGGGCGACGTGCAGCACGGGAAAGATGCAGTCGCCCATCGATCTCTCCGACAAGCGCGTCAAGCTCGTGCCGTCCCTCGGCTACCTCGACCACTCCTACCGCGCCGCCGAGGCGTCCATCATCAACCGTGGCCACGACATCATGGTGCGTGCGCCGTCGTGTGGGTGGCACTAGTATATCTGCTTCTCTACGGTTAGCTTTAGCTTGATGGGTGCAGCTATACGAGAGCAAATTTCGTTCTGTTTGGAATTGGGATGACCGCATTAACAGGTCTCGTTAGTGCCACGCCTGGTCTATTGACGGGAAAAAAAGTAGAGGAGTTTTATTGTCTAAAATACTAATCTGGCTAGTAGTTTGATCTAATGGTATAGATTTTATAATCTAAAATGGTAACTGCTAGCTAGTAGTTTCTTACTTTGAGGGTAATATTAAAAAAAATTAAGAGTTGTATATTTATAATAATTATTTTTTATTTTATAAATAAAATTATATTAACAATCTGATTAATAAATAATATTTTATATTTTTTAAGATAAATTAACATTTTAATGATTTAATAGACTTAATATTCTATCGTGAAAAGAAACATGAATTTATTAATTAAAAGTGCAATTATGAAATTACCCTCAAACTACTGGTCAGTAATTTTTTAAAACTATTGGTCAGTATTTTGGATAGTAAAACTCCTCAAAACGTATGCATTATCGATCATATTTAACAAGATGGCATAGTATCAACCACACCAACAAGAAGAAGACCATATATTTAACGTGAAAAGCCTCCAAATCAGGATTAAAACCACGAGGCCAAGCTACAGGCTCACTCATCATCAATTTTGGATAGCATAATTGGTGGCTAACTATTTTTCTTCTCTAGTTGGCATCAGAGGCTCCCACCGAATGACTCGCTCCAAACGGCCTTGCTTCCTTTGACGGAAGCTTTTGCATTGCAGCCTTGTTCCTTGGTATAGAGGGGAGGGAATGCACTATTAGACGGGGAAGACAAGGTGGAGTGGACAGTTACAACGTGAACACACGGTGCAGCGCACCATGTATTAACCAATCCCCTGTTGTTGCACCATGTATCAACAAATTTCCTCCCACTCTTATGTTTTCTTTTAGGAAAATTCTCACTCTGATGTTTGTGTAGGTTAAACATTTCTCTCTCCATTTCATACCTCACAAGGACGATTCCCCAACACGTTCGTAGGTGTACGCATGATTCTTTCATCATCATCTGAACTGACTCTGGTTGGCTGGGTTGGTTATTGCAGGTGAAGTTCAACGGCGATGCCGGCAGCCTGGTGATCAACAGCACGGCGTATAACCTCGACCAGGTGCACTGGCACACTCCCAGCGAGCACACCATCAACGGCCGCCGATACGACATGGAGCTCCACATGGTCCACCAGAGCGCCGCGAACAAGACGGCCGTGATCGGCGTCCTCTACGTGGTCGGCAACCCCGACGAGTTCCTCCGCAAGTTGGAGCCGTTTCTGAAGCTGATCGCCGATAAAAAGGGCAGGGAGGAGCAGATCGGCATCGTAGACCCCCGCGACGCGCTTGGCCGGGCCAATGCCTACTACCGATACATGGGGTCCCTCACCACGCCACCCTGCACAGAGGGAGTCATATGGACGGTTGTCAAGGAGGTATGTTTCATATGCTCTTGGACTTACATCGCAACTTGGTTTAGCTCCTTATCACCTTTGTTACATTCTGATCTCGCCTAGGCTAGCATCCAGAGAGGTTCTACGGCATTGCAAAAGAGTTTTGTGGTACGGGATCTAAAGGGAGAAAAGAAGAGGTTACCTGGATTGTGAGGAAGTGGAGCGGGCGCCGTCAAGGAGTTGATGGCCGGAGAGAAAGTAGACCCAGCAGTGGCGGCGGTACCAGCCATGGCGTCAGCGGCGTTGTGTCAGAGAAGAGGTGGCGATGTATGGTGACGTAGCGACGGCTTTCTGTCGCTGGTTGCGTCCGTCTTTTTGGAATTGGATTAGGTCTATAGGGTGAACAGTGACGACGATCAACCTCATAAGACATGCCCCAGCTTCACCCCTCTATTTATGTGGCACAGTGCGACAGGACCCACCAACCAGAAAAGAGTTGGGGTGTCCCGATCAGGATGCGGATCTGGGTTAGGCCGTTGGCCCCAATAGGAGATCTACTAACAACCTTGTCCTTGCTTAGACTCTGGATCCTTCATGATTGTTACATGTAGGGTTACTGAGGAGATATTTGATGAGCTACGTACTAATTTTCCATGAATTTTAAGGATGTTTTAATCTGCAGGTTCATACCGTATCCAAGTACCAGCTGCAGCTTCTCCGGGAAGCCGTACACGACGTAAGTCTCGTCGCACTCTGTTTTCCACATGCCTGCCTCATGGAACTCGAACATTTTCCACTTCTTTCCATCGATTCTGTTGCTCAACGATGGAAGAATAGTAAACTTTGTTACGACCCGGCCAAAATTATCTTGCATGTTGTATTGCAGGGTTTCGAGAACAATGCCAGGCCGCTCCAGGAGCTGAACAACAGAGACATCAGCCTTTTCAGGCCATGCCCACGCAAACACAATTAAGATCAGTTTACACACAACTACTTTGCCACAGGGATGATGATACGTGAGCTGATGCGGAGACATTGATAAAGTTGTTCAGAATAAAGTCACAGCGTTAACAGATATTATTTGGAATAAATAAATATGTGTAGCTGAACCATCAACTTATTACTATACATATATAGAACAAAGATGTATGCATAAGAAATGGTTGTTATAAACTTGGTACTCAATCAAACAGACAAGCATCTTCTATGAAACAAATTTCATACTTTCTGCCCCCCCCCCCCCCCCCCCCCCCCTCCCCAAAATTTTTTGCCGATCTATAGAAACCCACCGAACAAAGAAGTAACTTAGAGTACAAGTTAGAGAATAGATAAGGAAGTTAGAGATAGAAGAATCTTGGCTAACTCAGATAGGTGATTCCTGGACTCTAAAAATGCAAGTCCCCAAATGAGAAGGACATCACGAGTTCACGAGAAAATAAGTCCACCACATACAACGTGATTTGCGATCTATAAAAAATCCACACAATCCCCTTAATACAAGAAGAACAAGACGTAGGGTTTTTATCTTTCGGGATACTTAAACCAGTATAACTCACGTGCCTCTCGAGATTAATCTTGTCAAATAAAGTTGTTTCCCCTTAATCCAATCTAAAATATCTGTCAATCTCTTTTCAAGAGTCGACACTTCCAAATTGTTTTGTGTGTTATGCGGGCAAGGCATCTCTTTATATTGTCTAATATCATGGAACTTACGACATTCCTATCCGGTAGTATTTGCTAGTGACATATCACTACATATATGAACACGACGCAAGAAGGATGGAGCAGTCAAGTTCCTCCTTGGCTTGCCTAAACTTGTAATCTGCACAAGTTCTTCCTTGGCTTGTCCAAACCATTATGCTCATTTTCTTTACTCTTAATGAAACGCATGCCATATTTGTTGAAAAAAAAAAAGAAGGTTGGGACATGAGTCACCAGGCCAAGCAGATGGTTGGGAGGTGGAGTATCTTCCGTGCACTCGGATCAATGTTGGTATAGTCTCCATCGTCATGTTCTCTAGAGCAGTTTAACTCCTTTACGTTTGAAAAGATGGTTGCAGTTATTTCATCTGCAGTCTTTAAAAGAGCCAAGTTACATTTACAACCATGCAAAACTTTGAACAATCTAACTCAGTGATGATTACATATCAATAAGCCAATTAATGTTATGGCACGAGAAATGCTAACAAAAGTAGTAATATTCAAGGAGCTGATGTATCATGATAGTTTCAAACGTCATTTTATCCTATAAAAGAAATGAAATTCAGTCTGAAACTATCTACGTATTATATTTTCATGTCCGGCCTGCATGGTGATCTCCGGCACTCCGGCCAGTTCAAGCATCTAAAAGACGGCAAGAACAAACACTTCTGCGCCATGAAGTCCAGCATCAATGTCGGAAACTCTGCACACCCATAAGGAATTAAATAAAGCTGCAACATGAAGTCAGGCCCCATCGACTGCTAGCTTCAGCAGAAAGTGCACTACGGGAAGCGGCTCCGTTGCCGTGTGACTAATGCACAAGGTAAATGGTAAAATACCCATGGTAAAGACTACAATAAGGTAACGGCCGTCAACTGTGGCCTCTTTTGCCATGTACCCCTCTAGTGCACACGGCAAAGGTGTATTTTGTCATGTACTTTCTTTGTAACACACAGCAAATTAGGTGTCTTTTACCGTGTGTTATTTATTTGTCATGTATTTTATTTCTGGCATATAGTACAAAGCATCTTTATCATATGCCCAAAAGATTACACAAAAATTAGAACACACGGTAAAGATGATGTTTTCCGTAGTGATGATTGTTGCCGACCCGGTTAGTTTCTAGAGTCGGCAAATACATCATTCCTCTGCTCCTTATTAGCGTGTGAAGGAAGAGAGACGACGATCACCGTCCCAAAAACAAGGGTGTCTGGACTGTTTAGAATGGAAGAACATCTTTGGGGAAGACAGGATACGGATCGGTTCAAGGAACAGGGATGATCGCGTGTTCAATCCAGTTTGCTGCCTTTGGTCAGTCAGTGCACATGTGAATGCATCTCTATGACGACTTCTTACGTATAACAGTCCTTGGAGGCCACAAATGTCTTCCATCTCCGTACTAGTGACTACGCGGGAGATGTATAGACTAATTAAGAATGCATAGACATCAATGTAGAACTATCTTCTTAGAATCTTAATTGAGTACTATTATTTAAAATAAACTTTTCTAATCTTAAAAAATCATTTTGACCTTCATTAGGTCAAACAAAAAAAGATGCATATGGTCATACGCAAATAAGTTGCAGCGAGTAAAGTGTAAAGGAAAGGTTGGAACCTGGATGGAACATGTCCACACCCAAAAAGAAAAAAAAACTTTTTTCCTTTTACATAGAAAAAATCAATAATTTCTGGTCTAATAATTTTTTAAAAAATAAAATACAATATAAGAAACCAACTGAAAGTTTTCAGTTAATTAAAGGTTAGAAAATATGATAAAATTAATTAGAAAATATGATAAATTTAACCAGAAGCCGGAGAAGAGGGCTCATCAGTTGAAAGGAGCAGACGCGGACGAAATGGCAATCCTCTGCATGTCCGTCGCGCGCCATCGAACGGGGCGCGCCGCGTATCAACTCACACGGCGAGCAGCGACCTGGAACGTTTGCTTGTTCAAGCGTGCTCGCTGCCATCTTTGATCGATCGATGCAGCGCGGCTAGCCTAGCTTACCAAAGCAGAGAGAAACGCACCCCCACCTGCTGCATGCATCAGCATTTCTGTCTGCGTGCAATCTTCCGGCACGGACGAACCTGATACGTTTGTCTTGTCTGTTGAACCGTGCTCGCCGCTGCCATCTTTGATCGGTCGGTCGATCGATACATCGGCCAGGCTAGCTTACCAAAGCAGATAGAGAAACACACCCAGCCCCTGCTGCATCACCTTTCGTATTTGTCTGCGTGCAACGACCAGTTCGTTCCTTCCGGCACGAACAACGAAGCTCTGCAACCCACCACACCAAACACCATACTGATCTCTCCGTGTACTTCCCTGACGACACCACAGAGACCCATGTGGGCAAACGCAGCCAAGGAATATGATTTCTTGTGTCTGCGTTTGAGTTCCACGCATTCCAACCTGGCATGCACACACAGAAACACTCTCCCATGGCTGCTATATATGCCACCCATCGTGATGGCCCCCCTCTTCCCAGATCATTCAGGTTGCCGCTCGCTCAACATGAATCAATCTCGCCATCTCACCGTGTCGTCGTCGGCTATCCTCGCCGCGGCCCTCCTGCTGCTCGCCGCTGCCGTTCCGGACGCTAGAGCGCAGGAAGAAACCGGTGAGCCTCTCAAGCTCACGCAACAAGCGCTGACGATCGGCTGGTCCGTTACTTGATTTCGCTGATGCTGGCCTTGTTGCAGAGCGCGAGGAGGAGTTCAGCTACGTCCACGGCAAGGAGAACGGGCCGGAGCACTGGGGCGCGATCAAGCAGGAGTGGGCGGCGTGCGGCACGGGCAGGATGCAGTCGCCCATCAACCTCTCCGACCAGCGCGTCTCCCTCGTGTGCTCCCTCGGCTACCTCAAACACTCCTACCGCGCCGCCGAGGCGTCCATCATCAACCGCGGCCACGACATCATGGTACTAACGTCGTGGTTGACACTATCAGCTGCCTACGTTTATATTAGCTACTAGTAGCTTGCTGGGTGCAGTTACACATCCGTGGTTTAATGTGACTCAATACGAGAAAAGACAAATAATTCAGGGTTGCTTCGTTATGTTGGGATGACAACACTAACAGAACTCGTTAGTGCAGTAAATAAGCAAATTTTTAGCTTCAAAATCACCCTAAGAACGTGCCAATGTTAATGAAGAGCAAATATGCATCATAGATATATATGAGTGTGAGGAGGTAACAACCACACCAACAAAAGTATGTACACCAGATGTTTAGCGTGAATAAGAGTTTTAATGGGCATAATACCACCAGTAATTATTGGTTGTACAAGTTGGTTAATTACTGATGGACCAAATAGAAATAAAAATCACATGTCAAGCCCAACAAAATCTCGTCCACTATATGAATATGGGATTACAACAAAGTCCCCTCTAATTAAACCATACAAAAGTCTCACTCATCAAGAGTTTACAATTTTTGGATGGCATAACAATTTGGTGGCTAATTATTTTTCTTCTTTAGTGGCCACTAGAGACTCTCTCTCACCCAGTGACTCACTCCAAAATGACCTTGCTTTCTTCGGTGGATGCTCTTGCATGGCAGCCTTGCCACCTTGGTCCTTTGTATAGAGGGGGGAGCGCACCATTATTAGATGGGGAGACCCAGTTGACTGGACCGTTACAACGTGAACACGCACACACACACACACACCGAGTGGAGTGCGCTCTATGTCAACCAATCCCCAGTGCACCATGTGTCAACCCATCTCCTTTAATTTGTATGGTTTGATTTTTAAATATTTGTCTCTCCATTTAAACCCTCATAAGGAGGATTTGCCAACACATTCGTAGGTGTACGTAGGATTATTTAATTTCCTCATCATCATTGGATGTACAGATTCTGGATGGCTGGGTTGGTTGCAGGTGAAGTTCAAAGGCAACACCGAGAGCCTGGTGATCAACGGCACGGCGTACAACCTCCTGCAGGTGCACTGGCACACGCCCAGCGAGCACACCATCAACGGTCGTCGATACGACTTGGAGCTGCACATGGTCCACCAGAGCGCCGCGAACAAGACGGCGGTGATCGGCATCCTCTACAAGGTCGGCGGCCCCGACGAGTTCCTCTGCAAGATGGAGCCATTCCTGAAACTGATCGCCAACCAGAAGGACAGGGAGGAGCCGATCGGCATCGTGGACCCCTGCAACGCGCTCGGCCGGGCATACGCCTACTACCGATACATGGGCTCCCTCACCACACCGCCCTGCACAGAAGGAGTCATCTGGACGGTCGTCAGGGAGGTAGGTTTCGTAAACCCTCGCACTTCTTCATCCCAACTTGGTTTAGCTTCTTGTGAACTTGTCCTTGCTTAGACTCCGCGGTTCCTTCGTCATTGTTACATGTAGATTATTGCCGAGGAGATATTTGATGAGCTGCGTAGTAATTTGCCATGAGTTTTAAGAGTGTTTTAATCTGTAGGTTCGTAGCGTGTCCAAGTACCAGCTGCAGCTTCTCCGGGAAGCCGTACACGACGTAAGTCTTGTCACCCTGTTTTCCACACGCCTGTCTGAAGGAACTCATTTCATTTTCTGCTTCTTTCCATCGACTCTGTTTCTCAACGATGGAAGCGTGGTTAACTTAGTCCCGACCTTACCGAAATTATCTTGCATGTTGTCTCGCAGGGCTTCGAGAACAACGCGAGGCCGCTCCAGGAGCTGAACAGCAGAGACACCAGCCTTTTTAAGCCGTACCCACGCAGACACGATTAAGATCCTTTTACTTACAAAACTATTTGCCACAGCGGCGGTGATGATGCGTGAGCTGACGTGGAGACATCGATAGTTATTGAGAATAAAGTCAAACCTTAAAAAGATGCTATGTTGGAATAAAATATGTGTCTCTGAACCATCACCTTATTATTATACATATATAGAATAATAAATAAAGATGTATGCATAAGAAATGGTTGTTATAAACTTGGTACTCAATCAAACAGACAAACATTTTTCAATACAAACAAATATCATACTTTAAACTTGTTTTGTCTGTGATGCAGGCAATGCATCACTTTATATCATCTAGTATCATGGTCCTTACCACATTCCTATCCAGTATTTGGCACTGACGTGTCACTACATATATGAACAAGGATACAAGAAGCAAGAAGTCAAGTTCCTCCTTGGCTTGCCTAAACTTATAATCTGCACAAGTCAAGTTCCTCCTTGGCTTGCCTAAACTGTTGTACTCATCTGCTTTCCTTTTAATGAAAGACGTGTACTGTTCACGAAAAAAATGGAAGGTTAGTACATGAGTCGCCAGGCCGAGCAGATTGGTTGGAAGGTGGAGTATCTTGAGTGCACTCGGATCAATGTTAGTGTAGTCTTTATCATCATGTTCTCTTGAGTAGTTTATCTCCGCTACATTTCAAAAGATGGTTGCATATATTTTATCTAGAGTCGATATAGAAGAGCCCAATGACAGCCGTTCAACACTTTATTGAACAATCTAACTCAGGGATGATTACATACCAACAAGTCAGTTGACGTTGTGGCACGAGAAATGCTAAAAAAATAGTACTAATATACAAGGTGTTTGATGTATTATGATAGTTTCTAACATCATTATCCTATAAAAGAAATGAAAGTCAGTCTGAAATTATCGTCCGACCTGCATCGTGATGTCGACACTCTGGCAGTTCAAGCATATAGGGTCAGTTTGGTTGCTGCCCTCGCAGCTATTTGCCTGACGAAAATGAAGCCTGAGACTTGCCTGAGAGAGAGGAATGGTGTTTGGTTGAAGCTCTGAACTGGCGCCTGACTCAGGCATGCGAGCTCAGGCTCAGGCTTCCGAATTCGGACGCCTGACGCAACTCATCGTCTACGCCTATCTGCCTGGTGAAACTCGTCTCCAGCACCATAATCGTTTTTTGTCAAAAGCTGCGATCAGGTGGTGGAGGTCGTCCATGGCTACCATGGCTCGAATCTCTACTCTATTCCACTAGTCGAGCTCGATCGTCGCCAGCAGAAGCAGCAAGGAGGCGATAGGCGCAACATGTCCTGCCCTTTCTCCGTTTCTCCATTAACAAACCAATGGCAAAATTAACCTTCAAATCCATCTACTAATGAAAGGAATCGTTCCACCAACTGCGCCACACCTCCCATCAGCTCCGTTTTCGTGGTCGTGAGCACCTCCCCAGCCAACTTCATCGCCGACGTTCTCCAAATCTTGATTCTTGTTTTTTCCCAATTTTCAAACACATACTTTAAATCCATAAAATTAATTTCTTCATCACATTATTCACATCCTAAGATTCCATTTTGCTGGGTTGTGTCACATCTCCGACCAAATCACGTCATTAGCGTGCTCCTCTGAGCATGCGGATGCGGAAGATCAACAGCATTCATTTCAGAGGAAACGTATTTCTTTGTGTTTCGCTTTATAAAAGACAATGCGTACTCCGTATTTCTGTTTTTCTCTCAGGCAGAGGAAAACAACCAAACACTAAAAATTTTAGATACCTGAGCAGGCAGATTCGCTTCACCGTTGCAGTCAGCTTTCAGGCAGCTGTTTTGCTCAGGCATGAAGCTCAGGGCAGCAACCAAACAAGCCCATAGAAAATGGCGAGAACAAAAACTACTGCACCATGAAGTCCAGCATCAAGGTTGTGTACGTTTCGTCCAGGCCGGATATTGTATCCTTTTCTAAAATAAAAATGAAGTCCAGCATCAATGTAGGAAACTATATATACACACCCATAACGAACCAAATGAAGCTACAACATGAAGTCAGTCCTGCATCGATTGCTAGCTCTTGGCAGAAAAGTGTTGTTACCGACCCGGTTAGTTCATAAAGTCGTCAACACAGCATCCCTATGCTCCTTATTAGGGTGAAGGACGTGAGATGGTGATCGCCGTCTCAAAAGCAAGCGTGTGTGGACTCTTTATAATGAAAGAACATCGTGGTGGAAGACAGTACATGGATCGGTTCAAGGGGCAGGGGATGCTCACGTGTTCGATCCAGTTTGCTGAGCTTTGGTAAATCAGTCACAAGTGCATGCATTTCAATATATGACAGACTTACTATATGTGCTCTCTCCGGATTTAAATTGTTGACACAATTGATGTTTTTAGTTATCTTTGATCATTCGACTTATTTAAAAAAATAAAAAATATCAAATATTTTGTTATAATTTGTTTTATCAATAGAGAAAGTTAAAATCTATCTTATAATTTTTGTATATTTAAATTAATATTTTGAATAAGATGATTAATCAAAATAACTAAAAAAGTCAATAGTATTAACAATTTAAACTCAGAGGGAGTATAATATTGTCTTTGAAGGCCACACGTCATCCATATCCGACGCACTAGATATAGACTAAGGAATGCGTAGGCATCAATGTTTACTTCCTATGCAGCATATAGGCCAACATGATGAAAGTCCTAAGTTGAAATAAAGCAGCAGCTAGCCGGCATGTAGTCATGCACTTCTTCTGTGTGTCTATCTTGATGTTGAACCATAAGTGAATTACCCACCCTTCCCCATCAGCTTAGACTTTTGGGTGCAACTGATTGGTGCATAGTAGTTTAACATGGTATCAGTCTAGAGGTTTTAAGTTCAAGTCCTGGCGACCGTATTTTCCGTTGCGCCGCTCCTATTTCTACGTTTGCACCCCGAGAGAGCTGCATGTGAGGGAGAGTGTTGAACCATAAGTAAATTACCCACCCTTCCCTATCAGTTTAGGCTTTTGGGTGCAACTGGTTAGTGCATAGTAGCTTAATATGGTATCAGGCCAGAGGTCTTGAGTTCAAGTCATAGCGACCGCATTTTCCACTGCGTCGCTCCTATTTCCACGTTTGTGCCCTGAGGGAGCTGCACGTGAGGAAGAGTGTTAAACTATAAGTAAATTACCTACCCTTCCCCATCAGCTTAAACTTTTAGGTGCAACTGGTTAATGCATAGTAACTTAACACTTGACTTCTTGAGTCGTTGACTTCTACTCAGATATTCATCCATCATGTTGTGTCAAATAAAAACCGACCGTACCGATCCCGAAGTTAGGCTTTCAAATTGGCAAGTTGCCGAGGTCCATTTAAAATTAAGGTTTAATTATCTAGAAATCAACGTCAAGTTGTCCTAGAACATGTTGTATTTATAGACGTAATAATGAACAAAAATACATGTATTCTACTTGCACGTCTATCCGACTCCGCTGCGATCCAAGTTCCGCCAGTTTTCCGTCCTCCCTGACGTACGACAAAGCAGAGATCAGTTGTAGATTTAAATTTGAACAAACTGTAATTGTCCCGTACCAGGTTTTGAGTTGCTCCAAAATCTGACAGCCGACCCCCAGCCGGCCAGAGCCCTTTCACCGGAATGGAGATGATAATATCATCATCTGATTACGGAATATCTATGCGTGACCGCTTCAGTTGGAATATGTTTGTTGCGTGTGTGTGACATCACTCTTGTAATTTTCTATAGAGCAAGCATGAAATGTAAAATGAATATGCTATTTCGTATATATCGGCTCTTGTTTACCCGCAACAAAGAAAATCGTTGTTAGATCAGCAAAACAGTTTAAAAGAACGTGTCACGGTGTGTGTATCTTTGCAAATTTATACAAATGCTCAGGCATGATTCTCAACACAAAGCTTGTCGTCACAGGCGAGTTATCAAGTACGGAATGATTGTTCCTTAATGTGGAATGATTGTTCCTTTACGGACTGAGAATAGTTCAGCTGAGAAGATCATCCTTTGTGACGAAATCAACCCACCTAGGTTCAAGTCTGACTTTTGGCAAGAGTGTTTGCATTTACACAATGGATTCATAGACGTCATGTATTTCTAGTGACTTTGTTTATCTCAGGATATATCGGCTAAGTGTGCGTGTGTACTCAAATTTGAGTGTGCATGTGAGTGTGTATTGTTATAACTAATTAATCTTAGATTAACAATGCTTACAACTCAGAATCAACTAGTCAATCTAGATCACATCTAGTAAACTAAACTGATGCGAAAAATAGGTTCAAAGCGCTGGTGTTTGACTCCATTGGCGTCAGTACAGAGGATAACGAGGACGTCGTCGGGGATGTAGCGCAGACGCTCTTTGAGGGTCTTCTTGGGAGGGTGGAGACCTTCGGGGCGGTAGCGGCGATGCCTCTGGGCTGGACGTAGTACTTCCGTGGCTTCCAGTACCTTAAGCGATCGGTTTTGGGTGGAACTCAACATGGGGCGTCCTGTGGGGAGACCCCTCCTTATATAGTACTGTAGCCATGGGGTCTAGTCCAATTCTATCTCTAATTTTGCTTCCCGATCAAGACAGAATCAAAACTAACCATATTGATCCAGATCCGAAATCCATTGGAGATTAGATTTCCTTTCGGTTTTGTTGGTGATCTTGTGGTCTACCAAAAATAAAACCAACATATATCATAAATTAACGAACTAATGGTAAGAGATGCTTCCTTTTTTTTAGTTTCATATGTAACTACAGAACGACATGGAAGGGTGGGCATGTACCTTTAACTTGAGTAGTTGAAATTTGTGCTTCCACTTCGTCCTACAAGCTCGCTTTCTGATCTTCATTCGATTCAACTTAACCTAAAGGACGATTATTGGTTTCAACAAAATGAAGTACAGTAGAGAAGTCCACAACTGTGTTTTCAGCTCAATTATTAGTTGTTCGTTATCTTGTGTGGTGTTTTTTTTCATGGATTCATAAACCCATTGAACCAAAGAAACCGGAACATATGGTTTGACAAAAAACATGAAAACCAATCAGATTTCTGGACAAAATTCAAAAGCGAGTTCGTTTGAATTTGGAAACTGGTAAGCCAACCCAATAAATTAACTATTGAACTTTGACAAAACAAAGAATAATGAAAAAAAGAAAATAATAAGAAAAATGGTTGCTTGCTAGCCGCCTCGGACCTCTGATAAACCATTCTGCAACCATGGCTACTGTCTAACATATAGTTGGCTAGCTGAGTGACTAACGCCCCATCCCTAGGCATAGGGATAAAAGCGGTCGGAACTGATCGGAAGAAGGCTTAATTGTTTATGTTTTCATATTTTTTTCTAGAAACAAAATCGATAACAGTATTGACGGAAACGAATATGGCATCGGTATTTCGGTAAAGTTAAAAATGATATTATTGCAACTAAAACGGATGGTATTGATCGGGAATCGATATTAACAATCGGAAATATAAATTATGAAATATGACACTAATAAAATAGGGAAATTGGAGGTGTCATGCTTGTGTCTTGACGACAACACAGGGACTATGATAAACTAGTTGTAGCGTATTGATTATTGAATAATTGTATATACATGTATGAAAAATTATATTTATAAAAATAGAAAGTATACTAAATTTATATTGAGAAATTTATGATTTATTTTAGTCTAGAAGAATTACTTGCCTTTTAGAGAGATTTGCTATAATCAAAACACTAAATTTGGTAATTACCTATATTACTCTACAGTAATTTTCATGTTAAAATAAAAATTTGCAGAAACAATAAGAAGATTTCAAAATTGTTTTCATTACCACTTCCATGAATTATTACTATTTTTACTTTTATTTCTTCAGAATATCATTTCCATGTGTTAGAGTCAATAAAATGCAAAAACGAGCATCGATAAACCGATAATTATCACTTTTACTTTCATCCCTAAGCGCACTCGGCTAGCCATTCCAATCCCTTGGCTGGCCGGCCAAGCCGTTCGGCTTGTTGACAATTGTTAGGGGCGGCGGCACAATTTGTCCGGTAAACAAATCGGGGCAGCTCCAAGGTTGTCGGGATGCGCTCAAGAGGTGTTCGGGTGAAGGAGGAAAGTTTGGCCACGAAGTTTAGACGCGATTGGACAACAGGAGAAGAAGATAAGGCAAGTTTTCTATTTTTTTTATTTTTGTTCATTTCATCTTTTACCAATTTTTTGCCCAATTAAACCTGCTTATTTTCATGATTTTTTTCACCATATTGTATCATTTTTTATCTATATTTCATAATTTTTTAAAGTTTTGAATTTTATAAAAAAACGGTTGTCCAATGAAAATAGATCGGATCGGTTTCATCAAAACCTATAAAAACCAACAGGTTTTTATGGTTTTTTAAATCATGGTATCCACTGGCACAATGGATGCTGAAGTGAAGTCAACAACTATTTTTTTTTCCTGACGAATTTGCAGTCCTCATACAGGTCCCTAAGAGAAAGGAAATTGAAGTATCACATATCTAACACAATTCTGATGCGTTTCTTTATGAAGTAGAATGCAGAATTCTCTCCGGAGCCTCTCTTGGTGCCTGCCTTTCAGATCAATCGTGCATCCTGTGTTGCAAAGCTCATGTGAGTATTTAAATACAAGATCGGCAGGGATGTTTTATAAGTATAAAATTTGGTCATCGTGCACACGGTATTCTCACATGTTGCCGATCCATGTGTTGCACGTAATAAAAATTGATTATAAGAGAGCTGGTGCTTAGCTCAGTTGCGTTGACAAGGGTGCTTGTTGGCTGCCACGCCCACTCGAGTTTGAGCCCACCTTGACGTCTGGATGCTCACCCTGTCTTACTGCAAGGACACATAGGTACTAGTACTACTTAGCACACGGCTGGATGAAAATCGGGTTAATCCGGCTTCGTCTTCAACCTGCAACATTTGCATCTCTCAAAACATTTTGGCTACCAGCGGCAGATCCACCCACCCCCATCCTGCGCACGCTAGAGTTGCAGTGTTTATACATTTCCATGCGCATCGAGTCAAATCATCGCCATGCATTTTTCAGGCGCCTGATAATTAGTAGAAGGGATGATTTCAAAATGTACGAAATCAGTAGATCGAGTATGGAATCAGTACTAAACTTTAATACAGTGTAGAAAACTAGAACGTCAATATGGGTAGGTGTACGGGGTACGTAGACATTTTAAAAAAAGACCAAGTGGCTTGCACACTGTTTTGGCCGTATGCTCGTTCGGACAAAAGGAAACGTGGTCAGATGCAAAGTAAGTTACACCGAGTAATACAGTGGAAAGGATCATGTCAAAAAGAAAATACAGTGGAAAGGAAAGTTTTTTTTTTTGCGAGAAAGTGGAAAGGAAAGGTTGAAGTTAGAAGGAACAAGTCCACACCCCGAAAAGAATCAAAGCTGGGCGTCATAAACTTTTTTCGTTTTATATGATCAAACAAAAAGAAATGAACTGTTGCTGATGTGGTAACTGATGTCGTATAGCCGGTACCTCCCGTCCTTTGGAACGATCCTGACCCTTTCATAACGAAAGCAGGTACACCATGTGGTCCGAGCAGTGCAAAGGTACGCTACCTACTGGTAGTAATAAAATGTCAAAGTAGCCATGCGCAAAAGCGAGCCATAGATCCGGTCTTTCCATGCACGGAATTTATTATTGGCAAGGCGGCCGCGTGTGTTGCGAGCATGGCGATCCTCCGTCAATTTTGAGAAGATCACGAAACGCGGTGTCGTTCTCCCCTGTTTTGCTTGTGATAGATCATGGAGGATTGGAGACGGTGACTACGAGTTCCGACGGGCTGACGGCCGGAGCTCGCGCGCGTCGTCGATCTGAAAAGGCTCGACACGAACCCTGAAACCGGAGAAAGGATCGCAAGTTCGACGAAATGGCGATCCTCTGCATGTCTGCCGCGCGCAGTCGACGTATCGCGCCGCGTATCAACCTATTACACGGCGAGCGGCAACCTGGAACGTTTGCTTGTTCAGCCCATGCTCGTTGCCATCTTTGATTGATCGGTCGATCGATACATCAGCTAGGCTGCTAGCTTAGCAAAGCAGAGAGAAAAAAAAACGCACCCCACCTGATGCATCACCTTCCATACCTTTTTTTTTTTCTTTTTGCGACAAAAGAGAGCGCCTTTTCGTATCTGCCTGCGTGCAAAGACCGAGTTCGTTCCTTCCGGTTCCTGCACGAACGAAGCTGCAACCCACCACACCTGACCATACCTGATCTCCGTACTCCCCTGACGACACCAGAGAGACCCATGTATACCATGTATAAACGCAGCCAAGGTTTACTTTTACTTGTGTGTCTGCGTTTGACGCGTTCCGACCTGGCTGCACACTCGCGCTCTATAAATATGTCCTCAATCGTGATGGCCTCCTCGTCCCAGATCATTCAGGTTGCTGCTCGCTCAACGACCAAAGAAAATCAAGAAACCCACACGCGCACCTAAAAACTCGGCCGGTGGGAGAGACGACACGAAAACGACCACAAACATGCGTCAATCTCGCCATCTCACCGTGCCGTCGGCGGCGATCCTCCTCCTGCTGCTCGCCGCCGCCGTCCCGGCCGCCAGAGCGCAGGAAGAGACCGGTGAGCCTCTCGAGCCCGCGTAACAAGCGCTGACGACTCGTCTCTTGATTTTGCTGATCGATGCTGGGCCTTAATTGTGTGTTGCAGAGCATGAGGAGGAGTTCAGCTACGTCCCCGGCGAGGAGAACGGGCCGGAGCACTGGGGCGCGATCAAGGAGGAGTGGGCGGCGTGCGGCACGGGGAAGATGCAGTCTCCCATCGACCTCTCCCACCATCGCGTCTCCCTCGTGCGCTCCATGGGCTACCTCAACCACTCCTACCGCTCCGCCGAGGCCTCCATCGTCAACCGCGGCCACGACATCATGGTACTTACTTACGTCGTGACACTGTCTGTCTGTGTCTGCGGTTAGCTAGCTAGCCGGGTGCAGTTACTACTAGCAGCCAGTGTTTAATGCGGAAATCAATACGGAACGGGAGCGGAATCAATTCGAATCAGCGTTCGTTCGTTCGTTGGTAGGAGTACGTACTGTAGACGCGCAGGGATTATTGCGTTTGTCATCTGACAGGTTTGGTTGCAGGTCAAGTTCAACGGCGACGCCGGGAGCCTGGTGATCAACGGCACGGCGTACAACCTGCACCAGATACACTGGCACTCGCCCAGCGAGCACACGGTCAACGGCCGCCGGTACGACATGGAGCTGCACCTGGTCCACCAGAGCGCCGAGAACAAGGCGGCGGTGGTCGGCCTGCTCTACGAGGTGGGCAGCTCCGACGGGTTCCTCCGCAAGATGGAGCCCTTCCTGAAGCGCATCGCCGACAAGAAGGACAGGGAGGAGCGGGTCGGCGTCATAAACCCGGCCGGCGCGCGCGGCCGGGCCAGCGTCTACTACCGCTACATGGGCTCCCTCACCACGCCGCCTTGCACAGAGGGCGTCATCTGGACCATCGTCAGGAGGGTACGCCCTCCTCGCGTCCCTTACTCCAACTTTGCTTCATTTCTTGCTTACTATTAGATTCCTGGGTCCTGGTCGTTCATCATTGCAACAGGACATAATCTGATTTTATTTTTTTTTTGGTTGGTGAGGATCGAAGAGATCATCTCTGACGACGTACGTACTGGTAATTTACCGCGAGTTTTAAAGGGTGTTTTTAATCTGCAGGTCCGTACCGTGTCCAAGTACCAGCTGGACCTTCTACGGGAGGCCGTACACGACGTAAGTTTCGTTACCCTGTTGCTTTCTACACGCCCGCCTTCCTGAAGCAACCTGTTCGTTTTCCACCTTTTTTCCCCCCACCAGAGTTCTGTTGCCCAAAGATGGAGGCATGGCGAAGTTTGCTGGAACCTGACCGAATTTTTTCTTGCGCGTTGCCTTTGCAGGAAATGGAGAAGAACGCGAGGCCGACTCAGGACCTCAACAACAGAGACGTCAGCCTGTTCCGGCCAATCCCGCGCAAACAGTATTAGGAATCCATTTACGCACAGCTGCTTTGCCACAGCGATGACGATGCGTGAGCTGACGCGGAGACGCCGAATAGTTTTTTTCAGAATAAAGTCACAGCATGGACAGATATTATGTGTAGGAAGAAGACAGCATTTAGATGTAGAGTTTTGTAGCTAATACAATTCTGTAGTTCTTTCCATTTCTATTGATTTTTAATATATATATATATACTACGGCAGAATGAATCAGTACCTCATGCCCATGTCAATTTGATCATTGCTGAGAGCATTCTTTAGACCATTATTGCCGCTGATTCTGAGTGGTTAACAACTCAATTGACAAAGTTGACCATCCAACTGACAGTCTCTTTCTCTAGAAACGATATAAAAATTCTAAGGATTTCATCATTGCTGTGATGTTGTCCTGAGTTCTAAGGATTTCATCATTGCCCAGCTAGATCATCCAGCTAGAAAGAGTTTTATATTACGATTTGAGTATTGTTATGGTACTCGAAAGAACTGCCATCTAGTAATAGGAAAAGTGCAGCTCCTCTTTGTTCTGAATATGAACTCTGAAGAACTTTATTTTTTTTGAAAAAAAAAAGAGATGAAGATAATGCATCAAACTACCATTATCCCCTTGAATCAAGAGGTGGTGCTCCATAACCAACAGAGAAGAACCCTGATTTAAGCTGTACTTTGATTCTTCGTAACAATAAACTGTTATTGTTCCGACAAGATGCTGAATCAAACACAGCCATGATTCCAACAAACGGGACGAAATTTCGCAGGTATAGCTGTCCGTCTGTCCCTGACAGTTGCACAAGATGACGGGCCTGCTAGACTCTTGCATGTGCCGCGGACCGGTATCAGTCAAGTTCGTTTCGTGAAAAAATACGAAAGAGCAGCCAGTCTAGCAGCCATATATATACTTTTCAGATGAAATACCTATGAAACCTGACTGCAGG
Organism: Eleusine coracana subsp. coracana; assembly: GCA_032690845.1. Classification (NCBI taxonomy): domain Eukaryota; kingdom Viridiplantae; phylum Streptophyta; class Magnoliopsida; order Poales; family Poaceae; genus Eleusine; species Eleusine coracana. The sequence goes on along the minus strand of CM064432.1, from coordinate 58,223,441 downwards.
ACATGGAAAAGAAGGCAAGGCCGCTTGAGGGGCGAGCAACAGAGACTTTTGAAAAGTTGGCAGCCCCAGCAGACAACAGATTACTAGCTCGTGATGCACGGACTGGCGTGGAGACACCAACACGGCAGCATGGTATATGAAGATATTTTAGATTTCTTTCCATTTCCGCACTTTTCAAAACACGGCATGACAGATGAAGATACTTTTATATTTATTTTCATTTCTGCACTTTTCAAAAGATCGAAATGGTAGATGAAGATACTTTTACATCTCTGTCCATTTCTGCTCTTTTCTATGCATTAAAGAAAACAAAAGTCCAGACCGTGATAGGGATGATTTGATTCTTGTTGACTGCTTACCAACTCAGTTTTACCCATGCCTGATTACCTTTCTTATACATATATTTTAAAAAATAAAAAAAATAAAAGAACATGCTAAGGATTTGATTATTGTTCAGCTGTACGAGCACAAATTAAGACCATCCAGCTGCACATGTCTTCTGACTGGGAATCAAGAAACGCTAAAGACTAAATACAGTATTGTTGAGCAGCCAGAGATGACAACTGATTAAAAACTCAAACAAGAAGAAAGATCCAGCCCCGTCTGGCCTCTACATTCTTCTAGATCAAGAACGGCAAGTTCACTTTGACTCTGCACGATTTACACCCGTCCTGTAATTGTTGATGTTCAAACAAAGAAAACAAGCAAAAAGAAAAGAAACTACACTCATTGTCTGAAATGTCAAGAATTTTAAAAAGGAACTAGCACAGTATTACGAAAGACGAATGCCCAATGGATCACCGGCGCCGATGATTTCGATCAAGAGGACAGGTAGAGCCGACGAGTTGCTATCGCTGGTAATGGGGCGGCAGGTTGAGATCCGCACGCGATGCGACATGGACCAGCATGAATCGACTCCAGTTTGTGGAAAAGTGGAAAACTACAGGAGGGTACCTAAGATGCAGGAGCTGTACCTTTCAGATCAGTGTAACATTTCTTCTTGTTGTCGTCCTTTTACACTTTAGATGTCTTTGTGTTTTCTAGTCTTTGAATGAACCGCAGAGATAGGCACATGGCCCTGGAAAGTCTAAACTTACTTCATAGCTGTTCAACGCCAATGTACATACTTTCTGTAGTATAAACGGAAAGTTACCGTTGCTCCTCTGCTAATGTTGTCGCGGTTGGTGGGAGGTTGAAATAATACGGGTAGGGTTAAAGACCTGCGGCCACCAGTAGTTGGTGAACGACCTTACGCGTGACCCATTTTCCTTGACTGAACAAGAGTAGTAAAAAGTTCAGTGGAACGGGTCAGCAGGAGAGAATGGCGTGTGAAAATGCTTTGAGAACGAAAGGCCCACATTTCCAGCTTGGTGAGTATATTCAGTAAGACGGCAATACCCTTTCCATTCCACTGCCTTTTGCGGTGACGACCATGTGTTATACTAGTGATTTCGAAAGGTGCTTCAGCACAATGGTTGAGGCTCTGAGTAGCATCTTCTCAGGTCTTGAGTTTGATTCCTGTTAGAAGCGAATTTTGGGATTTGAGGTTAAAAAAATTCTCTCGCCATCTCAGTGTTAAAGCACACGATAAAGATTCACGCCACACCTCACAGGCCATTTGAGTCCCGTGTATGACCTGAGAGTGGGGTTCGAGAGTTTTCTCGACCTACATGAAAAGGTCTTCTTCTTAAAAAAAAAACCCGGGGACCGTCATACACCCCGTAGGTCGATTTTTTTATATATATATACTAGTGCTTGCTTTGCTTCTTCGAGCACAACTAATTGGCGTTGGTATGTCGTATTGGACATTTGGACTCTTGCTACCCGACTGCAGCGTAGACAGGAGACTCGGACCAGGGTCCATCAGTATACAGGATTCAGGAAGGGAAGAAAAAAAACTCGCGCGCCTATAGCACAGAACAATAAATAAACCAACTTTGGAAGATCCTGCTCCGTGTACGCAAGGTGTGAAATGTGAACTGAAAGCCTTTGTCGCTTGTCGGCTAGTCACCATCCTGAACCTGAAGTCCGCGTTACATTACAGTCCTAACGAAGTGGCGAGATCCGGTTGACCACATTATGCTCAAAGCCTGATGAACAGTCGAAACTTGGTACAGTAATAACGTGTGAAATGTAGTCGCCGACGACCTTCGGGGAAACCTAGGAGGCTAGGAAGTCAGTGAATGTACAGTAGAAAGAAAATGGTGTGGTATAGATAGTTCAGTGTAGATAGCGAACGGTCCAGAGTCCGTGTCCACGGCAAACAAGGAATTCAGCGGTCATAAACGACGACTGCTGTCGAGCTTGAACATTCCTCAAGAAAATGACCAATGATACATTTGAAACAGCGACGGAAGGAGCTACCCCCGAAATGGGACAATTCTTAGCTCATCGAAGGTTCCTCATGACGCAAGCATTTTTGAACAACAGCTTAGCCACATTTGAACTTCTGGTAGATAACTTCTGTTGTTTGTCAATTGTCGTGACTTGGAAAAAAAAAGTCAAAAACATTCTGGCTTCAAAATGCTGGATCAGAGGTAAAATGGGCTGGACCATGCTCATAGGCCCAAGATTGGCAACTTAGTTATTTTTCTTATTTGTTGAGACAACACAATGATGTTCGTCTAAATAAAAAATGATGTGAGAGATCCATAACAGGTGAATAATATATCTCCTCCAATTATTGACGATCATTCTTTCTTGATATCTTGCAGTATGCTTTTATCATGGCATATGATGTCCATTTACAGCTAGCGTATCGCTTGGGGATCAATCCCTGCTACTCCCTCCTGATTTCTTATATTGATGTTAGGACAGAGTCATTAGTTCATTTTTGAACTAAAATGAACTAATTATCCTGTCCTAATATCAACAAAAAAATAATGGGAGGTACTATATATGTTTTATTATCGAGTTTGTTTCTGAAACATTCACAAAGTACTAACATTATGCATCCATCTGCAAATACAAATAGTTCCCAGTTTTGAGTTTACTATTCATCATTTGACTGCTTGTATTTTCTACATTTTTCCTCCCGTCTTCGTTTTAACAAATGGCTAGACTCGTTCTTAAAAATTGGGACCCTGCATCTTACCCTAGTCACCTAGTGGCGAGGATTTAGAGGAAAATCAGGCATCACCTCCATGGTATAATAGCTGTTTATGCCCGTCATAAAAAACACAAGCATAAAAGTACAAGTCAGACCGGTAGCCGTGACAAACCAGTTATTGTTCTTTGGAAACTAAAGGAAATAAAAACTAAACTAAACGAATTATACATTCTAACATCCAGAATTTTTCCCAATTTAAATAAATTTCTAAATTAATATAATTCCGATATCTGTGTACTTTAATTTTATTTGAGTCAAGTTGCATCATGTTGTTCATTTGAATTTGGGTGGAAATTAAATTTGAAATATGATAAAATTCGTTTGGAGAAGGCCGGGCCTGGTGCAGCGGTAGAGCATACCGCCTGTAACCAACAGGTCCCAGGTTCGAGCCGCGGTCTCCCCGCATTGCACAGGCGGGGGTAAGGCCTGCCGCTGATACCCTTCCCCAGACCCCGCACAGTGCGGGAGCTCTCAGCACTGGGTACGGCCTTTTATAAAATTCGTTTGGAAATAGAAAACATGAAGTCTAACAGCAATTTAGGCCTAAACCCATTAATCTCAGGAGCTAAAGCCTTTTTCCGTTAATTGGGCCATAGCAGGCCGGCCCAACTCGATGCCCCAAACCACCAGGCCACTCTCGCTCTCACTGACGCGCTAGACCCACATGTCATACCCTTTGTTGTACCAAATTCGGAACTGCCGCCATGACGCTCACAATCCTAGAGAAATCGGACATGGAACACGCCCCTCCCCTAAGGAACCGCTCCCGAGGCCCACTATATAAATCCCACACCCCCAGTCGTCATTTTTCTCTCCCTGCTCCCCATTTGCCGTGAGGAGTTGAGGGCTGTCATTGACGATTCTTCTCCAGTAAGTTGCCTCTTGCCTCTGACTCATGTTCCTCTCTATTCAAGTGGTTCAAGCTGTTTCTCCTCTCTCTGACGCCACCATTGGCACCGTAGGGCAAGTAGGAGCACGCGGAGCCCATTCCGGTGGCCTATCCGTACCGGAATCATGAACTCGACAAACTTCGGTGAGCAACGCCGCCATACCTCGTTTTCGCGTGACCTCGTGTTGGTCTCTCTCTCTCTCTCTCTCTCTCTCTCTCTCTCTCTCTCTCTCTCTCTCTCTCTCTCTCTCTCTCTCTCTCTCTCTCTGGGTGTTTATCACAAACACACTAGCTTTTTGGTGGCTCACTCACACGCGAACACAACAGCACAAGAAGTTTCTTTTGGTCGACAAAGCCACACAGCTCTCATCGTTTTCATTCATATAAATAGACTAAAATACATACAAAGGATAACAACCGGCTAGTCTAATCCATGCGTAGACTGCGCCACACTCTCCTAAACTAATGCAACGTGTAGATGACATGCAAGACTGCCCGTCCTAATCTCCTGCCATGAAGTCTCTTCATGACCTTGACCACGACTGCATGCAGCCTAGTAATCACTACTGCTGCCAAATTATTCTCTAACAAACTTCTGATGGAGCAGCCTTTGCATGCTGTAGAAATTGGCACCTCCCTTGACCGCATCACACGGCTCGCGGCACATACGTATCACACGTATTGCCGTGTATTCTTCGGTGCTGCTCACTACTACCATATGCAAAGCCTATACAGATAGTTTGCTACATGCACATAAATAAAATATAGACTAATGACAAGATTATTGCTAACAGACTCGTCCCTGCCGGCCGACTGGACGGAACACATGGCCCGCGCACCCCCCCTCCCCCTCCTTCTTCTTCTTCAACTCCGGCCACCGGCCTGCACTTGCGGACTCCGGCGCCATCCCCGCCCGCCGCACTAGCCCCTCCCCCGCCCGCCACCACCACCGGCGGCCGGCGGCGCACCACCGCCTCACTGCGCCGCCCGCACCCACCGCCATCGTCCGTCACACCGCCGCCAGCTAACTCGTCGGCAATATGACGCCCTCCTGCCACCCGCCGCTCCGGCGGCGCCGCCGCTGCCTCGCCGCACCGCCGAGTCGCGGCCGCCGCCCCCGGCCGGCCGGCTCTCCTTCATATCCGGGGAGCGCACCGGCGAGGAAGAATAGGGAGGGGGAGGGGGAGTGTGCGGCGCGAGGTTCGGATCTGGGTAACCGGACCCGATGAATCCCGCCGGCGGTGGCACTTGCTGCCGGTCGTGGCCGGCGGACGCTTTCGACGCGCAGTGCGCAGACGATGATGATATGGTGCCGCAGCGGCGGCGGTGATCTCAGACGAGGCGACGTTGGGAAAGAAATTTTCTCGGCAAATTTGGATTTGGATCGCCCTTAAACATACTAGCGCAGTTCCGGTGACAGCGGCGACGATTCGAATCTAATAACGGGCTTGAGCAATATAGGAATCTAGATGCAAGCCCCGCAAGGCGGCAAAACAGGCCCAAACGTGGCTCGCGAACGGAGTCAAGGGGACTCAAGCCTCAAGGCCTTGAGCAGTGAGCAGCAGCATTACCGTACGTGAGGGCCGTGGACTTCTTAGATCAAAAGCAAAGCCGCCGGCATTTCGGGCTTCTTTGGTTCGGACCCTGGGAAAGCTGCCTGGGCCTGGGGTCAGATGCTATTTCTCAGGACTCCAACCAAACATGCCATTTTTGTGGCCGTGTGGGTTTTGGAGCTTTGGGCCAAGGCATGCTGCAGCTGCAGGTGAGCAAATTTTCAAAATTCTTGTTCCATTTTTCAGGGTACAAACATCGTCAGCACTACTATGCTGAATTGGATAATTGTTCCTGGACTAGTAGGTTGTTAAGCCTTACGTGAGTGTGTCCTCCGCGAAATTTCAACCTTTTATTTTCCCTGTGATACTGACTGGCTTGTCTTCAACTAACTGGTCCCAATGCTCCGCTGCCGGTCAAATTAAAGCACCAGAAAATAACTGTTGTGGATAAACGTTGCCCTTGCTTTCATTATCCACCCACCAGATTGAACCCAGCTCAGGAAACTTGCAGCGAGACACGGACATAGAAATTGGAATGGACGTATGGTCTGGATCACCTGGTCAGGTACATGGAACCTTTCCGAAACGGCCAAGCACAACGTGAACGGATGCACTGGATGACGTGGTTACGAAGTAGAAATCTCGCAACTATTGGAGTCAGCTGTTCTACCTAAACCGTGAGATGACACGAGAGAGGAAAAAGTATTCGTCGTCCCCGAGCTTTCCGAGAAGATAGAGTGGGACTTTGTTAGCATTAAACACTTTGGTTGTTGCAACAGTGAGCCTTTAACATCGGTGGCTCAAAAGCTGGTCCATAGATCATCGAGAAATATTAGCTAGTACTGCAAGTATTAAAAACTAGTGATAGTATTACTATTTTGCATAGCTGCACAAGGAAAGTGCATGCGTAGCATGGCAACCTGGTCCAACAGCGACGGCTTTGAAAGCCAGAATAATGCCAGTGCCGGCCATAAAATGGACCAAAGGTAGGCGAATAGGAGAACACGTCTTGAGCAGCGGTCAGTGCCTTCTCGTGCAAAACAACAACAATATGAAATGCGCTGTGTAGGGTTCATCCCCGGGTTTGAAAGCCGCATGCCGGTATGCCACGCAGTGCTTATCCCCGGGTTTGACATGTCGCTCTCCCAGGTCTTGCTTGCTTTATCTTTGTTTCGCCATGTCATCGTGATGGGAACGTGGAATAGATTGCAATATCATCGTGCCGGAAGCGATGCGCCGTGCGCGTCGTGCCCGATTTGGTATGAGACTTGCTGCGGACAATCATTGCTACCTGGGTACCCGGCATGGCATGTGTGTCGCGACTGAATTTTACAAGTCTGCAGCGTTTCATCTTTAGCGCACTTCTTAAACGACGATCATAAGCAGCGGTTGCTTTGCCATGTTGACACTGGGGATTGGGGAAATGCAGAAAACATGATCATTCAAAAGCAGGAATAAGAGGGAAGCGAGAAATATTGTTGATTTACACTTAAACGGGACATGCCCACAAGCTAACAATGGCAGGGCATAGCTGAACCTGAGAAAATGCGGAAACACTGGAAACTGCAGCCAAAGCAAAAACAAAAACATTGCAAGAAGCATACAGACGGCATGAGAAGTGCTATAATAAGGTACTTAGCATTCAATTCATCCGGACCACTCTAGTGTCTCTGAAGATCCGTAGCAGACATGGATCAGCTTAAACACTCTATATAGCTTATCCAAACCAAATGCAACTTGATGAGATATCCACGGACCACAGTACACTATAAGCAACCATCCGGAGTACCTATCTAAGCTCCAGTGTGCCTTCAAGTAATACAGAACAGTAAAATTCGCTAATTCATGTGCACATCAATTTCATGGTGAAGCTTTTGTGTATTTTAGACCTGCAAGCTACATCTGAACCATGATTTTCAGTTCTGATGCAGAAAAGTTCACATGCCAAAATTTTATCTGAACTTGTTACCCAATTTAGCATGACACTACAAAAAGAAACATTGAAAAGAATAAGCAGCCAGATCAGCAGACCGAATTATTGAGACACCTGGCCGATCATTATCAGAACAGGGCCAGAAGCAAATGGCTTCTTACGTAGCGCAACAGAATAATTGATTTTATAGCGTATAAACTATTCAGGCGAGCACTTGCTTCCCTGACGCAAAGAAATTTATAGCTGTGGCTGGACCCAACATACAGCAAAGCATTTGTTACATTAACATTTGCAGGAATCATTTATCGTGCCCCCTGTGCAAGAATTTGGAGAAGCACGTGGAGCCAGAGTAATTTGGAACGAGATCTTGAAATGGGTGAAATAAAAAGGATGCAGGGAGCCCAGATGCCGGGACAGATCAATGGATCAGAGGCAGTGCCAGAAGTGATTACAATCACCCATGTGCATCCACCAAGTACGGTTACAAATGGCGAATCACTGCACATGGCACGTTGGCGCCACAAGCTGAAACCGGCAAGATTTCCATTGGAGCAATTGATACGAGGAAGAGAGCCCACGTACATGCACAATACACCTTACATGAGCAGCAAAAGAAAGAACTGCCTCCACATGCAGATGAGCTATCTACAACTTACAGACTGCAGGGAGGAGGAATATGATCACCAGTCTGGCCTTCGTGATCCAGCACAATCCGATCTTCAGTAATACAGCAGCAGCTCAGCCCTTTGGTGGCTACTGATCTCTCCAACACAGAGCAAGCGGTTGTGCTGCTCCGGTTGCGCGAACCATGGCAATCAGTCATTGCCATGCTTTGCTAGTACTTCTAATGTACAGTTTGAAGTGAACGTCACTGTTGTTGCACACGCTTCACACATCGATGAAGCATAGTTTGCCTTCTATCCTGTTCTGCACTGCCTTGATTGCAGCAACTCGTGCAGCGGTGGCTGCTCTGTTTGCAGCCACGACAGCCCTGTTCACCTGCTCATCCACTCTCGGGAGGTGAACAGCATTATCTGCAGCTCTCCGAGCAGCCTGATTGCAGGACCGGTAGATAATCAGAACACCCGAAGAAAATAAGCACACGAATTATCAATGGCCCACATATACATTGCTGAATACCTGTAAGGCACGCTGGACAGCCGGGTAAGAGAGAGGCAGGGAGCTCTTCAGGATCCCCGAATCCCACTCCCCCGATCGCTCATCGCCGTTTCGGAACGCGTACATTCCGAATCCCTGCTTCTTCCCTTCGTGCCAAGAGCCCTCGTAGGAATGCCCATTGGCGAAGGTGTACACGCCGAAACCATGGATCTTGTCTGCAAAGTACTCCCCGGCGTATCGATCACCGTTCCTGCACAACGGATTTTGCAGAGCAAGAATCAGCAATCGAACAGTACCCACAACGAATTGAAGAGTCAACCATTGCAGCAATGGCGTACTGTACTTGTTTGTTGGTTGGGCACCAACCAAAAGACGAGCGAGATCTTCCCAATGTACTAGCCTACCTGAAATGGTAGCATCCGAGGCCGTGCTTGACGCCGCCTTTAAACTCCCCGGCGTAGGAGCTGCCGTCGGAGCAGGTCTGCGCGCCGAGGCCGTGGCTCTGCCCGGCGGCCCACTCGCCGGCGTAGCAGTCGCCGCTGTAGAAGCAGTAGACGCCGAGGCCGTGGCGGAGGCCCAGCCTGTACTGTCCCCGGTACCGGCTGCCCCTTGCCCAGCTCTCGACGCCGTGGCCGTCGTACTTGCCGTCCACCCAGTCGCCCTCGTACCTGCCCTTGCCGAAGAAGCTGTACACGCCGCTGCCGCTGCACCGCCCCCCGTGGAACTCGCCCTCGTAGCTGTCCCCGTTGCTGTAGAACTCCACGCCCGCGCGCACGTCGTCTTCCTTGTGCTTCCTCTGCTGCTTGTCCTCGCCGCCGCAGTCCTCCCCGATGAACCAGTGCACGGAGGCCGCGGTGAAGGCGGGCGCGCGGCGGCCGCGGAGGCGGGAGACGAAGGCGGCGGCGGCGAGCGCGGCCAACGCGGCGCCAGCGAGGAGGGCGAGGTGGTACCCGCCGCCGGCCAGGTGCAGGAGGAGGAGGAGGAGGACGGCGAGCGCGAGGAGGAGGAGGAGCAGCGCGGGGTGAGCCGAGCCAGGGCGGAGCCGGCGGTGGGCCCCGCGGAGGAGCAGGGGCGCCTGGGCCTTCTTGTCGTCGGGCTCCGGGTCGTCGAGCGCGGCATGGAACGACGACGCCGGCGCGGCACGCACGGTCGGGGAGCGGAGCAGCGACGACGGCGTCCGCGTCAGCTTACCCGTCCCTCCACCCCCGCCGCCTCCGCCGTCCATTCCTCCCCGCCGTCTCGATTCCGTCCGTAACAATCCGCCCCCTCCTTTTTGTTTTGGTTTTTCTTTGGGGGGCAGCTGCCTGCCTGCCTGCCTGCCTCTGTTGTTGTTGTTGCCGCCTGAGATGAGATCGAAGCAGATGGGGGTGGTTGAGACGCGGAGGAGGAAGAAGGGGAGAAGAAGAGGGGAAGTGGGGGCGGGGAGGCGTCTCTTATAACCACCGGGCGGCGGTGAGCAGCTTCCGTCCTTTCCTTGGGGTGGCTCAACTCAACTCGCGAACCGCCGCCTCCTCGATGGCAAGCGCGAACCGCCGCGGCGGGCGAGTCACCGGATCCCCGAGGCCTACCCGGTAGGCTTTGGCCCACCTGACTTACGCGTCGGGCCACAGAGGCAGGCTCGTGGGCCCGACCACTTGTTGGCCTGCCGAATCTGGTGTGGTGGACGGCGCCGGCTACCTCGCGCCGCTCGTCTCGTCTCGTCTCGTCTGGCGCGGCGAAAGCGCGAAGTGGTGGGCAGCGCTGCTGCGCTCTTCTAGTCTCCGTTGGATATATGAGAGTTTTGGGTTGCGTCGGGTTTGGGCTCGGGTCGACGCGAACGGTATGCCGCCGCGTTTTCGTTTTCTCAGATTTTGGCTTGGCCTGCCTGGATTCCGTTCCGCTTGCGTGCACGCACGGACGGGTGCACACGCTTCACCCGGCACGGACGGATGCCCGGCCCGGCAATCTTTTCCCGGTCAAAAAGGATCCTAGGAGGGCTCATGTGACATGTGAGTCGTGACGCGAGATGCATGGCGAAGCAAAGTTGGTGGAGGAGGTCCGTCGTCGTAGAGTGGCAAAAGCACGTCAGTGTGCCTCCGCCGCGGGCCGTGTGGCACGACCGAGGAGAAAAAAGCGGGGCGATCGCTACAAGCAACCCATCACTAGGGGCCGAGTGATGGTACATGATGCTACTAGGGGCATAGCCTCGAATCTTTGGCTGCCGACCTGTTTCTGCCCAAAAGCGACGGCGAGAAGACGGCACAGCAGAGCAAGAGCAGAGAAACCTTCTACACGCACGTCTTGGCTCTGCTGCACTGCACTCTCCCCGTTGCCTCTCGCGAGATGACTGGACGGGCCGAGAGAGTCCGCAGTGGCGGAGCAGCGATCCTTCATCATTTGCAGGTTCTTTTGCAGCCAATTTGACAACGTTTCAGCGTCCGGTGCAGTGCGCCTACGCTAGTTGCAGCTGCGATCACAGAGTGAGAGAGGACGCATTACCTTCAGATGATTAACGGCCAAAGATGAACAAATCCATTGAAACCTCATGGATCAGGAGCCAAAATGTTCAAAAAATTTTAGTCTCGGTGTTTAAACTTGGCATAAAAGTATTGCGTTCTCCGTGCTATCTTTGCAGAGTGCCAACGATTTTAGAGAGTGCTACTTATCTTCTTCTCCACGGTTTTCACATATAGATTTTGGTCAAAATTATCTAAATTAATACTAACAATTTGAACTCCAAAAATTCATATCAACAATTGATTAATTTTTTTTTATAAATTTGGTGTCTGTACATGATTTATAGATCATGAGAATCTTCATGAGCATTTTGCCTGAATTTTGCTAAAGATTCAAATAAATACATGAAAAGGTAATAAGACAAAGTCAAATTGTTGATTTGAAATGTCCATAATGAATCACTCAAAAACACGATTGACACAAACATGAATGTATAGTTTTGAGTTAAAAAAAAGTTATGATGTTTTCTAAATCGGAAGCTAAACGAAGGTTCTAATTTTGCCAGATTTACACTATACAAAAACTAAAGGTTATAATTTTCATGGTCTATCATGTTAGAATTACAATTATTCATGGATTTTGTAAAACTTCCAATTTGTGAGACAAAACCTACCATCCTTTATATATGAAAGGATTGAGGCATCTGACAAAAAGAAAACAATCTTCTTTTATCATATTGCCTTTTATCTCTTGTCATACTTTTAAACCCTAATTTATGTTCTCCCCTCGTGTTAACATTAATATTACTCATTCTAGCTGACTTGTCGATGTGTTATAACAATCTTACGCACATTTGAGTTGACAGTCTCTTCTAGACGAGCATTTATCAATTTTTGTCGATTCTGAGGAAACCAAAAGTTTTATGCACAACTAGATATGTTTTCGTGATCCACATGTGGACGTTAAAGATTCAAGTGAGAATCTCAAACAAATTGGGCAAAACAACTCATGTCTTTGATCAACTGATGTCATGTTTCATATGGAGACACCTTCACCAAAATATAGGCCAATTTAAGACCATCCTAAATTTGGTAGGTTGATTAAGCTTTAGCCCATGTATATATATATAAATTTTTAGAGTCTGATGCGGTAGAAAGAAATCTCATCCTATATTTTTGCTACAAGTTTAGTGGATTTACCGTTGGTAAAGTCAATGAAGTTGTAAGGACGGATCTATTCTACAGATTTGGTCCAAATTATGTTGTCATACTTGGTTTTTATTGTAATCTTCAACCTCAAGACCTCGATTCTCTTGCTACAAAAATTGGGTGGGATATGGTCGGAATATGCTCAATGGTGTGAGAGAATACATATATGTATAGGTTGATAGAGGGAATTTCATGACTCCTCCTCGTGGGATATTCAGATATATTAATGACTGAACCTACGGCACAAACTGTGATTTTTCTTCGCTCATATAAACACTCCTACAAATCTAGACCTCACACTAGCTAAGTTCAAACAATACTACTCCTAATATAAACAATTAAACAAATACACCTACATAAGTGCTTATATTTTGTCTGTTTTTAGCATAAAAACTTTCTACAGTTCAATTAACATCCATTTTTTCCCCTAAAATGAAGCCCATGTCCATTTATGTTTCATACTGGTACTATATATGTGCGATTTATTTTCTTATTGCGTCTTGTAGATATCTTTGTTACATTTGATTTTTTATAAGATATTAGATGATAACATGTTGTACAAATCCTTATTTCTTTTTTGCATTCTTACGCACATTTGGAATTGCATTTTAAAGTTAGTAACATCGTAGCTCGCGGTAGTTGCATATCCCACCTCTTGTCATGCAAAATTATATAATCACTATTTTAAAATTGGTAACATGGTAGCACTCGCACTCAATATTGTTGCTTACAACCTAAGAAAGGAAGGTCCATAATCAAAATAGCACTAAATGGATTCACGGTTGTTTTATGTACACCTATAAATCTTGGATAACAACATTGTATTATTATGAGTACTATTAGTTCATCTTAATTATTGGTTAATAAAATTGAAAGTTGTTATTCGCACATAAGATGTAGCAATAAAATTGTACTATGTAACGTTGTCCTTAAAAGCATGGATAATGTAATTTCTTATTCATTCATCATACAAAAGTGATGTACCTAACTATAGTTACCATGTTTATTTTCATATTTGTCAGGTTTGATAGTATCTGTATTGAGTGTATCTAATGTGAGTACACCATCTACCACAAGCACAATAGATGTTACCCATATATTTCTGCCGTTTGGACAACTGGGTGCATCGCATTTACTTTGTAATTGTTCAACCAGGAAAGCTGGACCAACAGCGTCTACTAGTTCACGATTGGTGCCCTCCAACCAGCCTGCCAAAACAAAATTTTAATCTGATCCTGTACTGTAACTCTGCAAACTCGTGAATCTTGACATAATATCCGCCGTCCGATAACCAGAGGATATTCCGCTAGCGTGACTTTAGCCTCTCTCGTTGATGTAGTATGTTGTAGATTGTTAATTCCATCGCAAACTCGCAACATATGTGGAAAGATAACAGAGAGCTTATCAAAATGCTTAACGAGCCATTAAGTGAACAATTCCAATAAAATATCATGAATCAGAAGCTAAAAATGCCCAAAATTATTATTATTTTATATGTAAAGATCAGTACATTACCTAAAAAGCTTGTAAAAAATGGCGCCAAATTGTCTTGGTTTTCATGCTGTCAAGCACAAAATTGCCACGTTTCATCTGGAGCCACCTCCACCCAAATATAGGCCCTTTTAGGACCAGCCCAAATTTATGCAGGCCTACTCTTCATTAGCCCACGGATACATACGTCTTCAGGGCCCGGCGTGGCAGAAAGAATCCCGCCCTCGCCACCAACCAGCCGCGGCGCGGTGGGAGGGAAAACCGAATGACCCCACGCGGCCACGCGCCCAGCGCCGCCGGGCGGCAACTCCAAAAGCGCTCTTCCACCATTTCCAGGTTTCGAAATCCCACCGAATCCCTCCGAACGGTCCCCAGAATTTCGAAATCCGAATTCCTCCGCGGCTTCTTCCCCCAATCTCGACCTCTTCTCCTTCTCCTCTTAAATTTCGAAACATTGGCCACCCCATCCCTCCTCATCTCGCCTCAATCGAAATCCCCATCGCACCGACGCGCCCATCCCCACCCTAATTCGCCCCATCCCAGCCCGCCGGCCGCCACGGATGGAGTGCATCGGCATGGACGCGCTCCCGGACGGCGTCGTGCAGCACATCCTCTCGCAGGTGAGCAACGCCCGCGACGTCGCCGCCTGCGCCGGCGTCTCCCGCTGCTGGCGTGACTGCGTGCCCTACCTCCCCGCGCTCTACTTCCCGCGGGGCGCCTTCGAGACCGTCGGCGGCGGATCCGAGCCGGTGGCGGCCGCCGACGAGGCCATCTGCCGGATGGTCGACGCCGCCGCGCGCCTCGAGGAGCTCGTCGTCTACTGCCCCTTCTCCATCTCCCTCCTCCCTCGCTGGCTCGCCGCGCGGGGCTCCACGCTGCGCGTCCTCGAGCTCCGCGTGGACTCCTCCATCGATATGCACGGCCACCTCGACTGCGTCGCGCTCGCAGCGGGGTCACTCGAGGAGCTCCGGCTGTGGGGCCTCTCGATGTCGCGCCCGCCCGCGTGGGGCCCGCTGGACCGGCTCCGCGTGCTGGAGGTCGTCGGCGCCGTGCTCCATGACGCCGTGGTCAACGGCGCCGTCGCAGCCTGCCCCAACCTCACCGACCTCGCGCTGCTCGGATGCGAGTGCGCCGGCGAGGTCGCCTTTGCGCTCCCCCTACTCGAGCGGTGCCGCCTCGATGTCATCGGCTCCAATAGCTGCGCGCTCAAGATGGCCGCCCCACGCGTCCAGTCCCTCGAGCTCCAGGGATTCGGCTGGAGCTCGCTTGGAGGCGGCACCGGCAGTCGTCTCAAACACCTTACAATCTCCAAGAACGCTGGTACGCATCCCAACCCTCCTACGCATTTCCCAATTTGTCCCCCGACCCGAACACATTGTCTGATGATACTGTTCGTGGAATGTTCTAGGGACCGTGTATCATGTGGAGATGGGGAAGCTCCTGGAGTTGGAGCAGCTCCAATTGCGCGGTGTCCAGTGGAGCTGGGCAGCCATCACCTCGGTGCTGCAGTGCGCGAGCGAGGTGAAGCATCTTGTGATGAAAGTTGAATTTTGTGGGGATTACGATATGCTCCAACCATTCCCGGAGGTCGACCTCGTGGAATTCTTCAACAGCCACCCGAAGCTTCGCAGATTCGAGATCCACGGTGCCATGTTTGCCGCCCTGTGCCAGAAGAACAGCTTGAAAAAAGTGGGTCAGACCGACCTTGTCAATTGCAATTGTTCTACTGTATGTTCCCTTATGCCGTTGCTAATTTTGATCTACCAATGCAGTTGGATTCAAGGTTTGTGATACCTTGCTTGGAGGAGATCCTGGTCACTGTGCGCTCGCCTCTGAATGCAGAGCAGAAGCTGAGCACCCTTGAGTCCCTTGTCAGGTACAGCGCGAGGCTGCGGAGGATGGTTATTAGGATCTCACAGATGAAGAATTGCCATGACGCAGCTGATGATTTCTTTGAAGAGATTTGCAAGTTTGCATACATGAGCTGTGGGAGAGTGCGCATAGAGTAGAAGAGGTACCACAGAGTGCCATTCTTGAAGTGAAGCTAGCGGTCAGGCGCTCGCTTTGGCTCTTGTGAGTTGCAGCTGAACCAATGCAATTTTTACTTGATTGATTCTGTTTGTTTAGGACAATTTTAGTGGGATATTTATTTTCTTTTTGTTGTTCATCTGTGCTGGAATGTATCAGTATTTCAGCATGCTTACAAAGTCCTTTGGTATTAAACTGTACCTTTCTTTGTTTCCTGAAATAATAAACTGTTTTTATCTGTTACTGTATCTAATTATGCTTGATTTAAACATTTGTTTCATCAACTAGAATTTGGATGGGTATGGCTAGTATCTAAATGTTCTTAGTATCATCTGGCTAAATGAATTTTGTACCTGTGATTCCTGGCAATAGTGTGTGAAACTAAAGGAGTGGCCATAGATGTAGTATATCACTAATATGTACTGTAGGATTTTGGTCAGAAACTGATTCTGTTGAGAATTATAGATTATAGTTTGAACTCAGTAGTTGATTGACCCTGTTAATAGAATTTTAAACCAATAACAGTGACTTCTGATCTATTGGTATGACTTGCAGAAGAATTGTTTGTTGATAATGTAGCAAACCACTGAAAAGTTCTTGATTTTAAAATCAGAACCAGTTTGCCACTGCTGCAGAGTATCCAACAATCCAAACTAGCACCCTTCGGTTACACAAATACAACCGATGAATATACCAAGCCAAACAAACTTATTGATATGCACTTAAGCATTCTAACTCAATGAAAGCTACTCTTGTAATGGCCTATACATGCTTGACACCGACAATCATATTTTGTTTTGGATATTTGGAACGCAACCATAAGGTATTGACACATCAAAGGAATGCAGTTCAAATAGGAAGTCTAAGGAAACATTGAAGCAAATTGAACATGTAATTCATTTTAGAAGAATGTAATTCACATGCTACAATTAAGAGTAGACCAAAAATGTTACTAGCTATCCCAATCTCATAATTACTTCAGACCACCCAAAAATTTTAGATGTCATCTCAACGAGTAGTTATGGTTGTTTTCAGACTATAATGTATGGTTTAGATGAGTTTCTTCTTTTGAAAGTACTGTTTAAGATGCCTGAACTGCAGAACTGAGACTGTAATACAGACAGTGAGGGACACAAGGCTCAGCAATGTGATCTTAGCATTTGTCCACTCACTCACATCTCTCATGTCAGCTTCTCTGCATCGATGAACAGCATGTCATTTAGACTCATGGATGTGTGCATAGAAAATGTCTTAGTTTTGCTTACTTTGATCTAAGGTAGAGCAAGTTTTCATGGATTCCTCGAACAGCAGTCTCTAGTTTCACAAGCTCTAGTGCTACTCCCTGGATGGAAAAAGCAGATGATGAATACGAATCAATAAAAAGTACGCAATTTGATCGGGAAAAAATGTTTAAAATATGCACTTGGCAGGTCTCAGATTTCTTGATCTCGCTGTGCTCACCTCAAGCTTTTCTTTCTTTGCAATAGCGTCCCAATCTCTCGTTGCGATCCCAGTTTTCCAGTCAAGGTTGAGGTTGATCACCATCCCCTTTTCCAGAACCTCCACCTTGAAGCAGGCCAGATAATTCCCGGATTCTGCCGAGGTAAACGCAAACTGGCCATGGGTAACCTTGTCGGAGTGATGGAGCACGTCTCCGTAAGGCGATGTCACCTCAGGAACAATCCAGGATCGAATTAACAAACTCCAACGAAGATCAGGCATATTTGCACATAAGATGTTCGTGCGTTGTTCAAACACATTTGCCTGCATTGATCAGTAATCCGTCACTAATCCACCATTTATTACTTGTTGTGTCATTGTGTGTACCTTGGCGGAGACCAAGGGGCGGACGGGGTGCTCCTCGTAGAGGATGGAGTAGTCGCCGATGACCACGACGTTAGACTGGATCTCCTCGGACAGGCACTTGGTCGTCGTCGTCGCCAGCTCCAGCCACACAGCCCCGGCACACCGTGCCAGCCACCACACCGTCACCGCTGCCACCGCACCTGCCCTGTCTCGCCCCATCGTCCCTAGCCGCTTCCACCAAAACCGGCGGAGGTGTAGCGTCAAATTTTCTTGGTGTTTACATGGCCGGACATGGTTAGCTGTGCAGACGGCATCGTTTCTGTCGGATCTGGTTGGAGGTGCCGAGGAAGTCGGGAGTAGGGACGGGTCAGTTTATGGCGTCCAAGCAAATACAGAGCACCCAGTTTTGGCTCCATGTATTCGTCTCGCACGCACACAGCATGGAGCGCTTCTCTCAGCGGTAAAGAAGCGTGTTCATTCGAAATGAAAGTGGCCATGTTTTTGAGATAACGGAAAGCTGAAATTCGGGCTCGAAATTTGTGTTCAGGCATTTCGCAGGAGATCAATCCCTGGACTGAAATTTCCGGCGCACCCGCCCGAATCATATGAGACCGCACCGGCACCCCAAGTTTCTGTCTCGTCCCCGCATGCGTCGTAGCTCCAGCTTCCAGGCTCCGGCCGTGGTGTGTTTTTGCGAGGCCTCGGGACGAAGACGAGAACGAACACCAGCTGCCAGCCACTCTGCGGTTCAGGCCGTCGCTCCTGCAGGCTGCAGCAGAGCAGAACAGGATAGCGGAACCTTTGCATTCTGGCCCCAGCCGCCCTCGCCGAGTCTCCGTTGCCGTGTTTTGAAACCAGCCCGGCCTGGGCGAAGCCCCGCCTCCGTCTCTCTGTGCAGCCACCAGTGTCGTCAGGAATCAACCTCGGCAACTCTGCACTCAGAAATCGCGAGGATGAGGGTGTCGCTCTGGGGCTACCAATGGCGGAGGAGGAGAGATCGGCCGGAGGATCTGGTTCGTTAAGGAGATAGTGGGTTTGGGGGATGGGCAGAGCTCCATTCGCGACGAGGAGGTGGCCATCGCCGGCGAGATGGGGGAGGAGCCCTGAGCAGCTTTGGGGAAGATAGCGCGGAAGGATGGTTTTGTAAAATAAATTTCGTATTGGGGGGTTTTGGGCTATTTCTAGATCGCGATTATTAATTACAATTCAAATTAGGCTCTGCTTTGTTTGGGGCTGAATCCGGCGTCCGGCCGGGGCTCCTCCGCAGCGCCTTCTATTGGTGGCGAAGGAACAACGAAGAGGGAAGTGTTCAAACTTGCGCTGGTCTGGGGAATCATTGCGCCTGGCCGTCACCGGCAAGTGTTCCTGGGTCGACGCCGTCGTCCTCCCGGGTAAGCTCCACCTACTCATGGCTCATGCTTTAAAGATTCGGTGTTGGATCCGGCCGAGCTGATGTGGTTTGGGTTGCGGAATTCCAGGGATCTTCGTGTTGATGGCGGCGCTCAAGTGCAACTTAAAAGGATTTAATGACTGGACATGACTACGGTGACGATGTTAGTTAGGTTCTCTTCGATTTGGTTTGCGTAACTAGGATGGTGAACTTTTATTTGAATCCTTGATTGCAGGGTTGGGGTCTTTCTGCTCCACGGCCTGTGAGATGAATGATGTAGCTCGAAATGTAGGTTTTTGCTGCTATGGGAGCAGATGAGGTACAGACTCTTGTATGCATATATTCTGTATAGCGTAGGCTTTGACATCAGGACTGCAGCTAAGCAAACTTACTTGTGTTTTATACTAACCTATGATGCATTTGTAAGCAGTATCAAAAAGTTTGTCATTTTGATAATTTAATTTGATCTACTGTAAATTTTACAGAAGTTTAGTGGACCTGCATTGATTCCTCAGTCACATTTAAAGAAGTTTGTCTTACGCGATGTCAATTATTGGCATTCTTTGCATCCTAGGTGTTATTTTGTTCACCTAACTACTTGGTCTTCTAATCAGTCAGTCAAACCATTGAACGTGGTTTAATATGATCGACATATATCGAGATGAACTATTTGAAGCAAGTTAACTTCATTACACGCTTTTTGTTTCATCAAGAAATAAAACAAAGCTATCTGTTTGTGCTTGTATCTTGTTGCGTAAGTTTCAGTCTTACATTAGTTATCTGTTTTTTATAGTCGGTCATCTAGCATTTGCATTAGTATACTACACATATTGAATATTCAACAAAATTTACTTTTCAAGATGCTTTCAATATCCTTCATTTTTAATCTATCCCATTTGGATGCTATATAATTCTCATAATATGCTACAAGTACTGATCCATATCACACAATAAAATCAGAATAATACATGAACTATTTTCTAGTTATCGATTTGTATTCTATTTACAAGCATACATGCCTTGTAAGTGATCAACATGCCAAGCCTATCGTAATTACTCTCTCCGTTTTTTTATTGTTGATATTGGTTAGTGTAAAATTTGCAATACAACATCAACAATGAAAAACTTTTACATGATAAAGTCTCGGTATAAAACATGCATTTATAAATCTTTGATAATGCAGATATGTTTTCTTGTTAAGATCAGGCATTGGAAAGTGTTGAAGGAAATAAAGATACATCACCTTCATATAGTTAGATTGCCAGCCACAAAGGCTATAAAGGGTGAATTACATCTGATTCCCTGTTGATGGTCACGTACGAATCATGAAACACTTGAAGTTTCTTAGCAACCCCGCTTTTGACAGGGACACCACTGTTAACAGATGCTGCACTTAACACAATGAGCAGTACAGAGCACCAGGTGCAGAATGCTGGGATTTTTGGCTGTTAATTGATTCTGCACTTAACACAATGAGCAGTACAGAGCACCAGGTGCAGAATGCTGGGATTTTTGGCTGTTAACTGATTCTGCACTTAACACAGTGAGCAGTACAGAGAGCCAGGTGCAGAGTGCTGGGATTTTTGGCTTTGCATCATTATCTCAATCTAATCATCTGAAGCAACTATATATGAGTGATCAGCCTCAGTGTCTGTGTATACCATTTGAAGTCTTTAACCTTCTTCCACCTCCACCCTTTATACAGCACATAGTGCTACATAGTTATCTGCAACAGATGGAGGCACTGATGGTGAGCGCCTTCTCAGGTGCAATGGGATCGCTTCTCGCCAAGCTTGGTGCCTTGCTTGAGAAGGACTTCAAGCTAGCCAAAGATGCGAAGAAGGAAATCATTTCTCTGAGAGACGAGATGAGCAGCATTAATGCTTTTCTCATGAAGCTGTCTGCAATGGAGGAACCAGTCGATGTGCAGCTCAGGGAGTTGCGCAGCAAGGTGCGTGAGCTGGCCTATGACATGGAGGACTGTGTGGACATCTTCATGCACAACCTTGGCTCTAATAAGAAAGGGCTTCTGCATGGGCTGAAGATGCTCAGGGCACGCTACGAGACCGCCACACTGATCAAAACTCTGAAGGCTCGGGCGGTGGGAATAGGCAATTGGTATGAGCTGATGACTAGGCTGCCTGGGTGGCCTCGCACTGTGTGGGTTGACCCTCGCATACAGGCGCTCTACACAGATGCTGCCATTCTTCAAGGCATAGATGACCCAAAGGAGAAACTCGTCAAGCTGCTCAAGGAGGACGGTGCATGCCGACTGAAGGTTGTATCTATTGTCGGGTTTGGTGGGATTGGCAAGACGACTCTTGCCAAACAAGTTTACACTACCATCCAGGGCCAATACGACTGCACAGCTTTTGTGTCAATGTCCCGAAATCCAGATTTGGCCAAAATCTTGTCAGATATAATCAAACAGTTCGTTGGGTGGTTTTATTCGAGCCTGGATGATGAGAAACAGCTCATTGAAGAATTCCGGGATTGTCTCCAAGACAAAAGGTACTGTGCTTGGTTGCCCTTATGGTTACCTATTTATTTAAAAAAAAACAAGCAGATATATATCTACTTATCAATTAGATAACCCTTCCTAAGCTTCGATCTAGAAAAAAGGATAAATACGCTAGAAATTATATTATCAGAAAAAGGTAAGCCACCTTGTCCTTGATCTTCACTTCACATAGAGTTGTTTTTGTAATGGCAGTGATAAATAACTTGTGGGTAAAGTGCATGACTGGTCCTTGTCCGTCTGTGTCATTTAGGGTTTAGGGGTATTCTGGGTTAAATATTTGATGATGATAGCGATGCGAGTATTTTTTTATTTTTCTCCTATTAACATAGTAATTATATTTGGACTTGGGAGGGAGCATGGTGACTTCTTTTGTTGACGAAATATCAAGGTACCAGATGTCTCAAAACACAATGTATTGGCCAAATTGCACCTGATGCACATGAGCACATATGCTTGAAATTTGTTTATTTCAGTTTCTGGTCTACTTTAAAATGCTTAATCAAGCTGTAACATTTACTGTTAGATGACAAAACGCAGCCTACTTGCCAGAAGAAATAGATCAGGATCCTACCATATCTTCATGAGTTAGCATGATGAAGTGTATGTTTTGTTTCTTGAAGGTACTTTGTCGTGATTGATGATATATGGACAATTGAAGAATGGAACATTATTAAGTGCTGTTTTGTGGAGAATAATCGTGGTAGTAGAGTTATAACAACTACACGTATTGAAGATACAGCTGAAGCATGTTGTTCTAGTTTCCATGGCCATGTCTATAGAATGAAACCTCTTAATGATCTTGATTCAAGGATACTATTTCACAGAAGGATTTTTCACTCAGAAGATTCTTGTCCTGAGCACTTAAAAAGTGTTTCCAATGAAATTTTAAAGAAATGTGGAGGGCTACCATTAGCCATACTAACTATAGGTAGCATTTTGGCTAGTCATCAGGACTCAATAGAAATATGGGAGAAGATGATAAACTCATTTCGTTTCCAGCAGGAAACATGTCATTCTTTAGAATGGATAAGACATGTGTTTAATATTGGCTACAACGATTTACCTCCGAACCTTAAGACTTGTATGTTATATCTTGGTATATTTCCAGAAGATTACAAAATACGTAAGGATGATTTGAAGAGGCGGTGGGTAGCTGAGGGTTTTGTCACTGAAAAGCTTGGTTACTGCCAAGAGGAGATCTCAGAAAGTTATATTAATGAACTCATTAATAGAAATATGATTCAAATAGATGAGTTTGATGACTGTGGGGAAGTTTTGTCTTGTCGAGTGCATGACCTAATGCTTGACTTTATTATACTGAAGTCCACAGAAGAAAACTTCATCACTATAATTAATGATCAGCATAGCACGAAAGGCCCTTTGGAAGTTCGTCGGCTATCTCTACATGTCAGGAACTCATCAGAAAGTAATAATGTGCTGCAAAGTATGGCTCTTACCCAGGCTAGATCATTCAACTTGTGGGGGCATGCTCAGTGGCTGCCATCGTCTCTCAGGAAATTTCATTTTTTACGGGTACTACATCTTGATATCTATGGTTCGAAGAATATGGAGTACAATATGTGTTCTATACGCAATTTATTCCAGCTAAGATACCTAAGGACCAGAGGCATTGGGTGTAATAATCTGCTACCATATCTGCAGAAGCTAGAGGAATTGAAAACATTGGAGGTTGTCACAGAAGGAGGCTATTTTGTTCTGGATGCTGGGATGCTACCCTCGACATTGTGGCATCTGATTATTCCGGTAGGGGTTGTGCTGGCTGGTCGGGTCGGCCAGATGAGAAGCCTCCGTACACTATGTAAGTTGCCAATAGATCTAAAAGATGCAGAGAGAATGAAGGAGCTTGGCGAGCTAACTAATCTGAGGGAGCTGGTGCTGTTTCGAAGCTCATATGGTGTGGAGGACACTTGTGATGTTCTACTCGCCTCCCTTTGCAAACTCTGCAACCTTCGGTCCCTAATCATAAGGGGATCCCTCGAACAAGATGTCTTGTCTCATTGGTTGCCACCCCCGCACCGTCTCCGCCGGCTACATGCACTGGAATGCCTCTTCTCTACTGTTCCAGCTGGTTGGATCACCCAGCTCAGTAACCTCCACAGCTTGGAGATTCAAGTTGTGTCACTGCTGAGTGATGGCATCGACATCCTCGCAAGGCTGATCTCACTGGTGCACCTTAAGCTGCACATCCAGGAGCATTCCCCCCAAGACAGCACACTGGTGGTCCGCCATGCGGCATTCCCGAATCTCTGGGAGTTTTGCTTCAGATGCAAGACGCCTTGTCTTATGTTCGAGGCAGGGACCATGCCGAGGATTCGGAGCCTTGATATAGAATGCTACGAACAAGGAGCACGTCAAGCCAACAGTGTGCTTGATGGCATCGAGCATTTGGGTACTCTCGAGGAGTTTAAGGTGCATATTTATGCACGTGAAAGCTTCATTCCTATGGAGTTCTGTTGCGGTGACGCAATGAAATCACACGAGGAGAAACATAGAAAATGGGATAGGAAAAGCCTGGAGGTTGCAATCACAGAGGCCATCAGCAAGCATCCGAGAAGTTTTCGTGTTGTCATCGAAACCGTGTAAGATCATACCTAGTCAAGGAGAGATGCAAAGCAGGTGCTTGGAAAGAGGCCACTGGATAATGGTTTGTATAACCTCAACTTTCTTGCTGGATCTAGTTGCATCATGCATGTATCCTCTGTTCTCTTCCTTTTTCTCTAAAAGCTTTGCTTTTCCAAACGCAGAACTTGGATCCAGGTGCATCAGTTGCACCAGCTGATACGATTTGTCGACTATTAGATGCTCTATGCATTATGGTTACCAGAAGGCAACAAGCATGGAAAATGAAATTTTCCGAAGCAAACAGAAGAAGGTACACACATTAGATCGCTGGAAGCGTGTGAGAAATGGATCCATGCATTTTCATCTGTAGTTTGTTCTGAGACCAGCCGTCTTGATTTGTCTGTTTTTGTCCTTGCATCTAAGCAGTGAAGGACAACTGATAACGCGTAACCATGATGAACAAGTTCATACTCTTATCATTAGTATTTCTAGGACTACAAAATCTGTGATATATGTTCCTTATAACATTTGTGTTCCGTGATCCCAAGAAAACTAGGACCTGGACATGAATGAAGCTTAATCCCATGGCTGCTTTGTTTGCATTAGCATATTTGTCCCACTGTTGTCACACTCCAGGGAGTGGACCAGGAAAGTGCGCATTGGCATTCTAAGGTGGGCTTCTCAAGTTTCATCCTAGGAAAAGAAAAATGAAAAGAGCATGTACGTGATGCAATGAAGAAGAAAGGTAATCTGATACAGAATCTGAAGGGTAAATCTTGGTGGTCAGATTTATCTGGTTTATAAACACTTGCAGTCCTACCTAGGTAGATTCAGCTTTTTCTGACGTGGTTGTGGGCCGCGGAATTTCAGGGATCACGTGTTGCTGGCGGCGCTCATGTTCAACTTCCTGAACAGGGACGATATCGGACACGACTACTACGCGCCTTGCAGGGACTATTCAGAGTGGAGGTAAGGTTCGTTGTGCTCTTCTGCATTCGTATTGGGACTATCAAACTACGAAGGTTTTATTGTTCTAGGATCTCTGCTGCGCTGCTTGTTTGACCACCAATGTGGCTCAAGTTATAATGCTTCTCTGTGTTAGGGGGACATTGTGCTCTGCCAAACTATCATGTTGTGGAATAAGGAAGCAAATAACCAAGAACATTGTAATCCAACTGCATTGGCAACACAAATTTTGGCCATGTTGTGTACCCACCTCAGATGTATATGTGCAAGCACTTATGAATATTTTGGCCATGTTCGGCTTACAAAGTTGTTTCTGTTTTGTAAACTAGTTTTTATAAAATTAGATTTAATGCCACTACATGGATATTTTTTACACCGTACTACTATTTGTAATACAATGAAGCTTTAGTTCTTTGCATGGTTTTTTATTTTTTTTATTTCATCTTCCTAGCCAGAGCAATTGGCTTGTTGGTGCAAGATGCTTTGACAGGTAAATGCTCATCTAGTCGGACTGTTGTTGCTGGTGTTCTGTTGAAAGGTGAGAACCATTCGCCCTAGTCAAAAGAAGCTCATGATAATACTTGTGTATGATCAGATGTATGGAGCTCTCTACTTGGTCATTAGTTGACAAAGGTAAACTTCAGATTGTGACAGGTTTAAGTGATAGCGACCACCATTACTGACCATCATCAATGATAACAGACGATTGTCACAATTGAGGCAGTCGACCAGTCGTCCTTGATAGCACAAGTAATGATGACACTTACGCAGCATCAACTAGGATAACTCAGTTTGATTAGATCATATCCACATCCAACCCCTTAAGCAATAAACACTGAAACAATAAAACAAAGAGAAACGATCTAAATATCTCAACATAGTGCATTCACAAATTGCGACTATTGGGCTGATAGAAATTTTTGAGAGTTGTGTATATTCATCTTTTCTTTATGTGCCCATATATATAAATTCTACATTCGGATTAATAGATTAAGTAGTTGATATAGGGTGTTCTGACCTATTTGCCATCAATAACAGATTACAGGTCACGTGGGAGAAAACCAAGGAAGAAAGTGCCCAAAAACAGGAAGAAGGAATTTTATGGAACACTCATCTATATTTATCGGCGTCATGCTTGGCATGAACCAAATCGTCCGATTTTGAAAGGACTTGTGGTCGTGGACAAAAGATTGAGTGGCGTACGTATATATCATTGATGACAACTCTTTTTCTGCCCTAAAGATATGGTCTACAAAAGGCAAAGGTAGCTATTGAAATGCTCGAACATTTGTGATTTTCAAAACGTTCAAGATGGCACCACCTTTCCTGTTTAACCTTTCTTTTTGTCCCGTTATGTCTGGTTAGTGGGGGTTTTTAAGGGCAGTCTAGTTTAGTGGTTTCCTAAAGCTTGCATACGATCTTTTGTGTGATATGGGTGCTACTAAGACCATCTCCTTAGTTGCACGCGATCCACCTTCCGATAATGGGCAGAAAGGTCCAACGCAGTTTTCAGAAGATCAAATATCTGAACTCCTTTGAGTGAATTTTTGTTCTACTGAAACGAATGGTGTCAGTTTCATTGAATAAAGCAGGAACTTCTTTTAGTGATAATATCTTTTCTCTCTCTCTCTCTCTCACACACACACACACACACACAGTTATTTGTTCGCCTCAGTGCAAGCTTATACTTTGTCAGCTTAATGATATCAATATGTTTGGCTGCCCTTTTCCTCCATTCGTATTCTAAACTAAATTTGATAACTATATGTAAATTTCAACGATATTTGTAATGAATTCCATACTTCACATCTGGTCACATTGCGTGGGCGCGAAGGAGAACTTCTGGTCACGCACATCAAAGAGCACGTGCATGTTCTGCTGCTGGACGTTGCCGATGATGGACACGCCCAATCCCTCCGGCGGCACGCCCACGGCCAGGCACATGAGCCCGGCCCTCGGCTCCTGGAAGTAGTTATCCCTTGGCAGCACCATCCGCGCGCCGCCGTCGAAGTGCAGCACGAGCGGCGGTGTCCGCACGGCGCCCATCCCCTCCCCGCGCGGCAGCGTGAAGCAGAGCTCGTAGTCCTCGACGGTCTCGTTGGCCACGGGCAGCCTCACCGCGTCCATCACCGCCTTCTTCACGGCCTCGAACGCCGGCTCCACGAGGTACGCGATCGTGCTCCCCGAGTCGACGATCGTGCCGCCCGTGCCGTCGTCGGGGTTCATGGCGAGGCTCGACGCCGGCACGCGGAGCCGCTTCGTCCCCAGCGAGAGGCCGACCAGCGGCACGTAGTAGTAGGCGGTCTCCACCGGGTTGGTCAGGATCGACGTGGTCTGAACCGGCCCTGTCGTCTTGTACTTCTTCATGTCGGCCATGGCGCCGAACAGCAACGGGCTCGTCTTCCGCGCGGCGAATGACGTGAGGCAGTAGGAGAATTTCGGTACGGAGAGTTGCGAGATGAGTGACAACGTGCCCGGGCTGAGGCCCATGATGCCGGAGGCGCCGACGAGGCTGCCGGAGGAGAGCGCGCCGCAGCCGAAGCCGAGGGGGACGGAGACTGCAGAGACCTTGTCGTGTCCGTGCGCACCGCCGCCGAAGGTGAAGGTCTCGGACGCGAGGACGCCGCCGGCCTCGGCGCTGCCGTACACGTCGTCGTACACGCACCGGTTCTCGGAGGAACAGTTCTTGAACCCGAACTGGCCCTCCTGGCACAGCCTGGCGCTGCAGGGGAGGAAGGCGAAGGAGGAGGACTTGGCCGGGTCGTAGAGCGGCTCGAGCTGTCGCGCCGTGCGCCGCCGGAAGAGGGTGCACTGCGTCCAGATGAGGTCGCTGCCCGTGTCGACGATCAGCGTGTGCGGCTGCGGCGGCGTGCCGATGCCCACCGTCAGTGAGTGGCCCTGGTCGCTGAGCGGGGCGAGGGGCACGTCGGCCGCGGCGATGTCTCTGGCGCCGCCGCTTCTGCCGAGGGCGCGAGCGAGCCTGGCCGTGAGCCTCGCTGCTCGGGCCTTGCTCGCGCGTGCGGCGTGACGGAAGGTCTCGTGTTTGGAGAACGAGCTGCTGGCGTAGGGATGGGTAAGGTCCGCACGGAAGTCGATGGAGCCATGGACGTTGGTCGCGACGATGACGAGGCCGAGGCACAGAAGAGATAGGAGACGAGCCATGTATTGGGGAGTCTTGCCGATCTTGCTCGAGGGCTCTTCCTGGGTTTTAGCCTTTGGCTCTGGTGAGGTGAAGTGCTGATTCTCGCGGTGGTTGGCTCGTGGCCATCATTTGCTTTACATGATGGTGCAGACAAATTGGCGATAAGCTGAGTGTAAGCGCACGGTGCCTTTCGGCTATTCTTAAAGCTATTGCTTTTACGTTGATATCGCACATTCCGGCTGGCCGTGGGTTCTTGGAACAGTAGTAGTGATATAACCAACAAGCGGTAATTCCTCCTCGATTGAACGATAGGTTTACACTCATAACGGCCCTCTGTGGACTGTGTTGGTGGGCAAGAAGGTCTACAGAATTTAACATTTTCACACTGACGAGAAGCAGCTAACAGTGGGCAGCGGTAACCTCTAGTGGTCGTCCTGCCGTCCATGCCTCCATAGAGACCATGACGAGTGCAGACCACGACGAGAATTTAACATTTTCACATTGACGAGAAGCGTGTTATATTAGACATGTCGCCTTTTATTATGTTCAATTTATAGAAGTATTTTTTAGAGTTGTAGGAGAGAAATACCCCACCCAATCTCAATTATTAAACAATTGAAACAAGGTATAACTTGTGTATGACATAAAAAAGAGTTTTAGAGAGTGAGAAATTTCACCCCAATCTCAATTGCATTAAACAATCAAACCAGGGCATAACTTATTTCCAACACAAAAAATTCACGACAAGTTATGTATCGAGACTAGTTTTCAAAAACTATTCTGTTACATCATCGACAAAAGCAAGATTCTCGTGCAACTTGTTAACATACGGCACAGTTCATCGCTCTCTGAAGCACTAGTGAGTCACCCACCCTTTCTAGTTGCTAATGGTCCTGACCATGATCTAGCCTTATAGCGCTCTATCTGCTCACCATCAGTTACAACTCCAACAATAAACTGTCAAAGTTTTTTTTTATCATAAAAGCCAAATGTGGTATCTTTCACCCCTTAATCATAGTTATTATCATTTTTTTAGAAATAGGAATATATATTAATATTCCAGCCGCTGTATTGATAAATACATATATTTGTTCATTATTACATCAAAGATAAAAACGCACGAAAGAAAAGAGGTGCCAACACACCAACTTACCAACATTCCATTCTGCTAATTAAGAATTCTATTATTGAATTGCCATCCATGTTTAGCGAAAAGCTCCATGACTGAAGTTTCAAGAACACGACATCCCCACTTAAAATGGGGCCGGAACTCTTTCTTTTGCAGTAGCGACCAGAACGAATCCAGTATGTTCCAGCATAGAAGTAACAGCTCGTGTATCGTTAAACACTAAGTTATTTCTACTTAACCAGATTGCCCAACATAATATACTAGCTCCCACCAAGATTTTAAGCTTAAGCTTCCTGTCTACCCCATCGAGCCATAGTCCAAACATATGTTCTATGCTCGTTGGATGAGGTAGATTAAATGAAACTTATTCAGTCCTCCAAACAAACCTGACTAATTGACAATAAAAAAAATAGATGTTGTATGTTCTCATTAACATTATAAAAATAATATTTTAAGCTTCTTTTCCATTGTCTCTTAGCCAGGTTATCCTTGGTAAGAACTACCCCTCTGATCAGATACCACACAAAGATTTTAATCTTTAGTGGTAATTTTTGTTTCCAAATGAGATGATTATTTGGCACAATATTGCTAACCGCTAGTACTTTGTACATCGAACGGACAGAGAATTGTTGATGTTGGTCTAAAGACGAGGAAAAAAAAATCATGTTGGTCAAATAACTGAGTATTCATAACTAATGCTACAAGCTACTGCCAAGCAATTAAGTTATTACCCTTCAGTGACCGTCTAAAACTGATATTTATATTGTCCTCATTTAACACAGAAGCAATTGTCTCATCCTTCTTTCTAGCAATGTTGTAAAGGTTCGGGAAACGGGGTTTCAACATCGAGTTTCCTAACCAGCAGTCTTCCTAGAATCTTAACTGAGTTCCATTACCTAGGACAAATTTCCCTAATCCCAAAAAGTTATCTTTGACCTTCATTAGGGCTGACAAAAAATAGGAATCATTAAGAGTATGTTGAACTTGGGTTATAGTTTTAGATCTAAGATATTTTCTCCTAAGAAGTTGTTACCACATCCCATCCTAATTAATCAACTTAAATAACCACTTACTAATAAGATACTTATTATATAGATCAAGGTTGCGGATATCTAACCCACCCAGATCTCTAGGAGTGCACAAAATCCCCCACTTTATCAATCTATATTTCTTTTTATGTCTCTCGCCTTGCCAAAAAAATCTAAACCTGTAATAATCTAATCTCTTAAGGATATCTTGAGGAA
Organism: Eleusine coracana subsp. coracana; assembly: GCA_032690845.1. NCBI lineage: Eukaryota > Viridiplantae > Streptophyta > Magnoliopsida > Poales > Poaceae > Eleusine > Eleusine coracana. The sequence continues at coordinate 58,192,894 of CM064432.1, read as the reverse complement.
TCTCAAAGAAAGATAACATAAACAATGACAAACTGAAAATGACCTAATTAATAAGAACTAGATGCCCCCCTACAAAAGCATCTTACCCTTCCAGCCACTTAATTTCTTTTGGAATCTCGCCTCTACTTCCTTCCAATCACTATTTCTAAGTCTTCTATAGTGCATGGGAATGCCGAGGTATCTAAAAGGATATAGGACCCTACATCACAGCTAAAAATCTGTGAATATGTATCCTGCATATCCTTTGTCTCACCATAACAAAACAATTCACTTTTATGGAAATTAATTTTGAGGTCTGATAGTTGTTCAAATGCACATAGCAGTAACTTCATATTTTTGGACTGTTCCACATTATTTTCCATAAAAAGGATCCTGTAATCAGCGTACTATAAAATAGATAGACCATCATCTAACAAATAAGATACAAGGCCATCAATCTGACCATCCTCTTTGACTCTATCAATTAGCACGACCAACATATCAGCTATTGGAATAAAGAGCACCAGAGAGAGGGGATCCCCCTGCCACGCACCTTTTTTGTTTGGAAATAATGACTGACCACATCATTTACTTTGATTCCAACACTTTCTTTTGAAATAATTTATTGAATCCATAAGCACCATGTATGTGAGAAGCCCTTTATTCTCAGCACTTGCTGTAGAAAAGACCACTTCACCTTATTATAGGCCTTTTCAAAATCAGGTTTTATTAAGATATCACTTTTTTTCTTCTTTTGAAGTTCGTGAATTAGTTCATGCATCACTATCACACCTTCCAAAAGAAATCTAACTGGAATAAATGCAGAGGGACATATCACTTTATTAGCGACTAAGTATAACCTATTAGTTATATTCATAATAGGATTAAAATAATATTTCTTTTATTATGATCTAAAATAGAAACTGGGTTTAGCTGAATATTTTATACATATTGGAGTAGTTATATTCTAACAATTATGTGTGGTTGTAAAGTAGTTATCTTCTAACAAATCAAATAAGTATAATTTTAACAAACAAATATTTATAAATATGAAATTCTGATGCGGTTACCGATGCTTATGTTAACAATCCAACATACAAGCACCCGTGATACACATCGTCTTATTACAATGTACTAAAGTTTATAAAGTAGACAAACAACCAAATTGTAGGTTATGATAGAATAGTGAAATACAACAGGAGAAGCACATAAACAATGTCATTGTACTCATCATAGTATAGTTAGACGAGGGGTGATTGCAAGTTGTAATAATATATATATAACTAGATATTCACAAACCAAAGAGTCATGAGCATCCTGATAAAGTAACCATTTTTACGTACGTAAGAAATAGGAAGATGCTCGCTTATAAAAGTAGCTTTACTTTTCCACCTCTAGATTTTCTTCTTGCAAGTAACTTTACAAGCAGCTGCTACTGCTATATACACGTCACAAAATTTGAAGTGGTTGTTCCTGCCACTGAACCCGAGCTAACCATCCTCGGCGAAGGAGGAGGAATTGGCCGGGTCGTAGAGCGGTTCGCGCGCGCTGCCGTGTCGTGCGAAACCGGCACAGCGTGCACTGCATCCAGATGAGGCCGCTGCCCGTGTCGAAGTTGAGCGTGTGCGGCTGCGGTGACGTGACGATGCCATCATGCCAACAGTCAGTGAATGGCCCTGCCCTGGTCGCAAAGCGGAGCGAGGGGCACGTCGGCCGCGGAGATATATTACCTCTGACTCTCTGAGGCCGTCTTTGTCAAGGACGCGAGCGAGCCTGGCCGTGAGACTGGCCGCTCGGGCACTGCTCGCGCGCGCGGCGAGGCAGAAGGCCTCGTGCCTGGACAACGTTCTGCCGGCGTAGGGGTGGATAAGGTCCGCACGGAAAGTCGATCAAGCCATGTCCCTGAACGTTGGTTGCGACGACGACGAGGACGAGGTAGAGAATAGGGGAGACAAAGGTGGCGAGCCATGTCTTTGGGAGTCTTGGCCGATAGAGCTCGAGGCACCTGGGTTTTAGCCTTTGGCTCTGTTGAGGTGAAGTGCTGATTCTCGCGGTGGTTGGCTCGTGGCCATCATTTGCTTTCCATGATTGTGCAGAAAAATTGGCGATATGCTGAGTGTGAGCGCACGGTGCCGGTAAAAGCGATTGCTTTATGTTGATGTCGCACATTCCGGCTAGTCGTGGGCTCTTGGAACCACTAGTAATCTGGCAAGAGATTATTGCTCGGTTGCACGATAGGGTTACACTCATAACAGGAGTGAAACGTCCCGTGTACTGTCTTCGACTTCGAGGGCAAGAAGAGTGCAGAATTAACGTTTTGACACACTGACGAAAAGCAGCTAACTGTGGGCAGTGGTAACCTCTGGTTGTCCTGCCGTCCATACCTCCATGGAGAGCACCCACGGGCCACGGTGCGAGTGCGACCCACACCAGATAGCTAACGACTCTACGTGCAGTGCAATAATTGATCTCACACGTTGTCGCCTTTTATTATGTTCAGTTCAGGAAGAACAAGCTCAGTTTTGGAAATGTTTTTTTTTATTCTCAAATATGCTGGAGGGTTGTATATCTTTATATTAAAGAGAGGAAAAGACGGCCCCTTTTAAGCAGCACAAACTCACTCAATCAAACTTTGGGAGGCTGAAATAAAACATTATAAAGGAGATCCTATGAAACACAATAGGACGAACCTAAGGGTGTGTTTGTTTCAAGAGCAAGATTGAATGAGATATGATCATTCATATTTTTCTAGATGAGATAATCCAAGTTATGTGTTTAATTGGGTGGATGGGATGGTCTAGTTTCGTATTTGGTTGGATGGATAACAATGGATAGGAGAAGATCAAATAATGAAGTTATTATCTATCTTATTATTAACTAATAATAATTAACTATACACTAATTAATATAATATAATACTTGTTAATCTTAATCTTATAATAATATTTTTTTATCAATAGTAAAAAATACTAATCATCATTAGTCCTAGTATGATTGAGCTTCCCTAATACACTAATCAACACCTTAATGCTTATCAATTATAATATTGCAATAAAATATATTATTTAATGTTAAATTATGCTACTAATATCTAATTATTTTAGTAAGTATCATCTTTGCATAACGTGGATAGGCTCATCCGACTATTTTCACCGGAAGAGTTCATCCAAGATCTTAAAAGAATATTTCCGGCCATTTTTACCGGACAAGCTCATCTATCAGTTCAGTCCTATCCATCCTGACCGTGATTCAAACATTAGATTGGATGATCCTGTCCAAATCTATCTAATCCAATACAATGAAACAAACACACCATAAACTAGCCTCTTCTACTCCACCACGACTCTAGAACATACTAACTCTTACATCATTGGATGGGCTCCTTCAAACACGTAAGAGTTATGATGTTTCCATAGTAACCAAGCACCTAAGATTATCATCATGTTGAACTCGTTTCTTTTACGAGTTCATTAGAAATGTTCTCTTTAAAAAGAAAGCATTTATCAAAAAAATTTATTTATTTCAGTTTCGGGTGGATGACGGGTCCTTCGAAGATTTTTCATGTACATATTTCTACTACCTTTTAAGCTTGTTTTGTCTATGCAGTCTGTCAATTATGGTTGTGCCTAAAATCAAGTTTCTTTCTGTACCAGAGTCAGACTTTGAAAATTCTATGGTGGAATGGTTCAAAATATTTATGTCTATTAGCCTTGGCAAAAGAAACGGAAGAACTCCTTACCTATGTACGTCGCTACCAAATCGATTCAGTTCACAGAAGGCTCCAGGGAGAGCAGTAACGGTGACCTGTTTTTTTTTTGGCCTGGATACTTTGACGGGAAAGACGATGCCCCATAGCATGTGGGGCTAGAGTCATGCTAAATTACTAGGTGTATACTATTTTCTACACAAAATATTTTTGAATTATATACAAAGTTAGAAAAAATACCTATTAAGTTTGGTGTGCCTATGCACTTTGTACAGGTCCTCTGGCAGCCATCCACCAAATCAGGGACTAGATCAGGCTGTCTCTTTACCTCCTCAATCCATTTTGATGTTCACTATGGCCTACCGCTGTTTACCGCTGTTTCTATGGACGTGGAGCTGAGCTCCAGAGAGAGCAGCAATGGTGACCTGTTTCTTTTTTTTTTTGCCTGGATACTTTCACGGAAAAGACATGCCCCATAGCATGTGGGGTTAGAATCATGCTAAATTACTAAGGGCCTATTTGTATCCCCTGAATTGAATCAGTTTCATAGAATTAGATTCTAGGAATTTATTTGGCTGGAATTGAATCACTTTGAAACGGATTCAATTGAAGTAATCTTGTTTGGCTACACACAAAATTGCTTTTAAGGAATTAAACTTCAAAGCTTGTTTGGCTGCTTCATATGGAATTAGTTGAATATTTTCAACAAACACCTCATTCAGGCATGTAACTCCAACCAAAATAAGATAAACATTACATGTACATCTCATACACTTTCATCTATTGATCCAACTGAGACAAAATTACAAGAACATTATGAAAGTTGATCCATTTAAGAACTTGCACCAGAAATTAGTTGAGTACAACAACAGTACCACAAACATGCAACTTGTTTCAGTAGATAAGAATTTGTGTCAAGCCACAAATACATTTCTAAAACTGCCAAGAGATCAACAACACACCTATAACAGTACTACAGGTTTATTTTGAGACTAAAATGAAAGTATGACAACACATACAAGTTTGCATATGGAGTTACAAACATAATTATTACAAATCTCTTTCAACTCTCACATTGGATGCACTCTGAGCTATCTCTCCAGTGGCTTAATCCCATACTTGACTGATGACTTTGTGCTTGTAGTCTTTTCCTACTTGGTTTTTCTGTAGGAGATAAAGAAAATCACTATACATGAGCAGGTAGATTGTTGGTCATTAAAAATATAGTCTGAAAGCATACAACAACAGTAAACATAGTTTCCCTTTCCCATTCTTCAACACAGCTAAGTTAATATAACCTTATATCCAATCTGGTTTGGTGCTTTTAAGAACAGAGCATCATTAAACTAGGCAAAGCACACCTACTGATCTATGTAAGGAGAGAGTAGAGTTTACATAACTTGGATATAAGGTTACTACCATGAATACCAGGAGACAATAAACAGTGAAGAACACGACATGACGCCTATATTAAATAGAAGCAGTTCCAGTTTCAGTCACATTGAACACTTCAAATTTGATTGAATATCTTATAACCTAAAACAGTTTTAGTTTTAGTTACTACCACAATCAGTTTCAGTTTCATAATGAGCATTCAACATTATAGAAATAGAGGAGACTAAGTTAGTACTAAAAGATGCAGGCAACACTACAAAAACTAATCTGGATTGATTCTAATCACTTCTTTAGCTGCTTGAGAAGCCACCTCTTCCTCATTTCAACTGGCAAGGCCATCATGGACTCAAACTTGCGTGCATCTGCAGTGAGGATGTCATACAGGTCGAGCACGGTATCTTCATCAAGTTCATCAACCTCCTTGAGTGTGGCAAGTACTTTAGCTGATGATGGAAGCTTAGCTGTATCATCCTTCAATATTATAGTAAGCCCATCAATTCTCTCAAGCCAAGCAGAAGTGAAGGAGTCATCAGATTTTTGCCTCTTCAAACTGTTGCCCGAAGTTATAGTGGATCCAGCTTGATCTTTCTTGTTTCCATCTTCTTTGGCCATCTCTTTGGAGCTCTCTGATGTAGTTCTAGCCCCCTCTCTAGTTGCCTGGTCCTTGCAATAAACCAAACTGATGGAGTCTCAATATTTGATGACCTTGTTCCTGTAGCCTTTGGCTTCCTTGTTTTTCTGCAAGAGGCTTCCTTGCCTGGTCCTTGTCTAATCGAACTCTCTATATTATTATTGTTGTACTATATTGGCTTTCAGACAAGTTGTATATATGGAACTAGTGCATAGACTTTCAGGGAGTTAAACTCAACAAACCAGGGTATGTTGTTTTGATATAACAACAAGCAAAAACATAATATGAGACAGATAAAATAACAGCAAGAGAGAACATGATATAATAATAAGCTGAGAAACTGAGATGTTGAGGTCTAGAGCTCAGGTACTGCATTTGTTGAAATGCCTCTCATTACTCTTGTTTCCTTATGTCAGCTGCTAGCTGCTATTGATCCAGTGACCTTCTAGATACACACAAATAGACTTTTTTTTTTCCTAATGACCAATTTTGTAACAACTTTGTTGGATGTTACTAATACCGGCACAACTAAAGTTTGATACTAGTGCTCAATTAGAACATCTGCAGTCGTGTGATAAAACATCTGCAATTGTGTGCTACTATGGTACAGGAAGAGTGTGTAATATCCAAAGTAAAACATATGCAGGTCCACACTAGTTCATTTCTTTTTGTCTTGACAGCAATACAATATACAGGTCGCATGCAGATCCATAGAGCACATCACAAAACATCAAGCAACACATCCTGTAGCCACCAGGAAAACACAGAATAGAATGAAGTGGGGAGGTAGACAAGGTTAACAGAGACGCCATTGTTGAAAGGTTGAGGAACACGTGAGGCTTCCGGACGGCGGTGCGGGGTGGAGAACGGTGCGCTAGGCTCCCTCCTGCAGTCGGGGACGGTGCAAGGGGCTCCCTCCCGTGGATCGAGGATGACACGCGCAGATCACAGAAAGCAGCGAGGTTCCTCCCGTGGATCGAGAACAGAGCGCACGGCTCCACTCCCCGTGGTTGAGGACAGTGCACGGGCCTCCCTCCAACGTTCGAGCACGAGACACACACCGCTCTCACCCATGGATCAATGACAGCAGCGAGGCTTTGTCCTGCGGATCGAGGACGACGCGTGCGGCTACCTCCCACGGTGGACGAAGGCGCGAGGATGGTGTAGTAGCAGCAGCAGCAGGTCCCCTCTCATGGAGGCGGTAGCGTTTGACCACCTCTCCCGCTGGGCTCGCTCTCTCGCTTGGCAGTGGTGGTGGCGGCGACAACGTGTGGAGTCGGGTCGAGACGGGAGTCGGGGACGAGCGATTCCAAGAGTTTCGATGATTTGGGGTCGGAAATGGTATTGGGCTAGCAATTCACCTCTGAAAAAGGCCAGAATTGTCCAATTCGGTTCGATGTGCTTGTCAAACAGTCGGGCTTCTGAAATTGGATTCAATTCAGCCTAATTCGACAGATCCAAACAGGCCCTAAGTGTATACCATTTTCTACACAAAATATTTTTAAATTATATACAAAGTTAGAAAAATATATAAAATATATTATGTATTTAGTATTATACAATGGCACATAGAGGTGTACTGATCATTTGATCTTATATCTTTCATACTAAGAATCCAAATCCAATCAAGGGAGAAATTGAATCTAAAAAGCTTCTTTGCATATCTGAAACCATACCAAATACACCCCTAAGAGTGAACCTCATCCCATACACCATCTCTTTAAATCAACCATGAAGCATTGTCAGTCGTAATCTTGTAATCTTATGCATTCGCATATCCCACTTTCTCACCGACGACCCTCTTCCTCAATCAGCGATCTCGTTGCCAAGTGGTCTAGTTTGGCCCCGATGCACTAATCTTGAGCATGCGCCTAGGGCATTTTGTTCTCCACTAACCTTTGAATGATGAGTTAAGTTGCTATTAGCCCTAATTTTGAGACCCAACATATCATTATCAAGTGAACTTAGGAGATTTTTTTCTTATGATATTTATGTCATCATTATCTACAACAATACAAGATCAATATGTAGGAATACTATCATCATGTACTTTAACCAAAGAGCATGCCAAAAAAGTATAACACAAAGTTTCATGTAATGTGAGTCTGATAAGTGTAAAGCTTATATAAAAGACTGTCACCTATCCATACATATGAAACCCAACAATAACATTAACAATATGGATTAAATATTTGTTCCCCCTAGCAAAGCACAAGCATTTTCCTAGTCAAAATAAATATTTCTGTGAATTCTACATAATGCATATTAGTCCAAAATTATCACAAGATATACGATTGATAACTTAACTCTGACAAATAATAGTCACATACTACCAAATAATGTTAATTTGTACATAACTTAACACAATACACAAGCTCATATCCTTATGACATATTGTTCAACACTCAACACATGCAAGAAATTTTTTTTTTCAAGGCCAACAGGTGGGAGAAGAAACTCATACCCGTCTTGTAACTGTGCGGGACGAGTGCGGGTGAGCTCTATGGGTGAGAAAGTGCACCTGCACCCGCACCCGCACCTGGCAAGTGCAAACCCGACAAGGCCCCACACCTGAGACCTGAATTGCTATCCCTATATATCCTTGCTCATGTACAAACAGTTATATTCTATTGTTCGGTATTGCTGAACACTAGTTACTATTGCTGAACTATCCTAATGTTCAGTATTTTTTAGGACCTTTAGGGGCAAAGATATAGAGCTCACACACTGTTGTTGGAAGAGCTACATCCTCGCTCATCCTGCTTAACCATGGACGAAGTGGAAATGATGTTGACATAAGTGACAAGAATTTTAGTATTTATTTTGGAGACGCACATATCACAACTAGCATCTTGTAAAAGTTGGTGAAGATACCGCCACCCAAGTCGCCGAACTGCAGCTCCAATGGATCACTCTCTGGATGGCGCTGTCGTCAAGGAGATTCACACCCCACTAAAGTGCACCGGGTTGAGAGAGACTCTCATATCAGATTTGCACTCAATCAAGCGGCCTCTAATGAACCACAACAGTCAATTAGATCTGCTGACCAAAGCTTGTATCTGAAACAAACAGATGCTATTGCAACATATATGAGTTTGAACAGCTAAAGGCTATGTTTGTTGGCCAAGTTTCCAAGAGATATAAATCACCATGTGCAGTTTAAGAGTTGTGAAATAAAAAGAATCAATAAAGCAAATAAAGACATCTGTTCAGAAGCGTACCACCTGAATCAATAAGCACCAAAAGATAAGAAATAACTTTGTTTGTAATTTTGATTTGGAATCCAAGAGATAATCTGAAAGTCCAACACTTACTACGTCACAAGTCATGTCTAATTTACAATTACTAGTATAGTGCTCTAAAATGGTGAGATGGCAACAATAATATAAGTGAGAAAATGAAGAATATTTTTGTACTTCACTTTCCCATCAGTCAATTCTCTTATCTGTACAAAGAGCCAAGAGCAAGCAGGAGCCTGCAATTAATTGCAGCTGGGCCTCTCCAGCCCTCATTCACCTCGCATCCTCGTCACTTTTAACTCACTTTCATAGTGTTGTTGTGCGAGCTTTTACTTGCATCAATCTCGCTTTGCTACTTTTGGACCTGAAGCCTTCTCAAATTTATAGAACAAATAACAAAATTAAAATATTTTGACTGGTGTAGGTAGATCTACTCTATAATTTGGTGGTGGAACATTACAGGAATTCCACTAGGGTAATAGTGGTGTCATTAGTGATATATTTAACTATTTAACTATTATTTCTTAAGTAAAAATTTACAAGTATGCGAGGTTCACAACCCTCTTTGGTCTAAACTATCGATTGAGGGCCCTCAATGATTCATGAATAAAACAATGATGTTTACAAATAGTTTGGCAAGTTTTTTTTTCTTTAGCAAGCTTTAAAATAGTAAATATATGGAATTGATAATATAGTAAATATTTGAGTATGTTGCAAGAGGTAGTTATCCATTCTATCAAATCAAATAAGTATAATCTTAGCAATCAGATATTTTTGAACATGAAATTCTGATGTTGTTTTCATTCTAGTTTATGTTAGTGTATCCAGTATTCAAGAACTCGTGATACACATTGTCTTATTACAACCTACTAAAATAATTACGAAGTAGACAAGCAACCAAAATAAAGGTTGTATTATAATGATGAAACACAATAAGAATAAAGAATGCCATTGTACTCAATAAAGTTTAGTTACATGCAAGGGGTCCATTCGAAGTTATGGTATATATAATTGGGTATCCACAAACCAAAGATGGTTTCATAAGCATTTTGATAACTAACCTTTCTACAAACTTAAGAAATAGGATGGTGTTCGCTTACAAAAGCAGCCTTACCTTTTCACCAGGTGTAGGTTTTCCTATTGCAAGTAACTTTACAAGTAGTTGCTATATGTATACAAGGGGAAGCCACGTTCAGTGATTTTATGATTTGTTTCCAGTCCATCATGTCCATTCGACCATGTTTCACCCTAGCAAAAATGGAAAGATTATATAAGTGATATATGCTCTAGCCTGAATTTACTACTAGTATCATCCTGAACATCTTCTTCACCGTTGGGACTTATTTGAGAAAGGAACAAAAATGCATGACACCTAATCCAACATAAACTGCTTTCATACCAGGGAGGAACATAATGGAGGGAGTCATAGTTTTACATGAGACAATTCATGAGATGCATAGGAAAAAACAAAATGGGGTGATTCTGAAAATTGATTTTGAAAAGGCTTATGATAAAATAAATTGGGCCTTTATACAACAAACCCTGAGAATGAAAGGCTTCTCACCTACTTGGTGTCAGTGGATTGCATCTTTTATTCAAGGGGGACATGTGGGAATCAAAATCAATGATCAGATTGGCCCAAATTTTCAAACACGAAAGGGAGTTAGACAAGGGGACCCTTTATCACCTCTATTGTTTAATATAGTGGTGGATATGCTAGCTATTTTAATAAATCGAGCAAAGGTGCATGATCAAATCACAGGGGTTATCCCACATTTAGTAGAGGATGGATTATCCATCTTGCAATATGCAGATGATACAATACTTTTTATGAATCACAACTTAGACCAAGCAAAAAACATGAAGCTACTTTTGAGTGCTTTTGAACAGTTGTCAGGTCTCAAGATAAATTTTCATAAAAGTGAATTGTTTTGTTTTGGAGAAGCTAAAGAACATGAAACACAATATGTTGAATTATTTGGGTGTAAACATGGAATTTTTCCCTTTCGATATTTGGGTATCCCGATGCATTGCAGAAAGTTGAATAATGCGGATTGGAAGAACATAGAGGAAAGAATCGAAAAGAAGTTGAGTAGTTGGAAAGGTAAACATTTATCAGTAGGAGGACGGTTGGTATTAATCAACTTGTACTGACAAGCTTAACTATGTTTATGCTCTCTTTTTTTGAAGTTTCGAAAGGGGTACTTGAAAAAATTGAGTATTACAGATCACGATTCTTTTGGCAAAGTGATAGTCATAAGAAGAAATATAGGTTGACTAAATGGAACGTGGTATGTCAACCTAAGGACCAAGGTGGGCTTGGTATACAAAATATTGAAATTCAAAACCAATGTTTGCTAAGTAAGTGGATATTCAAATTGATTAATGAGGAAGGGATATGGCAAATGATTCTTAGAAACAAGTACCTTAAAAATCAGACTATAGGGAAAGTGGAGAGAAAACCAAGAGACTCTCACTTTTGGTCAGGACTAATGAAAGTCAAGAACTTATTCCTCAGATATGGATCATTTCAACTTAGTAATGGTAAGCAAATCCAATTCTGGGAAGACAAATGGCTTGGCAATGTTCCTTTTAAACAAAAGTACCCATCATTATACAACATAGCAAGAAAGAAAAGCGATACTGTGTCGGCTGTCTTTAGCACTATACCCTTAAATGTGTCTTTTCGTAGATCATTAGATGATGATAATCTTAGATTGTGGCATGATTTAGTGTTAAGAGTACCTCATATTCAGCTCAATGAATATGCAGACAAGTTCAAATGGAACTTACATCAGCATGGTAAATTTTCAGTAAATTCTATGTATCTTGCTTTGATAAATAATGGGGTTATTATTAGAAACAAACTGTTGTGGAAGCTGAAAATGCCTTTGAAGATTAAGATCTTTATGTGGTACTTGGAAAAAGGGGTGGTTTTAACAAAAGATAATCTTGCTAGAAGAAACTGGAATGGGTGTAAACAATATTGTTTCTGTCTAAGGGATGAAAACATAGAGCACCTTTTTTTCAAATGTCATTATGCACGATTTCTTTGGGGCCTGGTACAAATTTGTTCTGGTCTACCACCGCCTCAAAACATGGATCATTTGTTCGGTGATTGGCTAAATGGTATAGGGCCTAAGTCAAAACAACAACTACTAGTTGGAGCATCGGCTTTTTGTTGGGCTATTTGGCTTAGTAGAAACGATATTGTTTTGACAAATCTCCAATTAAAACTTTCATGCAGGTACTTTACAGAGGAACCCACTGGCTACGGTTCTGGGGATAGTTGGAGAGGCATGAAGAAGACAAGGAGAAAATAAAAGTTGCATGTCGCATGTTGGAGACGGTGGCAATGAAGATTTTCGTCGATCATGGATGGAGATTTAGCAATAGGATTTGCTTCTAAGATCTTGTCATCCGAATTGTTTTTTGGTCGATGTGTTTTGATTATTTGGCACACTTTAGTGCTGCTCAACTTGTAATAATTGGCTATAGCTTGGACTCAAGTAAAAGCCGGTACTTATTTCCATTATCTAAAAAAACCTAATGCCTATTATAATATTTGGGCTATGGCTCAAATAATAATCCAAATAAATCTCAAGGGCCCATGAGTACATTAATGACATGGTGTAGGACTTTAGTCACACACTGCTAGTTGAGGGAAAAGAAGACCAACTTAAATATTTGAGTTATTTTCATATAGTTGAGCTAGTAGGAAGAGGAGGGAAAGAACACTCAAGCTCACTTGCCTCGCTACTGCTGGGCAAGGAGTGAGGGCGCATGGCATGAGCGTACAAGGCTACAACTTCCTTTAGCTACTCAGATTTTTGTCATGCAAGAGAAAATTGCGCTGACCATTCATGATAAGCAATCATTTTCTTAATGGTGATTAATACACCTTGTCTATTAATTACTCACTTAATTGTGATTGATTACCAATTATGTGTGTGCTCCTCTCCGTTGTGTATATATATGATGGGAGAGACATCTCCCAAAAATACACATTTTTCCTTTCTCACATCTCGTACTGTGCCATTGCGTTATCTTCCCCATCCCACTGCTGACATGCCATCAACCTTGAGAGAGCAGATCTCCGAGTCCTATATCTCCTCGTGCCCTTGCATGGGGTAGGGAATGTATCAGGATTTTGGGAAGCGTCATCGCGATTGCTTGCTGATCCACCTCACTTATGTCACCGATCGTCTGCTTTCTCTATCTACATCACCTTTCTTGTTGATGGATCAGACTCGGCATCAACCATTGCTGGAGAAATCCTTTGTAAGCCACTATCAGTATGATGTTGATAGTCGCTATGATTAGCGGTTGCTCTCTTTTTTTGACTCATGATCTAATATAACATATAATTAAGATAGGAGCTCTCATGATGATTTGCATGTCTAGATTACATGTAATTTCTCTAGTATTTGTATCTATAACTATTATTTTATATTTTATTACCACTAAACTACTATTATTTTCAACAATCCAAAAACTTAATAGGTGTTTAGCGATGGCTGGTTTTGCTGATACGATGAAATGTGTGAAGTTTAGCGGAGTGAACTTCAAGACATGGTAGACAGGAGTCCAATTGTGTCTCTCACATATGGACGTGTTTTGGGTCATTGGGAGTCCCCCTACTTTACCTCTTGGATCTGAGAAAGAGATGTAGGAGTTCTCCCTAGCTATGATAATTTTCATTGGATATGTCCTTAGTGTTCTCTCTGACCAGCTGTGTGATGTGTATCTTGTTGATAGGACTCTGACATCCATCTTAGAGGCGTATGTATTGCCTCATGCAAAATACTGAAACGATGCAGTTCACAGTGAGATAAACTCTATCATCTCAAATGAAAGGTGGGAAATAACTAGTCGGCTAGTCAGTTGCAAACCAGTTGGTTCCAAGTGGGTATTCAAGAAAAAGCTCATACAAGACAAGGCTTGTGGCTAAGGGATATACGCAAAAGAAAAATAAGGATTACTTTGACACTTACTCGCCCATTACTATATTAACCACCATTCGAGTATTACTATCCTTGGTTGCCTCACATGTAGGAATGTCCGACCATCTGACAATCTGAACACCAAAAGAACAAATATCACCAAATATGAGATGCATTAATAGTTATTCGATACTATTCGTATTTGAATCTGAGTCCAAAGAAAACAAGTGGGATATGATATAGGATGAAGTATCTGTCTAGAATTCGAGATTTATATAATTTACTTAAATTTAAATGATTAGGACATTGAAAATGTGAAAGAAATCTATAAATTGGATGTAGATAATAAAACAAAATACATGGTTTTCATCTATTATTTATCATCATATCCATTACCACTCTAACTACATTACTATCATTCATCCATGAAACCTTATAATAGTATATGTGTCTGATTCTGACTCCGAAATAAGAACATAGGATGGGGTATGGGATCTAGCACTATCCGTTTTGACTTTGGATTTAAGAAAAAAACATACAGAATAGGATATGAGATGAGCTATATCCATCCATATCCGATCCGATTCACCCCTACATATGGTCTTCTAGTCCACCAGATGGATGTGAAGATAGCTTTTCTTAATAGGGAGTTCGATGAGAAATCTATATGGATCAACCTGATGGATTTGTGGTGGCTGGACAAGAGCGAAAGATGTGTAGGTTATTAAAGTCCTAATATAGCATAAAGCAAGCACCCAAGCAATGACATGAGAAATTTGACAAAACTTTGACATATGTTGGATTTGTAGTAAATGAAGCTGACATTTGCATGTATTATCGCTATAGTGAAGGTAAAGGAGTTATATTGTGTTTTTATGTTGATAACATCTTAATATTTGGGACTAGTATAAATAAGATAAATGATATAAAATCATTCTTATCCCAATATTCTGACATCGAAGGATTTGTGAGAAGCAAATGTGATCCTTAATATTAAATTTAAGAAGGGTGAGGATGAGATTACTCTTATGCAATCCCATTATATTGAGAAGATATTAAGTCACTTCGGCTACATGAAAAGCAAACCTTCTCAAACCCCATATGACTCTGGTTTAATATTTTAAAAGAATAGAGTACTAGAAAAGAATCAACTGTAATATTATTAAATTTTTGGCTCATTGATACACCTAGCTAGTGCAACCCTCCCTGACATCTCATTTATCGTTAGCAAAGTGAGTTGGTTTAACTCTAATCTGAGAGATTATCAATGGCATGGTATTGATTGAGTAGCACTATCTAAAAGGCACAATAAGTTATAAAATTCACTATTCAAGGTACCCTAATGTATTTGAAGGATATAGTGATTCAGAATGGATAACAGATGTTGATGAGCAAAAGACCACTAGTGGATACATCTTCACTCTTGGTGGTGGTCTTGTCTCATAGAGATCATGTAAGTAAATGATTTTGATGAAATCAACCATAAAGGCAGAGCTCACTGCTATGAAAACAACTACTATTAAGGTAGAATGGTTGAGATAAAATTTAATGGACTTACCAATGGTTGAAATTTCTTTCGCTATTATTCTCGTGAACTGTGATAATCAAATAGTTACTAGAAAGGTGACTAGCAATTAGGATAATGTGAAGTCCAACAAACATGTGAAGCGTAGATCAATATCTGTTAGGAAACAAGGGAGTTCTGATGTTATAGCTATGGTATATATTAAAACTGCTAAAAACCTGACAGATGCCTTTAGTGATCCATAATGCATCGAAGGAGATGAGATTAAGACCCACAAGAGTTAGATTATAGTAGCAACCCAACCTATATAATTAGAGATCCCATGAATTAGGATCTGGGAAGAACAAACTGTTAGTTAGTTGGATACAATCAATAGGGAAAATTGGATTCTTAACACTAAAAGATCCTTGTTTTAGAAATTTACCATTAAAAGATTGGAGTACACGTAAATACCAACAAATGTTTCTTCATTAAGAAATTTACCACTCCGTCACGTTTTCCATCATCTTTGAGTTGCCTCTGTTTTCATTATGCTGATTCTATCATCTCTCTCCGATCTCCTTTTCTTGTGGCTTCTATTGTTCTCCATTCCGTAGGGTGCACAGTGAACCAGGATGCGAGCCTGCGCCAAGAGCACGGAGAGGTTCGCGTCCTACATGCCGAGCGCAAGGCATGAGGGGGCTGGGTGGCGAGCAGGGTCGGGCAACACAACGAGGACTGGGGGTGCTACACTGCTGTGAGGTAAGATCAACTCCAGTGGACTGAGTAAAATCAGGCCTCTATTTTTCATTTTGAGGGCTCGATTTGAAGGTTTAGAGGTCCAAATAAACGTTTCCCTCTAGCCCAATCGATTAAAACTAGGCCTCTATCCATCTGCTGGTAGGTCCAAGCACCTTTCTTTTCCTCTTCCACGACTCTCTCGGTCTCTCCCGTCGCACCAGCTTGCGTCGCCGCCTCCCGCTCTCCTCCCCTGCTCTGCTCCCTCTCTCCCGGCCAGCACCGCCTCGCTCCCCCCCCCCCGCTCCGCTCGCCACCGGGTCGAGCCCCGGCTCCGACCACCACCGACCCCGCCTCCCTCTCTCCCTCCCTGTTTGCTCTGTACCGCCGGGTCGAGCCCCCGCTCTGACCGTCGGCTCCCTCTCTTCCCTTGCTCTAGCCACCGGCTCTCCTTCTCCTCCCCTGTTCTGGCTGCCGTCTCCCTCTCCTCCCCCGCTCCGGTCGCTGGCTCTCCCTCTCCTCTGTAGCAGCAGCTCCTGTGGCGCCCGGCGGTAGTAGGGGCTCCTGTACGCGCCTCTGAGAGCTCCGAGAGGGAGTGTTTTGTCGCCTGGTGGACCTCCAGCTGCTCGCGTCCAGCCGTGCCTGCTAGAAGCCCGTCGTCCCTGCCATCGCGCCGCAGCCCCTACTAGATGCACCCCGCCGTCGCGCCTCACTTGGCTCGCCCCGCCGGCCTGAAGGCCGAATCCGGCGGACCTTCCTCCAGCGGGCCAGATCTACCGGCGGGGGAGCTCCTCCGACATCGGCAGGCTGCTCGAGCATCTCCGATGGGGGCATCGGCGGTCGGCGGCGTCGGGGAGAAAAGAAATTGCCTTTGATTTTTTGGGAGCAGAGGAGAGGAAAGAGGGAGAGAAAGGGGGAAATAGGTGGGGCCCATATTTAGAGGAGGGGATAGTGGGTGACCAGATGTAGGGTGTTTGGACCAAAATTTGGTACCCCGCCAAATTTAGAGGCCCATATAGTCAGTGGTTGAAGTTGAGTTTTTATGTGTGGGTGACTAAAATAAAATTTAGGAACCCATTTGATCAGCCGGCTGGAGTTGCTCTAATGGGCGGCACATGCGATTGCTGGGGTGCGGGAGATGGGTGTGAGCTCCATGGCGAGGACTGGGGGTGTTGCCGGGCGCGATGACAACCCACGACAATCTCGAGATGGGCGGTAGCTCGGTTCTGCCAAGGATTATAGGTTCGTTATACTCAGCGCTCAAACAATTGCTCATGGAATCTACATGGCGCACGTATGCACATGCATTCTCCTAGAGACTTCCCTTTCTCTAGATCGGGACCAATCGGTCATCCGAGAGACTGGGTCTCAATCCCAGACCACGAACCTTGCACCTGCTAGACTCCTTGGATGTCAGAAACAGGAACAGATCCCTTTAACCGAATTGATCACAAGATGATGGAAAATGTAACAAAGTGGTAGGAGTAAGTTTTGCTAGTATTAAAGTGAAAAAGATTCTTTAGATGATAAATTTCTAAAACCGAGATCTTTTGATATCAAGAATTCAAATCCCACCCCCCCCCCCCCCCCCCCAAATCAATGTCCTCCACGCACCAACCGGCGGAGAGAGCGCCCCGCCACCACCGTCCTCGCGCCCGCACGGCAAGGCTGCGCGGCACTCAGGCGGCGGCGAGGCTAGGAGGGTAGTGGAGGGTGGCGGTGGCGGGGCGACGCGGGGGCACTTGACTTTTGGTTGATCACTGGCAAAGTTCTCGTTATAGACTTTGATTTTTAGCTACACATGGGTTACAGTCATTTTGTATCCGCCGCTAGTCGCTATTTGTGGTAGTGTATCATTGAAATATCCGATGTAACAAAGAGCATTTAATATTACAACCACATTCGTCTTTGAGGTGATCTTGTATCCATTTCCGACATGTTCATTCGGCCATGTTTGACCCTAACAAAAAAAGGAAAATTATCTTATCAAGTGGTATATGCTCCAGCCTGATTTTGGTATACTAGTATCATCTCGAATGCCGTCTGCTTCACTGCTTGTTGAGCCCGGACTCAGAGCTAGGCTCCCCATTCGATTAGCCGCCTGATAATACAGGCATTCCAACAAGGATATACATACATTGAGGCCATCAATTACTCTAAAAAATCTACTTGCAGAATTAGATGACACACATTCAGAATGGATGATAATGAGCTGCCCCTGAAACTGTTCCAACAAATTCCATACAGAATGAAGTTGGTATCCAGCAGACTGATTCTATATAGCCGAGCTTTATACCACATTGTTTCGTGCCCTCGCCTGCTAACTCTTAAAAGTCACAATGGATGATGTACTTACATGTACAGCAAGTACCAACAACCAACCGGCCTGCGTACAGTTTATTAATTAGCTCTCTGTAACCGGCGGCGGCGCGGCGGGGTCGATGGTCTTGAACGACTGGTGCAGGCGTCGTAGCACGGCCTCATCCCTCCCCCACTCCGCGTTGGGCGCCATGACGAAGTGCGCGTACAGCTTGTTCCTTGCGCACGTGACGGAGATGAGGCTGTGCGCGCCGGCCCCGGCGATCTCGTACTCGTAGTACACCTGCCCGTTCCCGTCCTCGCGCTGCGCCTTGCTCACGTCGTCCGCCGACGCGATCTGGTCCTGCAGGTTGACGTCGGAGAGGGCCAGGTTGTCGAGCACGGCGCCCAGCGGCGCCAGCGCGCGGATGCCGCCGAGGAAGGTGAGGTACTCCTTCTCGGTGCGCTTGCGCGGGTTGAAGAACTCGCTGTCCGTGCCGTTGGTGCCCTTCTCCACCTTGGACACCAGCCGCTCCTTCCACCCCGACGGCACCTCGTACACGTACTCCGCCGTGTCCTTCTTGCTCGCGTTGCCGCCGTAGCCGCCGTAGTTCGCCGCGCTCGCCGCCGTGCCGTAGTAGACGCTGAACTCTGGGTCCGCGCGGGAGGGCGCCGGGGTTGGGGAGAGGAGCAGGAGGCCGGCCGCGGCCGCCGCGACCAGCGTGGTCGTGAGTGGCTGCTTGTTGGGTGGGAGCCTCAGGGAATGATGAGAAGATGCCTGCTGCTGCTGCTGCGAGGAGGCGGTGGTGAGGAGAGGGGACGGCGGTGAGAGAAGGGAGGCGAGCATGTTGTTCATGGCGGCAGTAATCGACACACCTGCTGGCTGCTGCGATCCGGAGAGGTGGTCGGCGCGCGTTTTTTCTTTTTCTTTTTTGTGTTTGGTCTCGGGTTGGCGATGAGAGGATAGGAGATCAAACCGTGGGGCCGCGGCTTATCCGGTGCGACGACATGACACACTGAATCCCAACCGTTATTCTCTCATCTGGCGGCCTGGAACACTCCGGAGCACTGGACTATCTAGAGATGCTCTGGAGTCAGAGATAGATACATTCTCAGGACACACTCAAGAAGTCACAAGAGCAGAAATTTCTACTATCTTTATAGTATTTTTCACGTTTTATACAAGACGTCAAGCACTCTCACGAGCCCCAAACAGGTCAAATACTGTACTTTATGGTCTCATTTGGAACGCAGAAATTTCACACTTTATTTTTGTAAAAAAAATATTAGGTTCGAGAAAAAATTTTCCCTAATTCTAAAAGAGACCTAAACCCTTATATTTATCTTCAACCACCACAAGTTTTGAGTTGGATCACTGCTCTATAACAAGCAACGTGGAGATAAGATACATAAAAAATTTTAAACAATTATGTATAATATATTAAGCCATATTCAGTCAAACATTTCACATGTCATTGACAAAATTCAAAAGAATAGTTGGCCATACAACAAGTAGCTAGTTTTATTAGAGGGTATACTATCCTAGTCCTCACTTTTTGGTACAATACTATCCATTTAACTTTTAGAAAAATATATGATATCTTATCCTCTAAAACTTAGGAGAAGAACTATAATAGTTTCACATTTATGTACAATTTAGATAATTGTTAAGAGATAAGAATCAAATCTCTCTCTCTCTCTCTCTCTCTCTCTCTCTCTCTCTCTCTCTCTCTCTCTATATATATATATATATATATATATTCTTAGAAAATCATCGATCCAGTGTAGACAGCGTAAGTGCACCTTTGATGTCCTAACAATTTATAGATGAATGGCAACACAACCATCTTTTGAAACATGTAATTCTATTAGAAGACGCTCTATTCTCGATAATGCCAGGCACCACCACAAACATGGCCAATGGTGAGCAATATAACAATTTTATTATAGCGATGAGGGTTAGTGAATCGATGTTGTGAGCGCAATGATTTGTTTTGCTATCCTTCATCCTTTCGTAACATAGATGAGGAGCACGATATTTTTGACTTAGTATAACGATATTTCTTCTAACAGGATACGTATCGAGTTTGAAGAGGAGGTATAGTTATACCTACCCTCATAATCTCCTCTTCTACAGATTCTTTCTATACACATTTTCGCTATCCATTTAACTTTATTTGTTGGTGTTTTAAAACTAAATAAACTTTCCGATTAAATTTGTAGTCCCTAATTAATTTTGAAGTATTTTTAAATTTCTCTGGATCAATATAAATCTTTGAACCAGCCATTTGAAGCATAAAAGAACAACTAAATAATATGCTGGCCACTAACACTTATGCAACTGAATTGTACATTGGAGCACATGATTACATAGACTATAAAGTGTAAGCGTCGTAAAAAGGACGTTTTCATTCTCAGGGAAATGATTTGAAGCGGCTAGAATATATTTTTCATACAAGCATCGTGCAGAGAGAAGTAAATTTTGATACAGAGTTATTTTAGACTATCATCCTGCAGGTTGCAGGCTCTTAAAAAGACAAAATGTATGGACCTCATGCCTACTGGCCGATCTAATAAACAAACAAACAAAACAAAAAATCTAGTGCACCAACTTCTACTGAAGGAGCCGTGTTATTAGGCTGTGATATTGAGCCCGACACGTTGTTGCCTTTCATTATTACAACCCAATTTGCTAGTAAAAAGTGTGGCCCTGTATGTACAAATATTGTACAAGTACAAAATTGCTATACCTTGTTCAGTTGGTCCTCTACTCCAATCCAAGTAGAAATCGGGCTGAGCTGCTGAGTAGTCGATAGTCATTGACACGCATCATGGGTATCTCTTTTTTCTTTCAAATAACGGAGCTTTACTGAGATCCTGAAATACACTGTCATAAGTAACGTTGGACCCTGACACCCTCTGGAATGATAGAGGTTATTCGGCACTGGTGATCAATATGATCACGCACACGCCCAGGAAAACCACTAAAATGACACCCTAAAACCTATTTACGCAAGTTCACGTGCAACCTTAATTATCCTGCTCAAGTGATCTTGAGTGCTAAGAGTAACTCTAGCAGAGCATGAAAAATAGAGCATCTACTTCCTCTGTTTAGCAGGCCATGAGACGCACGCCCAGATAAAGCCCATCCAGGAGGCAGCTGAAGCGAACCAGCAAGTCCCAGGAAAGCGAAACAGCAAGTCCAGGAATAGAGGCCTTGTGTCCTTGACGTTAGTTGTTCTGCCCATGAAAAAATACGGGAGGACAAGGAATTAGGGGGTTGATTGTTTTGCAGTATGTAAAAAAAAAATAGAATAGGGGCTTCTATGATGGTCCTGCAAACTGACTTCAGCTCATATGATTAGTATCTTAGGTTCAAATCCTGATAGCCCCACTCGTGCGCTACCATTAAACAAGCAGCCCTTGGCATCCCCCGCCGCCAGAGCGCCCAGCCGCCACCACCGTTTGGTCCCCCTCCTCCTTCTCCTCCGGTGTCCAAACCGGCAGTGAGGAGTGGGGATCCACCTTTCTTTTTAGTTCAGTTATCCTTTTATTTAGATCAAGTCTTAGATTAGAGTTGAGATTTTTCTTTATGTCGAGTTATTCGATATTAGAAATTTGTTTACTCTTTTTTTCGCCTGTCACGTCGAGAATAAAGGGTGGATTTGATCTCTTTATGGCGACATTAATGAAGATGATGGTGGCGGCAATGTCGTTAACAACTTTTATGTCATGACGACATGGAGATTTAGGTTTTCGGACGGCAACATCAAGACGGAGATGATGTTGTTGGCGTGGAATAAAATTCTCCGACCCCTTCTTCGTTTTGTCGTGGTTGGTCCCAATCACAATGAAAGGCTTGTGAGATCCGGTTCAATATTTCTTCATCTTCTTCCGTGGCAGAAGGAAGAAGAAGGAAGACATGAAAAAAAAAGAGAATTATGCTCAATTCTACCTACAGGAATATTGGCCGCCATTTGCTGGGCATCTGTCCTCAGTCTGTTTGCTGAGTGTTTGCCTGTGTGGTCATCTATATGAATCTTCAAACAGGTTTAGAATTAAGTTTTGGAGCTACATACTAAGTGCACTTAGTTATAATATTTTTGTATTTTATAATCCTTATAACATAAAGATATACTCAGTTATTATTTAATATAATTCCTTCTTTATCTAAAAAAAAGTTTCAAATCCTGATATGCACAAATTTGTGAAAAAAATAAATCACTCATTGATAAGGTGTCTGGATCATGAGTTTGTTTGGATTCTACTAATTCAGGTAGTTACAACAGTCACCAACATGGTCAGGTAGGATGATATTGCAAAAAGCCATGAGAGCGATCTTGTCCGCATCAGTCGATTTTTTTTATAGTGATCCTGCTCGCAAGCCTGTTTCAGTTTGGAATCATGAACGGATCACATATCAGATTCAAAGGTGAAGTTACGACCAAGCGACCGCACAGCTAGACAAATTCCCTCAAAGCATGTCATGACCTCTGCCATAGGCTCACTCTAACAGTAGAATAAAATGTGCTACACAATAAGGGTCTGTTTAGGATGGCTTATGGGTAGCTTATTGTTTTAGCTTATGGTGCTGTAGCAATAGTGAAACTATTGTAACAATGAATTATTTTTGTATAAGCCATTCAAAGCTGCTAATTTCTATCTTTCCCTCTCCCAAACGGCCCTTAAGCCACGATTTCGAGTAGAATTCAAATAACTACACAATCAAATAGTCCTTTCACCAAACGAAGAAGACCATTTCACCACAGATGACTCATTGTCGAGGACAGTTGCTAGCCTACCACTAAATCTAGGTGTAGTAGAGTAACTCGCAGAAATGTGAGGATCCGTTGGAAGATTTGAATCTGCTAGAAAGATGAGTTGCAAGATGCAGATGCTAAAGTGACTGAAAACGAAGAATAGACACCCAAATTAATGCCGTAATTTAAGGCTTTTAGCTACTGAATTAGGGATAACACAACACCTCAACAATCTCAGTGCAATACTGCAATGAGCCAACGACTATTCTACTTGTGAACCTACAGCTGCAACAACGATACGCTCTGAACTTATTGACGGCTGAATTGTAAAACGAAAAACCGCGAGCTCATAATTATGGAGGGTACTATATAATGTTGCAGGGAGCCGGAACGAAGGACAAGAGGCTGTCCGCGATGTCGTAGAGTATGTGAAAGTTCTGCTGCTGGTAGTTGCCGATGATGGTCCCGTCGCCGGTCGGCGCCATCGCCAGGCACAGGTACCCCGTGATGCTGGACACCAGCATGTAGTTCTCCGGCGGCAGCGTCATGTTTGCGCCGTCGAAGTGGAAGACGAAGTCCGGCACGGTCACGGTGTCGGTGACGTTCGGCGGCGGCGGCCACGGGAAGCACGTGTCGAGACCGATCTCCGTGTCGTTCTTCGGCGGCAGCGGCACGATGGACACCAGCTCGTTGCGCACGGCTTCGTACGCGTCCTGCTGCAGGTAGGTGATGGACGTGCCGGAGTCGATGATGACGCCGCCCGTCCCGTCGTCGTTGATGGCGAACACGAGCGGGTCGATCTGCAGCCGCGTGGTCCCCAGGCTGATCCCCTTGAGCGACAGGTAGTACATGTTGGGCAGCGCCGGGTTGACCACGAACGGCGTGGACTGCACCGGCGAACCGGAGCTGGTGTTGGTGCTGTTGAGATTCGCGAACGCGCCGAAGTAGAGCCGGCTGGGCGTGGGCGAGAGGTAGGAGGTGAGGCAGTAGGAGAATCTGGACGGGCCGAGCTGGCTGACCAGCGAGAGCGGCCCACGCCCGAAGCCCACCATGCCGGAGCTGTTGGCCAGCTCGCCGGCGTTGATGTTGCCGCACCCGAAAGAGACGTTGGGCACCCTGACGGCGCTGGTGAGGTTGCTGCTGCTGCTTTCCGCGGCGGCGGCGCCGAAGGTGAAGGTCTCGTTGGCGAGGACGCCGGCGGTGGAGGCGTAGTCGCCGTAGTAGTACTGGTACACGCACACCTTCTGGAAGCAGGCCGGGTAGGGAAGCTGGCCGCACCGGGCCGAGCGGCACGGGAGGAGGCGGTACGTGGCGGACTGGGCCGGCTGGAAGTAGGGCGTGGGCTGGTCCGCGCACAGCAGGCACGGCGCGCACTGCGTCCACACCAGGTCGCTGCCCGTGTCCATGATCGCCGTGTAGTTGAGCGGCGGCGTGCCGATGGCCAGGTCGATCAGGTACTCGCCATGGCTGGCCCGGACCAGCACGCGCGCCGCCGCGATCGGGTCCGTCACGGGCGCCGCCGCGGCAACGGCCTGCAGCGCCGCCACGCGGGCCTTGCTCCGGGCGACGGCGCGGGTCAGGAGCTGCAGCTTCGTGTAGGACGCGCCGGCGTCGACGTGGGTCAGCGTCAGCTTGAAGCCGACGTGGCTCTTGCAGCTCGCGACCGGGAGGCATGATATGATGGGCACGAGCAGGAGGAGCAGCGGGACAAGGCTTGCCATTTTGGAGCAGAGTATGTAGCGACTGCAGCACTCAACTAGTCGCGGAAGTTGCGAGCAAGGCGAAGATTCTTCCCTGCCGTCTTATATATACTCCTTGACTCCTTGTGTGTGCAGCACGGCATTAGGTACAGCTATATCTGATAGTCCTGCAGAATGTAGTGCGTGAAATTCGTGCTCCATCGGAAGGAAGATTAGTTTCGGAACGTACGCGTAGATGTCTTGGATAAGGTGTAGCGCAGTAGTGAATGGCTAATTGACCCTGGAGAATGGTGTAAACTATGGATTTTTTTCTCAGATAGACTTCAGTGTGAGTGTCAGTGAATTTTGGACGCGGAGCCTGGGTGGGGAGATATTCGGTTCCGGCTGATCAACGCAAGCTCTTCAAGTTTAGAGATCTGTAACCCAAAGGCATTCAATACCTTATCAAATGGTGATGGGGAGTCGGGACAAAAGAATGTGGCATGTATGTGTGCATAGTGATAGCAGATAGCACCAACTATTTCGATAAAAGGGCGTTCTGCTTGAAACGATTTTCTGCTAGTACCAGATTTTTTTTGTTTGCCGGTACATAATCTTGTGCTAATCAGGTGGATCACAGGAGAAGAGAATAAAGCCACTTAAAACCAACAATCCCGGTGTCCCGAACTGCAAGTTGGTCATACCCTGCCTCTGCTCCTGGAAGACGCAACACAAGAGTGATTTGCAAGGCAGCTGCAACCCGAGGCATCTAAGCATGCTCGGTTTGAATGGATCCGAAGTGTAAGGACAAAGTTTACCTGCGTTGGGAGTAATATATTATCAAGTGAGCATAACGTTCTCCCAAGCAGTAGCAGGGGCCGAGAATTCAAGCTGTGCGTTGCAGAGCAGTGACAGAGTTCCTGAATTCAAGGGAGCAGAGCAGAGAAGCTCTAGGAAAAACGAATCCTCTCTGTTTCCATAAAAAAGAGAGGAACAAAGAAAACTGACAACAGTTCATAAGACCAGCCCACAGATCCTCCGATGGGCTAGTAATTGTGGAGACATTAAGTTACGTATGTGCGCGCCATCAGCCCACAAATCTTCGCCCTCGAGGCCTCGACGCGTGTGCTTGCCCACTGTGACTGTGAGCCCACCAGAGGCCCGCTTCCCTCTCTGCCTCTGCTTCTACAGCTCCAACCACTCTGCTCCGCCGTGCTCTGCGCCAACGATCAGTTTTTTTTTTCTCCTTCGGGAACTCTTAGCCTCCGTCGGCCATTCACATCTTTTCTTAACTTCTCGTAGATGAGAAGACGGCTGCAGAGTTTGAGAAGACACGACTACACGAGCAGCTCGCCCGCAGTGTGTTCGCCGAAATGCCCCGTACGGCATTTCCAAGTTGGACAATGTTTCCAAGGGGTTTGAGATTGAGGAGAACATGTCTTTGCCCCACACCAAGGAGAGGGATAAAACCGGTGCCAAAAATCCAAAACAATGCAAGAATGTAGAGGCTGTCAGATCTGTTTCTTCCAATGCTCCAAAGCCAAGGCAGAGTGTTACGATGCATGTGGCCGACATGGTTGAGGTGAAGTGGGAACACTCGTCGTCGTCCCAACCTTCACGAAGGGGTCAGTGCATGCTTTGCTTCGTGCACAGAGTGACCAGCAAGGTGGTGGCGGTTGCACACTTCATATTGAAGGACATGTAGTTTGATCTAGGTTCAAGGATGGGTAAGGGAAGGAAGCCATGTGCGGCAGTTAGAGCAATGCTTGCTAAACGTGCATTGGAGGATGATATTCGTATTGCAGTTTATACCAAGGAAAGGGGATAGGATCAAAGGAAAATTTGAGGTTGTGTTGCGTGCAATAACTGAGAATGGAGTTGATGTGAAGCTTGCTGAAGCAAAGACAGCAAAGGTATTTTATAGCCACACATTGTTGAAATTTTGTTTCTCTGATGCCCCGGAGTTTGAGCATCAATAGGGATTGCTATAAGTTTGTTTAATACTCCCTCCGTTCTAAAATTGTTGTCGTAATTGACTTTTTTCATTATCTTTGACCATTCATCTTATTTAAAATATTTGTTTATATATGAAATATTATAAGTTATATTTAAATTTATCTAGTGATAAATCAAATCATAAGAAAATACATCATATCTTTTGAATTTTTTTGAATAAAACAAATGATCAAAGGTAGCAAAATTGGTCAATGCTGACAACAATTTTGCAACGGAGGGAGTAATCATTTGTCATCAGGTGCTACATATAAAGTATAGCATGTTCCATTTGAAAATATAATTGGTATATGCTTAAGTGTCATAAATTATCTTAAATCATGGACAGTTAGAGTTTGGAGCAAGCTTTTTTTTTGGGAGCAAACGGGCATGCTGAGTATTAAACCATTAAAATACCGCTGTTTTAACAAAAACAGTTACTTAGCATTAGTTATAGCTTCCTCCGAAACACATCTGTATTTCTATGTTTACTGTATATTGTTTCTTTATGAAACTCTTTTCTGGTTTGTTATAAGGAAATAAATTAAGATTTGCCTTCATGAAGCGGTTATTAACCAGTTCTCTTTCTGACACTAGTAATCAGTGTCATAGTTAAATTGTGATTAAACATCATGAAGGTTCAGAATCCTCAAAGAAATAGTACGCATGAATAGAATTGGCCTTTGTATGTTCCACTTGTCTTTTATCTTTCAAAGATCATCTCCTATATTTTTGTTTTTATGGTATTCTAAATCTCAGGTCTTGGTGGCCTCTGTAAAACTATCATTAGAGAATTTGCAGGGTGAGTAGGTGACAGTAAATGAAGCCTGTAAATCCCATTCACCTGTAGTAACGAGTAGGCCTCTGACCATGAGTGTACAATCACATTGACACATTTGTATAGCCCTTTTGCTGGTTTGTGTCAAATCTTCAGGAAGCAGACATTTAGTTCCATTGTTTGCAAATTTTACAAGCTAAGAATGATGATTGCTATTTGATCAATTGCTTACTGATGAAACTCTACAGTCTCCATCATAGAGAGACGGAAAAGGTTCATAATGTTGTCTTTAGTTGAACAAAACCAAATGTTCTCCTGAGATTCTTTGGTTTTTAGTACATTAGCTAGCGTGCTCACTTTATGATCACCAGTTGAAACATTAAAGAAACACATGATATTCAATGCTGACAATGCCTTGACCACATTGTTTCTTTTACCATGCTTGCAGAATGCACCGTGACCGTGTGCAGAAAGATTGGTCCCTCTGAATGTTAAGGTGTTGGCCAGCACTAGCATGAGCATAATGCTTCCGAAGGTCATTTTACTTTTCCTAAAAAACTGAGAGAGATATAAGCAGCTGAAGGAAATTCAGTTTTCATCTGCTCATTTCAATCCATCATCTGCATTAGGGCTCTCATGATTATCGGTGCCCATTCCGTTGCTGGTTTATCATCTAAAGAGCTAGTCATAAGTACATTTATCATTAGTGCTGCTGTTTCTGCTCTGAACTGACTGAACAAGAAGAGAGCAAGACACTGAAAGAAAAGAACGGTATAAGGTAAACTTATATTTCTCTTCTTCATTCATTCAAACAATTAAGCTTACATATTCTGACATCCCGGTCCCAAGGTAACAACAATGGTTACCTGCTAGCAGTATACAGGACAAACAAGCAGCCTCCTCAGAAGTCAGAAGAAGTTGACATTCTGAGGGCATGCAAAATATGACCCCCTATGTACGTGTTCTAGTCTCTAAGACTAGAGCAAGAGTACAATTGTACACCTTACAAACCTTCCGGTATTATATACCAATCTCATGTAAACGATGGCATAGGCAATTCGACTGGTTTTGGACACACACACACCTATATACATACAAATCTGGAAGTGCATGGTAATTAATGATTCTTACTTCGAACTTAGAAGGCGATGAAGGAACTTTCCAAGTCGTACTTGAGCTTCTCCAGGTTGGGCTTGATGGCGAACTGGATCATGGGCGGCGGGCCGCATGCGAGTGCCAGCGTGTCGTCTCCGCCCTCGGGGACGTTCTCCCTCAGGATGGCCTCCGTGACGAAGCCGACGCTGTACTTCCACCCGTCCTCGGGCCGCTTCACCTGGTCGATCACGTACCACACCTTGAGCCTGTCCGGGTACTCCTTGGCCCACCGGTCCAGCTCGTCGCGGAGGAGGATGTCGTCCTCCGTCCGGTTGGCGTACACGAGGTGCATCTCCGTGGTGTCCTCCGGCTGGTCGCGCAGCACGGCCTGGATGACCTGGTACATGGGCGTGATCCCGCTCCCGCCGGCGATCATGGCGAGGCGGCGCGCGTGGCGCTGCTTGCCGTTGATGACGAAGTTGCCACGGCCGGTGTACTCGACGTGGCCGAGGGGGCCCTTCACGTCGATGTAGGACCCGACGGGCAGCGACTCCAGGTACTGCGTCATGAGCCCGCCGTTGGGGAATTTCGGGTGCTCGTTCTTGAAGTAGACCTTGACGAGCAGGTCGAAGTGTCCGATCTCGTCCACCATGCTCGTCGGCGTGTACGCGCGCATGCAGAGCTTCCCGTCGATGGCGGCGCACACGAAGATGTGCTTCCCGATGGGGAGGCCGAGCACCTGGTCCGCCGACGGTAACGCGAACCGGAACAGGCGCACGTCGCGTGACAGGGTCTTCTTGTCGACGAGGCGGCACCGGATCTTGTCGCGCGGGTTGGAGAGCGCCACGGGCGCCGGTGCACGGATGGCCTCGCGGATGGGAGCCAGGTGGGAGAGCACGGACCCGCCGTGCACGGAGTTGTCGGAGGTGTAGCCGGTGCCGGTGGTGATGAGCTCCCCGATGCGGTACGTGTCGAGCAGCGCCTTGGCCTTGTCGGAGTGGATGGCGTCGAACTCCTCCGTGCAGTCGGTGCCGGCGTTGATGAGGATGCTGTCGGCGCCGCCAGGGTGGTCCTTGAGGAACTTGGTGCAGTCGTAGACGTGGCCGTGCACCACGATCCACGCCGACTCCTTCGACGAGTGCTTGCGCACCTCCGACATGGTGAACTGCTTGGCGTCACCGGCCGTGTTGAGGAAGGGCGTCGACGTGCTGCGCTTGAGACCCGGCGCCGCCGCCTCCGCCGTCTCCATGTGCTTCTGCCGCGCCATCCATCCGCCGGCCTGGTTGCCAGGCTGCGTCGGGTGCTCGAACACCAGACCGATCTCGCCCTTGTGAGGACGGCACACGTTCACCTTCACCTTGAACCAGCAGTTGTTCATCATACCCTGCACAAAGCGAAACAGAGTTATTAACGTTCAGTAAGAAGCATCAGAGTGCATGTAACGGAGTTGCACGACGAACGACTCTGTTCATCATCATCACAAGTACATATATATGTACTTACCATGAGGTTCCAGATGAGCTTCTCGGGCTGGGTGTTGAGCGACTGGTCCCAGGCGCGGACGGCGATCTCCTTGGCGCCGAGGAGGTCCAGGACCTCGACCTCGACGGACCAAAAGCACCAGCACCAGTACTTGCCGTACTTGTTCGGTTTCTCCGGGTGGTCGAGCGCGCACACCAGCCATGTCTCGCCACCGTCCAGCGTCACCTCCACCCTTGTCACCTTCTTCCCACCGCCTAATCACACCAAAACAAACAAAACTCGTCAGCGACTACTCGCTCGTTGCTGTTGCCAACTTGCCATGCATGCTGGTGCTTCCGAACCCAAAGTTACTGTTACCACGTGACGTCTAGTTATTGTTGCTGAAAGAGGAAGAGATATCTTTCTTACAGCTGCGATTGGCCACACGAATTACATCTCTTCTCGACCGCGAGATGGAGACCTTTAAGTTCTCCGACCGGCACCAGGTACAACCTCATATCACGGGCTCACTCGAGCCCGGACAAAATAAGGATACCACTTATAGTTTTTTTGTTCCTTTTCTAGATACACCAAATGACCATCGAGCGAGCAGCCTTTGACTATTCTCAAAAGCAGTATTTTAATACTTTATGCAGCAGCTTTTGGGCGTAACGAAGAGTGTCATGCTTCCCATCGCAGAAAAGGGCACATAGGGACACAGCCGACTTGATAAACTATGTACCGAGCACCCGGTTTCCGTGCTGCTTCGATGGGGCTAGTGAAGTGAAGTGTTAGTATAATCGTAAAGGGATGCGACTTGTTGATCTTTTTCCCATTGAGTATCCAAAGTTCTTGCTACTGAATTATCTTTTCTTCACCATTAATCAACTGCTTTAGTGTGAACAAAAGGGCATCTATTGTGACGTCGTGTATCATGAACTATCTTGCTAGCTTTCAGGACAGGATCTAACTATATTCATTACTAGATACGATGATATTGATAGTGAGTACAATAGCTTAAGTTGTAAATAGTTTATTCGACTAGCGTCACAATCTACGGTGAGTGCTCTGGTTTCAGAGGCAGGATTATGTTTAGTACCTGGCTCCTTGCTGTGTGGATTATCATATTCTATAAGTTCTAAAGTTGATTAATGAGTTAGTGCTTAGCAATGATCCTTGTTTTCCTAAAAGGACTTGTTCAATTCAACCCACTAGTAGCTACCAATATTCACCGAGTCCAACTTAATTTCACAGTTTGGAAATAATGATAATACGGTATGGCTAACCAGTCTAAGAGGCACCAACCCAACTCGATTAGTATATGCGGTTAGGTTAAACAGGGATTTGACTGACAGTGAAGAATATATTTGTTGGGTTAATGGTGACAGCTTATTAGTTTGTCTAGGCACATGTAATACACAACAAATGCATGTCTTTCTCATTTATACTATCAGATATATGTAACGCTCGTCATCATGTACTAAATAACAGCTCAGTCTTGCCATCGAATTAAACGTGGCAATATTGCTGGTCAAATGAATGAATGCGTGAAAGGACGCGCAAGATTCCGAATCCGGCCAGAAACGCCCGTGTCAACATGGCGCCGCCGCCAAAGACACAGGCGCACGTTGAGTAGCAACAGGTTCCCATAAACGTACCAGCTAAGCAAGTCACAGCTATAGCCGAAAGTAAAGTCAATTCGTTCATATTAATTAGAGTCAGGCTGTGTGTAATTAAGGGACTCACCGGAGTAGGCGTATCCTTTCATGGTGTAGCCGCGCTGCGTGGTGACGGCGTTGATGGGCAGGATCTCGTCGTGGCCCGGCGTGGTGATGACCGAGTTGACGTTGAGCTCGTTGATAATGTACTCCGGCTTGTACCACCACGCTGCAGCACATTCATCAAAGAGATTTGGTTTGAGCTAATACACTCCATCCGTGTAATAAAATTTGAATGGAGTACTGGATACTCTGTTTATTATTACCTTCCGCGTTTGCGAGCTCGGCGTCAACATGGGACGGCAAGACCCGGTTGTCCTTGTAATGGTAGTAGTTGTCCGACTCCGCGGGTGTGACGATGATGCGTTTGAGCCACTTGA
This sequence comes from Eleusine coracana subsp. coracana, assembly GCA_032690845.1. NCBI lineage: Eukaryota > Viridiplantae > Streptophyta > Magnoliopsida > Poales > Poaceae > Eleusine > Eleusine coracana. The sequence goes on along the minus strand of CM064432.1, from coordinate 58,160,598 downwards.
CCATGCGCCCGCCGATGCACCCGGGGATGATGACACGCACCGGGAACCCGTGGTCGGGGAGCAACGGCTCCCCGTTCTGCATGTAGGCGAGCATGATGTCCCTGGACGGGTCGAGCGCCCACTCCCTGGTGACGCTGGTCCCGTACTTGGACCCGCCGCCGCCGGGCAGGTCCTCGGCGCCCTCGAAGCACACGTTGAGCGCGCCTCCCTTTCGCGGCATGATGCCGCACCGTCGCAGCACGTCGCGGAGCCTTGCGCCGCGCCACACGGAGGTGGACACGCCGGCGGCGCCCCAGTTGAACCCCACCGTCTGCTGCACCATGTTCTGCTCCTTGCGCCGGTTCCCCGCGCACGCCAGCGTGACGGGCACCTCCACGGCGGGGAAGTCGCGGACCAGCTCGTCCATGGTCAGCCGCGCGGGCCGCTTCACGAGGCCCGTCACCTCCACGGCCCACGTGGCCCACTCGCCCTTGGGGACCGCGCCGTGGTTGCGCACGTAGTGCAGCGGCGCCGGGGTGATGAAGCCGTGGTGCATCAGCCGCGCCAGCGGCGGCTCGCAGTTGAGCGGGTGCTTCCCCGTCAGCCGGATGAGGGACGGGTTGCGCTCGATCCACGCGTCGGCTGTGCCCTCGTCGCGCGGGTCGTGCACCGCCGGCTCAACCTCCAGCTGGGAGTGCGAGCCGTACAGCTCGCGCCAGTCCTCCGGCTCGTCGTCGTCGTCGTCGTCCGAAGCGTCATCGGATTTCCGCGGCGGGGAGACGAGGGGAGGGAAGCCGCAGCCGCGCACGGGCGAGTCGGAGCGGCGAGGGATGTGGCTCGCCGGGGGAGGGTACGCCTTGGCGCCGTTGCTGGCCACGCGGACCTGCCCGGAACCCGGCTCGAGGCGGCCGAACTGCCGTGGCTCGACAGAAGCGGCCATGTCAGGGGGGAGGGGGCGTGTGTACTGGTAGAGGTCTCTCTGCTTTCTGGAGATGCTTCTGAAGAGGCGCTAGCTGTGTTGGGGTACCGAGAGAAGCGGTCTCCAAGGGGTATATATACACGCGCGCGGCGTGGCTTCCGCGTGACATGGCGTCTGCCAAACCCAGAGCATAATACCACAAGTTTCGCTACACGTAGCGAGCCTACCCGGGGAGTTTCGAACACGCTCTTCGACGCCACAAAAATTGCTTCTTTCCTAATTCTTGCCTTTGGTTTCTTTTTGTTTTCTAGTACTGTTGTCGTTTTAGTCGGTGTTCAAACTTGTAGAAACGACATTTGATATAGGCTCTATTTGGTACAGCTTTCTTCTGCTTCTTGAAAAAAAACATCTTACTTGTAAAACCGGTGCAAGTAAATTCTGATTATTCCTGCTTTTTTAAGTTTATTTTTAGAAGTTGTTGAATCAATAGCTTGCATTGTTGTTATTCATAGAAATTAGAAATTTGTGTCAAACAGTGCCATGTCGTGTCTTCCGCTCTTTTGTACATATATGATAACATACCAATTATTGTCATTATATTCCAAAGATCACATTATTTCTTTTGATTATATGACAATGATAAAGATTAATATCATGGTCTCCACTTTAAAACACTACAAAAAACGACTTTCTACATTTTTTTTACATTTTGGCTAAATGTTGTTAACTCTATATTTTTAAAAGTCTTAGATCCATTTAGATTTGTTAAAATATAAATCAACTTTCCATAAATTTAAACATTAATTTCTCAAAGTAATAAGAATATCATAGTATATATATCATGATATTTTCTTTTGTGCTTGTTTTTATGAAATATTTTCATAGTATATAGTTTTTTATATTTAAATTAACCTATTTTATTATGTAGTGTTGTCACAATGTCATGTTGAACGCGACCATGACAAAGTCCAAATAAACTTATATTTAGACTAGAAGATATATTGCTGCCAAGGATGACATATTACATCTACAGAATTTTAACTACATTCTAAAACAGAAAATAATAATCTTGCAAAAGTTGATTCAAACCATGAAAATAAATAATTTTAGATAGATGCATCACATAATTTGTTTGAAATTTTGCCAGACACACTATGACTTTAGGTGCCTTTTGCTATGGAACACTAAAAAGGTAATGTTTTGGCTATTGGACACCATAAGGTCGTAGATATTTGGAAGGTAATGTTTTGGCTATTGGACACCATAAGGTCGTAGATATTTGGAAGGTAATGTTTTGGCTATTGGACACCATAAGGTCGTGGATGTTTGGTTTTGGACACAATCCTTTGTCTTATAACATGTTGAGAAAACATGATCACTGTCGTGTGGGATATGAGATTCTATCCAACAACAAGTGTACGCAACTCTATAATATCACAGACAAATATTGACTTTCTTTAGCATCTCTCACAAATAAAGACAGAAAATAAGTGTACTGTATTAAATATTCTAATTTTTTTAGGTACAAGTTAGCATGTAGTAGATTTTATATATGTAGGTATAACATTGCCCCGGTGCCGGGTATGGTGCACCCGGACACATGTTGTTGGATATTTCTAGTAAGGCTTAGGTACAAAATCAAGATACTTTTTTGCTCCATGCCAATGTTGCCATTCGTATACCAGATAGATAGCTTAAATAAAAGAGAGGAAACAATGAAGTAGACCATGGTGTGAAAAAAGAGAGAAAGCAAAACACGGTTCGACGACGATCCACTTCAGACAACAGATTCGATGCACTTCGTCGGACCGAGGAAACAGCAGCGGCAGGTGTTTTCCGTCCTCTCCTTCCTTTCCGTCCATCGGTTTCAGGCACGAACGGACCCACATGGCCAGCCTCTCATAGAAAAGTGGCCACATGCTGGATGGACCAACGAATCAATGAACTCAGAATCTTGTTGGCACTAACGTGCAGTGCAGGTCGAGGATCACTGGGGAACTCCCTGCATCTTCGGGTCAAGATACCCGGCACTGAGTACTGTATACACTCCGCGCAGGGGACCACACATCCGCGAACTAGTGCTGGCGCCGGGTGATGCTTGATGATCAGGGTGATAGTGTGCTTTGCTCTTCGCGGTCATCGTGTACCAGAGCCGAGGGTGAGCACGTCGTAGCTAGCTAGCGAGTCCCAAACTAATCAATCGTATCTTGATCTTGTTAATCACTACAGTATGTATGCATGAAAAAACAGATACGGATAAGCTTGTTACAGCTGCTAGCAATCATTGATATATTGTTGGTTTAATCGCGTGGCACGGTACTTTTCACGATACGTGAACATCGAGATGCACGCAGACGCATCCGTACGCGAGCGTAGATTCGTGTGTTGGCCAAACTGGATCTGCATCTCGGCGAATGGTGGCGCGACAAATGGTGGCTCGCACATGCGTGCCGGAGGGGAGCAAGCAAGCAAGGCTGCTCCCGAGCGAGCACGGCGCTACTAGAGGCTCGATCATTCTTGACTTCTCTCGGCGCTAGCTCCTTCCCCGCCGACCGCGCACGCACCCAAGGAAAAAAGCCAAGCCGCGGTCACGGGCGGCAAACCCACGCGGTGGAAGTCACGAACCCGCACGCCGCCGCCACCAACTGGCCGGCAACGACGATTCTTTAACCCGGGCGCGCGCAGGAAGGGGAATCCGATCCGCGGCTGGTGGAAGGGAAGACTAGCTATAGCTAGTCATATGCGCGTTCCAGACCAGACCACGGGTGGGCTGCACGCCGCGGCAGGGGAAGGGAGCCAGCCAAGTCAGGCAGGGGGCGCTGCGAAGTGGCGCCCGGGGTGCAGCGACCAACTCAGTTAGTACTCCTAGCTCACTAGCCGCGCACGCTGGTGGGGCGGCCTCTGCATGTGCTTCGCCTGCCCGCGCGGCTTGCCCCTGCCGCGCTTCAAAGGGCCGCCCGCCGCGCCCGGGACCGGGGCTCATCTCTCCTCTGATGCTATGCGTGGCTGCGCTCCGCGCGCTGCTCTGCGCCGTGCAAATGCGCGGGCGTCGAGCCAAGCCGTGACCGGGTTGCCGAGCTGGGTTCCTCCTGGACCGTGCGCGCAGCGTGGCTGACTCGTGACAACGACGCCGCGCGCGCGGGCGCGGCAGGTTCGTTGGAGCGAGGAGACCGAGGGAGTGGGATGGATATTCCGTCGGCTGCACTCGCCGACTCGCCATTCGTTTGTACGTGCAACAGGACAAGGGAAGACGCACCACTTACCAACGATGCCGTGAGTCCGTACGTGACCGTATGCAAAGCGCGAAAAAAAATGGTTTTTCTTTGGAAGGCTACACATACCTGATTTTTCATCTTCTTTTTTTTCCTTTCTTCTTTTGACCAAGGCTACGTATATACTACACAATAGGGTTATTTAGTTTGCACCACACGTGTAATGTAAAATTTTGTGATATATGGTCTCTCCCACCTATCAGCCATACGTATTAGCAAAATGAAAATGTTTGGCTGATAAAAAAAAAACGAGTGGAGCTACATCAAAATTGGTAGTCCTTTGGAGTTGAACTCAAAAGCCGTAATTTTTCTATTTACTCCATTGTGAAAAGTTAATTTCTAAAATTTACTGTCCCCCACAATCCAACTGTTGTTCTTAATTTACCCTTCCTGTGTGGTTCTTGGCATGACAAGTGGCCGTGTTGCAATTGTGTGCTCTATACAAATATTTGTTTCAACTCTGTAAAAACAACATCTATCCATGAGTTGTTTATTATCACTCCTCGTATATAACAAGCAAGGTCCACTTCTTCATATCTTCTCTCTTCCTCTCCTTCCTTTGTACATATATAGTCACATGCTAGGAGTCATTCATCACATTTTTTTTTTGTTATGGTGATCATTGAACCTTAGCCTTTCATCATAGAGCCGTTTATTTTCTTTGACATTGTTTGTGAAACCATATATTACAAGTTAATAAACAAAACAGATTTATGATCATGGCTTTGAAGTTATTTTCTCATATCATGTCTAAGCACATTGGCATTATGTTTACAGAAAGTCAAGGCAAAAGTAAAATAAATGCATAATAGCTAATTCATGAACTGGGTGACCATAAAACTAGAATGAATTACATAAGGACCATGGAGAGCATTAAAAACAAAAGTTTTAAGATTCACTTCTACAAACTATGATTTCAATTTTAAAAAATTACACTTCTAATGTATCATGTTTTTAGTTTCAAAATCACAACCTCAATGAAATGTATAATGCATTCAAGTAGGATTGATTGTTTCACACTCTTTGACTTGACCATCAGTGTACATGAAAAAAATAAAGAAAAAATATTTATCGTGATGTTGTGTGGTCATGGCTATGTATGAGACGTGTAAAACTTGTTGACCATATAAGAGCTTATATCTATGAATAGAATAGGAGAGAGTAATCTTAACTAATATCACTAACTTACATCAAGTACTGCAAGACAAACTAGTTATTTTATCACCACTTTTTACTAGTGCTACTAGTGAGATGTTAGTATTATACACTGATATATTTTTACTTCCTAAATACAACAATCATGCCTCAATTATTTCCTATTTATCACTTTTAAAATATAATAATGAGGTTTACTTATTTGATATCATTTTGAATATTTCTTGTCCTGGTCCTTGCTTATTTGGTGCATATTCCCTTGTCCAACTCCACTTGTGCATCATAGCATGCCAATGGTCATTGATCATCAAATTCTTTGCCGTGGTGATCAAATCTCACATGCAATTGCATCCGGTATTGTTTTAGAACATTCGCAAAACCATATACTATTGCTCTAAAGACAAAGATGTTTATCTAACCATGGATTCATTTTAATACTATATTATCTTATAACCTCAAAACACATTTTCCTTGTGCTAGCATCATCTATTTAGAATACAGGAAGTAGCTACCGTAAGTTAAATCAACCCATAGTAGTTTATCTTTTGGAGGATATATATATGCCTTGCTTCTTTTGTTGGATTTTTGGATAATTGAAGCATCATAGCCCTTACTCTTTAGTTCTTGCATTTGTTACCACATTTATTTACATATGCTGCTAATGAATTAGTGTGTTGTATGCCCACCATGATTTCATGATTCCCTTTCCATCTACAGTTGACTTTGACACAAATTAAGATATTTCCTGCTCTATCTAAGCATTACTTCTCTAGCACTTCTTGTACAATGACATTGGCTCTAGTGTTGTCTATTAACACAAGGGAATTATATCACAATAAACCCACATATATTTATGTTTGGACCTAAATACTAGAGTGAACGAGTTCCACAATATATGTTACACCAGGATCATGAACATCATAAAAAAGCTACAATTTTAAGATTCACTCTCATAAAAAGTACAATTGCAGTACCTTGTTGTTTACCAGATTAGAGGATTCATTTTCACATAGTTACACCTTCGCTGACCCATTATACCTCAAAACTACATGTCTCATACATCAATTCACGACACTTTAAAACTGGTCCCGTATAGTGCTACGATAGTTGACTTGGTTAGTATTTTTTTTTTGGGCAAGCTTTGGTCAATTAAACACATATGCCACACTAATCTTAAAATGAATAATTAATTTAGGTGTATGAGGGACAGTTCCTTTTCCGGTTGCAAAAGACCACAAAACGCCTAGTCTCGATCAATCATCTATCACATCAACTGCAAATCCCTAACGAACGAAACAAGGTTCCAACGACGTCACCATCACCGGAAAGCCGTCACTGCCCCCTCGCCGGTGTCTCTCTCTCTCTGCCGTGCACCCGGTGGTCGATCAGGTTTCCATCGCTGGCAAACCATGCCTGAGCCGTGTTCCATCCTCTTCGTCCCTATCCGCCAACTAACCACAAACGGCTGGAGCTCTCGCTCGAGTGTGTGATGCACGTTCCCCTGCGATTACAGTCCACGTGCTTCCGGCCGCCGCATAGCGCCAGCTCTCTCGCCGTCGACGCGCTGGTGCGTGCGCCTCCTCGAATGCCGGAAGAGCCGCGCGCCAACTGGGGTCGATCTGACTGCCCATGCAAGGATCAGCTAAGCTGTAGGAAAGCCTACGGCGCAGGCACGTGAAGAGGCAAAGCGTTATTGCCTGCTGGTGGCTAGCACACTCCCTTTGGCGCTCATGCAGGACTCCACGTCTCACTGCTCCATCTGTGAACAGCCAGGTAGCGATACTACTTGAAAGCACCAAGAGGCAACGACCACTGCCCAATTGGGCTATATGTTGCTGCAGGGTTTGTTGGATCTGTCGCAGATATTCCATGGATCCACGCGAGATTAATATTCCATTTCCAGCTGCCAGATAATGTAAAAAGTGTACTCGTTCTGGAAACACGTATAAAAGTGCACCACTGGTGGCTCGCTGATGAGCTGCACAACCATTGTGTGTCGTTCATGCATTGGCAATTCGATGCCTTAGATCTTTGGTTGGGGGGTCAGAAATCATCCATGTGTTTTCTGTCAGCTGATGCATCATTATTTTCTACCGCAAAAGGCAGTCTAAACTTTGCTGATTTGACGATCATTTGACAATGATGTCGTGTTCTGATTCTAATAGAGAAACATGAAGGTTAACGGATCTTTGAGACGAGAATTGTTGGACCACAATCGGTGGTGGTAAAACACTCATATGCACAATGCAGTTGAAAATGTGAATTTGTCTCTTCCACTCGCCATGAAAACGTGCATAGGGGCGGCTCCCTTTGTTTCATCTGGCTTCATTATTGGGACAGGGTCATGGGGTTAGATATTATTACTAAAAAGCAAGTCATTGGGAACGCAACCGAGATGCCAAAACTAATCATTATCTTTGTGCAATGATCTCGATTACAAAACTAGAGACGTCCCCATAAACTTTGTTGAACACTGATGAATCTTATCTGAGTATCTTTCAGTCCGGGCACAACTGATGGTCTCCATCAACTCGTATTAGCAGTTAATAATCAGGCAGAGATAACCTCCCCCAGTCCAGTGAACTGGAGCACTGAGAAAAAAAGCGCCGCCCGCGAAATCACTAGATCCCAAACGCCAGGCAATAGAATACGAAGTAGCAGTGGCGGTGCGCCGAGCTTCTCAAAAGGGGATCCTTGGCGCACTAGCTGTGCCTTCTACTGGAGTATATTGCAACAACCCCGGCAGGGAGCCATGGGTAGTGCTCTCCCGGCCCTCTCTTTTTGACAAACTACATGATCCGTGTTGCGTCTTTCAATTTACAATTCAAACTTTGCAGTTTACAATTCGCTGCTGCGAGCCTCAGCTCACCTACGCCACGGAGTGTGAGGCGCTTGTTGGAAACAGGGTCCGGCCCGGGTCGGGTGGGTGACTGACCGTGTGGGGGCGAGGACTGAAGTGTGGTGGCCTCGATCGATCGCTCGCGACGAGGGCACGGCAAGAGGTTGGCGTATCGGGCGCGCAACGGCCAGGTGTGGTCGCGCGGCAATGGTGGCCTGGCCTCTCCCGCGCGGCCGCGCGCAGGCACGGCCTTGACTCCTGCGTTCGCCGAGGGCCAACCCGGGCAAAAGGGGACGCGGCCCGTGGTTTCTTCGAGTTTTCTCTGCGAGAAAACGCGACACCGGCCGGCGAGCTACCGCCTCCCCCGGATGCGGGCAAAAGCTGCTACAGGCCACCACACCGGCGGATGATCCGTACCCGTGTGCGGCATGGACGAGTGGATGGACGCCATTGCCTAGCCCGGCACACAGGATCAGCCGCGATCAAGCTTAGCGCCTCGGGTTTTTATTTTTTCTTTCAATGCGAGGTAATAATATGTAAGTTGCACACACAGGATAACAGGCCCTTGGGTGGAGATGAAAGCAACAACGCCTTTCGTAAACTGCAAAGTAAGTAAGTGCTTATCGGTTAACAGTAAACGACGTTGAGAGCCTACTGTGCGGTGTACTTGTGTGCAAAACCAATTGCTTTGCTTCCTGCGTTCGTTTCTTTCAGTGTCGTACGTACGTGAAGGTGAAATGTAGCGTGCATTGTCAGAGAACACTGATGTATGTCTGAACATTTCGATAATGTGAATAAGAATGAATAGTGTGGCGCCAACGACGCAAAAAAAAAAAAGAAAGTATCTTTGAAGAAGATATTCGATGGTGCTGCTCACACGATTAACGCAGTCATCGTCCAAAGGAAAAGAGAGAGAGATGAGATATTTCAAGGATCATCTGCCCACGACACTGACAACTAAAATATAGAGCCACAGCAACATCATTATTTTAGATGAAACGATTTTTTCAGAATCGAAAGGCCAGATACGAACACGCACACACAAAGATCGAAGCCACTGAACAAATGCCCATACAAAAAGAGCTAGGGCACAGAAGGCCGCCCCTGTCTCCTTTTCCATGCGCCAGGATCTCGTTCATGCATGCATCATAATAGGATACCAATTTTTGTGCACACGGTTCGCAGTCGTGGCGGTTGGCCGTCCACTATATACGCAAAGAAAACTCTTGTGTCTCGATCATTTTCCGTTGGATCTTCTTCTTCTTCTTGTGACAGATAAGTCTGTCCTGTCTCTTTCCGTTTACTATTTCATTTCAGCAGCCGTATTGCTGCTTTGCTGGCAGGTGGCAGCAGGCGAGAAGGCGCCAGTTTTACTACCTCCTGTGAATGGCGCCTGTGCATCTCCCGATCTCCGTTCCGTATCCAGGCGCAGCCTGTAGTTTCGTCGTGCATGTGTGGACCAGGTCCTGGTAGTGTCCATGGATGCAGACGTCAGAGCCAATTATGTTAAAGGCCTTCTAGGTTTGTGTGCTTCTGGCATGGAGCTAAGATTCAGTCACTCAAAGTTTCAGGCCATAGGTTGTTTGTCGGATTTGTGGACCTCCGATGCTGCTAAATTTATCCTCCTTCGCTGCTTGGTGGGACCAAAAGAGCGAAAAGCGATTAAAAAAATAGCCAACCATATCGATCCCCACTGTTTTGCATCCAATACAAAAGGTACGGGAAAAGGATGATATTTATGCATTCAGTCATTTTGTTATACAGATTGCGCACACAGTCTGGGTTTAGCTTGATGGTAACACCTAAAGCTGTTTTAACACTGGTTCTCATGCCAAATTGTGCCTGAATACTGAATAGTATCTTGTTTCTCTTGTCTGCTACTGCTAGCTATCATGGGACAAATTAGAAGGCTCCAAATGGAGTGCACGGTATGCATATATTTCAAAGCATTTCTTCTTTTTGTAGCGCAGACTTGATTATTTCTTGGGTTGGAGGTTTCAAACTCATGAAGTCAGAACCCGAAGTCAAAAAATTAAATAAAGAGTGGTTTGTTTACACTGTCAGGCTGTATGCATGATGAATTAATGAAGTGTTGCTGTTAAAATCAGTACTAGTATATAATTCAAGGAATCTGTCAAATTGCACATGCCTTGGCTTGTAAAATATAGTTTGAATACATAATATTATCTTTTACGATCTTTAACTTCTGTGATTTCATAAAATACAAAAACAAAACTCCTGTTATAATGCTGATCTTATACATGGAACGTTAAAGTACAATAAATATATGTGAGACCACGTACTTTGACACCTCTGTTTGGATTATATTGTTTATATCCATATAACAGACCATCTTATGTTTTTTTTTTCTACTAGTAGCATCTTGAGCTGGATTTGAGTTTACAGTTGATCAACAATCATGCTGTGACATATGAAAATTCAGTATATATTTCATGACAGCTGTTAGTAACTTTAAGCAAGGAAAAACTACCTGTTGAATGTATTTATATATATGTCCATACTAGTATCTCTTAGTTGTACTGACAAGACTCTTCTGTCTGACTTTCTGTGTTAATACTATAAACGTACTGAATCCATTGACATGGACTGTTTCTGCGCAAAACATACAGCAAGTGACGGCACTACTTATAATTGTTCGTTTTTGAAATCTTCGCCGCTATCTGACTTCCCTCATGTACGGTCGTCCGTGCAGCCCGCTGTTTGTTCGTTTCCAAACCTTTTGTTTTTATAGGAATCGCTTTTCTTTTTTACTTCAGATATTTGGTGATGACTCAAACACGAATGTTATAAAATTCATGTAAAGCATCATGTATCTTTTATATAATCCAGACGGTGACACATGATTGACGCAAGCAGAACTCGAATGGATCGCGGGCTACATTTTACAATTAGTACTGTTATTTAATATTCATCGAGATAAGACTTTGTGAAGTAACAGTATTTTACATGTACGGACACCTGTAAACAGTAGTGCCACAGTACTTGTTTATGCTCGGTCCACGCATAGCAAGGGCTGAGAGGAGAGACTTGTCATCAGTTCACAGACCATGAAAATCCGGGGAGGCTTTCTGCACAACCTGCCGCATCCTCGAACGCGCCAAGGGCGTCCACAGTCGTTGGTGACTATAATTACCTGTAGATCAGTTCTAAAGATGAACATAAAAAAGAGTAGCGTTTGGTACTGATTGATTTCAAATTGAGAACCAAAGAGCAGAGCAAGGCTAAGAGAGAGAAGGAAGGAGTATAGATAGGTGAAGTTGATTCACGTAGCTATAGTTAATTGTCCACGGTAGAGATAATTTCTTATCTGCCATCATTTCTTTATGCAAAAAATTGATAAAAAACTGACAAACGCTATCTACAAGAAACTATAGTGGAAATCCTTAGGACCTCTACAATGGTTTTCTGGATATAACCAGCTACCGATAGACATAGAGATGAACACAAAAACACATATCTTCAGCACACTGCTCAAAATGATAGTGAGACCTGCATACTAGTACTTTTTTATTGAGGAAGTGGGACCTTCACAACCGGTGCTAGAGGAGTAAAGCGAAATGACAAACAACCATGACCCCACTGCTTGTCTATAGATCACTGTTGGCAGAAACGGTGATTGTTTTCTGACACCACATTTTCTCCTCCAAATGAATAAAAAACGGACATGTACCTGACTATCGATACCCTCGTCAAACTGATGGAGAGGCCCTTTACTTCAAGATGGCAGAAAGTCAAAAGATCCTCCGTAGCCAAGTGGAAATGAAGATCACTGAAGAATCTGCATTATACTGAAAAGTAAGACCGCCTCATATCAATTGCTCAATAGAATAAAATATGCTGACAAAATGCCCGTACGTGCAGGGAGCCAAGTACTAGATTCCATTCTCCAAACTCTAGTGATGGCAAATTGACCTTCTCATTTTACGGTTCATCACGCAAGTTATGATTCTAACAAGACGAAATATGACAATTCGCCGTAGCCCACAGGTAACGTAGGGGGAGAGAGACAGAGAAGTTTTACCATGTCGTCTCACTGGGAAAGCTTGAAAGGCCATGAGCGGCTAGCCGCGCGCAGGCAGCCTTGCGTATCGGTCTTGCCAAGCTGCCATTTTCTCAAATCGCTGCGCTGGAATTCGTGGAGATAGGTGCATGGACTCACAGAGACACGGAACTTTAGTTCATTCACCATCATCAATGATGTGCACGAGCTCAAATTACTTCCCATTCTGAGTTTTTAACGATAGTTTATTCCAGGTGTATTTCATTGATGTAAGGAAAGCCAAATAACCAATGCATGTTTTTTTTTATAGAATAACCAATGCATGTAGTATGGAGCTATGTAAAAGGTAGGTTTTCCTTTTCCTTAGCTTACATATTTGGTGACTGAGACGGGACTGTCATAGAACAACAGTCCTGATAGTATTTTTTTTCTTTGGAAAATATGGTATCAACTCAATCGTGGCAGAGCAACCAAGCGTCGAAGCTCAATCATGAATTCATGATTGACGTTAGACAGCATCCGAAAAGCAATTATACAGACTTGTGGTCAAACATCATTTAGGGTCTGTTTGGATCCAGTAGAGATTATAATAAACTGGTTTTAAAAAATAGATTATAAAATTGGTTTATGAATAAAAACTGGGTGGGAATGTTTGAAGGCTAGATTATAAAAACTGTAATCTAACTTTTTCAACCACATAATGCATGAAATGGGTTATAATCTGATTTTAGCTGGGGTGGAATAGAGTATGGGTTTATATAATATATGGTGATGTAGATTTTAAAAACTGAAAAAAAAAACTGTCATGTTTGGAGGCTCTCTAAATTATATAAATCAGTTTATTATAATCTTGATGGATCCAGCATTGCATAGCCAAATTTACTAAGACTGACAAGTCAGCCCACTACGGGCGAAATCAGCTGCATCCTCGGATGCTATAATGCAGATATTGCATTTAGAACTCTGCCAAGTGATAGGAATCCTTATCATTTGCTGCCACTTACCAGCCCCGCTGCTCCAAGCTCTTGAAGTTCCTAGTCTTTCATTGTGGCAAAATTTCCATGACATGGACAGAACTGATCATTCTGCGTAGATAGTTGCTTGTTCAAACGTTACAGTTGGTGAAACTTCAATTTCTGAATTGAATCTTCACTTGTGAATCGATCATCTCATTTCAGTCACGTAGGCTGCACTACAGAATCATGTCTGCAGAAAATATCCATTGCCTGGAGTAATCTGCTGATGCAATGACAGTACCTTCGTTAGACCAAGTAGATTCCAGATTCCATTTCGCTCTGACCTTCTCACATTGTACGGTCCACGACGCAAATGAGGCTATTATCTTGGTTAGTGCCGAGAAGTTTGAATAACGCTGCACCCCCGTGACAACAACTTGTTCTGATAACTCAACAAGCCGCCGTATCCCATAGCCATTGCCGGGAAAGAATTGCTATGCCGTCTCACCCTCACCGGAAAGAAGGCTTGAAAGGCCAGGCGTGAGCGGCTAGCCGCGCGCAGGCATCTTTGCGTTTCATTCGAGAGCCCCGGCTGCTGCCACTTTGCTTGTCCAAACGCCTCACTTAACTGCAGTAACTAATCGTTCAGCAGAAGCTTCCTCCACTGGAAGATGACGAAAGGAATCGTGGCAGAGGAAGGTCTGTGTATTTGCTACTACCATCTAGCAAGATGCTACTACTAGGTTCCATACGAGCTCACATCACACTACCAGCTTGCAAGAAACGTTTTCGTAATGTAATAGTACCGTGCAATGATTCAAGCATTGATCACGACACTGGTTTCGTCCGTTTTCACAAAGTTCAATTCCAGAACTATGTTCTCGATACTTCTCATTACTCCTTGGTTCGGAATTTCTTGTTGTTTCCGACAAAGAATTTGTACTGCCCGCAGGCTAACTCGGCCGGAAGGACAAGAAGGATATGAGAAGCAAAATAAACAAGCCTGTAGTAAACAGCGAAAGATCTCAAAGAGTCTTCGCGGAACTAAACTATGCAACACTTAATTTGAACTGCAAGTTCCATGAGCTCAGCCTAGTATGCACTAGTCATTTGTCTAGACTGCAATCTTTTTTGCCATTCATCACGACTTCTATAAGTTTTAGCTCATAACTTTGTATCTCATGGCTTATATATGGAACTGATTACCTATCATACAGCCTAGCGTGCACGTGTGAGCAAGCAACAATCACACTTGGCTGTCAATCATTTGTTTAGATCCGTTCCATTTCTCGACTACAATAAGCTTGAGCTCACAACTGTAACCGTGCCATCTCACGCTTTTATACGGAACTTGTGACTAACAGTATGCGAGCGAAAGAGATTCAGCATTTGAGCTCAAACACAACCTGCAGAACACTTTCAAACAGTCTCACAGCTTCTGGGCTGTCTCTCATCTCAATATCTTATATTAATTATTATTCAGAAAGCCTCCCAGCCTACAGGACACTTTCTAACAGACGCACAAACAGTAATAGTATATCAGAGCTCGGCAGTTCTTCATGAATAGCTCAAAACGTCAAAACAAGAATACAAGATAAGCCATACAGAAATAGCCAAATGAGGTTTATACATTTCCCACTTCAAACATGTGGTCAAGAGAAATTGAATATCAGCATGAATTCTCATAGGCTCATGGAAAGAAATCAATTCATAACAATAACAATGTGAAGAAGAGCTCTAGTTCCATTCTATTCCGATCACCAAAATATAAATAAAAAGCAGCAGTATGTGAAATCAACATGATGCAAACATTGATGTTTCAAGCTGAAATGATGCTCTTGCTACTTAACATGCAGTCAGCAAACTTAAAACATTGTCCACCTATCAAGGTCACCAAAATGAACCGTCTTACCTGCCAATAAGCAGGCAGCTAGGAATGAAGGGTGCTTTATACAATGGGCTTGTTTGGTTTGCACCCTGGCAAATCTGACTGAGCCAGGCACACAGCTCAGGCATCCAATTTTGGTTGCCTGAAGCTAAGATAACTGCCTGACCGGCAGTGCTCAGATTAGGGCAAGAACCAAATAGCCCCAAAGGGTGTAGCTGCCATAAAACGTGATAACACCATACCCTAGGGCTAAGAGTGACGCTCAAAGTTCAGAATAGCAGTTTGTACTAGGAATAGAATGAGAAAGCTGGTGATACACATATCCTGGAATTCTTTTCAGGGCAGTTTCCTATGAGAATAAGGAAGGTTGTACTAGGAATCAAACTCAATCCTAAGAATTTGGATCCAAATTCTCCTGTCCCTATGTTAGGCCAGATTGTACTGTCACAGAAATCCCTGTAGCCTTTAGGTTAACTAAACATCAAGAAAATTCCAACATGACAAACTCAATAAGTCAACCAACAAACAAACTAATCCTGAGAAAAATTTAAAACAGAGCACAAACACTTGAACAACAGTAACGTCTCTTTCTTCAGACGGCAATATCTTCCGACCCTGGCCCCACTTCTCACAAAAGAGTAACACCACTACAGAACCATCCTATACAGTACAGCATTCTTCAGATATATCAGGTTAAAGGCCCCACTTTTCACAAAAGAGTAATCGACCACTACAGAACCATCCTATCCTATATAGTACATCATTCTTCAGATATATCAAATTCTAATGTACACTATATTTGCTATTGATATTACAGAAATGAAATCTGAAGCATTCTCAACTTAAATAAATCAAAATTGGCAAGGAATAAGCACAGAGGATAGCAACACCTATGTGACAATGAGATTTATGAACAGTAAGTAATAACCAGAGTGATATGACACTACTACTTACAACATCAAGGTCTGATCACTGCACCATGTACATCATTTCAAGAATCACTGGTTTTAGTTCCATCAGGTAGATCACCCTAAAAAGCATCAACCTTGTATTAAAGTTCCCATCCTGTCAGATAAAGGCTGGCAATTCTCCTTGCATTCTTGATTGTTGGCGCTGCTTAGCTCACTTCTACAATCGAAGTGTGGAGGGAAAAGCAAGATATATTTGCCTCAAATGCAGTGATGTTCATGTTTACAGATGCAGCAGAAAACAGGTAATAAAACCAAATGTTAACTGGCATAGCAGACACATGATAGGTAGACATAAGTTAGCATCTAAGCAATATAAAGCACAATGTTTCAACTAGTAGGGATAATAAGCGGGGACCAAACTACTTGTTCTAGAACTAATTGTGATGGAAGCATATCCATATTCGCCAAAGATAACCATCTACATCCATAACACTAGAACAAGACCAGGCTACTGGAAGACTTCGATCACACTTTCTTTTAGCAACATACTCACCGAACCACATTCCATGATTCCAACCGTACGTCACTTTGAACATAATCAGCCAGTACCCTCCAAAGCATCAAGCACCATTGTCACTGTCTCCTTCATCAAATCCATACGACGCAGCTGCTGCCTGATCTCTGACATTCTGAACTTCCGTAGCTTCTCCTCTATAGCACGTGCCTTTGATTTTTCAAGAACAGAAAATGCCTTCCTGAATACTTTGCCACTAGGGTGATCCTTTGACAGCTCTTCAACAGCCTCCCATAGGTATGGATACATTCCCTTCTCAGAATCATCCTTCCCAGCACCACTAGCACCAGCTTGGCTAGTCTTACTTCTACCCCCAGTTCCAAACGCATTACCATTCGCAACAATTGTGTTCTTATTCCCATTTTCAAATCCAATTGCCTTTGGCTTCTTGTTGGGGCGGTAACGGACATCCCAGCCACTCTCCATGCCCTCATCGCTCTCTTCAATCTCCTGCTCTTCATTACTCTCTTCATCCCCAGCATTCTCATAAGTGTGGGATCCTCCAACTTCATTAAAACCATCAATACTGACGGACCCCCAGACTTTCTTGCTAAGTTCATACACATCACGGTCACGGTCCGTTGACAAGTCTGGTTCACGTCCCTTCTTTGCACGGATCGCCAGCAACTTGTACTTGTGCTTGAGCCGCCGGATCTTATCACTAAGCTGGGTAGTGGATGCTTTAGCAGTGAGCTTTCCACGAATCTGGCCCTCCAGCTTTGCTGTATCCTGAATTGATGAAGGGAGGCGGCCTTTCTTGC
The DNA here is from genome assembly GCA_032690845.1 of Eleusine coracana subsp. coracana. Lineage (NCBI taxonomy): Eukaryota > Viridiplantae > Streptophyta > Magnoliopsida > Poales > Poaceae > Eleusine > Eleusine coracana. The sequence goes on along the minus strand of CM064432.1, from coordinate 58,143,323 downwards.
CGCGGAACGCAATAAGGGCACGCAGAATGGTGACCTCATCTTCAGGGCTCCAGACCCGGGGCAGGCGCTTATTATGCTCCACGGAGGGCGGCGCCGGGGATTTTGTGCGGCGCTTGGGGCGGCTCTGGGAAGAACCGGCGCCGGCGGGGCGGCGAGGCCCGTCCATCAGGCGCGTGCTGACGGGCTTGATGTTGGAGGTCTCGATGCGGGTGGAACGGCGCGCGCGAGGGGGCGAGACGTTCCCCTCCCTGCCGCCGTCCTCGGAGGCGCCGGAGTTGTCGGAGTCGGAGTGGAGGGCGGGGGAGCGGTCGCGGTTGCGCCTCGGGGAGGAAACGCGGCCGGCGGCGGCGGCCGCCGCGTCGTCGTCGGAATCGGAGTCTGAGTCGGAGTAGAGGCGCGGGGAGCGCTCGCGGTTGCGCCTCGGGGACGAGACGCGACCCGCGACGTCGCCGTCCACGTCGGAGTCGGAGCGCGGGGTGGGGGAGCGCTCGCGGCGGCGTTTCGTGGACGCGACGCGAAGCGCGGCGTCGGCGAGAAGGGCGGCGTCCGCCTCGGAGTCCGAGCGCGGGGTGGGGGAGCGCTCGCGGCTGCGCCGCGGGGACTGGCCGCGGTCGGCGTCGTCGGAGTCCGAAGCGGGCGAGGAGAGCGCGGCGGCGTTGGGGCGGAGGTGCGGGGGAGGCGTCTTGGAGCGGGATCGGGAGCGGGTCGGCGACGGGGACTGCCGGCGGCGACGGTGGCGGCCCGCGTCCGTCTCCGCATCCGAGGCGTCGGAGGCCGAACCCGACGCGGCGGCGGCGGCGCGCTTGGGAGACATGCCGGCGAGTAGGGAGGAGTCGATTAGGGTTTTGGGTGGGTTATTGGGTTTGAATCCCTTGTGCGGGATTTGCTCGGCTCGCCGCTATCCTGTTATGGCGGAGGGGGAGTTGGGGTGGGGAAGGCGAAGAGTCGTGTCCCACCTTTCAGTGCGGCGCGTGCGATTCGGTACGGCCTCTCACTGGCGCAACGGACCAGAACAAACCTGGGATCAGAGAGAGGATCCGGCTTTTCTAGTCCTCTGTACCCAAATCCCTTCTTCCAAAATCAATCGTCCAAGGCAACGGGATCCTAGAATCAGGAAGCCTCTTTCGCCGTTTGCATTTTTCAGCCGATCGTTTGAATGTATAAAATAGAATTGATCTGTTTTTTATTGAAAGCTGCTATTTTTCAGCCAATTGAGAAATGGGTTAGTGCTTTTAGTAGACAAACAGGAGCCATGCATTCACAATCGAAATTTATCTTCAATACTTCCTCCCTATCAAAATATTAATATTTCTAGGATTCAAAATTTTCCCACAATATAAAGCATTTCTACGGACGAGTGGGATCCACATCCATTATTTCTCTCGCCACCGAATACTCCCCACCCAATGCCTTATCCCTTTCTCTCTTCCCATCGATGATGAAATTGGCCTCACGCACTCAGCCTCCGCCACCGAGCACACGTTGCTGGCCTGCCGCCGGTGGATGCCGCACCCCACACTCGCCTCCAGCCAACGGCCGCTCACCTCCAAATCCAAGGCATCGTAGAGGACGAGCTACCGAGCTCCATCTCTTCACGGTGGAGGGGCTCCCCTGTTGCTCCCTCGTCGATTCGCGTGAACCAAGCTCCATGGCACTAGAGGCGGCCGCCGTCCTCATTGTGGGAGAGGAATGGCGGTCTGCTTGCTCTCCTCGCCGCGCAGATTCACGGATGGCCGGGATGGGATCTCATCCATAACGGCGCCACCGTGGATCCGCAACGAGACTTCCATCCATCGGTTAGGAGCCGTGGAACAAAGGTGTGGTGTCATGGAGAGTAGGCGAGCTGCAGCAGTACAACTCTCTGCTCTCCTGTGCTTGCTTCCCTTTTGTGAGCTTCTGTCAATGGAGAAGCAAAGGAACCAGGTTGTAAACCTGAAAAAGCAGAGGAAGCTACATGCGCCAGCAGTCAGGACGATGGGTTAGGATATTAATAAGGGGCAAATATGTATTTTATTCTTCCAGCTAAGTTTTTCTCAGTATGCTAGGAATGCTAACAATTTGGAATGAGAAAGTACCTTCTTTCATTATTTTTCTCTTTCTTCACTCATCTCCTTATCTTTCATCACGCACACACAAACTCACGACCGTTTCGCCATTCCGTCTCCGTTGTGGACCGCATTTCTACCGTTGGGTCTAGGGGTGGATGTCAAGCTGGCTCGGCTCGACTCGTGTTAGCTTGTTAGAAAATTGGTTCAGTTCGGCTCCGCTCATTAGACAACCGAGCTCAAAACTTGGCTCAGCTCGATAGTTAGTTCAAGCTGGTTTGTTAGGCTCGTGAGCCAGGTGTACGTTATAATTTAAATATTATATTTTAGTAAAATAAAATATTTTAATATAAAATAATTAAAAAATAGTATATAGTTAATAAAAATAACTTATAAATATAACTCAATTTGAAATAGGTCTCAAAATAATTAAATATTAGTTTAATATTTATATTTTATCAGTAATGATCTTACTTTTTGTGAGTTTTTTAGGGCTCGTTGAGCTCACGAGTCAGCTCGACTTAGCTCATAAATTTGACGAGCTAAATTATAAGCTCAGCTCCACCCGTTAACAAAATGAGTTGAGTCAAGCTTGTCATGAATCGAGTCGAGTCAAATTACAAGCTTCGAGCTTTTCGTCCATCCCTAGTTGGGTCCATAATCATCTCTCCTATCCCATTCTCCCCCCCCCCCCCCCCCTCCGTCCCCTTGATGTAGCCTAAGTGCCATCTCTTGGTAGTATCGTCGGGCATGTTTGCCACCTATGAAACCCTCCTCTAAAGTCAGAGGCCATGCAGGAAATACTTCCGTGAAAACTCATGCATCTTCCTCAACAGTCGAATGTTCACATGGACTGATGAAATTTGATAATTTTAATTGATTGAAATGTAGTATTTCTAGTTTTTATTCGAGTAAAATGCACTATAGGTCCATAAACTATTTAAGAACAGTCATATTGGTCCATAAACTCTTAAAATACTTATCTCGGTCCCTAACTATTTTTAAATGGTTATCTATATTCATAAAAATTAATAGTGACCCAATAAATCTATAATCTATTTATTTTATGTCAGGTTCATATTACCACCACCTAGCCATTCTTCATGCACAATGCTGCCAAGCACAACGACGTCAGCTAGGAGCAAGTGCGTTGTGCCCATCACGGCCTCGCTCTCACCATCATGGCTCATGCCCGCCGACCACTGGCATGCCTGTCTGCTTGTCAGGCGGTGATGATGATGGTGTGTCATGTGCGAAGGGCACCACGTACGAAAGGCAGACTGTTGTCATGGTTAACAAGTAAGAGGCGCGGGAAGGCGAGGTCGTTATGGGGATAGCGAGGCTGGGCAAGAGAACGAGGTCGTGATGTGCAGAGTGCTCTACTGCTAGCTAGCGTCATTGCGTAGCCTCAACGATGCTCACGTGGAGAACGGTTGTATAGCGGCAGCGCACATAGAGAACCATTGGGCGATAATATTGTAGACCTGATTGATATAATATAAATAGATCACGGATCTAAAGAGTCATGTTCGTGAACTTAGATGATCATGTAAAAATAATTTAGAAATCTAGATAGTTACTTTGAGAGTTGATTGAGAAGAATAACATGTTGCATATCAAATAAATGTACTAGTCATGTACTACATATTTTATATGTTGCAGCTGTTGATGACAAATTTAGGTCAATATATACTTTGCAAGGATAGGCGTATTTCTCAGGAAATACAAAGCGCCAAATATTGCAAACAGAGGAGGTGCTCGAGTCCGTGGCCGTGGCGGCAGGAAGGCAGCCATGGCCTAAGCCCTAGCGAGTATCCACGGGCATATATACCAATTCTGCGCAGTTCCTACTTCCTCCCGAGTCTCGATCGAGTGCTATTGCGCCTAGCAGCCCAACAAAACAACACAGGCATCAACAGCAGGCAAGCACCGAACGCATGACTCCTTTGTTCATTAATAATTTTGTTCTTTCTTGCTATATTTGACAACAAAATCATGTAAGATCGGCCAAAGTAACACACTGACATCTATGGTTCCATGTTCTGAATAGTTTCATTAGGCTTTTAGCTTCACTTCGTTTTAAATTGGTGATGTTTACATTGTTATTTACGGGAGATGAAGTTCCATCGCCGTGAAAACTTGCACCGGTTAATCGGCTAGTTGCAGCTAAATAGCAGTTGCTTCCTTTGGCATCTTTTTCTCCGATAAAAATCATTTCAGCAGTCATCGCTTAATAAGCTTCTGAGCAAGTACTATATGCGACCTGCGACCACATGTCTACAATAACATTTGGAAATATGAGGTTGGGGAATCTTTCATCAACTCCCTGTCGATGGCCGGCTGTTGCAAGTGAATCGGGGTCCAGTAAATTCATCATATGACGAGCTGCCTTAGGAGTTACTTCCTCCATCCCATATTGTAAGCACTTCTAGGTTCTCAAGACAAAACAGCTGATATAGAAAAATATGATTTTGCCCCTATTAAACATTACCTCCACCACATGAGGACCACCTTAATTCATGTGCCATAGCTTCCAGCCGGAGTTAGCACCCAGCATCATCTCACCAACGGAGGAGGAATCCACTACCCAGCTGAATAAATGAGGACTAGTCTCCACTCAAAAATGCTTACAAATTAGAACAACTTCAAATGCTAGAAATGCTTACAATATGGGATGGAGGAAGTAGTGGTTTGTTCCTCTGAATTTCTGACAATTTCCTTTCTTTCATCTCAGAACGAGGCTCGCTCTTTACCGCTGTATAACAGAACAATCATCTAGTACTAGTACTAATAATCCCGAGAGCCTGCACGCAATGAGTTTCTTGCGGTGTTACGTGTACCTGATCGTGCACGGTCACCACAAGCCGGACACCTTCCTTCATCTGGGACTTGCATTGCATCAACACGACGCACTTGTTCAACCCGAATACACTCCCCTGACGCGATCCCCGGCGATAGCGGACGGCCGGAGCTCCCTCGTCCATCCACGACCTTCACCACCTCCTCGTGAAGCATGAACTTCATGCTCCTCGGCCGCGACACCGGCCTGCCCACGGTGCGCGCCGGGCCGGTTCTGAGCAAGATACCCACGTTCAGCTACCCAGTCTTCCGTCGCTGTCGGGGACGACAGCGCCTCTACATCCTCAACATGGGAGCCATCGAGACGACAACTACTTCGAAGCCCTCCTCCGCGAGCACGACGACTGGTAATGCCGCCCGCTTCCGCCGCTGCCCTACCTCACCCACGAGATCGACGCATACGCGGTGGTCGGCGGCAACGACGTGTGGGTGAACGCTTAGAGCATCTTCAGTGGAAGGTTGTAAATTGGACTCCTAAATTCAATTTTACAAGCCTACTTGTAAAATTTGGGAGTCCAATTTTACACCCAACTCTAGTGAGAGTCTCTATATGGCCTCCTATACTCCTGTGGGACCGACTTGTCAGTAAAAAAATTTCATCGATTCATTCTGCTCTTCGTTGCCCGGCGCATGTGCCTCTCCCGGTTGGCCCTACCGCCACTCACAGTCGCTGCCGCCTCCACCCAGACATGTCGCCGCCCGAACCCGCTCCGACCGCCCCGACCGCCACCCGAGCCCTGGCCCAAGTCCCGACCGCCACCTGAGCCCCTGGCGCCCGGCCGCCGCCCAAGCCTCGACCACTCGCCCGTCGCCTAAGCCCCGGCCTCTTGGTCGCCCGCCCGCCCGTCGCCCCGCCCCGGCCCTGCCTGCTTCCGCGTCAAGATCCACCTGGTGTGGCGCCGGGATCTGGGCGAGGAGCAGAGGCCGCCACCCGGCGAGGTCACGGCTGGGCCCAGAAGAGCGGGGGCCATGGAGGAAGTGAAGGGGAGGGAGGGGAGCTCGGCGCCATGGAGGAAGGGAAGGGGAGGGAGGGGAGCTCGGCGAGGAAGAAGGGTGGCTGGCCACTAGAGCCGCTCTATATCGGAGCCCCGCGTCTAGGGTCGCCTTGCTCGTCGGCGGGGGAGGGGGGTGGCTGGGCAGATTGGAGGGAGAGGGTGGTCGGCCTACTGCGTTGGAGGGAGAGGGCGGCCAGCCGACGGCAGGGGGAGGGAGCCGGCACGCTAGAAGACGATGTCGGGCGCAACTGCGCAAGAGAGATGGAGAAGAGAGAGAAAGGGGAGAAGAGAGGAAAAAGAGGGGAAAAATAGAAAAACAGTGGGATCCACGTATTTAGGAGGGGGATAGGAGGGTTGCAAATTCGGAGACTTAGAAGTAGAATTTAGGAGGGTATAGAAAATAGGATCTCATTTACAATCTCCATTGGAGTTGGTTTTTTTGTTCTCCCCTCCTAAAATTTAGAGTAGAGATTTGGATAGAGACCTCCACTGGAGATGCTCTTAGGGCGAGGGTACATTCTCATTCGACACGTGGACCAAGCTGGGCAACTGGCCGTTGCCGTTCCATGGCCTCACCGAGTACATCCCGGAGTACAAGTTCTGGTTCGGCCTCTCCTCGAGCAAGGACAACACCAACACGAACCGTCTCTTCCTCTGCGTATTCGACCTTGCCGGCGCCGCGCAACGTGTGGGAAGACCTCCGGCCGCCCGAGGGATGGCAATAGGGATGCATGTTTTCTAATTTGTGGATCATGGACCGACCAAAAAACTATCTCAAATGAACTAGAAAATTTTCTCATTTTCACAAATTAATTTAGCAAATATACTAAGGTATTAACCCATAGATATCCAATGAATACCCACCTGCATCCCTAGGTGGCACCCGTTGCAATCCTTCCTCGTGCACTTGGGTCAGGTTCTTCTTTGACAACAGTAATCCGTGTTCCGTTTGCGACTGCGAGTTGCACGTGCCGTCTAAGACCCTGTTTGGTAGGACTCTGGCTGTGCCAGTTTCAGCTGTGGTTGTGGCTTCTCTGAAAATATAGTTTTTTTTTTTTGAGAAGCAGTTGAGAAAGCACCATATTTGGTAAATTATATAGCTTCTCTGACAACTTCATAGAAGAAAGAGGCAAACAAGTCAAAAAATGGTAACCCTATAGAGAAGAAGCACCTAGAGGCAAACAAGTCAAAAAATGATAGCCCCATAGAGAAGAAGCACCTGAAGCTACCCCTAGTCAGCTCCTCGTTTCGGTGCTTTTTTTTTATTCAGCTTCTCTTTTTTTTTTCTGAAAAAACAGTTGAGGAAGCATCCAGGCAGCTCCTGGCTTTGGTGCTTTTTTTATTTAACTTTTCCTTTTTTCCGAAAAAGCAGTTAAGAAAACATCCAATTTGGTAAATTTTTTGATGAGAAGCCGGAGCCGGAGCCCAGCCGGGCCTAAGTACCGTACGGTTTTTACAGTCGGCCAAACAGGGCCTAAGTACCGCGCGGTTTTTACAGCCGTGGAGGTGGAGCCCTGCGGCAAGGCGGGCAGGGGGCTTCGCATGGTCACGCACAAGTCCGAGTGTTCCCGCAAGAAAACCTTCTGGGATGTGTGCTTTGATCATCTTTTTTACTCATTCTCTTGCTGGCAAAATCTTAGAAACAACATCGACCATTTATCCTGCACAAGCTCACACATTACGCTTTCCAAGCTTGACTACTAGAATGTTAATAGTGATTGCGATTTTACTCGCCAAGTGTGAATTCACCTCCACTTTGATTGTATAAAATATCAAAGAAATCAACCACTTTGCGATCTGTAAAGTAGCAGGAGGTTCTTCCCGGTGACACGACTTAGGCGTCCCGGAGTAAAGCTACGAACGCTCTAGAAAAGGTAAAATTAACTACTAGTAGGAAATTGGAACCAGAACCGAATGCTTGCTTTTCTAGCTTCAGGCTGCTTTGTATTCCACAGTGGAAGAGCAATCTGGAGAACTAGAAGAAACTTTTCGCATACATCCATACATTTCACAGATGTATACTCCCCTTAACAGCATATTATGCTTTTCTCGCGTGGGTACAATTACAAGGGGTGTTGCACGCTGCAAAAGTTCAGATACAGGGGAGACGATAATATCTTACAGATTACTACACGAGCAGCAGCAGCAATCTACACCAGGTCCGAGAACCCGGATCGATCCCCATCCTCAGCATCACGCTTCAGTGCACGTGATCGTGCTCAGCCTTAGCGATGTGCACCTTCTTGTCATCGGCGGCAGCGGCGGCGTGGCCCATGCGGAAGTGGCCGGCGCGGTACTTGCGGAGCTGCTCCCTGACGAGCTTCTCGTAGATGAAGGAGGCGCCCTTGAACTGCGGGAGCACGAGCCAGGAGACGAACAGCAGCTTCACCGGGTACCAGATGGGGATCCAGTAGAGGACCGGCTCGGCGACCATCTCAAGCAGCGTGATGAAGGAGTAGATGATCCAGTAGGACAGCCACTGCTCGTCGTCCACCTTGGTCGGGCTCTCCATCGCGCACACCGACGCGTACCTGCGCAAGCATAATCCCAACCCAAACGTGAGCAAGCGGCCAAGCGCTCGTCATCTCCCTGGTGTCGTCTGTGAGTGAATAAATCGTTGGTGCACTTACAGAGGGTAAAGCAGGGTGATGCACGGCCTGCAAAATGAAACAGAGGAACAACCAGTATCAGCTGCGAGTTGCCCTGGGGCAAGAAGGTGAAAAAAAAAAACACAGGAGAAACAGCGAGATGTGTACCCGGCGATGGTGTGGAGGTGGGTGATGAGCGTCCACGACTTGCCCATTTCGCTCTGAACCGCAACAAAAAATCAAGCGCGATGCGCTCTCGGCTTGCCGAGTTCGGGGACGTCGACGGCAGTCGGCAGCGGCGGGGAGAAGCAAAGGTTTATTCGATCAGCTGGGAAGATTTCCTCACTACTACTAGGGGAGACATGGTATATAGGCGGTGACTTTATAGCGGGGTGGCACAGGTGGCGCCGGGCACCGGATGCCTCGCGTGGACGTGGCGTCCAGGGATCGCTTCCACCGATCGGCCGGGACCTCCTCCTTTGCTGAGAAAGTGCACGGTCTCGGGTAAAGAGGTGGTCGTAGCACTTGCAAACGAGATGAATGGGGTGCCTGCCGCTTTACATGCCGTGCGGCCTGCGCTTCTTGACTTCCGGTCGTCTCCGGCCGGCAGGCAAGGCAGCACGTGGCGGCGTGACGACACGTGTTGAGCTAGGACGCGTGTCGTGCCCAGGCGGGGGACACGGCGGGAGCTTCTCGGTCGGCCCATCTTCGTCCATGGCTGTGGGACTTATCCCGTGGCCGTGGCTGCGTTCGAGTTCGTTCTGTAGTAAGGACGGTTTGGGCCATACCCGGCGTCGTCCCACGGAGATTAGGGGCAAATTAAGCTCGGCCTGGTGGTCGATCACTGAACATTGTTTGTCCGTTCGTCCGACTACTTTTGGTGCATATGCTCAAGGCTAAAGAACGTCAGCCAGGCCAGCAGTCTCAAGGCCTTTGATCCTAGTCCCTAGAATATGACAGGTTGATAGCAAAGCGCTTGATGCTTCAGTCTCACCGACCGGAATCACTGTATGCAATCCGAGCTTGCCAAGAACCACTGAACCAATAATGCTCGACAAAGGGAGCCGCCGCAAATGGCGACGTTTTCTGCACTATACTACGCGCGGCATAAAGCAGTGCGTTCGAGAAGCAACAAAAGATAAGCTCTCGAACAAAATAGAAGGATGCAAGCTCTGCATTATTTCTCCTCCTCCGTCCTCAGCCTGCTGCTGCAACCACCAAGGCTCAGACCCCTGCATCTGCGATCACAGCGAAACACCCCCTGCTTGATCGCGCTTCTCTCCACCGATCAACGTTGCTTTGCTGCTGCCGTCTTCCCATCGAATTGCTCCCCGAATCGCAAGCCAAACCTGCCTCTGGCTGCTTTGCTTGCCACTGACACAAAGTGCAAGGTACGGGGAGCCGAGGGGAGTCCCCACCCGAACCGTGCGAAGAAGAAGGTTCCGATCTCGTCGCCGTCGAGTCAGAACTCAGGACCCGGATCCGAGGCTTCATCGCTCCAAGGACAAGTCGTGTCTTATTAGCAACGAGTGCTTTTCGGAAGATTAATTTACTCCTTTTTTTAATTTTTAGTGTTTTTCTCCTCGTTTTTCTGAGGGGTGTAAATATAAAGGGAATTTTGACGGACATGGACGTGGTGACATTCGGCGTGGTGGTGGGCATAGTGGCGCTCCTCTTCGTGCTCGTCCTCGTCGTCACCATCGAGGGCGTCTGCAAGCGCAACTCAGCCTCCTGATTCCTGGTCCTCACTACTCCGCCTCTACCCGCCCTAATGCGCCTCCTCGCCGTCCTGCTGCTCCTCCTGGCCGCCTTTGCGGCAAACGGCCACTCGGACTCATCCTGCCCCTTCCACGACCACGGCCACGACGAGCCGCACGATCACCACGGGCACGGGCACGGATGCGGCGGCGCCGACGACCACCACCATCACCACCACCATGGAGACGAGCACGGGCATGAGCACGCCGAGATCCGGCACCTGCTCCCGGAGGAGATGTCCGAGGAGGCGGATCTCGAGCTCGAATCCTTCGGCTACGATCCCCACGACCACGGCCACCACCACCATCACCACCACGACCACGGCCACCACCATCACCACCACGGCCACGGCGGGATGGAGTCGGAGGCATCGCCCATGGGTTAGGAATTCTTCGTTTCGATTCACATTCATTTTACAAGCGTGTGAGGTGCGCGATTTGCCTGCTTCTGACACGATTGGGGGTGATTTGGGGATTCGATCGGGCAGGTATCTGGTTGAGCGCGATGGGGTGCTCGCTCCTGGTCAGCATGGCGTCGCTCGTCTGCCTCGTCCTCCTCCCTGTCATCTTCTGTGAGTGCCCCCATTGCATCATTGGATTTATCCCTTGTGCGCACAACCTGAGTGTTTTGTTTCCGCATTGCAGTTCAGGGGAAACCGTCGAAGGCCATGGTGGATTCACTTGCAGTGTTTGGGGTAAGTGTGGAGTGTGATGCTATTAAGATTGTACTGAAATTACGTTCTCATCAATTGACGATGTGTGTCTGCTATCTTCACAATTCTGAGTTTGTTAGCTGATTTTATTCTATTGCGAAACAGTCAGAACTAACTATAGATAATCTGTTTTAGTTTCAACAAAATTCTCATCAAATGAAGCCTAACCCCGACTTGCTTGGGATTGAAGGCTTTGTTGTTGTTGTTGTACAGTTAGAGCTACCTAGTTAATCCACATTTTGATCTTTCTTGTTACATTCCAACGAATGCAGTTTGAAATTACTTACAGCAGTGTAGCCTTCTGCAATTAAATTTAACAAATGGTCTTATGGTGCTCGAAAGTCATACATGAATTATGTTTTGCATTCTCCAATGAATTTTACTTATTCTGTGGACAACTGTTATTTTACCTATTGTGTCAAAACTGTTACATGTGGAGTGCCGCCTGTAAAAAAAAATTGACTATAGTGGGTGCTAAATGAGATAGATTCTATTAAATTCTTCATTCTGAAGCTTTCCTACTAAAATAAGTAGAGAACAAGACATGGCAGCTCATGAACTCACACGCATGTAGGAAAACATGGAATTATGTCGTCTGTTTGTGGCACATCCCTGAATATACAAAAAACATGTGTTGTGGCACATTTGCAACGAGTGCTTTCCCCATTATTTGTTAGTTATTAAAAAGATATCCCTTTTTGATACAATAACAATAATAAGCCTATTAGTCCCAAGCAAGTAAAACAATCCCTTTTCCATAAAAAAAAATTGAGATGTGCCTCTACTTTTTCTTAGGCAATCAAACCCATAAAGGGCTATTCGTTCATATGCAAGAAAGTTTACAAAGTTTAACCCAAGCAGGCTATATACATGTTAGGACTTTAGGGCAGTTCGATTTGATTATACAATTTTGGAACATGAGAACAGATGACCTTCCTTTTTGGTTGAAACAACATTCCTAGCAAGAGTATCTGCTATGCCTTTACCCTTGTCTTGCTAACATCTTACTATGATGGATTTTGTATATCAGCATGCAAAAAGAAATTGACACACATTTTAATAATGTTTATTTTAGGAACAATTTATCATGAGATGTTGAGCCTCTGTTTTTTTTTTTGTAACATATCTGATCCATTTATTTTGTGCTGATTGTCTTTGATTAAAGTCCATACTAATTTCTCTGTCAATTTGTTGATACTAATATTCGCTGTAATCAACAGTTCAATAATGTTGCTGAAAATTAACTGTTCAATAACATTTGCTCAATAACGTTGCTGAAAATGAATATTTTTGCAGGCAGGAGCAATGCTTGGAGATTCATTTCTCCACCAACTGCCACATGCTTTTGGTATGAATTTAATACTATGTTATTTTTCTTTTTTTTTTCACCCCCCTCCCCACCCCCGACAATTATATCTCATAGAAATCATTTTTGCTGTACCAGCGTTCCACCATCAATATCAAATGTCATCAGTTAGCATACTATTCTGGAAACCTGCTTAAGTTGTACCACTGTTACCTTGAATATCTTGAGGATAGTATATTACACATTGTATTTTTATATGTAGGAGAGTATCTTGGACAATAACAGACGAGTGGACTTCTCTATGGGCCTGAAAAGTTATATTCAGGAATGCTGATGAATGAACTATCTACTGTAATTTTACTTGTGGGCCTTAGTAGGTTTCTAGAACCTCCATTGTCTTTTGCCTTTTTCCTTCCCCTATTTTTTCTGTTTTTCTTTTCTTTATTTTTTTAACCCCCATTTCTGTTATTATGTTGGTTCTTTTGGGTTTCCTCTCTAGCCTATAATAAAAAGGCTTTGTTGTTGACATATGAGCCTAAGTCAAGCTGCTTGCTAATTATATTTGTTTTCCTTCATCCATCGTAGCAGCTCACTTGTTTCTTGCTGCAATTTTTTTTTTCCTATCACTACTCAGGCGGAGGGCATTCTCACTCACATGATCATGAAGGTCACAATCATGCTCATGAGCATGCACATGCACACTCTCTGGAAGATCTCTCTGTTGGATTATCTATACTGTGTGAGTATACCCTACAAATATATGTCTAGTAGTGTTTCCTTTTATAACCTTTATCTGTTGAGCCTTTTGACTTAGCTATATCTCCAGACTGTGGTCCCTTTATTGATTGATTGAGTTCTGCGTACTATTTCCTATAACCTAAGTTTGTTGGTATCACTAGTTCTCAGCTGGATATGTTCCGTTCTGCTCACACATCAGTCATTATGTTGAAGACAATTCTCAAAATTTGCATTGTTGTAATTCTTTAAATCTTTTATTACATGCAGTTGGCATTGTACTGTTTTTCATTGTTGAGAAGATTGTGAGGTATGTTGAAGACAATTCTCAAAATGGTGCTCATAGCTTGGTTCATGGGCATCATCACCATAAACGGCATGATAGTAGTGATAAAGAAAAGTTGAATCAGGCAAAAGCCGATCACGGTAAAAACATGGACCAAATGGGAGCAGGATCTTCAGTTGATGGTGCAAAAATAACTGATGAAACCTGTCAAGAGTCAAAAACTACTATACGCAAGGTACATCTACTCCAGTCAGGAACTTTGTGTCCAATTTTTTTTTCCTCGAAAACGCAGGAGAGCTGTGTAGTGTGTATCATTGCATTGATAGAAGGAGTACAAAGAACACTCACACACACACACACACACACACACCCAAGTTACATAGGTTTTGTGTCCAAAATTTGTTAACTATCCAATATGTTTATCCCAAATCTTTATTATCCAGTTGTTGCATTTAGTATATGATGTCCTATCAAATCACCTGTTTACATGCATACTGTGAAGACACTTGACATTTCATTTCTTGAAGTTATATGGTTATGCAAGTAGAATACAAGGTGGATTCTGAATCCTTATAATGCATTTCCATTTTGTGCACTAATTGGTTCTATTGCACATTTGCACTTGTGGTGTTGAGAAACTGAGAATTCAAGCAGGGATTATCTCAAATCAGATTTTTGAACCAATGGTACTATGGCTATAATAAACATTAATATTGATACTATGTTCAGTGATTTTGGTGCATTGGCACAAGCTAAGTGTCTTCAAACTCTAACTTGGTGTTATCACATTGAAAATTAATTACTTGTATGCTTGGCTGTTCATAGTTATTTCTTTTCTGAAAAATTTATGGGATCCAGTGACCCATTTGTATCTGATGTGTGCTGTAATGAACAGAGGAACTCTTCTTCCAGTTCCAAAGCCACTGATGGAGAACCTATCAATTCTGAAACTGACCATTATGCTGAGAAAGCATCAAATGAAGACTCTTCTATTTCAAACTCTAACTTGGTGTTTGGGTACCTCAATCTTTTCTCAGATGGTGTTGTAAGTCTTATCACCTAAATTCTACTTATGTTTTGTGTTGTGCTTAAGCACATGTTTGTATATTGACTGTTCTGTACATTTTAATAAGTTGAATTTTAAACAATGTTTTTTTAATAATGCAGCATAATTTCACTGATGGGATGGCTCTTGGGAGTGCTTTTCTCCTGCACGGTTCCGTTGGAGGGTGGTCCAGAACTTTATTTCTGCTTGCGCATGAACTTCCCCAGGAGGTGACCTTCCATCTTAAGATTCACTTAATTTTCAAATTTTCTCTCAGTATTACTTTCTTTATCCACTCAAGTTTTACTTTCTGGCATTGTTTGCTTAAATTTATGCTTATATCCATATACAGTACATGGTAAGATTATATCCTTGAGATATTCTGCAGCTGTCTAATCAATTTAAGTTCACCATTAATAGTACTATCACCTAATCAATCTCAAGAAGTTAAATCAGTTAACAAATTGGATATGATATTTTCCCATATACAGAAATAAATGCACTTTATTTGTTTTACCAGTCTCAGAAACTTATTTATGTGTGATTTTGAATGAAATTATAGTTCTTGAAAGCTTTGGACATGATAATGTGCCACACCAAATTGGTTTTTGTACTGATGTAATTGCTAAGCCTGAGCCTGATACCCCTAGCCCTGAACTGAACGTTGGCATTAGGCCTTCTTTTGATAGGCCAGATCTCCCTACCAACCCACATGGATGGACAGGGAATCTGAACTAAAATCTCAGCCTATCCATGGGACGGGCTGGAGCTTTGGTTCATCCGAATAAGGCTATAGGAAATGGACCTGAATTTTTCCAGATTGCTGCAGGATGTTTCCTAGCTCTGGTTCTTGCCAAGTTTTTCTTTGTTTAAATGTGGGATGTTTGGTTCCAAACAACCAATTGTCTAGTGTTCCATTAGCAAATAGTTTACCGACTCATACAGAACATGCTTACGTTTTAATATTACTTTTTGTTTCGTCATTATTAAGGTTGGAGATTTTGGAATATTGGTGCGCTCAGGATTCACAGTATCCAAGGCTCTATTTTTCAACTTCCTCTCTGCCTTGGTTGCTCTTGCTGGAACTGCACTAGTGAGTTCCTATTTCTTTCGTTGCAAGTCCCAAATCAAATAGCATTGCTCCCGATTGGATACCTTAGTCTTCTCTATATGCAGGCATTATCTTTGGGAAAAGACCCAGGACATTCGTCGTTAATTGAGGTTTGCTTATTTCTATTGAAGTCTCAACAGTATCAATTAAGAACCAGAGAGATTATTGGCTTACTGTTGATACACCTCAGTGTCGACTAATACTCTCTACCTGGTCTTTGAATTGTCATGTTTTATAGGGATTCACCGCTGGTGGTTTTATTTACATTGCTGTTGCGGGAGTTCTTCCACAGATGAACGACCAGAAAACAACCCTCAAAAGCACAATAGCTCAATTGATATCCCTTACAATGGGCATGGTGGTTGCTCTGGGCATATCTGTTGTAGAATGATATCAATTGATATCCCTTACGATAGCTCAATTCATTCTTCAGGTGTAGCTTTAGGTTGAACCACAGTTACACCCAAGCTGGCATTATTCTTTAACAGCTCCAGCCTGGAATATGGATTTTCTAATTATCTTGATAGAATACTCGAAACATAGAAATTTTGACCTATGGTTGTATTTCTCTTGCAACATTGGTAGACGAACAGGTGCCTTTTCTTTCAATATCATTCAACTCTGAACACATCATTACTGAATGAAACCAGCCATTCGGTGGTTCGCTGCTTTTTTCGCAAAAGCATTTTTGGGGGAATAATGTTCTTATGGTATCTTTGCATTTTCAACAATAAAAGCGCATTGGTAGGTTTTATTATGTGGAGTTGTGTCAGCGCGAGCCTATTTGCTTTGGCTGAAGTCATTGGAGCTCCTCTCCACCGGATTAGCCGACTGCAGAGGGCGGGACGTTCCAGAACGTGCCAAAGTGGATAGAAATATCCATTATCCTTCAATAATTAATCCTGTCTTTTCTTATATTGACTGATGGATGCGATCCACGACAAGATTAGCAAGCAGAGGACGAAGCGTTGGCTCTTTCGATGGCACGTCTCGCTGGTCGCCGCGATCGGGGCATGGTTTCACTTTCACGTGCTTTGCCCATGATCCTGTCCCTGCGCACCGGCAGGTTAGACTAGACCCGTGTTTTGGACATGGACGAGCGTCCTATTTTTTCTCCCACAACAATTGGCTCATTCGAGCTCAAACCACCAATGCGTAAAAACAGCAGTTCTTCCGTGTCCTATTCATCTGGGTTTCTGCACTACCACTACTATTCATTTGAGCAAAAGATTCACATAATCACATGACAATGAAGAACTGGATCGTTTTGCACATCTGCTGATGGTCCGAAGGGTAGGCTGCATGAGTTACTGAATATGATTGCTTCTCAATGTTCCAGCACATGAATTCGGTACAGGAGCAGATAGGCCATGGTCGCGTGGGCAGCGGGACGTGAAGGCTCTCCAATAATTGGTCATATGGGTGCCGATCACAGATCCGAAGCTCCGACAAGTCAGACGAACTTGAGAAGCGAACGGAGTTACAGAAATCCTTTGTTTTAGAATGTGTTCCTAGCGTCTTCTTTTCAGAGCCTAATATTCAGAATTCGATGTCAAATGGCTGTTCGGAACATGGACGCGGGGGCTTGTTTGGAATACGGAATTCCTGATTGGGACATTGATTTTGTAAGTATATAAAATTTTGAGATATTAAAGCAGTCACTGAGCGTCTTATGACTTAGTATGACTGACGGAATAAACCTATAACATAAGCATCATTCTTCTTAAAATTTCTTTATGAGAATCAAGTTAATTGTCATTATAATTTCTATGAATTATGCCACTAGTCAATTTTCACATTGAAAGATAAGCTAGGAGTTGTGACATGTGCTAGCTTTGCTAAAGTAATTGCAATCAAAATGATCAAAAACATTTATGCTTAGATCATGAGCATTGACAAGGATAATGCAAATCAAAGGGACCTATGTCCCCTTACTCCTCGTGGGACTCTGTTTCTTTTTTGTAAATAATCATAATTTTAGCAGTAAAATTAGTTATTTTATTACTAAGTTTTGTACCTATAAAAACGACCGCTTCTGGGCCTCTAGCTGCTGCTAACGCCTTCATACTTTCTTCTCCGTCTTCTTTAGGGTCTGTTGCTGGTGCCTTCAGCTTTTCTTCTCCGCCTACTTCTGGGCCTCCTCCTGCTGCTGATGGGGGCAACTCCCACTAGGCCACCTGCCTCCCCCCCCCCCCCCCCCCCCCCCCTGACGAGATCATCTACGGATCACAAAAAGGTTGAAGGAAAATCTCAGATTTTCTCTTCTCATCAAAATCTTCCCATAAAAAGGAAAGGAAAGAAATCAAGAGGCGACATGAAGAAGAAAAAGAAAAGAGGTACGCTTACATTACCTACCGCTTCTGGGCTTCGGGCTGCTGCATCTGCTACTGCTGCTGGCCTACCAGTTGTCCAGATCATAAATTTTGGAAGAGGTTGTGAGACTAAAAATATGGGTGTGGAAGCGACTTAAAACAATATTTGATATATATAATCCTCAAACACTCCATTTTAGCAATGATCCTCTAATACACCTTTGAGATTAGTTCAGAACTTTGACTAAGATAGGTTACAAATCTATCAAAAGGAGGCATATAGAAACATGAAATGTATCATTCATCTCTCAATAGGACACACATCTATATTTACAAGCATTTAAATCTCCTTTTGTTTTTCTAAAATAAGAACGCAGATCATATTAATCGATGACAAATTATGAGAAATACATTTCAGCTAAGCCAATTGATCAGATCCCACTACATCTACATTTCCATGAAGAGAACAGCTACTTTCTAAAGCAACAACAAGTCTGCACTCCCCGCCACGGCAGCCCATGGCGCCCCTACGAACGGGTTCCCGTAATCACCGCAATGCCTGGCGCCGGTGCCAACACTGTCGTTGTCATCGTCGAACGCCACCCACTCTTTCGTCACCACCGTCTTCGACGGCACGACGGCATCATCCACGACGACTACCATCTCCTTCCCGGCCGCGTCCTTCTCTTCCTCCTTGCTTCCGCCTTCCACGACGTGGCTCATCATGAGCTTCTCCAGGTCCTTGATATCGTCATCCGGGACGCGTTCCACGGCCGGAAACTCGGCGGCGTTGAGCACGCCGAGCCCCCGGCACAGCTCGAAGTAGGACGCCAGCTGCGCGCTCTGCTCCGCGGCCTTCCTGAGCACCCGCATCCCGCGCACGCCCCTCCGCCGCCGCGCCTCCGCCACCGTTTCCCCGCGCCGCGGCCGCGGCGTCGTGGGCGCCGAGCCGAGCACGCCGACGAGGAACCGCGCGATGCCCGTGCATATCTGGCTGTACACCTCGAAGATCTCGATGACGACGCAGTCCATGGCCTCCAGAACGAGCCCCTGCTCCATGCCGTCCCCGTACGGCCTGATCTGCATGAGCAGGCCGAGCAGGTGCTGCAGCCTCGCCACGCGGTCCAGCCGCGCGTCCTCGTCGTCGTCGGCCTCGCCGGCGTCGAGCTCCTCGGCGGCGAAGAGGGACCGCGCGTCGAGGAAGCGGAAGTATGCGCGCACGAACGCGGAGAAGGCCCAGGATTTCGAAGGTGGGGACGACGAGCGGTCGCGGAAGTCGGCGAGGTCGAAGGGCACGCGGCCGAGGCGGCCGTCGGAGCGGAGGAGCAGGCCGTGCGCGAGCATGAGGGCCTTGAGCGCCACGGCCCAGCTCCGGGTCCGGCCCGCCCGCCGCGCCAGGGCCCACATTAACGGCTGCAGCAGCGCCGGCGAAGAGGACGCGCGGGCCAGCGCCAGCACGCGCGCCGCGGACGCGTAGTCCACGGACCGCTCGTCGTGGCCCGTTGCGCGGATCACGGCCGCCTCCAGCTCCGGGCTCCGCAACGCGGCCGCCGCACCGGAGCTCGGACGCAGGGCGGCGACTCGCGTCAGGTACAGGCTCCGCCGGTCCTTCACTGCCGCCGCCGCGCGGCGCCACCACTGGCGCGCGGTGGTCATTCCCTGCTGCTGCTGCTGATGATGATGATGATGATGAGCGCCGCCCTTGCCACTCTCTCCGACGAAGGACCACCACCGGTCGTTGCCGCCTCCCCCGCAGGCGCGGCCGAGGTCGACGCGCCACGGGAAGATCAAATCCACGACGGTTGCCAGCTCCTCGAGCTTTCTGCAAAGATGGAAATGCTTGCAGAAACAGAGGAAGTGTGGTACCGGAATCAACAAGATGGCAGGGCAGGGGGAACACGAGCCAAGAACGTGTCAGGCAGTAAGGGAGGAGGGGGAGACGAAGGAGGTGACGCCAATTGGTAGGCGTTGGAGAGAAATGGCCAAATGGGGCAGTGGTGGCGGTGGACAGGTCAAGCTTTTCTAATTCTGAAGAGACCCTCAAATACTGATCGTGTCGCGGCGATGTAGAGCTCTCTCTCACTCATCCTTCTTGCGTGTACCCTACTACGTGCGCTCGGGCCCGCAGCAGTGAGTTGTTAACAGTGTAGTAACACAGCAAGAATTTCACAGCTAAATTTTCCGTCAAAGCCAGAAAAATTCCAGCGATTCCAACCGGATCCTAGACGTTGATTTGATGAAATATTCTTGAAACGCTGGAATTCTGAAGTATTATACTAGTATTTCTCACCACGTACTTCGTCTATTCCAAAGAGAGTAAGAGAGTACTAATAAACAAAATAAATGTGCGAGCAGTCAGCGGTAGGTCGATCGATGTGGGCACGACTACGGCAACCTATACATCGCAGTATCGCAGTTCGCACCGTCACACAAGACATCACCGCACACTGATTTTAACAAATGCTGCATTGCCTGCTGACACTCCAATGGATATTTTTTATGAAATGGATTAGCGTGTACAGAGTAGTATTTGACATTTTGGTGTCACATGGTTGGTCATCTGGTACACACGAGTAGCTCATAGGAAGACAATGGTGACAATCATCCACTTCAATTATTCGTTGCGGACGCATTGTTCTAGCTGTATAGCCCACAGAGCACATTACTTGGAAGGAACGTTCATGCAGAGCAATGTGGCAAGGCATGATCAGAAGAATGGGCAATGTACTTGCCAATCAATTATGATGCTGAGAGTACAAGTTATTGCTCCTTGTTGTGTACTTATGTATCTACGAAGCAGATGATTAGAGGGCTGACCGGCTAAATGGAACGTCATAATCACTAGAAAATTCCAGCTTGCTCCAAACACCAATTGATAAGGTAAACTTCATATGCAGAGTTCTGAAGTGACTGAGTTCTACACATGCTGGGACAACAGGCAGGCATATTTTCATGCAATTGAGAGGAATTTTGTTTACAGTCCAAAAAAACTGGTAACCGGAAAGTCCACTTTAACTAGTACGCCTGCAGCTTCTATCGATACTTTCATTTCATTAGCCTTCAAACTTGTTTATCTGAATGTTGATGCTACACAGGTCTTTTGATCTCACTATGATGCAGGCACTAGGGGAAAAATCTTCTTTTTAACAAGTTTGATACAATTGGCCAGTGTAGTCATGCTAATGTTTAGGAGATGTGGTAAAATATTTGTCGAACATAGGCAGGCACAATCCGCAATTTTGGAATGACCTTCAATCTTTAACTAGGTATAAGAGCCAAGGTGCGACATCGTTGGCTTATACAAAAGCCAGCATCAGACAGTCTTCAGATTATTTGGACTGAGGAATTCGGTAGGAAATTTTGATTCCTATACTTTTGTTAATCAGGGCCAACCACCTGGTCGGTAATAAGTAATAGCAGCTCATGCTGTCAATAAAAAATATACAAGTATAAAAGAATTTTAGTATACAATGCCAACGCGCTTAGGTACAGGAAAGAGGCTCAAACGAGTAGAATTTTCAAGTCAACAATAAGTACAAGCTCACAATAAACTGGCCATGTTCGTCCATATGTTCCAGTTTGGTCTTAGAAATTAAAAAGGGGTATTACATTATCAAGTTGCTTGCAAGATTCTTACATCTGACCAAATTTATTTGTTTGGTTGCGTGCTTTTTTTTTTGCACGGTATAAAAGAAATCCTCCGGCATGGTCTTTATATGATTTTTTTTTCAATGGTACAAGGGAAGTTTAAATGACGAATTACAATTCATAGTTCTGATTGCAACATAATTTTTTAGTATACTGAAATTCATAGTTCTTTATATGATTGCTTTAGTCAAAATAATATTTTAGTGTTAAAAACACAATGAAAGATTGTGATACTCACAACTCTAGCTCGTGTTTAACAACCACAAGGGTGCTGGTGAGTGGTGACATACTTAAATCCAAGTTTACTGATAAGAGTATCAGCATCCAGAACCACATCCCCTATGCCCTAAATTTTGTGTTTTGCTAGAGCCAAACACAAATCCATTTAAGTTTTTCTACTTGCAAACATTTCTTGCACTTCTTTCTTTTTATGGAAACTTCCACGCTTACATAAATGGATGAAGCATTCCAAAAGCATAGCTCCGACGACCGGCCGCCGGCGGTGCAGGATGTCTGAACTCTGAAGTCTGAACGGAGCAGCAACAGACTGGGCCACATAATTACCAAAAAAAAGGCCGGGCCATACTTTTCATTTTGAGTGAACCTGGCCTAGCGGCTAGCGCATACTCACAAGGCCCAAATTGAGTTCTCAGCGGCCTACGGCACTCAAACTACCGAATATATCCGGCCCAGGCCCACATGACCACACCCAGCTGCGCGCAGAATTCCTATATATAGCACGCGTTACGTGTAGCTTATACGTAATGCGCCTACGTAGTATCACTTGATTGGCCTATAAAATATAAGTTTATTTTTTAATTTTTAAATTGATTTTTCTATTAAAATATAAATTCATTTTTGAATCCATTTGAACCATCATAATCTTTGGAATTAATGTAACAAAATAAGATCCAACATGATTATAAAATTTTAAAAATTTTGAATTTAATTTTTTGAATTTTTTATTATTCTAACTATAAAAACCAGTTGTTCTAGTAATAAAAATCAATTGTTCTAATATTTTCAAATATTTAAATTCTGACCTTTTTGTTTTTAAATTTTATAAAAGTATTCTAATAGTGAAATCAATTGTTCCAGTGGACAGAAGCAGTTGTTCTAGTAGAAAATAGTGATTGTTTTACAAATAAAAATTATTTGTTTATGAATTTTGTTTTTTAAAAATATTTTTAAATATTTAAAATTATTCTAGTAGTAAACATCAGTTGTTCCAACTGTGTATATGAATTGTTCCAACTGTGTAGTTGAATTATTCTAGAAGTATATATAAATTGTTCCAATAAATATATATAATTAATTCTATGATAAATATTATTATTTCAGTATAAATTTTTTTAATAAATAATTTACTAAAAATAGTAAATATACATATAATATGTATTACTATAATATTTTAAAAACAATAATAAAAATTATAGAAGAATAAACCATATATCACTTATGGGCGTTATGTATAGGAGGTCCCGCTGCGCGCCGTGGCTACGGGAGCCGGTGCGCCGCCGCCGCTCTCTCGCTTCTGCAGTTCTCCTCTTCTGTCTTCTCGTCCACCATCTTCGGTCAACTTGCCGCCGGTACGATATCCAGTCTGCCCTACTACCTACCGATGCCATGTACGGTGCTGCATGGGCACGCGCACGTGCTATCGCTGCTACAGTACTACACTGAGCCACGGACGACCAAGTCGGGATTCTGGCATGTCCTCTCTTTGATCTTCAGTGTACTGGTATGTAGTTTCGTAACATTATGTGGTTTTCACCAGGTATATCCTATATGGATTGAAACTATTTCTTGGTATTGATTTGATAGGTTAACATGTCATCTGAATTTGGAAATCAACGATATAGCTTGTCCATAGAAAAGTTTCTCTCGATTAACCAAACTCATACTACTTCAGAGAAAAACAAGCAACCTAAAACACAAGGCGACGATTAGAATTTCCAAATCGATGAATGCCATACATGACCTGACAAGCGCAAGTTAGGTCTCTGCTGACCTGCTGGAACATTTTGTGTCATACAGCAATTTAAGTCTCTGAAACGAAGCACGCTGGACCAACTGAACAATACTGAAAAAGGATCCAAAGCCTCCTCGAGCTATACGTACTTGCAGCGGCTGGGGCGTTGACACGGAACAGTGTTAGACCATGCATCGGCATCAAAAGGGGAGTTGAGGCATGCATGAAATCGGGTTAGCGACAGTCAATCGGAGTTGGTCGCAGCAGCCTTTTCTTTGGCAGTACTCAAAATGCTCTGAAATTCAAGCACACGAAACAGCCAACACTGCTTGCTGAAAAAATAAGGAGACCACTATAAATTAATTAATATTAATAACTAGCCTTCGAAAATAATAATAAAAAACTGGGGGATACGATGCAGTGTCACAAGCAGAATGCAGTAATATTGGTTGCATGAGATTATTCCGTATTGGTATCTCTTTATCTTTTGGGATGTAAATGATGCACATTCGTTTGAACCATTATCATAGAGTTTGTTCATGTACCAGAGTATCACATATTATCTCAATTTTGTTTTTGTATTTGGGGGCCATCAATTTACAGAAAGTCAGTAGTACTTTAGTTTAACAACATATGATTATTTATGCTTTTATATATATTCACCATGACCAATATACTAAACTTTCGTAGTACAATCCTATGTTAAATTGTTAATAAACTATAATCATTTTTAGAAGTTGATGGTCAAAGATCAAAGTATTAGACCCAAGATAAACCTGGAATGACAATTGTTCTAAACAACATAAGAGTATTGGTCGGTTTGAACATATTTTGGGCAGACCAAGATAAGCAGGTGGTGACATCCGTGGACCCAATATGTGGCATGTTTTGGCTTATTTGATGGAAGAATTCTGACATATCCAACGCCTTCAGCCACCTATTATGACTTTAACCTATCCTTTCCGAGCCAGAAGTTAAAGTCTCTGTTCGAATTCACCTCCTAAATTTTAGTTGGTTAAACTTTAATTATTTTTTCTTTAAATATAACCTTCTAAAATCTCCTAAAATTTAGTCAGCTCACCTCCTAAACTTTAGATCTCTAATCACACCAATTCTCTTAAAGGCTTCTAAATTTAGTAAAAAGACAACCAAAGTCAAAACTACCCCTCTTTACATATGACATTTTTCTTCTTTCCACATATATATTAATTTTTTGATTAGACATATCTACTTTTTGATTAGTCAAATATTTTAGTTATGAATTCGAACATACATCTAATCTTACCATACCTAGAAGCTGAGCTAAAAAGCCGGGTAATTCGCATGCTCTAAGATTTGCCAGAATACAATTAACCAGTACCTTACCAACACAAGATAATACCATCTCCTTTAGACTATAATACTAATGCTTAGACAATCAACGTGACTGCACGAGGTATATTCTTTTTTCAAGTGCAGCCGCCGATCAGTTCGCATCACGTGCGAGCAAATGAAGGAATAATCCATGGTACGCGAAGGAAGACGCTTCGAATGCGCATAAAACAAATTTCCTCCATTGAGCTCGTTGCTTGCGTCGCTTTTCAGTAGGAGTAAAACGTTTGGCAAGCTGATTGCAAGACAAATCATGGCGGATTCATTTCAGATTTCTGGCGAAGACATCAATGGCGCTACAGTGCCAGTACCCCCCGTCTTTCGCAGGCACTGCACACATGCAGGCACAGACACGGGCAGTAACACTTTCTGCCTATCTTTCAGCGCTGTACAGAGCAAGTCAGACAAACGGAGAGAGAGAGATGGTAGGGGGCCCCGAAAAAAAAAGTGAGTGGGGAGATGGGCGCTGAAATCCATGCGACCACACATCTGTTTACTTGCCTATTTAATGTTACGCTATGTTCAGGAACGTTTCATCGTTTTCTCATGCTTGGAGAGAGGAGAGAGATGAGGAAGAGGAGGCAGGAGGTGGGCCGTGAGTGTGCGTGCTGTTTTGGATTACTAATGCCATAGCTGAGCAGCAACAGTGCCGTTTCGGGTTCGGAAATTTCTTTATCTCTTGTCAAGCATTTTTCGTTTCCTCCTCGGTGCCCGGCAGTTTCACTGTCCCCTTCAGATTCTTCCACTTAGCTAAGGTTCATGATTCCTCAGAGAATGGCAAACCACTACCGTTAGTCAAGATGCATGTGTAGAATATATCAAGATGTTTGCAACTCTCAACAAAATCGTTTACATTTAGATGTTGTTTTAAAGTTGGACACAGAAAATAAGGAGAAGTAAAAAGATAGGTGTACTAAAAATAACGAGAAAGAGAGAGATAGAGATAGAGATGTAGTGGAAAAAGAGAATATTGTATTGGAAAGAGAGAAAGATGCATTAAAAAACGAGAATGACATGTAATTATAGAAAAATTAAAAACCTTAAAATAACATGTAAATATGAACGGAGAGAGTATATCTCTAGCTGTAACTCTCTTGCTCTAGCACTGACAAGTGTTATGCTGACAACAACTCGATCTTAAGCACCCTTTCTCGGTTTCTCCGTGAACGGCTGCCAAAATGCTAAGACGTGATTGAACAAAATGACACTGCAAGAAAATCCAATAGCAAGCAAACAACCGAAAGATTCCATGCACGTCGTGATTAACTAGTTCTGACCCCCTCTCTTAGCTTAGCAGCCATATGGGAGCCTAGAGCTAGCTACAGCTGATTCCATCATCGCATCTAATTACACCGCAACCGTGCGGCTCGCACATCATCATCATCACAGCCCCAGCATCCATGGCCAAAACAACAGCTAGCCATGGGAGAGGGCGAGCTGGAAGAAGCATAAGAAGAACAAAAAAATAAATCAAATAGTACGTAGTAAAATTCGCATGACGACCTAGTAGTAGTAGTAGACGCTAGCTAAGCTAGTTGAGGTCCATCATGCCATGGGGGTCATCATCGGCGTTGACCTGCAGCTCGTCGTCCTCGCCCTCGGTGACGACGGACGACACGTAGCTGGCCACCTCGGAGCTCATCATTGCCACGTCGGCCGCCCTGCTGGTGGCCCGGAACTTGCCGCGGCAGGCGTAGCACGTGACCTGCATCATCGTGGCGTCCACCTGGCGCACGGCGTGGTCCCGCAGCGCGTGCGCGCGGCCCAGCTCCGCCTGCGCCTGCTGCCGCATCCGCCGCGCGCTGGCCAGCTCCTGCTCGGCGAGCTCCGCCTGCCGCCGCGCCTGCGCCCGGGCCTCCTCCGCCGCGGCCTTCTCCGCCATCGCTTGACGCAGCTGCTCCCGCGCCTCCTCCTTCAGCCTCGCCGCCGCCGACGCCGACGCCGAAGCTGCTTGTTGGTTGTTGTCGTCAGTCGTTGGGCCGCCGACGCCGACGCCGATGGACAGCTGCAGCCGCATTGCTGGGCCGGGGCCCAGCCCATGCTGGCGGGCGACGGAAGGGGAGTGCGGCGAAGACGCGAAGTAACCGACGGCAGGAAGAGCAGTGCCGCCGTCTGGGTAGTAGCTGCCACGTGGCGGCATGAGCTGCAGCTCCAGGTTGTGGACGTTGTTGGGAGGACGGCGTTCCGTCGGCGCCGGAGACGAGAGGGCCGGCTCGAAACGGTGGAATGGCGCCGCGACATGGGCTGCGGAGGAGGTCGCCATGGCTGGGCCGGGCCAGGCCACCGGGCTGACCACGAGGTCGCCGCCGCTGGACGGGCTCGCGCTGGACGCCGTCCTTGACAGCGCCGCCGCCGCCACATGCATCTGCCTGCTCTGCTGCTGCGACGAGGAGGCAGCCGCCGCCGGCAAGGCCAGACCGCCGCTCGCCGGCGACGACGAGGCCGCCTCCGCCCGGGCCGGCCGGCTGGCGTTGCACGTGTCCTGGTGCTCGATAAAGCTCTCCACCCTGTAGACACGACGCATCATAACACACCACGTTACAAAAAAGCGACCTGTGATGCGATGCGATGCGGCACTGATTAATCAACAACGACGCGGCCTGACAGACGCGCGTGCGTGCGTGCGTGGGGGGAAGAGAGACGAGTACGTAACTATAGTGTGTGAAGTGATGGCGCGCGGGGTTGTGTATTGTATGTGGCGCGCTGAATGCTCATCTCTGCTCGGTCTAATGGTCGCAAGGGGATGGATGCATCAGCTTTTCCAAGCGGCCGGTCGCTGACACCGATGCGTGATATGATATCGGGTTGAGAAGAAGCCAAGGAGGCGATCAGGGGCTTGTCAGGCGCATGAGTTTTCGGGCCGCTTGGTTGGTTCAAAGGCATTCAATGGCGCCCTGCAAGAGCCAAGCGGAGTAGCTAGCCAGACACCAGCGGCAGCAGAAACAAATGCGGAAAAGCAAACCCACGTACGTGTACGCGACTACACGTACTACACTGATACAGACTGCTGCAGCTGCCCTCGGGAATTGTGCCTGTCCCTTCCCTCTCTCCTCCGTCTCTCTCTCTTTCCTCTTGACGGACGCCATCGCCAAAAGAGAGATGGGCAGCAGGTCTAGATGAGCTCATAAAGGTGGTGACCGAGGCCTGGGAAAGACGACAGTGTGTGACCCCGCAAAATTTCCCCCGGAAATCATCACGACTTTATGGATCCTCCCCCAATTTTAGCCAAAATCTTGCAAACGAAAAGATTGTTTGTGTTACTTCTTTTTATGTTGAAAAATTATACTCCTACTAGTATTAGTTGCTTCTCTATTTGATGGTTGCTGGCTTGGAATTGTTAATTGTAATAAGTTGTTGATCGAATGATTAGTACTAAGATGTTTAAGAAAAAATAAAGGATTAGGAGTACTCCTAAGTGGTAGGGCAGCAGTAGTAGTAGTAGTAGCATCGATCGTACCGGGAGAAGACGCGGCCGCAGTCGCAGGTGTGGCCGCGGGTGCCGCAGGTCTTAAGGTGGGCCTTGTAGTCGGAGTGGACGGCGTAGGCCTTGGAGCAGCGGGCGCAGGCCCACTGCCGGTGGCCGCTGTGCTTGCGCCGGAAGTGCTTCTTGATGCCGACGAGGTCGCCGAGGGCGTGGGCCGGGTCGTGGTGCAGGCAGCTGGGCTCCGGGCACACGAACACCCGCTTCCGCGCCGCCTCGCCGGCCTCCCGCTTCAGCAGCTTCCACGGCACCTTGTGACGCCGCCGGTGCATCTGCAGGTTCTGGTCGCGCTGGAACCCCTGACCGCAGATCTCGCACACGTACCGGTCCGACTCCAGCAGCGTCCGAGGGGACAGCGACACCACCTCCGCGTCCGGGTCTGTATATATATATGCTCCATCATCATCCGCCATTATATTGTCAGGATTTCGAAATCTGTTCTTTGTTTTTGTTTTCCACTTATGTATGTGTAATTGGATGCATGTTATATATATCCTGAGGCAGGCGCTTACCCGGAGTGCCGGCTGGCCGCCGCTTCTTCTTGGCTCCGGTGGCACAGCCGCCCGTGGCGATCTGCAGCGACCGGAATGGCTCCGGTGGACCGGCGGCCGCCTCCGGATGCAGCACGGCCGTTGTCGGCGCGCAAGAACTCAGCATGGCGGAATTGCGCTGTACTTACACCGGCGCCTAGCACAATCGGCAATGGAATGCGCCAAATTAAGGCAAAGAACTGATCCCCTCGATCCCTCCTCTGTCCTCTCTCGCTGTTCTTGTTTGTGATCACCGGCCTTATGGGGGGGGGATGGGAATGAGCCAATGGAATTGATAAGTCGGTTTATATAAGCTTGGAGCCAGGAAGAGGAAGATCACTGGGATGAGGTAGCCAGATGAGATGGGATAAACAAAAGGGGGAGAGGCGTGAGTACAGCTAGGAATTTGATTGATTGAGAGAGAGAGAGAGAGGAAAAGGTCTTTGGAGCAGTGTTGGTTTTTTTGGCTTTGCTGCTACACAGACAACACCAAAGGGGGGAGAGGGGAGGCAGCTTTCTACCAGCTTTAGGTTTCAGCAGCTTTCTTTAGGATTGTATCATGCTGGGGGAAGTGTGGGGGGCTGAAGAAGATGGATATGGAGTTGGTGGGTGTTTTATTGGATTTAATTCTTTACCTTTAAATTGCAGTATTGTTGTTGAGAGAATAACTGATTGTTCTAGGATTTTGGCTCCGACTATGATTTCCAAATGAGTGAACACAAGAGTGATTATTTGAGTGGCGAGACTTTTTCCTGTGTATATTGAATATAGTACAAATATAAACACTAACATATACATACACGAATACTTACATATATGATCACTTGTACGAATGTACACTCTATCCTTATGAGCACTTCAAAAAAACTAAGCCTGCTAGATCTTGAACGGTGGGATTTGATAGAGTGTAAGTATATTCTAGAGTTGAGGCAGTGTGGATGCAAAATTGCACAAAAATAACTACATGACCTAGGGGCTACATATAATAGTAAATTCAAGCTTATTCTAGGTGTTTATTTTATATGCTAAAGGATTTGACTACAATCTAAGTATGTAGGAAACATCTATATATTTAAAAACTCATTTTATTTTTGAGGCTGATCAATGTGGTGATTTCATGTGCTGAAATGAAACCAATTAATGGATCAAATTCATTGAGGATATGATTTATAGCTACTTAGAGATCTACTATGTAGGAGTACTTAGTTTTGCATTTGGTCATATTATTTGTCAACCATTGTTGGATTAAGATAAAGAAGGGGCACTAAATAAGCAAATATTATGGGACTACTATTTTCAGATTATATCAAATTTCAAGGGAAAATATCGTTCTGACAGATTCAAGAAATACATGGCCATGGTCAAGAAGCCAAAGATAGATCAGAGAGGAGTAAAGAACCAAGTAGTGATACACAATTTTCCTATTGTTTTGGATTTAACATCACCTACCTACCAACAAAAAAATGGCTATTTATTTTCCGCATGGTCACAACGTCAGTTACAGATATCGTGAAAAACGAACTATGCTTTTCGAATTACTAGCCACGTGCCAATCATTAAAAGTGTGGAAACTCAATGTTGGTTCAAATTTTATTTTGCAACTAGAAACCATCTGTACCATAGTATTGCTGCTACAGTTATATTTCTCCAAAATATTTCATGAAGTTAAACTTAACATACTACTACTTTGTTTTTGATTTGTTGATGTTTGGACCACACATTTTGACTTGTGTGTAGTGCAAGTTTGTCGTCAAAATGATAACAAAAATGGAATGGACGGAGTATTTCACCAACTTGTTCAACACATGCGAACGAGCTCGTAGCTCGGTGGTAGTTCCAACGGTTGGCTGGCTACTCGCCCAAGTTCGATCCTTGGGATCGACCAGTGGTGCCGCACCAGGGACTATAGTCCCAATTAATTTTCA
Organism: Eleusine coracana subsp. coracana; assembly: GCA_032690845.1. NCBI lineage: Eukaryota > Viridiplantae > Streptophyta > Magnoliopsida > Poales > Poaceae > Eleusine > Eleusine coracana. The sequence goes on along the minus strand of CM064432.1, from coordinate 58,112,644 downwards.
GGCATCGCTTCTCAATACGTGGAGCCATAATGGGAGGGCGACGTCCCCATCGCGCATCGGATTCTATAGAACTTCCATGATCTCTAGAAGGGCATGGTCTTTGTTGCTGGTACAGTTGTAGGTTTGGGCGTGTGCCTGAGCGTGTGTATGTGTGCGTTGTGGTGGAGTGAGTGCGTGCGTGCGCATACGAACATATGCTATAATTGTATCTAGTATGATAGGCTAAAAATAAAAACTTGTTCAACACATGACTCGTGCTTCCTTCAGCTGTACTAGCTGCCTCTCCGTAGTGTGTGTGTAAACCTAGCTCTCGCGGGCGCCTACGATATGCCAGTACCGGCCTCGCCACCGAGCAGCCTTATCCTTTGTTTTTTTTTCTTTTCTTTTGAAACGCAGCAGCCCGTCCTTGCTTGATTGGCACTGCTGCTGATTGAGTAGCTCCCTCAGGTGTGGGGGGTCGTCTCGCCTGCATGCATGCCTCGTCCATAACCGCAGCCAGTACGCAGCGTTACACGCTGCATATTTTATCGCCAGGCGCCTCTCGTTTAGTAGACTTCAATCAGTGAATCACCAAAGGCCATGAACCAGCATGCAGGACACAGCAGATGCTGCACCTGCACTGCGTCAATAAACAAATTAAACTGATCCATAGATAATCTGCCCATTATCGTCTGTAATCGAACTGGTGCGCTCTCTGTGTGTTTTCTACTTTATTGTATTTGTTTTTTTCTTCTCCTCGTGTGATTGGTCTTCGAATTCAGTCCTTAAACATATGCTTTTGTCATGTTTCCGAAAAGGATTCGAGGAGGTAGGGAATGATTGGTTTGGACGCTTATACATGCAATTGATTACTCTATTGATTAGCTTATATGTTGAAGGGATCAATTAGAATATTGTTTTGCAGCTCCAGTTAACAAGTAGTGGTACTTTGCTGCTGGCTACGCTCCAAATGGAAGGTTTTATCTGTATGATGGAGCCCTCGATGCTAGCTGATCGCAAGCCCAGTTTTTTCCCCTGAACATTAATCTGCATGTTGATATTTTGTTGTTTGAGAGGTCCAGCAGATGAATTATGAGATTCCGATCCGATACAGCGCCATCGGATCCGGACCCCAGTGCCCTGTTGTTGTGCTCAACTGAGGGTGGATATGATGCCTACTATTTGTTGTGAACTATACACGAATACAGAACACGGCAACAATCTGCTCTGTACGAATACATGTACATGTAGACAGTAGACTAGTGCCCTGTGTTGCCATAGCAAACGTACAAAACCAGGAAAAGTAAAAAAGTTAATTACTCGATTGAATCTATCTATCCTTGCTGAAACAGCAATCACTGGGCTTGTGAATCTTGACTGACCTTGCTTGCGTCAAACAGGAGAGATTTGACTGCCTTTTTCGGACTCCTATCCTTTCGTTTGACCACATCAGTGTTTGCATGCATGAGGTACCACAAATTAAAGCAGCCAGAACGATGCTATGCTACGACATAATGGGATACAGAGGTGGTAAGATTGCTGTCTAGAGGTTTGCACATGGGGACAAATGTTGCATTGTTAAGCTAAGGAATTATGTGGGGCCTTCCCGTGCTTTGTAACTGTGGCAGGACAGGAGCGCACAAGCTTCGGGAAAGATCAATACAAAGAAGAAAAAACAAGGATGGGATCAGGCATGATCCGTGCTGGTCATCCAGCTGCAAAACATCCCCTTTGAAGATGATCAAATCATGCAGTCCGTCCCTGCTTATGGGCCTTACTATTCACAAATGCGGTTAGTATAGTAGCTCAAGAAAGGTATCAGGTAGTTAGGGATAGGACTCAGCTGGTGGTGAGTATATAACATGAGGCACATGCTGCACATGAAGTGTCTTCTGACGCTGCAAATTTTACCTCGAGTGTGTTTCCCTTTTTTATTTCTCATACTGCTCTTTAAGTTCATCAAGAAAAGTCCTTGCTGAGACGTGGCTAAAAATCTAAAGCTAGCTCAGAAAAACTATACAATGGTCCATCGAACTGGGCAGCAATTGGGCTAGGTGCATTGCAGTTTGGTAGTGTGGGCAAGCAAAACAAAAACTAATGGAGGGCCCCCCATGTAAACCCTTTGTTTCACGGATCGAGCAGACATAACACAAGCGGAGGCACTGTGTCGTGTGTTTGGTAATGCTAAAAGGAATGTGAGGACCCACCCGACCAGGGTAGAGAAGAGCTAACGCTATTATTCTCCCCAGCTTCTGTTCCATACACACACATAAAGCCCCTTCGCTTCAAACCAAAGGAATCCACATCTTGAACTCACTAGCTGGGTTGTCCTTGCTTTGCTGTGAAATTAAATCTCTGATCCGGATTCCGGATCTGCTTCTCCAAGCTACATTCATGATTGTATTCTCTTCTTTGCATTGTAAACATTCAGCAGAATGTTTTCAGAGTTGTACGTACGCTCTCTTTACTGAAGGTAGTGCAAGCATTTACAGTCAAGGCACTTGGCCTCTTGAGTACTCTCTTCGATCTGCTCACACGCATATCAGTGCGCATACGTCGATGAAGTTCAGCTCAACAGTGAGATTTATGAGGAGCTGAACAGTGTAGCAAGCTCTGACGGCATTCGACGATGGAGATGTTCCCGACCAGCCGGACATGTAAATCGGCAACCATGCCACCTCGCCCTGCAGCACCTCGATCGGCAGCTTGCATTGGAGCTGTGTGCACATCAGGCTATCAGCAATTTAGCATGGGCGACGCATGCGACCTGGAGCCCGGACAAGAACAGCAGCTCAGCACCATGTAGCAATAGCGGCAACAAGCTTGTCGTCTGTGCTAATTGTCTCTTACGTATTACTCCCTTAGTTTCAAAATTATTATCGCTATATATTGATTTTTTCTATTAACTTTGACTGTTTGTCTTATTCAAAATACTTTCAAATATGAAATACTAGCAAAGTGACCGTGTATTGCTACGGGTATTAAAAAAAGATAATGTAATCAACTAACCGAATGCTATAAAACAAACCATAACCAGTCAGTATCTTTTGTAGAAATTGACTGAACAAGCGAGTGTATATTCCAAGATTTTATTTATGTAAAAAAGGACAAAGTCCAAACAAACACAACAGAAAAAAGCGACACTTCTTGTTTATCTCATTCCTATTTTTCATGTACTCATATCACTGGAAACTTGTGCATATGTTCTTTAAATCAGCCTATGCTTTTTTCGTTGCTGGCATTTGTCAAAAACAAAAGAAAAACAGTTTAAAAATAAGAGTTTGAATTGGATCAGTTGTGTTTTAGTCTGTAGTGCTTGCTAATGCTTTAAAATTACTTTATGACCCAAAGCAGATAGATCCTTCAATAAGTGAAATATACCTTTATTTGTTAACCAAATCCAAAACGCAGTTCATGACTTACTGGGGCATATCATCCTTTCCGTGTTCCTCTAAAGATCAAGCATCAATTCAGTTATATTGTTTATAGAAAGAAAACTATTCAGAGAGGTGACACAAAGGGACATCTGTTTATCAATCATGTAACAAATTCAGTGCTACATATAAAATAAAGCACCAGCTTTATTCTAGCTAATAACAATCAAAATCTGTCCCATGACAACAGAGAACAGATATTTCGATACAGAATTTAGACACTTCTGAAATTTACAAATTTGACTATTTGTCTTATTCAAAATACTTTTTCAAATATGAAATATTATAAATTATATTTAAATTTTATATAGTGATAAATTAAATCATGAGAAAGCATATTATATTTTTTTTGAAATTTTTTGAATAAGACGAATGTCAAATATAACAAAAAAAGTCAATGACAACAATAATTTTAAAATGGAGGGAATATTATAGTTTAGTACTGTATATACCTACGCATGCACGGCCAGACAATTTCCTGCACACATCGATGAGCATTATGTACTGTACCCATGTATGTACGCATGCATACAAAAATCAATCGATGTTCGGGGCAAAGCGTGTGGAACACTCTACGTTCCTGGTGATTAACTGTTCAACGATCGGGTCCGTGATAAGGGTTGATGGCTTTGGTAGGTCCAGCCTCACATGCGAATGCATTCAGCAGCGTCCTTTGGTCCTCACCAACCGAGGGATTCGCAGTGTCACAATTCAGCTCCGACTGATAAGAGTACACGAATAGCGGCCAGGGGCGGGCCTACCTTTAGTCAAGGGTATTCAAATGAATACCCATTATTTTTTAGAAGAGAATTTTTATATGTAATATATTAGATGTATGTATAAAAAGAAGAAAAATTAAGTAAATTTCTTATCTTCTTATTGTTTTATCCTCTATTTAATTCACAGATTATCGGTTCAAGATCTTCTAATATTTAACTACAGTTGATGAATTCATAATTTAGACTATCAGAAAAAAATATTTTGTCAATTCAAATCTTGAATACCCATAGTTTAAATCCTGGGCCCGTCCCTGATAGCGGCAGCACGATTTTGTAATGCTGGGCACAGGCCACTGCACCAAAACCATTTCAAAAATAAAAAGACCATATGAATGCATCTACACGTACTCACGAGTCACGAAGTACAACACCAATAAGTTCATTCGGAAAAAGGAAAGTGCGACACCAAGTACATACAACAATGGAGGATATCAGTTTGTGCAAAGACTATCAATCTCAAAAGAATTCAAATACCCTGCAGGCCCTACCATATGACCACATGATGGGCAACTCAATTAGTAATCTCTTGAAGAACCTACGAAGAAATGGAACGCTTGGCTTTTGCTACTTGTTGTTACTGCATGCATGGTGGCAGTAGTGCAGGCCAGGCTGCAGCCATGGCCCCCCTCCCCTCTTCCCTCACCTAAAAAGCGAGAACACGCACAAAAAGCGTCCATGGCTAGGAGCCAGAGCTTACGTACTCTCTCGCTCACAAACATACACATCTGCCTTTGTTTTGTTTCATGTGTAGAACTCGGTCATAGATGGAGATCATTGCTGTACTTATGTAAGCTCTGCGCCATGTCCTCTTGCGATTTGTTTTGTTTAGTGGCGTGGTGATGGGCCGGAGGCTGTTGGGATCATGATGGCCGGCGAGAGGGAGAGAGAGGGGGATCTGGAAACACATGCAAGCCTCTCGCGGGAAAAGGCCAGTGCCGCCGGCGGGCAACCATCATTGGCATATCCATATGCATCGCCAGCTGCTGCTTTCATGCTGCAGCAGGAGGGAAGGCTCTACCTAGCTCGCAAGAATCTTACCACTAATCATTCGGGCCTCGAAATTAAGAGAAGTGTGCACCCTGTGCTAACTCCCATGAGATTCTCGCTTTAGCCATGGCGGATCCGTGGCGTCCTTCCCCATAAAGATTGAGTCTTTCTGGTTCTGGCTTTAGTTCACCTCGTGGGGTCCACGTCAACGAGAAACGTTGACTCGTCGGCGCGCCCAGGTGGTCACTGAAACCCAATACGGTTATCTTTGCAGAAACATTCAGCAGGTTCACACGAGAGGTAGATGGCGCGTCTATTGAAGGGATCCATGACACAATTCCTGATCACTCTGTCCTGGTGACATTATTCGTTTATTATAGTAGTTATTTTCTGTTAATGACAAGTTAGAAGTTGGACTGATGTTGAGGTGAGGATTGAGCTGGAAAGCACTGGACAAATCGAGCCATGCATCTTTTGCAGCCGGCCTGTCTCGCAGGACCAGCGCTGCAAGCAAGCTAACCCCATCCCAAGTGCCCACGAGTCTGTATCATACCATTCATTCTCTAGCTCGATCCCCCACTCGATCGCCTTTAGAAGACGGCCTACTAGTTGTGCTCTAGCAACGTCTCTTCTCCGAGAGCTTACCTTCACTTATTCCCGCGAGATCCTCGCTTTGGCCTAGGCAGATCTCCTTTGATCTTCCCCGTAAAGATTGAGGCTGTTTCAGTTTTTTCAGATTCAGGTTCAGGCAGTTTACAGTTTACACCGATGAGGCATGCTCCTTTACATGTCGGTTCCTGATCCTGCTGTCATAATGAGACATGCTCCTTTACAGTTTTTTCAGATTCAGGTTCAGGCAGTTTAAAGTGAACTTTGGCCATGGTCTCAATGTCGGTTCCTGATCCTGCTGTCATGTCATCTGCATGGCCACACGTACGTGGGTGACTGTTCAGTGCGGGAGGATCCGAGTTTTGGATATTTTTTTTGCACAATTATTAGAACTAAACATACAATAATTGTGTTGCTACAAAATCAAGGCAAATTGGTCCAGCTCCAGAGTTGGCTTGTTGTCGATGTCCACCTTAATATCATGGATACCTGGCAACAAATGCGCGCCGGCCTGCTCAAGCAGAGCCACGCAAGGGCATGGACTCGATTTTCCTGCTCATCTCCTGATACTTATGGAAAGCACGGAACACCAGAGTTTTTTTAGAATGCAGCAGTCACAACTATTATACCGTGGCAGTCTGATGCCGCGAGAGAGGGCCTTAGTTTTTCGTCGTGTTCTTTAGCTGGTTTTGTAACTTGTTTTGATAGCCTGCGGGGTTGTGTGTTATTGTCTCTGCTTAAGGTTATCAGTGGTCGTCTTCAGGCGGCTCACGTTGTGAACCGGTGGTCGACTGAAACATTTTTATAAGTGGAGTTTTACTGTTTGAGGGTAATTTTATAATTGCACTATTAATTAATATATTTATAGTTATTTTTATGACAAAATATTAAGTCTACCAAATCATTAAAATATTAGTTCATCTTAAAAAATATATATAAAATATTAGTTACTGATCGAATTGTTAATGTAGCTTTATTTATAACAAAAAAACTAATTACTATAAATCTACAACTCTTATTTTTTTTCCAATACTAGTCGTCAACCCATGCATCTGCACAGGCTAACTTATTATTACTCTCTCTATCACATAATATGTCTATTGTTAAAATAATCAAAATTGAGCTTCCTCTATCACATAATAAGTCTATTTCAAGATTGAACTTAGGACCTATTTATGCTTCTCTAGAAGTCATTCTTTTATGAGAAATTAATTTCTTAAAGGAAATGATTTTATACTTGAAAGTGATTATCTCTAGTTTTATCTTCCGGCTCCTCTTTTATTTTAGCAAACCACTTCACAAAGTGCCTTGAATTATTTGGACTTGTGATGTTCATCATAAATTACATTGTTATCGGTGACATTTGATATTGGTATTCCTCTATAATTTGTTTTTGAAATCATATATAAATTAGTTGAACTGTAGTCAACTCTTTGAATAGACCTTTTTTGAGAGATAGAGTGAGTATTTATTATAGGTCGAATTGTTGTTTTTTATTATATCTGAGGTGGCTCCAGCTCAAATAACTTTTTCAGTGTTTGAGTAACTAATGCCTCTACTTGGTGCTCAAATTCATTCTCACTAAACCCAATTTACTTGCGCATTACAAAAGATAAGGTTGTCATATTCCAAAAAGGCTGTTTAGTAAAGTTGATCCATTGCCATAAAGCTTAAACTATATATCAGTGTTAATTATCCCTATAAGTTCTATAACATAAATAATGTCTAAGTTATATTAGGTTACCACATAAATATTGTCAGTAAAGCCAGAAATCATATAACATGTGTTACTAAATCATCTGTAAATCATGTAAGATGAACAACTATGTATAATTGATCCTATAAATCAATATTAACTTGGACATTTGGCTATATATGTGCAAAGAGGTGAGGAGATATTATAGTGTTTATACTATATACAATGTAGACACACGGTACAAATTAGTAGATGTCCACATAATAAGAAGCCATGGTTTAATTTTCCTCAATGCGTATGTACATATGTGCAGGTATATAGTCGTGTTCATATGTGAGATTTTATATATATATATATATATATATAAGTGGCATGTAGCTTTGGAGTTAATATACCTATAAAGAAATTGAAATTCTACTCAATCAGATTCCAAAGTTATATGGTTGGATTCTTTATTTTCATTTAAATAGTAGAAGTGGGTAATTTGTATATGTTACGATTAGGGGTATTTTGGGCATAGGTGAGACAACAATCAATTTCCTAAACTATACGCTAAGAGTTTTTTTTAATTGAATGGGTAGATGTGGGTAATTCATATATATTATTAGGGTTATTTTGGGGGTAATTGTTTTATAATGGCATGGGTGGGTAATTTATCGTGTATATAAATTGATGGCTGGATGTTTTGCTTTTTTGTGAGAATTTTTAGGATTTTTTCCTAATTAATGTGGGGGCCTCAAAAAGATCCTCCAATTAGTAAATATAAGATAAGATAAGATTGTCCTCAAATTAAGAAACTACTAGCCAATAGTTATGATTTTTAGATTATAAAATCTAAACTGTTAGATCAAACTACTGGTCAAAACTCCTCTTTTACAAACCAACAGTTCTGTGTTTAGAAAAAGAAATACAAAATTGAAGCTTGTTTTCTACTGGTAGGGTCGATGCCGCCAGATAAAACAAGACACACTGACGTATATGCAAATGACATGACCACAGAACACCTCAAGGTTTGTACGTATTCTTCGCATCTGTACACGTTCACGCAGCATATGCTACCTATTTGCTAGCCCTGCTTTTCTGGTCGAGCATGCAAGCACACCATGTGCTTGTGGTAACCACGAAGCTAAGCACGTAGCCTTCAATTCCAGCGCGTAGCACACTAGCTGTACCACAGCATGCAGCAGGGACCTCCATCTCCTGTCTTGTAGATGAGGTGCCGCAACCAAGCAATGCTGCGCTCTACGCCTCTACACAGCCTGCACCTTTAACGATACACAATGTTAGGTCCATCGATGGAGGCTGCACGTGGGCCATGCATGAGATTGCTTTTGGGCAACAGCTTCTGAAGGTCGGTTTGGATGTAGCGTCGATCGATCCCTGTCTTTTCTTGCATCACATTATAATGCAATGCAAGGCCGGATCGGATGGACAAAGGCCACCATGGCGTAAATGAGAGGAGAGACCAATTGAGGACCAGCCATCCAGAGGAGCAAGTTCTAGCTGATCACTCCCTGGAAAGCGAGACCGACAAGAATGATCTCCACCAGCGGCAGAGCTTTCTTTTCATGTGCCTGTACTAAGTCAAAGACCACAAGACTACAGAAAGTTTCAGTTGAGCTAGCCAGATCCCTCCAGCCATTTGATCAATTGACAGCTCACAAAACAATAACGGGGACATATGCAGAATAGAAGGCACACAGGTCGTGTCCTCCGATTCAAATTTCGTGTGGTAGTTAGAACTTAGAAATACGCACGCAATAGATGTTCAGAGAAATCGTTCGGTTGCGTTCAAATTCTCTGCTTGCTCGTGAGATTCCATTAATGTTATGGCTGCGAGACAGCGCATGTGAAATTGAAGACATGGCGATGTATATAGCCAAGAGAAAAATTTTGTCCTAAACGATTTAATACTGGTATCGTCAGATGTACGGGTACAAAATTGAACAGAGCAAAATGATTGCAGATAGTTGCTGGGAGATGATTATCCCCTGTCTCATTCCAAGAAAGAGCTGGGGTAGGACTTCCATGTGTCGACATGTGGTGGAAAAGCCCAGCTAGGAGTAGGAGTAATCGGTACTCCAGTACATGATGTATTTATTGGAACCAGAAAACAATTTGTATGATCGATCAATGACCATACCTTCACAACATACATCCCACTTACTAATATACGCCATTTGTTTCATGGTTGGTTGCGAGGGGTAGAAAGAAAACTACTATGTCAATATCTAGGTTTTTTTAAAAAAAAAATCAAGAGCACTACCATTTATTAAGGTAAAAATGAGAATTACATCATAAGATTACATAAACTAACCTGTCAAATCCATCATACCCAAGCTATGAACATCACCAAACTTAATATGACGATCCAAAGAAGAAGAGGAACACGACACTAAACTGATAGACAAACAAAAATTGCAAGGACATCCAATAACAACAACTAGAAGGTAACCTCAGAGCCTCCAATAGTTTGATCACCTCAACTGATTATCCCTCTTAACAAAAATCCACTTCTTCATCAACATATCACGGACTACTCTCAAGGCTAGTGTTTTCAACTTCATTATGGGCTTCTTATTAAGATTGCAACTCCGAGTACCCTCGGAATGCACTATCCTTAATTTCTTCTCAGATGAAGAAAATTGACGAGGAGACGAGGGAGCTGTCATCAACTGTTTGAAGTTGTCTAGAGCCTTAATCAGCTCATACCCAACCAATTGCTCTGCTTCACTCCTAAGTAACATAGGAGTTTGGCCTTCTTCAGATGGAAGGGGGAGACTAACAACACGCAAAGGCGTAGTAGTCAGCGCTGGCATGGAGGATCTCACCTGTGTGGCACGCTTCTGGCTGGCAAGGAGGGCTTCAACCAACATTGGATCCGAAGAATACTTGCGGGCTATAGGCGGTGAATTATGCCCTGTGAGCAGAAGACTGTCATTGGTCATGATACCTCATTGGGGTTGTTTGTCAGTGTGAGAGTATCCCTTGGCTTATGACTAGAAGGGCTGCTCGTAGGATGCTCAAAAATGCTCGAACAACACCTTGTGGAGATGTGACCAAACATTATGCATTGCCAACACCTAGGTGGGTTGCGGCATGAGACAACCTTATGATCCCGGGCAAACAATTAAATCAAAGCCCCTTCATCTTCCGAAGGTAACGCAACCGCTGCTCCTTCTGCTGTGGTGCCTCACTGTCTAGTAAAAGCACAGAGCATGGTCATGGGCACTTAGTTTTCACAACTTGCCAACCCTCTTCACATGTTTCCAATCCCTCCACAACTGTTGGTTGTCTTCTTCCTCTGGGTTGTAGTAGCACCTCTTTGTAGGAGGGCTGCCATGCATAGCGCCCACCACTGTCATCCACAACTGGTGACAGGTGGGGGATGGGGCTCTCGGGTACACGGCTGCAGGTCTCCGCTCTACTCAGCAACCTGGTCGCTGAAGACGCTACCTCATGATCTATCCCACTGAGGGGAGAAAATGATCTACGTGCCCATCTATGATGACTAAGGAGGGGCGTGACTTTGATGGCCACCAAGAGTGCGGTGGCGGTGGCGGCGACGGTAGGAGCCGACTAGCGGACGGCCTTGCATGTCGCTCTGCGTCAGATACAGCCAGGGCACCGCGGCGCCAGATACAGCCTGGGCACCACGACACCCATAGGATGCCTACGACAATGCAGGTTGGGCGTTGTCCCAATGGCCACCAGCTGCATGGTGGTGGCAGGGCCCTGGAACACGATGACACTGGAGCGGCCGAACGGTGGCGACGGGTGGACCGCCTTGGACGCTGTCGAGTGCGACTCCCTAGCCCTGGCCGACTGAAGCCACCTAGGAACCAGGCCGCGCGTAGGCCTACGTGCCACCTCGAAGCCGAGAGGGGCGTGGCAGCGAAGAACAACCACCATGATGACGGTGTCTTCCACCTTGGTGAGTCGGTTCGATCTGCTCATGGAGGGGCAGGGAGGGGGAGCTGTTTGTGGGAGAGGGTGGAGGGGGCGGAGAGGACTCTAGATCTGCATTTTGAGGGGCTAGGGAGGCGTGGGCAGTGCCCGGCGGTGAGGGAGTCGTCGCTTCCGTCGCCAATGCTAACGGTCGAGTCCCGCCTGGACCATCAGTTTTTTTCCTGCTCATGTCAATATCTAGTTGGGATATATGTTTTTTGTTGGGTAGTTTGGTTAGGTTGCAATGATATAAATTTTAACAAGACAAGAGTTTTATCCTTCTTACAGGTGTTATTTAGAGGAATACATTAATCCGGTTCTGGTAACCGAAGAAAGAAGAAATACCACATATAAAGTGGTGTTGTCTAGCTCTTAAAGTGACAATAATGGAAATGTTTGTTTCCAATGGATGTTGCTTCAGTTATAGAATATCATACTTGCAATAAGTCTTATGGGGGTTCCGACCCGTTTGTTTGGCTTGATCTCAACATCGTTATTTAGTTTTGTAGCTACATGTATTGATCAATGTAGAGGCTAGAATATTAATATATAATATTTTCTTTTCTTTAAAAAAGAAATAGCACATGCAATTCATTAAACACACACTATTATTGGTTGATGATTTATGAAGCATTGGGGAAGTGTAGCAAGCATGGTTTGAAGAAGAATACCTCTTGGTTTCCTTGCGAAAGGAATACAACAAATGGTTCATGAAAAAAAAAGGAAAAACATGAAGGGTACTGTGTAAAACTTTTACATTAGCAGCAATTAGGATTAATGCATTAGATACATTGTCAATAATACACTCATATTCAGTTATTTTTTTAAAGGGATATTCTGTGAGTATTGATGACACGACTTCATATAATCAATGCGTTGTGTATTCAAAACTTGGGATCTTTTATCCAAACTGTGCCCTACCCGGCCCATGTTAGCAACCATATCTCAAGCATATGTTACCTACATCTCAATATTTGATAAAATAAAATGATCCACCATATATGGTTTTACGGTCTAGAAAGCACTTGATTAATAAGAAAAGATAAGAGAGAAAACAAGGCAATATTTATATTATAAAAATATTAACCTAAATTAACTATATCATTTCTTTAAAATTACTCATCATTGTTATTAGGAAAATAGTTAGATACAAATGTTCATGGTAGGAAAGAAAAATTAGAGATGATAACACAAAAATAAATGACAAGACATCAAAATAATACAACATTGACTATATTTAAATTATTGACCTTCATTGTAAAATTAAGGATTATTGACTGTATGTGCCAATCCACTAGTTCTATCCGAAAGTAAGACTCAAAATAAGTGTGCCCAAGAGGGAACTGTTTTGTTTTGAGTTCTTATTGTTGAGGCTAAATAAGCTGCTTTGGAGATTCCTTGCATATAGACCCGTGGCATCAACCCGGTCATGTACAAGGTCAATCTTCATAAAGTTTGTAAAAAGGTTTTCTTCAGACCTCCGCTTCACAGCCTCACCACCACAATGCTACTGTATCCGCGCCTATTGTTAATTTAAATTGTGCCTGCAAGGAGGGCGCAGCAAGCGTGGCAGCGGCAATCGACGGAATTCCCTCCCTCGTGAAAACGCCTGCCTCCCTCCTGAGGCCTCCAAATACCGCCGGGCCCCGGCCCCCCAAGTAGCAGCAGCATCGGTTCGAGGCCACAACCAGCGGCAGACAGGCCCGGCCCGGTGGCGTAGGGGCCCCCCCAGCTTGATCGTTGCCGCAGCGGCAGAGAGTGAGGCCAATGGATGGACGCTGCCTGCCGTCTCGGTGGGCGGTAATGGTATACTAGTACATACTGTACTGGCGCGTCGTGCGATTGGAATGACATCTCCACAGGCAGGCAACAAGGAACTCCCTGTGCGACGCTGACCCGATCGTCGTCCCTGCCCGCTGTTGCTGTCGTTTGTGTGTGTGGCCGGGCGCGCGTAGTAGGAGTAGTAATGTATGAGGACCAGCAGCCGAGCGGGGAGTCGTGCCCGCGTAAGCGCAGCGTACGTCGGACTATTTGGACGATCGCCTGCCCGGGTGCGCTGCCTCTTCTGCCTGGGGTGTACTGTACAGGACGGGGCATGCCCTACTAGTACTAGTAGTAGGAACCATGCCGAGTTCTGGCCTTCTGGGGAGTGCTCCACTCACTCTACACAAGGTTCAATGTATCTACCGGGTCGGGAGTCGGGACAGAGAACGACTCGATCAGCGGCGCGCAGCTCAGTTCAGTCACTCCAAAAGGCTCACAAATAAAGGTGCAGTGCACACTTTTGGTTGCTTATGATCAACATCAGTCTCATATTTTGTCGATTGCTCCTGCTCCAGAATGCTTCCAACAAGACAGCGACGGAGGATGGCGGTGGAGATTGGTCCCAGGCAGGAGGGTGCCTTATCCTGCTTCCATTTGGTGCTGTACCATGGAAGCTTTCTAATGGAAAGAATCAACGCGAAGAAAAAATTGCACGGCAAAGATAATATAGACAAAGCATTTCAGAGCCAAACAGACAATGAGACAGTTAATATGAAGTACTATATACCGTCCTAGATATATATAGCTAGTTAATGAATATGTGATTTTTGGAAAAAAAAAGTTAATGAATACTAGCTCCCTCTATTCTTAAAATTTTGTCGCCATTGATTTTTTTTTGTTAACTTTGACTATTCGTTTTATTCAAAATCTTTTAAATATTATCATAATTTGTTTTATTATCAAATAAAATTAAAACATAACTTAAAAGTTTGTATATTTAAAATAATATTTTAAATAAAATAAATAATCAAAATTGATAAAAAAAATCAATGGCGATAATAATTTAAAAGGGAGTATGTGTTTCTAAATTCAGTTAAGGATGAAGGCTTCATTTGTTCTAGCTTACCGCTTACCCTAGTGTCAGTGTGACGTATGAACAATCTAACATCCGCTTTGTAGTAGTAAATCCTAAAAACGACTGAAGATCTAGAACGATGTGACGCATCTCTATTTGGCCTACAAATTGATGCGTTGCAGAGCAGGGGACCTACTTAAAAACCTGCTCCAGTTCCATGCACCTGTGGCTAGGTACTACAGGTTTAGCTCAAGCGAAAACTTTCCATCAGCGCCATCATTAACACTAAGAACAACTGCCCAACAAGAAGAGAAATGGTCCAGCACTCTTTCAGTCCTCCAGTACGTTCACTTTCACCCAAAATCGGTTTCCTTTTTCTCTTTTATTTTTCTTTTGCAGTAAGCATAACATCGATGTTCTGCTTCTTAGAAGGAACCAGAACTCAAAGTGAAGAACATTCGAGAGTATACAGTACTTTGTAGGCAGACGACACGTGAACTATCCAGTGACAAAATGCACGTCGTATCTATGTCTCATGTTTTGCGTATCGCGTTGATTCTCGTACGAGGAGTTATATCTATATTTCTCCAAGTTGTTAATCGATGAATCCGTAGCATTTCTAGAGGTTACAGTTTGGCCCTCATGCCATGTGGGTTGATAATGCATATCCATTTCCCTCAGCACGTGAGAGACAAAAACTAAAGTCTTAACGATTGAGTATAGTATCGAAAAGGGAACAACCCTGGAATCGTCGGTTTCTTCGCATGAAAGACAGACCAAATCTAATGAAGGCGGTTAGTTGGATCCTATCAGTTTGGTTGGCTAAATTCCTTCCTCCAGCTGCTAGATTAGCTGCACAGGTGCATATGATTGGGACTTTGTGTTAGAGGGTTTCGGCACTGATTAGAAGCCAGCAAGATGAGACACGCCATGTGACAGATGATGGCGCACCTCATCGCCATGCCTACATAGCATATCTGCGTGTGACAGGTTGATGACGGACTTGGTCAAGGGACAAAAAGGAGTTCTGGAAGGAGACGGCCGACCTTTACGTCGTTCTCCAGTTTAATGGCGTATCAGGCATTTGCACATTGGGTAACAGTTCGCCACTGCACGCAAGCGTGCACAACTGTAACTTTGTTGGCGGCTGCCGATCGACCTCTCTAGTGCTGGATGTTTGTCTTAGCAGAGATATTGATGTG
This sequence comes from Eleusine coracana subsp. coracana, assembly GCA_032690845.1. Taxonomy (NCBI): domain Eukaryota; kingdom Viridiplantae; phylum Streptophyta; class Magnoliopsida; order Poales; family Poaceae; genus Eleusine; species Eleusine coracana. The sequence goes on along the minus strand of CM064432.1, from coordinate 58,097,171 downwards.
GTTTCAGATAAATTAGTTGTCAAAACTTATATGCATGTATTATACAATGAAACACATTAACTCCGCCCGTTTTCTGCACATCTGGAAGATATGGTTTTGCCTCTAGAATGCGAAGCACTAGAGAGTTGAAACCAAAGCCATCCAAATCATCGTAAATAAAATAGATAAAAACTATTGATATTATTCGATCTCAGTATTTTTTTTTAATTCTAAACCTGGTCTGCATTATGTTATTTTGATAAACAATAAGTATACAAAAAATATGTATTTCATCCATCTTTTGTTATCATTTTTTCTGATTGATGCAATCGTAGAGCAAGAATCAAATTGGAGCGAAGAGCGTCCCCAATCCAATGGCAAGCCGCTGAAGAGTCACTACTAACTCTAGCAGAGGACTATTGTGAGTGGGAACAACGTGGAAGTGCCCCAACTATATACGCAAATCAAATTTCCTGAAACAACTAGCTTTGGTGTTTCTTTGAGGTAGTCTCGTAGTCTTTCAAATCGGCACTTGAGTTTTTTTTTTTGAGATGAAAATCGGCACTTGAGTGCGTACTACAAGGGAGGAAATTTTTAATTTCGAAGGACCGGAACTTCTTATAGACACTATTATTGGTTGGGCGCCTGGGCTCTCAGATTTCCTTTTATGGGCCAGGTTTTCGGTGCTCACTGCTGGTTTTATTAAATGGGCCGCAACATTTGCCCCGATTATTAGCCTGCGTGTTGCCTGTTGCCTGTTGGTGGTTGATTCGTACTGGATTATGTGGACAAAGCCTGACGAATTGTTGTTGGGTGGTCCATAATTCTCTTTTGCAGAGACTTTTTGGGCCCAACCTACACACGCTTTATGGGCCGCTAGCCCTGAACCACTTCAGCGCATAATAAAAAGGAAAAAGAAAGGAGAAAAAAAAGTTACTACGCACGCTCAAAGAACCATTTACTGCCAAATCCTCCCGGGCTCCCGGCAGTGGGAATCATGAGAAGGCTTGACATGCCAAATTGACTTGCTCGGTTTACTTGATCGCGTACAGAGAGTTTTTCTGGTGCCTGTCGGCGAGTCGACCTTAGCTTGGTTCAAAATGGCGTGCCATGATGACAAAGGCTGAATACATGCCGCGCTTGGATTTCGTGGAAGGGAACTTAGGATTGCATTGACCAGTGCAAAAGCGGCTAAAGTTTGCACACTCCAGACTAGACAGTAGCAGCAGGCTCGCGTAGCCTATCGTTTCGGACGCTTCTTTTTAAGTAGCATGCATTATCGAAGGATTTGTGCCGGCATACCTCAAGGCATTTGTGGGTCCATTTCAATATTTACAATATGAATTCAGGAATTTACCTACCGGTAGTTGAAAAGTGCTGGTTTTGTCTGCCATGCTATAGGCGCACTAACCGGTTCCAGTAATGCGGAAAGGCCATGATTCCATGAATTAGTACTCCAATCAAAGTTTGTGCATTAGCTTTTCTGGCAGTCTGGCACGTATATACATGTTACATGTATGTATGGTACACATCCAATTATTCACAATATTTGAAATCACCATGATGATGTGATGAATATAATTCAGGGGCAGCAGCTCACACTTCTACAAAACAAATGTGTTTTGTTAGGTAGTTACGGACACGTGGTCTACAACTAAAAAACAATGCCCAAACACAACTGTAACTGATAATTATTTTTAGTAGCGGCCATCATAAGGCCAGTTATTGACCCTCCCGCTGCACCATAGTAACGGCCGGTTGGGCGGCTTGCTATTGCAGTCCATCACACACAACATAATTTTTAGGGTTTTTGTATGTCATCCATACGCCGCTACCACTCTCTTCCTTACTTTAGGTTTCTCTGTCGTTCTTCTGTCTCCTTTTTTGTTGTCACATCCTCTCCTTCTCTCTCGATGATGACCCCGCACGGCCACTCGATGGTGATGAGGCCCCATGCCACTCCCTTCCATGGATGCTTGTGCCGCCGCTACCTCCTGGCAAGGCGCGGGTGTTTGAGTGATTAACCCCGCCAATGATAGTGACGACTTGGGCAAAGAAGCAACGCTCGTGTGCTGAATCTAGCAACTATCATCCAATTCGGCAATGCCAGAGCGGTGATGGTGGCATCAATAAAGATAGTGTGCGTAGATCTATACACGCTGCTAGCAGTGGTGGTGGCAATAGAAGGTGTTACAACGATGATGGAGGAAGGGCTGAAGGTAGTGTCTTGTGACCCGTTACTAAAAACTAATAATATAGTAGTGACACTCGTTTACGTGGGTGTTGCATTTTTATTAATAATTTTTTATGGGTTTTATATCCATTTGAGTGGTTAAGTTTTTAATGTTGATTCACCAAACCTAACACAACCCTACTCCTTTATCCAGGCTTGGGATTGGCTATGTTGAAACTCAACATATACGGAGTTTTTTCTTAACAATTCTTATAAAAATAAATTAATCATGCTTTCTGACGAAAAACATCTTACTTTTTTGGAAAGAGGGGAGATGCCCCCCCCCCCCCCCACACACACACTTGGTGGTGCATGTAACGTGGCTTGCATAAAACTTCATGACTCGTTTTGATTACACTAGTCATGACATGGAAAACCTCGTGTTCTATTTTGGTCTTAGATTTATCTTTTCATTTTAAACATGCTCTTTGCTATTAGCCCCACAATTTTGATCATTGAGCCTATTTATAGTGCGAACATGACTTCTGCTACTACTAGAAATAACTCCAGCAAAATAAACAAACAAAATGAGCAACATAACAATACCAATGGAAATAGCATCTTCCAACAAAATTGAAAAAAGGAAAAAGTCCATATTACTCCCCTCAAGTATAGCAAAAGTCTATATAACCCTCTAAACTATCTTTTGGTTCATTTTACACCCCTAAACTGTGACACTTGGTTCAATTCATCCCTTAGTATAATTTGTCTTTTTTTTATTTCACTATGCACAAATTGAATTTTAATTTAAAATTTTGCATGAATATTGTGAATATCACAATGTAGGCCAGAAAAATATATCATGAATTTTTCGTCAACATTTTCAATAGGGTTACTTAATTATTAAATATCTCAGCCCATCAAAATGATGATTAAAAACTAATTTATATGTTTTATAGCATGAGTTACGATGTCTACTATCATCTCACAAAATTTTAACTTAATGTCACACTTGTGTATGGACAAATAAAAAAGACAAATTGTATTAGGAGATAAATTAAACCAAGTGACATAGTTTAGGGGGTGAAATGAACCAAAAAACAGTTTAGGGGATTATGTAGACTTTGAGTATACTTGAGGAGACTAATTTGGACTTTTTCCTTGAAAAAGAAAATACTTTAACCATGTTCAAGATTTTAAGTCAAAACGAACAAAGAAGAGGGGAATATAACAGTATAACGAAGAGTCATGGCAAGACAATTAGACAAAGCCGCTTTCGTTGCCACGTTGCTCCCTTTTCGCTTTGCAAAATTTCCAACCCGTCTTTTCCTCAGACCCTGACTAGCCGTGCTCGACATGCCGCACTGCAGCCTTCAGCGCACACACCAGCTTTCGCCTTTGGCCTGCCTCCCAAAAGCCCCGCTATTTAAGCACGCATGGCACGCCTCTCTAGCGCTAGCAGCTAGTGTACTCACCTTCAGTCTTTAGTCTTTACACTCTCAAGTTGCTCTTCCCCACAAGTCCACTACTGTGTAACTCCAGTGTATCTCCCATGGAGACGGTACAAGAAAGAGATCTGCACCAGAGGCAAGCCTGGTGGCCTTTGGACACCATGGCGTGCAGCTTGGAGAGCAGCAGCAGCCTCTTTGGATGGGATCCACAGCTCTTCTACCTTGGTCAAGGAGCAGATGGAAATGGTGCCGGTGATTCTGGTGCCCACGAGTGCCATGAGCTTGATCTCCTCGTCCCAAAGTGTAGGCCTCATGCTGCGACTACAAAGATACCGGCCTATCTTTCATTTTTCCTTGGTCTCACGTAGCTTGTGTTCATGGCGGCAATGTTGTTTTACATATACTAGCAAGCATGGAGTCCCTGGTGTCCGAGGTGTCAACGGCGGTCACCAGCCTGCCTACTGTGCAGGATGGCGGCGATGCGTAGGGAGCTGGATGAACTACTCCAAGTGAGTGCAACTTCAGCTATGTTATGATTCACAGGCCGTTCTGTTGTGATCGAATTACGGTGTTTGGCTTAATTTTCTCATTCGACTCTTGTTATTCATCACCATTTCAGAATTTACTGGATTCGGGAGAGGGCTGGAATTCCTTCGGTGCTGTGAAGGAGGAGAGTGATATCTCTTCCCAAGGTAAGAATTTCCAAGCTACGGGAACATGGAACAACTTCATGTACTTGTTGTTGTTACTGGGTGTTCCTCTGAACTTCTGAAGTGGTTTTGCTTCGTTTACACTCTTTCCCTTTTTTACTACAACCAAGGACATCGGTACCATAATTTTCCATTTATTTCATGACAGTAGTACGGTTCCAAACAACTAGGACAACCATGATGATGATTAAATAACCACGGCGCTTCTGATATTTATTTATGTCTGGGCCCATTCGAGATTAGCAGCACATTGCCGTCCTAGTAACCCATCATTTGTGCATCATGCACCTGCTTGTGACAATATAGGAAGTAAAATGTCAGTACCATCTACATTCACCGAGATTACCATGTCCTTATTCGGTCACTCTGCCTTGTAGAGTCGACAACAAGTTTAATTAGGGCCCTTTTTGCTTTGCTTCAAAATGTTATCTTTCTGCAGATGATAATCATTTCGATCTCGGCACCATTCCTGCAACGGCGCCTACATCAACAGAGAAAACTCTGACGCCGCAACAAGCAGAGCTTCCCAGTTCATCCTCGTCACAAGGCATCGGGGACCCACGTACCAGTGATACTACTAGTGGCACCCAGCACCGAACTGTTGGCGCCAACAGCTTGTCCACCAAGCGCTCGGCACCAAAAGGTGAAAACCTTGCCAACCCTTGTCACGCTAAACCTCCGTAGTGTCCGTGCAAATTTCTTACTAATTTCGTTTCGTCTTTTGCGCACAGAGAAAGAATCGAAAGGTGACGAAAGCTGCAAGAAGAGAAGGCCGGCGTCGTCCTCCACCGTCGGCGCCGGGTCATCAGTGTTGCGCCCCTTCGCCGTGGTGAAGCCCAGCGGAACGGACGGCGAGGTGACCCTCGCTGACATCAACGAGTGGATTCTCACGCCGCCCGCCCATCCTGTCCGGCACCCCGTGGGCGAGTTCGCGTGCGGCCGAAGGGTGTCGGTCGATAACCGGCCGGCGCCGTCGGGGAAGACGGTGTCCGGGTTCACCAGGCTCCACACCGTGGGAAGGGGCACCATAACCGTCGTGAGGACGAGAGGATGAATGAACTGTACAAGCGTGCGTACGTGTTCTTAGTGCTACTGTCTGCCGCCAATCCAGTACTTGGTGGGATCTAGGTGAAATTTTGGTTCCTTGCTGCACGTCTGATGTAAATTTTGTGACTGACTGTGATGCGGAGTAAAAAAGGATCCATTTTTCAACAAAAAAGATGTGTGCGAGGCGAGGAGGAACTGGGAATCAAGCGTTTAAGTGCAGAAGCAGGTTGTTCAAGTGCTTAAAGACGGACAAGTTATGTGGCCCGCGCCTTCCAGCTCATCTTGGCGCGAACTGGCCGGCCTGCACCAACGGAAACGGGTTGCAGCTTCCCCATCGGCAACGCGTCCGAGGCGGCCGCGCCCGGTCAGGAGCCGCAGAATGATGATGCCGAGGGAGTACCTACCCTCCACAGTTTAGTTGGCCGGCAACGGTAGTTTCTTCCTTTGCTCCTTCGTCGCGCGCCTCAGCGCAAGCAGCGTCAGGAAGGGCGGCAATGCAAATGTTCTGTTCTAGACAGAACGCCGCTTGCTCTGTTCTAAAGGACTCGAGTTCACAATCTGTTCTTCTGCCTACCTATCATCTGGATTTAGGGGTGCGAATTTGCTACCCTTATCAAGTCATCATTCTCTGAACTATAGTTTATTTGGTTAAGCTAAAGAGGTTAGGAGATGCCCTAAGAGTCTCAACTTGATTGTTTAAGACATTACCTTGTTCAAAATATTTCGTAAATACAAGAAAACCTTATATGCCACTAACTTTGCGACTGTTGTAAGCTCTAAATATCAAAGAAACGCTTGAGCTAGGGTATTAGAAGTTTTCTCAGTGACATACAAATAATTGGCGTGTTTGAGACTTAGTACTCTTCGGACGGTCCAAAATTGGACTAAGGTTAATTAAGTCACGTCAATTTCGTGACTAATAAAGGAGACACGCCAAACCTCAGTGAAACCAAAAAATGGACATGTTATTTTCACGATAACATAAGCGAATAAAGTGACATAATTTTCTTCAAAATGTTATAAATCCCATGTGTAATACCTATTTTTTATTCCGTTTCCACCGTTGTGTCCTACGTGACGATACAAATAAAATTAGATCTCACTTGCATATATTTTAGAAAAAAAAATTTAAAAATTTTATTAAAAAATACTTTTTTATAAAAAAAATCAAATAATCTAAATATTAGCAACAAAGTTTAAATATCAAATACTCAATTTGGGACAAGATTAAAAAACATAAATGCACATGACTTTGATGTTGTTCTTACACTTTAAATGCACATACGAACACAAAATCATTTTTTTCAATTGATATGTTTGTGAGTACTAAAAACTCGCAAAACTGATTTTCATGCAATTGGCATAACTTGTGTCCATTTACAACATAACCAACGTTGAGTGCTTATATTGATCATATTTCAGCTTATATTAATACAATGACAATATACACTCAAGATAACAATATAACAAATACCATGAATCGCTAACAAATTTAACATGAAGGTACCGACTTTTCATTTGTGTCAATGGTGTTGTCAAATAGGAATTTATCTAGGCAAAAAAATGAGAGTTAAAATTCTAGGTGTGCCTGCCCGGGAAGGCAAGCGTATGACCATTCATCTAACTGATCTACAATCCTTCTCTTCCTCCATGTAAGATATGGGTCTCATTTGCACAAATCACTAGACAAATGAATGGTGAAAAAACATGCCTTTCTAAGTCGGTGCTTAGGTCAGTCTCAATCTATGATTTCATTTCACTCTTTCTTATAGTACCACATCAGATTTAGATGTTTAGTTTGAAAGATAAAATTAGCTCTCTCAATGTAAAGTTTTATTTTATAATTTCATAGGTAAATCATAATAATAAATTATTATATTAAGATTGGTTAAAATCTATTAGGATAAAACTTTTTACTCTTAATGAAAGTTTCATTGGAGTTTCATGCATATGAAACAATGCCAAATGAGTTTTATCCTAATAAAACTCATTTTCTTTCTTTCATCTATCTCAACTATTCAATGAGTCGTACTTTGGATATCTCAATTATAAAATCGGATATTCTAAAACTATGGCCGGAGGGGTATGACTGTCCTACTGCACTGCATTAAGAGGAAGCATCCGGTTACCTGACCATAGAAAACTTCCAAAACCTGGCAGCAGCCAGCGAGGGGATTTTTTTTGTGAGACTAGGGGTCGAACCCCGCTGCAAGGGTAAAAGAGCCACGCCTTACTGCTGAGTTGAGCTTATGTTCTAAAAAAATGAGATACTCATTCAACTATTCAAACAGTTGGCTTCAAAACCGCTCGGAGAGAAAAAAAAAGAACTGCTTGAGTGATTGAGAGTGTAGGTCCGATTTTCTATCAAGGAATTCAAAGTGGAACTCATAAAATAATGATTAAGAGAGACATATAGGACTCGTTCCTTTTGACAAACACTAAAAAATGTTACAGGTGGAGATATAACAAATCGTCAACTAATCTGAAAAGTTATTCAGTGTAAGCCACCTATAGAAGTTTTCAAAATTTTTGAACCTTGACATACACGTAGATGGCATGATAAAACATTCACATAAAAAATTTCAAGTTCAAAATCAACTTTATTTAAAAGATACAAAATAATAGATCATGACAAAGAGGACAAAAATTCTAGCACATATACCATTTTTGTCCTTTTCTTCCTCTTTTTCATGATTTATTATTATTTATTCATTTTAGTGTAGTTGAATGTGAATTTGAAATTCTATGTGTAACTTTCTCACCATGTCGTCTATATATATATATGTACCTCTCTTCCTCGCCTGAGCTTGTGCTACAGCCTCGTCACCAGTATCAGCTCGAAAATCCTCATGCTCCTTCCTCCCTCCCTCCACGGCTGTTGCTGCTCCTAGCACAACACACCCCAACATATCTATGTGCTTACGGCCACAATTTGCTTGCTTCAACCCATTCTTAACCCGTTGACCTCTCCATGTTATCCAATGCTTCTGATTATAATCTTTCTAAAAAAATTGATTTTTGATTTTAGATATAGGAACAATTGATTGTTCAACTTGAAATAATTCATCTCTCCATCAAGAACTATTGGTTTATACTCGTAGAACAATTCATTTATATTGGTAAAAAAAATTGTTTATAGACATAGAACATTTGATTTATATACTTAGAACAATTTGATTGCAGCTATTCTAATCAGTAGAGCAAAAGAGGATGGACAAATCAGTGATCTAGTGCCACATCTTGTAGATGGTGAACTCTTTATTTTGCAATATGCAATTGATACAATTCTTGCTATGGATCATAATCTCGAACAAGCAAAAAATATGAATTTAATACTTTATGCTTTTGAACAACTATCAGGATTACAAATTAACTTTCATACAGAGTGGATTATTTTGTTATGACGAATTAAAAGAGTGGGAGAGTCATTATACAGAACATTTTATTGTGGGATGAACCAATATCCATTTCGTTATCTAGGCATACCAATGCACCACAAAAGAATTAGTAATTCAGATTGGAAAATAATATAAATGAAATTTGAAAAAAAAGACTAAGTTGTTGAAAGAAAAAATTGTTGTCATATGATGGTGAGTTGGTCACTTAGTATTAATAAACTCTCTTCTTAATAGTATTGTATTTTTTATGTAATCTTTCTTTAAAATACTGAAAGGTGTGTTGTAAAAATTAGACTTTTACAGATCCAGATTCTTTTGACAAGGAGATAATCATAAAAAGAAGTTTAGGTTTGCTAAATGGAATATTATATTTAGACAAAAAGAACAAGGTAGTTTGGGTATTCTAGACTTAGAAATCAAGAATATATGCCTCCTTAGTAAGTTGCTTTTTAACCTAATTAATGAAGATGGGACATGACAATAAGTTTTTGGAACAAATATTTTGATAGCAAGACACTCAAGTAGATAGAAAACCTGTTGATTTGTACTTCTAGTGAGGTCTTATGAATGTCAAAAATCAATTACTGAGCTATGAGATCTTTATTGTACAAGATGATAAACATATTAGATTCTGGGAAGATAAATGCTAGACATAATTACTTATTTAAGAAAATAATTTTAAAATTTCTATAATATTGTCAGAAGGAAGAAAGACACGATATCCGATATAACGAGTACAATACCTTTAAGTACCTCATTCCGAAGATCCTTAGTTGACCAAAAATCTTTGTTTGTGACATAGTTTAATGTTACACGATGCAAATATACATTTAAATGATGAACCAGATATCTTTAGTTGGTATCTAAATTCTAGTGGAAAGTTTTTGATTAACTCAATCTGAATATATTAAAACACGTGTGTTTTATTGCAAAAGAGTCACGCCACGTTATCATAAAAAAAGCAGACCGTTCGATCTCCGATCTCCCCGCAGACGTCACACGACCGTTTGATGTAGTCTATGTTCTTTCACCCAGACCCTTCTCAAAGTATTGAGTAGCAAACTTCCAAAAAGGCCCTCCCACGCATGGTCCTCCCTCTACTGATGATGCCCGACCAAACAAAAACTCTGCATCAGTACCTCCGTGCGCTCCGCTACCACTGCTCTGCTCACGCCTTCCACCACCTTAGCTTATGCACATGGCGCTCACCTACAATGACTTGGGGTAGGGACGTTGCCTGCTGTGGCGAACGCGAGTTGTTGTGAGCTGCTGCAGCAGCCAGGCCTGCAGTATCTGAGTCGGGGGAGCGCGGATGGCTGGGCTGTCGAAAACTCGAACATTTCTATCTCATCGCTCTAGCTTTATGTGTATTGCACAAGCTCATGCGTTGAAAAGGATGGTGTGCAATGGTGAATTGATAATGCATGGAGAAGCAATTCAGTTACTGGAACCATCATGGCCTTTGGATCTGCTCTGCAACGCCATCTCAAAAGAATAAACAATAGTCCAGGTAGTAGCATCTCTCAGCGTAACATGTCTAGAAATGCTCACAACATGTTTGATTAATTGCTCAAGAGAGTGTTCTCTTCAGTTAATGTTGGCTCATTTACTTCTAAATTTTTTAGTGGCGTTCTGTTATCACAGCATTGAGAAAATTATTGTTTGTCAGATCCAGAGGTCATTTCATCCCTCTCAGGCTCTCAAGCAGCACGCACCACCTAAATTCCCCACTATACCCAAGCACACTAATCAACATATATTAATCCTCCTTGTATTCATTTGTTTTGTTGTCAGTGACCGTGTTTAATTATATAGATCTCATTCCTTTTGCATTGTCCAAATTGAGTCCTTCCTCTATATCTGTTGTGTTATAGGCATTTTTATTAGTTTTGGAATACCCCTTGAACATTTGGCTTCTCATTTACCGAGCAACCGTTAATTATGGAATTTCTCACAACTGAACTGCATGAAAGAAAAAGTTTATATTATAAACTCATGTTTTTCACCATCTTCAAATTCTGCATTTAGTTCTGCAGCTTCAGCCGGTATGCAAACTGTATCACCTGACTGTTCTTATATTCTGCCATTAATTGTTTGAATCCTCAATCAAATTATCGCACATACAGTAATACACAAAACAAATTATATATTGAATTGTCTATGAAATAGTGCACAGTTCTGTGCATTGAGAAAATAGTCTTTTTAAGAAGGAAATTACAGTTCCGTAGTAACATGAGAAAAATAGTATAGCAAAAAAAAAAAAGAGAGATGTTGTTGCTACTGCTGCTGGAACGCCCACCTGCCCCAAATTTACAAAAAGTTGTAACGGTGCAAAAACAGTAATGCAAAGGATATGCTGATGGTTGTAAGAGACTTTCATGGATTAGATTAAAAGTAAGTACTAAGGCTAATCAACCCAGATCCAACTACATGGTTTAGATGAATGAGTTATGAATTGTCCGTCTGTCCCTTCACTCATTTCTAGAATTTTGTGTTGGAGATATGCCCAAGAGACAATACGGATTTGATCCGTATGTGAGCGTCATACGGATATTGATCCGTGTGAGGAATTAGTCCACTAATGGGCCAACTAGTCAAGGCCCATTAGAAGGGTCTATTTAAGTGGAGGAGGGGCTTAGGGCGCAGGTGATTCCACCAGTCCTTAACCCTAGCCGCCGTGCTCCTCTTACTCGCCCACAAAACCCTAACCGTGTTGCCGGTGCTAGCACGCCGCGCACGGTACTCCAACCCCGTACGTGTGAATACCGCGAGGAGGCGCTGCTGCTGCTGCGGTGCCGACGGCTGGACTAGAAGGAGACGATTGACGTGATCGACTACTTCCTCTACATCGACGCGCGACTACGTTGGATCGAGCTGCTCCAACATTCGCTTCCGCTCTGCCTGCGCGTCTAGTGGTAACGATCCATGATCCTCTCTTGCAAGGTTTCCTGGTTGAACGGTAGAAATTTTATATGCTATCGTAGCCTACCCGTTCCCCTACAGTGGTATCAGAGCCAGGTTGTGTAGTTTGTGATCTAGATCTTGTGCATATAGTTGATATGTTGATGTACTAGATGAGATCTATTACATGTTTTGTGTTCGGATTGATTAGATCAATGATGATAGGGAGGTTCATAAGGTAATGGGCGGATAGCAATACATGCATCATTGATTTATTTGTGTTCCTTCTCCGTGCGCGCGCGACTTGTCCCTACCGGCTGGAATCACCATCGGGACTAACTGCGTGCGCCAGTAGAGGAGCCAATAGTATCATAATCATGTACCGCAGTCTACTCATGAAAACCTAATGGAAAACAAAGTCATTGTGAATGACTCAAAATCGGGCAAATATGATTTTCCCGATAGGATTTCCATCTGTGATTTTATAGATACGATGGGACCGCCGTACGGACACGCCTAGATTGTTACAACCCTTTTTGGTCACATGTTAGCATTCGCTTCTCGCCTAACTTGTTTTTGCAGAGAATGTTGTGAATGGTATGGCCCAAAAGATGCATGTGATGTATATATGTGATTTGCATGGCCTGCGTGCCATGATTAATTACAGCTGGGTTGAGGCTGTCATATTATTGTATAACGGCCTGCGTGTCGATCTGTGATGCTTGATATTCTCATGTAATTTATTACTAGCTATTAGTTGTAGTAGCTAAGTGTTAGTTCATGGAGGCCTCAAGCATGATGGTTGAAGGGACGGGAGACATGGCGATGACAATGGAGATGGAGATCACCAATTGAAAGGGGCCATACTATTTCACAGTCAATATGATTGCCTGTGATGATGTTCCTATCATCCTATTCTTTCATATGTTATTTATATTAGATATGATTAACATGCTAGAATAGGTTCCCTCAAGAAAAATTAAATTATATGCCCTTCCAATAGCTGCACCTATTAAAATTATGATCGTTGTATGGTAGGTCTGCCAAAGTAGAGTACCTCAACTATCTTAATTATTAGGATAAATGTCGGACATTTATATGCATAGTATTGGTTTAATTAACAAAGCTATCAAAACGGTTTTGGGCTTTGGGGCATGGTGTTGGCGCCGGGGCATGTGATGCCACCCAACAAACAAGAGTCACATAAGGATGTGATTAGCAAAGTGTTGCTTACCTATGTCACTAGATTTCTAGCGGTGATGCCAAAGCTCACTAGGATCTAAGTTGAATATGGATCTTGAACCACTATATGTCGTTTTGAGGGAAAACGATTCCAAGCATATAGTGGAATAATGAACTTTTGTTAAAATGTTTATAAGAGTTTTATATTTACATAGTGCTTATATTTGCATATTTTCTGTTGTAGATCATGGCACCAACCGCTAGTAACACTTTCAATTTGCGCTCAATTCTTGAAAAGGAAAAGCTTAGTGGAACAAACTTTATTGATTGGTATCGCAACTTGAGAATTGTTCTCAAGCAAGAGAAAAAGGAATATGTTCTGGAGCTTCCCTATCCTGATGATCTGCCAGAAAATGCTACTGCCACTCAGAAAAGGGAGTATGAGAAACATACCAATGATGCAGTTGATGTTAGCTGTCTCATGCTTGCCACTATGTCCTCTGAGCTCCAGAAGCAATATGAGAACGCGGATGCCCACAATATGATTGAGGGACTTCGTGGCATGTTTGAGAACCAAGCAAGGTCTGAGAGGTACAACATCTCAAAGTCCTTGTTTGCGTGCAGGCTAGCTGAAAACGGTTCTGTCAGTCCTCATGTGATCAAGATGATTGGTTACATTGAGAATCTGGAGAAACTTGGTGCTGCTCTACATCCTGATTTGGCCACAGATGTGATTCTCCAGTCGCTTCCTGCAAGTTATGAGCCTTTCATTTTGAACTTTCAAATGAATAGCTTAGAGAAGACATTGGCTGAGTTGCATGGGATGCTTAAGACAGCTGAGGCAAGCATCAAAAAAATCTGGTCCAAGTCAAGTTAACTTGGTTCAAAAGGATAGCAAAAAACGAAAGCGCAAGACTAAGGCTAAGGCTACAGATCAGATCTCTAGCACTAAGCCTAAGCCTGCAGCAGCTCCTAAGCCTAAACCGGCGGGTAGTGATCCTTGTTTTCACTGTAAGAAACCCGGTCATTGGAAGAGGAATTGCAAGCTTTATCTGGAAGAGCTGAAGAAGAAGGGTGGAGACACTTCTAATTCAGGTATCAATGTTATTGAAATTAATAATGTTGCTACATGTCCTTATGATTCATGGGTATTTGATACCGGATCGATGATTCATACTTGCAAATCGTTGCAGGGGCTTAAAGAAGCAAGGAAATGTGCAAAAGGCGAGGTGGATGCTCGCGTCGGCAATGGTGCAAAGGTTGCTGCGTTGGCCGTCGGAACTTATCCACTTTCATTACCATCAGGATTAGTTTTGGAGTTAAATAATTGTTATTATATTCCCGCCTTAGGAAAAAACATTATTTCTTCAAAATGTTTGGAGGAAGATGATGGTTATGAGGTCATAATAAGGAACAAGTGTTGTTCCATTTATTTGAATAATATTCTCTATGGTAATTGCCCATTGGTGAATGGATTATATTACTTAGATCTTGAGAATAAGCCTATTTATAACATTGATGCGAAAAGGCTCAAGCCTAATGATTTGAATCCCACGTATACTTGGCATTGTTGTTTAGGTCATATAAATGAGAAGCGCATAAAGAAACTCCATACAGATGGTCTTCTAAGTTCTTTTGATTTTGAATCAATTGATACATGTGAATCTTGTTTACTTGGCAAAATGACTAAGTCGCCTTTCACAGGAAATAGTGAAAGGGCGAGTGAACTATTGGGACTTGTACATACGGATGTATGTGGACCAATTAGTTGCACGGCCAGAGGTGGTTTTCAGTACTTCATAACTTTTACCGACGACTTTAGTAGATATGGTTACATCTACTTAATGAGGCATAAGTCTGAATCCTTTGAAAAGTTCAAAGAATTTCAAAATGAAGTACAAAATCAATTGGGCAAGACTATTAAACGCCTACGATCTGATCGTGGTGGTGAATATTTGAGCCATGAATTTGGTGAACATCTAAAGCAATGTGGAATTGTTCCACAATGGACTCCGCCAGGAACGCCCCAATGGAATGGAGTATCCGAACGGAAGAACCGAACCTTGTTAGACATGGTTAGGTCTATGATGAGCCAAAGTGATCTTCCATTGTCCTTCTGGGGATACGCTCTAGAAACTGCCGCTTTCACACTTAATAGGGTTCCATCTAAATCCGTGGAAAGGACACCATATGAGATATGGACTGGGAAGCGTCCCAGGTTGTCTTTTCTTAAGATTTGGGGATGTGAGGCTTATGTAAAACGTATGACGTCTGATAAGCTTTCTTCCAAGTCTGATAAATGCTTCTTTGTAGGATACCCTAGGGAAACCAAAGGTTATTATTTCTACAACCGGGAAGAGGGCAAAGTGTTTGTCGCTAGTAATGGTGTTTTTCTAGAGAAAGAGTTTCTCTCCAAAAGGGTAAGTGGGAGAACGGTGCAACTTGAAGAAGTTCAAGAAGCTCCAGAAAATGTTTCTTCTTCCGCTATACCACAATTGGATGAACAAATTGTTGTTGAACCAATTGTTGAAACACCAGCCCCGCGTAGGTCAGAAAGGGCACGTCGCGCTCCTGAAAAGTTCACGCTCCTAACCACGGGGCAGCGAGACATATTATTGTTAGACAATGATGAGCCTAAGACTTACAGTGAAGCAATGATGGGACCGGACTCTGAGAAATGGCTTGGAGCCATGAGATCCGAATTAGAATCCATGAGAGAGAATCAAGTTTGGAACTTGATAGATCCGCCTGATGGTGTAAAAACCATTGAGTGTAAATGGGTTTTTAAGAAAAAGATAGACATGGATGGAAATGTTCACATCTATAAGGCACGATTGGTGGCGAAAGGTTTTAAGCAAATTCAAGGGGTTGATTATGATGAGACCTTCTCGCCCGTCGCTATGCTAAAGTCTATACGGATCCTTCTAGCAATTGCCGCATTTTATGATTATGAGATATGGCAAATGGATGTCAAAACAGCTTTCCTTAATGGAAACCTAAGTGAGAATGTGTACATGACACAGTCTGAAGGTTTTGTCGATCCACAAAATGCTAGGAAGATATGCAAGCTTCAAAAGTCCATTTATGGACTAAAGCAAGCATCTCGGAGTTGGAATCTTCGCTTTGATGAGGTAGTCAAAGGGTTTGGCTTCATTAAAAACGAAGAAGAGCCTTGTGTTTACAAAAGGGCTAGTGGGAGCGCGCTTGTCTTTCTGGTCCTTTATGTGGATGACATATTGCTGATCGGTAATGATATTCCAATGCTTGAAGCTGTTAAGACTTCTTTGAGAAAGAGTTTCTCAATGAAGGACTTAGGAGAGGCAGTTTACATTTTGGGCATTAAGATCTATAGAGATAGATCAAAGAGGCTAATTGGATTAAGCCAAGACACGTACATTGACAAGGTATTGAAACGGTTCAATATGCAGGATTCCAAGAAAGGTTTCTTGCCCATGTCACATGGGGTTTCTCTTAGCAAGACTCAGTGTCCCTCGACACCAGATGAGCAAGAGAAAATAAGAGCGATTCCATATGCTTCGGCTGTTGGGTCCATCATGTATGCCATGATAAGTACTCGCCCAGATG
Source organism: Eleusine coracana subsp. coracana (assembly GCA_032690845.1). Classification (NCBI taxonomy): domain Eukaryota; kingdom Viridiplantae; phylum Streptophyta; class Magnoliopsida; order Poales; family Poaceae; genus Eleusine; species Eleusine coracana. Next base: position 58,080,745 of record CM064432.1, on the reverse strand, counting down.
TAGCCTACGCTCTTAGTGCTGTGAGCAGATACCAGTCAAATCCAGGAGAAGCTCATTGGGGAGCTAATAAGAATATCCTAAAGTACTTGAGAAGGACTATGGGTATGTTCCTAGTCTATGGAGATGAGGAAGAGCTCGTTGTAAATGGTTACACTGATGCTAGCTTCCAAACCGACAAAGACGATTCAAGATCGCAATCTGGATATGTGTTTTGCCTCAATGGAGGCGCGGTGAGCTGGAAGAGTTCCAAGCAAGATACGGTTGCTGACTCAACAATGGAGGTTGAGTACCTTGCCGCTTCAGAAGCTGCAAAGGAAGCTATTTAGATCAGAAAATTTGTTTCTGAGTTGGGTGTGGTTCCTAGTGCATCCAGTCCAATGGACCTCTATTGTGATAATAGTGGTGCCATTGCGCAAGCCAAGGAGCCTAGAGCGCATCAAAAGAACAAACACGTACTACGGCGTTATCATCTTATTCGGAACATCGTCGCTCGAGGTGATGTAAAGATATGCAAGGTGCACACGGACTCAAACATCGCTGATCCGTTGACAAAACCTCTCTCTCAGCCCAAGCATGAGGCACATATGAGATCCATGGGTATTAGATATCTGCATGATTAATGTATGAGAGATTGTGTAATGTCTATGTTTATGTGTGATTGAATAAAGTGTTATTCTGTTCTATGGATAATAATTATTGCATTGATTGACAAGTGCGTGACTTGTTTGTGAAACTCATTGTTCTTTTATAATATTATCCTAAATGATCCCTAGTTCCTTATCATTGTGTTGGACAATAATGATTCATGGACTAGCACATGTATTGGTTGATGATCGTGTTTCACAGATCATTGATATGGAGATATCAAATCAATAATGTGAACACATGTTGGAGAACATAGTGTTGGACTGACCCACTAATAGACTTTGCTGAGATGTTATTATTGTGTCATCAATTGTTGTCTTGTATGATGTACCTTTGGGATCCTTAGACCTGAGATTGTCATTGATTCCCAGAATGTATAATAGCATATTTAGGGATTACCAAACGCTATTCCGTAACTGGGTAGTTATAAAGGTAATTTTCGGGTATGCTATGAAACATGTCGTGGGGTGTGAGCGGTCAAGATGGAATTTGCCCCTCCTAATAACAGGAGAGATATCTCTGGGCCCCTCGAGTTAGATGGATTTAGAAGTGCATGGCCATGCCAATGTGATTAAAAGTTAATCATAATGACTAAAAGTTAGTCATGATAAATCCACTAGACGTTCGAGTGAATGGTCGAGCTATTATAGGGATGACACGTATCTTGCCTTAAGCTTGACTAATATCGTGAGGCAAAGGGATCGCTGACTGCGTATGTCAAAGGTTCAGCTGATATGATCTTTATGTGTACACGAGAATCAGTATGTGCTGCTAGGTGCCGCTATTGATTTATGATTTGAAAAATGGTTTTCACATCATTGTCGTGTACATGTGAACCTAACGGGTCACACACTTAACGGGTTGGAACGTCGCTTGCCTATGTGATTGTCTCTAGTGCAAGTGGGAGATTGTTGGAGATATGCCCAAGAGACAATACGGATTTGATCCGTATGTGAGCGTCATACGGATATTGATCCGTGTGAGGAATTAGTCCACTAATGGGCCAACTAGTTAAGGCCCATTAGAAGGGTCTATTTAAGTGGAGGAGGGGCTTAGAGCGCAGGTGATTCCACCAGTCCTTAACCCTAGCCGCCGTGCTCCTCTTACTCGCCCACAAAACCCTAACCGTGTTGCCGGTGCTAGCACGCCGCGCACGGTACTCCAACCCCGTACGTGTGAATACCGCGAGGAGGCGCTGCTGCTGCTGCGGTGCCGACGGCTGGACTAGAAGGAGACGATTGACGTGATCGACTACTTCCTCTACATCGACGCGCGACTACGTTGGATCGAGCTGCTCCAACATTCGCTTCCGCTCCGCCTGCGCGTCTAGTGGTAACGATCCATGATCCTCTCTTGCAAGATTTCCTGGTTGAACGGTAGAAATTTTATATGCTATCGTAGCCTACCCGTTCCCCTACATTTTGGTCATAATAAACTGAATTTGATTTGGTATTGTACAAAAACCAAATAATATATAGATGTGGAAATTCTACCACATAAATTTAATTCTCTCTAGGTAATGCATATGTACAAACGAAGCTCAACAAAAACATGCCACTTAACGGGTTATAGCTAGCGGTGAACCAATTGAGCTCAAGCAGTGGTGCGCAAATGGCACACCCTTTTTCTAGTGTAATATTGCAATGCTAAATTCACATATCTTGCCTTATTATTGAGATACCTTTAAAAATAAAAAATTTCTTTTAGTTATGTATAGAGGAGTCACTCTCACCAAAGTCAATCTAGTTAAAAGGAATTGGAATGATAGTGAAAATGTTGTTTCTATAATAACAATGAGACTATACAATATCTCTTTTTGACTGTGTTCTTGTTAGGTTTATTTGGCGAGTGGTTCAATTAATTTTTGGTCTAGGATCCCCTGTTGATATAATCTACATGTTTGAAGATTGATTAACTTAATGGAAACTAGACGACTCCTAATACTTGCGTGGATAGGCGTCATATGTTGAGCAATATAATTAAGCTGTAGTAACATTATTTTTGATGAAGTATCAAATATCTCCTTTATGCCAGTGATATATAAGAGCTCTCACTAGATAAGGGCATGGTCATTGTTTCAGGAGGAGGAGGAATATGGGATAATGTAAAAGACATGTATTCTCTTAGACATTTTAACTATGAAGATCTTTGCTAGGTATGGATAGAGGTTTAGAAATAGATTAAGTTTATGATGAATCTCTTTGCTATATCTCAGTTCGTTTGTGTGGCTATTTGGTATGTGCATTATATGAACGACGAAGTCTATCCTATAGTGAAAATTTGTAATAATTTACGATCACATACATCTTATGATATAGAGGCCAAGACATTTTCATTTTGATGAAATAGAATTTTCTTTTATCTAAAAATTTGAAAATCATTTTAAGGAGCATTAGAGACGAAGGCCACTGGTGCGTGCGGTGAAGGCTGGCTGAGGAGAGCGGCGATTACGAAACAGCAGTGGCGTCAGAGGAGGAGGGGGGATCCTCCACTACCATGGCTTGCCCGACGCTGTGTCCTTGGAGCCGGGAGGAAGACGGCGATTGAAAAGATTGGTGGGCTGTATTTTCTGCTTGGCCGGACCGAAAGCCTGATGCAAGTGGCTGAAGCCTGAAGCCCATGAACAGGAAACACAATTTGGGCCGACCAAGTTCCTGCTGGTACGTACGTATGTTGGCAAAGCCCGTGTCAGAGGCCTGGCCCATATAGGCCCAGTTGTAGCGCAAAGCGTCCGAGTTCGCTCTCCTTAATAAAGAAAAAAATCAGATGAGATTTCGTTTCCATTCCCGCCGCCGCCCCAGTTCCGACTCCCTACCCTTGCGCCGGAACCTTAGCGCCGAAGGACCGTGTCTCCCTCCTCCTCCCCCACTCCACCCCGGCGGCCGAATCCTCTCTTCGGGAAGCGCAAAAGACTAGCCCGTGGGTGATGGAGGTCGCACTACCAGAGACGCCCACGTGGGGAAGCGACCAGGAGATCCTCGCCAGGCTTCCGATGGAGATCCTCACGGAGATCCTCGCCCGGCTGCCGGCCAAGTCTGTGGGACGCTTCCGCTGCGTGTCCCACGCGTGGAGCGCCATGCTCTCGTCGCCCCACTTCTTGGACCTCCACGCGCGCCGCGCCAATCGCCACCCCAAGCTGCTCCTCACCCCGGTGGGGTCCTCCTACGACGGCGACGTCTACTCCTGGCGGCCGGGCGGGCCCGTGGAGAAGCTCATGCTGGACTGCTTCGGGGACGGGACGGCCGTGCCTCTCACCAAGCCCTGCCGCGGCCTCGTTCTGATCCGATCCACCGACTACGGTGGCTATTTCGTGTGCAACCCTTCCGTGGGCACGGTCGTGCCTATTCCGGATAGCAAAGTGCCGTTGAAGATGATTTGGCGGCCTACAATGTCTGACGCCAATCCGCTACCATTCTTCTCGGACGTATCTTATGGCCTTGGTTATTGCGAATTGAGTAAGGAGTATAAAGTGGTGCGCTTCTTCTGCTACACTTTTGGTGAAGATAATTTGGTTACCTCTGCAAGCTGCGAGGTGTTCGTCCTGGACACGCCTGCATACTGGAGGCCTGCGGCCGAAAAGCCTCCCTTGTGTTCACTGGATGAGAAGAAGCCGGCCGTCTTCTTGAATGGGTATCTGCACTTCCTGTGCACTGACGGTGGCATCACCACTTTCAATGTCAGTGATGAGACCTTTGGTTCCCTGCCACCGCCACTAGGTTTTGAGAATGCTGCTACTGTGCTGACGGAGCTTGATGGGTGCTTATGTGTGTGCTATGACAACGACGAAGGTTACTATGTCTATGTACTGAGAGATTATTACAAGGAAGCTCATTGGGAGAAGTTGTGTTACATTCATCCATCGTCTTGGTCAGAATCTGAGCGCGTGCTGCTGGAATCGCTCTGGGTTGCCCCATTGGGTATGTATCACTCATATGATAGGGAAAAGATCATGTTTGGGACAGGTGATTGCAAGGTGTTTGCAGTAGACGCAGATGGCAGTGCGCAGGAGATTTTGCTCACACCAGATGATACCATCATTGGCAGTTGTGAGGATGACGATATACCACCACTAGGTCTTTTTGAGGAGAGCCTAACGTCTGTGGGTCGTACAACTGAAGAGATGATTCTCTCATCACCAATAACTAAAGCTTGGTCAGATATCCTCAAGTGGCTACCTACACACTCTGTTTTGGAGTTGAGCTTGGTCTGCAGGGAGTGGCGTGCGATGATCATGACTGATTATTTTGTCCAATCACATGCTATCCATGCAAATTTGAATAAGAGCCCTCGTATAATGTTCATTATGGATCCGCGCTTTGGCGTGTATATGGATATGGAAGATTGCATTGCTGAAGGTGGACCAAGCTTGATTTCCGATCTTGTATGTTCCCCGCCTTGCCACGGCCTTAACGCCGGAAGCTGCAGTTCCTGGGATTTCATATGCAATCCTGCTATAGGTTATTGTGAGTACATTGAACTTGATGGTCATGATGCAACCTTCTTTGCTGGTCGCAATGGATTAGGATACAACTTGGAGCTTAACAGGCATGTGGTGGTGCATATTATCTACAAAGAGAAGAACATGGAAACAAGGCATTATCAGCTACAATGCAAAATGCGGTATGTTAATGACCAGCAATGGGATTCCATAGACTCTCCTCCTAGACCAATAGCTGACATTCCACCTACTTTCGTCAGTGGCAAAATCTACTGGATGGTAGAACCTGCCCTTGGACCTATTTCTTCAACATGTGAAATTGTTGCGTTCAATATCAGTACAGCTGAATTTGAAGTCCTACAAGGTCCGCCGTGTAGCCATGAGAGTGGGCGTATGACCATCCTCCGGCTTCAAGATGTACTTTGTGTGGCTAGTTCAGATCGGAGTGCAAACACACTTGACATATGGATGATGAAAGATTCTGGTATCTGGTTAATGGAGTATCATATAGAGCTTGAAGAGTTCTCTCCAAATTACTTGTCAGAGAACACTATCCCATTAGCTATTTATCCGAAGGATGGACGGATCTTGCTTAGTACAGGCTTTTCATTGGGCTACTATGACCCTAAGAAGGCAGTACTTGAGAAAATCTACACTGAATGCAGGGTGGAGCACATTTACAAGTTCTGTCCCATTATATGTGAAGAAAGTTTAGTCTGCCCACTTGGCCCGTTCTAATTTACAGCAGGTGCACATCTATTATGTAAGTGCTTAGGCTGCTTTTAGTGATTACATATACTTTATGAACCGACAAATAGATTTTGTGAGTTTACATTGTTTCAACTAGAAAATTTGTTTAGCATATATATGGGTTTATCGGTATTAAATTGTTATGTTACTAAAAATATCATAACCATGTAGCCATTGTTTTTCTTTGAACTTATTTGTTGAAGCTCAATTTACTTTCAGTTTGACTCACAAAAGATTTGTCCTTTTGTCAGCAGGCGGAACCATGATCTGATTTGGTATGGGACCTGCAAGTTCCTGGAGCCCATGGAATGATGTTCTTTTGTTAGGAGCATATCAAATTCTGGTTTCCCTCTAGCCTCTTAAACATGGTGAAGGGGGGCCGAGGCATGGTAGTTAGTGCCAACGCTTTTTCGGTTGACAAGTGCCTCCTGTACCTCCTGATCATTTCATCTTCAGTTTGTCTCTTGCAAAAGCTTTGCAATGTCGCAATTCTAGTGGTTTCAATAACTTTCTTGCTGTATGCTTGGTGAATCAGATTGTTTCCTTCATAAGCTCATTGCAATAATTCAGTGTCTTTGGCTCCTCGCCGATATTGTTTTGATTTCTACTACCAATAAGCTCATTTGTTTACTTCTAATAACAGTTGTATGACCGTAAGGCTGTGTTTGATTTGTTGTATTGAGCTGTATGGGACCATCCCACCGAAGTTCGTAGGTGTTTGTTAGTATGCACAGCTTTGAATCCGTTTGACCGTTGCAGGGGCGTTAACATAACAGTCCCTTTACCAATTTGGAAAGACTTTGCCCCCTTTTTGTTTTCTTGTTGGACCGCTCAAGAGACAAACATTCACTGGTTCACTTGAATTAGACAGGTATTGATTTCGAAACTTATATCACTGTTTAGTGATTCCCATGTAACAGCGCCAGTGCACCTTGTGCCATGGCTTGGCACGAAGGGCACTTCCTGTAAGCTGATGAACTAATATACCGGAGCAACATAATATCGTCCTAGCACGGGAGAGGCAGCATTTCGCGCTCTGCCTTTCACTGCCAGCCGTAGGGACGGGGCGAACATTACCGACCAGCAATCACCGCCTGTGATCTTCGGTCTTTTTTTCACGCCATCAGCTGACCCGGCGAACAGCAATCACCGCCTGTGATCTTTGGTCTTTTTTTCGCAGGAGAATGTTTCTTTGTTCCCTGCACTAGGTAAATTAGCATCACAGTGAAAATATTAGAGCAGAGGTTGAATCCGATGTAAAGTTAACCCGGCAGCAATGGTAAAAAGGGTTTTCTGAATGCTTGGTTGACCAGAACTAATGCACTGCACGTGATAATCAATCACTGTAGTGTGGAAGCGTGCTAAACTGCTAATTTAGCACAAACTATATGGCGTTGCAAAAAAAGTCGTTGATCTTAATGAACAATTGGAGAGAACTGATACTCTCTTGCATAATCACAATTGTTCAAAAGCTAAAGACAATACGGAGTAGCTGGGTGTTCTGCACCATCACACAATGGACAACGCTAAAGCTGAAGCATTCATCTTTCAAAACTTCAAGTGGCCAATGAGTTTAGAATTTACTCAGATAAAAGGCAGATAAACCGATGAACGTCATTAGGTGTTGCGGAGACAGTTCTCTTACAGTGCTCTATCCAATTTCAGAATAATCACATATCACATTGCCCAGTTGCACGACTGAATACTTGAAGATAGAACAATTATGAACAGTTTCAGAAAAACAGTTTTGTTACATGATTTACAACAATAAGAGCTAAATGGTACAAGTAAAGAATGGTCTGGTAAAAAAACATACAATATCAGTGACCACTAACAAAAAAGAGATGATCGGTGCACAAACGTTGGACTATTAGCTGCTATGATCTTGCCAGGCCTATGATGAGATGTCAGTACTGGTTCTCTTCAGACAGCATAATTCATGCATGCCATGTTATCTCCATGATTTCTTGCATGCCACCTTTAGTTCATATGTCAGCCACAAATATCATTCCAGGTGGCTGATGTACAGTGCTAATTTGTGGTTTATCGAAGATTTGGGAATCCCTCCTCTGTTTATGTTAGCCTTCTAGTGCAGAAAGCTCAACCTCCTTGGTGCAAGGACGGTATGCTGCAAACGTGCTGTCATTTGCAAACGAGCCTGGATTAAAGCAAGTAATTCCGGTATATTTGAAGGCTTTCTGCTCGCCCTTATCACCCAATACTATCTGAAAAAGTTTTGAGAAGGTAAATGAGAACACCACTCAAGCTTATGTGTATGTGGTTATTGTGATTACTGATTTGATCAAAGTGTAGTTATGGATTGTGCATGTTCAAGGCTTCGCTAACAAGAAGGCACTGAAACTATAACTGCAAGTTTTTAAGACTAGCAGGTTTCCATAAATCATATTCTAAATGGCATACCGTGTGTGGAGTTGGATACAGCCGAAGGCAATGGTCGTAATTCCATATGATAGGTTGAATGGTAAGAGGTAATGGACAAAGATGACTCTGATGGGTGATAGTTGCTACAAGCTGAAAGAAAAAGGATAAATTAATGTCTTAGAAGAGAAAAAGATTATGCCTTCTGTGATAACAACTGGAAGTTATTTAACTTACATGCTCAAAAGGGTCACTAGTTTCTTCTGTTGTTGGCGGAATTAGACATGACCGTCGCATCCTGTAAAGGAGATCTTGCCGGAAAAACACAATTTCTTGTGTATAAAACTTCACCCTGAAAAATCGCAGCTTTTCCTTATTGGAGATAGAACAGAAAAAGTTTAGAAATCTGGATGTCAAAATGTTGCTTTTATCTGGAGTAGTGTAGACAGTTAGGACAAGATGTTCTGTGTACTAGTATTCACCATGGTTAGTGAATATGTAGAACTTTTTCCTAGACTTAACTGAAACATCAGTGGCCAGTGGATCACGATTCAGCAAACAAAGGGAAGAGTAATCTAATACCAAAGTACTATGGATGCATTATGTTACCTACTAGAAATCATGATATGCATATAAGCAGAGTTGCATGGTGTTTTAAGTCCATGTACACATTGACATCATGCATCATAGAAACTGTGCAAAGGGCTCATAGGATAATTAAGAGCATTCGTGCACAAATCACCGTAATGTCTACAGCATACTCCTAAAATTCAATTACAGTACACCAAGTCACCAACAGCACCGCTTGAATGATAAATTGACTGCTTATGTTTCACTATATTTGCATCGACAATAATTTATGATAAACGATAACAGATAATACTCAAAGATCTAGACCGACTTCATCCAATTACAATAACAATAACCTTGTTGCTATTCTATTTGGCAGAAAACTCGTAACTTCTATATTTTAAGATATCATAGCTTTACTCTCAGATATGATGTGCACAATTACATTTTTGTGTAATCTTGGCACGGTTGCAAGGCATTAGTTTCTAACCTGCAGGGGTTGCTTACGAAGATTGCATTCGGGATATGCTTCTGAAGTTCTTCAATCAGATATTTAGGGAGTGCACACCTTGGGAGAGCTTTAGAAGGACCTGCAGATTTGTTAGAGCACAAACAACATATCAAGTGCTCAAGAAACATTTCATTGCAGCAACTTGTGGAGGTAGCCAGAAATATATCCAGTGAACAAGCTCTTTCTAATCCTATTTCAATATTCAATAGACGCTACTCAATCGAACATAGCAAAGTAAAGCGATGACATAGGAAATAGAAAGAGTGGACCAAGTTACTCCATGACCAGCCCACAAAATTGGATACAGGAGTGCAAGAGTGCATCATACATATGCATATGAGTAGAAAGTGTATCACTGAGTTTTGCAGTACCTGCATCATCAGGACCTGGAATGAATAGAAAACGACTGTGTTCCTTTAATCTGGATCTAGCTGCTATCATTTCACCAAGCTTTCCAAACTGTGATCTGCAAGAACTTACATAGGTTAGGCCTTCTTTTGCACAAAATATCAAAATAAGATAACCACTCGTCCTCTCTAGAACATAAATTCAGACCTGAGCTCTTCAAATGAACTAAATGCTAGATTGCAGGGCCGAGAACAGAAATTGCCCATCAAGACAAAGAGGGAAGGCACTACTTCCACACTATCATAACCATCAAGAACAACAGCTAACTTCTCCATGGTCTTCTCTACGAGATAACACATATGAACATTCTGAGAGTAGGTCTCAATAATGATAGTTAAACAAAAATCAAGAACTAATGTAAAGTAGAAGAAATACCTCAGGATTGTCCAGCCAAACATCCGAAAGTATGACAAACATGTCATTAACAGCCTTCTTTTCCAGTGATGACAATCTTAACTGTTTGATAGCATTGGCAACAAAGATCATCATTCTAGTTGCATTCTAATTACTCAATATGTGGAATGTATTTTTCCATAAAAAAGAATGCAGTTATTGAGCTCACTGTTTCCTCTGTTGGTAGTACACCACCCCCAAAGAAATCAAGCCCCATAAGCAATGAAAGTGATGCTTCCCTGTCCTCCAGGGGAGGAAATCCACATGTATTGACCTGTGCATGATTTGATTATAAGCACATTCAACAGCATTTTACAGCAAAGAGTTGGTCATTTGTTTAGGAGACAAAGCATAACAGACCTGGAAAATGCCATTTGAAAGCAGTTCTCCTTCAGCCACGATTACAGTATTTTCAACAAAAAAACCTGAAGTGATTTTGTGTTCTATGTTAAGGAAACAGGTACTTTCTCAATAAAGTCATGGAACCAACATGGATCAAGGTAGATACTGCTTTAAATTTGATGCATATATGGTAAATCTTTTATGCTAATCCCTGTAAAAACAGAGGAAATTTTTGAAACATATCCTCCTTAATATGTAGCTGAAACATTAAAGTCTTTTAGGATGAAGCTGAAACACTCTTAATTATCATAGCAGAGATAGGTGGAAAACAGTAGGCAGCCACAACTATTCAATATAAAAGCTGCTTGTCAGGATATTGCATTCAATAAGTCGATTGGCACTGCTCCAGTAAGATCCTCCAAGTAGAACTGACGCTCCTCCAGCTGTGATATGACTCCCATAATCCATCTCCGTCCAGTGCACCCGATTAGTGATTGTATAGAAGTTATCTATACGAAGAGAAAAACTTAACTGTAAATAACATTATACTTTACTAACAGAAAATGGAGAATAAAATGACGGAAAACAATCTTCAAGGACATGCTGATTTTTGGAGCAAGTAGCTGTTATTAGTAGCAGGGATCACAGAAATTAGTTCATGGTAGAGAAAATACAAAGGAGAAAGCAGAAATACCTCACAGCTACCATCTTCATTTGTAAGCATGTCAAAAGCTGGCTTGGAGAAATATTTATCACGAGAAAGGCTCTGAAGCAGCACTTGGTATCTGTCCCTATAAAGGGAAGCTTTATCTCCGGCTTCCCCATGGATAGCTAATCTGCCGGTGTGCCTATTATACACAGAAATAGGACCATAGCATCAGCATTGGTATCTCAAAATCCCTAGCTTGTACTTCGCCAGTAAAATATGTTCAAAATCCAGAAAATAAGCTCTTTTAGCAAGTCATATGTAATATGTGACACTAATTATCAACAAAATGAGTCTTTGCTAAAAATAGTTAGATCAACTTATCCTGGTCAGTGAAATGATAAAGTAGTAGACAACAAAAGATCCGTGCATCAGACATATGTTCTACACTTGGATAGGTAGAGCTTTCATTCTAAACAAACGAGGGTCAACTGGAAATTCTCACCCATCATGAAAGTTAGCAACCCCACAAAAGAAGAAGAAAATCACATATCAGATACTGAAATAGTGCTTTTCATTCTCTAAAAACGATACTTAAATAGTGCTTTCTATGGCACAAGGCACCCGGCCATCAACCATCCAATTTGGCAAAATTAGTGATCCTTAACCATGGCCTAGTAGAGAAACCCATAAAGAAAGGGGAAAATTACCAAATCACCGTACGAATTACTCAGATCTACAAACAAAAGGCAGCATTCACATACTCGTAGAAAACTTTCTTGATCGGATCGTAGTGGAACCGCGGCACGAGGAAGGCGTCCACCACCCGTAGCGCTGACCGGGCACTGGTGGCCGCCGGAGACGCCGCGTCAACCGCCTCTTCCGCTTCGACGAGCAGCGCCACTACGCGCCGGACCGCGTCCCGATCCAGTATCGACGACTGCACTGCGCACAACATCAGCAAGACACAAACACGCCAGAGCCACATGTATCAGATGACATCCAGAAATGCGGTAAGAGAGGAACGGCGCAGAGCCCTAGAGGGAGATCTGGCTTACGCGGCTCCTTGTCGAGCTCGTCGAGGAGGAGGTCGAGCGCGTCGTCCTCTGCGTCGGGGAAGCGGTCCAGGAAGGCGGCGGCCTCCTCTAGGGCGTCGACCTTGAGGGTGAAGCCGCGTAGCTTGAATTTGCGCTGCAGCTTCCTGCGCGTGGCCGCCGACGGCGCCGCCATTGGAGGGGGCGGGAGGCAAGCGTGTGACTGTGTGGCGGGAAAGGCGGGTTGGGTTTTGGGGGGAATGGCGGGATAATAATGGCAACTCCCCGGGGCGCTGTTCTGCTTATCTTATTGGACCGTCCATGGTGGGTACACCTTCGGCCCAACCATGCATTCCAAAAGCATTTCAGGCTTCTTTGGTTGGAAACCTGGGAAAAGCTTTCTTGCCCAGCCAGCCATCCCAGGAGTCCATTTGCTCAGCTTCCTGGGGCTGGATCCAGCTGCCTGGCCCAAGTTGTTCAAAAAAGAGCATAATAAAGCATTGCGTGTTGAAATTGCGAATTTTTTTTTCTGAAATGAGAATTGTTGCTCCCATTCTGCTGAGGAAAGCGTAGCAATTACTCCCTCCGTTCTAAAATTATTGTCATCATTGACTTTTTTTATAAACTTTAACAATTTATCTTATTCAAAAAATTATTTTAAATATATAAAATTATTGATTATATTTTAAGTTTATATAATAATAAAACTAATCATAAAAAATATATGATAATTTTCAAAATATTTTGAATAAAACGAATGGTCAAAGCTGACAAAAAAGTCAATAACAACAATAATTTTGGAACGGAGGGAGTATTAGTTAAAGAAATTATCTGTTTATAGAAGAATTGTTATATCCCTACAAGTAATCAATAAAGTTATCCCTTATTTAATTTTTTTAAACACTAGGCTACAGTGAATCCGTTGTAGGGTGCTGCAGCATGGTGCCGTGCAGCAATCTTAGAGTCAGACTGCAGTGCGCTATTTTTTTTTTTTTGACAAATTTCATATTTGTATTCATTCAAAGAAAGATTATAAACACTGAAGCAAACACGCTCCAAACACAGAACACTCCTAACAGGGTTCGGAATACAAGGCTCTCACTAAGCAGAGTACATATTACAACGATAAAGACTATCAACAAGCTAGTTCCTGAAGTGTTGTCAGAGGGGCCTCGCTTTGAGAAAGCACGAGGCTGGTGTCTTTCATCTGCGTAATGGGAAATCGTCGGTGAAGAATATGGTTGATGTTCACCTGAACGCAAGAGGGAGGCAAAAGCAATACCTTAGGTTGACGACACTCGTAGAACCAGACATACCAGATCTATGTCATATCGATGGGGGCACCCATAGCGGTCATCGTTACTCAGAACGTGAGTATGGCATGTCATCGAGAACGTAGAGGACCCAGATACCATGAGTAGCCTGGATTGGAGTTCTTGATGTGCTGCAAGAGAGCTGAGGACATGTTGCACGTCAGATGCCTGGGAGAGGCGACGCTTGCACAACGCGTGTCGACCGATGTCGAGGTGGGAGGCAGATCGGTTTGCCCGTCGGAATTGTCGTCCGGGAAGGTCGGCTCGTCGGGGAAAGAGGACGGTTGTGGATAATATCACCGGTTGATATGTAGATGAAGATTTGTCAGCAGCGGTGTGTTGAAGAGGACTTCCTTCTCCTTCGGAGGCGAGCGGCGAGGGCGAGGTATAAGCTCGACATGGCGGTCGTAGGGGTGACGCCGGCTTGGTGGAGAGGGCGACACAGACGTGGACTTGTCCGGGGTAAAGGCGGTCAAGTCCAGCGGAGGCGAGGACCAACTGCATCGATGGGGGGGCGGAGACGGAGCTGGCGACGAGGGGGAGAGGGCGCGTTGGAGCCACCAGATCCGGAGGCTCTGGAGCCGGATGCCGCCCCCGGAGGCGCGGATCTAGCGCCGGAAGGCCAAGCGCGGGAGGTGATGCTGGTGGTAGGGGCGAGCGAAGGTGGAAAGAGTGGAGGACCTAACACTACTTTATTGGGACTGCCCTCCGACTTCTGGAGAACACGGAGGAAGCCGCCGCTGTTGAGCAAGAGCTCGAAAGTAGCAGCCATGGCAACTAGGAGGAGGAGGGGAGCGAGGCGGCACATGGCCCATGGCGAGTTGCGAAAACAAGGGGGGAAAACAACTAGACTTACCTAAAGGTTGAGGGGAGGGCTTCCCTCTCCTGCCCGCCGCTGGCGAGGACGCCAGAGGGAGAGGAGGAGGGGGGCCCAACGGCTGCGGCGGGGGAACCCTAGGAGGAACGCCGTAGTGCGCTAGTTGGAGAGGTGAAAGAGGCAAGCCTTCCTTCACAACTCTGCTTCATAGAACGAGCGACCCTTGATTTGGATAGGTTGTTACTGAAGCTAAAGATCCAGTTAGTCAGAAGAGAGTAGAATTGAAAGTGCCTAGAGGGGGGGGGGGGTGAATAGGCAATTGTCCCTGAAAATCACTTAATAATAAAAGTCAAATGCGCAGTGTCGGACTTGTCCGACGATAGTGAGGAAAGTCCGATGGACTTGTCCAATGGCACGAGTTAGAAAAGTAGATCGGCCGATTAAAACTTTAAAGTAATCGAAGGCAAGCTAGAATCTAGTAATTACAAGCTAGAGGAAGTTATAGAAATGAGGAGAACAACTAGCAAGCAACCTACACAAGTTAATTTAAGAGAAACGAGGCAATTCCTATTTAGCAAGTTATGAGCAAGAACAAGTAAATAACAAGTATACAAAATAGGACAAGGGGAGACACAGGATTTGTTCACCGAAGTTTAGCTCCATAAAGAAGCCTACGTCTCCGTTGAGGGATCCACAAAGGACCGGGCTTCTTTCAACCCTAACCTCTCCAAGTGACCACAAAGATCAAACTTGGCTTTCCACTAGCAAACTCTACGAAGGAGGGGTCAATATAAACTTCCTGAGGCGTCACCACACAAGTTGGGAGCTCTACGGGTACCTCTAACCATCTAGGGGATGAATCCCCAAGAGTAACAAACACAAACGTGATCGGCGGTGAGGATGAACCAAGAGCTTGAGACAATGGAAGCTTGAAGTCGATGGAACTCTTGAATCTTCTCTCAATCCCTTCACAAATCAAGATTAGAAGTAAGGGAGGAGAGATTTTGAGAGCAAAGTGAGCTTGAGGGTATTTTTGAGTGGAATGAGTGACCAACCAGACAAGGGACAAAGTGGGGGTCTATTTATAGCTCAAGAAGAAAAGAAGTCGTTTGGATGGGTATTTCTCAGATCTCCATCGGACAAGTCCGATGGTCATCGGACATGTCTGATGGAGCAAGTTGGCGTTGGTTCTGGAGTCCGAGGGACTTTCCCGATGCCTCGGACAAGTTGACAATCGGACAAGTCCGATGGTCATTGGACAAGTCCGATGGCTAGGGTTTGACACACGTACTGGAGTCCGACAGTGAAGTCCGATGAATCGGACTTGCTGGTCTACGATCGAGAGTGACAAAGGTTCTGGAGTCCGAGGTCGGACAAGTCCGATGGTTTTGCCATGGAAAATTGTTTTGGCTGTGGAATTTTGGATTTTGCTCTTAGTTCATCATTGCTTCACACTTTTGTATCCCTCTTAATAGTACGACTTTTCCTATACTCAAAAATAAAATAAAAACTCCATGAGCTTCATATTTGAGCAAATTTCTGAGTATCATCTTGAAATTTCTTAGCCACTTTGTTTCCTCCTTTTCTTTGAGTATTTGAGCTTTTATGCATTTTGTCATCAATAATTGAACCATCTTCTATACATATGCTCATTGAAACATTAGTCCATTCTTAATTGTATTAGCGCCAATCACCAAAATAAAATTAGGGGCCTAGATGCACCTTCAATCTCCCCCTTTTTGGTGATTGATGACAATACAACTAATTTATCATAAAGTGATGTAGAAATGAAACAATTTGTGAGGAGCTCCCCCTAAATGTGTGCATAACTAAAAGATTGGAGATAGTATAACAAATGCACATATTTGAAGAAAGAGAGTGAGAGCTCCCCCCTAACACTATGCATATATGATGATTTGCAATATTTAAGCATATGAATATAAGACATATAAGACATTGCATATGACAAATATTATCACACAAATGCATCTAGTAGATGGAGATAAAACAATACATCATCACAACGAGGCATGCACAGAGGGCACAAATAAAGAGATATAAGTACCACAAGCAAATAGTCTTACAAAACACAACCGACACAAATAAGTAGTTTTACAAACCAAGCCAAAAAAAAACCAAATTGTCCAACTTCATCACACTCACAACTCACAAACTAAGCAAATGAAAGATAGATTACACTTCTCCCCCTTTGGCATCAAGACACCAAAAAGGAGAAAAATGCGGGTGGATGGTGATGAAATCTCTACTCCTCAAAGTCTTCATAGTCTTCATCATCCTCATCGCCTTCTTCTTCTTCGTCTTCGTCATCTTGAGCGGGAGCTTTGCCCTTGCGCTGGCGAAGATCATAGGCAGCGGGATCTTCTTCTTGCTCTTCTACTTCCTCTTCTTCCTCATCAAAGCGAACATATTGTCCACTAGAGCCGGCTCCTATGTGAAACTGAGAAGGTGGAGGATAGTACCCAAAATAGTTCAACTCCTCTGTAGAGAAGTTGGGAGTGGGATCCTGAAAAGCAGGTGGGTAGGAATCTTCCGTCGGAGGTGATGGAGGAGGAGGAACTTCACATTGCATCTTCTCCATGATGATCTTTTGGTTCCTCTCAATCACATCCATCCTTTGGTTGATGCTCCTGTACATACCAAGGAGGGATTTGAACATCTTCATAACCCCACTCCTCTTGCCACGAGAAGGTGGGGCAGCACGAGAAGAACCAGTGGCCCTAGAAGGAGCTCTGGGAACCTGAGGAGGCGGAGCAGAGGATGGTGGCTGAGCTACACCAAAGAACTGACCAGAGGAGATGTCAGGAGTCCAATTAGAAGGAATCTGAGGTTTGAGACTCAGATGCTTCATGTCCTTTTTGAAAGTCATGCCTGAGACCTTCTCAATCATATACATGATGTGCGGGGCATATCCACAGCCACGCTTGGAAGAGATGGAGATGTCCCATATCTCCTGATAGACATAGTCAAACACATCAAATTTCTCATCCCCATGAACCCAGTGCAAGATGTCCCTCTGATATGCAGGAATACGGTCAGAGTTGCCACCCCTTAGAGCCAAAGTGCTCCTACAGATCCTGAATAAGACTGAGAAAAAGGGTAGCAAGCCATTTGAGTTGGGAGGCACACAGTTCTCCGGATCTGTGTACATATGCCTCATGGCCTCATCGCTCATGTAGCTGTCCGAGTGAATCTTCTGCTTCTCCTTACGTGAGCTCTTGAGTCCTATCATGGAAGCAAATTGATTCAAGGTGCAGCTGTACTTAGTGCCATTTGTCATCCAGACCATAGACTTGTCATTATCAAAGAACACAGTTGAAAAGAACTGAGAGATGATTTCCTTGTTCCATGAGTA
The DNA here is from genome assembly GCA_032690845.1 of Eleusine coracana subsp. coracana. Classification (NCBI taxonomy): domain Eukaryota; kingdom Viridiplantae; phylum Streptophyta; class Magnoliopsida; order Poales; family Poaceae; genus Eleusine; species Eleusine coracana. The sequence continues at coordinate 58,063,126 of CM064432.1, read as the reverse complement.
GTTGAGAGTCAAGAAGGTCTTAAGACCAGGATACTCAAAAGAAGCTAGAACTTGGTTGAACAGAGGGTGCTTCTTGGACTTCATATAATTCCAATCTAGCCACTTGCTCCCAACTACAGGGTTCTTCATGCGGAGGTAGGTGGAGCGGTACCAATCCGCATAGAAATGAGCATAAAAGCGAGGATCAACAACCTCCTTATCACGAGCATAATAGCTGACCAACCTTGCTTCAGTGCATTTCTCAAGAGACGCGTGAAAGAAGTCCACCCTCTCTCGGTTGGAGTTGAGCATTTCGGAGGGAGGGTGCATGACTCTGTTCAGCTCTTCGAACTCAGCTGGCTCCTCCCTTTTAGTTGGTTGTTGGAGATAGGTGCGCCGAACGTGCTTGGCAATGACTTTCTTTCTCTTTGGTTGGCTTTGACCTTGATCATCACTAGCTTTGGCCCTCTTCTCCCTCAAGGGGGATGCTTCCAGATCCGACATGCTGACAACAGGAATAGCACAAGTCAGAAGATAGACAAAAGAGAGGAAAAAGGGGTGAGGAGAATCAGTGAGGGACTTAAACTTTTGGAGGAACTGCATGCCGTCAGACATGTCCGATGACCATCGGACTTGTCCGACGTGTCAGACTTGTCCGATGCCCATCGGACTATCGGACTTGTCCGATGACTCACAGTTTCTCCAAAAACCTAGATCCTCCACAAATCCACCTACCACTAGCGATCAAACTTTGTCTACTCCTGCCAAAACATGCTAGAAGCTATCTCTATGGATCAAAAGTGCAAGGAAAAAAGATTGGAAACTAGCATTGCCCTAGAATCCTAACCTTAAGGGAGAGAGAGGGAAGGAGGGGAAACCTTGCAAAAGTGATGGGGGATCCGACTTTACCAATGGAGGAGGACCTCTTGGCCTCCAAACTTGCTCCAATGGATGGTGGGAGAGGGAGATCGCCTTGGGGCCGCCTTTGGGGGAGTTCTTGAGGAGAGAGCACGTGAGAGATGTGAATGAGGGGGTGTTCATCGAAGGGGTAAGTCGGGCTGGGTTAAAGGGGTGAAAACTGGACCATCGGACTTGTCCGATGGGATCGGACTTGTCCGATGAAGCGTGTCAACAGGAGGAGGCAGGCAGGGCTGGGGATAGTTTGAAGCAAATAAGTGTAAATGAGGATGGACAAAAAGGATTCTTGCCAGTCTATGGTCAGTCAATCAACCAACCATTCAAAACTATGACCATATTTTGACAAGATTGATCAAGAGATCAAGAATCAAGGAACAAGCAAAAACAAACAAGTTTTGACATAAAACCATGATTTTTGCAATAATTGAGCAATCAACACTCAGATGTGCACATCCTCTACATCACATTGCTAGAGTCAAGAATATTTAGTTCACTCCTAAGATAGCAAAACCTTTTCTCATCTAGTGGCTTGGTTAATATATCGGCTAATTGATCTTCGGTTCGCACATGACTCACTTCTATATCCCCCTTGATAGAATGATCTCTCAAAAAGTGATGGCGGATATCTATATGCTTTATGCGCGAATGCTCAACGGGGTTATAAGCAAGCTTTATGGCACTCTCATTATCACATAGGAGTGGAACACGGTTCAACTTGTAACCGTAGTCTCTTAGAGTTTGTTTCATCCAAAGTAGTTGTGCACAACAACTACCGGCTGCAACATACTCCGTTTCGGCGGTGGAAAGTGCAACGGAATTTTGTTTCTTGGATGACCATGACACTAGGGACCTACCCAAGAATTGGCATGTCCTGGAGGTGCTCTTTCTATCTACCTTATCCCCGGCATAATCCGCATCGGAATAGCCTAAAAGGTTGAACTTTGAACCCTTTGGGTACCAAAGCCCTAGGTTGGGTGTGTGAACCAAATATCTCAAGATTCTTTTAACGGTCATTATGTGACACTCCATAGGAGCGGCTTGAAAACGTGCACACATACACACACTAAGCATGATATCGGGCCTAGATGCACAAAGATAAAACAAAGATCCTATCATGGAGCGATATACCTTTTGATCAACGGGCTTGTCCTTTTTGTTGAGGTCGATGTGTCCATTTGTTGGCATGGGTGTTTTGATGGGTTTGGCCTTGTCCACGTCAAACTTCTTCAATAAGTCTTGAGTGTACTTGGCTTGACATATGATGGTGCTCTCCTTGAGTTGCTTCACTTGGAAGCCTAGAAAGTATGTTAATTCTCCCATCATGGACATCTTAAACCTCTTGAACATTATCTTGCTAAACTCATCACAAAAGTTTTGGTTAGTAGAATCAAATATAATGTCATCGACATATATTTGGCACACAAAGATATCATTGTCAAAATGCTTGGTGAAGAGGGTTGCATCGGCCTTGTCAATAACAAAACCTTTTTTAACAAGAAAATCCCTAAGGCATTCATACCATGCTCTTGGAGCTTGCTTATGCCCATAAAACCTTTTTTAACAAGAAAATCCCTAAGGCATTCATACCATTCTCTTGGAGCTTGCTTATGCCCATAGAGCGCCTTATGGAGCTTGAAAACATGGTTAGGATAATTTGGGTCTTCAAAGCCCGGTGGTTGCTCCACAAACACTTCTTTCTTGATTGGCCCATTGAGGAATGCAGTTTTCACGTCCATTTGATACAACTTAAAATCATAGTGAGTAGCAAAAGCAAGTAATATTCTAATATATTCAAGCCTTGCTACGGGGGCATAGGTTTCATCAAAATCCAAACCTTCCACTTGTGAGTACCCCTTTGCCACAAGCCTTGCCTTATTTCTTATCACAACACCATCTTTATTTTGTTTGTTGCGAAACACCCACTTGGTGCCCACAACATTCTTGTTCTTTGGCCTTTCCTCTAATCTCCATACTTCATTTCTTGTGAAGTTGTTCAATTCTTCTTGCATGGTCATCACCCAATCCGAATCTTCAAGTGCTTGTTCTATCTTAAATGGCTCCATAGAAGAGACAAAAGAGTAATGTTCATAAAAATTACTAACTCGAGATCTAGTGATTACCCCCTTGTTAATATCTCCAAGAATTTGCTCGACGGGGTGATCACGTTATACACTTTGATGTACTCTTGGATGTGGTGGATGTAAGCTCTCTTGACCACCATCTTTATCAACCTCTTGATCATGTCCTTGAGAATCATTACTTAATACTTGCTCATGATCCCCAACATCTTGATCTTGACCACTTGTATGATTAATTTCTTCATTTTCATGATGTTGATTTTGTCTTCAGGGAGAGGGTTGACTTTCAACACTTGATGTTTCTTGTGGTCTCACATCACCAATGGCCATCCTTTTTATTGCATTTCTAGGAGCTTCATTATCTATATCATCAATAGCAACTTGCTCCTCTTAAGAGCTATTAGATTCATCAAATGTCACGTCATGTGAAATTTTAACACAACCGATGGTTTTGTTGAACACACGATAGGCATGAACATTCGACCCATAACCAAGCAAGAAACCTTCATCAACTTTTAGAGCAAACTTTGAAGTCTTGGGTTTCTTGTTTAGCATAAAACATTTGCTCCCAAAAATACGAAAGTATGAAATATTAGGCTTGTTACCGGTTAGTAGCTCATATGGAGTTTTCTTCAAGATTCGGTGGAGATACAACCGGTTGGAGGCATGGCATGCGGTGTTGACGGCTTCGGCCCAAAAACGATCGAACGTCTTGTATTCATAAAGCATTGTTCTTGCCATCTCAATGAGTGTACGGTTCTTTCTTTCGGCCACCCCATTTTGTTGAGGGGAGTAGGGTGCTGAAAATTCATGCTTGATTCCTTCTTCATCAAGGTACTCTTCAACTTGAGTGTTCTTGAACTCGGTGCCATTGTCACTTCTTATTTTCTTGATCTTTACTTCATATTCATTTTGTGCTCTTCTCATGAACGTCTTGAGCACATCTTTCACTTCACCTTTATCATGTAAAAAGAACACCCACGTGAAGCGAGAGAAATCATCAATAATAACAAGACCATATTTGTTACCACCAATGCTTATGTAGGAGACGGGTCTGAAGAGGTCCATGTGCAATATCTCCAATGGCCTTGTGGTGGTCATCACATTCTTCGCGGGGTGTGATGCTCCAACTTACTTTCCCGCTTGACACGCACTACAAATTCTATATTTCTTAAAACAAACATCAGTTATTCCTATGATGTGGCCGCTCTTTTGGAGTTTGTGAAGATTTCTCATACCAACATGGGCAAGTCTTCTATGCCACAACCACCCCATGTTGGACTTTGCTAATAAGCATGTACCAAGTCTAGCTTCATCCGTGGAGAAATCCACAACATAAAGCTTTCCTTTGAGCACACCCTTAAAAGCAACTGAGCCATCACTTCTCTTATAGAGGGTCACACCACATTCGTTGAACAAGCAATCATAGCCCATTTTACAAAATTGTGAGATGGACAAAAGTTTGAAGTCAACATGATCAACGAGCATAACCTTGGAAAGAGAGTACGAGGGAGTGAAAGGGACTTTACCATAACCTAGGACTTGTCCCGTTCCATTGTCACCAAATATAATATATTCATTGTTATTGTGGCTTGGCTCAAATGACTTGAACATCTTTTTATCTCTGGTCATATGATTAGTGCATCCACTATCAATTACCCAACTTGACCCTCCGGTGACATAGTCCTACAAAACAAGTTAAGCTTTGTTTTTAGGTACCCAAATTTGCTTGGGTCCTTTTACATTAGTCACAAGTACTTTGGGCACCCACACACAAGCCTTTGATCTCTTGTTGTGTGGCCCAACATATTTGGCATATACACGACCATGCATGTTTCTCATAAGCACATATGAAACATCAAAATCATGAAATAGTGCACATGTAGAGTTAGGCACATTAACATGAGAATCATTAGCAAAAGAAGCATGATTAGTGTTCATGTTGTTAGCTTGCTTCTTTTGATAAGATCCTTCCTTGGTGAACTTAAGGAATTCCTTCCCATTCTTATTTTCCCGTGTATTGTGCTTGGCACCCTCAACATAGCCAATGCCATCCATGACATGGGGTATTCTAGTGTATGCGTATGCACCTCTTGCATACTTTGCCTTTTCATTATCAACAACATTCTTCCCATGTTGTATCTTGCTTTCAAGAGCCCTCACTTGCTTGTTCAAATCATCAATCAATTTCACATTAGTAGCACAAGCATCAACATCAATGTTATAGCACCTATCACATCCTTTGCTAGTGGAAGCATAAGAATTGTTGGTGGAAGTGGATGTGAAAGTTGAAATAATTTTGTATTGTTCTTCAAGGGACTTATGAGTCTTTTCCAAATCCTCATATTTCTCTTGAAGTTTATCTTTATCACTTTTAACATGTTTACAAGTATTCTAAATTTTAGTGATAGACAAGGTTAATTCTTCATTTTTATTTCTTTCAACTTCAAGAAGCTTCTCTAGTTCAAGGTTTTTTTTCTTTTCAAGAATAAGCAAGTCTTCTTGTTTTTTAAGAAGCTCCTCTTGTCTATCATTTTCTTCCTTTTGTTTCTCAAGCAATTGCATGAATTCAAGCATTTTAGGAAGTGAAGCATTTTCAACATCATCATCATCATCATCACTACTACTAGCATAAGAGGAACGCTTGTGTTTAGATTTTGTTACCTTCGATCCTCTTGCCATTAGACACTTGTGAGTGTTGTCATCATCATCACTCAAGCTCCCAAATAGTGAGGTGTTGGTGGGAGTAACGCCGATGGCAAGTGAAGCAATGCCACCATCATCCGAGTCGGATTCAGAGGAGGAAGATGATGAGGAGGATGAATCATCGGAGTTCCATTCTTGACCAATATGAGCTTCACCTTTCCTATGCTTCTTGTATGTCTTGTCTTTCTTGTAATGCTTGCCTTTTCTTCTTTCATCCTTGTTCTTCTTCTTTAGACATTCCGCAATAAAGTGTCCTTCATCACCATATTTATAGCAAGTCTTTTTTGACCTTCTTGCTTTACCCTTGTCGAAGCTTTTCCTCTTGTACCTATCCTTCTTGAGGAATGACTTGAACCTCCTTACAAGCAAGGCAAGGCCATCTCATTGTCACTATTTTCACTACTAGAATCAACTACTTTGTTCTTCTTCTTCTCACTTGTGGCATTGAGTGCCACATCATTCTTATCACCATTGGCTTCCGCAATTTGCTTGATCAACGCATTTATCTTGTTGGCTTGATCGTTTTGTTATTTTTAGGATAGAAGCTTCCCAAGTACCTCATCGGTGGAGAAGGTTTTGAAATTGTCCTTCTCTCTAATGTTCGAGCAAATATTGCAATCACATGGTCTCAATACTTGTAATAGTCTCTTGTTGATATCCAAGTTGGACATTCTAGCTCCAAGTGCTCTTCTTTGATTCACAATTCTCATGAGTCTATCATGAACTTCTTTTGGGCCTTCTCCCGGACCCATGATGAACAAGTTGAACTTATTTTGCAATTCTTCAAGCCTTGCATCTTTCACGGAATCAATACCCTCATAGATAACCTCAAGCTTTCTCCATAATTGATTGGCATTCTTGATTCCAGCTACTTTGTCATATTCGGTGGCACTAAGTGCGGAAACAATTGCACTAGCCGCTATGGCATTGCGATGGATGTTGAGTTGATCCTTTCGAGTTGGATTATCTCTATTTTCCCATAAGAAACCATTCTCGGTTATGCTTGCAACATACGGACTCATTGATTCCAAGTACATCATCATCTTGCATTTCTAATAGTCATAGAATTGTCCATCAAAGTACGGAAGCCTACCGGACCCTTGCCCAATGCGATCCTCTTTGAGATCTTCATAATCAAACATGACATTGTTATAGGTTCTTGGTTGAGCATCATGTCTTCCAACTACATCATCTCCATCATGACTATCACTAGCACCATCTTTGATTGGGAGAGCGGTAGTTGGTTCTTCTCCCGGATTTGACATCTTTAATCTTCAAGCGGTTAAACTTTTTAGAAGATCCTTGCTCTGATACCAATTGAAAGTGCCTAGAGGGGGGGAGGTGAATAGGCAATTGTCCCTGAAAATCACTTAATAATAAAAGTCAAATGCGCAGTGTCGGACTTGTCCGACGATAGTGAGGAAAGTTCGATGGACTTGTCCAATGGCACGAGTTAGAAAAGTAGATCGGTCGATTAAAACTTTAAACTAATCAAAGGCAAGCTAGGATCTAGTAATTACAAGCTAGAGGAAGTTGTAGAAATGAGGAGAATAACTAGTAAGCAACCTACACAAGTTAATTTAAAAGAAATGAGGCAATTCCTATCTAGCAAGTTATGAGTAAGAACAAGTAAATAACAAGTATACAAAATAGGATAAGGGGAGACACAAGATTTGTTCACCGAAGTTTAGCTCCATAAAGAAGCCTACGTCTCCGTTGAGGGATCCACAAAGGACCGGGCTTCTTTCAACCCTAACCTCTCCAAGTGACCACAAAGATCAAACTTGGCTTTCCACTAGCAAACTCTACGAAGGAGGGGTCAATATAAACTTCCCGAGGCGTCACCACACAAGTTAGGAGCTCTACGGGTACCTCTAACCATCTAGGGGATGAATCCCCAAGAGTAACAAACACAAACGTGATCGGCGGTGAGGATGAACCAAGAGCTTGAGACAATGGAAGCTTGAAGTCGATGGAGCTCTTGAATCTTCTCTCAATCCCTTCACAAATCAAGATTAGAAGTAAGGGAGGAGAGATTTTGAGAGCAAAATGAGCTTGAGAGTGTTTTTGAGTGAAATGAGTGACCAATCAGACAAGGGACGAAGTGGGGATCTATTTATAGCTTAAGAAGAAATGGAGTCATTTGGATGGGTATTTCTCAGATCTCCATCGGACAAGTCTGATGGTCATCAGACATATCCGATGGAGCAAGCTGGCGCTGGTTCTGGAGTCCGAGGGACTTGTCTGATGCCTCGGACAAGTCCGATGGCTAGGGTTTGACACACGTACTGGAGTTCGACAGTGAAGTCCGATGAGTCGGACTTGCTGGTCATCGGACATGTTCGATGACCGTCGGACAAGTCCGACGACCGAGAGTGACAAAGGTTCTGGAGTCCGATGATTTTGCCCTGGAAAATTGTTTTGCCTGTGAAATTTTGGATTTTGCTCTTAGTTCATCATTGCTTCACACTTTTGTGTTCCTCTTAATAGTACGGTTTTTTCTATACTCAAAAATAAAATAAAAACTCCATAAGCTTCATATTTGAGCAAATTTCTGAGTATCATCTTGAAATTTCTTAGCCAGTTTGTTTTCTCCTTTTCTTTGAGTATTTGAGCTTCTATGCATTTTGTCATCAATAATTGAACCATCTTCTACACACATGCTCATTGAAACATTAGTCCATTCTTAATTGTATTGGCGTCAATCACCAAAATAAAATTAGGGGCCTAGATGCACCTTCAAGAATTCCGTAGCAGATGAGTTGGCACATACATGTGGCGAAACATATCACTCACACTGCTGTGTGGCGTATGCAGGGTCTCCAGTGTGTTCAACATTTAGTTACTCGCGAATATAATCCTGTTTATGAGTCGCTCTCTTATGATTGCAAAAAAAAATGATACCATTGTAGGGATACACTTTAGTTTTAGTACTTGAAAGCACGCGTAGGAGAAAATTAAGCATATCACCTCATTAAATTAAAGGACTTATTAATTTTCAACTGATTGAAAGTTTAGATAACTTTTAGTCACTTCCTAGAGTCATTAGATCTAAATTTAATGATTTATAATTATTATATAAATAATCTTACAAAAGAAAAATTAAAACACAAAATAACAAACTATTGAGTAAAAGATTTCAGCTGATTAAAAATTAGAAAACATGTTAAATTAAAACCATCAAAAGCTATTTGCCGGGCAACAAATGTACACAGCGGAATCCGTAAATATCCTATATGGCTTACACTAGAATGCAATGGCCTGTGGAGCTGCTTCCCCGTTCAGTCGCGAATCATATTCGTCGTGTTGCTAGGTCCATATCTATGGACTAGGCTAGTGTCACAATTAAGCTATCAAACTCCACTCGCGTTAGTACTTGGCGGCATGTGCCGCAGAAAATCAAACATATCAGTAACCTCAATACGAGTCGCTGCCGACCGACACATTGCTTCCCTGTCAAGTGACGCCTCCACCGCACCATGTGATCCGCTGCATCGCATAAAGACAGTAGCATTAGCATGACAGAGTGTGGGGACGTGTACTCGATTGCACGAGACGAATGATTCGATCCTCTTGTTCCCCTTTGGTCCTTGATGAGCCCAGGCCGCACGCATAGCCCCATCTAGCGAAATCTCCCTTTTAGAACATCCACACATTTATTTCCGTCCTAGTTTACTTGCTGTGATCCTTCCTGAACAACCGGCCGGCCGCATCGTTGGTTGGATTTTATGCCATTGCACTTTGGGCAAGAACGCTCCTGCATGCAGGACACTTTAACTCGCAGTCGGAATATTATAACTCCAAGAAAACTACTAGTTTTCGCGGCATCATCGACCTGGCCGAACGCTGTTCACGAAAGTCGCACGGCGCCGGGTGGCCGGCACTAGAATGGAACGGGACGCAGTGACGCGAGTGATCGCGCATGGGGACCCCAATAAAGAACTGGCGCCATGGCTTGACCCACAACCACGCGGACTCCTCGCCGCGCCGCCGCGTGCCGTGGAGCACGCATACGTGTGCGACGCGCCCAACTAAAAAACTGCCCCTCCGAGAAGCGCCGGATCCTTTTCCTCTCCTCCTAAAAATCCCCCTACCCGACGTCGCCGTCGAGCCGGGCCCCCAGCGAACAACGCCGCACTCACAACGCTCGCGTCCTTTCGTTCTCGTCTTCGCAGTCCCCCTCGCCTTTCCGCCGGCCGGCCCGGCAGCAGGTTCAGGTTCCCTTTCCGTCGCTGTCCGCAGCGTACCCGGAGGAGGTCGCGTGGAATACGATACGAGGAGATGGTGGTTAGCGTGGCCGCGACGGGCCCCGGCACGGACGCCGAGCCGGTGCGCTCCACCTTCTTCGCCTCCCGCTACGTCCGGGACGAGCTCCCACGGTCAGTTTACTAGTAGTACCACTTACTACTACTACTCCTCTAGTACACTCTACTACTGTACTGGTTGCGACGCTTCCTTCCCGTCCACTCCTCCGCTCGCCGCGCCGAGGAAGCACGGCCGTGCGCTGTCTGACACGGCTTCCATTATTAGTAGCACGGCGCCGCATAAAAATCCACTACCACCAGACAGACCACCACAACCACACGAAACAGAACCTCTCGCGGCCGCCTCCGTTCTGCAGAGCAGAGGACACGCACCGGCCGCTAGAGCGTGAACAGCAGCAACAGCCATGGTGCTCTCGCACGCGAGCTCGAGCCGTGACGACGCCATCGCGTCCACCTTCGCGTCGCGCTACGTGCGCGAGCAGCTGCCGCGGTGACGACGCCGACTGGCGATTCCAGCAGACCAGTTTCCTCTCCTCCGGCGCGGATTAATGATTCTTCTCTGCTGCTGCGGCGCTGTGCGCAGGTACCGGATGCCGGAGCGGTCAATCCCGAGGGAGGCGGCGTACCAGATCATTAACGACGAGCTGATGCTGGACGGCAACCCGCGGCTGAACCTCGCATCCTTCGTCACCACATGGATGGAGCCCGAGTGCGACAAGCTCATCATGGACTCCATCAACAAGAACTACGTCGACATGGACGAGTACCCCGTCACAACCGAGCTCCAGGTACCGACAACCGGATCCATCTTCTGCTTACAGTTCGTGTACTAGTTTTGACTTGGAGACGAAAAGGTTATGTCAGTCTTACGCATACATCTTTCTATATATTTTTTTTCACAAGAAAGTCAATTGTGGATGCGAGCACCGAAACATCGAGTGACTCCAGGTGACTTTTGATTATTTTGAGAGAGAGAGACTCCATAGTTTAAGTATTTAATTAAGAACTGGAAAATCGGGTCTTCCAGTGCCCATTATCTGGTAACTTCATATGTAAATACCTACCTGATTTATTAATTGGAGATTTTCTTCATTGATTTTACAATGATTCTATAGTTGGTATTCACTATTGCACCTCTTATATTAGGCTGGAATTCACTAGGATTTCTGTCATAATTTACAGCACGAAAACATTAATACTCCGGGGTCGTTTTCAGTTTTTGTGGCCTTGCCAATGGTAAAACTGACATTGATCCACTAGATGTGCAGTAGTTACAGATTGATGGTGCTAGTAAAACTATAAAAAGTTGCAGTATATTTGCAAGTTACCTCAATGTCTGATCAATATCAAGCTTCCAAAAAACAAATTTTACTGAATAAACAAATAAATAAACTTATTGTGGATGAGAAACAGAGGAGGCCGGATATTTTATCCATTTTTTAAAAGAAATGGATAAAAAACAGAGGATGCATCCAGTTACTAGCTCCCATGGTGTCTTTTAATTTCTTTCATGAATTTGGTGTGATCGATTTGATTTATTTGTGCACTGTCAATCACTGAACTGAATGGTTTCAGACTTTCAGTGACCGAAGAACCAATAATTTTTAGATGTGTGTAGTTCATTTCAGGTGGCCAATGCGTTGAGTTGTGGCTAGTTATAAAAGATCTTTCCTGTGTGCTAAACATTGGTTTAGCAACAATTATGTTTGAAATTTCAGTTGATTAATGCTACTTCAGTTCTTTCCTCATTTACATAATTGTTACCCCTCTCATGTATGGATCGTACTTGTCTGTAAGTTAATGTTGTGTGTTTTTATTGGCAGAACCGCTGTGTAAATATGATAGCTCACCTGTTCAATGCGCCGATTCAAGAGGATGAAACAGCTATTGGAGTTGGAACAGTGGGATCCTCAGAAGCAATTATGCTTGCAGGTCTAGCATTCAAGAGGAAGTGGCAGAATAAAAGGAAGGAACAGGGGAAGCCATGTGACAAACCCAACATTGTCACTGGTGCTAATGTTCAGGTAATCGTCTGTCCTATTGTTGAATAAGGTGTACAAGCTTTAACTAGTGTAATAAGTTCTGGTGATTTCTGACGTTTCTAGGTTTGCTGGGAGAAATTTGCAAGATATTTTGAAGTAGAGCTAAAGGAGGTTAAGTTATCTGAAGGATACTATGTTATGGATCCTGAGAAAGCTATTGAGATGGTGGATGAGAACACTATATGTGTTGCAGCCATCCTGGGATCTACACTCACTGGAGAGTTTGAAGATGTTAAGAAGTTGAATGATCTTCTTGTGGAAAAGAACAAGGAAACTGGGTGAGTATTTATTCTGTACTCTATGCTATTATATTCTCGTTGTTGGTTTTGAGGTTTTCCATGAAGTGAAGACTGAAGAATGACGAGAAGTGTTACTGCCAAACAGAGCAATGTAACGCATTCCAGTTTCATCATGACCCTTACTCTGTTACGCATACAATGCAGGTGGGATGTGCCGATTCATGTCGATGCTGCGAGCGGAGGGTTCATAGCACCTTTCCTTTACCCGGAGCTTGAATGGGATTTCAGACTCCCTCTAGTGAAGAGCATCAATGTCAGTGGGCACAAGTATGGGCTTGTCTATGCTGGTGTTGGCTGGGTCATCTGGCGGAGCAAGGAGGATTTGCCTGAAGAACTGATTTTCCATATAAACTACCTAGGGACAGACCAGCCCACATTCACGCTCAACTTTTCTAAGGGTATATATTTCCATTTAAATTCAACATTCTTTTAGTTTTCTCATCTTACACAGAAAGTTTACAGAGTGGTTGCAACCAAATTTTCTGCAGGTTCCAGCCAGATCATTGCACAGTACTATCAGCTCATACGCCTAGGCTTCGAGGTACTATTACCATTCTCGTCTTGACTGCTAACAGGTTTTACAGTAGTTTGATTCAGACAGTATTATATGTACATGTACCAGGAAGGGATGGAATAGTGCACTAATCCATTTTGGTGACACTTCTCTGCAGGGATACAAGAGTATCATGGAGAACTGTATGGAGAACACGTCAATACTGAGGGAAGGCCTCGCGGCGACGGACCGGTTCGAGATTGTCTCCAAGAACTCCGGCGTGCCGCTGGTGGCTTTCTCGCTCAAGGACAGCAGCGCGTTCACCGTGTTTGACATCTCCGAGAACCTGCGCCGCTTCGGCTGGATCGTTCCAGCCTACACCATGCCCCCCAACGCCGAGCATGTGGCCGTCCTCCGCGTCGTCGTCAGGGAGGACTTCAGCCGCAGCCTGGCCGAGCGGCTCGTCTCCGACATCGTGAAGGTCCTGCACGAGCTTGACGCGCGCGCTGCCCACGCCGTGAAGGTGGCCAGTGTCGCCGTCGCGCAGAGCGACGACGGCGTCGTGGCAGGGAAGAGCGTGATGGAGATCCAGCGGGAGATCGCCACGCGCTGGAGGAAGGCGGTGGACAAGAAGAAGACCGGCCCCTGCTGATGTGTCTTCTGGTTCTGGATGGCGTGGGCCGTATGTATGATGTTTCTTTCGGCGACGCGCTGCTGCTTTGCTGTGATATCTATTTCTGCGTACGCTATGTACGCACCTCGAGCTTGAGGACCGAGGCGGTGTTTGCTGTAGTCTCAGCGCGTAATTGGGTAGTGTGACTTTTGCATCTGTCTGTTTCGTGTTCTATAGATATCAGTGTTTATGAACCAGAAATAATGGGAGTGTATGTTTGGCTTGTAACATTTGTACAGCAGAACAAGGAAATGTTCACCCCAACTCTAGCTAAGAAAAAGTGTCCCCTTGCGCGAAGGGAACATGTGTAGCCATCCACCACAATGCTAAGAGGGGAGGATTTCTATAGAGCGTCGCTGGACCACTCGTATCCGCCGACACCAAGCCGATCCAATCCTAGCACTAGTGCTGCTGCGCCAATGGACGATGGCAAAGTGACTCGGAAGAGAAGAAACGAAGAGTATCTTGGAGATCGAGACGGGGGAAGGTCATATCGCGAGGGAACACGTTAATGAAACTCGACCTACGGGTCTAAGACTCAGTGCACCTACACCCTGGAAGCGTTCCTCCAGGAATGTTTACCGGATCCAGGCGCTGCACCGGGATCCTGTAAAGCTTCCTCTATCACCCCGTTTCTCTCCGCTTTCTCTAAATCTAGCGGCATAGGATCTCCGCTATGAGCATGGGCCCACGTACTAGCGTGCCACCCGCCAACGCCTCCAAGCGGAGGAGGACAATGATGTCATCCGCCTCGACATCTGCGCCGACGAGCAACATGGAGGCGAGGAGAGAGGTAGAGGAGGGGCGCACGGTGGCGGCAGAAGGAGGAGGGAGGCAGAGGAGGGACGCGCGACGGAGGAGGAGGGCGTGCGGCAGAGGAAGGCGTGCGACGGAGGAGGCCGGAGCTCGGCTTGGGCGGGGAGGCGGCGCGGCGCTCGGCATGGAGGGCGCGCAGCGCTCGGTGTGGATGGCAGCGAGGACTCGAGGGCAGCGAGATCTGAGGAGGAGACGCCATCGGGCCTGTGCCGTGGAGGAAGGAGGGTGGCATGGGAGGGGCGGGATCATTGACGAGGGCCTGCGCCGTGGAGGGAGGATGAGGCCGGCGGACTTGTAGGCAGCGGAGATGGAGGGAATCGTGGAGGAGCTTAGGGGAGGGGACTCGGGCGAGAGAGAGAGAGATTGGGGAGGAAAGAGAGAGATGGAGGAGGAAAAGAGAGGAGAGAGGCTGACGCATAGATCCCATGAAGAGGTAGTTAGGATAAAAGATGAGGAAAGAATCTTGATGACTAGTACAAATAAAGGATGAATTTAGAGTATGACGAGTGCGGACAGTCTAAGACAGTCCTGATCCTCGGTCATTTTTGTTAGTAAAAAAAAAATCTTCTCACGTAGATCGAGAAAATTTTCAAATCCTTATTCATCCTTATATAACGGCATCGTAGCCCGTATGAGACGATCACAACCTAGACTAGAACTTATACCTATATTTTGATGAGATGACAAGCAAGAGGATTTTTTTAATCAGTCCGTAAATTTGCTCTCACTTGAAGTCAAAACCGAGACCTTAAGTATTGTAACGTCTTTCCTCTCTGAGGCTAGATCCGCTTACACCTAGCAGCTTTCTAGGAACTCAAGACTGTCTTACAGACCAATATATGTCTTTTTCTGCACACTTTATCCTCACTCATACGCACTTGGAATAAACTTTTCGGTCGGTCACCCATCCCTAAATTGCTCCAGCCCAAGCACACTTAACTTCAGAGTTCTTTAGAGATGAGTTTCCGAAAATTACAATTTATTGGTATGAGTATTCTATCAATCCTATTAAGCCTTGAACCAAGATGTTACATTCTCACCCCCTTAGAAGATCGACGTCCTCGTCGGTCTACCCCAGGCCACGAACTGCCACTTTTGGTCACGTTCGTGTGCCTAGTGCCAGCGTTGTGCCATGCTGTGTGACCATTTCGGACCCACATCAGCTATGCACATCATACTTGTGTAACTGTGATCCCAAACGCTCATGAAACGGTAAGGGTCGACTCTGATACCAAATATAATGTCCCACCCTTCTGAGGCCAGGCCTGCTTACCCCTGGCAGCTCTTTAGGATATCAAGATTGCCTCACAGATTAACATATGTCTTTTTGCATACTTTTGTCCTCACTCATACGTACCTGGGACAAACTTCCCAGTTGGTCACTCATCCTAAATTGCTCCAGGCCAAGCATGCTTAACCTCAGAATTCTTTAGAGCTTTCAAAAAAGAAATTGCAACTTGTTGATATGAGTATTATATCAATTCTATTAACCCATAAGTCGAGATGTTACAAGTATTCTACTGAGCCACCTGTGTTAATAATGGTAACCTTACAAATCATAAACCAGAGCTAGTGTTGAGTAATTTCACTACACGGTTTGGTCATCGTATCGGAAGGATGATATAATCTCTTTTTCCGTAAGACCCTAATTTTTGTGGTTGATGAGTTGCAACCTTCCATAATCAGCAAGACTATATATTTTTCTATCACCATAGGTACATCTTTGAAACAAAAGAAAGTAAAGTTAATTCAAACTCAAGACCTTCGGGGCACAAACGTGAAAATAAGAGTGTGGTATAGTGGAAAATGCGGTACCAGCATAACAGCAAAAAGGCCCTATAACAACGGTTGGAAAGGCAGTGTAGCGGCGGGCAGGCTACACCGCCGATTATAAAATAATGATGGTTAACAATGTCAACTGCCACTATAGGTGGCTCTGTAGCGGTGGATTAAACCGCGATTGGCCACCTAGGCTCTATAGCGGCAGCCCACTTTGAGCAGCGCTACTACGGCTTTTGGACTACTGCCGCTACAGAGGTAGTGCAGGACTTGAACTCAAGACCTCTCAGTTGATATCATATTAAGCTACCATGTATTAACCAGTCGCACCAACCAATCTAAACTGATGGAGAAAAGGTAAGCAATTTACTTATAGTCCAACAACCTCAACCACTAGACTGAATCACACTTAATGAGACACCGGCATTAATTTGACATGGCTATTTCTCGTTAAGACCTGCAATTCCTGACAAACGTTTCCATTCCGATATACCTAAACATATGTCTGGCGTGATCAGTTTCTATTAGTGATCCAATTTGATTAACTTCAGCTAGTCGATCAACCCATGCACTGCAACAGGTGGACAAGATATCAATTATCATATGAAGATTAATAACCAATCTTCATAAAAGGATTATGGAACACTCAAGATTTATATATGATATAGTGGAGTAGAAAGCAGTTTATATGGCTACAATACAAATATTACAATTAGAAATCAAACTATATTCTCGAAACGTTAGAAACTATATGTCGATATAGCTACAACTACAATACAAATATTTGCAACTAGGAACTATATGTCGTTACAAATAGGAAAACTTTTATTCTATTTCGTTACGTCATTAAAGAAGAGAATGTCGATTTGAGTCGTTTACTGCTGCAATTCAAAAAAAAAGGAAAAACTAGTTAATGGTTCCTGAGCACTCCAAGACGCGATCCATCATGAATCAGAGAGAAAAGAGAGGGATGCGTTTTTTTATTCACTACAACAGTTCAGAAGCTTATGGATAGCTGAAACTACACTGTATTATGGACCATCTCCATAGTGCTTATAGTTAGGTACCTATGATACTTTTTTCATTCTCTATATGTATACTGGTTTTTAAACAGTGTAGTGGACATGGGCTTTCATTGCCCGAACAAGCTGCTAACGCACGCCACGCCGCGAAATATCGATATGAATAGCGAGCTCTGGATGGTATGGGCAACCATTGCCGTGGTGCTCATCTACTACCTGAGCACTCCAAGACGCGATCCATGCACCGCCGGGCAGCCACCCGGCCCGCGGCCGCTCCCGCTCATCGGCAACCTCCTCCACCTGCGGCACGGCCACCTCCACCACACCCTCGCGCGTCTCGCCCGCGTCCATGGCCCCGTCATGCGCCTCAAGCTGGGGATCACCACGGCCGTGATCATCTCCTCTCGCGACGCGGTGCGCGAGGCCTTCACGCGTCACGACCGGCGCCTCGCCGCGCGCGCCGTCCCGGACGCCACCCGCGCCCTCGGGTCCTCGGAGCGGTCCATGGTGTGGCTTCCCAGCTCGAACCCACTATGGAAGACCCAGCGCGGCCTCGTGACCTCTCACCTCTTCACCCCGCGCGGCTTCGCCGCGGTCCGCGGCGTTCGGGAACGCAAGGTGCGTGAGCTGCTGGGTTACTTCCGCGACCGCGCCGGGCGGGAGGTCGATGTGGGCCAGGGCGTGTACGGCGGCGTGCTCAACCTCGTGTCGAGCGCCGTTTGCTCCGTCGACGTGGTTGACGCCGGCGCCGAGTCGGCGACCGGGTTGCGGACGACTGTGGAGGACCTCGCCGAGCTCATCACGAAACCAAACGTCTCCGACCTGTTCCCTTTCCTCCGGCCGCTTGACTTGCAGGGGAGGCGTCGGTTTGCTGCCAAGCACTTGGAGAAAATCTTTTCAATCTTGGGTGGCATAGTCGACCGCCGAGCTGAAGAGACACGCACATCGTCGTCCAACAATAGCAGGCTGCAGAACAATGACTTCCTCGACACGCTCATCGATCTCATGTCCACGGGCAAGATGGCTCGTGACAACGTGACAGCCATCCTGTTCGACGTGTTCACCGCCGGGAGCGACACCATCGCGGTCACGGTGGAGTGGGCGATGGCCGAGCTGCTCCGCAATCCGACCATCATGTCCAAGGCGTGCGCCGAGATCAAAGGTGTCCTCGGCTACAATGAGACCGTGGGAGAAAAGGACGTCGCAGGGCTACCGTACCTCCAAGCGGTGGTGAAAGAGGCGATACGGCTGCACCCCGTGGCGCCAATCATGTTACCACATAAGGCCGTGGAGGACGGCGTCGAGGTCGGCGGCTACGCGGTGCCCAAGGGCGCCACGGTGATCTTCAATGTGTGGGCAATCATGCGTGACCCGGCGATCTGGGAGAGGCCGGACGAGTTCGTGCCGGAGCGGTGGTTCCTGAACGGAGCGGCCGATATGGACTTCAGAGGAAAGGATTTCGAGTTCATCCGGTCGGGTCCGGCAGGAGGATGTGTCCCGGCCTGCCGATGGCGGAGCGCGTCGTGCCGCACATACTGGCGTCGCTGCTGCACGCGTTCGAGTGGCGACTGCCGGACGGCGTGTCGGCCGAGCAGCTGGATTGAGGGAGAAGTTCACCACCGCCAACGTCATGGCTGTCCCACTCAAGGCTGTGCCCGTCGCGATTAGCTAGACGCCGAATCAACTGTGTGCCGGCATGGGTGTGACCGCCGAATAATTGTTCACATGATCAATAGTTTGGCCATCATCTCCGTCAATTTGTGGACCGGGAGAGCCTTTCGAGTTCCAACGCGAGGGATGGGCGTCGGGAGCGAAACTGACGAGACTATGGTATTATTGTAATTTCGTTCCGTTTCTTGCCAGCTATAGTCCCGTATCCTGAAGCAGATTCTGAAACCTTACCATTGCATGCGGGGCCAACATGTGCCATGAACACTAGTGTAGCAGGGACCATACGCTTACATAGGACCGCTGCGCTGTGATGTTTGCAGTCTCTATTCTTTTTTTTTTAATTACATAGAATAACTCAGACACTCACAACGCACGTATACTCACCTCTATAAACATAGTTACGTAAACCCTACCTCTATGAGCATCCTCGAAGACTGAATCGGTAAATCTTCAAGATTGACAAAGTCACCATTGACGCCTCGCTGTCGACGGGAGCGTCGTCTACCACTGAAAGTACAATGCGTTAAATCCTAGTAAATTCGCTCCCATGGGAAGTTGAACCCAGGACCTGAGGTGCTACTGAGGCTCTTATAACCACTAGACTACATGCCCTTTCGCCTCTACCCATTATATACGTGACTAATCCTCATTTAAATGATTTTATTTGTGCTTTTTAATCATTTAGACATAAGATATAGTCTTCAAGTCTCGCGACTAGATGCTCTAGATGCATGTCCAGAAAAGCACAAGCTACTATCTAATCGTGGTGAAAGCAAAATTTCAGGTCTACACTCCAACTCTTCATATTATCATATTATGCATAAATATTGAATGGCCAATAAATTAAATGGCAATTCTGCTACAATATTTTTCTTCTCTTAAAATAACAAGTACTTGAAAAGGTTCAATGTGTATGATGTTGAATCATTCAAAGGACAAGTATTGAGAAATAGATGAATATCAGTAGAGCATATTGGTACAACTGTAACGGAAAATTTGATGAGAAATATACGCATTAAAAATCATCAAATATCTTGGAGTCATTACATGGACCAAGTGGAAGATTGCTAAATTTTTTTCAACATTAGTGTGACCCATGTACAATCAATCATATATTTTTACAAGTAGTTTTCTTTATACAAGCACATGAATTTTACACGCACATATGTATCATTTTATTTATTTTAAGGTGCTCCCCGTGGAAGATTTGCATGCCGGCAAGCATACATTTTATTCGTCATTCAGGTAATCGTGACGGGCACGGCCTTGAGAGGGACAGCCATGACGTTGGACGTGGTAAATTTTTCGCTCATGTCCAGGTGCTCAGCGGACATGCCGTTAGGCAGCTTCCACTCGAACTCGTGCAGCAGCGACGCCAGTAACAACGGCACGACACGCTCTGCCATCGGCAGGCCGGGGCACATCCTTCGGCCAGACCCGAACGGGATGAACTCGAAATTCTTCCCCCTAAAGTCCACGTCGGCCCCTCTGTTCACCAAGAACCTCTCCGGCACGAACTCATCCGGTCTGTCCCAGGTCGCCGGGTCACGCATGATCGCCCATGCGTTGAAAGTTATAGTGCTGCCCTTCGGCACCGCGTAGCCACCGATCTCGATGCCATCCTCCACTGCCTGGTGCGGTAACATAACTGGCGCCACAGGGTGTAGCCGCATCGCCTCCTTCACCACGGCCTGGAAGTACGGCATACCCGCCACGTCCGGCTCCTCGATGGTCTCTTTGAAACCAAGGACGTCTTTGATCTCGGCACAAACCTTGGACATGATGCTCGGGTTGTGGAGAAGCTCGGCCATTGCCCACACCACTGTGATCGACATGGTATCACTTCCGGCTGCGAAGACATCGAACATCACAGCCCTCATATCCTCGCGAGTGATCGTGCCAGTGGACATTAGCTGGAGGAGTGCGTCGAGAAAGTCACCGCGCAAGCTCTTTGACGAGGAGGCCTTGGCTAGCCGACAGTCAATAATGTCATCCAAGACTTGGAAGAGTTTCTTAAAGAGCCTGGCTGCCTGACGACGTCGACCTTGCAAGTCGAGCGGTCGGAGGAAAGGGAAAAGATCCGAGACGTTGGGCTTAGAGAACAGCTCGATGATTCCCTCCACGGCCTCCTGCAAACCCTGTGCCGACTGGGCTCCGACATCGACCACATCAACAGAGAAGAGAGTGGTCGACACGAGGTTGAGAATGCCACCGTAGACAGCCTGGCCGATGTCGAGTTCCTGCCCGACCCGGTCACGGATGTAGTTCACCAGGTCACGCACTTTACGTTCCCGGATGGCGCGCACAGAAGCGAGGCTGCGCGGTGAGAAGATGTGCGTGGCCACGATTCCGCGCATGGTCTTCCACCTCTGGTTGGAGCTCGGCATCCATATCATGGACCGCTCCGAGTATCCAAGCAGGCAGGACATGTCGGGTATAGTCCGCGCGGCGAGCCGCCGATCGTGCCTCGTGAATGCCTCCCTCGCGGCATCGCACGAGGAGACGACCACGGTTGTGGTGAGCCCCAGCTTGAGGAACATGACGGGGCCGTGGACACGTGCCAGGTGAGCGAGTGTATGGTGGAGGTTGCCATGCAAGTCGAGGAGGTTGCCTATGACAGGAAGGGGCCTGGGACCGGGCAGCCGGTGTCCGTTGCCTGAAGGCCGTCTCGGGATGGTCAGGTAGAGGAGCGAGATGGCAAGGGTTGCCCCTAGCAGCAGCCAGAGCTCCCTCTCCATCTTTCTTTTTTTGGTACAGTACAGGTAATTTCTGCCAGGCGTTCATCCCGTATCTACTTATTATAAAGTAGACCAGTACCTCGGCCGTTCTGGTACGATCTGGTTGTTGTTCGATTTCTCTCACGTTGCTTTCATTGATTGGGTCGTAGAGCAGTAGTACCTTGCTTGGCATGTTAGATTGCATGCAGATGCAGACACGGTGGAAGAAACATGGACGCCAACGTGCCCCGTCGTCTTCCAGTGGGAAGAGTGGTCGTAAGCAGATTGGAGACATTACTACCTTGACAAATCTGTACCTCGTCGGTTCAACGCCACACACAGGGATTGCGCCCTGTTGACCATTACACTGTTATCGGTTCTCTAGATAACTGTGTAGGAAAAATCAATTTACCACACCATGTTTTTGAGATTGTTTCAAGTAACACGCGCCGCTTCAGAGCAGGTAAGGCAATCAAGATCTGCCGTAACTTATGTTCATACTAGAAATGAGACTATATATAGTAATTAGAATAGAACTAGTTGGATGCCTGAACGACTAGAACCTAGAAATATGTTATATTTATACCATTACTAAGGTCATGTTTTAATCTATTGAGATTTTAAGAATTCAAATTTTAGAATTAGCGAGACCTCTAAACATGATATATATATTTTTTAGATTCTAAAATATAAATTTTTAGATTTTATGAATCTCATAATATGGTTATATCCAGCTAGAGCTAGATTTTATATGTCAAAAGATTCATTGCCTTCAGATTCTAAGAATCTGATCAATAACTAAACACTACCACCCAAATTTTGTTTAGAATCTAGATTCTAAAATCTTTAGATAAAAATCAAATTTTAAGAATCTGAACAGGATCCAAACAGAGTCTAATTTTTATTGTTATTATCATCAATTTTTCATTAATTTATTTTAGTTAATATATTTTTGTCACTATTATTTTCCTTTTGGCTGGGTAATTTTAAAAACTTGTAAACTAATATTTTAGGTTTTTCTATAAGAACCGCAGTGGGTAATTTATAAATCTGTATTCAGATATTTATTATGATAATAGTAGGTAATTTTAAAAATTGTAACAAGTTATTTTAGTTTCAATAATTTAAAATAACTAGATTGTATGACCCGCGCAGTTGCGCCGGCTAGACATAAAAGAACAATAAAATATGATTGAATCACTTAACCTTTTGTTCTATAGTGTAGTATTTAATCAATATAATACAATAAAATATAAATAAAAATATTAGATAAAGGTAAAAAGGGGTCTACTTAATGTTTTCAAATAATGCTAGCAGGTACTCTACGAATTTGAATTGAACCTAGGAGTGTTTATTAATAATTGTAGCTAGCATGCTGCTAGATTATAAAAAAAGGTCAAAAAAGTATTATATAAGGTAAACACACCTATTTCAAAACCTCAAAAAATGCACGAGCCGACTGATATAGGTCAAACAATAGAGTTTGAATCAGAATTTATGAAATGAATCAATCATGAATCATCCATCCAGGTGACTCTCAGCCCATCTATTATATGGATTAGATGACAATATACGGAAAATTGGTAGCCATTGGTATATCTGATACGCATTATATTAGTATATAGATCAACACCAGTTAAATTTGTTTCTTCTATGTCAAGTAGCCCGCAGAAGTGCGTGGACCAAACTCTGTACAACTATTCAATACCCGAAAGTCTTCTGAGATTATCGATAATTTAGATTAGATGGCATGAGGTGTGTTTAGGTGAGAGTCCAATGGAAATAGAATTGAGGGCCAGATTTCCTTCCTTAGATATGTGATGTGGTGATGGATGGTTAGATGTTTTACTTTTTTGTGAGAATTTCTAGGCTATTTCTCTAATTTTCTAGACATCATAATAGAAATGTCATCTCCTTTTAGTAATAAATAAATTATAAAAAATATATTGCTAGAGATAAAGTTAATTTTGATTAGGTCCTATTTTCTTATGCGCACAATCAAATTAATGATATTTCATTTATTCCATTGAGGATGTTTTAAATTGGAACTTTGTTAGTTGTGTTGTTAGAAGCTACTTATTATCAATTATTTGTCTTGCAGGGAAAGAAAAATTCATATAAAGTAAGTGCAGCATTTCTTGCTATGAACCAAAATAAACTTGCCCTTCATTAAACTGATTTAAGTATCTATCACTGATGCAATGGATGAAAGGAATACACATGCCTCATCCATTATGGTATTATGGTGAATTGCTCTCATGCATTTATGTGAATTCTTCATATGATGCACTCATAATTATAACAGTATATGTTAGTCACCAAACTAAAAAACACTTTATATATGCAATAATTCATCTAACAGAAGTGAGACATTTACAAAAACTAATGGATGACTTAAGCCATTTATCTTTGTTTGCTTGCATACCTATGGTAGTAACATAAGAAAGGAAAGTCAATAAGAATGCACAATCGTGCCTATAGCAAGACCAGGCAAGGTTGACAAGTAGAACATAAATAAATCTGCAACGGATATACTGGCAAGTGAAATTCTGACCTGATGGAGAAAAGAAAACAAAATTGACTAGAAGCACGTTGCTACGCTTGACAGCATCCTTGCTGTCTGATGGCGTAATTTAAGCAATCATAGCAGACGGCATGACTATCTCGACAGTCTCGGCAATGTCCGTAATTGCTGAAGGGCTTAATTACAACAGCCTGTCAGTGATATTGGAGATGAATCCCAGGCACGGTGGTTACCAGATGCAGATGCAGATAACCAAAAGAGAGATTCGAAGTCTGTTACCAGATGCAGATGCAGATAACCAAAAGAGAGATTCGAAGTCTGTGTCGTTGGGGGAAAGTTGTGGATTCATGGCGGTCCATGCCTATGGCAAAGATGACTCCAATACTCCATCATAACAACCACGTATTCCTTTCATTCATTGCTCCTTGATGTGTCCAGGCCTATTGGATATATAGGATGACTCCAATACTCCATCACGATAAGGAAAAGTTAGATAGGATCTAACAACTCCTTGATGCATCCAGACCTATTGGATTAAATAGCATTGTCATGGCCAGGGTCTGACGGCTGTAGTCGATCTAGGGTTTGAGACTCAAGTGCACACAGCAAGCCTCTTTAGTTTTAGTACGTTATGGAGATGAGGAAGAGGTACACGAAAGTCCTCTGAGATTATCGATAATTTTAGATTAGATGGCATGAGGTGCGTTTACGTGAGGATCCAATAGAAAGAGAATTGAGGGCCAGATTTCCTTTCTTAGATATGTGATGTGGTAATGGATGGTTAGATATTTTGCTTTTTTGTGAGAATTTTTAGATTATTTCTCTAATTTTCTAGACATCGTAGTAGAAATGTCATCTCTTAAGATATCTAATGCTCAGGTATTGTACATTATTTTCTCATGGTATTGTGGTACAACTGTATAGATTAACTTAATTTTTTAATTGTAGCACTATTGTTTTATTATTAATTGGATTTAGCTTTAGATCATATCAACTGTGTGAAAGATATTTATCCATGGTTTTGTTTTCATTATTGATTTTTCTTGACTGTAAATGAATAAATGAAAATGCTACCCCGATCTTGGAACATGAAAAAAAGTTCTTTTGTTATGCCAAGATGATGTGTGTGAAGTTATACATTATTGTGTTAAACCACTCTAATGTCCTCTGATTTGTAGAATTTTATATGAATATTCATATATCTCTATGTCTTACAAAATCTTCATATAACGAATATATGTTTTTGTAGGAATATTTCTAGGAAAACATTTTTTTAGTAACCACACAGTATGTACATCTGAATATGCTCAGAACATTGTCTAAAATCAAATTTGCGTACCTTCCCTTTTCACTCTCTGTTTATTTCCTTTCTTTAAAGTTTTTTTCTGGGTTCTATTAACTGAATTCCTCGTATATTACTATGCTCTGTCATGTGGGACATATAGTATAGGACACTATTTCTATGTTTTTCATCTGCTTGCTTACAAGTAACTCCTGCACTATTGAATGGTAAAAAAAAAACTTGTTGAAGGGAACAAAATAAATGTCACATAACTCGAAGTAAAACATGGCAAGAAACCCAAAAGTCAGCTATTACCTTCTGGCCAGGTTTTTTTTTTATCTATTATATGTTCATGGAAGATATAAATTGTTGTCTACAGAAACTCACCGAGTACCAGTGTATAAAAAAAAACATTGTCCTAGGAAAAAAAGTGAGCTATGACCTGGCCTCATATGTGATATTTAAAAGGATGCATCTTCATAGCACCGGGCCAATTTTATTTATTTATTATATGTTCATGGCAGCCAGAAAGTTTTGTACAGAAACTCACAGGGTACTAATATATATCAAAACAAAACATTGTCTCACGAAAAAAAGTGAGATCTAACCTGGCCTCATATGTTATATGTAAAAGGATGCATCTTTGCTCCATGTAGATTCCAATCATCAGGTCGTTGAGGAAAACAGGCGATGATTTAATGGTGTCACTCAAACTTCAAGTGTCAAGTTAGCTGAATGAAACAAAATAAATATCACGTAACCCAAAAGTAACACGTGACAAGAAACCAAAAAGTCAGCTATTATCTCTTGCCCAGTTTTTTTTTTGTTTTTATGGATCATACATTTTGGCAAGGTATCAAATCAAAGCATCATCTTAGGGAAAAAAAAAGAGATGACATGGCCTCGTATGTTATGTTTAAAAGGATGCATCTTTCCTCCATGCAGATTCCCACAATCAGCTCCTTGTGGAAAACAGGCGATGATTTGATGGTGTCACTAACACTTGAAGTGTCATTTGTGCGGCAAATTAAAGTTTTGTTGTGTGACAGGACAGTTAATTATATAAAAATAACCTCTAGTCCAATACTGATTAATATATATTAAAAAAGTCCAAGTAGTTTACATTAATAATAGAAAGAGTCAAATTCATACATAACCAATGCAAATTAATGATGTGTCTTTATCGGTTCGAATATAAACTTCATTCATCGTGTACCTACATATAATCATTTTATCTCACATGGAAAGTAAAATTCCTGTAACACGTAAGTGCAGCAAAATGTTAAACTTCCTTTTAAAAAAAATTGGTTTTAAGTCTTTATTTTGTTCATGCAAGGAACATGTGTGCCTGAGGTCCCTTTTTATAAGATCATCTATCAATATAGTATGTTGCATCGTTTTCATGTATTTTTACATATTAATTTTTAAGATAATGCATTGATAATTAAAAGTGTATTTGACACCGAAGTGAGACAAAAAAAAAACACTTTTGATACTAGATCATGTAATACAGTAATAGAGCAATCGCAAATATAAGAAACGAACTAAATAATAGACTATGCAACCGTTGCAACAAATAGATGAACCGGCAAAAGAAACTCTGACCTGTGGAAAGAAAAGGAAAACAAATTGGTGGCAAGCATCCAAACACATTGCGGTCGTCGGCAGCTTGCTTGACAGCTGAAACGGCTGGGCTTGGATTTGCAGCTTTTCTTTGACTGCCTTGGCGATTCAAGAAATCTCAGCAGCCTGTATGATTATCTTTCTCTCTTTTTTAGGCTATATGGTAGATAGTTCATCTCCTTTTATTATTAAATAGATAGTGAGGTGGGTAATTTTAATTTTCTTCTCGCTAAGGACAGCAGCGCGTTCACCGTGTTTGACGTCTCCGAGAACCTGCGCCGCTTCGGCTGGATCGTTTCGGCCTACACCATGCCCCCCAACGCCGAGCACGTGGTTGTCCTCCGCGTCGTGGTCAGAGGAGGACTTCAGCCAAAGCCTGGCCGAGCGGCTCGTCTCCGATATCGTGAAGGTCCTGCACGAGCTGGACGCGCGCGCCACCCATGCCGTGAAGGTGGCCAGCGTCGCCGTCGCGCAGAGCGACGACGGCGTCGTGGCAGGGAAGAGCGTCATGAAGATCCAGGGGGAGATCGCCACGCGCTGGAGGAAGGCGGTGGACAAGAAGAAGACCGGCCCCTGCTGATGTGTCTTCTGAAATGTGTGGACCCTACGAATGATGTGTACGCTATGTGGGAAACAATACACATCTATTTTTATAAGTATAATATAAAACAATACACATTCAGTTATTTTGGAAAACAAACATCACTGATTATTTTTTCCCTGTCCAAGAAGCATATATTAGCACATGCTTCATATAGCAACAAAAAAATTCATGAAAATTAAAAGTCTGAAGTAATTTCCTCCAAATATAGTAGCCAATAAGAGAAACGAATTATGGGATTTATGTAATCGTTAGATTGGTTAAGCGTTTTATCCCTAATTGCCATGATATAACGAAGAACCTCTCGGGCTTTCAGCATGCTTTAATTCTAGGTTGCGGGCCATATTTTTATTGTTTAGTTACCAATAAAGTGTTAATATCTTTATGTAGCTAATAATCTATACAAATGTTCCACAACAAATGCGGGGGTATCAAACTAGTATATATAACATAGTCTCCATCACATAAAGTAAGGATTGCTAGGACGATTGTGTAAAAAAGTTACAATAACAGAATACTAGAGAGACAAATTTATTCTAATTGAGAGAAGACAAATTTAGTCCAACGTAATGCCCAAAGAATGATTGGGCGCAAGAAAAAATGTAATCTATTCCATATGTGTAATACCCTTAAGTCCAAATCTGTCTGAGCTTGTCTTAAATTTTGAGTAGACCCCACATGCTTCATCAACTTCTTTATATTTTTGCTCTTATTTCACATAAAAGGGTTAACATATCTTTAATGATGTTGAAACTTATATGTTGTCCTTCCTCTCACAGATTTGTAAGGTGGATCTAAATTAATACCTCATGAGACATATAAGGGCTCATAGGTCATTACGACCCTAATCTCAATAAGCCAAAATGTTACAATATAGTATTTCCTCCATTCTATTTTTTTGTTACCTTTGACCATTTATCTTATTTAAAAAGTTTTAAAAATTATCATGTATTTTCTTATAATTTGTTTTAACACTAGAGAAAATTTAAATATAACTTATAATTTTTTATATTTGAATAAATATTTTGAATAAGACAAATCATCAAACATAATGACAATGATAACAACAATTTTGGAATAGAGTGCTACATCCATAGTTGAAAGATTAATGTATACTTCAACATGCACTTGACTAAATATGAACTTTGCTGTTCTTTTGCTACATCAGTATCAAAGAAAATTACTTATTATTGTATATAGATGTTAGAGTAATCTTGTGCAGGGGTGCATACGATTTTGCATTTCAATTTGATAATATATTTGAATAAGGGCATCGAGATCCATGAAATAAAATTTATTGCACTACCAAATATAAATACATTAATTGAGATGAATTTTCTCATGCGTAGGCAAGCAAAGAAAACCAATATGAATACATTTTAATGGGTTTACACTTCACACTCCAAAAATCCCACACCTCTAGGTGCTGCTCTGGCGTCTTGTGGAAGATTTGCACTAGAAACATTAATGGTACAAGAATATAAAAAATAGGCATGGATGGATAATGCATATTCATCTACTAGTATGTAAAAATTTTAGCTGTAACAAAAAACTTGTTTAAGTTATTATATAAGAAAGAGGAAATCATCTTTACAGATTACATGTTGCAACTATTTATTTTGGACCCGCAATTAATTGGTGTTCAAACACTAGTCCCAACGGAGAGTTTTATTTTGTTGTTTTTAAAATATCACATAAGTAACAAAGAATGATTGAAACCATATAGCTATAATGCGTAGTTTCATTTTGTTGTTTCCTACACAACACATGTAAGAAATAACTTTCTTGAAAACACTGTAGATATAGTTTCATCTAGATAAAACTCTTTCTTCTTTTTTCTTATTAATTTTTTACCACATCATCTAAAATAATGACATGACACCCTATTTAATAAGAATAAAACTTTCAATGAGAGTAGCCTAAGTATTTGTTGAATATCAAATTTACACAATGACAGATTACAGTATGCATTGTCAGAATGAAACTTCTAATGAGAGTAACATTTTTCATGTAATTTATCAGAACAAATTGACCTCGGGAACCCAGAGGAACACGTGACATGAAGATATGGGTAGTTGGTGCCTACTCTCCCGATTACCGAAGCTCTTCCGCCATGGTATGTGCACACATGCGCACAGACACAACGCACGCCAGGAACACACCATGGCGATGGCATGATTTATTTCCTAACAGAGACAGTAGCCATTGATTCGACATTCTTCAGTTAATCGCGACGGGCACGGCCTTGAGAGGGACGGCCATGACGTTGGCCGTGGTAAATTTTTCGCTCACATCTAGCTGCTCGGAGGACATGCCACTTGGCAGGTTCCACTCAAACGCGTGCAGCAGTGACGCCAGAACCAACGGCACGACGCGCTCTGCCATCGGCACGCCAGGGCACATCCTCCGGCCGGACCCGAATGGGATGAACTGGAAATCTTTACCTCTGAAATCCACCTCTGCCGCTCTACTACCTTGCAACAACCAGCGCTCGGGCACGAACTCGTCGGGCCTCTCCCACGCCGCCGGATCGCGCATAATGGCCCACACATTGAAAATCACCGTGCTGCCCTTGGGCACCGTGTAGCCGCCGATCTCGACGCCATCCTCCACTGCCTGGTGCGGTAACATAATTGGCGCCACAGGGTGCATCCGCATCGCCTCCTTGACCACGGCCTGGAGGTACGGCATGCCCGTCACGTCGTGCTCCTCGATGGTTTCCTTGTCTCCGAGGACGCCTTTGATCTCGGCGCGTGCCTTGGCCATGATGCTCGGGTTGCGGATCAGCTCGGCCAATGCCCACTCCACCGTTACCGCAACGGTGTCGCTCCCGGCCGTGAACAAGTCGAACAAGATGGCTGAGATGTTGTCGCGTGTTATTTTGCCCGAGGACATGAGTTCGATGAGCGCGTCGAGGAAGTCGTTCATCAGTCTGGTATCCTTGGATGAGGAACTTAGCTTTTCAACTCGACGGTCGACTATGCCATCCAAGATGCAGAAGATTTTCTCCAGGCGCTTGGCTGCAAACCGATGCCATCCTTGCAAGTCAAGACGTCGGAGGAAAGGGTACAGGTCAGAGACGTTCGGCGTCGCGATGAGCTCGATGAGGTCCTCCACGAGCTTCCGCAACCCCGTCGCTGAATCGGCACCAACGTCGACGACATCAACAGAGAAGAGAGCGGTCGACACGAGGTTGAGCACGCCGCCGTACACGCCCTGGCCGACGTCGACTTCCTGCCCGGCGCGGTCACGGAAGTAACTTATCAACTCACGCACCTTGCGTTCGCGGACGTCGCGGGTCGCAGCGAGGCTACGAGGGGAGAAGACATGCGAGCCTACGATGCCGCGCAAGGTCTTCCAGAGCGGGTCCGAGCTGGGCATCCATACCATGGACAGGTCCCTGTACCCAGGGATGTTGATGGCGTCCGGGACAGCGCGTGCAGCGAGACGCCGGTCGTGCTTCGTGAAGGCCTCCCTCGCCGCGTCGGAAGAGGAGATGACCACGGTCGTTGTGAGGCCCATCTTGAGGAACATGACGGAGCCGTGAACCCGTGCCAGGTGCGCGAGCGTGTGATGGAGGTTGCCGCGCAGGTCGAGGAGATTGCCTATGACTGGAAGTGGCCTGGGGCCAAGCGGCTGGCGTCCATTGCGCGAAGGTCGTCTCAGGAAGGTCATCAGGTAGTAGAGAAGCGAGATAGCCAGTGCTGCCCATAGAAGCCAGAGATCGCGCTCCATTTTTTTGAGGGGTATAGGCGAGCTACTTCAGTGGGCGTTAAATCCATACATATAAAATACTGGGACTAGTAGCTATTTTTGGCGTGGTTGTTTTTATTTCATCATATTTTTACTGTTTCCAATTTCAAACAACGTTTTGACCCAACTTTTACCACATGTCTTCATCAGTCATAATGGTAGAGCTGTAGGTACTTTTCTTGCACGGAAGAAATGAAAGAGAAGCAAGCGTAAAAATGCAATCTAACTTAGGGACACGAACGCGCCCCGTATTCTTCTCCGGTGTAGGCGATGGCTATAAGCAGCTAAAACTAAAGAGATAAAACAACTCATCCCTCAAAAGAGAGAGAGAGAGAGAGAGAGAGAGAGAGAGAGAGAGAGAGATAAAACAACTCAGCTAGACAAACCTCCACCATCGATGGAAAACCACAGAGTAGCAATATCTACCATCAGGGTGTTCTGGATGACGAAAGGACCCCTGTGATCTCGGCGCATGGCTTTTGCAAGCGTATGGTCCCTGGCTGCTCGCTCCTATGGCTACACTGTTATGCGCGTGGCACACTTCGGCTCCACAAGAAAACCATCAAGATATGGGTAGCTGGCGACTTCTCTCGTGAAGCTCGCCCATCTCGTTGGAAGTAGCTCGAAGGCTCCCCGCCATAAACTGAAGGATGTCTCTGCCAAAATAGGTGCTCTGTTTCAGAACGATATCGACGTGTAATGTTTCGAACTGCAGAGCAAGGAAACGTTATCGCAACCACCCGAAAGTTTCCTAACCATTTGCAAAACACCCATGTCCAGGACTCCAGGATAGACTCCCTTGCGTGAACAGAGGCAGCAAGAAATAAGCATGTGAACAATTGATACAATTCGACGGTCGCCCATTCCGATTCCAGCACAAGTTGATTGGGCATTATATTATGTAATCGCGACGGGCACGGCCCTGAGAGGGACAGC
Source organism: Eleusine coracana subsp. coracana (assembly GCA_032690845.1). Taxonomy (NCBI): domain Eukaryota; kingdom Viridiplantae; phylum Streptophyta; class Magnoliopsida; order Poales; family Poaceae; genus Eleusine; species Eleusine coracana. The sequence continues at coordinate 58,030,949 of CM064432.1, read as the reverse complement.
CATGACGTTTGCTGTGGTGAACTTCTCCGTCACGTCCAGCTGCTCGGCCGACGACGCGCCGTCCGGCAGTCGCCACTCGAACGCGTGCAGCAGCGAAGCCAGTATGTGCGGCACGACGCGCTCCGCCATCGGCAGGCCGGGGCACATCCGCCGTCCGGACCCGAACGGGATGAACTCGAAATCCTTCCCTTTGAAGTCCACTTCGGCTGCCCTGTCCAAGAACCAGCGCTCAGGCACGAACACGTCCGGTCTGTCCCAGATCGCCGGGTCACGCATGATCGCCCACACATTGAAGATCACCGTGGCGCCCTGGGGCACCGCGTAGCCGCAGACCTCGACGCCGTCCTCCACGGCCTTGTGCGGCAACATGATTGGCGCCACGGGGTGCAGCCGCATCGCCTCCTTCACAACGGCTTGAAGATACGGTAAGCTCGCGGCGTCAGGCTCCTCGATGGTTTCCTTGTCTCCGAGGACGCCTTTGATCTCGGCGCGTGCCTTGTCCATGATGCTCGGGTTGCGGAGCAGCTCGGCCATCGCCCACTCCACCGTGATGGCGATGGTGTCGCTCCCGGCCGTGAACAAGTCGAACAAGATGGCTGAGATGTTGTCGCGTGTTATTTTGCCCGAGGACATGAGTTCGATGAGCGCGTCGAGGAAGTCGTTCATCAGTCTGGTATCCTTGGATGAGGAACTTAGCTTTTCAACTCGACGGTCGACTATGCCATCCAAGATGCAGAAGATTTTCTCCAGGCGCTTGGCTGCAAACCGATGCCATCCTTGCAAGTCAAGACGTCGGAGGAAAGGGTACAGGTCAGAGACGTTCGGCGTCGCGATGAGCTCGATGAGGTCCTCCACGAGCTTCCGCAACCCCGTCGCTGAATCGGCACCAACGTCGACGACATCAACAGAGAAGAGAGCGGTCGACACGAGGTTGAGCACGCCGCCGTACACGCCCTGGCCGACGTCGACTTCCTGCCCGGCGCGGTCACGGAAGTAACTTATCAACTCACGCACCTTGCGTTCGCGGACGTCGCGGGTCGCAGCGAGGCTACGAGGGGAGAAGACATGCGAGCCTACGATGCCGCGCAAGGTCTTCCAGAGCGGGTCCGAGCTGGGCATCCATACCATGGACAGGTCCCTGTACCCAGGGATGTTGATGGCGTCCGGGACAGCGCGTGCAGCGAGACGCCGGTCGTGCTTCGTGAAGGCCTCCCTCGCCGCGTCGGAAGAGGAGATGACCACGGTCGTTGTGAGGCCCATCTTGAGGAACATGACGGAGCCGTGAACCCGTGCCAGGTGCGCGAGCGTGTGATGGAGGTTGCCGCGCAGGTCGAGGAGATTGCCTATGACTGGAAGTGGCCTGGGGCCAAGCGGCTGGCGTCCATTGCGCGAAGGTCGTCTCAGGAAGGTCATCAGGTAGTAGAGAAGCGAGATAGCCAGTGCTGCCCATAGAAGCCAGAGATCGCGCTCCATTTTTTTGAGGGGTATAGGCGAGCTACTTCAGTGGGCGTTAAATCCATACATATAAAATACTGGGACTAGTAGCTATTTTTGGCGTGGTTGTTTTTATTTCATCATATTTTTACTGTTTCCAATTTCAAACAACGTTTTGACCCAACTTTTACCACATGTCTTCATCAGTCATAATGGTAGAGCTGTAGGTACTTTTCTTGCACGGAAGAAATGAAAGAGAAGCAAGCGTAAAAATGCAATCTAACTTAGGGACACGAACGCGCCCCGTATTCTTCTCCGGTGTAGGCGATGGCTATAAGCAGCTAAAACTAAAGAGATAAAACAACTCATCCCTCAAAAGAGAGAGAGAGAGAGAGAGAGAGAGAGAGAGAGAGAGAGAGAGAGATAAAACAACTCAGCTAGACAAACCTCCACCATCGATGGAAAACCACAGAGTAGCAATATCTACCATCAGGGTGTTCTGGATGACGAAAGGACCCCTGTGATCTCGGCGCATGGCTTTTGCAAGCGTATGGTCCCTGGCTGCTCGCTCCTATGGCTACACTGTTATGCGCGTGGCACACTTCGGCTCCACAAGAAAACCATCAAGATATGGGTAGCTGGCGACTTCTCTCGTGAAGCTCGCCCATCTCGTTGGAAGTAGCTCGAAGGCTCCCCGCCATAAACTGAAGGATGTCTCTGCCAAAATAGGTGCTCTGTTTCAGAACGATATCGACGTGTAATGTTTCGAACTGCAGAGCAAGGAAACGTTATCGCAACCACCCGAAAGTTTCCTAACCATTTGCAAAACACCCATGTCCAGGACTCCAGGATAGACTCCCTTGCGTGAACAGAGGCAGCAAGAAATAAGCATGTGAACAATTGATACAATTCGACGGTCGCCCATTCCGATTCCAGCACAAGTTGATTGGGCATTATATTATGTAATCGCGACGGGCACGGCCCTGAGAGGGACAGCCATGACGTTTGCTGTGGTGAACTTCTCCGTCACGTCCAGCTGCTCGGCCGACGACGCGCCGTCCGGCAGTCGCCACTCGAACGCGTGCAGCAGCGAAGCCAGTATGTGCGGCACGACGCGCTCCGCCATCGGCAGGCCGGGGCACATCCGCCGTCCGGACCCGAACGGGATGAACTCGAAATCCTTCCCTTTGAAGTCCACTTCGGCTGCCCTGTCCAAGAACCAGCGCTCAGGCACGAACACGTCCGGTCTGTCCCAGATCGCCGGGTCACGCATGATCGCCCACACATTGAAGATCACCGTGGCGCCCTGGGGCACCGCGTAGCCGCAGACCTCGACGCCGTCCTCCACGGCCTTGTGCGGCAACATGATTGGCGCCACGGGGTGCAGCCGCATCGCCTCCTTCACAACGGCTTGAAGATACGGTAAGCTCGCGGCGTCAGGCTCCTCGATGGTTTCCTTGTCTCCGAGGACGCCTTTGATCTCGGCGCGTGCCTTGTCCATGATGCTCGGGTTGCGGAGCAGCTCGGCCATCGCCCACTCCACCGTGATGGCGATGGTGTCGCTCCCGGCCGTGAACACGTCGAATAGAATGGATGTCACATTGTCACGAGCCATCTTGCCCGTGGACATGAGCTTGATGAGCGCGTCGAGGAAGTCACTATTCTGCCTTTCCTTGGATGATGATGAGCGTACCTCTTCAACTCTGCGGTCGACTATGCCATCCAAGATGGAGAAGATTTTCTCCAGGTGCTTGGCTGCAAACCGGCGCCATCCTTGCAAATCAAGCGGACGGAGGAACGGGTACAGGTCGGAGACGTTCGGCGTCGCTATGAGCTCGACAAGGTCCTCCACGACCTTCCGCAACCCTGTGGCCGAATCGGCGCCAATGTCAACCACAACGACGGAGCAGATAACATTTGACACGAGGTTGAGCACGCCGCCGTACACGGCGTGGCCGACCTCGACTTCTCGCCCGGCGCGCTCGCGGAAGTAACTCACCAGCTCGCGCACCTTGTGTTCCCGGACGCTGCGGGCCGAGGCGAGGCTGCGCGGGGTGAAGAGGTGCGAGGCCACGACGCCGCGCAGGGTCTTCCACAACGGGTCGGAGCTGGGCAGCCACACCACCGAGCGGTCTGCGAACCCGAAGGCGTGGGTGGCGTCCGGCACCGCGCGGGCGGCGAGGCGGCGGTCGTGCCGCATAAAGGCCTCCCTCGCAGCGTCGCAGGAGGAGATAACAACGGCCGTAGTGAGGCCCAGCTTGAGGCGCATGACGGGGCCGTGGATGCGCGCGAGGCGAGCGAGCGTGTGGTGGAGGTTGCCGCCGCGCAGGTGCAGGAGGTTGCCGATGAACGGGTGCGGACGCGGGCCGGGTGGCTTCCGGGCAGAGCATGAATCGCGTGTTAGAATGCTCAGGTAGTAGATGATGAGCGCTACGGCAAGCGTTGCCCACAGCATCCAGCTGATCTCGACGATATCCATATCTCTATTTTGGGGGTGGCCAAAAAGTCTACCCGTTGTTTATCTCCATATATGGTCCGTGCTGCCATACTGGTGTCTTTATGTGTCCTTCATCTCAGGCTCTCTTGTGAGGATCTAACCACCTCGCTAATCACCAAAAGCACCATGCGCAAACTTAAGCATTTTTGCTTCTTCTCTCATATAAGCACCTAGTAACAAGAATAAACCAGTTCTTTTTTTTTTTGCTTAAGTGTCCTTGTAAGCACATTCATTGTACATGCTCTAATAGTAAGTGGCAAGCAACTCGTATTTGATTTCTCAAATTCAAGCGGACAAAGATCTTTAGTTTGGGTGATAAGTTAGAGAGAAATCCTTACTTGGTCTTGTTAAAAACCAGACTCCTTTCTGGACCAACTTCCATTGTTCATTCCTTATTTGACGCTTCTTTTAGTTTGTCATTTAAATATGTTAAATGGGGGACGAAAAAACCAATTTAGATTAATTACAAAACCAACTATCAAAATATATAATTTTTAATATTTGAAACAATACATATTCATAGATATCATTGGTTAAATTTACAAAGATTCAACTTTGACCAAATTTAAAGTCCCTCATATTTTGAGATGGAGGAAGCCGATCAAACAACTTGACAACATGCGAAAGGGCCTGTAGCCTAGTGGTTATAAGAGGCTCAGTAGCATCTCAGCTCCTGAGTTTGACTCTATATGGGAGCGAATTTACTAGGATTTAACGGTATTGTACTTTCAGTGGTAGACGACGCTCCCGTCAATAGCGAGACGCTAATGATGATTTCGTCAATCTCGATGATTTATTGACTCAGTCTTTAAGGACTGAGTGTCAACGACACCCTCGACCGTTAAAATCAACTCGTATTTGATTTCCCAAATTCAAGCGGCCAAAGATCTGTAGTTTGGGTGCTAAGTTAGTGAGAAATCCTTATTTGGTCTTGTTAAAAACCAGACTCCTTTTATTCGCAAAAAAGAAAACCAGACTCCTTTCTTTACCCTCGCAGATTTCAAGTTTCCTATCTGATCTTTTAGTTTGTCATTTAAATATGTTCAGTTGGGGACGAAAAGATCATTTTAGATTTATTACAAAACTAACTATCAAAATATGCAACTTTTAATATTTGAAATAATACATATTTATAGATACCATTGGTTAAATTTATAAAGACTAGCAAAGTACTGTGCATTGCTAAGGGCTTAAGAAAAATATAACACTTTATATAATTTGAATAAAAAATTATTTACATAATATAATTGTTAGACATATATAGTATTTTTGATATTTTTATATAAAAAGTTATATTTATTACTGTTGGTGCTTTTTAGTATGCCATTTTATATGTCGAAAGTAACTATTTTCACCATATTTTTATTATAAATATATTTTTTACCTTTAATATCAACAGTTTCTACATGTAATATTGTTTGAGTGCTATGTTGCAAAATTAAGTGAAATAATATTAAAAAGACTCAGAGATGAGAAATAGCAATATGAACCCACAAGCCCATGACATGTACTAGACACCCGTACACATCCATAAAGCTTAACATATAAGCCCAAAGTCGTGGTCCAATTGCTAAGTATTTTTAGAAGGTTTATCTGGAAGGAAAGATCAATTTACACATATCAGAAACAACACTGCAGTGTGATATGGTTGTAAACTTCAAGTCGTGCTTTAATGTGAAAAGTTTGACTACGAAAGTTATAGAACTCGTCGAGATATGAGATATGAGCCCCGCAAGGAGACCTGCACAGAATAGTCTAAATCAGAATAGATATTTTTGTATCGCATATTTGGATACAAGGAAGGCCAAATCTGTAGATTCATTGAATACCAAAGTTGTATAACGTTTTAAGAGCTACGAGATAGAGTGCGAGTTTGTCTCATTTAAACTCCGGACGCATGAGTTATGGTTTTTGAAAGTCAGTACATTTAGATTTAATCTCTAATTTTGTGAACACGAAGTGAATAACCACACCTAAATCAATAAATTGTAGAGATTCAACATTGACCAAATTTAAAGTCCCTCATATTTTGAGATGGAGGAAGTTTATTAGTTTATTTTGACAACATCTTTAGTAATTAGTAATTAGGCCATCACGGTGGGAACAGCCTTGAGAGGAACAGCCAAGACGTTGGCGGTGGTAAATTTCTCGTTCACGTCCAACTGCTCGGCTGACATGCCATTGGGCAGCTTCCACTCGAACGCGTGCAGCAGCGACACCAGTATGTGTGGCAGGACGCGCTCCACTATCGGCACGCCGGGGCATATCCTTCGGCCAGACCCGAACGGTATGAACTCGAAATCCTTCCCTCTAAAGTTAACCTCGGCCGTTCCATTCAAGAACCACCGCTCAGGTGCAAACTCGTCCGGCCTCTCCCAAGCTGCTGGGTCACGCATTATTGCCCACACATTGAAGATCACGGAGCAGCCCTTGGGCACCGTGTAGCCTTTGATCTCGACGCCGTCCTCCACGGCATCGTGCGGTATCAGAATTGGCCCAACCGGGTGCAGTCTCATAGCCTCCTTCACCACGGCTTGTAGGTAGGGTAACCTCGTGGCATCAGTCTCCTCGATTTCTTCCTTGCCGCCCAGAGCGTCCTCAATCTCGGCGCGCACCTTAGCCATGATGCCCGGGTTGCGGAGCAGCTCGGCCATTGCCCACGCCACGGTCAACGATATGGTGTCGCTTCCGGCAGTGAAAACGTCAAACATGATGGCTCTCACGTCCTCACGAGTGATGGTGCCCGTGGACGTGAGCTGCAGGAGCACGTCTAGGAAATCATCATGGTGCTTAGTCTTGGATGAGGAGGCCTCGGACAGCCGGCGGTCAATCATGTCATCGAGGACCCGAAAGACTTTCCCGTAGACCTTAGTTGCGCCGCGTCGCCGTCCTTGTAAGTCGAGCGGCCGTAGTAAAGGGAAAAGGTCCGAGACGTTGGGCTTATTCATGTGCTCGATGAGTTCCTCCACGGCGTGCTGCAGCCCCTGTGTCGATTGTGCACCCACTTCGACCACATCAACAGAGAAGAAGGTGTTTGACACGAGGTTGGTTACGCCGCCGTAGACGGCCTGGGCGACGTCCAGTTCCTGCCCGGCTCGACCACGGATGTAGCTCACCAGGTCGCGCACCTTGCGTTCCCGAACGCTACGCACCATAGCGAGACTTCGCGGGGAGACGACGTGCGTGGCCACAATGCTGCGCATTGTCTTCCACCGCTGGTCGGAGCTCGGCAGCCATATGAGGGACCGGTCGAAGAACCCGGGCACGCGGACCGAGTCCGGGACCGTGTGTGCTGCGAGACGGCGATCATGCCTAGTGAATGCCTCCCTCGCCGCGTCGCGTGAGGAGATGACCACAGTCGTTGTGAGGCCCATCTTGAGTAACATGACAGGGCCGTGGACGCGCGCCAGGTGCGCAAGCGTGTGATGGAGGTTGCCGCGACGCAGATCGAGGAGGTTGCCTATGACAGGAAGTGGCCTGGGGCCAGGCGGCTGGCGTCCATTGCCCGAAGGTCGTCTCAGGAAGTGCATCAGGTAGTAGAGCGAGATGGCCAGTGCTGCCCATAGCAGCCAGAGATCGCGCTCCATTTTTGTGAGGGGTATATGCGAGCTACTTCAGTGGGCGTTAAACCTGTATATATAGAATACTGGGCCGGGACTAGTAGCTATTTTTGGCGTGGTTGTTTTTAATTCATCATATGTTTACTGTTTCCAATTTCAAACGTCTTTTTGACCCAATGTACAGCATGTCTCATCAATCATAATGGTAGAGCGGTACGTACTTTGCTTGCAGGGAAGAGAAGAAGATTAAGCACGCGTAAAAAATGCAATCCATCTTAAGGACAACGTGCCCCATCAACATTTGGAAGGTGTCACTTTAAAGGTGTCACCTTAACCAAAGACAACTTAGCGAGAAGAAATTGGAACGGAAGGACTAATTGTTCCTTCTGTGATCTTAGTGAGAGCATTCAATATCTGTTTTTTGAATATAGTATGGCTAAGTTCATTTGGAGAATTATATGTGTCTCCTTAAACATTAGTCCTCCTGTTAACTTTCAACATTTGTTGTTTGACTGGTTAGGGAAAACTGAGTACAAACTCAAAAAACTGATTTGGTGTGGGGTATCGGGTTTATGTTGGGCATTATGGCTATGTCGGAATAATGTGGTGTTTGACAAAACATCAATTCCTTCTCCATTACAGGCGATCTTCAGGGGAACCTATTGGGTGAGACTATGGTCAATACTACAGAAGGAGGAGAACCGCCAGGTGCTGCAAACGGCATGTCGATTGATTGAGACGGTGGCCATGGCGGTGTTCGCTATCAATGGATGGCGTTTTTCAAATCGTCTTACTTATTAGTTCTAGAATAATGGTTAGTAACTATGTGTTTATCATACCATGGTGTACGGTCTGGACTTTCGTTTCTTTCATATTGTTGAACTTGGGCTGCATGTATCGGTCGTTGCAGAGGCCGGAATATTAATCGATATATTCCCTTTTCTAAAAAAAAAAGGACAACGCGCCCCATCTTGTTCTCCGGTGTAGGCAATGGCCATAATCAGATAAAGTGATAAAACAGCTCAGCTGGATAAACTCCACCATCAGGGTTCTGACTGTCGTAGCCTGTGTTAGCGGCTAATTCAGGCAGAGTCACCATCCGTTTGTCTCCGTATGCAAAAAAAAAAAAAAAAAAAGGTGTTGATGACTTACTGATTCTTCAGTTCATCGCCATACCAATGTCACGAAAGTTATATTTGGTTTTACCTTCTTTCTAATGCAACTACTGTTTAATTATAGTAGAGTAGGTAATGGGTGCACAACCATAGCATTGGCGGTGGTAAATTTCTAACATTTTATAACAGAGCACTGTAGTGTATTCTCTCGTGCCTGCACCTCTACGTAAACCAAATTAGAGTCCAGAGTGATCACACGTGATTAACTTGAAAAATTCATGAAACAGATGAGTCAGCAACGTGTTTAGTCTGAGTGGAATTGTTTCAACGTATATCTGAAAATAAAGAAAATCTAACGCATTTTGGAAAACTACATAAAATTTTGTGCTAAGGCTACTCCCAATAGACATTTTATTTTAATTAAATAGTGATGTTGTAATGAATTGATAACGAGAGATGCAAAGTGGTTAGGGTAGTTAACATAATAGACGAAACCATGTGCTTTGTTTCTAATATAACATATGTCTTTAATGTATCTATATACGTTTTGTCAAGAAATGGAGTTCGTGTTGGCACTCAAAACCTAAAAAATATCATGTTAAGTAGAGAGTAAATAAAACAAATTAACTACCACCATCATCACATACACATTAGTCAAACAATAAATCTATATTTTTAAAGTTACCCATTATTAATAGTATAAAAAATGTTGAAAATACCAAATTATGAATACTTCTAATACATGCATCATTTCAAGAAACATTCCAACAAACAAACTTGGATCTTTATAAATAACGTGCATCCATGTTAAGAAATATAATATTTATCCTCCGATACTATATGTAACATAATACCATGTAAGTTTATGGAATAAAATATCCTACCTCCTTCGGACAATTACTTTCAATTGCAAACTAAAGGTTTATAGCTCTATTTTAACAAGTAGCACCTCATTGTCATAAATTTACACATAAAGCTTTCTAAATATATCAAATAGATCTAAGTTGCAAAACAACAATCATACAAGTATTTGGGTCTGCCATTTTCCACTCTACGATATCCATGGGCATGGCCACTCGTTGCAACAATTCCTTGTTCCAAGACAACATTAATTGATCTTCCCATAATCACAAAAAGTCCATAGAAAAAAAGGATTGAATAATTCTTGAGGTAAATGGTAAAAAACTCAGAGCAATAATCTGGACTCAGGTGTGTGCCTCCTAACTCCTAAGAAAGCATGATCCCCATTAATTAGCAGTGCCTCACATATTCTTAAATGGAGAAGTGGAGATAGATGTGTTCTTAGGCTGGGCGGAAGAAACCATGATAACCTACTAAATACAAACAAAACGATGTAAATCGTGAGTTTTTCAAATAACAACCACCCATGAACTCCCACCGCCTTGCCAAGGCCCCCCCCCCCCCCCCCGCCCCCAACCAATCCCGAATTGGTGAATCATCATCTCGTGAACACCCTTAGGTGGCCTCAAGATGTGTTCTTTGGAATTACAACTGAGTAAATCTAAATAAAAAGACATGCAATCGCCACACAAACTCACACCGCTATGGCACCCAACCAAGCCGTCGTGTTTTTGTACTATCCTTCCAGATTAATTGATGCCCAAACTTGTGCTGCCTTGCCATGGCTTTCACATACCGTGTTCTTCGGAGAAAAACAAATAACAACTGAGTAAATCATGAAAAAAAACAATGCAAATACGATGATGGTGTATCTCTTTTCCTATTTGCCCTAGAACCTCTAGATTGGTCAACCGGTGAACTTACCTTACTGTCCTTGATAAAGTACCTTCATCAAAACCTAAATACTTCTAATTGGGTACCCTTAATCATAGACCATCAAACCTAAGGCAACCGACGGTCCAAATTACTTGCAAACACTGTAAAAGATGGTGGCAGCCGCGTGGATCCGCCTTCGACCCAAAGCAATGGTGGCAGCCGTGGCCTCCCTAAGGTTTCACCAAGAGTGGTGTTCCCAGGCCTCTCGTGCACCACGGGTCATGCCACAACATGGTGCTGTCGCACAATCACCAATCAGCCACAATTGGAGCCGAAGAACAGGTGAATGAAAGAGGACGAAATGAAGTGAGAGACGATGCTTGGAAAAATGACAGATTGTTTTTTAGAAGAACATGTGTTTTAATTCATCTTAAAAAATAAATGAAATTACTGATCATCATTATCTTTTTTCTCATAATAACCATACTATTTCATACTACCTTAAAATACTACTTCATACTATTTAAAGAGTTAATGTAGTATAAGTGTATCTAAATCCCCAGATTAAAAGAAATGGATGACCCATATTGATTTGAGCTCATTATAGAGCCCATTATAAAGGGAACTGTGTCAGGACCACAAGCACAATAAACCACACACTCTCTGATACTCACAGTGATCACTGGAGCAAGTAGTAAGTTATTGATTCTTTCATTCATACGTACCAATTGCAAGAGATAAGAGCAGTAACTAGGTGATCACGGTAGGCACAGCTCTGAGGGGGACAGCCATGACATTGGTTGTGGTAAATATCTCGCTCACGTCCAGCAGCTCGGCCGACATGCCGTTAGGAAGCTTCCACTCAAACGCGTGCAGCAGCGACGCCAGTATGAACGGCACGACGCGCTCTGCCATCGGCAAACCAGGGCATAGCCTTCGGCCAGACCCGAAGGGGATGAACTCAAAGTCTTTCCCTCTGAATCCCATCTCGGCGTCCCTGTCCAAGAACCAGCGCTCTGGCACAAACTCATCCGGCCTCTTCCAGACTGCTGGGTCATGCATTATCGCCCATACGTTGAAAATCACGGTGGAGCCTTTTGGCACCACATAACCGCCAATCTCGATGCCGTCCTCCACAGCCTGGTGCGGTATCATAATTGGCGCAACCGGGTGCAGCCTCAAAGCCTCCTTGACGACAGCCTGAAGATATGGCAAGCTCGCCACATCGGGCTCCTCGATGATTTCCTTACAGACGAGGGTGTCCTTGATCTCAGCACGCACCTTGGCCATCATGCCCGGGTTGCGGAGCAGCTCGGCCATCGCCCACACTACTGTGATCGCCATGGTGTCGCTTCCGGCCGCGAAGACGTCGAACATAACCGTTCGCACGTCCTCGCGAGTGATCGTGCCGGTGGACATGAGTTGTAGGAGCGCGTCAAGGAAGTCACTGTGCTTGCTCTTTGACGAGGAGTACTCGGCCAGCCGGCCGTCAATGACGTCGTCCAAGACTCGGAAGACTTTGCCGTAGGCCGGGGCTGCACGGCGACGCAATCCTTGCAAGTCGAGAGGCCGAAGGAACGGGAAAAGGTCCGAGACATTGGGCTTAGCAATCAGCTCGATGAGTTCTTCCACTGCCTCCTGCAACCCCTGCGCCGACTGGGCGCCCACGTCAACAACTTCAACGGAGAAGAGAGCGGTCGACAGGAGGTTGAGCACGCCGCCGTAGACAGCCTGGCCGACGTCGACTTCCTGCCCGGCACGCTCACGGACGAAGCTCACCAGGTCGTGCACCTTGCGTTCCCGAACGCCACGCATCGTGGCGAGGCTGCGAGGGGAGAAGACGTGCGTGGCGACGATGCCGCGCATCGTCTTCCATCGCTGGTCGGTGCTGGGCAGCCATATCATCGACCGGTTGGAGAATCCGGGCATGCGGGCCGTGTCCGGGACTGCACGCGCAGCGAGTCGCCGGTCGTGCCTCGTGAACGCCTCCCTCGCAGCGTCGCGCGAGGATACCACCACGGTCGTGGTGAGCCCCATCTTGAGAAGCATGACAGGGCCATGGACGCGCGCCAGGTGCGCGAGCGTGTGATGAAGGTTGCCGTTCAGGTCGAGCAGGTTTCCTATGACAGGAAGTGGCCTGGGGCCGGGCGGTCGGCGGCTGTTGCTTGAAGGCCGTCTCAGACTGGTCAGGTAGTAGAGGAGGGATATGGCGAGCGTGGCCAGTAGCAGCCAGAGGTCGCGCTCCATTTTTGTGAGGGTGAGTACACAGGCGAGCTAGTTCATCCGTGTATAAAGTACGACTATAAACTTTGTAAGTGCGGCCGTTCCGCCCCGGTACCCTCTGGCTGTTTCGAGTTTCTCACGTGTCTTCATCAATCATAGTCGTAGAGAAGGCGCGCCCACGCAAACAATGTCTACCATCAGATTCTTGGTGGACCACAAGGTCCCTATATATGGCGTACAGCAACCAGAGTGCTCGTGCTCTATCTCTGTGGCGTGTAGATTAGCGTGTTCCGCTGGACTTTCTGTACCCCTGAACGCATTTAGAACGCTTGTGCCGGAGTACTTGTCAATAATACGAAAGTACGGATAGGCCAGTATTCCTATAGTATCTGCAGCTCTACATTAGGCTAAGAAGTACTGAGAGGCCAGTAATATGATACGAAACAATCGTGGAGAACTGGAGATCATCCGTGATACGTGAGGTATTTGAAAGTTAGTGCCTGATCCGGCCGGAACTGTCTCGACATATTGTGGAAATGGAGTAAAATCTGAAACGATCTCTGGAAACTACAGAAAATTTACTACCTCAACTTCTATATGTCCGTAGATGCATACATGAAGTACACTATTAATGGATTTTACATCATAGAATATACTTTGGAGAACGATTCCAGACATGATATTTTTCATGTATCCGTTGCTAGAATATTGAGAATCGCATTAGTTTTAGTTTGTTTAGTTCATAAATTTACTAAGCAATATTCCGCACAAGACTTTCTACGCTAAAGCGTGGATTGGTGGACTAGATTAATGCCAGTACACCTGAGCTGTTGGAGGCCAAGCAAACACGTATTCATCAAAGTGCTTGTGGACTAGATCAATGCCAGTCCACCTGACCTGTTGGAGGGCAAGCAAACACGTACTCATCTAATGCCAGTCCATCAAAGTGCTTGTCTAGCGGCCAAGAGCCGTGGAGTTACCATCAACCCGTACATAGAAAAGTCCATTCTCCTAATAGGGGCGTAGTTGAGAAAAGCGACTCCACATGTATATGTGCACACAAGACTTATCATAGCCATCCGTTTTTTACTGCAATACTTTGAAATTCGTGCTTGATATTCACCTCTGTTTCATCTCAAACTTGCTATTGCTGTTGATGTGAAAATTCCGCTTTCTAGTTGGCTAGCGTTGTTCATGGGTAGATTTTGGTACTCACACATATATTCTTAAGCTTTAGTACATATAGATGCTCCCAAACAGAGAGAAATCAATGAAATTCATGTAAAATTCATTTTTCTAGCATAGAAAAAAAAATCAGATTCTAAATATTGCTATAGTTTGATCAACTATTTTTCATGCTTCAACGACATATTGAAGACTTGAAACACTCATCTTCGAAATCCTAGCTCCGCCACCCATAGTCTATCGCGGATGTTAAGCATCTTGAGGGCTTAGGGCGTTTTGTTAAGCTTGTTGTCAGTATTGTTGTTGCACATTCTACCAAAAGTACTAGTCGTGTGTGTCTAGGTGGTGATCATAGGTTGTCTATTCTCACTATACCAGGATGATTAGTGAGTGACATACGAGATGTCCCAGTGACCTAAACATTCAGCCTGGACCGAGCTGTTATCTGATAGCCCGAAAAGACAATGATTGGGAGTTCAAGCAGCAACTGCAAGCCGTGCCGTACATGCGTCCGTCATCTAGATAAAATAGAAGACCATTGATAGGGTAATGAATATGGATGATGAAACTATCCAGGTTCTCACTCACTCAAGGAAAAAGGAACTGAGCACTGTTGCTTAGTTGTGAAGTTGCAGCATCCAGTTCCAGTGTCTTATCTTCTTCTGCGGGAATGTTGTCAAGGAAAGCAATTTTTCTTCTGCCTAAACAACTGACCTCTCAAAGCGGCGGTGGCTACATCGACATGTGGTGACTTGACACAACATTAGGATATCAAAGAAACAATAATGTTCCTCGAAAAAAAAGAATATGTTGCCTTGGAAAGGGCAAGGAGAAAACAAATCACAATAAATTGTTGATGTCAACACGACACAACAATGCTCCTTTCCTTTTTCCTTGAGTGAGTGAGAACCTGGCTAGTTTCATCATCCATGTTCATTAGTCTACCAATCTGTCTTCCATTTTATCTAGATGATAGATGCATGGATGACAAGGCTTGCAGTTCTTACTTGAACTCTCACGCATTGTCTTTTCGGGCTATCAGATAACAGCTCGCGGTCCAGGCTGAATGTCATGTCACGGGGACATCTCGTGTGTCACTCACTAGTCATCGTGGTAATTGCCATGTTCATCTCGTCTCATTTGATTATCTATTTATCATGCCTAATAAATCGTTTATTCATGGAGATCGCGCTGGGACTTATGACAAACCAACAAAACCAGATATAATCGAGAAGTCACAGCGACCTGCTCTTTGTTGAGTCATAGACGGTGCATGTCAAGCGAAGCAAATTTCTCTCTCTCTCTCTCTCTCTAATACCAACGATGTCATGTGGCGTAATCAGCACAGGGATTACATCGTCGTGCTGGGGCGCCCGAACTCCACGAGCGGTCGAGCGCACCTCGATTCGCCCGACCCCCTGACCCTCGCGAGCGGGATCAAGCGCGTTCAGCATCGTCCGACCCTCACGAGCAGGGTCGAGCGCGTATCGGCTCGTGTGACCCCCGCAAGCGAGATCAAGCACGTTCACATTATAATAAGAGCCCCAATCTTGTGCCATCCGTAATAAGTGCGCACGAGCGCGCATAGTGCCGCTGACAAGACATGGCATGTTGTCTTCCCTTGTATTAGCAATATGCCCCTTTGTCCTACGGAACTGAAGCGCTGCGGTGCTACGGTGTGCGGGAGTGACGGAAGGGAGAAACTTGATTTGATGGCTTGAGACCCATCAATGCTTCCTTCCAATGGTAACCGACCAAATATGAAACACACCTAACCAGCTCCCCAGCCAGGGGTCGGGCTTTGCTCGTCCCAGTCGACCACATGCAATAGGGTCGAGTGGATAGGAAAGTCAACAACTACCCACTGGCCAGTATTAAATGCTATGGTGGGCGTGCGTCAATAGTGTAGATGGGTCAAATCACCCTGTAAGCCTACTCTAATCGCCATCATTACCCTATCTCACATGATGATGGTTGTCACTGTGCTGTGCCCCACGTTTCACCGGGTTGATTAGCATGGTAAACATGCCACAACTGTGACGGAATACACAGTGATGATTACGCCAGGTTGACAGATAGGTCCGACGAGATGCATCGACTCCGAGGCACGCAGTGGCAGGATTCCAGGATACGCGAGGCTAGTGACATTTGACAGTGACGCCATTGACTCCTCCATCTATCGACTTCTCTCTCTCTCTCTCTCTCTCGGTGTAAACGGACCCCACCCCATAGAGTATAAAAGGGGAGGCCCTCTTCTTCCTTTGGACGGATGACGGATTCGAACACTCACGAAGCATTCACCTTACTCTCACACACACACACACTTGTACACAAACGCTCATAGACAGAGACTTGGACCCCGTCTCCTCTCTCTCCATAGTTGTATCCACCTTTGTACAGCCCTACCACGAGTAATAGGAGCAGCCTCAAACTGGACGTATGGGTTCTTCCCGAACCAGTATAATCTCTTTGTCCTTTTGCTTACCATCCGAACCTAAACGCGTAATACAAGAAAATTTACTTGCCAGTGATTCTAAACACCGACTCTCTCTCTCTCTCTCTCTCTCTCTCTCTCTCTCTCTCTCTCTCTCTCTCCGGTGCCTCCCTCCCCCCTCCGGCATCCTCCGGTGCGTGTAACTCCACCGCCCCTAAAGGTGCCCTCTTATCTGGCATGGGCGGCTCCACCTCCCCCAACGACGCCCTCCCTCCGTTTGCGGGCTGCTCCACCTCCTCCTCCGGTGTGGGTAAGGCCAGATCCGGACTGGGTGGCATTGAATCTAGCCGACGCGTCGGCGGATTTGGATGGCGCAGCATGGACAGATCCGGTGCCCTCCCTCCAGAGCGCCACCTCCCCCTCCGGTGCCCTCACTCCGGCAGGGGCGAAATTTTGATAGTGCATGAAGAGGCATGACTAAATGCTTGTATGACTTCATCTATTTCTCTATAAAAACAAATATGACCAAGAGTGGTTCGAATAAATCTCCCTTATCTGTTTCATTTTCGATGTTTGGTACTGTCCAAAATACTGCTAACCAGTAGTTATGACAAACTACTAGTTAGTAGTTTGAGGGTAATTTTATATTTACATCATTAATGAATGATTTCATATTTATTTTCACAATAAAAGTCTGTCGAATCATTAAAACATCAGATGATCTATAATAATTCTTATAAATCTAATCCTACCCAATTATTAATTATATTAGCAGTTTAATTTTATGGCATCTTAAAAAGATGTGGAGATAATAAGGCCCGAGTGATCTATGGTGCAACATCAGCAGACACTTCGGGTAAAAAGTGCTGTAGAGGTTCACAACAAAACTCATCTGAGTCCTTATTCTATTTGTCCATTAGAGGAAGATGCCTAGATGGTCTCAGTTGATGGGAAAACCGACAATAACCAACACTAATAATCCCTCACCTTTTACTGAATAATGAGATCATCAATCAACAGCCATGTAGTGGAGCCAATAATCACAATGTACAATGACACATTGATATACGTGTAAAACTTTTTGGTGTGAGGAGTAAAATCACGGGACCAACGGTCCACTGCAACTTCTACTATAATAACCAATGGGTACAATAAAGTCTCTCTAGAACCTCTAGATGCTTACAACAATAACAATAACACACTCATCAAGTTACAAACACTCCGCCACCTCCTCCTATTTCGTCTCCTGACCGCTGACGCTGCCTCCTTCTCCTCTCGTATCCCGACCACCGTCGCCTCCCTTCCTCTCCTCTCCTCTCCTCTCCGTCAGCCTTACCGTGTCATGGCACGTGCGGAGGTGCACGGGCCTCCGCGCACGGGCGAAGCTGCTTGTGCAGAGGCACTCATTTGAGGCGTGCAGGCGGGGATGATAGGCTACAAGAGCAGGCAGAGGTTCATGGATGGAAGCGCATGAGCAACAATGATGGACTGCAATGGCGGACAGAGGCGCACAGACGGAGGTGCTCGGGTTAAGGCGACCATCCTGGATCCTTGGATCTGGCACGAGCGAGGCTTGATCCAGTTGTGGTGGCGCGGATCCAGCTCCTGGCAACGGGTGCCGGTTGACGCACTCGGTCGGATCCGGCACCTTGCACCTCCTCGGTGATCCCCTCCACATCAATTCCCGTTGACACCCCCCCCCCTCCATGGCCGTGGTGCCCTCCCCCATCGTGGATCCGGCCAGGGCCTGACCAGATCCAATCATGGGTGGGCAGGTATGTCGACAGTGGCACAAATTTTTTTTTGGGTAAATAATTCATAGTGGCGGGTGTCATTACCACACGATATTACTATAGAAGTTCTAACGACGGATTGTTCTGCCCACAAAGAACCTGCTATTACAAAACATTATTTTTAGCTACGGAAGCATAGCGACAGTTTGGTAGGCCCGTGCTACAGTGTATTTTCTACCTGCCTCTATAGTGCTCTATTGTGGCGGTGTTTCTCTGTGTTTGGCAACTGCATAGGTTAGTTCCTTCGTTCGACTTGTAGTAAGCCAGTGACCTACAACTCTATCACATGAATAGTTCTGGTACATCAAAGGCGAGCTAAAACTAGAGCAGCAGCGTTGATCAATGTGAGTTTGAGCATAAGAACAGAACAATGCACACCATTTGAAAGGTGTTGATTGAGAGAACCGGGTCAGGACGACAAGCACAATAAACAATGGGATAATAGCTCACATGCAACACCTTTCACCTCTATTCTCTAGGATACGATATCGTTGGATGGAATAGCTCACATGCGATGGTTGGAACGACCCATATAGTCACGACCCGACACGACTGTTTTAAGCCCTTAAGTAGTTAACAGTTGTGGATTATGTTCAAACATGGGACCCGCATGTTGAATGTTGCTCTGTGGGACCCACTACTTATCCACGTCACCCTTAAGAGGCCTAGCCAGCCCTCCACTCCTATTCATGTGCCCTGGCTCCGACATTACCGTTGCCTCCTCCCTTCCCCTGTTCTTCCTCGCGCACCTTCTTCTTCCTCTTCTCCAGCAATGGTCCGCAGTGGCGGCGGCGAGCGATGTCTACCTCCGCTTCTGGCTTCCAGATGGCCCCCTAGAAGGAATGGCCGCGTTATGGATAATTCCCTTTGAGTACATGCCCCGACTGCCCTCACCCAGATCCACTGAAGCGCTTGACATGTGTGCGCTCGCGGATGGGCAGCGTTGGTCGGGAATTTGTGAAATGCGAGAGCAAGCTATTTAAGGGGAAGGATGGGAAGGTAGGGTTTGTTTCAATTCGGCGTGATTTGGATTTTATAGTTTCAAATTGGATTTTAGGGTTTGCCTTCCTCGTTTCAGGATTTGAAGCCCTGCGGTCATTTTGAGTGGGTGGATTCGTACATTTGGGATCGAGGGCTTGAAGTTGAAGTGCTCTCCCCAATTGAACCAATCCCGGCTCGCATATCGTCCACTATGGAGGAGGAGATCTCAAACATAGCCGACAATTTTTTGGTGAATGGGGAGTTGCAAAAACTGAACAAGCAGTTGGGCCAGATTGTGGAACTGAATAAGCAGTTGAGCCTGATTGTGGAATTGAAGAAGCAGTTCAACATTATGGCTGACGCATTTTACGTTTGTATAGTTATCATTTTTTTGTGTTGGTATTTAGGTTTGGAATTTAGATTTAGATGTGGGGATGTTGTTTGAATGTAGATTTGTAATGAAGTTTGCTAGTTCACTTTTCCTTTCCTCAGATCCTAGGCATGGAATTTGGGACAGGGTGGCTGCTTCTTTGACTGCGTGAGCGTTTGTTTAGTTGCATGCTCCGTTGATTGTGCGTTGACTCCGGCGACTCTAACCCCAGTCCGCCTCCCCGCTCCCACCCCAGTCACAAGCCAACCTTTGCGGCCCATAGTTTATCATACGAGCGTGGCCCATAGTTTATCATACGAGCACGACCCTTCTTCATCCACTCACCTCGCTGCCCCCACCCGAAGCCCATCTGCTATTCATAAGAGCACGGCCCATCTACTATTCATAACAGCACGACCCATCTGCTATTCATATGAGTGCAGCCCATCAGTTTTAGGCCCCGTTTGGTTTGGATTCTAAAATAACTTATGCTTCTGCTTCTAGAAAAAAACAATTATAGTACAAGAAGTAGTACTAAAGGGAGCCTTCGATATTTATTGATAAAAGTGGATTACAAATATAGATTGTCATCCACAGATTACAGATTGGTTGCATACGATAAGGAAAAAGTAGCAGAGGAGGCCAACTGGATTGGTTACAAAATTTAGTCTTGATAACCTAGATTTCCATTGGCCTGTCGTCTACTACTTTACTCCTCATCATCGAAAAGCCGGAGCAGTATATTGTCCGCTCCTAACTCATCGGCGATGGTAGTCGCTGTGGGCATGTATTCCCATAGCATATCATCGAAGTCATCGTTGTCGGTGGTCGGAGCGAGGTGGAGGAAGTTCTCGCTGGAGTCTAGGTGGGCCAGGCTTAGGGCGTGGGCGGCACCTTCACAGGCGCCGATTCTGGCGAGGTCCCGCGCACGCGCCGGGATGTCGCGAAGGCGAGCGGCCACAGTGTCGCCACGGAGGTTCATCTCCTCCTTGGCGATGGTGGCGGCGTCCTCAATCTCGTCCAGCCGGGCCGTTAGAGCTGAGCGGGCAAGGATCCAAGAAGAAGTCAAAAATCAAAAGCAGAGAGAGAAAAGGGGGTGGAATAGCTAACATGCTACGTACCAGCTACTTTGGTGTCTGCTGCGGCTAGGCGAGCACGTGCGGTTTTCGCCTCCTGCTCCGCCGCCGCCAAAGCAGTCGCGAGAGGCCCTAGGAGAGCAGAAGGGGCCGGTGGAGCAGCAGGGGCAGGTGGAGGAATAGGGGGCGGTGGAGCTGCCCCATGGCCATCACTACATGAGAGCGAGGATAATGATGATTAGAAACGGGAATAGAAGAGGGTCATGTAGGAGATCACCATGATGCGGGCTTACCCCCAGCGGTGTCGTGGATTCCGTCCTGGAGCAGACGGGCCATGGCGCCAAGGTTCATAGCCGTCCATCGGTGGGGAGGGTGAGAAGTTTTCCTTGAAAAGAAGGGGAAGAAGAAGACTCCCGAAGAACAACGGCGTCAGGAGGCGAGAGGAATGGTTAATCCGAGTGGCAGTCCTCCCATTTTATAGACCGGAATGGGTAGGAGTCAAGAGTCCGGGGAGAATGCGACGGAGCCCGAGGAGAATGCGAAGGAGCCCGAGTTAATATCGTTTGCGTGTGACCGGGCCTGTTTGTTTCCCGATTGGCTCACCAGTTTGGCGCGTGATCAATGCTGCGCGCTGCAGACGATGCGTGCTGGCCATACTTGTTCTATTGATTCTGCCACTCTTCTCGCATCGTCTAATCAATATTAAATCGCACGCCAGGGGCTGTTCGTTGCAGGGTCAAAAAGTTTGAGTTCCTTCGCATTCTCCTCACCTCAACTTATTCATGGCTCCCAATTAATCTTGCTATTTAGGATTACTAAACAAAATGTAATTACAAATCATTTATACAGATAGGTTATAAATTACTTCATGAATCTAACGATAGTAATAAATCGATGTGTAAACTGTGCGAGGTCGCTGAAATGTGGGTCCGATGTTCTATTCGGCCCACCGCGCAGTCTCCCTTGGGAAATGAACACCCCCACTAGCCGACGGTGACAATAGAAAGAGAAATGATACAGTGTAAACTGCGCGAGGTCGCTGAAATATGGGTCCGATATTCTATTCAGCCCACCGCGCAGTCTCCCTTGGGAAACAAACACCCCTACTAGCCGACGGTGAAAATAGAAAGAGAAATGGTACAGTGTAAACTACGCGAGGTCGCTGAAATGTGGGTCCGATGTTCTATTCGGCCTACTGCGCAGTCTCCCTTGGGAAACGAACACCCCCACCAGTCGACTGTGAAAATAGAAAGAGAAATGATACAGTGTAAACTGCCAGAGGTCGCTGAAATGTGGGTCCAATATTCTATTCGGCCCACCGTGCAGTCTCCCTTGGGAAACGAACACCCCGCCATAAGCGCCCTACAAGAGTATGCTCTCAGATTCTTTATTTCGTGTCCGAGCTACAGAAGCGCCCTACAAGAGTACGCTTTCTGTTTATTCAATATTTTGGTAATTTATATTTCAACAAATATAGCAAATTGAACAGCTTAAGTTGATTGTTATACTTAATACATAATGTAGATTTCCGTTGATTCAATATTTTGAATTTCAGATCATGTACCTGACATGAAAGTTTAGCTTAATGACACTACTAATTTGAGGTTAACATGGCAAAATTATTTCAATAAATTCCAAAAATTTTACTGCATGGGTAGGAACATGTGTTACATGTATATGCCAGATTGCAGATCCTAACTTTTTATCTCTAGTTCCCTAAAAAAAACAATTTTATACTAAATTTATAAATATTTAGGCGATTTTTAATTCTAAAACTATAAGGATTTTGGAGATGAGATTTTGCATGTGGTTGTTTCATGTGACATGCAACCACCCTATATTTTTTATATATTTTTTTGGTATTGTAAAAAAAAGTATGTTCAAAATGGAGTAGCCCATTCATAATATATAAACATTGTACATACATCCATGTGATATGAATATTATACATATATCTATCACTCTAATATCGATACATATGATTGAAACCGGCACAAAAGAATAGAGTTGTATTTTACAAGACCGTAGAAACAAAAATAATCAAATTTGAACTTGAAACTTGAGATTTATCCGTATTTGAAGATTTAATTACGAATTGAGAAGAAAAAAGTGAACACTCGGTAAGAACAGACGAAGAACTCGGCGCCGACATGTGGGGACGACCTGTCAGCGAATTGTGCAACGAGGCCCGTTGATGAAGTCGGCCCAAGAGCCCAAGACGGGATCGTCTGGAGTCCAAGACGCCCGTTTATGATTTCTGATTGATTAAAAAAGCTCGAAAGAATTCAAAAATTCAAAAAATTCAAAAACCTATTCAGATTGATGTTGTAGGTGCAGTAGATGTTACTGCTCGAGTTTGAGGTCATTTGGAGAAAATCAAAAAAATGATCACACTAGAAATGAGGCAGTTTGGTCTACCACAGAGGCCGTTTGGCAAAAAATCAAAAAAAATTCAAAAATTGAAAAACCTATTCAAATTGATGTTGTAGGTGCAGTAGATGTTACCACTCGAGTTTGAGATCATTTGGAGAAGATAGTGCGTACATATTTACAAGCAAATCATCCTCACAAGTTTCACGCCTCATAATACAAATCATAGTTCAATCTTACATACAAATTTCACCTTCCACTTGATTTTCTCTTTTTCCTACCACTTGATTGTGCAGGCACACCACGCAAAACCCTCATGCTCGTTGTTTTCTTCGCGTCACTAGGACTAGGCCACCGCATGCACATCACAAGTTCTTGTTCTTCTTCTGTTTCCATGTCATTTTTCGGAACACCATCATTCTGCTCAACATCATCCAAAACCGAATCATATGGCACCACATCTAAAAATGATTCGGCCTACACCATATCATCTAATACTGATTCAGGTTGCTACGTGGCATTTTCCACATAACTTGCATCCTGAACACTTCTCTTTCTTTTTGTTGGCCAGACATTTTCAACAACAATGGGTTCAGCCTCACACTCTTCTTGGGATGGCTTCACAGCCTGCACACTTCCACGCTTTTTCCTGAAAAAATTAAAATGATACAGAATCAAAGTAAATTTAAGTGCTCAATTGGGATGGTGAAATGTTTTTTCTCCTGAAACTAACTTTGGCTTTTCTGGAGTGTAACGGCATTTGGCTGATCCAGCTCGGTGGCCAAGTTCCTGACACATCTTGCATCTATTTTTGTTGCCTTTCTGTGCCCGTTTTGGTTTATCATCTTTTTTTCCCTTCTTACTACTGCTATCTTTCTCGTACCAAGCCTTGTATCTGCTCATTTTAAGCCTGCCAGCCTTTCTTTTGGCAAGGGGGGACACATTGAAAATTCAAATTCCACTTTAGGCCACTGAAACTGATCTGTAAGTGGTGCTATTGGAGTTGCATACGCAGCCTTGAATCTTGCTACTGAATAATATTCATACAGATAAGGGTGCATGTTTACCTTCGGCTTACCAGCCAAGAAGAGTATGGCATGTTCACATGGTTTTCCAGTGTGTTGCCACTCGAGGCATGTGCATTCATGTAGATCAGTGTTAACCACATGCCTCCTTCTAGTCTTGGTATCTCTCACTTCAGCGCCCCACAAAGAACTCTCAACAACCAAATGTGCGAGATTTCTGCTCCGGTTAACCACTTGTTGAACCACTACTTGAAGCTTATCCCCTTGCAAAGCATCACCTATTCTCCTCCTCAATTCCCACATCCGCATGATCATGATCCTGATTTGGTCAACCATGTCATGCACAGGCAAGTCTTTCAACTGTCTCACCTTGTTGTTAAAACTTTCAGCCAGATTGTTATTGATATGGTCACACTTGATGGCCGTATTAAATCCTGACCTATACCACAGCAAGGAATGGTATGTTTTCTCCCAATGCAAAAACTCAGGATCATGTGTCTTTTTGCTATAAGCTCTTGCTACTGGCCACAGCCGCCCAAAAACTTCTCCTTTATGTCCATTCATCACATTCAACCACATATGGCTGAAGCATTCCCTCTTTTCAGCATGTGGAAATGCACTCTTGACTGCATTTTCTAGCCCTTTACAAGCATAAGTGTGTATAGCTAAAGGTGCCACTGGGCCAATGCATCTTTTCAACTGCATCATGAACCATGTCCATGAAGCATCTGACTCAGATTGAAACATGCCAATAGGAACACGAAACATCCAGTTATGTCCATCTAGAATATTGCATGCTGGCAATTGACCAGTCCACTTTCCAGTCAAAAAAGATGAGTCTACGCTCAAATATGGCCTACACCCTGCTTTGAAGCCATCAATGCAAGGCTTTAAAGCCATAAAAAATTTGGAGAAATACACCTTACCATCAGGTGCAACCTCTGTATCTATCTCCACAACACTGCCAGGTGACCTCTTCTCCACCTCTGCCTTAAAACTATACAACATCCTGAACGTATTTGTCCAATCACCATATAACTCTTTCATTGCCCTCTGTTTTGTCTTTCACACTATGGTATACTTCACCTTAATAGGGAACTGCTGCTCCAGGTCTACTCTCAGTTTCTTTACAGTAGTGTTTGGTGTTTTGGCTAAAATAGGACTGATTTTTTGTGCAATCCAGGCCTGTGATGTCATCTTTGATACAACCTGTAAACTAGTAATACAAGTATATTCATGTGGTATTTGATTAACCCTGATAGTACCTACACCAGGTTGTTTTCTAGCAGAAATGTACCACTTGCAAGGCTTTGCACCCCTATCAAAGCCTCTGCACTTTGCATAAAATTTCTTTGTATCTGTTCACACAGTCTTGGCGTCAAACTCCCTCCTCACTGCATAAGTCTTGAAACACATCCTAAACTCTTTCATGCTTGGAAAACACTTCCCTACTTCAATTACAGGATTGTCTGAATCATATAGATTTATGAACTCATCATCATTGTAATCATCTACCTCATGAGCAGCTTTGTTCATCAACTCTGGATCCACATCTTCAGAACCAACAGCCGCATTAGCCCCATCCCTCTCCTTCTCCTCCTCATTGTATTTATCATCTACTAGAATTCCTATAATTTTGGCCATCTTAGTGTCAGCCATTGGTGCAATGACCAAATCAGTACTCTCTTGCAGTTGTACTGAATTCCAGTCGACAACAACCATATTTACAGCACCATCACATCCCTCTTGTGTATCATCAGCAAACATTGTCACTTCGGTTGAAATGGGATCTATCTGTCTACTTGCAGCCCAATCGTTATCTGCAATCTGCAAAGCCAACTTTGATGGCACATATCCAACACAAGAATCAGATTTCAGATCCACCAGCTCGGCAAGAAATGTAACACGTTTGCTTGTCCAGCCGTCTTGCCGATCGATTTCATCGACAAGCGCTTCACCATCCTCCATTCTCACATACTCGCCCTTCCATTCATCGAAGTGTATCAATGCCACTTCTTGCTCCGGACCCCAAGGAATACTCTCCCCAATTTTGTCCACCAAATTCCTCACTGCTTGCGCTTCTTGGTTGACAAGGTCCTGCAGGTCGATCTCTGCACAATCAACCTCCCAACTAACCAATCTCTCCTGCTCTATAGCCCTCAGGCTACCATCAGCTAGCTTTGCGACAGAGAAAAAGGGGAATTTAACGGACCATTCGAAGCTACGCCGCTCCCCCCTGTTTTGACAATGGTGCGAAAATGTCAAAAATTGGAAGCGAAAGAGCTCTAATCAAAAGCAAAATCAGCACGAGGTGCAGAGATTACCTCGAATTTGTCTCTCTCTGCTCCATCTGTTTTGGGCGCCCTATCTGTTTTGGGGCCATCTGTTTTTTTGTCAGACTACTGCAACTCGGGCAAAATCGGGCGCGAATACGTCAGATTCGGGGCTCAACTCGGATGGGAATGCGACTAGGGGGCGATTTGACTCACCTCAGAGGTCGTCGAGGACCTAGACCGCGCGGCGCCGGAGAGGGATGTGCGGCTCTCTGAGGGCGCGCGCTGCCGGAGAGGGATTGGTACGCCGCTCAGAGGAAGCAGTCGCAGGAGGTCTTCGGTCGGTCCAGCAGATAGACTCGTGCCACCGAAGGGAACCAACACCTAAGAGGGATGTCAACGCCGGAGACAGCACTCTAAGGTCGCCCCTGTCGGAATTTGCCGCCGCTCAGATGGCGCGAAACTGGTATTTGGTCGGTCCGTCAGAAAGATTTGCGCGTCACAATGTTCTGACTGGGTCCCATGACCGCTAACAACCAAATGCACAAAGTGTCAAGGCCGTTGGTGGGTTCTGACTATTTTGCTCCATATAGGCGTCACACGCGAACTATTACAGTCGACTATGTCGTGTCTCGGCCAATTCCCACCAAAGACATCGCATGTGAGCTATTGGCCCATAAACAACACTCTGATTTTTATGCAAAACCATCATGGGAGCAAGTACTGATTTATTGATTCTTGTGTTCAGACACGTACCAATTGAAGAGGTAAGAGAAGCAACTAGGTGATCACAGTAGGCAGAGCCTTGAGTGGAGCAGCCATGACATTGACGGTGGTAAATTTTTCCCTTACATCCAACTGCTCTGCAGACATGCCGTTAGGCAGCTTCCACTCGAACTCGTGCAGCAGCGATGCCAGTATGAACGGCACGACGCGCTCTGCCATCGGCATGCCAGGGCATTGCCGCCGGCCCGACCCAAATGGAAGGAATGCAAACTCTTTCCCTCTGAAGTCCATCTCGGCGACCCTGTCCAAGAACCAGCGTTCCGGCAGGAACTGATCCGGCCTGTCCCAGATCGTCGGGTCACGCATTATCGCCCATGTATTGAATGTCACGGTGCAGCCCTTGGGCACCGCATAGCCGCTGATCTCGATGCCGTCTTCAACGGCCCTGTGCGGTAATAGAAGAGGCCCAACCGGGTGCAGCCTCATAGCCTCCTTCACCACAGCCTGGAGGTATGGAAAGCTCACGACATCGTGCTCGTCGATGGTTTCTTTGCCGCCTATAGCATCCTTGATCTCACACCGCACCTTGGCCATGATGACTGGGTTGCGGAGCAGCTCGGCCATTGCCCATGCCACTGTGATCGACATGGTGTCGCTTCCGGCCACGAGAACGTCAAACATAATGGCCCTCACGTCGCCGCGACTGATCTCGCCCGTGGACGTAAGCTGGAGGAGCTTGTCGAGGAAGTCACTGTGCACGCCCTTCGACGAGGAGGACTCAGCCAGCCGGCGGTCAATCACGTCGTCCAAGATTTGGAAGACTTTCCCATAGAGCATGGCTGCTCGGTGATGCCGTCCTTGCAGGTCGAACGGTCGGAGGAAAGGGAAAAGGTCCGAGACATTGGGCTTGGCGATCAGGTCGATCAATTCCCTCATGATCTCATACAACCCCTGTGCTGATTTGACACCCGCTTCGACCACGTCGACGGAGAAGAAGGTACTCGACACGAGGTTGAGCACGCCGTGATACACGGCTTTGCCAACGTCGACTTCTTGCCCGGCGCGGCCACGGAAGTAATTTAACAACTCATGCACCTTACGCTCCCGGACGCCGCGCACCGCCTCGAGGCTGCGAGGGGAGAAGATATGTGTGGCCACGATGCCGCGCATGGTCCTCCATCGCTGGTGGGTGCTCGGCAGCCATATCATTGACCGCTCTGAGAACCCAAGCGCGCGGACAGTGTCCGGAACTGTGCGCGCGGCGAGGCGCCGGTCGTGCCTCGCGAACGCCTCTCTTGCCGCGTCGCGGGAGGAGATGACCACGGCCGTGGTCAGGCCTAGCTTGAGGCGCATGATGGGGCCGTGGACACGTGCAATACGCGTGAGCGTGTGGTGGAGGTTGCCACGGAGGTCGAGGAGGTTGCCAATGACCGGAAGTGGCCTGGGGCCGGGCAGACGGCGGCCGTGTCCTGAAGGTCGTCTCGGGTTGGTCAGGTAGTAGAGGAGCGCGACGGCGAGCAATGCCCATAGCAGCCAGTAGAGCTCCATTTTTGTGGGTATAGTATTGGTGAGCTTCCAAGTTCAGGACTTCATGCGTGGGCGTTCATCCTATAAAGTAGTAGGACTAGTATGTGCGGCCATGCCAGTACTTTGCCGTGTCTGTTTTTTTTTTTCAATGCGTCACGTGTCTTCATCAATCATAATCATAGGGCAGTACTTTGCCTGTACAGTTGTCCGTATAAGATAAGGAAAGAGAAGCACGCATAAATGCAATCCAACTCATGGACGCCGACGCGCCCCGTCTTCATCCGGTAGGCGATGGCCATATGCAGCTGAACAGCCGGACGAAACCTCAATGATGGGTACTCCCTTCTACCCAAACTATTTGATACTTTAGCTAATTTTAAATATTCCAAAATATTCTCTCTGCCTAAAATATTTGACACTTTAGCCAACTTTAAATGTCTCAAAATAATTGTCATTCTCACTTTTCAATGCAACATTCTCTCTTTCTAATACATCCCTATCTCTATTTCTTTACTCTTCGTTTTCTTCACACCTACCATCAGGTTCCTAATGAACCTTTTGGTGTGTCCCTCAACAATCAATCACTCATCAATTTTTCTTTATGCACAATAATTGCTTCTATGACACATTGATATACGTGAAAAACCTTTTGATGTGAGGAGTACTAAAATCACGGGATCAACGGTCCATTTCAACTTCCACTATAATCAACAATAGGTACAATAAAGTCTCTCTAGAAACTCTAGAGGCTTACAACAATAACACTAACACACTTATCAAGTTACAAACTTTGCCACAATAACAATACTCACAACAAGAGCTATGGTAATAGCTAGCAGAGATGGCATAAATTATGTCCTCTTTTGTAATCAGTTCATAACTTCCAAACTACACTTCAACGGTGCATGAATTTTGATAGGCAAGTAGTTCCACGAGTGCTCTGTATATTAGACCAAATTAAGCTCAGACTGATATCATTTTACTACACAAACAATTCTTCTACCAGAACTTCTCTGTTCAGAATTACAGCAACTAGAGCTGACAAAACAACTTACAAATCTTACTCTCCACTGAACTAATACCCAAACCAAGTGACTAGATCAAAGTGCTCTAAGTGAGAATGTGTCCACCAAGTTTGAAGCCAATCTAAGCACGTTTGAGCCTCCAACCAACAGCTTGATGATGCTGGTAGTTTTGAAGCCATCAAATTGGATAGATTTGGCTCTGTTTCTTTTTCCTCTCTTTTCCCCTTGTTGTGTGCTTGTGCATGTGTTTATGTGAGCTTCATTTAATCATGAACTTAGAGTTTCTTCTAACATATTCACATATATGTCAACTATAAGACAATCTCCATCACCGATTTGGCCAAAATCAATGGATCATAATTATTGGACTCGTGCTCTAAAAGTCTAACTTGTTGGACCTTAAATTTCATCCTCTATATGAAGGGGCACAGCCCAACACCAGTGTGGTGGCTTGTTATGGAATGATGATTGTAAGATGCAATTGAGGTCTGAATGTACCAGCCTCTTTGTTGCTATGGTGGTCATATGGTAGTGAATTGTTTGTTGGTTATTAGGTTGCAAGCCATAGAGTGTATCTTATTGATTGTATTTATATGCCTTTTTTTTTCTAGGCCAGTGTGCTATTGAGAATGGACCGTTTTTATTTCTTTGTACTAATAAAAGCTATATGCGTCTTTTTAATGCAGTAGCTGGAATATATCACTATATCCGGCTTTCAAAAAATACATATACAAATTCATGACGCGTCTGGTTTTAACCAGAAGGCTCCCGTCCACAATCTAGACCTAGGAAACGTCAGTTGGGCCTTCTTCCTCTCCTGAGATTCTCACTTTCTTGATGGCTTCTGCTTCTGGCTCAGCTTGCACTAGTTGATGTAGAGAAAAGGCAAGATGCAAGGCCTCAACACACCAATGACAGTTTGCGTGTAGCTGACCCTGCACAGCTTTGATCTACGCAGACAACCTCTGAGGTTGTGAATTACTGAGTCACAGTCGGTGGGCCACGGTTTGATAATATGCATTCCTGCTTTCCAAGGACAAAATTATGAAGTAACATCTGGATCAGTAGGATGTGTGCCAGGAGATCGCATAACCTCTTGTCTGCGCATATGCATTCTGAATCCGCTTGGATATCGGAACACGGTTGAATGGCTGAGGTTAGCCCAAGTCATTTTGAGTTCTTGGCAATAAGTGTCAACCGTCTAGTGACGTCGCCAGAGGCAGTAGACGGACAACGTCGTGGAACACGAGAACACAACAGCCTTTTGCAAGTGTATGGTCCCTGCTCGTGTAGCTGCCCTGGCAAATTTCGCCTCAACCTGCAATGGCAAAGTGTCAACAGCTTCAAGATATGGGAAACGAAACTTCTTTTTTTGTGCGACAAGAAACCAAACTAAGAATAAGCAAACTGTGCCCCAATTCCTGCCTATTTTTCTCCAGAAGCCTATCTCCCTCGTAAGAATTCGAAGGCTCACATTCACAAATTTAAAGGATGACGGACAAAATAAGCCTAAAAAAAGTACTGCGGCAAAAATATGTGATCGATCCATATGGACCAGGAAATGACAGGATATCAACGATGGACGGATGGACGTGAACAGTTTTGAACAGGCAACATCAGCACAACAACTAAAGCTGTCACAAAAAGTTGGTTATTACTTCCTTGGTTCTTAAATTGTTGTCACATTCATGTTACTCAATTTTTTTAAAAAAAATGATATATGTACTATGACGTTTATTTTATCATAAAAATTTTAGGTCATAATTTAAATTTTTTATATATTTAAAAATCATTTTAAATAAAACAAATGATCAAATTAATTAAAAAAGTTAATAGCAACAATAATTTAAAATCGGAGTAACTATTTGAATGTCACAAAGAGACTAACGAGATATGAAGCATGTGGGCGGTCTCCCGTGTCGACACACGCTGATTCAGCATTTATGTAATCGCGACGGGCACGGCCTTGAGTGGGATATCCATGACGTTTGCAGTGGTAAATTTCTCGCTCACGTCCAACTGCTCGGCGGACATGCCATTCGGCAGCTTCCACTCGAACGCGTGCAGCAGCGACGCCAGTATGTACGGCACGACGCGCTCCGCCATCGGCACTCCAGGGCACATCCTCCGGCCGGACCCGAACGGGATGAACTCGAAATGCTTCCCCCTGAAATCCACCTCTGCCACTCCATTCAAGAACCATCGCTCCGGGACGAACTCGTCCGGCCTGTCGTCCCATGCCGCCGGGTCGCGCATGATCGCCCACACGTTAAAGATCACTGTGGCGCCCTTGGGCACCGCGTAGCCACCGACCTCCACGCCATCATCTACGGCCTGATGCGGTAACATGATTGGCACCACGGGGTGCAGCCGCATCGCCTCCTTCACAACGGCTTGAAGATACGGTAAGCTCGCGGCGTCAGGCTCCTCGATGGTTTCCTTGTCTCCGAGGACGCCTTTGATCTCGGCGCGTGCCTTGTCCATGATGCTCGGGTTGCGGAGCAGCTCGGCCATCGCCCACTCCACCGTGATCGCCATGGTGTCGCTCCCGGCCGTGAAGACGTCGAACAGGATGAGTGTCACGTTATCCCGAGCCATTTTGCCCGTGGACACGAGCTCCAGCAGCGCATCGAGAAAGTCGGTATTCTGCCTGCTATCCTTCGACGACGAGCGTGTCACTGTCATCTCGGCAGATCGACGGTCCACTATTTCATCCAAGACCGAGAATATTTTCTGCATGTGCTTGGCAGCAAATCGACGTCTTCCTTGCAAATCAAGCGGCCGGAGGAAAGGGAAAAGGTCGGAGACGTTCGGCTTCGCGATGAGCTCGACGAGGTCCTCCACTATCGTCCGCAACCCGGTCGCCGACTCGGCGCCGGCTTCGACCACGTCGACGGAGCAGACGACACTGGACACGAGGTTGAGCACGCCGCCGTACACGCCCTGGCCCACATCGACCTCCCGCCCGGCACGGTCGCGGAAGTAACCCACCAGCTCGCGCACCTTGCGTTCCCGGACGCCGCGGGTCGAGGCGAGTCCGCGCGGGGTGAAGAGGTGCGAGACCACGACGCCGCGCAGCGTCTTCCAGCGCGGGTCGGAGCTGGGCAGCCACACCACAGACCGGCCCGCGAACCCGAGGGCGTTGGAGGTGTCCGGGACGGCTCGGGCGGGGAGGCGCCGGTCGTGCCGCGTGAAGGCCTCGCGCGCCGCGTCGCAGGAGGAGATGACCACTGCGGTGGTGAGGCCCAGCTTGAGGTGCATGACGGGGCCATGGACGCGGGCGAGGCGGGCGAGGGTGTGGTGGAGGTTGCCGCGCAGGTCGAGGAGGTTGCCGATGAGCGGGAGCGGCCGCGGACCTGGTGGCAGCTGCCGGGCGGCGCTTGGATCGCGTCGCAGAATGTTGTGGTACTGCTGGTAGTAGATGGTGAACGCTACGGCAAGCGTTATTGCCCCTAGTATCCAGAGCTCGCTATCGATATCCATATTCGCGGTGCTGCTTGTTCAGGAAAGGAGTCCATTCGTTTATATATCTTCTTTATATGGTTCATGCTGCCATGCTGGTATCGAACTGTTGATATGTGCCCTTCATCTCTGGCGACAGCTGAGTATCGATATCCTGTGAATTCTGAATTGGCTGCAGTTATGGAGACTTGCATACAACAGTTTACCTGTTCGAATTAATCTGGCAAGACGGGGTGGACACAAGATCCTCGGTATGTTGGAGACTGGATGAAGACGGACCCATTGTTTTCTGAAGTGTAACCTGTCAAAGAGTCCCACTGTAGTTTATGAACCAAAAAATAAATATGAAAAACTATACAGCAAGAAGAACAAAGGCAAGAAATCTTATTTTCTCAAAATGCATCAATCATCATCGTCTGCCCTTCTCTCATCAGTATTTGTTTCATGCTTAATCTTTGTGTTGTGATCCTTTATGTAATATGTAGTGTGCCACGCCTCTTTATACCATTGAATGCTTAATCTTTGTGTTGTGATCCTTTATGTAATATGTAGTGTGCCATGCCTCTTTATACTATTGATGATGGACGAGCTCTGCCCCGATCCCTTTAGAGCGTCTTCAATGATTGCTTCTTAGTTACCTCTTAGAATTATTTATTCAAAAAAAAGAAAAGAGAGAAGGCAGTTAACTCTTCCTCAGAAGGCAGTCTCTTAGAAAAATGAGAGACTTAAACATGGACCCTACTCCTCTTTTATTCTCTATAAGAGTTAGCTGCTGGCTCTTAGTTAACTCTACCATTGGAGAAGCCCTTATATATCAATAAAATTCAGGTGGGTAGTTTCCTAGCTCCCTAGGTGACCATTAAACGTCTTGCTTTATTTGACAACAAACTGATCCTAAAAATGCGATTACATGAATACAACCTAAATCACAAATAACACCTTGAAGAAAAGATCACTCGAATTTGATTTCTCAAATTCAAGCGGCCAAAGATCTTTAGTTTTTGGGGGACTAGTTATTAGGCTGCAGTTCAAAAGTTTTCAGGCTGGAGTCACTAAAAACTAGCAAAATGTTATCACTAGCATAATGTCCATGCAAGCGTTGCTAGGACGAAACTAATGAACGCGTATAAAATGCATAGGCATTTTGCTGGTTTAAAAGAATCCAAACAATGTTATACTCAAAGCAGTCTGATAATAAATAATCCCAGCCGGAATATCTCATTGCATATCTGACTTGACTCTTACGGTGGAATTGTCCTAATCACATATCCTATTGAAATTGTTCGAGTCAAGTAAACATTTGCATAAGACCACTCTAATCGATTCATCACCTCAGGTGGTGTAACAGGGTCAGCGAGCTTGACTTGACTCTTACGGCAACAGAAATCTAGTGGCTCATACTGGAACTTCTTAGCACCATATCATTTACCATCATTAGTGGAAAATATAATTTGTGCTCGGCCTTAGGCAGATCGCTATATATAGACTATGTCATACGGGTTCAATTCACTTGAGCGTAATGAACTGATGACATCTTGAGCGTTGGAATCGGCATCCACGACGATATCATCATCTACACGTCCAAAATGGCAATAGTAAAAAAAAAATAGAAAAGGTGTGACACCGACAACCGCATTTTACACTAATTACCTTGACCAGTCCACCTATAATACTCAATACTCACCCACCTCTGAGTCGTCCTCATATACGACTCCTTATTCGTCACCTAAGGATGAGAGAGGCAAATTAGTTCAACATTTGTGTCTCTTATACTGACAAAGTGTAATCACCCACAGGATAAACTTACGATCAATATTCATTACATTTCGTGATTTAGTTGTTGCATCACCCACCTCAATGTCGTGTGACTGCTCTGAGGCACGTGAGATATGAAGAGGTCATCAAGTGGGATGAAGCATTGAAATGTCTAAGTCTACATGGCTTAATAGCGGATCATTCTTTATTTGGGCATACCCTCCTCAAAACACAAACTCGGGGATAAATATCGGGTTCTTCATTATATTATAATATACTCTTTGATGTGAATAAGGGTTCTAATCTTCCGAAAGATCTGATAAGTTGTTGCTTTGATTGGAGGCGATATACAAGTCGATCCGGCTTCTAAAGAACATGTCCGAAACCTTACAGTCGTAGCACGACGTCTCACCTCTAGTTATTAATCGGTGTTGCAATGTAGATCTTGCCAAGAACGCCAATCCTTTCCTGAGAATCAAGAACACAACCAAAAACTAAAGAGAATACAACCAAATTTATAAGTATATGATAAATCTTACAAGTTAGGTTTCACAAACCGATAAAATGATAAAACTGTTCTTCACCAAATAATTTCAGTAAAACCTAAAAGCCTAATGAAGCGTTAACGACTATATATTAGGACCCTAGGGTTGTGCAAGACCTCCTGGACGTATTTCTAAGTGGGCTCAACTCGATACATGACATGAAGACTGAATACGGTGTCGTAGCACTGGAACAAATCCTATATGTCCACTTGTTTCAACAACTCCCGATGATTCCGGATGAATTTTTAAATGAGACCAAAGCCAATAGGAATATTATCTTCTTAACTTTCCATGAATGTGTAGAACATTCCAATTTGAGCCCATATGCACTCTAGGCGTCCTTTTTAGTACGACCTGAAACTGGACTCTAAATTGAAATCAACATTGATATGGCTTGGGCCTCTATCATGATTTGGATGTCCTTGTCAGCCAACATGCCTACAAACCCCTCTCCAATTATCTTATCATCATCTTCGTAGTTTCTAACAACAATAAATTCATTAGATAGCCATATGTTCTCGAAATCATATAAAAAATTATTAGAAATGAGTTCATCCGTAAATTCAGTTGTCACACATAAAGTTGCATTTTAGTTAGAGAAATGTTGGGTGTGATGTACTTATCACTTTTACTCCTTTCAGTTTTATTGTGATAGTTCTTTTTTTTTTGGCCTTATCTGGACGCATGATTGATTGTTTTTGCCTTCTCTGGACGCATGTTGCTCTGGAGTCATTCTAGCATAACGGTTTCTCTCTGCTACTCATTTCACCACCCTTCATTCCTCTATGCACACTCTTTTATGACTACTGAAGTCTGAAGCACCTTAGTGTTCAGTGTGAACCAAAAATTATAAAAATAAACACAATGATATAAAATTATTCTCAAATCCAATTATACGCTACTTCTTTTGGACCCACCTTTATGTATATGGATTACTGAACCAAAATGGTAAAAATAAACATAATAAAATAGAATTTATTCTGAAATCTAGTATCAAATGTAACTCAGTTTTGACATGATCCAAACAAAGAAAGAATATAAGAATACAAAAAAGAAATACGTGCAGGTAGTCAAATCAATGGCCATCTCATCCACTATCAGAGCTACCGGCAAAGGAGTTTCTATAAACATATATAATACAAAGAAGCCTATCAAAATACAATCTATTATATATATATTTGATTAAGAAAAGGAGTCTTCATGTTCGCTTTAAAGGCTTAGAAATTCCCACGTTAATCAGAGAAAAAGAAAAAGAAAAATTATCCACCACTGTCATTATGAAAATTTAGACCAAAATACCCTTCCATGTAATTTTAAATTACCCATCATTAATATTATGTAAATTACCTATCACTGCTATTATAAAAATAATAGACTAAAATACCATTCCATATAATTTTAAATTACTCACCATTAATTTTATTTAAATTATAAAGAAAAAATTCTAAACCAGTTTGGGATAATATATGCACAGTATCCATATATGACTTTGGAAATTTAACCTATTTAGAGAACAAAATGGAAAAAAACATGTGTTGTGCTGGCAACACATTAACGTGGCTGTTGGAAAAACAAAATTCAAAAAGAATTCATAGACACATGGCAAACATAAATATATGTCTTTGAAATAAATGTGTGTTTCAGTTGTGGCAACAACATCCATATCAACAACATATCCATATATACTGATTCAGAGAATACTTCCTATGTGGCTTTAGAAAAAAAAATATAAAATTATTCATGAATACACCCTACTTTCAATGCATGAGACTTCCTGTATATTAACTCTCTAGCAGGATATATACATAGAACATGAATGTATTTTCTGGTCTTCAGAAAACATTAGAACCTAGATATAAGGGTTTCACTGAATAATCAAGCATGTATATGTAAATTAAAAATTGTGTTGGATAATACTACACTCAATATATTATATAAATCTAAGTATTTTGATTATAATGTCATAGTAGTTGAATAATTCTGATTTATTACCTAAGTTTTGAATGAGCAGAGCAATATCAATAAATGCAAGCCCACGTATAACAAGTTGTTTTTTTAATTGTATCTAAATAATTGATCGAATATTAATAATAATTTTTTATAATATTTAGCATAATATATAAGACTAGCCACACAAATGTACTAGTTCATATTATACCATCAGGTCACATCAGTAGATCATCATGGCTGCTGAAAATTGGATATAAAGAAATTTATGATGGAGCTACTCAAATCAATGATTCCAACATGTGTCAATGCTGTCAAATCTA
Source organism: Eleusine coracana subsp. coracana (assembly GCA_032690845.1). NCBI lineage: Eukaryota > Viridiplantae > Streptophyta > Magnoliopsida > Poales > Poaceae > Eleusine > Eleusine coracana. The sequence continues at coordinate 57,993,566 of CM064432.1, read as the reverse complement.
TTTATTAATAAAAGGAGATAAAAGAAGATGACTCTTTAACCACGATGGCTAAAAAAAAGAAAACTAGTCTAGAAATTCTTATAAAAAAGAAAAACATCCAGCCGTTGATCCTCTATCAACACAATCTATCTTAGATATCCGACCCTTAATCTGCATCTTAAGGTAATCCTTACATCTTCCCTCCTCAACGTACCTTTCTCCTCACATAACCCTCACACCAATCAAAACTCCGTTATACCCAAATAGAAAAACAATCTACAGGATTAGATCTACAGGGCAAGGATGGCCATCTGCGAATAGAAATTCCAAGAGAAGATTTTGTGCTGACGCATCCCAGATGCCCAGCATGGCTGCTGGCGTGCTCGATGATCTGAAACTTGGTGTTCATCTCCCAATTTTCACCGGCAAAGGTGCTCCTTTTGGCGGACAGGTTGTCGAAGGACCGGCAGCACTAACATGCCCTGCATCGAGTATAATGATAGCACCAAGGCTCAAACATCTAGCATGGTGCTTCTCTGATCCTGTGCATATATTGCTTCTGTTGGCTGCCTGCTTTCTGATCATCTGCCAATTGGTCGCGAGACAATGGCCGTGAGGTTGCTGCAGCGAGGTGTCTTGACGACGTATGCACTCTGGCCTGGCTAGACAAATGCACGTAAGTTCTACTATCTTTTCTGATAATATTATTCCCATTTTCCATCAACAATTTTCTTCCCTTTGTTACTGCGTTGGCATTTGGCCCGTACCATGATTCAGTCAACGAGAAGAATATTATTAGCTTTATACATTAATCCTATGTCCGGCATAAGAAAAGATAAAAGATATATTCATATTGTCAGCCTGGCATATCTGACATGATAAACTCAATTAATCAAAGTTCTTGATGAACCAACTATTAGCTTAACAATCATCTGACTGCCATAGCTTGGCTGTTAACATATACACCTGCCCTTCTTAAATTGTTTGTGTCATTGTCTTTTTGACCTTCTTTTTATTAAAATATTTTTAAAAAATTACCATATATTTTGTCTTGATTTTTTATCATTAAAAAAATTAAAACATAACATTTAATTTTATATATTTAAATTAATATTTTAAATAAAACAAATGATCAAACATAACTTAAAAATTCAACAACAACAATAATTTAAAGGTGATGAATTATAATGAACATGGTTACAAAAAAATATCACAAAAGAAATGACTACGGGATGGGATCTCATTGGAACAATTAGTGGACATGTCTCACATATGTTTTATGTAAAATGTTGTAAAATTCTCTGATGTTTTATTTAAAAATTACAAGATTTATACAGGTTTCACATAACTGCAAAGAGGGGTGCATCGAACTGTACATTTTGGAGAGCAGTTTAGTGAAACTTCCTCAGAATTAATGGAGTTCGTAGTGCACAGTTATTTTGGTGGATTCATATGTGCAAATTGCAGTGCAATCTAAATGGACATCAGGGAATTTTAGTTAAACATGTGTTCCGCGATTTCTGTCCCGTGCAACTGCACGGGCTATTGAACTAGTATTGATAAAAAGAAATTTATAATGGAGGTTTTAACGGCATTGCATGCCAAAACCTGTTATTATTATTCTATTATAAGAGGTACAAACAAAACTGGAGTTAGCGCATATGTCGGTTCAGTCCAACTGATGATTCCAACATCGTCCGGTTCAGTCCAACTAATGATTCCAATATCGTCGTGCACTGGTGCTGCGAGTTTTTAAGCGTAAGAACAGGACAACACTCACACCATTTGAAAGAGGCGCGTCTTACAAAACCATTACAGGACCACAAATAAACCAAACCACACTCTCGCACTCTTTTTTTTTTTTACCACGGCCATCACAGATTGATTCTTGAATTCATACACCAATGTCATGGCACATGCATTATTTTATTTGGTGACCTTAAAAGCACATCGAACAACTGGCTAGACAACATGTTTAATACTTACTTACACAGATAGATAATTAGGTGATCACGGTGGGAACAGCCTTGAGCGGAACAGCCAAGACATTGGCGGTGGTAAATTTCTCGCTCATGTCCAGCTGCTCGGCCGACATGCCATTAGGCAGCTTCCACTCAAACGCGTGCAGCAGCGATGCCAGCATGTACGGCACGACGCGCTCCGCCATCGGCACGCCGGGGCACATCCTCCGGCCTGACCCGAACGGGATGAACTCAAAATGCTTCCCTTTAAAGTCCACCTCGGACGCTCCGTTCAACAACCAACGCTCAGGCACGAACTCGTCCGGCCTCTCCCAGGCTGATGGGTCACGCATTATCGCCCAAATGTTGAAGATCACGGTGGAGCCCTTGGGCACCGCACAGCCGCTGATCTCGACGCCATCCTCTACGGCCTGGTGCGGTAACAAAATTGGCCCAACTGGGTGCAGCCTCATGCCCTCCTTCACCACGGCTTGAAGGTACGGTAAGCTCGCCAGATCGGACTCGTCGATGGCTTCCTTGCCGCCGAGAGCGTCCTTGATCTCGCCCCGCACCTTGGCCATGATGCTTGGGTTGCGGAGCAGCTCGGCCATCGCCCACATCACTGTGGTTGCCATGGTATCGCTTCCCGCCGCGAAGACATCGAACATAACAGCTCGCACGTCCTCCCGAGAGATAGTGCCTGTGGATGTGAGCTGGAGGAGGGCGTCGAGGAAGTCACCGTGCTTGCTATTCGACTCGGCCAGTCGGCGATCCATCACTTCATCCAAGACTTGGAAGACTTTCCCGTAGACCACGGCTCCACTGCGACGCAGTCCTTGCAGGTCGAGAGGCCGGAGGAAAGGGAAAAGATCCGAGACGTTGGGCTTAGCGATCAGATCGACGAGTTCCTCCATGGCGTGCTGCAACCCATGCGCTGACTGGGCGCCCACGTGGACCACGTCGACGGAGAAGAAGGTGCTCGACACAAGGTTTAGCATGCCGCCGAAGACAGCCAGGCCGACATCGAGTTCCTGCCCGGCCCGCCCACGAACGAAGCTCACCAGGTCACGCACCTTGCGTTCCCGAACGCCACGCACCTTCTCAAGGCTTCGCGGGGAGAGGACATGTGTGGAGACGATGCCGCGCATCGTCTTCCACCGTGGGTTGGAGCTCGGCAGCCATAAGATGGACCGGTCGAAGAACCCGAGCACGCGGGCCGAGTCCGGGACCGCGCGTGCTGCGATTCGCCGGTCATGCCTCGTGAACGCCTCCCTCGCCGCGTCGCATGAGGAGATGACCACGGTTGTGGTGAGCCCCATCTTGAGGAACATGACGGGGCCGTGGATGCGCGCCAGGTGCGCGAGTGTGTGATGGAGGTTGCCGCTGCGTAGGTCGAGGAGGTTGCCTATGACAGGAAGTGGCCTGGGGCCGGGCTGCCGGCGGCCGTTGCCTGAAGAAGGCCCTCTCAGGAAGATCAGGTAGTAGAGGAGCGAGATGGCCAGTATTGCCGATAGCAGATAGAGCTCGCGCTCCATTTCTGTGAGGGTATAGGCGACCTATTTCTGTGGGCGTTAACCCGTAATATATGTGTACTTATATAGAGGGCACTGATGCGACTGCTGTAGGCATCTCTAGATGAACTAAATTAGAGTCCATTAATACAGAATCCGGCAGGTCATATGTGAGGGACTTGGACGTTCGTGAAACAGATGACTCACTAACGTGCTTGATCTGGGCGGAATTGTCCCGACGTATCTCGGGAAACTACATAAAACTTGCAATTCATCTTTTTTATACTAACTGGACTAGATTATATTGTCCTGGCAGTTGCCCAGGCTAGCACTTAAATAAGTAATCTAATATAACATTAGTATATGCATTAACTGGGGATGCTTTTTCCGGTGATACAACTGCACATGTTGCTTGATTCTGAGCAATTTGTCCTTGCAAGTCGTCCTTGCAGCCGGAGGAAAGGGAAAAGCTCCGAGACGTTGGGCTTAACCATCACATCGATGAGAAGCGGGCCATGGACTCGCGCCAGGTGCGCGATCGTGTGATGGAAGGTGCCGTGCAGGTCGAGGAGATTTCCTATGACAGGAAGTGACCTGGGGCCGCGGCTGCCGGCCATTGCCTGAAGGCCGTCTCAGACTGGTCAGGTAGTAGAGGAGCGATATGGCGAGCGTGGCCAGTAGAAGACAGAAATTGCGCTCCATTTTTTTTGTGAGAGCATAGGCGAGCTAGTTCATTCGTGTATATATAGTAGCTTAATTTGTAACAAGTGTGGCCGTTCCGCCTCTCGTTATTCTACAGCATGGTTTAAAAAAACCAACAAGGATCGGTTTTCAATGAAACCGGTCTGTTCCAGTTTTGACGAGAAGGTGGTTTTAATCTAAACAAAAATTTAAAATTTTGAAAAAAATTATATAAACCAATGTAAAATAATGAACTATGGTGAAAGATCTTCGAAAACAAGCATTTTTTGAATGGGTATAAAAATTAAGGAAGATGAAAGTAATAATAAAGAAAAATCATGATCTTGAGTGTAGTTCATGCTTTTATTTGCATCACGTTTGTAATATATTATATCTTGTATAATTATTATTTTAAAAACTAAGTTTTTATAACCATGTGATAGATATTTTTATCATTTGTACAGTAAATTGTGTTTTTCATAGTGCATGATATATTATGAATGTTCTATGAATTATGATCTATGCCTAATGTTATTAAAAATATTTAGCAAAGCTCATGGCAAAAATTTCCATCTTTTTACTCTCTCCATATTTCTTTTTCTACAATTAATCTTGGTTTCTAACACACTTGAACTGATAAACCACAAAACCGACCGGTTTATTGTGAAAACGACTCAGTTCACCAGTTTATATTTTGACAGTTTTCATTTTTTAATTTAGAAGGGTTAATTATAAAAACCACCTAATGATCCACTTGGAGTTTGAGATTCCCACCCATAAATCATTTTGTTGTAAATTCCCACCCACCCAGGGAGTTTTGTTCCAAATACCACTCTAATATACACATATTAAATCTATTCAACATATTTTTGTTTATTTAGAGTAGTTAATCATGTTCTTATCAAACATACAAAATTTTGAAAGTGTAATCTTCATATTGTTTTATAGAGAATATAGAGTAAAAATTAAAGTTCAAACAGTGTTTCACAAAGTTTGAAATTTGAATATATTTTTTGTGAAAATAAGAGGAATTACACGCTAAAAATATTTAACAACATTAAACTTATTTAACCTAGTTTATTTTTAAATTTATATCAATAAAAACATATAAAATTAATTAAATATGTACCAACTGGTGTGGTTTTTGCAACTAAATTTATTAGATGGGTGGGAATCCGCAACAAAAATATTTATGGGTGAGGATCTCAAACTTGAAGTATTTATGATACAATTATCCCAATTTAGAATGATCAGCCAAGCGACTTTCGTGGTTTCCAACCTTTTCGAACACTGGTTTCCAGTTTTTCACGTGTCTTCATCAATCATAGTCGTTGAGCAGTACGTTGCTTAATAATTGCTTATAGGAACCTTCGCTGTCGTTCGGACACCAGGCACACACAGAAATAATATCTACCATTAGGTTCTTAGTGGACCATAATAAGTTTCCTATATGGTGCATAGACAGCATGTTCCGCTAGGCTTTCTGTACCCCTGCTGCCCAGCACGTATTTGACGCGCTTGTGCCGGAGTACTTGCAAATAGTAACCTGTATTCCTATAGTGTCTGTAACTCTACATAGACTAAACTACAGTACAATGAAATAACTAATTGTGGAGATCATACGTGAGGTATTTGGAGGTTAGTGCAACAGATCAGTTAGCAATGTGTTTGATTCGGCCGGCATTGTCTCAACGTATTGTGAGGATGGAGTAAATTTGAAAAGATATCGGAAAACAACAAAATTTTTTTTACAAACTTATCTTCTATATCCGTAGATCCACACGAATACACTACTCATGGATTTCAACATCAATGATTAAACTACTACAAAACGGTCATACAGTGACTCATGTTCTTTTTCTTTGAGTGGGGTGGAGCCCCAACCCCGTCAAGCCTGAGAGGCTCCTCCAAGTTATCCACCACTACTGAGAATAACATACAAGTGACGGTTCTAAATGATGTTATCACAAACCGTCATTGTTAAACCCTAGATCCTATTGGTGGTTTGTGCTAACGTCACCATGAACCACCATGAGCCATGGCATGAGAAGATGACATAAGCTCAATACTCGTCATGGGTATGCAGTCTTGCAGGTCTCGTTGATGTCAGCAGCCCACTGTCAATGTTTTTTTTTCCTCTCAGTGGCCTACCACTCTCCCTGTGACCTAGCTTGGTCCTTGGCCCATAGCCTCTCTCTCTCTCCAAAGGCTAGTTTAATCTTGAGCTTCCGTACAAAAGTCACTCAACCCTAACCTAGCATCACTATTCTCTTCCATTGTGCTGCCCTCTCTTTTTACTCTACCAATAGTGCCCCAGAACCCCCCCCCCCCCTCCTCCCCCTCATATCCAAGGTGACGACAGTCGAGACCTCCCTCCCCCCCCCCCCCCCCCCCCCCCCCCGAGTCATTGGACAATGGCACAGTGTTGCTGAGCATTGTGATCGCCATGTTATTTCTTCTTAAACCTCAACTTAATTGACATGCAGAGAAGTGCAACCACGAAGAATCATCTATGGTAGTAATGCCTCATCATATGGCTAGAGTTCAAGGATGTGTTTGACAGGGATTATGCTTATATTTTAGATTATCTATCATAACTATTTATCCAACTTATTTTAGCTTCTGTAATCAAGCCATTTGGTAAAATAGCTTATGCATACAACTTATTTGGAGTGCAAGCTGTAAAAAGTTACTATTTTTGGTTTGGGTAGAACACTTTATGCTGGTATAAAAATGCAAAGTACATATAGCTGCATATGTTAATACACACTTTTGAGTTTAACCTGTTTTACAGGGCTTATGACTTATTATGATATAAACCATTGGATAAACTGTACAATAAACCCTATCGAACATATGATAAAGATTTGACTGATTATGAGCTCGTTCTCCTGCTCTCTCTCTCTCTCTCTCTTCCCTGTTTTCCTTAACAAATACAAATTTCTTAGTAGAAAACATCATTTTTAGGGTGCCAAGGGAAAAGGGATACAAACACGAAATTCATTCCACGGGATCCATATCTCATTGATACAAGTTGATATGCACCGTCTATGCCTCAACGAGGAGCAATAACAGTGCCTTCTCGATTACATTTGGGCGTGTCGGTTTGTCATAAGTCCCAACACGATCGCCATGGATAATTGATTTGCTAGGTGTGACAAATGGATAGTCAGGTGAGACAAGACCAAGATGGCCACTACCATGATGATTAGTGAGTGACACACGAGATGCCTCAGTGATCTAAACATTTAGCTTGGACCGAGCTGTTATCTGATAGCCGAAAAGACAATGCGTTAGAGTTCAAGCAGCAACTGCAAGCCGTGCCGTACATGCGTCCATCATCTAGACAAAATGGAAGACGATTGGTAGAGTAATAAACAAAGATGATGAAACTTGCCAGGTTCTCACTCAGTCAAGCGAGAAGGAACGGAGCATTGTTGTTTAGTTGTGACGTGATGCCTAAGGCTATAGCGATCTGCCTAAGGCCGAGCACAAATTATTTTCCACTAATGATGGTAAATGGTATGGTGCTAAGAAGTTTCAGTATGAGCCACTAGGTTTCTGTTGCCGTAAGGGTCAAGTCAAGCTCGCTGGCCATGTTACACCACCTGAGGTGATGAATCGATTAGAGTGGTCATATGCAAATATTTACTTGACTCAAAACAATTCCAATATGATATGTGATTAGGAGATCTATTCATTATATCTTTGCTACATGTGTATTTCTAGGAGTACACTATATACTTATAATAATTTATAGTCAGATATACAATGAGATATTTCGGCTGGGATTATTTTATTATCAGACTGCTTTGGGTATAACATTGTTTGGATTTTTTAAAAAAATTGGCAAAATGTCTATGCATTTTATATGCGTTCATTAGTTTCGTCGGTAGCAAGGCATGCATGGACATTTTGCTAGTGACAACATTTTGCTAGTTTCTAGTAACTCCAGTCTGAAAACTTTTGAACTGCAGCCCAATAACTAGTCCCCCAAAAACTAAAGATCTTTGGCCGATCTGAATTCGGTGATCTTTTCTTCAAGGTGTTATTTGTGATTTAGATTGTATTCGTGTAATGGCATTTTTAGGATCAGTTTACTGTGAAATAAAGCAAGACGTTTAATGGTCACCTAGGGAGCTAGGAAACTACCCACCTGAATTTTTTATATTAATATATAAAGGGATCGAGCCATGGCTCTTTTTTATATTAATATATACATGAGATCTCTGTATATATGTTGGAGACTGGATGAAGATGGAGCCCGTTGTTTCTGAAGTGTAACCTGTCAAAGAGTACCACTGTAGTTTCTGAACCAAAAAATGAACATGAAAAACTATACAGCAGGAAGAACAATGGCAAGAAAACTTATTTTCTCAAAATGCATCAATCATCATCGTCTACCCTTCTCTCAGCAGTATTTGTTTCATGCTTAATCGCTGTGTTGTGATCCTTTTCTGTAATATGTAGTCTGCCACACCTCTTTATACCATTGATTGATGGCCGAGCTCTGGTCCGATCCCTTTATATACCAATATAAAAAATTCAGGTCGGTAGTTTTCTAACTCCCTAGGTGACCATTAAACGTCTTGCTTTATTTGACAGCAAACTGATCCTAAAAATGCCATTACACAAATACAACCTAAATCACAAATAACACCTGGAAGAAAAGATCACTTGAATTCAGTCGGTCAAAGATCTTTAGTTTTGGGGGGACTAGTTATTGGGCTGCAGTTCAAAAGTTTTCAGACTGGAGTTACTAGAAACTAGTAAAATGTTGTCACTAGCAAAATGTCCATGCATGCGTTGCTACGGATGAAACTAATGAACGCATATAAAATGCATAGACATTTTGCCAGTTTTTTTAAAAAATCCAAACAATGTTATACTCAAAGCAGTCTGATAATAAAACAATCCCAGCTGGAATATCTCATTGTATATCTGACTATAAATTATTATAAGCATATAGTGTACTCCTAGAAATACACATGTAGCAAAAATATAATGAATGGATCTCCTAATCACATATCCTATTGGAATTGTTTTGAGTCAAGTAAACATTTGCATATGACCACTCTAATCGATTCATCACCTAAGGTGGTGTAACATGGCCGGCGAGCTTGACTTGACCCTTACGGCAACAGAAACCTAGTGGCTCATACTGGAACTTCTTAGCACCATATCATTTACCATCATTAGTGGAAAATAATTTGTGCTCGGCCTTAGGTAAGGGATGTGCTATTTAATGCGCAGCGTGCTAAATAGCTATTTAGCATCGCACGTATGACCAGAAGTGTCTTACTCTTCATAACCATAAATTTTTCACCCACACCCATAAGACTTTCATGCACAACCATAAATTTTTACCCATAATCATAAAACTTTCACTTACAACCATAAAGTTATCCACATGCAAACTTATAAATTTTGTATTTTATTCTTCTAACCATAAAATTTTTACTCATGACCATAAATCTTTCACTCTCACAACCAAAAATGTTTGGTTGCTAAATAGGTTATTTAGCTTCATCATGGACTCGTAAAATCGTTCTCTAGGTGTTAGTTTTGTTCATTTATTCAAACTAGTAACTTTTAGGTTTATTACCTAAATTTCAGCCTAATTCATTTGTATTCGTTGTAACTTAGCTGTTTTAATCCCAATTCAAAATGCAAACCTGCTGGAGACACGGGAGTATGAGCAGAAGCTTCTTGAGGACCTGTACCCCACATGAGACCCCAACTCCCAAGGCAAGCCACTTTCTTGATCACTTTTGCTTACCCAGTTTTCAAACTACATGTGTTGTTTGCAACCCTTTTGAATGCCAATGGTTAAAATAACGCTAGTTCATACCCAAGTCACAACATGCTTACTTTTCCACTGATGAGCCCTGGGAATGTTTTGCTACTACTATGATGCTTACTTCGTTTAGTTGCACACTATTTCAACTCTCACCATGATACTTAAAATGAAATTGTGTAAATGCTTTGAACTATGATTCAATTGTGTGCGTGTTGAAAATAAATCCACTAAAACTGATTTAGCGGGGATGGGCGTAGGTGATATGAGGTTCCGAGGATAGATTGGGTAGCCCACATTGGGAGAATGTATGTGGCGGACACGATTGAGTGGAGACATGGGCTATAAGTTTTCTTGTGGTGATTGCATTGTTGTGTAGATTGGATGGAGGAGAGATATGAAGATGGCTGTCCTAGCTGCATGAGGACTGGTTAGCGTCACACATGTCTCCAGGTTATTACTTACACACCGTATAACCCTGTGTGGGCAATGGGAAAATCTTGATACTTACGGCGAACTGGTGTTCTAGTCGTAGGCGTACGAGGTAGGTGTTAGCGGGTTCTATGGTTGTGATGCGGCTCCACGAGATACTGAAGGACCGAGAAGGCGACCAGAGGGGGGTGAGTGGGATCCAATCAAAATTCTCCAAGAGAACTTGACCTATATCCTAAAAATAACCCAAGCCAACCTCCAAACCGATCACTAAGACTACACACACCAACTAGTGGTGTACTAGCCCTAGGAGTGATCAACCACAACAAAGAAACATAGTGAAAACAAAAAGGAATAAGGAGCGCTCAAAACAAGTTAATTCTAGACTCTCATCGGCAGTGCCGATCAGAGCCATCGACAGTACCGGTTGGCACCATCAGCAGTGCCGGTCACTTTCATCGGCAGTGCCGGTGCGGAAATCTCAGGACTTAAAGAAAAATGACTCAGAGCGCATCGGCAGTGTCGGTGCGGGTTTCTCATAATTCAAAAATAACCACTCGAACCACATCGGCAGCGCCGGTCCTAGACATCGGCAGTGCCGGTCTACCCCTGACAGAACAGGAAAACTTTTAGGATTTTGTCAAATCTTCTCCAAAACTTATTCAAATGAACTCCAAATGATGCAATTTTTGGGTCAGTGAATCCTCAGCACATCACGACCCTAATCCTAGAAGATCAACTCAAGTGGCTTAAGAAATCATCATGAATTTTAGATCTTGTGCCAAGAACACCAAAAAGGGGAAACTTGAGAAATCCTTCAAATCGAAGGTGCTAGAGCTATTGATTCGGTCAAGCATCCATAGAGAATTGTTCTAGCTCATCCTAGCAACAAGTTTCTCAAGAAATCCGGGCCAAAAACTCGTCCAAAAATAAGATTGAAAATCACCACGAAAATAACTCCGAAAATAGGAAAAAGGGAATTTCGGGATTCAAGTGAAGAGGAAAATCTTGAGCACGAAATTACTTCTCATATCATAGAAAGGTGCTTACAAGATCCATGGTTACAAGGCTAGGAAGCCATCCTCTTCGTTCCACTATTTGGAAGAGCAAGAGATGTCTCTCACACACCCACTACTCTCCTCTTAAACATGAAGTCCTCTCCTAGCACTTTGAATAGAGTCCTAACACAAGACTAATAGAAAGAGAGGCACCTCTCCCACTAGCCACACCTCTCCTTATATAGGCCTAGGGTCTATTGTCCATAAGACCACTCTACCCTTGACCTACATAACACACCCACCTACCATCGAGGGCATAACTGTCCATCTTTTTCTTCATCACCCGAATGCCATCGAGCCCTTCAAAATTTTGTTTGCCCTCGACGCAAGCTTCGCGATGGTGTCACGTGCACCTCCAATCGCCGCCACCGATTTTGAGACCCAAACCAGGAAACCGCCTTGCACGCTTCTTAAAGTGTGACTTCTCGATGTTGACGCGTGTTACCTTATCCCGTGATCCTGATCACCGGCAAATCTCTCTCAGTCCCTGTCCATCGGGCCCCTTTGTCACTTGCACCAGCATCCCGTTCGTCTTGACTTGGTCAACACGTCGTCTTCATCATCACCACGGTTTTGAGGCTCAACCACGAAACCGTTCGTGCTTCTTGCCTCTCCACGTGTACAGTATAGATCACCCTTGACTTCATCTGACATCCCGATCGTCTGACCCTAAGTCCCCTACTTGTCCCCGATCCTCTCATCGTTGACCGCCAAGTCGACTCCAGTGACATACACATCATGAGATAAATAAACACATTTCCTATCTCCTGCAATATCACCAATATCTCCACCAACTCCGGTTAGTCATAACCATGATATACAAACTCATGCAATCCTCGGATTCCCGTATTTCAACTCAAACACCAAATCTGCTCAAGTCAATTACTCATCATATATATTATAAACCATGGCACATATCCACATGGTCTCTCTAATATCCAACCTGATCAGTGGTAGGACAATCACAGCTTCAGGTCCCTTGTCTTGCAAGGCAATGGGGGGGGGGGGGGGGGGGCAGTTCTGGAGATGTAGGAGGCATCAGTTGAAGCTTAAGTAAGGATTCTGTGTGTGCTATCTATACTTAGGCTACAACCATAGTCCATGTATGAGGCCACATCATATGGGTACAGGTGTATCACTCTGCAGAGTTATGATCTATGTACATAGTCTTGTGCGCGATCAAGGACATTGCCTGAGAGCTTTCATAGTGATTAGTGTTGGTTTCTTACTCTTCCTCCTCTGTTGAATGTTTTCGATTCCGAACTAAAGTTGTGAACCAGTGGGAGGGTAGTAGCTGAGATTAAAATTTGAACCTTGTAGGGACGTGTTAATCCCTGCAAGACAAGATAACAATAACTTGATGATTTGAAATGTTTTTTAACTAAAATGTTTGTTAATCTAGCCTTTTGCACTCAGCCTTAACTCATCCTTGAAATACTTTGATGCATAGCATATTTGCTAGGATCGAGCGTTTTGTTGAGTATGCCATGTACTCATGATAGCACCCCTTCTTGCTTTTAGGAGACGGAGAAGCAAGTGAATCCGACTACAACTTCGATGACGTTGGTGACAAGGACTAGACCGATCTCGCCTACTTTTGAGATGCATGTGGAGATGTATCAACCATAAAGACTCGCTATAGAATTTGCTTCCGTATTTGTGATTTCGTTTCCGCTAGATTACATGTTCATCTTCCTTGGCCTACGTTCCAAGTTTATGCACCCATATGTTGATGCTTAAGTTGTGGAGATGATACCTAATTGATCTACCTTATTCGTTGTCTTGCTCTTCTGTCGTTATGATATCACTTGTGCATGGTTGTATATGCCACCCTCCTTGGAGTGCCTACAAGGTACAAAGGGCTCGGTTTTGGCTTTGGATAAAATCAGGTCTCAGAACGAGGTCCCCCTTCCTCAAATAAAATGATCCCTCTGCTCTCACTCAACCCAGGTCTAGGCGGACATGGGCCAAGTTGAGGTCCTTGACCTACATTTGATCTTATCAGGATCCAGATTGAGAGTAAAATTGACCAATCATGATTCTCCGCTGGTGGCACAATCGACCTCGGGAACGGTTGATTCAAACTCTCCATGTGGTGTGCTTCAGAAAACAGTGGAGGGAGGAAGTGAGGCAAGCTTAGGAGAAACTACAAGACTCTTAAATTACGGTGTGATGATGTAGCCATGATAAATTCTAGTGCTTAGGATTTTACAGTGGAGGAAACGAGGAAAAAGGGGAGTGGGTCCAACAGAGATAGCGACTAAAGCGCATGGTCCAGTTGACTTCATATTCGCTTCATACTACAGGTCTTCGTACATGTAGCATGGCCTCCCTAAAAATCTTCCAATAAATAGGAGCACCATAACGATTCATGCAGATCGGTAACCTCAATGTCAAGGGCTCCAACTTAGACTTTGGGTGTGTACGTTTCCACCCCTCTGATTTTTAGACCTATCACATCAAATATTGTGATACTAATTAGGAGTATTAAATATAGATTACTGACAAAATCCAGTTTATAACCCTCCCTCTAATAACGAGACAAATCTATTAAGACTAATTATGTCATGATTAGATAATGTGATGCTACAGTAAATACCTCTTAATGATGACTTAATTAAATTTAATAAATTTATCACGCTAATGCGTATTCAACTCTGTAAATAGTTTTATATTTAATATATATTTAATAATCATATGTAGTATTTTAGTAATTAATATGACCCCACTAAAAATTTAGATCCCAAGAAACGAACACACCCTTTAACCCCGCTTAGACAGTAAACGTCGAGTTCAACACGGAAACAGTTCCCATTGATTTTGCCTTGGACTCCATGCTGAAGCGAGAGTCGCCAATTTGGAATGGCACGGGACAACACTAGACACCGACATAAATCAATCCATCCTGATAACAACAATGACATAGCTCGAAGAAGTCCAAAGCGGTGAACGAGGAACCATCTTCATCTGCAATGGACGTAGCAAACTGTGAGGCACAACTCATGTAGATGGATATAAACCTCCCCGACTCGACAACGGGTTCAACTTTGATCCAGTCGATGAGTCGCAAACTTTGAAGACAGAAAATAATTCCGTCTTGATCCCACCGTTGACTCGAGCGATGAAATGTCGAGCCGCCGATTCTAATCGGCACGGAGAAGCAATGCCTTGCTTAGACGTGCACGATACGGGAACAGATCTCGTAGAATCCCCAGCAGGGAAGCGCCAGCAATAGAGCAATCGACTTGGCCTGTGCAAGGACACACGGATCAACGTGTAGGAACAATGGCACAAAGAATATAGATCAGATTGGCGGCAAAACATGGAATAGAATCCTAATAAATCTTTTTTTAAGTATAAATCTCGTGTCTATCTCATGATACCACTTGTTAGTAAATAATATGTAAATAAGATTAAAATATAACATAGATTTACGTAAAAACCCCTTTGTAGAGAAAAAACACGAGCGTCCACAGGAAATCATCATTATTGGAGGAGAGTTATAACATAAGGGATTACAATAATTCTTTCTCTCTTATGCAGTACAAGATATATATGTAAAGATGAAAATTAGAGATAAACTCTCTGAACAGTATGACCCGTAACATGAGATGACTCCACCTCTCACACCTTCTAGACGTCTCCAGCAAAAACTCTAATTCGGATCATATTCCAACATGGTGGAGGTTGTCGCGCAGGTGTCATTGCCGATAAGAGGGAGTGGTTGTGGGCTGGGTGGCCTCCGAGTGATGCATGGATCATGTGTTGGAGTGCTCGGGTAGTAGATGGTGAGCGCTATGGCAACCGTTATTGCCCATAGCATCCTTTATTAAATAATGATATATACTTTTATTAAATATCATAGTGCGAGGATAGCATGTGCATGTCGCACGTGCAAAAAAACTAGTAAGAGAAGTAGGTAAAAGGCTAAGACAGCTAATGTCGATATCCTATGAATTGGCTGCAGTTATGGTAAGATGGGGTATGGGTGTGGACTAGTCCGGGACTCAAGCCGTGTCGGGCAGGCACGGTACGAGCCTATCGTGCTTCAGGCCACCTCGTGCCATGCCTTGGCAGCATGTCGAGCCACATCGGGCTGTGCCGCTCAAGCCGGCCTAATGAAAATATTTAGTGAAGATGCCCCTCGTGAATACATGTTCAGCATAGAGAAGGCATACTTTAAATATTTAAACTCATTATTTTTGTAATATTATGTAGATCAAAATATTTATAAAATTCACCAAAATTATATCAGTTCCTTAAGTCTATGTTACATGTGACCACCAAATTTGAATTTCAAAATTATTATAATTTAAGTGTAATAAAAAACAAATGAAATATATATTTTGTATTTTTTATCTTCAAAAATATATTGAAATTTGAACTCAATTTTGGTGTGGGGTTTTTTCATGGCAACACCGATCTCCACAATTTATGGGGATTTTTTTTGCTTTAAAGTGTGTTCAAATTCTACTAAATAGTATAGAAGGTATGAGGTTTTGGGATAAATGAAGAATATTTCAAACTTAAAGAAGAATATGAGTTTTGAAAAGAATTATACAAAATTTCTGTGAGGGGTTATATAGAAGATAAACAAATACACAATTTCATTTAAATTTTCAAATTCTTTGAAGATTTTCAAAAAAAAATTTGAAGAGAATGTTGAATAGTGATTATTAATGAGTTGTTGAGTGATTGCATAATTGAACTAAATCAAGAAGATGAAAAGGATTACTAGTGAGAGAGCATATTTTTCTGAGATTATAGAAATAAAATCATTGCATTTGGATTACAAACGTGAAATCTATATAAGTTTTAAATTTCAAATAAGAATCAAAATAAAAAATTGACCTTGATGCAAACTGGGTCATATCATGCCACTTTTATGTGTTTGGACCGTTAGCGTGCTGCTGGACTGCATCCGTGTCGTGTCTGCTCGAGCACGGATAAAATATTTGTGTTGTATCGTGTCGTGCCATACTGTCAAGCCTAAAGTCTAGGCACGGCATGGCCCGTCTCATGTCGAGCCAGCATGACCAGAAACTCCTCTGTGCCATGCTGGGTCTTGGATCATGCCAAACATCTATGCCATGGGCCGCACCAATTTGGCCAGGCCCAAGTCCCAGGACTAATGTGGACACAAGATGCTCTGTATGTTGGAGACTGGATGAAGATGGAAGTCACTGTTTTTTGGAAGTGTAAACTGTTAAAAGAGGTGTTGGATTGCTATGCATGCAGCTGGAGGCAATAAGGATAGTACTGGCTCAATTACCAGCGAGTTAGAGAATGGTTCAGTTTGTGTTGCCACGAAAAGAAGACAGAATGGAGACCATAATGCTTCAATGGACCTGGTGGCATGCTGAAGAGATTGCAGATCATAACGTCGAACAAAATCTGCCATCTTGTAAGGTAACTGTTATGTTTGCTGAAGTCTGAAACATATTCCTTGTCCGGCAAAAGTGAGACTGACTAGACTCCACCACCAGTTAGACTAGAAGTGAATATTGAAGGGCTGGCTGTCATGGCGAGGACTGTGTAAGTTGCTCTCTGCGCTGAAATGAGTGCTTGTACTCGAGCACTTAAAGCTTGCCTGGAACAAGATATACTGTGCATCTAAATTGAATCCGATTCAAGAAAAAATTAGTATAAAATAGACCTTTAGTAATATTAAAACTGACTTTAATAATAACATGCAAATATATTTTTACCTCCCAAAACATTACTGTATACCATACATCCATCTCCAACAAGAGCATGCAAATGAGGAGTCATTTTGCATCTAGATAGAGAGGAGAGTCAAAATTGCATTTCCTCTCTCCTCCGATGCATTCTTATGCGAGCGAGAAAGGTTCGCAGGGACACGCGAGGAGGTCGCCCCCGCGCGTCACCGCGCTGTGGCGGCGGCACGTCGCGGAGCCGCATCATGGCCGAGAAGGAAGGGAGGGGAGGCGAGCACGCGCGTGGAAGAGCGGCTGACGAAGGGGAACGTGCCCGGGTGCGCGACAAGCGCGGCGCTCCACATGGCCTGCGAGATGGCCAGCGTGGGGAACGAGCGGCGTTGCGAGCGCCGTCCTTGGCGGCGAGGCGGGAGACGATGCGGTAGAGGATGTCGTCGGGTTGTCGGCAACGATGAGGAGCTCGTTCGCGGCCACGCACGCAGTTGGCGAGGAGCCCCATCACCAGCAGCCAGGGACTGAGCAGATCCTGGCACTTGTGGTCGCCGAGGTGGCTGGCACGTGAAGGGCGCTCGCGCGGGGAGGCGAGGAGGTGGGCCGCCGGCGCGTGCAGGGCGCTCGCCCGGGGAGGTGGGGCCGTCAGCGCGAACGTTGGAGGTGGCGGTGGGGTCGCACGGGGGCGTTGGCGAAGCTGCATAGGACGTTGAATAGGGGCGGCGTCGCGGAGGCCACCATGGAGGCTCGCGCGGAGGTCCGACTGTTGGAGATCCATTTGTCTATTCGCAGGGCGAGGGCGAGTGCTCCCGGTGCTAGGAGATCCATTTGTCTATTCGCTGTTGGAGTTGTATCTAAAAATTGCATCTTCACTTCACTATTCATGTCTGGCAAATGATGTTTGTCTCTCCAAAATGTCTCTTGACTGTTGGAGTCACTCTAAACATTTTCTTCTAGTGACAGTGGCCAAAAAAAGCCACTAAGAGGTGATTCAAATCATAAAAAATACCTGTAACTGAAAATACCAATGGCAATTTTTACAGACATCATCTAAGTCACTGAAAATAGATACCGGTTGTACTTGTGGCTCCTACTGATATCAGCGGCCTCTAAAATCAGTTGTTGTTCTTGTTGATTTTATTAATCTGTCATGGCTGGTATTTACCCCTAGTGGCTTTTACTGACATCAACGAGCCGACAATGGTGGCTAAATAGATCTATTAGCCGTTTCAACAGGCCTACAGGAGGAGCTGCTGGAGGTACGACGAGGGGCCACGACAGCAAGAGGAGCTATTGGAGGTCCGACGAGGGGCTGCGACGGAGGCCGCGGAAGAGCGGTGTCAGGCAGATGTGTCGGCTCAAGAGAGAGAAAGAAAAGGAGAGTAAAAAAAGAAAAACTAAAAAAATAGTGTGATCCACCATTGAGATCTCTTTCTTTTGCTAGGAGCATGGGTGGGCGGAAGGGGATGGGCTGCTGGAGTTTAATTTTTTGATCGGATTTTTAAAAAATAGAGTAGGGGTCTCTTTAGATCCTGTTTGGATCCACTGAGATTTTAAGAATTCAGATTCTAAAATTTGTGAGCCCTTTAAATAGGACAAATTTTTTTTAGATTCTAAAATCTAGAGTCACAGATTTTAAGAATCTTATAATCTAGTTATGCCTAGCTAGAAATAGATTTTAAAAATCTGATCGATATTCAACCGCCACCATAAATTTTATTTAGAATCTGGATTCTAAAATCTTAAAATTAAAATCAGATTTTAAGAATCTCAACTGGATCCAAATAGGACCTTAAGAGTCTAAGTGAAATTGCTCTAAGCAGTTCATAAACATCGGCAATCCTCAACCGTCGGTCGAGACATGCGCGCACCCACGCACGTGTACAATATCTACCATAACATTGGAAGAGAGAACGGCGCCGCCATCGAATTGGAAGATGGCTGCTTCAGTTTTAGGATGTGCTGGAGCTGGTGCCCGTGATGATCAGGACCAGAATGTGCCCTCGCCCTAAACTAAGTTAAAACTAGCAGTGCGACTGGGCGAAGCCAGTGACGCCGTTCGCTCTGCTATGACAACGTGAAGTAATCTCGCGACGGTGACCATTGGGGCCATGGTGATTATAAACAGTCATTAACTTAGTTTGAAGTGATGTTATGGGGATTTTGAGTTGTAATGCTGACCCAGGAAATTTACTTTTTCTAATTTATGGATGCCATCTGCTCTGATTACAAGGAACGAACACATGGGACCGGACGACCGGTTTTAGTTCCGCATTCACAAGCGAGTGATTGACCTCATCAGTTCCCCTGAGGTGGTGAAGCAGATCACCTCCATCACGATCGAGCCTGGTGTTGAGGTTGAGGTGACCATTGCTGATGTCTAACTACTTAAGCAAAACCGTAGACTGCTATCATCATTTTTGCTAGAATCTGGTTCTCTGCTGCCATTTGTGTATCAGGCATCCAACTGGATTACTATCGTCTATTCATGCTTGGAAGGTATGACTGTTCTATGTAATGGGTGACTACCCGTTTCTTTTTTCTTCCCAATTGAAACGCGCTGTTACATGATTGATCCGGTTACTTGGCTTGTGGTGCAACTGAAAGGCCTCTTTATAATTTAAGACCAGATATCCTGAGGAATTTTGCTATCAATATTTGATAACTACCGCTGTTTTTAGAATAATGATACTGTAAACTTCTTTGTTTCTTGTGTTTAACCTTGTGTTTAACGTGCATTTTAGAGTTGTCATATCTCGTAAAAGTTGAATATCACGAATATAGTGGTATATATAATTCATGTTTGTGAACTAAAATTTCTTAAAGCTACGTTTCAGCTCATAGCTCATCTTTGGCTCACCCGCCTGGCCGCTTCCCGTTGAGACGAGTTCAAACTAGTACTTTCTCGTTATTTTCTGTAGTGAATTTATGAATCCACCATCTAACTTTTTCGCTGGTTTGCCCCGCAGCCACTTTAGATGCTGAAACTTTTTTTCATATTCATTATATACGGTTTTGTTGTACAACGTTTATTAAACCATACTCATCTTTTAAAAGAAGATTTTCTAATCTATGTGAGTTCCTTAATCGAATTTGAACCTTATAATAAATAGTTAAAAAGATACTTCTTTGTAATTTCGCTAGAAGAAATATGTCACCTCTATTCTTATTGTTTTATTAGTACTTTTTTATCCTCTATGGTAATCTACTGATAATAAGTTCCGCCTCTTGATCTATGCGTGTGACCTTGTCCCATCTTCAGTCGCGGACAAAGGTGTAATATGAAACTTGTACCATGCTAATCTGAAAAATTAGGAGTACAGAAGATGAAATGTTATGCGTAATTAGGTCCTGAAGGGACCAGCACATCTAGATCATACCACCAGCGACATGGGAGTAAGAACACTGCCTACTTGGGCTGGAACGGCGTCCGGAACAGATGGAACGACGGCTTGTGCGACGCCAGCACCAGCAGCAGCGCCACCACCGCCGCGACAACCCACGGCGACGTGCCACCGTCTGACGCGCCGCCGCCTCGCCACCACGAGATCGGTATGGCGAACCTCCCTTCACCGTCGATCAGCGCGTGGTGTGCGAGCACGGCGAGCGCGAGGAGGCCCAGCACCATGAGCACGAAGAACCCGGCCTCTGTGCGCCGGCGCAGCTGCTCCTCGTAGTCCTCGATCTGCCACGTCAGGTAGAGGAAGAAAGTGACGATGCTGGAAAGCACGAGCACCGGCCCAGGCGGCATGCCGACGGCTAGCCACCCCTGCTGCCACTGGAGGTCTCCCGATGCCTCGTCCATGAAGATGTGAATATGTATATTCTCCTTCTCCCGATAGGAATCTCAAAATCGCTGTCACAGAAACGGCGAGCTCAGTGCGCGCGCTTTAACAAGCCAGTGGGGGTGGGAGCAAGGGAACCTGCGCTTTGGTTCTGTGGCTACGGAGTGGAAGGTTGTAGATGCTTGCCCACACGCCGACGGCAACGCGTGCCTTTCCGCTGGGACGACGCGTGTCCGGAACTCCCTGGAGACAAAGGGTGCTGGCCGCCCGCGTTGAAAACTCAGGCCTCTAACAGGATACGACGGTATCAGCAGCGTTAACAATAGTGACTGTGTGGGATTAAGACAACAATGATGATAAGTATGCCAAGCTCTGCCACTTTGCCACTGCGAATATTCGCAATTTCGCATTGTGAACCCGAAACATGTGGCATGTGCGGATCCATTTTACAAATTACTCTATGATGCTAAAATCAGTGAGCACTGAGCAGTGTACGGCTACGGCTCTGTAGTTTTACGGACTCTCTGCGTCATGAGCGGGACCATTTTCCAAACAATTACGGCCGGATTTGCGGATCCTGCACATTACCGACTGACATGTTTTACGAACTTTCCAGTACCTCACGTCGGGTCTGCAGAATTCTGTACTACTGGTCTGCAGAATTCTGTACTACTGGACACTTAGTCCCCACAAAAAAATTGGGACTCCTGTGGACGTAGCGTTGCAGATGTGGAATACGAGAACTACGACTACTAAGCAAGCACTCAGGTACAACGCCACAACCGCTCCTTAAAAAATACATTAATTAAAAAAAAAACGCCACAACCGCTCTGGCCTAGGCCACAGATATGCCCGCCACAACCGCTCTGGTCTAAGCCACTGTGATTGTTATTAGGGATGAAAGCGGTCAGAAACGATTGGAAAAATGCTCAATTATTTTTGCTTTTATATTTTTTTTAAAGTAAAATCAATAACAGTATTGATGGAAATAAATATGGTACCGGTATTTTGATAAAGTTGGAAATGATATTATTGTAACTAAAACAGACGGTATCGATCGGGAATCGGTATTAATAATCGAAAATATGAATCATGAAGTATGACATTGATAAAATAGGAAAATTGAAGGTGTAATATTTACGTCTCAATGACGGCACAAGAACTATGATAAATTGGCTATAGCATATTGATTATTGAATAATTATATGTACATGTATGAAAAATTGCATTTGCAAAAATAGAAAGTAGATAAAATTATATTGAGAAACTTATAATTTGTTTTAGTCTAGAAGAATCACTTGCCTTCTAGAGAGATTTGCTATAATAAAAATACTAAATACGGTAATTACCTACATTACTCTACGGTTATTTCCACGTTAAAATGGAAATTTACGGAAACGATCGGAAGACTTTAAAATTGTTTTTGTTATCACTTCTATGAATACTATCATTTTTACTTCCACTTCTTTGAAATATTATTTCCGCGTATTGCGGTCGATAAAATACGAAAACGAGCATCGGTAAATTGATTATTACCATTTTTGCTTTTATCCCTAGTTGCTATGTGCCACCCTCGTGGCCACGCTACTTTACTACCTGAAAAACATGAGAGGGCGCTCTGTACGCCGGCCGCCCGGCCCTCGGCCGCTCCCGCTCATAGGCAACCTTTCTGAACCTGTGCAATGGCAACCTCCACCACACGCTCGCTCGCCTCGCTCGTGTCCACGGCCTCGTGCCTCACCTTCTCTTCTCATCATCTCATGACGCGGCGTGGGAGGCCTTCATCAAGCACAACCGGCGCGTCGCTGCACATGCTGTCCCGGACACCATCAACACCCTCGGGTTCACGTTGCGGTCCGTGGTGTGGATGCCCATCTCGGACCCGCTTTGGAAGATCTTGCACGCGGCATCGTGGCCTCGCATGTCTTCTCCCCTCAAAGCCTCGCTGCGATCCACATCGTCCGCATTATCAAGGACAGTAAGGTAAGTTCACCGGTTGACCAATCTAGAGGTTCTAGGGCAAATAGGAAAAGAGATACACCATCATCGTATTTGCATTGTTTTTTTTCATGATTTACTCAGTTGTTATTTGTTTTTCTCCGAAGAACACGGTATGTGAAAGCCATGGCAAGGCAGCACAAGTTTGGGCATCAATTAATCTGGAAGGATAGTACAAAAACACGACGGCTTGGTTGGGTGCCATAGCGGTGTGAGTTTGTGTGGCGATTGCATGTCTTTTTATTTAGATTTACTCAGTTGTAATTCCAAAGAACACATCTTGAGGCCACCTAAGGGTGTTCACGAGATGATGATTCACCAATTCGGGATTGGTTGGGGGCGGGGGGGGGGGGGGGGCCTTGGCAAGGCGGTGGGAGTTCATGGGTGGTTGTTATTTGAAAAACTCACGATTTACATCGTTTTGTTTGTATTTAGTAGGTTATCATGGTTTCTTCCGCCCAGCCTAAGAACACATCTATCTCCACTTCTCCATTTAAGAATATGTGAGGCACTGCTAATTAATGGGGATCATGCTTTCTTAGGAGTTAGGAGGCACACACCTGAGTCCAGATTATTGCTCTGAGTTTTTTACCATTTACCTCAAGAATTATTCAATCCTTTTTTTCTATGGACTTTTTGTGATTATGGGAAGATCAATTAATGTTGTCTTGGAACAAGGAATTGTTGCAACGAGTGGCCATGCCCATGGATATCGTAGAGTGGAAAATGGCAGACCCAAATACTTGCATGATTGTTGTTTTGCAACTTAGATCTATTTGATATATTTAGAAAGCTTTATGTGTAAATTTATGACAATGAGGTGCTACTTGTTAAAATAGAGCTATAACCCTTTAGTTTGCAATTGAAAGTAATTGTCCGAAGGAGGTAGGATATTTTATTCCATAAACTTACATGGTATTATGTTACATATAGTATCGGAGGATAAATATTATATTTCTTAACATGGATGCACGTTATTTATAAAGATCCAAGTTTGTTTGTTGGAATGTTTCTTGAAATGATGCATGTATTAGAAGTATTCATAATTTGGTATTTTCAACATTTTTTATACTATTAATAATGGGTAACTTTAAAAATATAGATTTATTGTTTGACTAATGTGTATGTGATGATGGTGGTAGTTAATTTGTTTTATTTACTCTCTACTTAACATGATATTTTTTAGGTTTTGAGTGCCAACACGAACTCCATTTCTTGACAAAACGTATATAGATACATTAAAGACATATGTTATATTAGAAACAAAGCACATGGTTTCGTCTATTATGTTAACTACCCTAACCACTTTGCATCTCTCGTTATCAATTCATTACAACATCACTATTTAATTAAAATAAAATGTCTATTGGGAGTAGCCTTAGCACAAAATTTTATGTAGTTTTCCAAAATGCGTTAGATTTTCTTTATTTTCAGATATACGTTGAAACAATTCCACTCAGACTAAACACGTTGCTGACTCATCTGTTTCATGAATTTTTCAAGTTAATCACGTGTGATCACTCTGGACTCTAATTTGGTTTACGTAGAGGTGCAGGCACGAGAGAATACACTACAGTGCTCTGTTATAAAATGTTAGAAATTTACCACCGCCAATGCTATGGTTGTGCACCCATTACCTACTCTACTATAATTAAACAGTAGTTGCATTAGAAAGAAGGTAAAACCAAATATAACTTTCGTGACATTGGTATGGCGATGAACTGAAGAATCAGTAAGTCATCAACACCTTTTTTTTTTTTTTTTTTTTTGCATACGGAGACAAACGGATGGTGACTCTGCCTGAATTAGCCGCTAACACAGGCTACGACAGTCAGAACCCTGATGGTGGAGTTTATCCAGCTGAGCTGTTTTATCACTTTATCTGATTATGGCCATTGCCTACACCGGAGAACAAGATGGGGCGCGTTGTCCTTTTTTTTTTAGAAAAGGGAATATATCGATTAATATTCCGGCCTCTGCAACGACCGATACATGCAGCCCAAGTTCAACAATATGAAAGAAACGAAAGTCCAGACCGTACACCATGGTATGATAAACACATAGTTACTAACCATTATTCTAGAACTAATAAGTAAGACGATTTGAAAAACGCCATCCATTGATAGCGAACACCGCCATGGCCACCGTCTCAATCAATCGACATGCCGTTTGCAGCACCTGGCGGTTCTCCTCCTTCTGTAGTATTGACCATAGTCTCACCCAATAGGTTCCCCTGAAGATCGCCTGTAATGGAGAAGGAATTGATGTTTTGTCAAACACCACATTATTCCGACATAGCCATAATGCCCAACATAAACCCGATACCCCACACCAAATCAGTTTTTTGAGTTTGTACTCAGTTTTCCCTAACCAGTCAAACAACAAATGTTGAAAGTTAACAGGAGGACTAATGTTTAAGGAGACACATATAATTCTCCAAATGAACTTAGCCATACTATATTCAAAAAACAGATATTGAATGCTCTCACTAAGATCACAGAAGGAACAATTAGTCCTTCCGTTCCAATTTCTTCTCGCTAAGTTGTCTTTGGTTAAGGTGACACCTTTAAAGTGACACCTTCCAAATGTTGATGGGGCACGTTGTCCTTAAGATGGATTGCATTTTTTACGCGTGCTTAATCTTCTTCTCTTCCCTGCAAGCAAAGTACGTACCGCTCTACCATTATGATTGATGAGACATGCTGTACATTGGGTCAAAAAGACGTTTGAAATTGGAAACAGTAAACATATGATGAATTAAAAACAACCACGCCAAAAATAGCTACTAGTCCCGGCCCAGTATTCTATATATACAGGTTTAACGCCCACTGAAGTAGCTCGCATATACCCCTCACAAAAATGGAGCGCGATCTCTGGCTGCTATGGGCAGCACTGGCCATCTCGCTCTACTACCTGATGCACTTCCTGAGACGACCTTCGGGCAATGGACGCCAGCCGCCTGGCCCCAGGCCACTTCCTGTCATAGGCAACCTCCTCGATCTGCGTCGCGGCAACCTCCATCACACGCTTGCGCACCTGGCGCGCGTCCACGGCCCTGTCATGTTACTCAAGATGGGCCTCACAACGACTGTGGTCATCTCCTCACGCGACGCGGCGAGGGAGGCATTCACTAGGCATGATCGCCGTCTCGCAGCACACACGGTCCCGGACTCGGTCCGCGTGCCCGGGTTCTTCGACCGGTCCCTCATATGGCTGCCGAGCTCCGACCAGCGGTGGAAGACAATGCGCAGCATTGTGGCCACGCACGTCGTCTCCCCGCGAAGTCTCGCTATGGTGCGTAGCGTTCGGGAACGCAAGGTGCGCGACCTGGTGAGCTACATCCGTGGTCGAGCCGGGCAGGAACTGGACGTCGCCCAGGCCGTCTACGGCGGCGTAACCAACCTCGTGTCAAACACCTTCTTCTCTGTTGATGTGGTCGAAGTGGGTGCACAATCGACACAGGGGCTGCAGCACGCCGTGGAGGAACTCATCGAGCACATGAATAAGCCCAACGTCTCGGACCTTTTCCCTTTACTACGGCCGCTCGACTTACAAGGACGGCGACGCGGCGCAACTAAGGTCTACGGGAAAGTCTTTCGGGTCCTCGATGACATGATTGACCGCCGGCTGTCCGAGGCCTCCTCATCCAAGACTAAGCACCATGATGATTTCCTAGACGTGCTCCTGCAGCTCACGTCCACGGGCACCATCACTCGTGAGGACGTGAGAGCCATCATGTTTGACGTTTTCACTGCCGGAAGCGACACCATATCGTTGACCGTGGCGTGGGCAATGGCCGAGCTGCTCCGCAACCCGGGCATCATGGCTAAGGTGCGCGCCGAGATTGAGGACGCTCTGGGCGGCAAGGAAGAAATCGAGGAGACTGATGCCACGAGGTTACCCTACCTACAAGCCGTGGTGAAGGAGGCTATGAGACTGCACCCGGTTGGGCCAATTCTGATACCGCACGATGCCGTGGAGGACGGCGTCGAGATCAAAGGCTACACGGTGCCCAAGGGCTGCTCCGTGATCTTCAATGTGTGGGCAATAATGCGTGACCCAGCAGCTTGGGAGAGGCCGGACGAGTTTGCACCTGAGCGGTGGTTCTTGAATGGAACGGCCGAGGTTAACTTTAGAGGGAAGGATTTCGAGTTCATACCGTTCGGGTCTGGCCGAAGGATATGCCCCGGCGTGCCGATAGTGGAGCGCGTCCTGCCACACATACTGGTGTCGCTGCTGCACGCGTTCGAGTGGAAGCTGCCCAATGGCATGTCAGCCGAGCAGTTGGACGTGAACGAGAAATTTACCACCGCCAACGTCTTGGCTGTTCCTCTCAAGGCTGTTCCCACCGTGATGGCCTAATTACTAATTACTAAAGATGTTGTCAAAATAAACTAATAAACTTCCTCCATCTCAAAATATGAGGGACTTTAAATTTGGTCAATGTTGAATCTCTACAATTTATTGATTTAGGTGTGGTTATTCACTTCGTGTTCACAAAATTAGAGATTAAATCTAAATGTACTGACTTTCAAAAACCATAACTCATGCGTCCGGAGTTTAAATGAGACAAACTCGCACTCTATCTCGTAGCTCTTAAAACGTTATACAACTTTGGTATTCAATGAATCTACAGATTTGGCCTTCCTTGTATCCAAATATGCGATACAAAAATATCTATTCTGATTTAGACTATTCTGTGCAGGTCTCCTTGCGGGGCTCATATCTCATATCTCGACGAGTTCTATAACTTTCGTAGTCAAACTTTTCACATTAAAGCACGACTTGAAGTTTACAACCATATCACACTGCAGTGTTGTTTCTGATATGTGTAAATTGATCTTTCCTTCCAGATAAACCTTCTAAAAATACTTAGCAATTGGACCACGACTTTGGGCTTATATGTTAAGCTTTATGGATGTGTACGGGTGTCTAGTACATGTCATGGGCTTGTGGGTTCATATTGCTATTTCTCATCTCTGAGTCTTTTTAATATTATTTCACTTAATTTTGCAACATAGCACTCAAACAATATTACATGTAGAAACTGTTGATATTAAAGGTAAAAAATATATTTATAATAAAAATATGGTGAAAATAGTTACTTTCGACATATAAAATGGCATACTAAAAAGCACCAACAGTAATAAATATAACTTTTTATATAAAAATATCAAAAATACTATATATGTCTAACAATTATATTATGTAAATAATTTTTTATTCAAATTATATAAAGTGTTATATTTTTCTTAAGCCCTTAGCAATGCACAGTACTTTGCTAGTCTTTATAAATTTAACCAATGGTATCTATAAATATGTATTATTTCAAATATTAAAAGTTGCATATTTTGATAGTTAGTTTTGTAATAAATCTAAAATGATCTTTTCGTCCCCAACTGAACATATTTAAATGACAAACTAAAAGATCAGATAGGAAACTTGAAATCTGCGAGGGTAAAGAAAGGAGTCTGGTTTTCTTTTTTGCGAATAAAAGGAGTCTGGTTTTTAACAAGACCAAATAAGGATTTCTCACTAACTTAGCACCCAAACTACAGATCTTTGGCCGCTTGAATTTGGGAAATCAAATACGAGTTGATTTTAACGGTCGAGGGTGTCGTTGACACTCAGTCCTTAAAGACTGAGTCAATAAATCATCGAGATTGACGAAATCATCATTAGCGTCTCGCTATTGACGGGAGCGTCGTCTACCACTGAAAGTACAATACCGTTAAATCCTAGTAAATTCGCTCCCATATAGAGTCAAACTCAGGAGCTGAGATGCTACTGAGCCTCTTATAACCACTAGGCTACAGGCCCTTTCGCATGTTGTCAAGTTGTTTGATCGGCTTCCTCCATCTCAAAATATGAGGGACTTTAAATTTGGTCAAAGTTGAATCTTTGTAAATTTAACCAATGATATCTATGAATATGTATTGTTTCAAATATTAAAAATTATATATTTTGATAGTTGGTTTTGTAATTAATCTAAATTGGTTTTTTCGTCCCCCATTTAACATATTTAAATGACAAACTAAAAGAAGCGTCAAATAAGGAATGAACAATGGAAGTTGGTCCAGAAAGGAGTCTGGTTTTTAACAAGACCAAGTAAGGATTTCTCTCTAACTTATCACCCAAACTAAAGATCTTTGTCCGCTTGAATTTGAGAAATCAAATACGAGTTGCTTGCCACTTACTATTAGAGCATGTACAATGAATGTGCTTACAAGGACACTTAAGCAAAAAAAAAAAGAACTGGTTTATTCTTGTTACTAGGTGCTTATATGAGAGAAGAAGCAAAAATGCTTAAGTTTGCGCATGGTGCTTTTGGTGATTAGCGAGGTGGTTAGATCCTCACAAGAGAGCCTGAGATGAAGGACACATAAAGACACCAGTATGGCAGCACGGACCATATATGGAGATAAACAACGGGTAGACTTTTTGGCCACCCCCAAAATAGAGATATGGATATCGTCGAGATCAGCTGGATGCTGTGGGCAACGCTTGCCGTAGCGCTCATCATCTACTACCTGAGCATTCTAACACGCGATTCATGCTCTGCCCGGAAGCCACCCGGCCCGCGTCCGCACCCGTTCATCGGCAACCTCCTGCACCTGCGCGGCGGCAACCTCCACCACACGCTCGCTCGCCTCGCGCGCATCCACGGCCCCGTCATGCGCCTCAAGCTGGGCCTCACTACGGCCGTTGTTATCTCCTCCTGCGACGCTGCGAGGGAGGCCTTTATGCGGCACGACCGCCGCCTCGCCGCCCGCGCGGTGCCGGACGCCACCCACGCCTTCGGGTTCGCAGACCGCTCGGTGGTGTGGCTGCCCAGCTCCGACCCGTTGTGGAAGACCCTGCGCGGCGTCGTGGCCTCGCACCTCTTCACCCCGCGCAGCCTCGCCTCGGCCCGCAGCGTCCGGGAACACAAGGTGCGCGAGCTGGTGAGTTACTTCCGCGAGCGCGCCGGGCGAGAAGTCGAGGTCGGCCACGCCGTGTACGGCGGCGTGCTCAACCTCGTGTCAAATGTTATCTGCTCCGTCGTTGTGGTTGACATTGGCGCCGATTCGGCCACAGGGTTGCGGAAGGTCGTGGAGGACCTTGTCGAGCTCATAGCGACGCCGAACGTCTCCGACCTGTACCCGTTCCTCCGTCCGCTTGATTTGCAAGGATGGCGCCGGTTTGCAGCCAAGCACCTGGAGAAAATCTTCTCCATCTTGGATGGCATAGTCGACCGCAGAGTTGAAGAGGTACGCTCATCATCATCCAAGGAAAGGCAGAATAGTGACTTCCTCGACGCGCTCATCAAGCTCATGTCCACGGGCAAGATGGCTCGTGACAATGTGACATCCATTCTATTCGACGTGTTCACGGCCGGGAGCGACACCATCGCCATCACGGTGGAGTGGGCGATGGCCGAGCTGCTCCGCAACCCGAGCATCATGGACAAGGCACGCGCCGAGATCAAAGGCGTCCTCGGAGACAAGGAAACCATCGAGGAGCCTGACGCCGCGAGCTTACCGTATCTTCAAGCCGTTGTGAAGGAGGCGATGCGGCTGCACCCCGTGGCGCCAATCATGTTGCCGCACAAGGCCGTGGAGGACGGCGTCGAGGTCTGCGGCTACGCGGTGCCCCAGGGCGCCACGGTGATCTTCAATGTGTGGGCGATCATGCGTGACCCGGCGATCTGGGACAGACCGGACGTGTTCGTGCCTGAGCGCTGGTTCTTGGACAGGGCAGCCGAAGTGGACTTCAAAGGGAAGGATTTCGAGTTCATCCCGTTCGGGTCCGGACGGCGGATGTGCCCCGGCCTGCCGATGGCGGAGCGCGTCGTGCCGCACATACTGGCTTCGCTGCTGCACGCGTTCGAGTGGCGACTGCCGGACGGCGCGTCGTCGGCCGAGCAGCTGGACGTGACGGAGAAGTTCACCACAGCAAACGTCATGGCTGTCCCTCTCAGGGCCGTGCCCGTCGCGATTACATAATATAATGCCCAATCAACTTGTGCTGGAATCGGAATGGGCGACCGTCGAATTGTATCAATTGTTCACATGCTTATTTCTTGCTGCCTCTGTTCACGCAAGGGAGTCTATCCTGGAGTCCTGGACATGGGTGTTTTGCAAATGGTTAGGAAACTTTCGGGTGGTTGCGATAACGTTTCCTTGCTCTGCAGTTCGAAACATTACACGTCGATATCGTTCTGAAACAGAGCACCTATTTTGGCAGAGACATCCTTCAGTTTATGGCGGGGAGCCTTCGAGCTACTTCCAACGAGATGGGCGAGCTTCACGAGAGAAGTCGCCAGCTACCCATATCTTGATGGTTTTCTTGTGGAGCCGAAGTGTGCCACGCGCATAACAGTGTAGCCATAGGAGCGAGCAGGGACCATACGCCGTTGCGCTCTCGTTTTCTGCGATGTTGCCATTCTACATACAGTCACTGGCCACATCACCCGCATGCGACATATACAAATATAACCATGCATTAAACTTCAAAAAATGGGTGCATATGGAATATATTACATTTCTTTTCGCTCATTCTTTAGATGTAGCGTTAGACAAAACATATCCCTTTTTTGAAATAGAATAAATAACACCCACATGGCATTTAGTTTCTTTATTCAGATTTCTTCAGTTCGTCAGGACGAGATCAGCAGTTGTGCAGTGCCCAAGGGCTCCACCGTGATCTTCAACATTTGGGAGATAATGCGTGACCCATCAGCGTGGGAGAGGAGCGCTGGTTCTCGAACGGAACGGCCAAGGTGGATTGTAATTAACAAATGGATTGGAATTTGAATTCTTAACATCCTATGCAAGTAGGATTTGAATTCTTAAATCTTTGGGGCAAAAAGTTCAGTTTGGGTTAACAATTGGATTGGAATTAATAGTTTCCATAAGACAGTTACTATTACTAGTAGAAACCTGACTCACTTCACATAATGTCAATATTGGTCAAGAAACTGGATTGGGTTAACAATCTAAGATGCCGAGGGTACCGAGTGCCTCTGTCACTCGGCATTTCGCGGGATTCCGGTAGTGCGCCTGCAGTGATCAATACGTGGTTGGACATTAGTCAGTGAAACACTTGCACAATTTGGGAGAATTTGATCAAAGAGAACCATGGCAGGGCCATAATCATATCAAAACATACAGCACATGCTATACTTCCTGCTTAGGGACATGATAGGAGCAAATGATGGCTGACTGTTTCAGGAAAAAGAGTGATGTGGCTGATTGTTTCTTCAGTTCATCCGTAGAGATGTCATGAAAGTGGATTTATTTTACTTCCTTACTATATTGATCCCTATAATTTAAAACCTACGGAACAACTAGACCACATCTTTAGAACCAGCACCGTTTGTAGCAGAGCAGGTGACCACGATAGGCACAGCCTTGAGGGGAACAGCCATGACATTGGCGGTGGTAAACCTCTCGCTCACGTGCAGCTGCTCCGCGGACATGCCGTTAGGCAGCTTCCACTCGAACGCGTGCAGCAACGACGCTAAAATGAAGGGCACGAGACGCTCTGCCAAAGGCAAGCCCGGGCACAGCCTCCTTCCTGACCCAAACGGGACGAACTCAAACTCTTTTCCTCTGAAGTCCATTTTGACAGCCCCGTCCAAGAACCAGCGCTCCGGCACGAACTCGTCGGGCCTCTCCCACGCCGCCGGGTCACGCATAATCGCCCACGAGTTGAAGATCACCGTGCAGCCCCTGGGCACAGCGTATCCTCCGATCTCGACGCCGTCCTCCGTGGCCTGGTACGGCAACATCAGCGGCGCCACCGGGTGCAGCCGCATCGCCTCCTTCACCACGGCCTGGAGGTACGGTAAGCTCGTGGCGTCAGTCTCCTGAATTGTTTCCTTGCCGCCCAGAGCGTCCTCGATCTCGGCGCGCGCCGCGGCCATGGTGCTCGGGTTGCGGAGCAGCTCGGCCATCGCCCACGCCACGGTGAGCGCCATGGTGTCGCTCCCGGCCGCGAAGACATCAAACAGAACGGTCGTCAAGCTGTCGCGGCTGATCTTGCCCTGGTTCAGCAGGTCGATGAGCGCGTCGAGGAAGTCACCGCGCGTGCCCTCCGATGAGGCATCGGTGGTCTCGGCCAACCGATGGTCTATGATGTCGTCCAAGATTCGGAACACTTTCTCGAAGCGCACGGCCGCCCACCGACGCCATCCTTGCAGGTCGAGCGGTCGGAGGAACGGGAAGAGGTCCGAGACGTTGGGTTTGGCGACACACTCGACGAGCTCCTCGATGACCTCCCGTAACCCCTGCGCTGACGCGACGCTGACCACGTCATCAGTGGAGAAGAAGGAGCTCGACAGGACGCCAAGCACGCCGCCATAGACGGCCTCGGCGACGTCAAGTTCCTCCCCGGCGCGTTGGCGGACGTCAAGTTCTCAAGACTGCGGGAGGAGAAGACGTGCGCGGTCACGACGCCGCGCGTCGTCTTCCACCGCGGGTCGGAGGCCGGCAGCCATATCGTCGACCGGTCCGAGAACCCGAGCGCGCGGGCGGTGTCGGGCACGGCACGCGCGCCCAGGCGGCGGTCGTGCCGCGTGAACGCCTCCCTGGCCGCGCCGCGCGTGGAGACGACCACGGCCGTGGTGAGGCCCAGCTCGAGGCGCATGACGGGGCCGTGGACGCGCGCCAGGCGCGCCAGCGCGTGGTGGAGGTTGCCGTCGCGCAGGTCGAGGAGGTTGCCGATGAGCGGGAGCGGCGTGGGGCCGGGCGGACGGCGTCGTGATCGGTGTCGTCTCGTGCTGTTCAGGTAGCAGAGGAGCGAGGCCACCAGGGTGGCGCATAGCAGCCAGAGCTCGCGCTCCATTTCCGCGTCGTGGGCTAGCGTCTCCTCTCCGGCCGGGCTTGTATTTAGAGCGGGTCTGCCACAGTTAACTTCCTCGTGTTGTGCATGACAACCTCAGCTCGTTTCTGCACCTCACAAATTTACTACTTCTCTCTGTTCTAAAATAATTGATATTTTGGATTTAAACATGAGATATAGGTACACATAAAATAACAACATAGAAATAGTGATATATTAAAAAAAGAAAAAATTACATCAAAAAATAAAAATAATAATTATTTTACGATATTTGAAGTTAACTAAAATATCAAATATTTTAGAACAGAGGGAGTAATAATCTTCAATAACACAAAATCTGCAGATCACGTATCTGCAGATTACACGTGATGCGTCAGCGATGTGCTTGATCTGGTCCCAAGTCCCGAAGTATCTCTCAAAATGAAAAGGAAAAAAAATTCTCAAACGGTGTCAGGAAACAACAAAAAACAAAGCAACGCATCTTATTCCTCTGTAGATGCAGGTGACCAATAAACTGTACCCATGTGGTGGAGGTTCCTGCCACACAGATCACGGAAGTTGCTAGTTGCCGATGGAGCCGGAAGGTCGGCATCCTTAGCAGCGCCGTCTCATGCTGTTTTTTAGATAGTGGAGGAGGGAAGGCCGCGAGGGTGGCGCATAGCAACCTCCAACCAGAGCTCAAGCTCCATTGCTGTGGTTGTGCCGGAGTACTTTCTATATCCCATCGTATCTGCAACTCTACATGGAAGACAGAAAGTAAGTCGGCCGTGTGCCTTTTTTTTTCCTTTTTTGTAACAGTCAGCCATGTTCTTGATCCGTCCGGAGTTGTACCGATCGACGTATCTTGTACACTACAGAAAACTTGCGACCTATCTTTTTATGTTAACTTGTGAGTACTCGGTTGGTACATGCAGACAGGCAATGCACTATGAAAATATGTTGATATACTAAAAAATCTAACAAAAATATAGGATATGGAACATTATAATCTACTTTGATAAAAAATTTTGGCCGCAAAAAATACATGTGCAAGGTGAGTGAGGGAGAGAGAGAGAGGGGCAACTTTTAAATAGTGTTATCTAGAATAATTAGTTTTAACCTGAAAGTGTTATGTTTTGTTGAAAAAATTAGCACTTTTAGTTTTATATTAATCTAGAAATAACTTATAAGTATGATTAACAGATTGCATAATAAA
This sequence comes from Eleusine coracana subsp. coracana, assembly GCA_032690845.1. Taxonomy (NCBI): domain Eukaryota; kingdom Viridiplantae; phylum Streptophyta; class Magnoliopsida; order Poales; family Poaceae; genus Eleusine; species Eleusine coracana. The sequence goes on along the minus strand of CM064432.1, from coordinate 57,958,676 downwards.
CTAGACAAGTCTATACAAAATCTAGACAAGTCTATTAGGTCAGACAAAAGCATAATATCTACCATACTAGCAACATCTATCAAAGACAAATAGACTACGAAAGCTAGTATGAAAGACATGATGTGAGATGAGAATACGTACGTTTCCTTCTAGACTGGGTAGAGGAGGCGGCGATGATGTGTAGCATCGTCACGTTGTTGACGACGGCGGGTGAGACCGACTCGATGACGAGGAAGACGAGCCGTGGCGACAAGCTTGACCAAGACGAGGAAGCGATCGAGCAGTCGCGAAGAGCGCTTCTCAAAAACCTTATTCGCCCTCTCCCGGTGCAGGATCACAGAGGACGACGGTTCCGGAGACCTGCTCTCCTGTTCGCCGGTGCACGCCGACAATCGGGACGGAGAAGACTTGGCGGCGTAACAGTAGCGAGAGGCAAAATCCTAAGCGATTGCGTGATATGATTTACGGCGGTCCGTACGTATTTATAGGGAGGAACTGCTAGGGTTGGGCGTCCGGCAACCGAGTTGGTTACCATATTAATACGTTAATTTTTATAATTAAATATATGGAATACACAGCAAAAAGAAAGTGCAAAAGGAAGTCGCGCCCCCGCAAGGTAAGGGACCGAATTTCGACGGACCATTCACACAGGTGATGCACGGTTCCGGAGACCTGCTCTCCCGTTCGCCGGTGCACGCCGACAATCGGGACGGAGAAGACTTGGCGGCGTAACAGTAGCGAGAGGCAAAATCCTAAGTGATTGCGTGATATTATTTATGGCGGTCCGTACGTATTTATAGGGAGGAACTGCTAGGGTTGGGCGTCCGGCAACCGAGTTGGTTACCATATTAATACGTCGATTTCCATAATTAAATATATGGAATACACAGCAAAAAGAAAGTGCAAAAAGAAGTCGCGCCCCCGCAAGATAAGGGACCGAATTTCGACGGACCATTCACGCAGGTGATGCACGGTTCCGGAGACCTGCTCTCCCGTTCGCCGGTGCACGCCGACAATCGGGACGGAGAAGACTTGGCGGCGTAACAGTAGCGAGAGGCAAAATCCTAAGCGATTACGTGATATGATTTACGGCGGTCCATACGTATTTATAGGGAGGAACTGCTAGGATTGGGCGTCCGGCGACCGAGTTGGTTACCATATTAATACGTCGATTTCCATAATTAAATATATAGAATACACAGCAAAAAGAAAGTGCAAAAGGAAGTCGCGCCCCCGCAAGGTAAGGGACCGAATTTCGACGGACCATTCACGCAGGTGATGCACGGCCGCGCCCATCGCCCATCGCCCCCGGCCCGGCCGCCCGACGAGGTGAGACGAGCGAGCGAGCGCGTGTGTTCTTCCTTCCTCCCATCCACACACTTGTAAGAGATGTTAGAACAACCAACCTTATAAGTTGGACTTCATTCACCTCCACTAGCAATATGGGATTAAATTTTTGCACTCCTACCACTTATGTATGGGTCTTTAAGATTTTCAGAAATTATTGTTATTATTAATGGGCCAAGCCCATATAATTCCAACATGTTTTTCTCATTTTACTGCTTAAGTATTCGTTCCATTTTAAAATTTTTATGATATTAAATAACAATAGATATTTTCAATTGAATACATATGTATTTAGTATAAATTTAAACTACGCAACGTGAACAATAACAGAGGGAAAATGTTGTCAAAAGAAGATGCAACCACTAGTCCTGTCCAAATGGGCGGCCCGGTCCAGCACGGCCCGGGACTTAAAAGGCCCGACATGTTTAATATAGGACCGACACGGCCCATGGGCCATTTTGGGCCGTGTTGTGACGATCTTAGGGCTTAGCTCTCGGTCCAAGACACGGCTCTAAATTACAAATTCGTGTCGGGCCGGCTCACTAAGCCCGATGGGCTGAGTTAAATTGATGGGCCATTTAGAACTGAAGTGGCTAAATTATCAAAAATATGATATTGTATTGAGGATTCAAAACTATGACTTCAAAGAATTAAAGAAGAGATCTTTCCATCAGACTAAGAGTGACTTGTTATATTAAAATTGAAGTAGTAGTATATTTAAATAGGTCATGCCTAATGTGGCCTTATAAGGCTTTAGTGGCCGGCCTGTTAATCGTGTCGGGCCGTGCCGCCCAGCAGGCCGATTGCTCGCCCCAAACACAACACGTAGGTGTGGACCGTACCGACACGAGCCCTAAATTTAGCGAACCATACTGACCTCGTGCCGTGCTTTTTTTAGGTCTAGCCCGTTTGGACAGCTCTAACAACCACCAAATACTACCGGTCCACTGAGACCAGGTATACTACTACAGGCCTGGCCCGTAAAACGTTCAAATGGACCGAGCCTGGCCCAAAAAGGAATGGAAGGGCCCAGATATCCATCGCGACTTTGGTCAGCCCATTTAAACGAGAGCAAATATTGAACCAAACGCGAGCAAAGCAATTCGTCATTTCTCACGCCTTCTGCATTCAGCCGCAGCGGTCGATGAGACGATGACAATTGATGAGCTCGGACGTCCCATGCAACAGTACAAGCTGCGTGAACGCAGACTGGTCGAACCGAGCCAGTGGCGACAGGGAGAGGGTGAAGCGACAGGGAGGAACAGCAGGATGAGCAATGTCTGCATCGAGAGGCAGATGGGAAGGCGAGATGATTGCTCGGACCATGTGCCATGATTGACCAGACGAGATGGTAGGAGAGAGGAAGCTTCGCCGTGCACAGCTCCAGCTTCCCGCGTGTAGCCACCGTCCCCGGCTGCTGGCTGCTGCGGCATGCCGCCCATCCTCCTCCCGCAGCGAGCAGAGCAGCGGAAGAGAGGACTCACACTGTAGCTGCGGCATGCAAGCAGTCCACGCCCACGCCCGAGAGCCTGCACGTCCTTGTGCTTATGCATGCGCTTTGCCCATGCCGCATGCCTTGGTTGCACGCTCTAATAACCGAAGTTTTAATTTTGCCAACATCGCACGACCGCGATTACTATTCGTAACAGTCCCTCCGTGGACCTGTTTGGCCGTTTCCACCCATCTCATGATGGCAATGAAGCAGGCAATCATCGAGCTCTCACGCGCGAGGACGCGAGAGAGTGTTGCTGCTGCTACTCGACAATCCTTGCGTCAGTACTCACTGCAATACCACTCATTTTGTCGTCGGAAACCTCATCCTGGAGTCGACGACGAGTCGTGGCTAGTACCAGAACGAACCGGTCTGTGGGCCGTGCGAGCTCATGAAAGCATACGACGCAATCACCGGGAAATTATTGCGCCCGCGCGTGGCTTTGGGGCCCCAACCGCGAGTGGAAGGAGACCGCCAGCCCGGGGCCGTAGGACTATTAATGATTGCGCCTGGCGCGCTGCCGGGCCGGCCCCGACAGGTGGGCCTGGCCGCGTGACGTGAGTACACCATCATCGCTGGTGACCAAGAACTAAAATAAAAGAGATTCTCTAATTTTGAGTTACCTTGAAATTTAGGTAACTTTTAATCACCGTTTTAAATCATTAGATTTAGATTTAAGGACTTATAATTATTATACAAATAATTTATAAAAGAAAAATTAAAACACAAATAAACAAACTAGTGACTGAAAGCTTTCAATTACTTAAAAGCTAGAAAACATGAAAATAAAAACTCTATTGCTAAGAATAGGATTTTTTTTTCATGATAAAGAAAACTTTGAAAACTCATTCTTCGACTATAGGAAGAGAGGATTTTTTTTTACCCCAGATGGAAATTTGCATAGGGGATGTGAGGATGTGTTACCGGAGGTCCTAATCACTATAGCTAGAAGCTCTTTCGCCTAGTGGCCAAAAAAATAAATTGAGCGGCTGAGTCGTGAGTGAGTAGAATGTCAAATCAGTGAGCTACGGCCAATATGTCCACGGTAACACTTGCACCACTCGAACGTCTACATTGTACGGTTCAGTTGAAAGCCCGCGTGCATTGCCTGCAAATAAACGAAACAAAATGGATAAATATTACAACTCCCAATTTTAGTGCAGTTTGTGGCGGCGGATTTTTCAAAATTTTAACACAAGGTGAAACGCTGCGACCGCGGACGCGTTGAGCACGCCATAACCTGGCAGGCGGAAGTAGGGGTAGAGCGTCACGTCCCACACTGACGCCGAATCATAAATCCGGAACGGGTAGACAATATCTTTAGCCCTGTCAGCGCTGGCACGAGCCCGATCTGGCCATAGCTTCTTCGTGCCGAGCGCCGGGGGTACTGGAGCTATGCTAGTGCAGATCGTTGCAGCATCGCAATGCAGGAGGCAGCGCGTAGGAAGTTTTTACTCCTCACGTACACGAGGCCTCTACGCTAGCGCGCGTACTTTTGCGCGAGATAGCGGCCGCAGCAGGGCAAGATCGACACGCAGTATGGTCGTTCCGTCCAGGTGAGCGCCTCGGACATCGCTCCAAACACTGCCACGTGCAGGTGCTGCAATCTGCCCGTGCTAACTCAAGTCCCAGCATACTTTCGCTTTGAACGGCCTCCAAATAATAAACGAAGGAAACGTCTCCCTCGCTGCATCATTGAGCACTCGAACAGTTCCAAGTTCGAGCACGTTTGCTGCACGGCACCACCTACATTTCACAGCGGCCGAAGCACAGCGCCGCTAGCTGCTGTCGAGTCGCCATCAGACGATACGGCGCCGAGAAACGTCCACAATCGATTGGCGACCGTATGGTGCAGTTTGATACTGTACAGTACTATGCGCGTATCCCCGCGCCATCGCCCGTGAGCGTTGTTGAGTGAGTGCGCCGTGAGGTGAAGATCGCACGCAACCTCTCTCGAATTTCGCTGTGCGCGCGGCGCTGTAGAATCCGTTACAGAGCTCCCAACACTCGCTTCACGAACCTGAAAGAGACAGGAGGAGATTTGCTTGGCGTAGGCTCGCGTTTCATTTCATCCCGATCGAGGCATGCATGTCACTTCGACGCGACCCGTGCATCCGCCCGATCGACGCAGTTCGACCGAGGATAAGGATAAGGCGGCCGGCGATCGAGATCAGCATACGAGGCGACGCTGGAGCTCCCCGTGGCGGGGCCTCACGCGTCACCTGTGCTCCCTACTACTCCACTCGGTCCCGTAGCATCAGTGGGGGCCAGGGTGCGGGTGCGCTGTACTACTGACTGCACTGCACTGCGCGTGGCTTGAAGCTTGATTGCTCATCGTGGCCCCAATAATTGCCCCGAACCGGGACCGGCGCGGACCCCGACCGAGCCCCCGCCTCACGTCGATCGGCCACTATTCTGTCCGGCCGTCCAGCGTGACGCCACGCCGTGGACCCCGTCACCCCGGATCCAATGATGGCCGGACGCGTGGGTTGGCGACCCTGCCCCGGCCCTGGAGTATATGTTAAGCAAATACGCGTAGCGTACGTATGCTCCTCGCTTCGTAGCTGATGAACGTACTGTACCGCTATAGTAGTGCTACTACTGTGTATCGCAGCATTCACGGACTACATTACTCCTAGCCGTCACGAGGCTCGACTGACCCCGGCAACCGGCACTACTATAATCACGCTTTATAATAGGGGTCGGAATATTAGTGGCGAACAACAAATCATCACTGAATCTTTGTTACTAAAAAACCTAGTATCGTTAATGTCCTAGGTTATATTTAAGTTAAAAAAGATGTAAAAAATCCTAATATGCTACAAGCGTCACGTCACGTCACAGCCATTGTCGGAGCCGGTAGAGGAGGAGGGGGAGTGCGCTTGTGGAGGTCGCAATCCAACATCACCGAAGCGGTGGCCAAGGTTCCCGCCGCCGATGCACCCCCGCCTGAGGCGCTGTCGTCACGCCCTAAGGGGTCGATCTAATGGATCAGAACTGCTCTTGGGGGCCAGGCGCACATGCCCACATGCCGTGGCTCATGGCATGGCAGCATGCAATCTGCGAGCGAGCACAGGATGGGGGCCGGGGGCAAAGCAGAAGGAAGGGTGGCGTCGTGCAGCTACAGATTGGCGCTTGCTTGCGCAGCGCGACCCACAGGGTCCTGCACTGCATGGACCAGCGAGCAGGTCAGCAGGAGCAGCGACGACGCATTGCAAATTGCATGGTCGAAGAAGCAACAAACGACGATGGCAGCGCAGAGAGGGAGCAGAGAGGGCGGCAAGCATCGGCGCGTGCGTCCGTGCATGGCGCCGCGCGGAAAATGAATGCGGCTTGACGCCGGCCACATGCACGGCCGGGGCCATGCCTGTGGTGTCGTCACGTCTGTAACGGCCGTGGAGGAGAGCGGCGGAGGGCGCACGGTCTCTCTCATCTGGACAATAAGGACCACATCTCTAATTGTCGCTGTTACCACGAGAAGAACAGCTTAACGAAGGGTCTGCGTGTGCTACCACCACGTCCAACCACGGATAAATCCCAACCGACTCTCGACCTGCCGTTTTTAGTTTTTGCACGCTTGTATATCCAGCAGCAAGTAAGCAAAACTGAAGCATCATCTTAACTAGTCCATCCACGAGACAACGCACCGGCCACTATCATAGTATACCCCCATCCACGTTTGTCCGGGAGCAGCAGCAGCAGCTAGCACGGGCAAGCAGCCGCTCGACACCATGATGCTCCGGTGATCGGAGCGAGCGAACAAACCCCGGCCCGTCGGTTTGTCCCCGTTGTACGCGTCAGCGGGATCGCCCAATTATCACGCAGGCGACCATGATGGCGTCGGATGAGATTCATGGCCGTAATAATCATGGGCGTTGCCTGCGTCTGCGTCCATCCAAAAGAGAATTTTGGCCTGCTGCGTGTGCGTGCTGCTCTCTAGGCTTGCTTGGTAAAGCCTAGACCTAGAGAGACAGTACCGGGACTGCGGGATTGTAGAGTGCTCAAAAGTGGGACAATCATGTCACGGCCCTAATCCGAACAACATGAGTAGTCGTCATCATTCCGTCTGTGAATGGTTTCTTATCTTAGGACAGTTTTCCTTGGTGGTTCCAAATTTACATCAATAGTGATTGGAATGCTGTGTTTGTCCCCTCCCGAACGTGCCTCGCGTATTTTTTCAAGGTTTGCACCGCACGTCAATGTAGTGGCTTATTTCCGTCGATCCTATATATTCTTCCGTGGAGAGAAGAACCAATAATGATTAGCCTTTGGAGAAAATTTTCAAAGTACTGTAAGCTCGGTTAGGCTGCGGCTAACGCACCCGGCGGGCGTGGAGATTGAAGAAACACTGGCAGCTCTCTACCATTTCGAACTTGCTGAGAGAATGGTCTCCAAGGAGCAGCAGCACCTGAGTTGAGCCCCTAAAAACTAAACGCTCCCCAAGGAATGAACGGCAGCGGCATGTCCCGGGGCGAGCACGGCGGGCAGGCAGCTGAGGCGCCAGCTTTCCGCTAAAGATCGTGGGCGCTACTAACGAAAGGGGAAAGATACGTGATGATTAACATAATTATTAGCAGCTGGCCCATGCCGCGCTGCTGCAGCAGCTGCCTCTGCATGCCCTGCTTGTTTCTTTCTTTCTTTACGCCAGAAAACACGACCCATCCGTCGTCCGTCCCAGGGACGGGTTTTTAATCCTGCCCTCATGATTCGATCCTCCCCTGCCTGCTCCCTTTTGCCGGGCCTCTCACGTGCGCTCGTCAAACCGTTGTCCCGCGGGTCAAAACGCACGCAGGCCCTGCTCGCTCTCCTCGCCGTTGTCACACTCACACCCAGGCACACACAGCTGCTGCAGCTCCACCACAAAAGGTCTCCGGCTGGTGATCGATTCGTGGCCGCGGGATGGAGCTGGGGCTGAGTCTGGGAAAGGCAGCCACGGCGGAAGCAGGGAGCGCGGCGGCGCCGGAGCTGGGCCTCGGGCTAGGGGTCGGCGCGGGGCGGCGAGTGGATGCTGGGACCGGGACCACCGTGGCGGCGGGATCGAGGTGGTGGGCGGCGGCCTCGCCGGAGCCGGCGGCGCGGCTCAGCCTTGTCTCCAGCCTCGGGCTACAGTGGCCGCCTTCTTCCGGGACCGGTGCGTGCCGTGCTTGGCTTTTGGATTTCCTCTGCGTTTGCGTTGCACGTCAGATTGCGTATGTACCCCTGACCGCGGCGTGGGCTTTGTTTGTTTCGTTCTTGGCATGCAGGGCGTTCCGATGCTCCTCCGGCTCGCGGGTTCGACGTGAACCGGGCGCCGTCGGTGTCGGTGGGCGCGGCGGGGTTGGCGGACTTGGAGGAGGACGAGGCGCCGGCCCTGTCGTCGTCGCCCAACGACAGCGCGGGCTCGTTCCCGCTGGACCTGGGCCGCGGGGCGGCCCACGCGGCGCAGGCCGGCGGCGGCGGCGGGGAGCGGTCGTCCTCCCGCGCGAGCGACGAGGACGAGGGCGCGTCGGCGCGCAAGAAGCTGCGGCTGTCCAAGGAGCAGTCCGCGTTTTTGGAAGAGAGCTTCAAGGAACACAGCACCCTCAACCCCGTAAGATTCCAACTAGTACTGAACTAGTAGTAGTATTCCTTCGCCGTTCTTGGTTTGCATTGACAGTCACTGACGAGTGACGAGCTTTGATGTTGTGTCGAGCATGCAGAAGCAGAAGGCGGCGCTGTCGCGGCAGCTGAACCTCCGCCCGCGGCAGGTGGAGGTGTGGTTCCAGAACCGGCGCGCCAGGACGAAGCTGAAGCAGACGGAGGTGGACTGCGAGTACCTCAAGCGGTGCTGCGAGACGCTCACCGAGGAGAACCGCCGCCTGCACAAGGAGCTCGCCGAGCTGCGCGCGCTCAAGACGGCGCAGCCCTTCTACATGCACCTGCCCGCCACCACGCTCTCCATGTGCCCCTCCTGCGAGCGTATCGCCACCACCACCACCACCAACCCGGCCGCCGCCTCCGCGTCGCCGGTGCCGCCCGCGGCATTACCTGCTGCTGGTAGTCCGGCGCCACCGCCGCCGACCCGTGAGCAGCAGCTGCAGCACCGGCCGTCGTCGTTCGCCGCGCTGTTCGCGGCCACACGCAGCTTCGTCCCGTTGGCGTCGTCCCAGCCGCGGCCGCCGGCGCCGGCGAGCAACTGTTTGTAAATACTGATCTCCTGCTTGGGTAGTGCGCGCGCGCTGTGTCCCTTGTTCGTTGGTTGGTTCTCGTGAGAATTTTTGGGGGTTCCGAGGCCGTCCGTTGCCGTCGCGTCGACGGCTGGGATGCGATTTCATTTGCTGGGATAGAGTTAACTTTGATTCGTCCTCAGTTCGTTCTTAGCGTGGAGTTTTCGTGTTAAACTACGTTTGGTACTTCCTTTTTTTCTTTTTTTTTCTTTTGAACCTAGAAGGACAGTGATGCCACTATTTATGAAGTTCAGTTGCGTAGCAGTCGGCGGCTCGTACTGGGCCGCAGATTTGCGAAATTATGGCGACGCACGAGTTCCAAGTAACGAAATTTTCTCACGTATTGTACGCCGGTTCCTGCCAGTTCGCTCTGAAAATGAGTGCCGTTTACTCGTATGAAAACTTCCCGGCGTTTTCACAGCAATAGGTACGCCCAAGTAAAACAGATTCATAGAAATGCACATCTGAACTTATCGAGGGAGTGATTACTCATATGAAAATCAGAAGTAACCTAACACAACAGGTTCCGGATCTAATTTACAAAACTACTCGTAAATGCATCAACGACTTTTTAATTGGGAAAAGATAAATGCTCCCAGAGTGTTTTGAGGCGTTCCGGTATGAGAGTGATAAAGCGTGACCTCCTTTCTTAGATAATCTCCAACTCTTGTGGCGTCTCTGAGCTCCTTCTTTGTCTCCGACAACATCCTCAACGAGAAAGGGTGTTAGGGTTTGAGGCTTTGAGGGCTCATTGGACTTTGGCGGACTTGGAAGAAGGTTTGGGAATGGAAAGCGGGCCCAGTGGCGGAGGTGGTTCGTGGGTGAGCGGCGAGGTAGAGGGGGCACCGTCGGTTGGGGTGGCAGTGCTCGGTAGTTGGACAAGTCTAGGACTGGGGGTTGCAACCGTGACAAGGATAGCAGTGATCGAGGGGAAGGGGTAGGAAGGCAGTGACTCGACATGCTAGGGTTTCGTTGGAGCTTCACATCGGCACCCAAGCCGAGGGCGGCAACACATTGGAATGGTGGCTAGAGCAAGAACGAGAAGAACCGTTGCTAACAGTCAGGAAGTTGAAGAAGTCGTATGCTCGTCGGATGCTTTGATCTCACGGTGCAAAAATCCAGCGCTGGAATCGCTCCTAGCACTCGACTGTCCGCTAGATAGGCCCTTTTATTTTTGATTTATCGTGAGGCACACAATCACATACTATTATTTCTATCAACTGAAAATGTGTTATTATACTTATTAACTTCTAAAATCTGTGTGTGCGTGGATGCTAGGCCAAAAACGTAATTTGTGTCATATAGACAGAGTACCAGTAGTTTTTTGAAACCTAATCTATTAGTTTTAGGTTTGTGTTATACTAGTGCAAAAAGTCACTCTTTTTACAAAATTGATCTTCTGAAATTGTGTTATGGTTATCTCAATGTCATTCCTTTATTTTGTGTGTGTGATTAATCTCTATGTTGTTCAACCATTTATTGCGTTTAAGGGTAGTCGTGGATTCAATGTGTCACAAAGTATTACGAACCAGGGAGCTACGTACAAGTTTAGTCACATGTGTGTTAGCTGAGACTTGTCTTAAGTGTCCTCCACGATCCTAAGATGTTGGAAAGATCAAAAGTTGGGCCAATGGAGATTACAATCAAGGCGTAGGTAAATTTTCTTTTGCTATATGCTCTCTCTGTTCGTTTTTATTTGACATTGGAAAAACTCAAACTAGTACTTCTAACATCAAATAAAATGAACGGAGGGAGTATAGATTAGATTAGCGAGGGAATCTGTGTTCTGCAATTAGGGATTGATAATCCAGCCAATTGTGTCATGTCAGTCAAATTAGCACATAATGTAGGCTTGTTTTATGAACCACAACTCATCTCAGTTATTCTATGTCTTCCCTTTTTTAGGGAATAACACTATAACGGAGACATGACCGAAGGATAAAGCAACCATTAGCATATAAAGCTCTACTTATTTTAGTCCCCCGGCGATTGACCTGAAATGATTCTGCTTGATGATACACAAGTGTTATCAACTGAAATGGACCACTCCTTATTTTAATTGACCAATGTTGAAAGTAGTTAAGATTGAGATTCTAGTTTATCTCCTAGACGAGTTGTAACCGTGTATAGGTCTAGTTGAGAGATTGTGTTTATCTTGTATATAACTTAATCCTCAAGGCACTTATGTCTATATAAGCTAACATACAACCATGGTCATTGTATCCATGTTACAATCAAGTTTCACATGGTATACAGAACCTCTTCTTCTTAGATCGCTTCTAAGCCATGTCGAGTTCTTCCTCTTCCTCGAGCCTTGGCCAGACGATCTCAGAGAAGCTGACCAGGGACAACTTTCTTCTCTGGAAAGCCCAAGTCGTTCCTGTGGTACATGGAGCACAACTCTACGGGTACCTTGATGGTACTACCAAGGAACCATCGAAGATGATTGATGCCCCCAAAGACAATGCGTCGGAGGAGGAGCCCAACCAAGCGCATGCTGCGTGGGTTGTTCAAGATCAGCAAGTCCTGGGATTCCTGCATGCGTCTCTCTCGCGAGAGGTGCTAGTTAGGTTGCCATGTACACCACTGTAGCTGAAGTTTGGAAGGCGCTTCAGTCTGTGTACTCGTCTGGACGAGCACGCACAAAGGAGAGATGCCTGCTGCTACCTACTTCAACAAGATGAAGGGGTTTGTAGATGAGATGGCGGGTGCAGGAAAGCCGCTTGATGAAGATTTTATCACATACCTACTAGCTGGCCTTGACTTTGAGTACAATTCGTTCATTGAGAATGTCAGTGCTCGAACAGATTCGATCTCGGTCAGGGATGTGTTTTCTCAGTTTCTAGCTGCTGAAGCCAGGATGGACATGCAAAACAGCCATCAACAGTCGTCGGTGAACGCTGCTATGCGCGGCGGCCGGGCTGGTGGCAATCGTGGAGGACAAGGAGGAGAAGGAGGCTATCACGGTGCTTACCGTGGTGGTCGCTCTAATGGAAGCAATCGAGGAGGCTTTGGCCGTGGCTATGGTGGTCGTGGTGAACAAAGGCCTCCTTCCAACAAGCCGTGCCAGCTCTATGGCAAAGAAAGACACACCGTTCATCGGTGTTGGAAAAGGTTTGATCGCAACTTCCATGGAGAAGAGAAGATGGCAAACATTGCTACTATGGTGTCCTATGGAGTAGATACAACATGGTATGCTGACTTGGCAGCTACTGATCATGTCACCAGTGAACTGGACAAGCTTACCACCCGGGAGAAGTACCATGGGCAGGATCAAATACAAGTTGCTAATGGGTCAGGTATGCACATTGCTCACATTGGTAATTCTACAATTTCTACTCCCACACGTGATATTTGTCTCAATAGTGTCTTGCATGTCCCTAGTACGTCTAAGAATCTTGTTTCCATTCATCGTCTCACTAATGATAATAATGTCTCTGTCGAGTTTCATCCTTCTTCTTTTCTGATCAAGGATCGAGCCACAAAGAAGGTCATCCTGCGCGGCCAGTGTAGAGGAGGCCTCTACCCCCTTCCATCTTTGGAGCATTCGTCGTCTAGGTGTGTTTTGAGTGTCATCAAGCCATCAGTCACAAGATGGCATGGTAGGTTAGGGCATCCTGCTTATGCCATAGTTCAGAAGGTCTTAGCTAGTACTAATCTGAGTTTTGCTTAGGAGTCCAATAAAGGAGTGTGTAATGCTTGTCAACAAGCAAAGAGTCATCAACTCCCCTTTCCAAATTCGTCAAGTGTGTCTAAAGCTCCCTTAGAGCTTGTGTTCTCCGATGTATAGGGTCCTGCTCCAAGCTCTGTTGGAAGGAAAAACTACTATGTTAGCTTCATTGATGATTACTCCAAGTTTCTTTGGATTTATCTTTTGAAACATAAGTTTGAGGTTTTTGAGAAATTTCATCTCTTCCAACAACACGTCAAACGATTGTTGAATCACAAAATAATTGCTATGCAAACGGATTGGAAGGGGGGGGGGGGGTGAATATCAGAGATTAAATTCCTTTTTTACGTGTATAGGAATATCTCATCTTGTATCTTGTCCTCATACCCATCAACAGAACGGGCAGCAGAGCAAAAACATAGACATATTGTTGAGGTAGGGCTTGCTCTCTTATCTCATGCGTCTATGCCGCTTAAATTCTGGGATGAGGCTTATCTCACTACTGTTTTTTTTATCAATCGCCTTCCATCTCGCGTTATTAATATGGAAACACCTATAGAGCGTCTTCTTAAGGAAAAACCAGATTATGATCTTCTTCGTACGTTTGGTTGTGCGTGTTGCCCTAATCTTTGACCATACAATACACATAAGCTGGCTTTTTGATCTATGAGATGTGTTTTCTTGGATATAGTAATCAACACAAAGGGTATAAGTGACTTGATTCTGTTAGTGGATGAGTATATATTTCTCGTGATGTCATCTTTGATGAGTCTGTCTATCCTTTCTCTGAGCTTCATTCAAATGCTGGTGCTCAGTTGCGATCTGAAATTCTCTTCCTTCATCCTGCATTGCTTAATCCATCTGGGAGCGAAGGTGTAGACCTTACTAATGTGACTAATGATGTTAACTCTGATTCTGAGGATGTTGTAGAACATGACAATGTTCAGGTACATGATGCTATGGACTTGGTGGCCATAGAAAATCATGGTTCAAATGACCCGGTTGTGAATGTCCAAGGTGATTCTTCTCTTGATCCATTATTATCAGATTCGGGTTCTGGCAGTTCCGTTCCACCATCTGATCGAGTGTCACCAGCAAGACTTTCTGTGCCCACTATACATTCACAGTTGCCTAAAATATCTATTGTGCCTGAGTCTGGTGCGCCGGGGGTGAGTGGATCTTCTATTACTTTGGTGCCTGCCCAAACTCGACCTGTAACTAGGCTTCAAAATAATATTTCTAAGCCGAAGATCTATACTGATGGCACTATTCGGTATGCTTGCTTAGCAGCTACAGGTGAGCCAGTGAGTTTGCATGAGGCAATGCAGCATGGTGAGTGGCGAGAAGCTATGGATGATGAGTATCAAGCACTTGTGTGCAACAAGACTTGGCATCTTGAGCCAGCGCATGAAGCTAGTAACTTGATTGACTGTCGTTGGGTTTACAAAGTCAAGCGAAGATCAGATGGGTCTATTGAAAGATATAAGGCTTGGTTGGTGGCAAAAGGATTCAAGCAGAGGTATGGAATTGATTATGAGGACACTTTCAGTCCAGTTATTAAGCCTGCTACAATTCGACTTCTGTTGTCTTTTGTTGTGTCATATAATTGGTGTTTGCATCAATTGGATGTACAAAATGTATTCCTGCATGGGTTCTTGGAAGAAGATGTTTACATGTGGCAGCCTCCAGGTTACGAAGATCCCAAATCTCTTGAAGCAGTCTGTAAACTTGACAAGGCACTATATGACTTGAAACAAGCACCTAGAGCTTGGTATTCTCGGTTTAGTACTAAGTTAAAACAGCTAGGATTCAAGGCATCTAAAGCTGATACATCATTGTTTATTTATCACAAGAAGGATGTATCCATGTTCTACTTATTTATGTAGATGATATTATAGTGGCTAGTTCAAGTTCAAAAGCTATAAGTGTCTTGCTGAAAGATTTGAGAAGTGAGTTTGCTTTGAAGGATTTAGGCGATTTGCATTATTTTCTGGGCATTGAAGTAAACAAAGTGTCAGATGGGATTCTATTGACTCAAGAGAAGTATGCTACAAAATTGTTAATGCGAGCTAATATGAGTAATTGTAAATCTATATCAACTCCTTTACCTACTTCAGAAAAATTGTCAATTGAAGGAGGTGAACCGTTGGGACCAAAAGATAGCACTCAGTACCGTAGCATAGTTGGTGCTCTACAATACTTAACTTTGACAAGACCAGATATTTTTTTTTCATTAATAAGGTTTGTTAATTTCTTCATGCTCCAACTATGTTGCATTGGTGTGCTGTGAAAAGGATTTTGAGATATCTCAAAGGAACTTCCAAGTTGGGTCTTAAGTTTGTGAAGGATAAATCAAGCATGGTTAGTGCATTTGCAGATGCCGATTGGGCTGGATGTGTTGATGATAGAAAGTCTACTGGAGGTTTTGCAGTATTTCTGGGTTCTAATCTTGTGTCTTGGAGTGCTAGGAAGTAGAAGACAGTGTCTCATTCAAGCACAGAAGCAGAGTACAAGTCTTTAGCTGATGCAACTGCTGAGGTTATATGGATTCAGGTTGTGTTGAAAGAACTTGGTATTGCTCAATCAGGAACGACATGTCCATGGTGTGATAATCTTGGACAACTTACTTAAGTGCTAATCCTGTGTTTCATGCAAGAATGAAACATGTTGGAGTGGACTATCATTTTGTTCGTGAGCGTGTAGCAGATAAATTGCTAAATATTAGATTTATTTCATCTGAAGATCAGTTGGCCGATGGTTTTACTAAAGCTCTCCTAGTACGAAAGATGAGACAGTTTGTTAGCAATCTTAACTAGGATCAGTTAAGATTGAGTGAGGGTGTTGAAAGTAGTTAAGATTGAGATTCTAGTTTATCTCCTAGACGAGTTGTAACCATGTATAAGTCTAGTTGAGAGATTGTGTTTATCTTGTATGTAACTTGATCCTCAAGGCACTTATGTCTATATAAGCTAACATACAACCGTGGTCATTGTATCCACGTTACAATCAAGTTTCACAACCAGGTTATTAAGCCAACAAGTGTGTGGCGTAACAAACATTTGAGGTCTATTTCTAATAAGCATGTTTGTGCTTTAGCATCAATGATGATAGTGATTAGACATGCGTTGGGCTGAGGAGTGACCCAGTGTGTCCCCCACAGCTTGTCACTCTGAACCTCTTTCAGAATCCTTGATGCCTGCCTTGTCTGTCTCTTCGCGGTGCACGGGTGCCTATTCTGCTCTTCCTCCTATCCTTTTGTTTTCTGATGTGAGGTGGCTAAGGCCAATTTGGATTGTGCGTGGCAGGCTGGGATTTCTGCTTGACCTAGACAGTTTTTCCAGGATCCAAAGTAAACAGGCCTTCATAGCTTCCACTACTTCAGTTGACTCATTTTTTTTGTAGTGGTGAGTTTCACCCGTGGATAAACCTTCTCTATTTTGTTTCTAAAACATATATGTTCTACACTTTACTTCTTTTAGAGTGTATAAATCTGTATGATTTAATATTTTTTTTATTATATTTTTCTTGCACTTTGTTGTAGACTTGAAGCACGATCAGTTACAACTAGGTCTGGATGACAAGCTAACTCGGCTCATCGGTACAGCTCGAAAGTGAACCGAACTGATTCTGCTCAGCTCGGCTTGTAATTCAAATAAGCCAGAACACTAGCTCAACTCGGCTTGATCCAAGCTCAGAATGTAATGATTACATATTGATAAAAAATTAAAAAAAATAGGTTAAATATTCATAATAATTATGTTGTTAAGTTATATCCATATTTTATACAAAGACACTTATATAAGATCAAAAGCATATATTCAAAAACTTAAATAAATAACTAAGTAGCATTAGGATTTAAGTTCTCATCACTCACGATCAGAAACTTGTCAGATTAACACCACCATTCCAAGTGAGGATATGAGGATACAAACTACACTGAAACAATACGTGTGAATGTAGGCTGGGTCATGCACTCTTGACAACTGTATCGTACTCATTTGTATAAATGTCGTATGTGTGGATCATGTGTTGGGCCAAGCTCTATAGTGGTCTCTTTTTTTAACCTGTGTGAAAGCTTCATAGTGCACCGATTTTTAAATTAGAAGTAGCATCTGCACCGATTGGTTCCAGTCAGGGTCTTACATATGCTTTAGCTTATAAAAAAGGTAAGAGATTTTTTTTAATCTAGTTCGAAAAATTTATTCCCACTAAAGATTGAAACCGAGACCTAAAAAATGATATTGAGATATCTTGCCATTGAGATAAAGACTTGTTCGCATAATGTCTTGATTAAAAGAGGTTTAATGTCAGCCCACTAAATGAGTGCCCTGCACGAAGCCACCAAGCCGAGTCAGGGAGGTCTTTTACCGTGCTTTCGCTCCGGCTAGTGTCGTTCCTCTATGCCTGTTCCCACTCCCTCGCTGTCCTCCGGCCGTCGTGCGTCTCACGCCGCCGATGCTGACTGTTGAGCTCCTCACGTTTGTCCAGGTTGAGCGCTTGAGGCTTGGGTGTGTGGTCTCTCCTCTCCCTTGCTCCCTTCTTATTAGCCATTGGGACGACGCGCCGCTCTCCTTGTCACGTACGGCTCCTCTATTGTATTATTATTACTATATATATCATTAGGGTAAGTACAATATTACATATATAGTTTTATAGCCCGTCTTATACAGTGTCATCTTATTTGATGATGTAGAAAAGAGAGAGCATGATAAGAGAACTCATACGTTAAAATTTACAAACATGAGACGACTCTCATATTACTGTATAAGATTTAGTAATCTTTTAATCAATAAATATTTTATTTTATATTTATAAATTAAAAAGCCATATAATTAATAGAAGACAACTAAAAATCACTCATTGTATAAGTTACCTTATAGCCCGTCTTAATATTATATGTCATATATAAGACGATCTATGAGACAACATCATTATATATGTTCTTAAAGGTCTTCATCAAGGTCACAAGAGTGGATTATGGTTAATGGATAAAACGTTGTGTTAAAGGTCTTTCCTGAGCATGTGAAGTTCTGTAGGGAAGTCAAGCACTAACTCTTCTGCATTGCTCAAACCTTGTTCTAGTTTTGAGAAAGTGCAGCTAAAAAAATCTTCATGCATTGTCAATGAGTCAACACCGAAAAGTAGGTTTTGAGACAGAAAAATAAGAGCAAAAACCGAAATAGAAATACTGAGACTGTGGCGAGATCAATCCAAACATGCGTGCTACGGGTAAATAGAGATATTTGATTATATTTATGAACTGTGATATGACTTCACGAGATTTGTTTGTACACTTTTATTTCATCATTTGAGAATTATGAGCATAAAATCCTTACTGCTACATAAATATATTAACACGCTGCTAGAACTTGTGCTGAAATATCACAAAAAATGAGTATTTCGAGTAAAATCAAAGATTCAACCGAAATATTGGTACAAAGGTACCCCAAAACAACACTCAGATAATGATTTTGAAAAAAATCAAAATTTTAAAAACCCAAATATCATAACCGAAAATCCGGGTAGACCGGATGTCTCCAACCAAGATATGGCTCAAGCCGTGGCCTAACTTAGGATGTGTTTGGTTGTGCTATGTCTCCAACCAAGGTATGGCCCAAGCCGTGATCTAACTTAGGGTGTGTTTGATTGTGCTGTGACTGTGGATAAAGCTGCTGTGAGCCGTGGGAAAAGCTGTTGTGAGATTTTAGCTGTGGAAAAATATAAAGCCGTTTGATTAAAATGACTATGCCTGTGAAAAAGCTGGTTGTGGCTATGGAAATGACTATAATGTACCTAAATGTTTAAGGAACAATTTATATGAAAATTGATCATAATGAAATGTTGTGTTTAAATATTAATAAGTAAATTATCATTTTAGAAAGATGATCTTAAATATTTTATAGTGTTACATCCATAAGATTTTGGTCCACATAAATATGAAGATTATATTGTTCATATGAATAATCTCTAACAACATAATTATGCTTCTCTTACACTAACCAAAGCATCGGCTATCCTAGTATGAATGATATTCATGATATCCTTGATCTCACCACCTGTATTCTCATCTCCTTGTGTATTTGATGTGACACGTGCGGCACGTGGTAGGTATCCTCATCTGCATCACATCTATCGAACAACTTATTTTTCAAGTTGCTATCACGAATAAAATTGTGCAATGCCATACAAGCTAGAATGATATGCTTCTGAGTACAAATAGGAAAACTTGGTATGACCTTTAAAATACGCCACTTCTGCTTCAATACTCTGAAAGAACATTCAATAACATTTCTAAGAGATAAATGCAAGAAATTAACCATCTCATACTTCCCTTGTGGAGAATGCCCGACCCTAGCTCGGAACTGAATCCCTTCCTCTGCTTCGGTGTGCAAGCCTCAGTGTAGAGAGGAGGTGGCCACGCGTGGACCAAGCCGAGTCGGAGGGAAGACCAGGGACGCGGTGCTACTACGATGCGGTCACGCGGGCGACTGCCGGGATGCGGTCACGTGGACGATTGCCGAGATGCATCACCAGCGAGCCCAGATACGGCCACGCGTGAGCGAGAGACTTTAGCAGGAGAGGGAAGAGTCGCACGAGCCAAAGAATCTGGACAGGGTCATCGCCGGGAGCCCGACCTGGAGCTATCGATGGGAGCTCGACCTTCAGCCGCCGCCCATAACCCTAACCAAGCACCAGAGCCAGAGAGAGAGAGAGAAGGCAAGTTCACTGGAAAGAAAAAGAATGAAGCAGTACGCATAATGGATGGTAAGGTGGGTAATTTCACCGAACTTTTGGATTTTACAGCCGAGAAAGCACTGTTGGAGATGCTGTAAAATCTCACTACCGAAAAGCACCTGCTGTCATTAAAAGTCTCTAGAAAAGCCGGTCCTTTGGTTGGCTGTGGGCTTTCTAAAAAAAAAAAGAGTAAAAAGCACAACCAAACACACCTTTACCTTCGTGTTCTCTGGGCACCCCATGTTATGGGCCCCTATCATCGCTCTTTCCCTCAGCCCAAGTTCTCTTTCTACCGGCCCCAAGAGGAACTCTCAGTCTCCAATTGATGCGGTCCAGGATTTTCTGAAAAAAAATATCCAAAAAAAAAAACTTGATGCGGCTCAGATTGATTGCAGATGCAAATGCAAGTGCGTGCTTCAGTGGTGGACTGGTGGCCTCGTGGGGACAAGAATAAATTATGGTGTGGTGAAGTTTAGATAAGGCTATTCTTAGTTTATTGTTTTATTTCGTTGTTTTTAAGAATGTCATATCATTTGTAATTTTTGAAATAATAAATAAAACTGGATCTCTTAATATAAAGTTTTATTTCACGATTTCATATGTTAGCATATTATTTAAATGTTTCATTCAAATAATAAATAAGAGTTGATAAATATGTAGAGATGAAACTCAAACATTCTCAATAGAGTTTTATTTTAGTTTAAAAATTTTGATAATCATGTACATGCAATTTTATCCCCATGAAACCCATTTCTCCTCTCTCCTCCTAAATCTCATGCCACATCATCAACTTTATCTATGTGACATATGATTTAATGAGAATGAAACCTAAATAAAACTATCACTAAGATTGGTCTAATGGCTCCAAAATTAGTTGTAATGAGTGACAAAAAGAAAAAAAAACGTCATTGAGACACAACAGAAGGACTAAATCAAGGTGTGGCATCTGCCCTCCTTGCCATATTGGTCCTCTGCTCTGTTTCTGGTCCAGGTTGGTTCTACCGCTCAGCACCACGCTGCTATATATGTGCTCTCCTGCGTCTGTGGAACAGAAGCTGGGAAATTAGCATGTCGAGAAGTTGGATAGGACCCTGGATTAAAAATTAGAAATCGAGTTGATGCACGAGCTGTATAAACGTATAAACAAAGGAACAGCTCATCAAATTATAGCTTCTGTCGACTATGCTACTGTGCAACTGCATCAGAGCATGGTAGCTGAAGAAGGATCAGGAATGCCTACCTGCAGTGATAGCGATCAAGCAACAATATAATCCGTGAGACTGAGATGCATCTTCACTCTTGAGATACCTGAACTTTTCTTGCAATAAACTAAGCTTAGCATGCCCGCAGACAATAAGTCAATGAACACTGAGTATAATCCATTGGAGACTCTAGTATATTCACATCTTCCACTACCGGAGCAAGTTAAGGTAACAGTAAAGCGAAACACTACCAATTGTACATGTTTATTACGAAGCAAAGAGGTACAGAAAATATACAAGCTACTGGGAAGCAAGACTCTGATTCCCTTGGTCTCTGCACAGGGTAACTTAATTCAGCATGTAACAACATGCTTATCATCTAGCAAGAAAGGCGCCTTTGCCAAAATCTTGTCTGAGCAATGACCGCAGCCAGAAGGAGCATGTGGCGGTCTTCTTTCTACTCTTGTTGTCTGACGGCTCAATAGCTCTTAGCCTCTTATCACCTGAAAAGGGATAGAAGAATATGAACAAACTGGACAACTTTGAAATCTTTAAAGAGTAACATGTAGTAAAAGCACAAAAAGAGTGGCTCTTAGAAGAGTCAAAAGGATGCCATTGAGTGTCACTTTAAGTTGACAAAATGCACCACGGAACAACTCTACTACTTTCCCACAATCACAACCTTCATTCACCAATTAGAACTGAAAAGACGGAAACTTCTCTGAACCAACTAATTTTGGCAGCATAAAAGTTCTTTCTATGATCTGTAAAGAGTAAAGTGAAGTACTGAACATAAGGCGGCGTACTTCAGCTCTCATAGCAAACTCAAAGAAGAAACCCAAGTTCAGAAGTCTACTGTTCCTTCAATTAAATGCATTTGCTTGTTGAGGTATTTGGCTAACTTCTCAAGGTATATGTCAGACTAAAAGCTTGAAAGATAAAAAAAAAACAATCACATGAGAGATTGCTGATTAAGATCTCCAAGGCCCAGGTGCATGGATCCTACTTTATCAACATCTTTGCTGTTACGGGCACAATTTCTAGGACCTGAGTAATTCCTTAATCTTGAGCATGTCCAGGTCAGGTTTCATGCACACCATTCATACTTCTCACAACAGAGCAAGAATCATGAAATATATTCAAGGACTAAAGCATAATTTGTAAAACAGGGAGATATGTACTGCTGGAAGTGAATATATTTGTTTTGTGCTAAAAAAAAACTAGCAAGGCATATGAAGTATAGCAAGAAAGAATGGACGTGTCAACAATCTAACTAGGAAATGAGCAGTAAGGATAGGGCATTGTGAACTGCAGCAAGTGTAGGAAATAAGAAATTTACTTATGATAGCATGAGTTAGTCTTAGTCACATTCTTTTCAATGAAATCAAGGTAGACCTGCTAATAAATATAGATCCTGGATCCCATTACAACAAAGACAGTACCAACCTAAACAGTTCTAAGGTACCAGAGAATAATAAAATAACCTTTAGAATCAACTGGAATTCTCACCTAGAATCAACATTCTAAGTGACCATGTTTATAGGCCATGAATCGAACAAACAAGTCTGATCCAAATCAGCTTTGTACTTAACTCTGCTATATTTCTGTCTACTGCTAAATAAAATAAATAAAAACACGACCGGTGAGGACAAGACCGTCTCCACGGCTTTCTTTGATACAGAAGCTCAACCTTCCCCGGTCGAGAAAATCCACGAACCCTGGTCCCATCCTCAAGGAGCCGCCCCCTATGGTTCGGGCCTTAACCCATGCTTTGAGCCCCACCCCATATGGCCATACATGAGGGCCCACCCACCATAGGTCGGTTTCAACCGAGTAAATGGGACGCAACGAGTGATTTTTTTTCCACAAATTATGCAGCACCCAGGGATTGAACCCTGGGTGGGAGCTCTCCAGCCAATGATCTTTGAGTCCTTTACCCCTATGCCATTAAAAAAGTTGTCACTTACCTGTGTGCCATAAAAAAGTTTGGAGACACCTATATGCCATGAGCCTAACTTTCGTTTACCGGTGTGCCATTCCATCCATCTTCTGTTACACTTTAACAGTTTCATACCTCTGACATGTGGGACCCACATATGAAAAAGACTATTTTGCCCCTAAAACGCCTCTATTCTAAGTCCCTCTCTCTCCTCTACCGTGCGCAGAGCGCTTCTCTCTCTTTTCCCTCGCTCCCACCGAACCGACCGAGGCCCAAGGCCCGTGCGGCAGCTCCTCGCCGCCGCCGGCATGCCGCGCGCCCGTGCGGCTAGGCCGGAGCTCCACCAGAAGCCCTCGCTGCGTCGCCCCCAAGCCCCCTCGCCTCCAGGTCGCCCGTCCCGCTCCGCCGCCGTGGAGGAGGCGCCGCCGCCGCCACCTCCTGCTCCTGCCCTGATCCACCTCCGCGCCTAGCCGCGTCACCGGCTCCACATCCGGCCGGTGACCATGTTCCGGCCTCGCATCTGCATCCGGCCGACAGCCTCTCCCGGCACGAGCTCCACAGGAAGAAGAGCTCACCGGTGCAGAAAGGGAGAAAGGAGAAAGGGAGGAGGAAGAAGAGGAGTGTGGGACCCACATGGGTAAAATGGTATTTTCGTTAGTTTGTTTGACACCGTTAGGAGAGAAAATGGACGGAATGGCACACGCGTCAACGAAACTTGAGATCATAGCACACAGGTGCATACAAACTTTTTTGTGGCACACAGGTAAGTGACAACTTTTTTAATGGCATAGAGGTAAAGGACTCATGATCTTTACCACTGCACCGTGAACCCCTTTGCGTCTACTGCTAAATCAAACATACAATAGGGGAAAGATAGGTTTGATTTCCCTAGAGGTAGTTTTTAGCCTTCAATACGCAGAGCAGGATGACAGTTGAACTTCGTAGGAAAAATGCAAGAATTGGGAAAAAATTCCAGCAATCTAGAGGGGCCCTAAGATCCTAGAGCTAAGAAAAAATCAAAATTAGGGAGTAGTATTGCATTTGGGATTTCAATCCAGTTAACAAAAACAAGCAAATGAACAAAAAGAAACAACAAATTTAGATGATCTATAGCAGAAAGCACTTAAATAAGCTCATAGATGTGCATAGCTGTTTTTCTAGTGATCACAAAATTCAGCTAGATGCGATTGATTATTCAACTACTGTCCTACTTACAAAAGAAATACGAAATGCAAGCACTTGCATAATCTACTAGCACAAAACCTAGGACTAAACAAGTAAAATATCACCCAATGACTATCTCTACTGTTGGCTTCACTATAGAACAGTTTAGTTCAGTGGGGCAAAGCAGTTCAAGTCATTCTCCAGGGATACAAGTTTATAGCGAGTAAAGTTCAGAGATTGGCGTGCTGATGTGTTTACCTGACAACTCGAATCTCTGGCTCAATCAAAAAATCCCTCGTCGCCACGGGGTTCCGACATGACTGTGTCATTGTCAGGTTGAGGTGGCCACTCTGACGACACGGTCTCGCCGCTATTGGCAGGTCCGTCGCCTGCTCCCCCGGCAACAGCCTGCGCAAGCTGTGTAGGCGACGACGAGACTGGACCTTGAGCAGGTACCGCACGATGGTCGGGGCGAGCGCGGATGCGGGCGGAGAGCCGGATAGTGATCCTGGGCTGCAGATCCGACGGGGTGTCGGGAACTGGGAGGCGGGAGCGGCACAAGGGGCAGGAGTTGCGCCTCTGCAGCCACGGGACGATGCACGAGGAGTGGTACAGGTGGGAGCAGGGGAGCATGAGGGCTCGGGAGGCGGGCGGGAGGTCCTGCAGGCAGATGGCGCAGTCCGCGTCGGGGCCGGACACATCGACGGTGGGCAGCTCGGTGATGGACAGGGGCGGGGCCGGCGGCTCCGCGCCGGGTGTGTAGCTGTCGAGCAGGGACATCGCGGCGGCCGTGGCGGCGGCGGCGGCCGCGGGCGTCGCGACGGCGTGGAGGCGGTCCTCGATGAAGTTGCTGATGAAGAGGCGCACCTCGGCGGGGCCCAGCGTCTCGACGTCCTCGAGCTCGTCGGGATCGTCGGAGTCCACGGTGCCCTCGGACTCCTCGGAGCCGGAGAAGAACCCCGGCGGCGGGGGAGGCGGCGAGCCCGTCTCGGGCGGGCCCGGGCGGAGCAGATTGCTGCGGCAGACGGGGCAAGTAGGGCGCCGCGCCGAGGGATGCGCGGCCGTCACGGGCAACGAGACGGAGGACTCGCACTCGTAGCAGTAGAACTCCGTGAGCTCCACGGGCGCGGGCTCGGGCGGCGAGGGCGCGGGAGCGGGCGCCGACATGGCCCCTCCCCCTTTCTCCGACTCGCCTGGGGGCCTCCGCCTCCGGGTCGTCGCCTTCGGCGCTTTCCCCTGCTTTCGGTAGCTCGTCTCACTCTTTCGTCCCCATCGGCTGCGCCGGGGCCCTCCCTGCGTTGCGGGTTTCGTACGGCGTGACCGCGTTAAATTCCGGGCCCTGAAGGCAGAGAGACGAGTGAATGTTTGTACCTGCTCTTGGGTTGTCCCGCGTTCGCTGCGGCGCAGGAGTTCTCCGGCGTTCCCGTTGTTTTTTTTTTCGCACTGGTTGGGCTGTGGGTGAGGTTGAGGCTTGAGACTTCACTTAGAGAGGCTGGGTTGAGTCGCTTGATGATCGACAACTCATATTAAATTGTTTATGTTTTTTATATTTTAAGTGACTAAAAATTTTCAGACACTAGTTTGTTCCTTTATGTTTTGATTTTTTTATAAGATTATTTGTATAATAATTATAAATTATTGGATCTAGATCTAATGACTCAAAGCAGTAATTAAAAGTTACTCAAATTTTCAGACAGCTGAAAATTAGCAAATCCCTAAATTATTAAATAATCATGATAATAACACTCAAATGGTAACTTCATCTTATCCCTTCAGAAAAAAGTCGTATAATCTATAGATAGCGTCATATAGAACATCATATCTATCTAAATCTATTGGCACTGTGTTGTTTTTTACTATAGTTCACTTCAGTTATCCAGTGAGTCTTGTATCGTGTGACATTTTTAATGGACTACAATTGTCAGATGTAATCTGTGAGTAACATCTTATAACACGTCATATCTATCTAAATCTGTTGGTGTGGCGTTGTTTCAAATACAATCCACTTTCTAAAACAATAAAGAGGGAGTTCATGCGATACCAGTTTTCACTTATGATATTCTATACCCACTAATCTACACCTTTGAATCAAAATAAGTCTACCCTATCTAACCACACGTTCTCTGGATGAAGAAAAAATTTACATTACATGACACTCCTTATACTCTTGTATCAATCACTTTTTCCACCAGCTATTCTAGCTCTTGCATGTACCAGCCGGGCCCATATGCAGCCACCTAGCCGTGTAGCCGCCCGTCAATCACACGAATATTTCTTTCCTTCCTAGATTTCCCTCCTCCACGCAGGAAACTGCCCTTTTTCCGTGCATGCCGCCGACCTCCTTTGCACATTACTCATGTTGCCTATCCATCCCACAATCATGTTTCCGTGATTCCTGTCCTAACGATCATGCCTTTCCTTGTATGCCTTGCGTTATTCCTGCTTCCCTCCTATACGAAGCATTGATTACAATTCTAATCATGACCTCCCTCGATTACAATTATCTTCCGCTCCCATTCTTACCATAAACCATTGTGGCATTTCCCAAATATGTCAAGGCAAATTTGGCTCTGGAAACATATTTGCATGGCTCCACCATTGTGAGGAGGACGAGGGCCGTACTGGTGGCGATGGTCGCTCCTGTTCCCATCGGCATGGAGGAGGGCGATTTGCATTCTGCAACCACTGCAGCTTTGTGCACAGATGCCCATGCAGGGCTTTTCTACTACTGCCATCGTTCGTCTCAGCTCCATAGCCATCGATGTTGCCGCCGGAATCGAATCGGGCTTCACATGACACATGCATATGTCGACCTCGGTTTTCACTGGTCGGCTTGGTTGAATTACTTCATCCCACTCAGTCATATGACACAACTCCAGATCACTCTGAGCTTAAATTGTGTGGTCCCGTTGCATGGTATTGCTTTCTCTTCATTGGTAGAAACTTTATGCAAGACGAACTTGTACTTATATGTGTAAATTTTTTCCCTATACATTAACTTGTGCTTGCTGATTTATGATTGAATTATATCTGGGAATCTGTTTGTGGTTCACTGCTATCAGGTTCGTAAGGCTCCGATCTGTACATGCAACCTGTCCAATTTTGTTGCTATGTCAGTTCTTATATTCTAATAATCTCCTCATGCACGCATGTTGTTCGATGGAATAGCTGAACGGGTAATCCTTCATTCCTTCTTCTGTGACTGGGTGACTGTTGGTTCATTCCCCATAGGATATGGAATACTACCTGGTTGGTGAGGGTGGTAAAGAACTGCTCATACGTCACGTAAGGTTATAATTATATTCTTGCACATCCGGCACCAATAAAAAGGAAATATGGGTTGTTGCTTCCTCATTTGAATTACTTACTTATGCTTTCAGTTTCAAGTGGACCTGGGACAAGCAGTAACAGCTACAAAGTTCTTGCTTCTTGGCATTCATAATAGTTGGTGAATCTGTGGCATATTTGGATCCAAATTGTTTGATCGATGATATCAAAATGTTTGCAGTTCATTTCTTTTATTAGAATTTTACATTCTTTTAGTTTTAATTAGCAAGCATTGCATAGCATATATTATAAGATTTTTTTCTTAGTATTATATAATTTTATGGATTAAATAAATTTTATTAGTGATTCTTCTCTTTTCAGGATATGTGGTATGTTACTCGTCTTGTGATTGTTCCGGCCACCATGGCGGTTGAGGGTGGGCGGAACTAATGGCCTGCAATTTGTGCCGATCGAGTGGGAGCACTTTGTGGTCCATTTCGCAGAACTGAGAGATATGAGATGTCTGTATTTTCTGAAGCAGTATGTCATCTTACTTTTTTTTACTCATTTTGCAAAAAAAAAACACGTTATGCTATGGGATAATTCCGTATTGATAGCATCCCAAAGTAACTAGGGAACTTCTTGATTGATGTTTTCCAATATTTTTTATCAAATTAAACTAACACTATCTTAAACTTCTTTTTATATTTAGGATTTAACAACTATTTTCTTCATCCAGTGTGAATCCATCAAGAAATGTTCCCTATTTCATAAAGTCACACCAACCCAATAAAAGAGGATGTTCTTGGTAGTTGCATGGGCATTGTAACCAAGATATCACATTCAGCGCGTATGTGCCACACGAGCGTTGTAACTAGGGTGGTGCATCTCATTGTGATTGGGGCAGCCAATGAATATTGCACCCATTGAGAACAACTTGACATATGTAGAAGTAGAACGCTGCTGCGTGTGCACCTTGATGTTGGCAAAGATATTGTTTAAAGTTAATTTAACTTGTTAGCTTATTTACGCATACTATTTCTATCTATGATTTCTCACCTTCATACTTTGATTAAAAGACAACTTTGTGAACCCATAAAACAAAGCTATGTTAATATAAAAAAAAGGAAATGATATTTTCTTAGTAACCTTTGATTTCTCCCCCTCCTTCTATCTCTTGTGCCAGTTGTCAGTATTTGTGTTTCTTATATGTACCAAATGCTTGCAGTAACAAACTCATCATCAAAAATTATTTATTGCAATTGACTTATTTTTGGTTGAGAACACTATATAAGAGATTGGATTGTCCCTGGGGATTTTAAAATCTTAGATCATTGTCATTTTGTTTTATTGAAATTATGGAGTTCTCTACTTGATGGCATCTTTTGGGAGGTTGGTGCTGATTGACCCTATCAATTTATTGTATCGCGCTGATTCATTTCTCTTTTTCTCCTACTTGTATTGCCCTGTATCGTTTATTCAATTCTGATTGTCATCCGTGTTCATAATAAATATATTGGTTAAAAGACGGTAGGATCAGTTTGGTACCAACTTCACAAACAATGTTCTTGATAGTGCTAAATATCTGTTATATGATACATTATACTATTACCCATGGGTTATGCCCTTCCACTTGGAAGCTAATTATGACAAAAAGTAACCCAACTTTATATTATCAAAAAACGAAGATATCCAATGGACCATGACACAAGGAAATGATTAAGATTATTATGAGATACAATAGATTTGATATGTTAGGTTCATGCAAGGTAGATGTTTGATGATTTGTCTATGTATTAGTCAAATTCCTATATGTAATACAGATTTTAAATTTTCTTTTTTTTGGAAGTCAAGGAAGGTTTAGAAGTAGGAGCGCGTGCGTGTGGCACGGACATAATAACTAGTACTTTTTGGTGAGCGACATCTTTATCTCCGGTGCACTACCGTTGTCAGCTAAGCTAGATGTTACATGACAAGTGGATGCTAACGCTCCTTCTGTTTAAAAGAAGAGAATAAT
This sequence comes from Eleusine coracana subsp. coracana, assembly GCA_032690845.1. NCBI lineage: Eukaryota > Viridiplantae > Streptophyta > Magnoliopsida > Poales > Poaceae > Eleusine > Eleusine coracana. Next base: position 57,929,658 of record CM064432.1, on the reverse strand, counting down.
TGACATGTACATTTTTTGGGTAATGTAAAATTTTATATGTCATTATTTATCATTACTTAAGAGACTATTGCTTTTATCATGATTTTTCATAAATCTAATACTTGTCTTGTGAGTTGTAAAGTACGTGTCATGTGCACAATAATGTTTCTCATTAAATGTTCACACATTTCATTATTTTTCTTTCTCATTATGCTCTAGCTGCAACATTTTTTCGTGAGGATGAGAGTTGCGTGTCGGCGGTGCTTTTATGAGGACGGGTGAAATTGGCAAATACATTCATTTTTAGTATGCATATTATAACTCTATTTTAATAGACAATACAGCTTGTTCATAGAACAAAATATTAATCTGCAAATTATATGTATTATATAATTTCATTTTTTATTTATTTAAATGAAAACCCCGCGTTATTTGATGTCTGTCACTCTGTTGCAATACGTGAGCCTTGGCGTGTTTTCTTGCCCGGGCCCAGTAAAACTATTTTCTTGCTGGGCCACTTTTTTTAGAAGAAGGCTTCAAGTGCTTGTATTCAGTCAGTCGGACTTCTCACTGGGCTAGGACCTAGGTCTTGTCAAGTCAGATTTGGATTGTAAAGCCCAAACAATCCACCTCTCGATTTCAAACAATTACTTGAAGACAACATTAGATTGGGCTTTCACCAACGACGCTTTGGCCGAGTGGTTAAGGCGTGTGCCTGCTAAGTACATGGGGTCTCCCCGCGAGAGTTCGAATCTCTCAGGCGTCGTATAATTTTATTGATTGAATTTAGTTTTCTGCTTTTTTTTCCAGGTCACAAATTGATTAATTGCTGCCCTAAAAGTAAAAACAATAGGAATGGAAATAAACGCACGTTGCGGCTAAAGAGAACTAAACATCAAAACAAAAAAGAATAAACTTAGCATGTTTATAGCAAACATTTAAAAGAAAAATGAAAACGAAACAACATATTTTTATGTTGTTCTTTGCATATTATCCTCACTTTGACCTTGTGCCACAACCGTATAACTGTTAGGGATTAATATCATACGGTTCTCCTTTTAGACTTTTAATTTTGATGCGGAAAGTTCATTGTGCCGGATTCATGTAAGCATAATTCAAAAGCATGTGTTGTGCGCCTGTGCACCATACATTTGAAAAAAAAAAAGTTACAAATCTGGGCACATGTCCATACTCATATTGAATTTCCAGTGATCATAGATTGTCAAGGTTAAAAGCTTTATATAGTATATAAGTTTATATTAAAATAATTATATAAAAAAATGTCAAAAAGTGTAGTTGCCCATCCTATGTAAAAAATACCTGTTGCTTTTAAAATTTGCTCTATTTAATTTAATAAATAAAAAATTAGACGTCTCTTTTCATTCATGTTTATTTGCACTCAGGCTCTCTAAAAAAATAAAAAATAATAAAATAGGGTCATTTGCATTCCAAAACTTCCGATAGGAGTAGAACATACCAGACACCTTCCTCTTCTTTGCCCCTGAAGTTCCAGAGTATTCCAATCAGCCAGAGAACCATCCAGAAGCAGCCCCTCTCTAAAAAAAGCTCCCCGCTTCTGGTCATCCACGACACACACCACGCGCAGATCCAAACGGAGCCGAGCCCCACCCCCACCAAACCCTAAGCCCCCCCTCATCTCCTCCCCATTTCGCGGCCATGGCGAAGTACGGCGAGGGCGACAAGCGGTGGATCGTGGAGGAGCGCGCCGACGGCACCAACGTGCACAACTGGCACTGGGCAGAGCGCGACTGCCTCGAGTGGTCCCGGGCGCGGCTCTCCTCGCTGCTCGCGGGCCTCACCGTCCTCGACGGCGAGGGCGGCCTCACCGTCCGCACCACCACGCTCGACAAGCTCGACGGCGAGGCCTACGTCAACATCCGCAAGGGCAAGGTCATTCCGGGGTACGAGCTCTCCCTCACCCTCTCCTGGGAGGCCGAGGCTGCCTCGGAGTCCGGCGTCGTCAAGGTCTCCGGCGCCGCCGAGGTCCCCTACCTGGCCGACGAGAACGCCGACGAGGACCCCGACCTCCGCATCACCGTCCGCGGCGAGGAGACCCCCCTCGCGCGCCGCGCCAAGGACGCCTTCTTCGCCCGTGGCAAGCCTCTGGTCCTCGAGAAGATCCGGGAGTACGTCTCTGCCATGGCGAAGGGCGGCCCCGCCAAGGACGAGGTGGATTCCAAGAAGACTCCCACTAAGGCCGCCACTGTGCCTGCCGGGACCGCCACCAGCGCTGTGCCGGCTGCAAAGGAGGAGGCTGCTCCTGCGGCGAAGGAGAAGAAGGCCAAGGCGAAGGATAAGGAAGGATTCAAGACAATTGAGATGACAGAGAAGTTCTACTGCCGTGCCAAGGACATGTATGAGATCTTGATGGATGAGAACAGGTGGAGGGGCTTCACGCAGAGCAATGCGAGGATCAGCAAAGAGGTTGGAGGGGAATTCAGCCTATTTGACGGGTCCATCACTGGCATCAATGAGGAGCTGCAGGAAGGGAAGCTGATCGCACAAAAATGGCGGTTTGGTAGCTGGCCAGACGGCTTGTATTCCTCGGTAAGAATCTATGTGGTGCATGCCAATTTGCTCCTGCTAATGCTGTCATTTTGTTATCGATCTTTATGCTCAAAGGTGTGTTAGAAAATTTTGATGAGCAAGAACGAACATGTTTGAATGTCCACTTTTTGGTACCATTTAAACACATCGCTAGGCATATAGTAGTTCCCTCCCATTTATAGTTGAATTCCTAGAACCAAACATTAGAGGTCAGGTTTAGCGCTGATCAATTTGAATTATCTTTTGTTCCTTGGATCTAGTATCATTCAACTACACTTTCTGCAAATAGGTCTGTCCTCTGCAAATAATTTAAGATTCTGAGTTTTGTTTAGTGTGTAGTATTGCTCATGCAACATTTTCCCATGTGCTGTTAATTGAGCACTCCAGGTTGCTTCACTAAGTATGTGGCGGTGGGGAACTGTACAATTTGTCATCTATCACATTAGTATGTAGCACATGAAGTAATTTCTGAGTTGAATTTCACGGTAATGTGTATTTTTTTTGGATTCATGTTATTCTGAAAGTAGTGTTGTTTGGCTTGATGTGCTTTGCTGGTCTTGTTCAAGTGCTGTAGTGTTTTGCTTTGAGAAATACCAACTACCCCTAGCAGTAAGAAATACATGCTCCGTGAGCTGGGATATTAAATTGATTTTACCATATACAGCAAAAGAGATTATATCGTGCATTTGAATTGAGCTCTTGAATTTTGGAATCTATATGCTGTTGCTGAACCTTATAGACTTTACAGGGCTCACTAAACCTTTGTTTTCTGTGTTCATCCAATAATGTGCTTATATGAATTGTACTGTGCCTGGTGTCTGGATTAAAATTAACCATGATGATTTGGGTATGGTCTCACTTATAATTTTATGAAACTTGGTTGCAGGTCCGGTTGGTGTTTGACGAGCCTGAATCAGGAGTCACAATCATAAAGCTCAAACAAACTGATGTGCCAGAGGAAGACAAGTATGTTCATATTCCCTATTCTGTATTCATCATACATTATGAACTTCAGATCTGCTTTAAGTCCTGAATCTCACACTTTTGCATGTCTGTCATTGTTAGGTATGGGAATTCAACTGTGGTGGAGAACACGGAGAGAGGTTGGAGGGAACTCATCTTCCAGCGTATACGTGGGGTGTTTGGTTTCGGCATTTGAGGAGCTATTTTCCTTCTAGCTGGATTTCTCAATTTTACAGAGCCGAACACTGAAATGTCATAGTGACCATGTTTCCTCTCCCAGTTCATCGATGTTGAACAGGATCTTATAGACTTTAACGTGGGGGTTACAAACTTCTTCTTTTCGCACGGCAATGCTGTTGTGTTTCTTGTTCGCAAATGTGTTGTTGGCATATGTGTATTCACTATCAGACGGTGTACTTGTTACCCCCGTTGATTTGAATGGGCACTGCAGCGGCTTATGAGCATCGTTGTCTCATGATTACGTAAAGAAGCACGTGTACCAAGCTGTTAACCTTGATCAAAGAACACCCACAGGAATTGCTACCTTAATATGTACCGTGTTGTCCTGTTAACAGTTACCAATGTCAGTACTGAGTACGGGTTCTTGCATTCCACTGGGGAGCAGGGGATGTCTGTTCTCATGTCTGATGGATCTGCACTATACTCCCTCCGCTTCAATTATGGATTTTTTTTTGACTATTTATCTTATTTAAAATATTTTTTTTTAAATATGAAAAATTATAAATTACATTTAAATTTTATCTAGTGATAAAACAAATCATGAAAAAATATATGATAAAGTCAATGGCAATAACAATTTTTGGAATGGAGGAAATTTTGCATCATGAAGAGTGGCTGTTCGTTTTTCAGTGTAGATTCAACTGGCACGTTCTAATGCTCTCTCATTGCCTATTTTTGAATGTGAGCATGAAAACTGGTCTCAGTAATGTCAGACGTTCTCTGAACTATCAAAAAAAAAAAAAAAAGGAGCTAGACTTTCACATTGTTGCAACATTGAGCACTTTGTGTGAGCGACAGTCTTGGCCTGCTTCCACCTTCGTGAGGGTTTGACGCACAGCCGAGGACGACGCCTGTTTCACTTCTGCCTAACCAACGCACTTCGGACAGAGAAGATTTAATCTGGTTCAACTTACTAACTAAATCCAAGCTTATGTTCACATTTCACTTGCATTTTTATATATAATGAAATTTTGCAAAGTACTAGTAAACGTCGGATGCTTGGAAATTTTCGCCTGGTCTCAAATAAATTTCATGGGCCTTGTGGGCCTTAAGAAGCCGTAGTCACCAGTGTTCCCCACAGGCCACAGCCCACACACGGAGGGGCGCGCGCTAGGGTTAGAGAGCATTGGCCTTTATATAACACGCCCCGTGCCCTTGCCTCCATCCCGCTTCAGCGTCCGCCGCCATGACTTAGCCTTTGCCAGTTTGCCACCACGGCGACGGGGCCAGCAGAGAAGCAGTTGCGTGTTCTCTGCACACTTCATCTTCTAACCTTTTTCGCTAATTTCTCTAGTCTCTCTATCGTTTTGGGGTCGATGACTGAAGATCATTGTCCGTACCATCTGATTTTCTGATGAATCAACTTTGCCAAATTTTCTGAGGCCCCTGATAGATTGATCTCTGTGTTGTTCGCTGCATCTGTTTTTTTCTTTAACGAATTCGCTGCTTCGTTTTAGTTGTTTGAAAATTACTGTGTTTATGGCTGTTTGCTGTTGATTTTGTATTGAAGGCAACAAATTAGAGTCTCTGATGCGCTCTTTTCCGTAGCGCATTCAGCGCTGTACGTTGCCGACAGCGATTTCGGAACAAGTTATCATGCTTGCGCCGTCTCCTTAGTGCGGCCTGGGCATCCCGATGTCCGACATTTTCTTGCATCAATTGGATTCCTTCAGATCAACAGCTATCGTTCGACTGTGGATGCGTGAGATCTTTCTTGGCCATTGCCCGGTTTTACAACTTACATGAAAGTGGCATTCTTATTATGATGATCCCTGTAGTTCTGAGCGACAACCCAATTAAACTTCAATTGCCTAAGAACAAAATTTAACAAAATGAACTACATTTGCCTTAAAAGTACCACTCAAGATCCAAGAAGCACGCGAGTCATCTCTGTACATCACGTCGGCTTAAGACCAGTAATTATTGAAATTGACTGGCTTGACATTGCTTCTCATTTTCATAGTTAACCTATGAAATAAGAACGATCAATTCAAATCTTGACTAATCGTGGTAGACAAGTCTTCTACACAAGATTGCTCAAATTTTTAAAATGCTAATATAATATAACGAAATCACTGAAAGGTCAATGGAGCATGAAAGGTTGGAACTGGGAATTTTGCTACTGCTAGACTGGCGACTAAAATTTCCACCTTGAAAACATGTCAAATGAGCACAAATCTTGCTTCAGCATGATAATGTTTCCCATGTTGAACATTTCAAATGAGCACATTTAGACACCGATATTTATGTCTCCACACTCCACATATCCATCGATGAACTTTTGTGAGGATCGCACTAAGCGTGGAGGATTGCGGTGGCTGCCCGCGGTGGCCGCGCTGCGCCGGAGGAGGCCGGTGGAAGAAGGAATAGGCCATGCTGATTGTGGGTGGCGGCCTTCCTGCAAGCGACGGGATTTCACTTCGCGGAGGCCGGAACCGGAAGGGGATTGGATGCAACACCGCAGGGAGCGGACACAGCGGCATTGGAGTTGTGCCGGGGATGTTTCCAGGCGCGGCCGGGGCAGCGGGGCCTCTCTGTCCACCGCGCCAAGCGCTGACGGGCAACGAACCAGTTTCAGAAATAGGATGCATACACAGGGGGTAAAGTATAAATGTTGGGATCACGGAGAATAATCATGATCGCAAATAAAGGGTAACTAGTAAAGTGTGCCTACGGACTTAAAAAACAAAATACTTTTTATAACTTAAATATAAATTATTTATATAATAGAATTATTAGATATATACAATATTATTTAGTATACTATTTTATATGTCAAAAATAATATTTTTTTTACTATTTTTTACCATATTTTAGAAGTATTATCTGAAAGGAAAAATCAATTTACACAGTCTACAAAATAGCACTGCATTACAATGTGATTTTAAATTTGAAATCTTGCTCCAATAGAAAATGTTAAAATATAAAAGTTGTAAATCTTGTTGAGACCTTTTTGAAACATATGTGAATCATATTATTTGAACTTCAGAGCTAAAAAATATGGATCTCGCATAGAGACCTACGCAGAGAAGTCTGAATCAGAACAAATACTTTTGCATCGTATATTTGAAAACCTAAACAGCAGAATCTGTATTTATATTAAATATTAAAGTTGTAGAATTTTTTGAGAGATATGATATAGAGTCCAAATTTGCTTAATTTAAGGATGAGAGAGTTATGATTTTTAAAATTTAGTACTTAATATGAAAGGTACGAAATTAATTTGGATTCAATCTCTAACTTTATGGATATGAAGTGAACAACTGTACCTTAATTAATAGATTATACAGAAATAAAAATAGTTCAGATCGCAGAGAGAAATAGGATCTAAAATGTAAATATTTGGATCGTGGAGAATAATCGCGATCCAATCGAGGGGTTGATTTGAAATTTTGTTTTCGTTGGATCAAACTGCTCCGCCGCTCTCTCCCGATTAACAACCGGCGGCGGCAAGCCTGCAAGAGCAGTGGCGGATCTGACCGCTTCTCGTCTTGGTGATCTGCCCTGTGTGCTCTCATGGCGTCCGCGCGGGCACCGCCGCCTCCACCCTCCCTTCCCTCTCGCTGCTCTCCGGGGTCCGTTGGCCCCGTCTCATCGCCATGCTCCTCCAGTCGCCTCCCTTACCGGCGTCGGCTCGCAGCTGCGTGGCGGTGAATTTCACCGCCGCCCTTACCGGTGCTAAGGGAACTTCGTCGCCTGACTGGTGCGGGCCGCTGCGGCTTCATCCCCTCGGAGATACATGTTACTCTGCTGCTGCTTGATATTGTAGATGCTCATTTGCTTGTTTCTTTCTTCCATTCGCTAGATAACGCCTAATTCGTGAGATAGTGCATAAGGTGAAATTTGGCACTAGTATCAACTCAAAATGAAACTGAAAGATTATGGAACAACAACCCTTTTTTCAGCTGACATGAGAAAATGCAACATGCAGGAGTAGGACTCATGACAAGTTGACAACTCAGTGTGGTTGTCACTATGTCACCAAAGCTTCAAATCAGTATTCAATATCCAGCTGTTAAAACGGTTTCTAATAATTCTGCAAACATTATTAACATTGTAATTAGGAAGGCACAGAGGAAGTGTACCATTGATCAATTTGGGAAGATTTTCGGCAAGAACATTTGATTTTGAATTCGCAATCATAGTATTGAACCCTTAAGTATATCATGCCTACCTAACATGGGGTTGTTACTCCAGTACTTATGCTATCGTGGAGATCACAGATTAATCTAACAATGTACAACTATATCCTTATTTAGTTCTTTTTTTTTTTCCATGAATCCTCTTTGAGTCTTTTTTCTTAAAACAAGGACAAGTCAGTCAAGTTTTTTTTTTATTGGAGCCATACCATAGCTCAAAGGATTTGCATCAATGACGTGACCATGACCAATCACACATGATTCTTCTGGGAAACTTTTTATGTGGCTCAAAGTTTTTTTTTTCAAAGAGACCACCGTTATGTTTAATTAGATTCGTAGCTTTGATAAACTGAAATTTGATGAAACAGGGATATCATGGCTGCTTGTCAAAATGGGCCAGGATCCCAATCCTCATTTGATTCAAGAAGAGTGAGGTCAATGTCGATTTACCCTTATTCTCAGCAAGATTGGCAGGTCGTGCCATGTAGCCGAAGAGAAGCAATAACAAAACGGATTGAAGCAATGTTTGGAACCTGTTTTGCCTGCAGTTTCAGCGTTTAGATGCCAATGGCAGTGGTTTTTGTGATGCTCAGTACCATCTGAATGTTACACAATTCCTATACATTGATATAGCAATCTGAATTCTCTTGTGACAAAATTCAACACAGCCCAAGAACTACATTTGTCTAAATACCGCTCATGGAACCAAGAAGCAAAATCCGGCGAATACACATAATCTAAGAGTTTGGCAATATCTTGCCGTTGTACATCTTATCCAGCAGCTGCTTGGCTTCTGGTCGCCGGAGTAATCCCTTGTTGTTAGGCAGCCCAGTTCCGAGACAGACAGGGCAGACCAGCTTCCCTCGCCCTAATAATAGTCAGAAGAATGATCAATTAAAAGCTTGAGAAGTACAACATATCATTGCTGGTCGAATTATTGAAATTCAAATGTAAAACAATCACCAAAAAGTCAACTGAACACAAACGTTTATTCCAAGTGGGATAAGTACAAGACCAAAAACCTTGCTTAAATTGATTTTGCTAGACTGAGATTGGTGACTGGAATTCTATCAGCATGATAATGTTTCATGCATCAAATATATATGTGCAACTAGAAATACAGAAGGAAATGGCATACCGTAGCAGTTTGGACACTCTGTGAATTCATAAACATCTTTTGCCCTCTTCCGATTGAGGGCTTTCCATTTTCCTGTGCCGCCACACATGTCACCTACATCCAGCTGAAATTCAATTATCACGAGAAAGGAGCCACCTGTCTGTAGAATTTGCAATTGCAAGGATTGAACAAGCCCAGTAGATAATCTCGTTTCTGCAAAAGTTAGCTTCTAAGGACAAGTATGCCAGCTAGCCACTCCAAAAGGAGCAACAACATTGTTTCTTTGAATTTAACCCATAGCTGATGCAGTAATTCGTTTTCTCAAGTGATAAAATGGTAAGTGACAGAGCATGACACAGTATAGTTGCGAAAAAAAAAACTGTACCCAGCCACATAGACATTGGGACGATGGAGGCATTTAGCATCAACAAGGCACAGATGGAGATTAGAGTGAGGCAAAACACTTACATATTACAGCACCACTACCATTACAGTTTCGGCATACAGCTTTCTGAATTCCAGGCTTGTTCATATCTGCGGCAAGTCCATTTGGTGTACAAATTGTCGGACCTGATGCACTTATTAATGTCACAGCGCAAAGGCAAGCAATACATTTTCGTCTTGAAGGAGTATGTTCTTCCTGAATATCCTGTACAAGAGAAATGAAACAAAGCATTTGAGCAGTTTGGAAATGTAAATGTTCAAGATGTATTATTTCAGTATATTTTTTCTTGAAGCAATAATGTTTCAGCATTGGGTTAACACAGGATATAACCAAATCGGACATTTAGAAATGTATTGTTCAAGATGTATTCCTTGGTAACAAGATTACGGTGGAGAAAAGATACAATTCAAAAGAAGCATAGGGACATGATAGAAGATTATGGTACATGATACACATGGATAACTGTAAAGCAACAATAGTACAAAATCTACACCTATAATAGCTCCAGAACAATGATGCTGATAAATTATATATTTTCTACAGCTCAACGTACACATAGATTTTTTTTTTTAGTGTTGGTTACGATTTGAAAATAGAAGGCAAGAAGGAAACTGACTTTTCTCAATTCTAAGCATACAACTATGCAATAAAATAATTATTTCTTCTTTTTTTGTGAAAAAAATAATTCTTTCTTCACGTAGAAAGGGTGTTAACTTGAACATTACTGATGCTTTAAGGTTACAGAAATTGGATAAACGTTCATTGAACAGTAACAGTTCGTCACGAGTAGGTAACACTCACAGCCTTGCCCTTGATAGATGGCACGTCGGCGCATTCCTTTGAACCTTCGTCTTTTTTGCAACACCTGATCTGGGGCCGCACTGAAGCACAACCATGCCCAGGACTAAAGGTCAGCCTCAAGTGTCACACAAAATTAAGCAAATATTTACATTTACTGATGAAGCTAATCGTTTCCCAGTAAAGCAAACAACATAGCAAGCGTAATTCTCTATATCATCAACAGAACATAAAATGGTATTAATGCAAAATACAGTAGAGTTGCTGCCCATGACAATTAACAAACAGTGGGTACGCTCTAGCAAAGAAAACTCACCTTTACTTGGCCCGCTGGCTCCGCGACGGCGCGTGAGGAACGCAGGGGATAGCTGAGAGGCCGGCGACAGGACCGAGTGGCAGCCGGTGCCCGCCATTGCCGCTGGCCTCTCTTCCTCTCCTCCTGCTCGGTGGTGTTGTGCGGACGAGAAGAGGGCGCAAGCGAGCGGCTGCGGTGCTGAGATTGGGGTCGGGGAAGCCAAATATCTGGTCCCGGTTCGGAGTTTCGGACCGGACCACGTTTAGTTGATTGGATCCGACCGAGCCAAGTCGGGTTCGGCCCAGGCACCCAAGACCCAACCAGGCGCAGCCGAACGGAAGTGGCTGCTGCGAGCTCATCACACAGACAACTCGTCGGCGCCGCCGCCGCCGCCGCCGCCATGTCATCGGGGAACCGCCGCGAACACGCCTCCGCGATCCCTTCCCCTTCCGGCGTTGCCGGCGGCGGAGCGAGCCAGGCAAAGGAGAAGAGGAAGCCGCCCTTCCGGCCCGCACCTGACGACACCAAGCCCGTCCTCCGCGACCCGGTACGTTCTCTCCCCTTGGCTATCCGATTTCAAGTTCCTTCGATCGTAATGATGTGTCTATGATTCGGGGTTTGGCTGCTCCTCTGTGCAGATCTCGCGGTCTGACCCCGTGGAGGCCGAGCAGGCCGTGCTGCTGCCACCGCCCTTCCCTCGCGCGGACTCCTGAAGGAAACAGGTTAGTTTTTTTCTTATTCCTTGAAAATGGTAATATGATGCCACGAAAATGTAGTTGTATGTAAAACGTTTTTTTTTTTAGGAAAATGTAAAACGTTTCTCTTACATGCTAAAGTCGTGAAGTACAAGGTCTGTTATCTTCGGGTTAGAAGTTTGCCACTGGTGTGATGCACTGTTCTGGCTGCTTGCATATTACGATATCCCCATTAAGTCATAATCAGTTTATATTGTAATTGCTTGATGTGCGTGCCTGTGATATAATAGAACACAAGAATTCGCATACTGTGTTGCTGTTTATCCATTTTATAAAATTAGTCTACAACTAATAGATGTTAGGATTTGGATGGTTTGGTAATGCATTTGAGAGTTACAAATAGACTGTACTGCATGTAGCCTTGCTCGTGTTTAGTGCATGGTCCTTTCGTGGCATTGTCTCTGAATTTAAGCTGATAAGAATCTCCCAGCCATTGCTGAATGTTTTGATACTTCAATTGACTTGCAAGCTTATAATAAGCACTTAAACGGCTCATGTGGGATAAGAGCGTTACAATGTTCAGTTGTTCACAGCTGATTGGGGCAATCGCGTTATTGAAACTGCTCTGTGTATGCATAATCACAGCACAAAGCAGGGCAATGTCTCCTTTTATTCTAGGGTTTGGTTTTGTGAAGGCTTAGTAATACTCCTGCGATATTGTAGGAGTTGTTGATGTATATCAGTATTGGGGAAGGCCCAGTTTACTCTGCATCGACATGAGCATGAAGAGCTTACTTGTTCAGTTTTATGTTGCTTAATCTGATTAGTGTGCATTCACCTGGCTATATCTTTGGTTGTTTTTTTGAGTCAAACTATTTAACAATTGCAATGTACTGATTTACTATAAATTTACAGCAACTGCTATCCAGAAGGTTTCAGACCCAGAAAATTGTGCTTTGTAGAATTACTAAGTATCAAGGAGCTGATATGTAGTTAGACAGTGTATCCTTGTTAGTTCTTACACGTGCAAACATGGACTTTCTATAAATTCATATCTTCAAAATTGGGTCGTATTAATTCCAGCATAAAGTTTCAGCATGTTATACTGTTCTAAATGGGTTATATCTTGTTCTAAATGCATACCTTGGATCAAGGAACAAAGAGGAAAAATAAAACTTGGTTGGTATACTAACTTTACAATAACTGTATTTAGATCCCACAATCAAAATGGCAAAGCTGCTTTTCACCCTAATAGATATTTTTTTCATGTTAATTTGTATGAAACAAACAATGATCTTTGTTGGTTCTAATGATTTTTACCTGTGACATCTATTTTCATGACTTTAATGTCAAAATTATGGCATGCAGTTCAACGCCTTTGGTAGCATATACTTAGATTATTCTCTATAGGGCTTCTTCCATCAGATTCAGTTCGATGAAGCTTACTGTGCGTAGTGATTAAACCTGTGCCCGGGGTTTCCTCATTTTGCGGGTCTTTTTTTGCAGGAATTAGCTTTTATCTGCTGATGTTCCCACTTATGATGTACAGAGGCCAACATTTGAAGGCAGTAGCCGTGGCATCAGCCGTGGATGAGTGTGGGCACCTGGGTTCAAGGTCGGGTTGGGGTGAAGCACTAGAGGGCGTTCTTTACCGAACAAGCTACTAGCACAAGTTCCCAATCAATCAATGTTTGGATTTGGAGAACCTATCGGTGGGCCTCCTTGTTCCTATCCCTCCTTTTTTCTTGTCATGTGTAACACCAAGGATCGACTATTTGTGCTGCACTTAGGTACGGGATCAGAAGAAACGGATTGTTCACTTGGAACAATTGAGTGGGAGTTGTTCAGTGGATGATTGAATACTGCTGTCCCTCCTGTTTGAAGTTTGTCTACGCATGAGTTTTTTTTTTAAGAAAAAAACCATGGTCATATAAGTCCATGCATTTTCCACCATGAGATGCAGTTGCGGGCTCAATCTGACCCAGCCAACATTCAGGTCCAGGTCTACTCACTTCGCCCGGTCCGGGGCTCCCGGCGCGGTCACAGCCGGACTTGCCTCTCCCTCTCGGCGCCCCACCCACTGGTGCCGCCGTGCCGCGCCACGGCCCACGGACGCCTTTCCTCCACTCCCAGCCCACGACGCAGCAGTGCCTGTCCCCTCTCGTCGGCCTCTCACTGCTGACAGCTGACGAGCTGACACAGGCTGCCCTGCGCGCTGGACCAAACGAAATGCGTTGCCCCACCCTGCGTCGCGCCACAGCCCACGGACGCCTCTCCTCGTCCTCTTGTCATCTCAGAGCTGATCGATCTTCTCTCAGCTGACATAATAACGCCCACGGACGCGTAGCTAGCTGACCGCTTCATGATCAGCACGCGAGGTGCCTGCCAGGGCAGTGTCTTACTGGAAGAGGGCACGCCCACTGCCCCCACCCGTGTTTGGATCCACTGGCCACGTACGCCAGTACGCCACAGTGCCTGCCGTGTGCATCCCGAGCCTATAATAAACTTCTTGGGGGAGGGGGGCTGGAGGGCCAGGTAGAACAGCCTGCGGGCGTGCAGGGTGGCTGTCTGGCCGTATCCGCCCGCCTGCGGCACGCATGGAGCTTTACCGTGTTTGGTTGTAGCCCTGTTTTCCATGGCTATTACTGCTACTGCTCCCTTTCAATACTCTATGTTTTTATAGTACGCCGGTTAGTTCAAAACCGAGCTGGTCAAATCCATACACAAAACTACAAAAGTTAGGACAGAGCCATTAGGGGACAGAGTAATCACGATCTCGCGCACAGGATATGTGTGAGCGCGTGACATGAGCCATGGAGATTGATGGCGCGTGTAGCGGCGCATGGATTGCTGCCGCTGATTGCACGTACTTCCGCTCAGCAATGCCATCTCGCTTTAATTACTTTTCCACCAATCAAGGCCAAGCAGGCTCATCTCGCCTCAGCTCTGCTGTCCACGCAACGCCACACAACGAGCAATCATACCTCCATTCACCAGAAACAAATGTGCTAGTTTCACACCAGTCAGTCACTCAGTCACCTCTCTACCGGTGCCACATATTGTCTCTCAGCCGCTAGCTGCGCCAATCAGTTGCCGCCCGCGGTCCGGTCCCAAAATCCACACACGCACAGGCGTCGTCTCTGTCATGGACCGCCGTTTCGGGCCACTCAGACGGCGACAGCCTCCTCCTGCACCGACGAAACATCCCAGCCCCGTCAGGCCGTCATCTAGCGATTGACGATGCGATTGCACGCTAAGGCCAATCTCAATGTATAGTATCATTTTATAATTTTTAAGAGTGTCATATTAGATTTGAAGATTTAGTTTGATGTATGAAATAGTCTTTCTCAATACATAGTTTTATCTCACAATTTTATATATAAATTATAGTATTAAATTAACATCTATTTATTATATTGAGATTGGTCAAAATATATTGGGATGAAACTCTATGTTCTCAATGGGAGTTTTAGTGGAGTTCCATACCTATAAAATAATGTTAAATGAGTTTTATCCCTATAAAACCTATTTATCCAGTTTCATATTAATTACTATACTCTCTTTTGTTTATATGATATCTTATTTAATGCTAATAAAACCCCACTAAAACTGTCCTAATAACCATGCATCTTACCACTTCTTTCACCGCCTGTTTCGGCCCAAGTTTTCAGCGCCATGCCACATGAACAGTGGCCTCTGGGCACACAAATAAAGCCTGGTCCACTGACACCCCCCAGGCGCAAGTTTCGGAAAGATGTGTGGATGATCGTTACCGTTATCGCAGTTCGTGAATAATTGCGTTGCCCGGCACATCTCTGTCGTCAGTCGATGTGTGTTTTCTCTCTGGTTCAAATCAGTGCAAATGTTTCTCACGATTAAGCCATTTAAGAGCGTCCCCAAATGTTCCTTCAAGAGCTAGCTAGCAGATAGCTCTAATCTTTGGGGATGCTCAATCGTTTGATCAATCTAGTAACACACTGGCGCTGTTCAATCAAACTGTACCGTCAGCATACCCCAAAAGTACCGGACTGGTTGGTGTACTGTACAGCAATCCGGTTACTGCAACCTTCAATGACCATGTTGACGATCGTAGTAATCTGCAGGCTACAGCTGCCGAACTGTGGCCTGTACCAAGAATGCGTCATCTCATGCATACTACTAGTCACTGCACACAGAACGCCACAACGACGGGCGATGGGTCGACACAGGACAATCCGCCATGTACCTGCATATGGAACGGGTCGGGAAAGAGGAGTTATATATATTGGCAGCACCGTTCATGTGAATCGTCGTCCTCCTCCTCCTCCCAGGATGTTCACCTGTATTCGCTAGAGCTGTTGCCTCTGATCCATGGAGACCACCACATCAGGAGCCAACTCAACCTATTCACATCTCTGACTCCCCAGTGCGCCCGGCGCGGGAGTCTGTACTCGGCCGGTGCACGGAGCCGGGGAGAAGGACAAAGCGCCGTCCTTCCGGTTCCTCGGATTGGAAACATCTGATCGATCACAGCTCGCAATGAATTCGGCCATCTATCTCTTCTGCGTACGTACTGACAGCGAGTAGTACACTACTGATGGCTGCCACGGCGGTGTACAGTGCCACACTGCCGGAGAGTACAGCATAGCACGGCACCTGCACTGTAACACCTAACGAGCGTACACAACGGAGCAGTATGTACTCTACACTACTACAATCACGCTACTAACAATCACGCTCTATACTAGCGGAAACAATTTTTTGCTTTAATAGCGAACCGTCAAAGAACACGTAACTAAATATAGAATAGTTGTTTGATCGTAACTAACTCTATAAAACTAGTTACGGTCATAACAGGTTCATAACAATACACCAAAGAGACCATTACTAATCTGAAGAATGCAATTACGGTTTCTGTCAGGCACGCAATTAAAACCTAAAGCCCATCTAGTTGCGGGCTTGATAATATGGCCCGCAACTTGCAACCACATCCATCTATAAAAAGGGAAAGATGTGACGTGACAGTATCACTTCCGCGCGAGTTGCACCCCCCCCCTTTGGGGTTAGGGTTTCATCTCCGCCGCCCTTCATCCTCCTTTGCCTCTAGCTGCCTCGTCAATGCCCTCCACCTCCTCCTCTCCTCCACTGAGCTTGGAGAAGACGACGAAGAGTCGTCACTGTTGGGACCGCGCGCGATACGTCTGGTGCACCTGGTGTCGGCACGTCGTTATTATCGTCAATACGCCGCCTCCTCGTACTCTGTCTCTCGACCGCCATCGTGCACCACCGCGTTGGCCCACAGGTGGATCTAGCGATGTTTGCCGTCAGATCGACCCCCGAGGGGGCGACGACGACATCTCGGGCGGGGGTGCATCGGTGGCAGCGGTGATGGTGGGGGCTAGGACGGGGCGCGCATCCACGAGCACACTCTCCCTCCTTCGTCGGCTCCGGCGATGACCGTGGCGTGACGGCGCTGCGAACGGGCGAAAGGCGCACGGGTGAAAGGACGGGCAAAAGGCGGACGTGCGTGTGTAGCTAGGGTGCCAGCACGCGTTTATAGGGCGAGTTCCAGCAATAATTAGGACCTATCCTTTTATTTTATAGTATATTATGGTGTTAGTAGGGGTACTTAGACCGCTACTGACGTCTTTTTTTTTTTTACTAAAATGTAACCTAGTGCAGTAGCGGGTCTTAAACGCTACTAAGATTATAAATAAGTAGTGACAAATGTTCAATGACGATTTTGTTGTCCTTTTAACCTGCTATAACAAAACTTTATTGTAGTAGTAGTGCTATGTGAGACAGTAATTTATCACGAGTGTACAGTCTGCAGCTAAGTAGTAGGAGTAGATCTGAAGACTCGGGCTAGCAACACTGCTTTGGGCTTTTACGTCTTGCATTGCGGATGTGTCGGACCTACCAGAGCTACCACAGTCGGGTCCACACTAACTCTCGAGTGCTCTACGCTTCATAGTTTATCATCTTAACCTTCAGTAACAATAGTTACAATACGCATAGCCTTTCTGTTCCGATTTCAACTTTAGACAAACGCCAGATTGTAGGATTGTAGGCCTAGGTCGAGGTGATCAAGACATTTGTTTCATTTCCTTTTGTATATACAGTATATAGAAAAGCATCATTGGATGAATAAAAGCACGCAGTTCTCCAAAAGCTCTTGTACTGCATGTTCGCATTGGACAATGAAGCGCAAACAGCTCATAAGAAAATACTATAGTCCATCAGAATTGAAATGAGAGACATGCATGCCCCCACTTAGCTTAATTTGCGCAGACGAAACAGGGCTAAAAGCGGCGGAGATAGAGCGGTCGTCCCTATCCCCACTACCTCATTACATGCCCATTATCAGTTGGCGTTTATTATTACAACCAGGACAAGCTTGCAGCATCATGCATGAAACTTTATTTCGACCGGGTGGTTCATGTGTACTAGAACCAGAAGCCTTGTCTTCTTTACACAAATTATAAACTAAGACTAGCTAGCAGCTCGATTGTACTCAGCTGATGTTTATTATTAAGAGCACTTTACTCGATGTGGTCCAGGATTTTCTTCTGATTTGGTCCTAACGCGCGGTTCTTGGTGCCACCATGTGATGATTAAACACAGTAGTTTTGCACAGTGACGCCAACCGATTATTATTGCAGCCTCACAAGACGGAAGACATCACTTTCGTACGTACGTATACGTCGATGGACGACGCTATCCCTGTCCTCGCGTAGACCCATCACCAGTCACGCATCACTGCGTACGTACGCGAGGTTGAAAGACAGGCTGATGGATGCATAACTGAAGCCGCCGCGACCTGAACAAGAACAATGCTTGACGTCGTCGCTGTGTGACAGCCTGGTTTATTCATGACGCCTTGTGACTCGTCGACGTCGGATCCTCGTCGTTGCTTGTCGCCCCAGCTCGATCTGACGTGAGAACCACACTTGCCGCGCGCATTCGTAAGATCTCGGGGGCTCCGGTGGCCACATGTGTATGCGTACCTGACGTGTGGCCGTACGTATGCGTACCTAAAAGGTCAAGACGTGGCCGTATGTGGCCAATGATAACTGTAGAATGGCGCTGCTTCAGAAGTGATTAATACTATCAGTAACTTTGAATTGTCTGTGATCATTAATCCATTTGCATTATTCCCATACTAGTACTACTTTTTTCTCTCCAGATTTTCCACTTGTCGTTGGACAAGCTCTTTACACATTTGGCAGTGTGCCTACTGGGAACAAATACCACACATTCTGAGTGGGAGTAGTTATCTAGTACACAAAGTGATGATCAGTAGCCTCTATAGCAGTACAGTAGTATGGCTCATGTTCCGAGAAAAAAACTGCTGTAAAGGACAAGTAGGCATGATTAGTGTCGGAGTGTGTCATGAGACCTTCATGACACGGGCAAGCTAAACCTGCAGGATCCGAGTACTACTACTAATCATTGATGGCTTGCCCAAAACATAAAACAAAAGTGGAACAGAGCAGCCAGCCGCGCTGCCTGCAAACGAACAGTTGACATTGCACGCGAGAGACGAGAGCCCTCGGGTGGCGACGGAATGGGAAAACAAGGCCTGTGTCGTCTGCGCGCGAGTACGACGGCAAACATCCACTCAGAAAAATTCCTCGCACGCACTCGCACGCGTACTACTCTAGCTGTGAATAACGACTTCTCACTGCTCCAGGAACGGGAAATGAGAGCGGCAGCGGCCAGAAAGGCCTCGGCCTCTCGCCGACTGGTGAAAAGCCTAAGGTAGCTACTGTAGCTTTAGCTAGCTGCATCTGTCGTCCTCGGGGCGCGGGAAAGCGGGAGGAAGCTAGCCAGGGGACGACGACACTGTATGTTACGACATTTGGAAATTGAAATTCGAAGGTTAGTTGTTGCTACGCGTACTCTGTACTGTACCGGTACTTCCACGGCCCGATCTCTCGATCCGCCGTCGTACCCACATGTGCTGATTATTTCCATGTTACTACTCCAGAGTAGGCGGTGTACAGTATAGTGTACACACGTTTAATAACATTGTTGCGACGATGGAACCTGTCGATGATCTTTGATCACATTACTGCTCCACTGTACTTGCGCATAGTAATGAAGTGGTCTTATGTTTGTCACTGGGTACAGTATAGTGTGATTGATGATGCCATCAATGGCTGGCTACTACTTATTGGCTCCTCCCAAAGTCCCGTCACCCCTCGCCGCCGATCGACCGTGCACCCACCGGCAGAATATAGCACTATTCTGCCTCTCGGCGAGACGGATGATACGTGCACGCGGGCACGGGTCCGGCAACGACAGAGAAGCAAGCTGCTACAGGCAGCTAGTCATAGATTTGATCGGACGAAACTACGGGAGTGCGCGTCGTAGGGAGGGTCGGGGCTAGGACGAGACGACGTGCCGAGTTCGTGCGACGGAGCCTACTTCAGTTCAGGCCGGGGGTGAGCGGCAGCAGCGACGACGTGTCGACGGCCCGTGCTTTGTCCCGTCCGATCCGATCACTTTGCCCTCTTGTACTACTACGAGTCTTCTCTCTTCAGGCGATGGGTGACGCATCGGTTGCGCTGTTGTGTCGCAATTACTGAAGACGACGGGAAGGGCCGGGGGCCGGCGAAATTCTTCCTTTCCCGCCCAACAGGATCACCAGAGACGTCGTTTCAGGGGCCGTCGTCGGTTGTGTTTGTGTACTGGTGCAGCTGCTTTTTTTTTTTTTTTGCAACTCACAGGGGAAGTACTGCTGCGCGTGCCACTTTAACTGAAGCGAACATCAATTAGCTCTAGTATGTACCATTTCGATGCCTGGATCACACACCTGCGTGTTGATTTGGTTGGTCGTAACACTCGCCCTGATCGAGTTAATTACTCGATTTTGACGAAATGGAATGTTTCTGTTTCTTTCCTTATTACTACTATTACTGTTGTTTTTGAAACATAAATACAGTACATAGTCAGGAGTCATTGAATGATCAAAGTTACGTACGCAGGACCATATACAATCCGCAGATTTCGGTACATTTTGGAACTTTCCTCCGAAATCCAACAGCATTTGAATTTTGATTATTTGAAGCAAGATGGCGGACGCACAAACTTGCTACACGTAGTACGGTAATACCGAAACTGACGCAAACTTTTCCTAACTAGTACAGTAGTAGCTAGCTTGACAAATTACGCCCCAGAAACAGCTGGTCCCCAACAATCATCAGATCGTCCCCACAGCTGCCAAGCAGGAGTGCAAGGAGCGAGCAGGCGGGCCGCTTCAGCTCCATCCAACCCATCGCATTCCGTTTCCATTAACCCCCATATCCTAATATTCTAACCTTGCCACAATCACAAATCCATGAGCAGCAGCAGCAGCAGCGGCAGCTAGCTACCTTTCCTCCACTCCTCCTCTCCCCAATTATCAAACCCTAACCCTACACGACGCTTGCTCTCCCCTCTCTCTCCCTTCTTACCCTCGGGAGAGAGAAGAACACGATCGAGCAGGATGAGCGACCGAGATGCGCGTGAGGAGAAGAAGACCAGCAACGCCAGCGCGGCCGCGAGCATCGACGCTTTCTCCCAGCTGCCGTTCGTCCGCCCGTCCGCCGCCCGGGAGAAGCCACAGCCGCCGCCGGGCATCCGCCTGTTCGGGTTCGACGTCCCGCCGGACGCGGCTGCCACGTCACCTACCACCACCGGCGTGGCCAACAAAGTCGTCGTGGAAGAAAGCACGGGCACGACTTCTTCCGCCGAGACGGCGGCGGGAGGCGACGACGGCGAGCCCCGCAAGTTCGAGTGCCAGTACTGCTGCCGCAACTTCCCGACGTCGCAGGCGCTGGGCGGGCACCAGAACGCGCACAAGCGGGAGCGGCAGCACGCCAAGCGGGCCCAGTTCCAGACCGCCATGGCCATGCACCACCACCACGGCAACTACTACTACCACCCGGCGGACCCGGCCGCCGCCCACCTCTACGCCGCCGCCTACCGCAACCACCACCACCGCTTCTCCGCCGCGCCGCCGCCGCCGCCGCCGCACTACCCGTCGTGGGCCGGCGCCGCCGCGGGCAGGTACAACTACACCGGGCCCGGATCCATTTCACAGCCGATCACCGGAAGCCCGGTGGCGCCGTCGGCGATGTGGCGGGTTCCTTTAGCCGACGGCGGCGTGGGGACGCCGACGTTTACCGCGCGGCGTGCAGACTGGCCGGTGGCGCCGCCTGATCTGCCACCCGTGCTCGGAGGAAGCGAGGACCAGCAGGTTGTCATGGTGTCAGGAGCTGGGTGCATGTCGTTCTCGCCGTCGACCTCCTCCTCGTCGTCGTCACCGTCGCCGCACAGGCGTCCACCGCCGCCGGAGCATAAAGAGAATGTGAGTTTGGATCTGAGCTTGTAGCAGGCACGGGATAATTATGGTCCGCGACAAGGCATATCATTGTTGGTCTTTTACACAACAAAGGCAGCGAGAGCTCCCTTTTTTTTTCTGGCCTCCGCCTCCTTCTCATCCTTGAAATTATTTAGTTCAGGGCAAAATACCGATCGACTATGGTGCTGGATCAAGTGATGGTAAGCATCATGTCTTCCTCCAGGCGCTGTCTATCGAAATGTTCCATTCAACTTATCAAGGGTTTCTTTTCTATTAGCTGAAATTTGGTTCTGAAAAAGATGTCTTGGTTAAAAAAATTAGCATGCTTTATTTGCTAGTAAATTTGCTCCTGAATTTTGTATCCACAATCACACGACTTGCATGAGTAGTAGCAATTCACACGCACAGCTTCCTATCCTTTTTTTTGAAAAATATCACTAGCACTACAGCATGTTTCAAGTTCAAACTGTGGGTGCGTTTTTACATGAAGAATGTTCGGATCCCTTAATCAATAATCAGCATCCATTTACAGACATTCTACAATTTGAATTTGCATTGGTTCCATAATTTCATTATAATCCTACCTTTAAAATTTGCGTTGGTTCCATAATTCACATTGCCAGAAGTTTTATTATCATGTATGTGTCATAATATACTGAATAACTATCAAAGTTCTTAAAACATTTACTCCATCCGGAGCTAAGCGGTGTCAACAAAAAAGGTTCGGATCAGAGGGACTAAGTAAAAAAAAAAAAAGAACAGTAACATTAAAAAAGAGAACAAGAAAATTTTGATTCTCGCTATGAAAGTTTGAAAGATGGAGCCATCGATGAAAATGAACACATATGGAGTTCTTTATTTGATTCTTGTTTTACTACAATTCAGTAATGTCATCTAGGACATTTACCTGTTGTGGACCTAGCGGTAATGTTTAAGGTTGTGGTGGTATTAATATATACTTAGACCACTGAATTGGCCCTTCAGTTGTTTGTTTGCTTGCAGGAAATTTTTCTAATGTCTTCTTTTTTAGTTGTCAGATTATTTATTTTTCTCACACCATTGTTTCTGATGCGAGATTTCTAGCAAGGATATTATTATTTTTCCTGTTTAGACATAACATAATATTAATCACCAATATATGTTGTAAAGTTAGTCTAGGACATATGAACATTATTATGCATCCCAACAAAAACTTCGATCTGACTTTACGAAGGAAAAGGCTGGAAAGCTGTCGTTCAATAATTGCATATTCCTTAAAAAGAGCGCGGCAGTAGTAGAATAATCATACCATTCATCATTATATATAGATATAGAAAGGTTAGCGAAGCAAACTTAGGAACTTTTGAATCCTAATTGTTCAGGACAATCCATTGGTAGGACCTTAATTATTGATAAACATCTGTTTAGTTTGTATAGAACTCTTTTTAGCTTAGCTCTCTCTATCAGTACTATTTTATTAGTATATATGTCCAGTAAATAAAGAAGTACAGGCGATTGCATTTCATATGATACATTCTTTTTATTTTGCATGAACAACATGGAGGTCCCTGTTTGTTTTTTTAGATTTTGTATAAGAGTTATTATGTACATGGTACAAGGCCATATATAGGCCCAACAGGAGACCCTAGTTTACTAGACTAATGAAAATTACTCCACCATATGTCAGAAAAATTCTTGCTGGTATATACAATATTTGGATGAAAATAGGATAGCGTTTATATACATCACTATTTCTTATCCTTCACAAATTTTAACCGACTCGAATATATCCCTTCTCGTTGGAGTTTTGAGATGGATGGAAATGATATGTATTGCACATTTAATTTGATAATGTACTTCTACAGATCCATATGCCAAATAATACATGTACATTAACATGCATGTTTATCTCATGTTTAGGCTGATATTTTCCTTGTAAATTTGTTTTTGTTGGTAGCAACAGCCATCAGCAATTCTCTGAAATATCTTCTAGTAGGATGCTGCTACCTTGCGTATATAGGGTCAACGTTTGTGTTAACTGCAGCATTATATTCGTCACACTATGCAAATTCACTCCCAAAACCACAAACATTTAAATATACTATAGCTGCAGATGCTATTTTCCAAAATTTAGACACATACACACATATATAAATATACTCCAAACCCAATGGCAAGCAACGATCATCTCCATCCAGTTTAGACACACATATAGACATATCCTGATATCCAATCCAACCCAAGAAATTAACCTGAAAGATGAATTCAACACATCAATAATGGCAGATTTAACCATCCACCACACCACAGAGATGTCCCACTATATGTAAAGTCTACAATGCGAACTTAACACACACATATTTCTTTCAAAACGAATCTACTAGATTAATTAACTATATATATTCACGAGTTGTAAGATTTGTTGCATTTGGAGCTAGCAAAATTAAAACTCCTAACCTATACCTGAATGTGTGATTGTGTGTACTGCACGTAGCATATCTAGCTTCAGCTTGATGAGACGAGCTCTATAGCTAGGAATTCATGAATCGCAACCGAGTTGAACTGGTTACTATCTCCAGTCAAGTTAATTATAGTGGAGAAGCTGAGGCGGGAAACTGATTATTATCGATGGAAAGATGAAAGGACGCAAGAGAGCCGATTAGGTAGCCGGTAGTGTGTGCGCGTCTCTGGGACTTGCTCAGCCTCTGCCAAACTGCTGCTCTCCGCGCCGCGGACCATATCCTAATACAATGCGTCCGTGGTCCACCCACGTTTTGACATTCTTACTGAGAACACCTATATACTCATCTGACATCTCTGCACGCCTCCTGGACGCCGCTCGATCGGTTGGATGCAGGAGCAGGAGCCGCCAAGCGCCGACGCAAACCTCCAAACAACTGATGAAATTCATGCAGATATACTGCTTCACACTTTACCAGCTAGTACCTAGTTGCTGCTCCATGTACAGCGCAGAGGCGTTTGTATACGAGCTTCATGCTGGGAGCGGTAGCGCGCAGTCAATGACACCGCGCCGCTATACTGTACTGTACTGTACCGTAGCTAGCTGCTGAGTGCTGAGACGTATGTACACTGACGCGACCGCGTACACAGTACACACATGCATCATTCATGCCATGAATTTCTTGGGGCACAGCCAGTACTAGCTGCCATATGCCCCCGGCCGGCGGTGACAGTGGCACGCGCGGTGCCCGAGTGCTGGCCGGCCTTCAGCATGCATCGGGGGGCAACCACGGCTGATTAGCAGACAAACGGACGTCCAGATCCGTGAACTGATGATCTGATCAACAGGTTGGTTAAGTGTACAGGGCTCGGCTCTGCATGCTCCGCTCTGCACAGGCTTTCAGCGAAGCATGTCCATAATTGGTTAGTTGTGTCTCGTGTGTGCAGAAAATACCAAGGAGCAGCCCAGAAATGACGTACTCAGTCTGCCTGTTGAACTTGAAGTGTTGATAGGTGTTCCATCGGACGGCTCTCGCGACCAGCGTTGCGCTAAGCCGTCCCATTGTTTGTTTGTTTGTTTGTTTGTGTGTGTGTGTGTGATGTCATTGTTGCACATATACTGTTGTGACTTGTGTGCTACCGGTAAGGACTTGGAGAGTTGAGAGTACGTAATGAACTGTAAACCAGTCCTTGTTGATTTTCACTGTATGTATAAAATCAACAGGAACTGGTTTACATTATGGGCTCGCTAGCGTCAGCCCGTTTATGAATGGGCCGATGGCCCATACTTCTCATGTGCATCAATCTTATTTATGGCCATTTTCTCATCATCTCTGTTACAAAAATCATAGTTTCCTCTTAAAAATACTAGTAGAAACAAAAAACACATTCTTGCCAAAAGAGAAACACAGCGTGTGTGTGTGTGTGTGTGTGTGTGAGAGAGAGAGAGAGAGAGAGAGAGAGCCTGCATCCTATCACAAAAATCAAATTAGTCAGCATTTGTTCAGTGAGTATAGTGACATTAATTTTCAACTCTAATGGGTGACCAAATTATATCACTATATGGACTAGTTCCGTAAAACAAAAGGCCAATGGAGCCCAACTATATAAACTTTAGTTGAAAGGCAATTTACTGTGCCGGCTGTTAACTTTCTGGCAGTTGCTAATTACGTCAGCGACTCGTACGTCGATAGATCGTCTTTCCGGTGCAATGGAATCGAACGCAGCCTGCACTAGTGCGTTCACCTTCTCCAGACGCCTCTGCACAAAATTAGGTCCAAGCAAGTCGCTGCTTTTGTTTTACAAAAGAAAGAAGAAGATTGATTGCCACCCACGTCTTTATCATTTACTATATCCTGCAACATATATAGAACCATATTTATTTTTTCTTAGTTTTATCTATTGAGCAAAGTGGTCAACGCACTGGCCTCTCGATTACCTTTTGATTTTCCTCTCACCGACTAGGTGCCCAAGGAGAAATTCCTCCAATTATCAGTAGGAAAAACACTTTGTTATAAACAATTAATAGCCATATGGATCTCACTCGAAAAAACAAAAGAATAAGACAGCTGAAGACTGAAGTTGACACGCGCGACATAATAATTACATGTAATCTTTTGCAGCTCTCTTTTACATGCATGAGCCACCACTAAAGCCGTGCGTCTTCTTCAGAAGTAGTGGAGTCCAAACAATCCTGCATGCTCTGATGAATCTGCCGTGTCCTAACAACGGCCACACTATCACTCAACTCTTCCAAACCTGCCTTCATCCATCTATTTAAGCAATACTAGAATCGTTGCTGCTTAGACAGACATAACAGATCAGTGCAACAACACGAGAGTATCATCAAACGTTACAGAAGCCATGGGCACCTTGCTCGGCCACCTGCTCCCGGGCGTGGCCTTCGCGATCCTCGGCCTGTGGCACACGCTCAACACCGTCCGGTCGTACAAGCTCAAGGGCGCCTCCGGGTTCCGCTCCGCGACGTGGTACCCCTTCCCGTCGCCGCTGCCGGGGCTGAAGCACCTGGAGCTCTACCTCCTCCTCGCCTTCTCCGTGCTCGCCATCGTGACCCAGCTCGTGGACCTCCCCCTCCTTTCGCTCACGCTCCAGCCCGACAGCCTCGAGCACGCCACCATGTACCTCCACCTCGCCGTCTACGCCTCCGTCGCGCTCGCCGCCGACCTCCTCCCCGCCGCGCCGCTGCGCCCGGTCGGGGACGTGGTGACCGCGCTCGCCGCGTCGGTGTTCGGGCAAGAGCTGTTCCTCCTCCGCTTCCACTCCGCCGACCACGCCGGGCTCGAGGGCCACTACCACTGGCTGCTCCAGGTCATCGTGGCTGCCTCCGTCGCCGCCACGGCGGCCAGCGCCGTCGTGCCGAGGAGCTTCGTCGTGGCCGTGGTGCGGTCGGCGTCGGTGCTGTTCCAGGGGCTGTGGTTCGTGGTCATGGGCCTCGCGCTGTGGGTCCCGGCGCTCGTGCCGGCCGGGTGCCACGGCGTGGACGGCGGCGGTGATGATCCGGCGGGGACCGTGATGATGCGGAGCGCGGTGGCGTGCGGGACGGAGGAGGCGGCGCGGCGGGCGGTGGTGCTGGCCAACCTGCAGTTCAGCTGGGTGCTCGCCGCCGTGTGGGTTGTCACGGCGTACCTGTGCCTCAGGGTGGACTGCCGGTGCATCGAGTACAGGCAGATTCAGGCGCCCGTAAGCGGCGGCGTGTTCGCCGGCGACGACGGGGATGCGACGACGCAGAAGCGTGTGTACCCCGTGGACGAGCAGGTGTAGGAATAACATGTGTGTCGTGTACAGTACTTCCCTCACCATAACATTGATGAAGTGTGCGTGTCAGTTGCACGTCTCGGGTCCCGTAAGAAGGGCCTGCTCTAGGCCGAAGTTTAAGTTGGCCCTTAGATTCAGCGCCACTACGTGAAGACATTCTCTTGGACCTCACGTGATGTGATCCACCTCGAAAATAAAATGCGTATTAGGAACATGCAACAATTGCCGCGCTTCACTAAAAAAAAAAAGAGTGAAATACACCGCGGGTTCTTAAATTATTTAAGAAAGATCATCCAAATCTATGAACTCTCAAAGTAATTATCTGGTTCCTTCAACTATTTAAGAATGATCATCCATGTCCACGAACTATAAGAACCTATAGATCTATGATCTATTTATTTTGTGACAACTAGGTCTTCACTGTCATCGCCCACCCGCTCTCCAAGTGCAACATAATCGTTGAACCGCTCTCTACGCATGATGTCACCGTTGTATAACCGCCAAACAGACAAGTACTGTCGAGCCTACATGACGATGCCAACTAACAGAAGGTGTTGCTCTGACTGTCACGACCTCACTCTCCCCACTGAGGCCTATGCCTGCATTCCCATCTGCCCGTCAGGCAGTGACGACGATGACTACATGTCACGTGTGAAAGACACTATGCATGGAAGATAGACCGTCGTTGCGGGTATCGGACAATCCATCTTCATGGTTAACGAGTAACAAGCGCGAGAAGACGAGGTCGCGATGGAAAGAACGAGGCTAGATGGATGGACAAGGCCGCAACAGGAAGAGCATAACTATTGCTAGCTGGTGTCATCGTGGAGGTTCGGTGATGCTCGCAAGGATACCGATTGTTCGGCGATGGCGATGCGCGTGTAGAGCGGATGGGTGGTGACATTGTGGACTTGGTTAACATAATATAAATAGATCATGGACTTTGAGGGAACACTATAAAATTCGTGGACCTGGATGATCATCTAAAAATAATTTAAGAACCCAAATAATCACTTTAAAAGTTTATGGACCTATATGAGTATTACTAAATAGTTTAAGGACCTATAATGCACTTCACTAAAAAAAAAGCAATTGCTGTGCTTCTTGGTTCTGTGGCAAAGCATCTAATCTTCTTGAACAAGCCAAATGAGCGACACAGTAACCTGTATTGGCCCTTATGCCTGTTTAACTCAACCTATAAAAGAAATGCTTCAAAATCTTTCTTGTAACAATCCTCAGAATTCTGTGAAGTAAATGTTTCTTGTTCTAAAGTTTATTGTAACTAGTTACATGCCCGTGTGTTGCACCGGGAACACAAAATATGTGTACAACACAATACTTTTTAGGAACTCAAATAATTTTATACCTTCGGTGGTGACGCACGGGCACGCAAATAATTTTACATTCATATTCTATGCCATGTACTGATACAAATTATTTCAACATTGCAAAAATCTAATAAGATTTTTTCAAACTCCTTAAACAACTTCTAATGCATTAGAACATGAGATGAAGATAAAAGAATGACATTCACATTTTCATTAAGTTGATAAAAATGTTTGTACTCTAAACAAAAACAAATATTTACATCACAATAAAACCAATTAAACATCCTCCTATCATATTCTAAAAGAGCATATAGTCACTATTCAGCATCAACGACTAAGAAACAGAATCGCCTTTTATTTATTGTAATCTCAGAGCACAGTGGGCAGATACTCCCATCGCCTTTCAAGGAACTTTCTGACAAAGCTAGTATCAAAAGCTCCTATGATTAATTTCTGTTGAAAGGCTACATTTTATAAATTAGAAGAAAACATTAGCAGTCAATATTATTTCATATTTTTTTTATTTATGCGTACAATCCACTTTTCAGTTACTCTTCATGTACTTTGCTTATTTGAGAAAACTTCATTATTCTTGGGATGTTAACATATTTAATGGATTTCTTACTAAGTATTGTCTTCATTTACATACTTCATGAAGTGGAAGATAATATCATCCCTCTAATAATATATGTTTTGATCTCATATAATTGAATATAAATGACTACTCACCCTGCAATTCACTTGTCGCATGATGCATTGGCTTGAATGCAAACATTTGTGTAACTTGATGTCTCAAATCACCCTGCCATCAAATTGCAAGATTACAGTTAGTATAAAATACAATCTATATGCATGTTATATCACATAAACAAGTGTGTCAAATTTAACAAATCAAGTTATGCAGTCAATTTCCGTGTTTATAATTATTCTTAGCATAGTTCCAATAATAATCTATTTATCAGCAACAATAGTTGGCAAGCTGATCACATGCTAAGTGGTTACATGTCACATTATTTTCAAATGAAATTTTTTTGTATCAATAAATAAACCCTAAGCATATTACAAAAGAAGAGAACTAAAACTTACCAACAAAGGTCTTGTCTACACTTGGGAAAAAGGCATCAGATGCTTTGGGTAGGGTGGAAACTGAATTGGCAAAGTAAAAGGTATAACCATAGTGTTTTCTACACAAGAACACTCATATGTGTTTCCAATGTTACGGAATTCTCCATCATCTGAAATTTTCTTAAAAATCACTCGATGCATAGTATAAGTACATCCTTCTTTAAATATATCATTAAACCAACTGACAATAGAGCCCTTGCAACAACTTCAATTTTGCAACCCTTAAAAATAACAACAAACAATGTAAGCCTATGCTGGAAATTATTTTATAACTCTTACAATTATATTTGTGCAATGTGTGAAACTTAACATGTATGATAAATCATTGCATAGTACCTGAAGCTCTTGCTCTAACTGGAACTTAACATCCATCCTAGCAAAAACACTCAATGGTAGGTTTACATCCCACTCTTGAACATCATCGAATCTAACAAATCTGCAGCAAAAAAACATGTTGTTGAACTCCTGGATAACACCTCATCATGTACAAAAGGTGATTCACAGTTAAGGCCATCAACTTGACGTTGACTAAACACAACCATGCAGACCTGTAAAAAAAGAATAGGATGAGAATAAATAAATAAACATAGCTATGCCTGCCACTGAATCAGGGCCAATTAGAATCCACCATCAGAGCATATCAGGGAAAAATCATTCTGTATTCAAGCTAACCTAACAACTGTCAATATCTCAGCATGTGCTAATTAAATCAGAGAGTAAACAAATCCTAGACAATTGATGATCAAACAACTTAATAAGTGAGATTTTATCAAAATAAAAGAGGGGGAGGGGGGGGGGGGCATGATAGTGTTAATATTCTAAGTCAAGGGACTGACAGTACTCAGATATTTCATACAAATCCTGGTTCAACTATTATTACTGCTCTCGATTAACAAACTAAAGAAAACCCTAAACTGCCATGAGTTTAATCATCATTATTGTAAATGCATACGTATAAAATATTTTGCTTTCTTATATTATTGACCAACAAATTGTTATATAGAGAAGCATTTATTTAATCATCATTATTGTAAATGCATACATGTATACAACCAAAACACCATTTCCTCAACTGAAATGATAGTTTGTATTAGTTGGTGCCATAAAACCCCAGCAACAAAGTGAAATGTCAAGTCCATTTTGACTGAATAAAGAAACCATGTTACTTAACGCTTATTCGTATTTGGTATCAACCTGCACTTACAAGCATTGTGATCAATGGTTTTATATAATTATATAACTGCATCTTCACACATAGATGTCTAATAGACAAAGGAAATAAGATTGCATAATGATCACATCAAGAACATACCTTACTTTTAAAGAATTCAATCATCTACTCGGATTTTTTGACGAGTCATTGAGGAATCTTCAGTAAGAAAATGCAACCTAAGGCAAAATAAATGTTGTCAGTAATAGTGATGGGCTGGGCTAATTAAAAGCAAGGCCTATAACTATTTTGTGATCAAAATAGACTTACTATAAAAAAATTCCTCAAGCATCCCAAAAGGAATTTTCTTAGAAAGTAGCTGCTTGCCCTGAGCTCTTTCAGTAAGTTTATTCTTCTACAATCACCATGACTCATCAACGGTATGGTGCTAAAAAGACAACATTGAGTATTGAAATAGAAATATTGGAAGTCGCACAAGGTTATAGTGTAATGGATTTACCCCGCTCTTCTACAAACACTATCGTATTTGAACATCCTGATATTAATTAGAGAAACAAATAGGGAAAGTTGATGTATTGTCCATAGGTTGATATGGTGCCATAAGAAACATGTTCTGAGATATCACATTGCATTATAATCCTACAAAAAGTTTTGTAAATATGAAGCTTAGCTATAATCAGTTCTGACTCACTCACAAAAACACATGATGCATCTAATTTTTAACTTTAGAGGACACCAACAACTTCATACGTATAGTTCATATAAGAAAATTAATAATTCCCAAGAAAGAGAAAAACCATTGATGCTATGTTCATCTACTGGTAATTTTATCTAGCTCCTGGTGTGCAACAATGTATATGTACCTAAGTATTTCTCGGCTTACAAAGTCAGTTTTTGGCGCTGATTCCCTCGACGCCAGGGATCATATTTCTGTCATATGGCATCTATCCTTTGTTTTACTCTCACTCAGCTTGCCAAATTTGCCATCAAGAGGAACAAGCGATCCCCCAGCTCGTCAGCTTACCCCGTAGACAGGTTCTATGCAAACTACCCGAGTGCCTTGCCCCAGCAGAACAAAGCTTGTAATTAATTTAACAAATCATTGCATTATTACTTAGAATTATTTAATTTATTTCAAATAAATACATACTTAAGAGTGTTAGAATTTGAAATAAACTATATTTTTAGGTAACCAAATAAATATCCTGGCACCTGCATCTCCATACATACTCTTTGCTTCTCCATCTTAAATGGTTTAAAATGTAGCTAGTTCTGGGTTTGTTATAAGTTAAACTTTTTAACTTTGACCATCCATAATAAAAAATCTATAAAGATTAATTATGTAAAAGTTATAAATTATGATACCTTGTGTTTATAAACTTTATAAATTTTTTATTATGGATAATTAAACGTTAAAGAAGTTTGATATAGAACGAAACAAAGAATAGCTATATTCTAGGATGGATGGAGTACATGATCAAATAAATTTGGCATGAAATCATTCTTTTTGGAATTGTTATGTCAGATAATATATCACGGTTGCAAAACTCAGCACGCGAGTGTCCCTTGGGTATCTAGCTTGAATAAATACTAGCTAGGAATTTAAAGGACTGATTATTTATCTTTCACATGATTTTTTTACTCTAAAATCTTGCAGAGTGGCCCTTGGGTGGAAATCCAACTGCCCATTTTTTTATCTAGTTGATCGGACTTCAGGCACGAGAACAGATCTCATCCCAAATTACATTGTCAGAAATTCACATGATTTTAATTGTAAAAATCATTCCAATGACATTTAGTTATTCGGAACATTTAATTGCCTTGAGTTTATTAGGCAACCTGCAAGACTAGGATATTAGCTTCCATGTAACAATGGTTTCAATTGTAATATACATATTTTAGAGAACACAAACTTGATCACTGTAATTCTTAGTAATATCAGAAACACAAATGAGGGACATGGTATAACAAAATAACTAAAATAACTAACTCATAAATTGGCACCGGCAAGTATGTTCTAATTCAACTACCAGCTCTACTGGGGTCCAGTAACGCTTGACCTCCTCTCCGAATTTTGGGCACTTGGTTAGTTTGAGTAATTAGCAGGTAGTCAAGTCTTTTAAAATGCTTGACTTGGCACGTAACTATGCTGCTTGAAATCACCAGGGGCAGGTTACATTTCGTAAATTTCCCGGTTTCAGCCTAACCCGTGTCCATCTTTACGTGTATCTGTGACACAGACTGTCCAAATCAAACCAAAATTTAGTCCTGGGCCGTGTTGGATTTGAAATCTAGAGTTCACATATGATGTGCAACTTTCTGACTGAGTAGTTGTGGAAGCAACTGTCCCCTGAACTTCTTCGAACCCGTACCTTTTGAGCCCAAGGAAATGCGATAGCAGATACCCACCGATCTCGAGAGTGAACAGATCGCGAACTTTTTGTTGCTAATAAACCCAAAAATTCATGCCTATAAAAATGCAGGCCTGGAACCATTACCAGTTTCAACAAAACTGGTGTTGCGTGTTGCCTTTTTCTGCAGACAAACAGAAACAACAGAGACACCAATCCACGGTGACGATCCCCCAAGAAGTCCTTCCTCGCAAACCACCCAGCTAACCCTAGTCATGAAGCTGCTCGACTTAATCCCGGACCACCTTGCCCACCCAGATCACGTATTTGTCAAGATCACAACAACTGACGAGTTCAAGTGCCAAAGCTGCGAGCAGAAAGGCGACAGCGGCCGCATCGGGTACGGGTGTAGTTTTAAGGGCTGCAAAATCAAGCTGCACGCGTGCTGCGCCAACGCACCGGCCAAGCTGAAGCACTACAAGTTCAACAACGACGTGTTCCTCTTCAACAACGACGTGTTCCTCTGCAAGAACCCAGCACCGTAGCCCCTGCATGATGAACGCCGGCGCACTTCTTCGCCTATGTTTTCCACTTTTCCTTCGTGTCGTTATGTCTTGCGGCATGCATGTTTTTGTTGGTGTTCTGGGTCTCTATCTACGCGTTATCTCCATAATCGTGATCATGTGATCGAGCACGTCGCTAACACATGACTCGAGGTCAAGTAAATTAATATGGGAGTTGCTAATTTTCAGGCGCCTGAAAGTTTTGCTTTTAAGCCATAGATTCTATATCCAATGATTTCTAATTATTATATAAAAAAATCCTATAAAAAATAAAACAAAACACAAAAGAACAAAGATTAACTGAAAGCTTTCAGACGTCTGAAATCTAGAAAATCCGAATCAATATAGCTCCATGGAGATCAGGTGTTTGCATGGGTCAGTAGTGCCAGCCGTTTCTGTTGGTGCGTTGGAGTCCAAGTGGTTGTAATCTGGTATGCTGTTTGTTTTCTCTACTAGTGTCTTCTTGCATACAAAAATGGTGATTTGGATGTGTCCAAAAGGCTGATGGCTTCTTTCTATTTTCTTCTGTTTGCGCGGCCATGTCTGGACCTTTCATTGGCCCCACAGACCAAATATTTTCCCTGTTCTGCACTACTATGGCCTGAGATGCGAGGAGGACGAGGTCGCTCTGCTTAGCAGAAAAGTCATTTGCTTTATAATAAAAATGTGGACACGGGCACTTTATTGTATTTTCTTAATGCACGTAGCAATACATGGACACTTTACTGTTCTAGCCGAGTTGTCGATAAGACTTTTAAGAAAAAGAGTACTCCCTCCGTTCCAAAATTATTATCGTCATTGACTTTTTTTCATCAACTTTAACCATTTATCTTATTCAAAAATATTTAAAAAATATCATATCTTTTTTTATACTTTATTTTATCACTAGATAAAATTTAAATGTAATTTATAATTTTTCATATTTTAAAAAATATTTCGAATAAGATGAATGGTCAAAGATAACAAAAAAAGTCAATGTCGACAACAATTTTGAAACGGAGGAGTAACTAAATCTTATCTTGTAAAACATTTTTGCAGAAATTTAATTGCAATTAATTGAATAATAGAGTAATATTTGCATGGACCAGGCGCCAGTTGATGATATACCTAACTTGTATGTTGCATACACCGTTAATTAATCTATATAATTCATTCTATTGATGGTGAAAGCTAATAGAGTTTAGATCAAGGAATGTCAAAATGGTTTTTTATGGACTGCTGGTGGGTGTAGCTTCGAAAATGCACAACCGACAGGATTGTACGAAGCAATCAGCCAGGACATAGAGTTACTATTCTTGTTTTGAAAGCAAGTGATTGAGTTCATACAAGAAAACACCTAGAGATTGATTATAGCCAATCTTTTCCCCCACCCATGCTGGAATGACAAAATATAGACAGCCAACTTCTAACCTACTAACAGAAGATTAATGGTTAATTTAAGCCTCAAATAGGAGACCCTTTGCCATTAGAATCCAGGGTGGCAAGGAAACTGCAGTTGTATATATTGGACAAAATCACTAGCCTACATATGTATCTGCTTTTCCCATCTCTAATTGATGGCTGTACTGATCATCTTGCCATAACCATAACTTGATTTCCACTGTTACTGCAATATGGTGTGTGACTTTCCACCTAAATCTATTTATTAATAAAAGGAGATAAACCTTCCATTACGGTGTCTAGAAAAAAAAAAGAAATATGCTACAAATTCTGAGAAAAAGCAAAACATCTGATCATTAAATTTATCTCCATGTAGTCTCCTACGGTTGATCAAGAATCTTATGTTAGATTTTCTCCTCACCGAATATCTCAGCCACCCTGTGTAGTGCCGCAACAAACAAAGAAAGCCTCAATGATTCCATCGCTAGCAGATGCTCATCATGGTGGCGCAGGTCACTGGTTCTCGTCTGTTTGCAGAGTTATGTGACATTCTAGGTTTCACCTCGCTTCTCTCCTGCCCGATGTGGGATCCATCATTCTACTCTGCCCCAGCTGTATGAACTTCACCAGCAATACCACATGGAGGAATGAACAGATCGGGAGTCACACTACTTGCTGGGCCGCGTGCCGCAGAAGTCAAAGGATCTGTTCTGAGTGTTCCAATATGAAAATAATTCCTGTGTCTTGATGCCGGTGAAGAGGACCAATTGATGTGTATCTGAAGTGCTTGCCATCGGTAGCCAATAGATGCTTCAAGGTGCTGCGTTCCTGCAGCCTGAATTTGTTCTCTGTTGTGCGCATGCCTGAACAATGAACGACGCAGAGAAGCAAAATAAAGGGGCCAAACAAATATAGAAGTTTGGTATAGCATAATCTTGTCAGCGTTGTAGCTATGTTGCTGATACCAGTCCAGAACATGAAGGCGAGGTATACGTGAACATCATGGGATTGCCATTATGTCCTGGCAAGCCATTCACGGGTTTGTAAGAAGTGGTCGTGCGCTCCCATGTCCAAACTACCAAGGAGCTCTCTAGATTCCATTACTTTCTGCATTAACATCCATAAGAGGACATACTTTATTCTTTCATAATTCACTGTTTCAACAAGCCATAATTGACAAAATTTTGATCTGCTTGCCACGTGCGTTAATCAAGCTTTACTCAATATAAATAAGCTTTTCAGGAGTTAGTACTTTGCAAGCGACAACCGTGTTTTCTTAATCAACTGTCAACAATTAACAGGTAACCAAAGACAACCTGCTAGGACAACTTTTAGGCTTCCATATTACCTTAGAACAATGGTATGTTTTAGTCTGAGCACTATGATGATATTGCTTATGCCCATTTTTATGTTATATATAATTTTTTCCATTCAGTTTTCAGGCTATTAAATATTTAATTTATCATGTATAAGAACAATATTCATTTAAAAACTATATAATAGTCTTATATTTTATTTTAAATTGAATTGTAGGAATAACACAACTTCATTTTTTCTCTTTAGGAAGCAAGCGTACTTGACATAAGACAACTATGGAAATTATGTATTCCATTAAAAATCCCATATAATTATTTTTTGAAAAAATTGATATAAAGATAAATTTCCCATAGTATGTACCTGAGAGGTATGCAGACAAAGATTTATATAAAAAGTCTTTTAAGCCATATTACAATCATCTTTATCTAATCACTTATGGAATTTCCTTTTTTTTCTTTGCTCTCTATAGGAGATTGTCAAACGGCCAACATCTAAAAATATTACAAGTGACTTATTTCAGTTTTAGAATCTTCTTTTAATAATTAGCGAACTGCTCTCTGACTACCAATGATAAAACATTTATACTTTATAGAAGCATTTATATCAGTGCACTGTCTCATAGTTATCCTCTTCAGTCATGGATTATACAGATGCATGCATGTATTTAATGATATAATTTGGTAACTGGAATGCTCAAAAGTGTTATGCTCGAAAAAACGATGGAATATATTGTTAAAACAAAAATTTTATTGCATGAGATATAACTGCCATAATTTTGGATAGAAACCAAGGTTTCAACCAAATGGTGTCAAGTCCCTTATGTCAATGACAAGGATATAAAGTTTCATAATGGCTGCACAATAGATTCAGTAAAAGTTGGAGCCGACCTATTCCAAGTTTCTGAACATGCGTGACTCAACTAGAAGATATAAGAGTATTATCTACTATCTAATTCATATTCTAAAATGATTAAACAAGCAGTTTATAAAGTTGACAGTACCATAACTCAACTGACATTAATGCCTACTACTTTTAGTGGATTAAATGCCTATATTGTAATAACAGAAAACAAGACAAGAAATAATGTGATAATTGATTTAACCTGTAACTAAATTTCAATACTAAGGGGTTGTAAGTTTTGGAGTGAAACCAGGTCAAAAGATGCTAAAGACTTACATAAGTATTTTTTTTAGCTTAAGACTTGCATGACTTATTTGTATATATGGTACCCTAATGCCAAATACAAATATAGGATATCTAGCCCGTGTAACCGCACGAGCAACTTGACTAGTTCATTGAAATTGCAATTAGCCCTCAAGCAAAAACATTTCCTAATGACATCTTCCTGGCAACAGGTGACTGCATCGTATTGTAAAACGTTAGCGTAAGACAGGGAACTTGCGTTATGGCAGATGCAAAAGAACTGATGTGTATTGAAGGACCAAGAAGGTGACCAGAGGGGGGTGAATGAGAGCCAAATAAAATTCTCTAAGAGAACTTGGCCTATATCTCAAATACAACCCAAGCTAACCTCTAAATCGATCACCAAGACTACACACACCAACTTGTGGTGTACTAGCCCTAGGAGTGATCAACCACACCAAAGAAACACAGCAGAAACAAAAAGGAAAGATAAAATGCTCAACAGCCCAGAACTGAGCACTCATCGGTAGTGCCGATCCCTGCCATCGGCAGTGCCGGTGGGCATCGGCAGTGCCGGTCACGCCTATCGGCAGTGCCGGTGCGCGTCATCGGCAGTGCCGGTCCCACCTATTGGCAGTGCCGATACGGGATGCCGTCGCACTGGAACCTACAGACCAAACCGATCGGCAGTGCCGGTCCTGGTCATCGGCAGTGCCGGTCGACCCCCGACAGAACAAAAAAAACTCTCGGGATCTTCTCAAATCTTTTCCAAAACTCAATCAAACGAACTCCAAATGATGCAATTTTTAGATCAGTGAATCCTCATCACATCACGACCCTAATCCTAGGAGATCAACTCAATTGGCTCAAGGAATCATCATGAATTTTAGATCTTGTGCCAAGAACACCAAAAAGGGGAAACTTGAGAAATCCTTCAAATCGAAGATGCTAGAGCTATTGATTCGATCAAGGATCCATAGAGGATTGTTCTAGCTCATCCTAGCAACTAGTTTCTCAAGAAATCCGGGCCAAAAACTCGTCCAAAAGTGAGATAAAAAATTACCATGAAAATGCCTCCAAAAATAGGAAAAAGGGAATTTCGGGATTCAAGTGAAGAGGGAAATCTTGAGCACGAAAATACTTCTCATATCATAGAAAGGTGCTTACAAGATCCATAGCTACAAGGCTAGGAAGCCACCTTCTTCCTCCCACTATTTGGAAGAGCAAGAGATGTCTCTCACACACCCACTACTCTCCTCTCAAACATGAAGTCCTCTCCTAGCACTTTGAATAGAGTCCTAACACAAGGCTAATGGAAGAGAGACACCTCTCCCACTAGCCACACCTCTCCTTATATAGGCCTAGGGTCTATTGTCCACATGACCACTCTACCCATGACCTACATAACACACCCACCTACCACCGGGGGCATAACCATCCATCTTTTTCCTCATTGCCCGAATGTCATTGGACGCTTTACGTCTTTGCTTCATCTTGAAGCAAGCTCCGTGATGGTGCCATGTGCACCACCAACCACCGCCACCAGTTTTGAGGCCCAAACTAGGAAACCGCCTTGCACACTTTTCAAAGCATGACTTCTCGATGTTGATGCGTGTCACCTTGTCCCGCGATCCTGACCACCGGCAAG
Organism: Eleusine coracana subsp. coracana; assembly: GCA_032690845.1. Taxonomy (NCBI): domain Eukaryota; kingdom Viridiplantae; phylum Streptophyta; class Magnoliopsida; order Poales; family Poaceae; genus Eleusine; species Eleusine coracana. Next base: position 57,890,351 of record CM064432.1, on the reverse strand, counting down.
TCTCTCCCAGTCCCTGTCCATCGGGCCCCCTTGTCACTTGCACCGACATCCCCATTCGCCTTGACTTGGTCAACACGCCGTCTTCATCACCACCACGGTTTTGAGGCTCAACCGTGAAACTGTCCGTGCTTCTTCCCTCTCCACGTGTACGGTGTGGATCACCCTTGACTTCATCCGGCATCCCGATCGTCTGGCCTCATGTCCCCTACTTGTGCCCGATCCTCTCACCGTTGACCGCCAAGTCGACTCCAGTGATCTACACATCATATGACAAGCAAACACATTTCCCATCTCCTGCAACATCACCAATATCTCCACCAATTCCGGTTAGTCATAACCATGATATGCAAACCCATGCAATCCCTAGATTCCCATATTTGAACTCAAACACCAAATCCGCTCAAGTCAATTACTCATCAGTAGCAACCATGGCACATATCCACATGGTTTCTTAGTCTCCCCCTTGATGAGTACATTGACAACACCAAATGCACAAAGATTAGAGATTGAAATGCGAAGCCGAATAAGCACCTCCAAATGGCCATTCCCAAAGAAAAGGTGAAAACAAGCCATCTAGCAAGTAGGGATCACAAAACCAAGAGTTGGCAAAGAAAGCGACTTGAGACGCAAAGAATGTAAAAAGCACAAGAAACCACTCAAGATCATGATATGCTCCCCCTCAAGTTGTGGTAGGTCTCATGTAGTTCAAAATGGATCATATGAGTTTCTTAGCATTATTTGTGCATGACCCCAAAATTTTCTCCCCCTTTGGCAATGAACTCATCAAAGAGGCAAAAGAACAAGCAAACATGCAATGCATGAAAATGCAAACCTAAGAAGCTTCAACAATCATGCAAACAAGCATTTAACTTTGCTAACCATAACCATAGTGCCATGAAGTGTAAAGGCATAGTTCCCAATCATGCAAAGATCAAAAATAGATAGCAGGGCATAAACACCATGAGCTATACAGGCTAAGCAGAAAGATTGACTAGCTTAGATAGAATCAAATTTTGCTCATCATGAGAAAATCTGCCACCACATGTGTAAGTACTCTCATCCAAGGCAAAATAAATACCAAGTGAATCATAAGAATCTAGCTAGTTTCAATCTCAACAAGGGCAACAAGCACTCGTAGAAAATGAGCTCTACAAACACTCACATATGAAACAGAGACTCAGTTGATCAAGTGATTATAGTTTATCCTCATGTGTCCTCTTATCCATGCGGAGGGTCGCACGACTGGGTATGGCAAACACCCCGAGGCTTCAAGTCATAATGTTTGGATTTAGCATTAATGAGTAGTTCTTGATCAAAGCACTTAGCAGATTTTTCAAGATTATGCACAAGACAAAAGAGCATGCCTTTGTGGCAAAAGGAACACACGTTCCCACAATGTTTCATCATGAGCTAAACATTTGCAAAGCCTTCCATTTCGCAAACACAAGGTGCCAAAGCCAAGACATCCTCTAGACTAGCCTCAGTGCAAGTTTCAACAAGGATAAAAGCAATTATACACATGGTGAGCAAGTTTTAGCAAGATTAGATCATAAGGTTCACAAGAAGCCCAGTTTGCCTTTAAGATTAGCAAGTTGCTCACATAAGTTTATAACAGGCCATCTAGAAAATGTAAGCATAAGAGATTACCATAACATCCACACAACATAGCTCAAGCTCAATCATAGCAAAGAGAAATGCAAGAAGGCATAAGAATCAAAGCTCACCTACCAATGCATATATTACATATGAGATGCAATGCAAAAATGGTAAGATACATATATACAAGAGAAAACCAACTCTCTCTCAAATGATGCCATAGGGATGACAAACACCAAGTTCCCCCCGAAGAAAAGCATGTCTCGAAACATCTAGGGGCTTGGTGAGGATATCAGCTAGTTGGTTTTTGGTGTTAATGTATTAGAGCTCAACATCCCCCTTCTCAACATTGTCTCTTAGGAAGTGGAATCGCACATTGATGTGTTTGACCTTACCATGTTGGATTGGGTTTTTGGCTAAGCATATGGCACTTGAGTTATCACACATGAGTGGAACACCCTTAAAAGTGAACCCGTAGTCTCTCATGGTAGATACAATCCATAGGATTTGTGAGTAGCAGCTAGCAGCAGCTACATACTCTGCCTCTGTGGTGGATTGGGCAACACTCGACTGCTTACGAGAAGACCAACAGATCAAAGAAGTACCCAAGAAATGGCAAGTACCAGAAGTGCTCTTCCTATCAATTCTACACCCAGCAAAGTCCATATCCGAATACCCAATGAGATCAAGAGATGAAGATGCAGAGTACCAAAGACCGAACTCAAGGGTATATTTGAGATACCTGAAGATGCGCTTGACAGCCTTGCGATGAGTCACCCTCGGGAAAGCTTGAAAGCGAGCACAAAGACACACCGCAAAGTGTATGTCGGGTCTTATCGCTGTCAGGTATAAGAGGGAGCCAATCATGCTTATGTACTCCCTTTGATCCACCGCTTCACAGTCTTCATCAGGGTCAAGAGCCGTTGTAGTGGACATTGGTGTAGACAACGACTTCATATTGACCATATCAAACTTCTTCAGGAGATCCTTCGTGTACTTAGCTTGATGTATGAAAGTGCCTTGCTTGCACTGCTTGATTTGAAGCCCAAGAAAGAAGGTGAGCTCTCTCATCATCGACATCTGAAATTCACTTTCCATAGCTTCCTGAAACCTGGACACAAGAGCATGAGAGGAACCACCAAAGATGATATTATCCACGTAAATCTGAACCATTAGAAAGTCATTGCCATGCTTGAGAGTGAACAAGGTTTTATCAACACACCCCATGACATACCCACGCTCTAGCAAGAAGGTCTTAAACCTAGCATACCATGCCCTAGGTGCTTGATTTAGCCTGTACAAAGCCTTCTGAAGCTTGTACATATGGTTTGGGTATTTGTGGTGCTCAAAGCCAGGGGGTTGCCTCACATACACTTCTTCCTCTATGAAACCATTTAGGAAAGCACTCTTGACATCCATTTGATAGAGTCTAATGCCCTTAGAGGCAACAAATGCAAGCAAGATCCTAATGGCTTCTATGCGAGCAATAGGAGCAAAGGTTTCACCATAATCTAAGCCTCCACTTGGCTAAAACCTTGAGCAACTAGCCTAGCCTTGTTTCTCACAACCTCACCATCCTCCCCATGTTTATTTTTGAACACCCACTTGGTTCCTATGATATTGACATTTTTGGGAGTCTCTACAGGGGTCCAGACTTTGTTTCTCTCAAAGTTTTCCAACTCCTCATGCATGGCATTAACCCAATGTTCATCAGATAGTGCGTGTCTAACATTCCGGGGTTCAAAAGTTGCAACAAAGAGAGAATTGGTAAAGCAAGCAAGATGTGCAGACCTTGACCTTGTTGACCTCTTATAGAGATTATCGATCATCTATTGAGGTGGGTGTTGACGCTGAATGTGGTGAGGAGCCTCTCTCTTAGAGTGTACCTCCCCCTCAACCACAGCTAGAGCTTGCTCGACAGCTGCTGAAGTCGATGTAGAAGCTTCTGGACCCTCTGCTGGAGTAGTGGTAGCAGCAGGAACAAGCTCAGATGAGAGATGAAGTGAATCATCATCATCATCATCAAAGCCTTGTAGGTCCTCTTCTACAAAGATGCTCTCCTTCATCTCCTTGTCACCTGCAGACTCAATTACATTCCGTGCACAAGAGTTTGATTCATCAAAGGTTACATCGCAGGATTCTACGATGGTGTTAGTCTCCAAATTCAAAACTCTATAGGAATGACCACGAAGAGAGTAACCAAGAAAGATTCCATCGGAAGACCTTGACTCAAACTTATCAAGATTGCCACGCTTGAGAATAAAGCACTTGCAACCAAAGGCACGGAAATAAGAAACCGAGGGCTTTCTCCCAAAACGTAGCTCATAAGAAGTCACATTAAGAAATGAGCGCAAGAAAATCCGATTGAAAACATAGAAAGCAGTGCTAATGGCCTCAGCCCATAACCGCCTCAAAGTCCTATGCTCATCGAGCATCGTTCGAGCCATCTCCACTAAGGTTCTGTTCTTTCTTTCAACCACACCGTTCTGCTGGGGAACCCGAGGTGCTGAAAACTGATGCTCAATACCATGCTCAAGACAGAAAGCATCAAAGGAGGAGTTCTTGAACTCGATGCCATTATTACTGTGAATTGCTCGTAATGCACCAGGGAGTTCCTTGAACAACCTCAAAGCTAAGCTCCGAAAGTAATGAAACACTTCATCCTTGCTCTCAAGAAAGTAGACCCAAGAGTAGCGAGAATAGTCATCAACAATCACAAGAATATGCCACTTCCCACCCGCCGAACGAACCCGAGAAGGACCAACAATGTCCATATGAAGCAACTCTCCAGGGCGTTCAATCATCACCAAATTGATTGGTGGATGAGAAGTGGCAATCATTTTCCCATGAAGACAAGGAGCACAAACCAAATCCTTATCAAATTTGAGCTTAGGCAATCCTCGGATCAAACCTAGGCCACTCAAGCGACATAACAAGTCAAAGCTCATGTGACCCAGTCTCCTATGCCATTTCCAGAGCTCAGAAGAAGATTGAGCAAACAAGCACTTGTGAGAACCAGGAGAACTAGTAAAATCAGCCTGAAAAACTCTGCCAATGCGAGAAATCCCACAAACTAAGGAATCACTCGAATCAAGAACACAAGAAGCTTTCGACTTAAAGCGCACTTCCAAACCAACATCAAGAAGCTGAGAGACAGAGAGGAGATTGTACTTGAGAAACTCAACCAAACCAACATCATTGAGAGTGAAGTTCTCATTTACCTTTACCACGCCCCTTCCCTTCACTCTTTCTCTCTTGTCATCTCCAAAGGTCACATACTCCCGACGCTTCAAGGGAGTGAGGCTGGAGAACCACTTTGCATTTCCGGTCATGTGACGCGAACACCCGGAATCCATCAACCACTTGTTCTTCAAGCCTCCACCTGCTGCCTACAATGAACGAGAAGTGAAAGTCGATGGCTCAGTGCTGGGGTTAGTCAAAAAGCATTTGGGAATCCAGCACTTAACCATACGACCGGTAGTAGTCATCATAGTTCTTTGCACTTTATCATTCGAACGCATGGGACGAGAACCACGATGGGGAAAACATGGCCTGTCAAAGCGTCTCGACTCAAACCTTGAGTTGTGAGGATAGAAATCATCAGTGTGAAAGCCAAATCCACGCGAGTGACGCTCACCATGATGGGGAAAATGTGGGGCGCCAAAGTGCTGCTGCGCAAAGCCTCTGTTTCGTGAATCAAAGCCATATGAGGAATGACTCTGTCCACGATAGGCACGAGAAAAAGAGCGAGGCTAAAAGTCAATAAAATCATCATAAAAAGCATCCCTAGTCAACTTAGCTTGCTTCCACTCAATTCTCTTACGCCTAAAATAGAATTCATCCAAGTGGCCCTTGCGACCACAAAACATGCAAATGTAGACACCCTTAGGATTAGGCTTGGTTTGCATTGCAGGTTTGGGTTTTGGCTTCTCTATTTGCTTTGGGTTGAAGGATAGTTTTGGATTGGGTGGATAGTATGTGTCAGTGGGTTTGATGGTGTTTTCCTCATCCTTGTAGCTGGAGCTAGGTACAAACTTACCCACATTCTCACTCTCCTTGTCACATCTCTCAAATCCCAAACCCAAGTTATAGGTTGATCTAGAAGCACTCTCCTTCACTCTTGCCAAATCACTCTCAATCTTCTCTTCACTCACTAGGGTTCTCTGGAGCCTAGACACAAGATAGTCATTTTCCTGAACTAGGGCTTTGTTTTCCTCCCTAGTGATTACAAGCTTGTCCTTAAGAGAAACACACACCTCACAAGGTGGTGGAAGGACCTTAGAGCGAGTCTCATGAAGCAACTTGGACTCAAGCTCTTTGACTTTGAGGGATTGAGCTTCCAACTCATCTGTGAGCTTAGGGCACTTCTGACATGCACCCAAAAGAGTTGGTCTAGCTTTGAACTCATCAAGCTCCTTGAGGACACTCTCAAGCTGACTGGCAACTTGAGCATGCACACTCTCCCTCTGTGCAAGATCACTCATCACAACTTGACAAGACTCACACTTAACAACAATGTCCTCATGAGCAAGCTTGGACCTAAGCGAAGCAATTTCAAAATCAGCACTCTCTAACTTAGACTTAAGCTCTCTACTCTCACGAACAGCACTGTGAAGCTTATCATCTTGCATGAGCAGAACATCGTGTAAATGATCAAGTTCAGAAGAGAGCTCATTGAGAGTGGGAGGTACCTCGCTTGTGTCGGAGTCAGATCCAGAGTCGGTGTCGTGGTCGTTCTTTGCCATGAAGCAAAGCCCAGTGAAGTCATCCTTCCTCTTGACTCGTGGCTTTTCAACCTCCTCCTCCGAGCTTGTAAGACCTTCGCTTGATGTGAGGTCGACATCGCTCAAGGCAGCAACGCAGGCTTGTGCAATGGCCTTGGCGAACTTCTTGGAGTTCTTGCCCTTCTTGTAGAAGCAGTTTTTCTTCTGCTTGAAGTATTCAGTGTTGTTGTCGCGGTACCCGGCCTTCTTCTTCTTCTTGGGACAATCAGCGATGAAGTGTCCCGGGTCACCGCACTCAAAGCAGGTTCTTGAACCACCTCCTCCTCTCTCCTTCCGAATATTGTAGAACTTCCTGAACTTCCTTGTGAGCAAGGATAGCTCCTCATCAGGAATGCACTCCGTCTGTTCATCGGAAGCTGCAATAAGAGAAGACAAAGCAAACTCCAAGGAAGACTTATCAAGTGAGGGGTTAGTTCCATAAGAAGCACAACTGTGATCACCCTTCTGAGAACTAGAAAGCAAAGTCATGCTAGAAGCAGGAATAGCAAGATTAGGACTAGATTTCCTAGATAGTTCATGAGATTTGAGCTTGCTATACAATTGCTCACACTTCAGGGTATTGAATTCAGCAGTTTCTTCTAGAGCAACAATTTTAACCACCCAGACATTTTTATCAAGTGAGTACAACAGTTGCTTAGCTCTATCATTGTCATTGTACACAAGGGTACCACAAGCCCGCAAGTTGCACACAATTGCCTCAAACCTATAAAAAGTGTCATTTAGTGACTCGCCCGGTTTCTGTGCAAATGTTTGGTACTGTCTATAGTAAGAATCCTTACGCATAGACTTGACCTGGTTGGTACCCTCATGGTAAGTGCAGAGCTTATCCTAAATAGCATGAGCAGTGTCAAGGTGTGCAACCCTATCATGTTCGCTCCTACCAAGTGCAGAAAGCAGAATATTGACAACTTTGGAGTTGTTCTCATACTTGACTAACTCACCTGTAGAAGCAATATTCAAGTCTTGAGGTATAGCATACTCTTGATCAACAATCTCCCAAATTGCACGTCCTTGACTCAGTAGATACGCCTTGGTCCGTGACTTTCAGTAGGGGAAGTCCTCTCCATCGAACATCCACAGCTTGACAACACGCTTCTTCATATCGCCTTCGGATCACAAAGCCAGTGAAGGTCAACTAGTGATCAAACCGGCTCTGATACCAATTGAAGGATCGAGAAGGCGACCAGAGGGGGGTGAATGGAAGCCAAATAAAATTCTCCATGAGAACTTGGTCTATATCCCAAATACAACCCAAGCCAACCTCTAAATCGATCACCAAGACTTGTGATGTACTAGCCCTAAGAGTGATCAACCATACCAAAGAAACACAACGGAAACAAAAAGGGAAGATAAAATGCTCAACAGCCCAGAACTGAGCACTCATCGGCAGTGCTGATCCCTGCCATCGGCAGTGCCGGTCACGCCTATCGACAGTGCCGGTGTGCGTCATCGGCAGTGCCAGTCCCACCTATCGGCAGTGCCGGTGCGGGATACCATCGCACAGGAACCTATAAACCACACCGATCGGCAGTGCCGGTCCTGGCCATCGGCAGTGCCGGTCGACCCCCGATAGAACAAAAAAAACTCTCGGGATCTTCTCAAATCTTTTCCAAAACTCAATCAAACGAACTCCAAATGATGCGATTTTTGGACCAGTGAATCCTCATCACATCACGACCCTAATCCTAGGAGATCAACTCAATTGGCTCAAGGAATCATCACAAATTTCAGATCTTGTGCCAAGAACACAAAAAAGGGGAAACTTGAGAAATCCTTCAAATGGAAGGTGCTAGAGCTATTGATTCGATTAAGGATCCATAGAGGATTGTTCTAGCTCATCTTAGCAACAAGTTTCTCAAGAAATCCGGGCCAAAAACTTGTCCAAAAGTGAGATCGAAAATTACCACGAAAATTCCTCCAAAAATAGAAAAAAGGAAATTTCGGGATTCAAGTGAAGAGGGAAATCTTGAGCACGAAAATACTTCTCATATCATAGAAAGGTGCTTACAATATCCATAGGTACAAGGATAGGAAGCCACCCTCTTCCTCCCACTATTTGGAAGAGCAAGAGATGTCTCTCACACACCCACTACTCTCCTCTCAAACATGAAGTCCTCTCCTAGCACTTTGAATAGAGTCACCTCTCCCACTAGCCACACCTCTCCTTATATAGGCCTAGGGTCTATTGTCCACATGACCACTCTACCCTTGACCTACATAACACACCCACCTACCACCGGGGGCATAACCATCCATCTTTTTCCTCATTGCCCGAATGCCATCGGACGCTTCACGTCTTTGCTTCATCTTGAAGCAAGCTCTGTGATGGTGCTACGTGCACCACCAACCACCGCCACCGGTTTTGAGGCCCAAACCGGGAGACCACCTTGCACGCTTTTCAAAGTGTGACTTCTCGATGTCGATGCGTGTCACCTTGTCCCGCGATCCTGACCACCGACAAGTCTCTTCTACTCCCTGTCTATCGGGCCTCCTTGTCACTTGCACCGGCATCCCATTCGCATTGACTTGGTCAACACATCGTCTTCATCACCACTACGGTTTTGAGGCTCAACCGTGAAACCGTCCGTGCTTCTTGCCTCTCCACGTGTACGGTGTGGATCACCCTTGACTTCACCCGACATCCCGATCATCTGGCCCCAAGTCCCCTACTTGTGCCCGATCCTCTCGCCGTTGACCGCCAAGTCGACTCCAGTGACCTACACATCATGAGACAAGCAAACATATTTCCCATCTCCTGCAACATCACCAATATCTCCACCAAATCCGGTTAGTCATAACCATGATATGCAAACCCATGCAATCCCTGGATTCCCGTATTTCAACTCAAACACCAAATCCGCTCAAGTCAATTACTCATCACAAATATAGCAAACCATGGCACATATCCACATGGTTTCTCCTGTATTTTTCTAGTACTTCAATTATTTGCACACGTTGGAAGGCAAATGTGCATGGTTGTCTTGCATCTGGCTTCACCATAGCTCTAGAGAGCAGGGACACAAACTACTAGCTTGAGTGCCTGACCACCAATGGCATGTTGTGCGGAGCTTACCAGCAAGACCTGTTAAACTTTAGGGATCATTTAGGAGTAGATCTACTAGCAGGGTCACTGTATGGCGTACCTTTTTGCGTCGTTCTGAGTTCTGGTGCCATCAGTGTATAGGATGGCGTCAAGCTCGTAGTGGTGGTAGTCAGTGTAGGGGCTGGTGGCGCTTCCCGTCACTGGCAGCCCTTCCCATGAGATCGGTCTAGGGTTCGGAGGTGGGGAAACAATGACAGCGATAAACCTCGTGTTGTCTACGATGTGGTCCCCACCTTCATTTTATAGGTTTGCATGAAGGGGGCCCACTAGCCTCGTCTTGGGCTAGACACTGCCGATCAGGGCATGGTCAAGGGTCCAATGGGTCGTTGGGCCCATTGGTGGAGAGATCAACCTAACATTCTCTCTCTTGATCTCATCTTTGTATTTTTAACTTTATACTTTGAAATGACTCTTTTCAAAGTACTTGTTCTATCACAGATTTGTATGTAGAGCATATCTCATCATCACGATCAAACTCGATAGAATCAACAACTACAACACACTCCTCCATTTTGAAATAGCTACAACACACTCCTTTATTATCCGGAAGTTTTAGGCTATACCATTAACCCATGTCGACTATATGTTCTCCGAACACACTTGGCGGTAAATCTTTAATAAGCAGATCTGCAACCATTTATCTGTTAGTTTTATGCTCCAAGCATTTCAACATAATCCTGGACTTTCTCCTTCACACTTTTTGTCAATGTGTTTGGCACCACACTTGACTCATTGTCATAGAAGAGAAATACTTAAATGGTTATTGATGTTGTTAACCATTATCAATTCTGGGTATAGGTTTTCTTAACCTTTTTGCCTGTCCCTCGGCCTCATATCATGCTATAACATGTGTTGGAATCATATTGATGATAATTGTTTTATTATCTTTTTATGTTTTTCCATACAAAAGCTCCAATTGTGAAAGTTAGCGAAAAATATGGATTTCGCTATACATTTCACAAGTTCTATCTTTGTATTCATAATCTTTTGAGAGCACTTGTTTAGTTCTATCTTTCTACTCATAATCTTTTAAGAGCAGTTGTGTCTTTTAGCATGAGGCTTATATATTTGACTCCATTCTAGTGATCTATATCTGGACTGGACATTGCCAAACAACCTGGATTCGTGAATTGTGTCAGGGTAATGTTATGCTTTCGCATTTGTTAAGCTTCCAATAGCTGAAGCATATGGTACCATATCCATTTAATGTATTTCACGTTGACTCTTGGAACACAAGTTCCCAATTTCATTACCTTTAACTATAAGAACAGACATAGGTTTTCTCGCATGCATTCTTTAGAGACTTGTCTCATGCCCATGCAACATTTCTAATACCCCTTTTATTCTTTTCTCGGTGAATCTTGATCCTTATAAAGAGAGACATTATACCAAGAACATTCTTTTGCAACTTTGAGAATAAGAACATCTTCTTTCCCTACATAGATTGATATCACCACTAACAAGTAGGACATCATCCACATGTATAGGATTAGGAAATGAATTTCACATTCTATAACTTTACACAAATATAGTTGTCCTCTTATTTTCTGTAACCCAAAGTGACATCTCATTTCTTTAGCTTAAATGCCATTGTCTAGAGACTTGCTCTAGTCCATCACGCATTATCCCTTGTGTTCTTTACTTTCATCTGATATAACTCATGATGTGTCACTAACACTCATTGTAATGTATTCATTCTCTTTCACGTATAATCTTTAGATTTAAGACGTGTTTTACATCTTTATATATTTTCTTTGGAGTCACATTGTCCTTGTAGACCCTTTACAACCTACTGTTTTGACTCCATCAAAAATTGATTATGAGTCCCAAACATTGTCTGGATTCACTAATTTCATTTCTCATAGTCTCTTATCATGTAGACAAGTATACACTTCTCAAAGCTTGATTGAGCGCTTCTTATAACTTCTTTAAATAAGGTGGGATCAACCTTCATTTGAATTTTTCTAACATAGATTTTATAGCAATTAGAAATATCTGATTTTCTCATTCCTTGAGACCATATGTGTCTCAGGTATATCACTTCTGTCATGTGGGGCTGTTGTTGCTCTATAATTGCCAAGAGGTAATTAATTTTGTAGTCTTTCATTCCCAAGAGACAATAGATTTATAGGTCTAACAACATGCTCCCTCATATTATAAACTATTCAAGTCTTAGGTATCTTCATACCATCCTCTCCCAGATTACATCGATGTTGTATTTTTAAACTTTCTTATTTGGGTTTATTTAGTTAAAACTTCTCCATTGTGGCACTTTAAGCACCATCTTAGTATTTCTTAGTCTCTTTTTGGGACTGTAAAAGATCCAGGAATATAGTTATTTCTTTTCTTTAGGGGTATCATGGTTATGACCGTCGTACTCCCCCGACGATTACATTTATAGATCACTTTAAATGCAAGTTTAGAGGAGTTTCATCAATATATCTCATAGTTCTTTCTCCCCTTCAAAATGTGGCAAGAACTTTTCTGTCATCATTTCAAAAACCATTTAGAACTCTTGTGAATTGAGGAAATTTTAATCGTCTACTTCATTCCCCTGATTACTTCATGCTAAATGAAGTTAATTCTTAACTCATATGAGAGTAAATTTCCTCGTTCCATCTCAAAAATTCAATAGTGTTCTTTTATCAATAGTCCTTTTGCTTATATCTTATCTTTAGGTTTTGTCTATAACTTTTATTTTCTTTAGGCTCATTGAGTGCTTAATAGCTATGACACAAAAAAGTGTATGGTCGATACAGTGAAAGCATGAGGACTACTCCATACTTTTCTCCTAGAGCGAGATACATTGAAATCACATGAGTCATTACATCTTTCTCTTGTTATACATGATAATTTGGACATAAATATTATGCCAACTTTATCCCTCCATGCGGGTATTTTCTCAGACTTTTCCCGTCATGCGAATATTATCATAATTTTTTCCCGTCATGCGAGTAATTTCCCGAAAGGAATTTGAATGCCAGAACTGGCTCTATTGACTGCATATTCAATCATCAAATTCAAAAATAAATCCGAATACTCTTTGACACACATGCTTAATCTAATATTGGTCAAATTAAACATCATATTGTTTGTTACATCTCTAATCATAATGACTAAAATTGAGAATAAATCCTTCTTCAGAGAGAGTACATGAAAGGCATTTCTCAAGATTCTCAATAATATATCTCTTTCTTGGTTAAAAATACATGATTCTTTTCTTTCTAAACAGTTCTTTAGAGAGAACATACTCCCTCACCTTATGCCTTCCTTTCTTGGTCATCATTTGGGTCACAAGTACCTTGCCTTTTGCTTTCATGAATATGTTGACATGAAAATCACAATGCATGATCTGGGAGATCTGCTTAACTCTAGTGAAGGCTCAATACAAAAAACCGGGATGTGCCAGTCGATTTTTCCTATAAATCAATAAAGAGACAAACGATCAGAAGACACGGGTCACCGACAGGTGAAATAATTGGCCAAGTCGATGTAAGGTACCAGAGTCGATAGTTCTACAGTACATACGCATGGACTTGCTCTGTCGATGGCGTCAGGTCGATAGATCTAATTAGCTGGTATTGCAAATATGTCTCAAAATTATAAATCTATATTATTTTAATAAGGGGGGGGGGGGGGGAAATGACTATCAAAGTGAATGATATAATCAGTCTAAGCACTAGAAAGTCAATTGAACCATGATAACCTATCGGCTAAACGTCCTGATAGAACTCTATCGATTTTGCCTATAAACAGATCGGATCTAACCCTATCTATACAATAAGAGATCGAAATCGATGCAGCCTTACTGATTCAAACAGATCGAACTTAATCGAGTTAATTTTCAAACACAGTAGATAGAGCTAGATTCAACACAATAGATAGAGCTAGATTTAACCTATTTATATATAAAATTGATAAAATAACTCGAATAATGGATCTAAATTATACCTGTATAATCTACTAAAATCGTAATAGATCGGCTTCAACCAAGGCAGTATTACAACCAGAGTTGATAGAACAGGTATAAAGAAAATCTAATTACCGGATAACTAGCAACCCTAATAATAACAACTAGAATATTAAATCAATGATAAAGTACTAGTTGAGATTGATATAATTACCAAGGTTGACTAATCTAAGTTTCTCACCGAGATCAGAGCCGATGCAGCCCACGCGAGACGAGGATTTCGTCGAGTAGGAAAGGTTGGCGATGCGCTGAATTGTATTGAATGAAAGTGTTCTTTTTTTTTTTTGTACAGATCCTATTATATATTTATAAAACTCCGTACAAGGGGTTCTAACTCGACTCGGTCAGGACTCCTAAACAAACCAACTAGGTTTATTTCTAAACTAAATTCAAACTAAACAAATAAACTAAAACAAAACCCTAACGAGCATACGTTATTCTCTTCGGCCGTTGAGCTCCATTAACTTCGGCTGATTCCGACTCCACGTAGCTGACCATTGGGCCTGGTCAAATTCTAATACTAACAGAATCAAAGCATGAAAACCTTTTAGTGTGAGAAAAAAAATCAATAATCAACAATAATGAGCATAAAAATTAACCCTACGTTGGTCCAGTTAAAAATATGCACATTAAACTATGAAACATTTCTTTTATACTCTAAATCATTATTGGGCAAAAAATAGAATGAAACATCATCTTTCTACATTATTTCCACATCACTGTTGGGTAGAAATAGAAAAAACGCATATAATTCATAAATAATGTGATGATATTTCTATAAAATGAAATAATTATTATCAACTTTATTATCGTGGAAACAAGAAAAATACATTTCTCTAGCTTAATAGCTATTTCTTTGTCTTTATCTATTCTCTGAAAATTGATCACTTTGATACAAAATTTATCAGAGTTTAAATTTTAATTATAAGAACCATAGAACTACAGTATTGTTACTATGAACATTGGTCAGAAAATAATAATACCATAATTAACTTTAAAAAAAATATCATTCTTTGCCTCTAATTAAAATTTCTACAATTTAATTAGTAGATAAACTTGTACATTGCAGCGGAAAACATGAATAAATTCATGAAAATAATACTGTTTGAAAGTAAAACTTTCACTTTTCTACTCTCTAATCAATTATCACGTTGGTTCAAATTTAATAGAGAAACAACAATTTAATCTTTCACAGTGGAAACATGAATAAAATTCATAAACATTTCTTTACTTTTCTGTTCTCTAGACAATTATCCCATTGGTTCAAATTGAATAAAGAACAAAAACTATAAGGAATTCATCAAAAAACATGGCAAAATGCCATTGTTCATTTGACCTGGAACGGCCCAAAATGCGGCCTTTCGGCCTGCTTCTATGGCCTAGTAGCCAAAGGTTGGGCCGTGATTTTGGCCCATCATCTCGACCCACCTGGGCTGAATCTAGCCTACGAGCCGCCGATCGATCATGGCTGTTGGCCACGATCAGACGACTGCGCATTGTTCTCGACGGATCAAAAAGTAGGCGGCGACGACTTCAAAACCCTAGTACTCATTTTCTTTCTCTCTCCCCCACGTCTAGCGCGTATGCATGGCGGCAGCGGAGGAGCCTTTACCTGGCCGACGGTGGCCACCAGCGACAGTTGGGATGGACTCACCGGTGCAAAAACCGCTGCCGTCTCCCTTGTTTTCTCCCTTTCTCCCTCCTCTCTAGCCTCTAAGATCGCGAGATTTAGATATTGGTTGCACCCATAGTGGCCGGAGGAGAAGGAGGATGGCGGTGCCACCGCTGGTCTTCTTGCCGACGCACCGTCGAGTGGTCCTGCAATGGTGCCCTGGGTCCCGTCTCACGCCGGCATTGCAGCATCGATGGCGTCTCGTCTTTTCCTTGCCACACGGTGTCAAGGCGATGTCCGGCAGTAAGGTAAGCCCTCTGGTAGGACCTCCTCCGCCGCCCTTTCTTTTTCTTTGATCTTTTAGGGTTAGGGTTCGTCTCTTCCTTTTCTTTTTTTCTTTTCTTTTTCTTTTCCCATCTCGATCTACACTACTAGGACCGGCTCTGATACCAATGATAAACTTTAGAGATCATCTAGGAGTAGATCAAGTGGGAGGGTCACTACATGGCGTACCTTTTTGCGTCGTTCTGAGCTCCAGCGCGGTCGGTTAGAGAATGGCGTCGAGCTCATAGTGATGGTCGTAGGGGCTGGTGGCGCTTCCTGTTGCTGGCAGCCCTTTCTATGAGATAGGTCTAGGGTTCAAAGGTGGGGAAACAGTGATGGTGGTGAACCTCGTGTTATGTGCCATGTGGTCCCTACCTCCCTTTTATAGGGCTCCACGATGGGGACCCACTAGTCTCGTCTTGATCTTGACACCCCCGATCAGGGCATGGTCAAGGGTCCAATGGACCGTTGGGCCCATTGATGAAGAGATCAACCTACGAAGACCAAGTCGGTTTATTTTTATCATGTAACTGTCATGGGAAATGGCGAAATAGTGATGACCACAGGCCAAGTTGAGCCTCGACTATTTAGCTACTATTGGTGTGAATAGACCCACCAATAGTGTTCCGATATATATATCGTGCTTTGCTTCATGTACTAGAGGAAGCAGAAAAGAAATGTAAGAGAGATATGTTTGACCACTGCATCCAATTTGGTAATGGATAGACTCTTCATGCCTCCATATCTTGGACGACGTCAATGACTTCTCAGGCAATGTCCCAAGTGTTTCATTGCAAATAAATAAATTTGATCTCTGGGTGCTTGAAAAAAGATCAGGATCGATATGTGCACCTGCACAACCTTGCAATGCTACAGCACACGGATAGTATATATGGGGAAATCTAGCAATGCTACGGCACATGGTTAGTATATATGTGGAAATAATGAAAAGACACATATACGACTGAGATCTATAATTTGGAAACATGAATGGTATTTTATGAAAGCAACTATATATTGCCAATCATCATGTTGGTTTTTTACACCTTTCATAAAATTTTGCTTCCTGGTTGCAACAATATAGGGTCAGGTATATTTGGAGACCATCTGGGGATTGTGGGCCAACCTTCTTTGTTTTACAAGGAAACCTTTTTGGTGAACCATCAAGGGTGAAGATCATCGAGTTTAAGGTCTACTAACATGTTCTAATTCAACTACCAGAACAGTGTCTTCTAATTGCTTCATCTTTATTAGCCGCGGCTTTGAGGTAGCCAAATGTTTTATTAATTTCCAGGCTTTGTCCCATTCGTTGTCGAATGACGGGAATAGTCCACTATACCTTACACCCAAAGCAAGACGATAACACGACGATAGAATGTCTTTGAAGAACCAATCAACGCTGCAGATCATCGAGGTCATGACCTCTTCGAGTAATAAGTTCTAATTCAACTAACCACACTACGATCCGTGACTCAATCCTTGGTTGCTTGGTTTAGGTAGCTTACGCTAGTCAAGTCATTTAAAATGCTTCACTTGATGTAACTATTCTGGCGTGCACCAGGGGCCAACTAATTTCACAAGTAACGTGCAATAAATTTCCAAGGTTGCTTTTACATTATTTTCCATTACTGCAATCACAAGAAGGAAAGCCCAACTAATGAGCAGTTGATACTGGTGATTTGAACCGGACCACTTTATTTTAATTTGACTCTCGCTGAGCAGTAGTTGTGGCAGCGATTGCATCTGAACTTCTCCGTACAATGTTTTGTTAAAATTGTGAACACAAATGTGATTACTATAATTTTTAGTAATATTAGTAAGACAAACGAGAGATACTGATATACCAAAACAACTAAAAAAAACTAGCCCATATATTTAAACGGACTATTTAGGTTGCATGTTCAAATTCAACTACCAGTAGAGCTGAACCTTCGGTATTGCGTAAATTTTAAGAAAAAAACATATACTTCAGCACCACAGACATACTCTTTCTATTCCAAAATTATTGTCGTCATTGACTTTTTTCGTGACCTTTAATCATTCATTTTATTTAAAATATTTATTCAAATATAAAAAGTTTTAAATTATATTTTAATTTTATCTAGTAATAAAATAAATTATAAAAAATATGTGATGTTTTTTGAATTTTTTTGAATAAGACGGATGGTCAAAGATAGCAAAAAAGTCAATAACGACAACAATTTTGGAACGGATGAAGTATACTTCAATCCTATAGTCCATACATAGCAGTCGTGGACATGCTGACATCAGCACCGACCGACACTGGTAATTCAAACCCAGCGTCCTTCCTCGATCTCATCCGGAGGACATGGCTGATGTCACTTAGTCACAACTACTACTGATGTTTCGACACTGGTGCCTACTCTACCAATGTTAGTCGCTAAACATCAGAGTGCCTACAACTGTAGTGTGAGACGTGTTATATTTGTGGTCCCCTTGCTTGCGTCATGACACAGCTTGTATCCTGTTACGGGCATCTTCATTTGACGGCCGAGAAAAAAAAAATGGAAAACACGGGGCAATGGTTAATCTGATCCCATTTCTATTTAAGAATTTTGCTGTTGGATGTAAGTCCATGTCATGTTTTGTAATTATACCATGTTTACATGTGGATTTTTAATCCACTTTGTGGTTAAAGATTACCTATGTTTTTTATCTTTTTAGGATAAACCTAGAAACTTGATATAAGGGGACTCAATGCATAGACTTTTTCAGTCTCATACTTTCGCCGATGGATTGTTGTCTGTTCAGAAAACTTTTCCTTCACTATAAGGAATTGGGGATTCAGTGACATAAGTGG
The DNA here is from genome assembly GCA_032690845.1 of Eleusine coracana subsp. coracana. Classification (NCBI taxonomy): domain Eukaryota; kingdom Viridiplantae; phylum Streptophyta; class Magnoliopsida; order Poales; family Poaceae; genus Eleusine; species Eleusine coracana. Next base: position 57,872,141 of record CM064432.1, on the reverse strand, counting down.
CATGACAAAACAACAAACTGTCACTAATTAGCGATATTTTATGACATTATTGAGGAGGTACGAATGTTTGTGACACCCTAGAAAGTAGCGTCACAAAAAACATGTCTAAAACGTCACCAAACAAACCGGGCATTATTTGTGACGGAATGGAAGTTTCAAATTGTGACGATAGTAACCGTCATTAGTGCAATATGCAAAATGACGATATCTTTCATCACAAAATTCACAAGGACATGGTCCTACTCGCTTTTGGGCTGAATAGGCCATTCCAGGCCATCACAGTTTTGTTTCACATCGTGGCCGTAGAGTTTTGAACGATGGCACGTTTCTAGTGTCGCTAACTCGCTATCACATCTAAGAAAAAAGAGCAACGACTTGTAAATCTTGCCCTACTGTTGGCGTGCCGCCATGCAACTAGATCTGCCTCCTCGGTCTGGTCTTGCACCGGGAGATTTATCCTCGGTCCCGTGCAAAGCCGGCGAATCGAGCTGCTCTCTTGCAACTCCGGCCAATAGGTGGGAGCACGCCGCGGCCGCATACTCTCCCTCACCTCTCCGGGCTTGGTCGGCCTGGTCACCGTCCACTGCTCATTGTCACTCGCTTGTCGTCTACATTCCAGTAAGCTGCTTGCACCCTTAATCCTGCCGAGTGGGTTCTGCTGAGCCACTTCGTGCCCTGCCATTTTTTTGCAACCTCGCTTCTCCAGACTCTACTAATCCGTCACTTACAGGCCCCGCGTGCCACACTCTGCCTGCCGGCAAGTGTTTCTTCACCCAGTAGCTCCACAGTGCAAAGAAGGTAGGTGATATGATGTGAATCCTTTGTAATACATACAGTTTTTAATTCTATTGACTTGTATTTTAGAAAAGTTAAAAGGTTAACATAACAGTAAAAAATAATTGCTTCACAGATGAATAGAAGCTCCAGGATAAATGAACCCCCAAGATCTGTACAACATCATGATGGGGTGATTGAGTTCATGATGTTTGTTCATGAACGATTTGATAAGAATGCAAAAATATTATGTCCATATCGCTTGTGTCTCAATCGAACTGATGCATGGACTTTTTCACCCTCATACTTTTGCCGATGGATTGTTGTCTGTTCCAGAAAACTATTTCCTTGCTCCCTGATTAAATTTCCATCTAGCACGTCCTAATCTTATTTTAATTTCTGGTTTCTCTTCTTCGCCTATCTATGCTTGCAGCTTGCCTCAAATCCTCCTACCGTCAAGCTGCTAGATTCAACTGAGAGGAAGGGGGCGAATGAGTATTGCACTATTTTTGTTGACATCGATAGCAGCATATATGGGCGCCATGTGTATGGATAGATGAGGACATTGTTTGAAGGGCGGGCTATTATCAAGACGCGGCATAAAGCGGAGATCAGATGTTTTCCTTTTCTTGAGAAGTTATACCATATTTTTTTTCTCTAGACATGGTTATGGGAAGGTCATATCATTTTACTAATAATAAAATGGCACTGGGGATATTAATCCTACAAATAAATAGATACTTATTAGTAATATGAAAATATCAGATGAGAGATAATGATATATCAAAGTCACTAAGAAACCTGGCATGTGCATTTACAGGGATAAGTGATGGGCTAGCTTGTTCTCATTCAACTACCAGCTGGGAGTACTACTGGGCCTTGTAACGGTTTCGTCTCCAACCACACGAACTTTAGGCCACTCGGTTTCTTTGATTAAGTGGCCAGTCAAGTCTTTTAAAATGCATGACTTGGGCGCGTAAACACGTACACTGCCTTCAAGCTATAGGGGCCGGTTATGCAAATTTCCAGGTTTCTCCTACCTGCCCGAGTCCACGTATACATGTATTTGTGAGACGAGTTGTCCAAGTCCAACAAACGAGTTATATTTGACTTGCAATTTTCAGGCTGAGCAATTGTGCTAGCAACTTCGCTTGAACTTTTCTGTACGTTTTGGATCCAAGCAAATGAGAGAGGAAGATACCCACCAAACTCGGCAGTGAGCCTGCAGAACGCGTCTTCTTCGTCTCTAAACCCACGAAATCGTTCCTATAAATACTGCCAGTTGCCAGCGCCAGTTTTCATCAAACTCTCGTGGCCTCCTGCACACAGACCAGAAAATAAAAGGAGAAAAAACAGAAACACAAAGCAATGGCGACGGACACCCAAACAGTTCGGCTGATCCCGAAACACCCCGGCCACCCTCATCCGTTAAAGGAACAAACTACTGACGAGTCCAACAAGTCCAAGAAAATCAAGTGCAACGGCTGTCAGCGGGAAGACTCCAGCAAGCGCACCTGGTACAGGTGCGTTGAGGGCTGCCCCTTCATACTCCACGCCTGCTGCGCTGTCGACAAGCCAGACACGGTGACTCATCACAGTTACGGCGAGAACAGGTTCTACCTCCAGCACCCAGCCGGAAGTAACAACATTAAGTGCGACGTTTGCTCCAAACCCGTGCTTGGCTACGTCTATTACTGCCCCGAGAACGGCACCAGCCTCCACCCGTGCTGCGCCCACCGGAAGAAAAGGCTGGTCGAGAACGAGGAGTTGCTCCACTGCCTGTGCAGGATTCCAAACGCCGATGAGGGCCGCGACCCCTCCATCTCGAAAATCAGTAAGAATTATTTGAAGCCGAGAAAGGTGGTGCCTGCGCAGGGATCCAACAAACGCAACTGAGAACCACATTCTACCCGGGTCGAGGCTCTGTATCGGCAGTACGCCGGTCTGCAATCACCTTTGCTTTTGTTTTCTTTAGAGTCGTTGTGTCTATGGCAGCGTGCATGCTTGTGTTGATGTTCTTGGTCTGTATCTCCACGAAGTTATTTCCGCAATCTCGTATGGTTTTGTGATAGTAGAGCACGTCGCTGACGGGTGGTGTCTCAAGGTCAAATAAACCGACCGCATCTGCGGATCGGCCGGGGCATAGTGTTAATTAGTTGTGCCGTTTCTGTTGTGCGTTGGATCGGAGTCCAATTGTTTGTAATCTGGTATGTGTTTCCTCTACTAGTATCATATTGTCATGCGTTCACAAATAGAGCAGTTTTACTATATACTTTATCTCCAGTAATTACTTTCAGTAATTACTGGAGGTAATAGTTAAGGGTAATAATATAATTTATCCGTATGTTTATTTATTTACCCGTTTTGTCACTAGGAGTAAAGGGGTAATTTTTTAGTATCTCCACTCTATTCGTCTAGTGTGTTCCTGTTCCTCTGCACGCACACCCGCTAGGGCGCCGCCGCCGTACATAGGCCCGATTGCCGTCAGCGGCATCGCGAGCATCCTAGAACGGCGTCGGCCGCCTCCGCCACCGGCGTTCTCGCAAGCAGGTCGGCATCACGGCACCGTCTCCCTCACGGGGCGCACCCCTTTACCGACTCTCACTGCTCGTAACTGCACGGATCGTCGCCTCCCGGTGCCCCCAATCCGCGGGTCGCCCCGTCCTTCCCCTACCCATACGGGTGGATCGCAGGCGCCAGATCTTTGCCGCATCCATGCCAGCACCCTTGTCGCCTTAGAATTACTGACAGTAATAATGATGGGATGAAAAATAATCATAACTATTAGATTACAATTACTGTCAGTAATTACTGGAGGTAAAGTGCATAGTAAAACTGCTCCACAAATAATGGTGTATCGGATGCACCAAAAACTACTGGCGTTCATTTTTTTTTCTTTTATGTGTGCGGCCGTACCTACACAGGCACCACGGTCCAAATGTTTTCCCGTTGAGCAGTGCCACTACTTGTGGCCCGGGATGAAGCATGGACAAGCGCTCAGCTCAGGAGAGATGTCCACAGAAGATACCAATATACGTTAGTCCTGTGCGAGCAGCTGGCTCAGTGTCTAACCCTTTGTTCTCATTATCAGCGCTGGTTGTCTCAGAGACACCACGATGGATTCTGTCATGGCCGTGTCTTCTCTTTTCATTCTCCACTCCTGTTGCCATCTTGCTAGCACAGATCCCCTACCAGAGAGAGATCGTTGCCTCTTCCCATCTCTGGTGCGTTTTGACACCTTTCAACATTCATAGCATTTTGCTTCCTTCATGCATGCCTGAGGAGATAGTCCTCACTGCATGTACATGTTTAACATGTATTGTTTACACCATTAATATTGTTTTGAGATTAATGTTTGATACACTATAACGTCTTTATTAAGTAGGATCCGGGTACAATAGACCAGCCGTCTTGGTGTTGCAAGGATACCTTTTTGGGTGAACCAATCAACAGTGAGCATCATCAAGTTCAAGGTCTATTAATAACATGTTCTAATTCATGGTATCCTTAATGTCGTTGTGTCCAGCGGTATGCATACTTTTGTTCATGTTATTGGCATCAACCGTTCTATCTCCACGCTATTTTCCACAATCACGCATGGTGTTGTGATAGAGCATGTCGCTGAAGCGCGTCTCGAGGTCAAATAAGCAGCCGACCGCATCATACGGATCAGGGTATGGGTTAATTAATTGTGCCATTATTGTTCAACTGTTTGTAATCCAGTATCATGTATGTTTCCTCTACTAGTGTAATACTGTCATGCATGCACAAATCATCGTGTATTGGATGTAATAAAAACTACCGGCGTTCTTGGATGTAATACTGTCATGCATGCACAAATCACCTTGTATTGGATGTAATACTGTCATGCATGCACAATGGTCGAAATGTTTTCCCATTGTGTAGCACCTCCAATAGTATGGCCCAAGATGAAGTGTGACCAAGCGCTCGGCTCAGCAGAAATGTCAAGTAGGTCTAGTCATGGAGGGGGAAACCACCAAAGAGGGAGGAAGAGCCACGCCGCCAGATCCCATTGCTAACGGAGATGAGCGAGGAGAGGAGGGTGCTGTAGTGGCCCTGCCCCGTCCCACGCCCACCGGAGAGGAGGAAGAGCCATAGCGCCATGTCTCCACTCACAGAGATGAAGGAGGAGAGGAGGGTGCCGTAGTCGGGGTCACCACAAGAGAGGCTGCCCTGGCGGAAGCGGAGGAGAGTCGCCATGAGGTCGGGCCCTATTCTCGGAGAGGCTGACAGTGGGTCGTCAGAGAGGGAGCCAGAGTTGGTAGGCAGCGGGATGGTGAAAGTGGAGTTAGGTGTGTGTGTGTGTGTGTGAGAGAGAGAGAGAGAGAGAGAGAAAGAGAGAGAGAGAGAAGTGGCGGCTGGGTGGGGAGAGTGGAGTTAGGTTTTCTCTGGTGGTAGGGTTATATAGTAGAATCACTTAATTGTAGTAGGCTGTAAAATGGCCCATTACTAAATGTGGACTCAATTTTTAGTAGCGGTCATTTCATAGATTCGGTTGGATGGGCTATTTTTAGTAACAGGCTTTAAAATGCCTGTTACTAATGTACTTTTGTCTTTTGTTGCTAAAATCGTTTTTGTAGTAGTGCAATAAAAGATAGTCAACAAGGAGCTTCAGCGATTAACCCTTTAGCCAGGCTATGATATCGTTGCTTATGGCCATCTCTAGTGCATTTTGACACCAACTTTCATAGCATTTTGCTTCCTTGATGCATGCCAGCGTACGTCCTTTGGCGACCGTCTAAGGAATGGTGGCTGCTGTTTTGGTGTTGGAAGGATACCTTTTTGGTCAACCGATCAACGGTGAGTATCGTCAAATTCAGGGTCAATTAATAGCAAGTTCCAATTCAACGGCAGCAACAGAGTCCTATAACTGTATTGTCTTTAACTAACTGCAGGTTTTGGGCCACTCATTTTTCTTTATTAAATAGCTAGTCAAGTCCTTTTAAATCCTTAACTTGGTGTTACCATACTTGCATGTACCAGAAGGGTAGCTTGTGTTTTGAAAATTTCCAGGTTTGGTCTTATCCCACGTCAAATGGCAGGATTAGTCCACTATACCTTACACCCAATGCTATACGCTAACACGATAAGAGGGGACTGGCGTGTGACTGTCAGGGAGAACGCCTTTAATTAGAGAACCGATCAACGCTGCATATCATTTAGGTGGTTGTCCTGCGAGTAGTATGTTCTAATTCAACTAACCACACTGCGCGTGCTAAGTGCTTTATCGTTGAGGTGGTTGTCTTTGGTTGCTTCGTTTAGGTAGCTCTCGCTAGTCAAGTTATTTTAAAATGCTTAACTTGATGTAACTATGCTGGCGTGCACCAGTGGGCAAACTACAAATGAGAGGTGAATTTCCTGGTTTGCTTTGACATGAGTTTCCACTACAGTAATCGCAACAAGGAATGTCCTGACAATATAGGCACCTAGTAGAGATTGTTAGATAAATTAGCACTTTTAGTTTTATATTAATTCAGAAATAAATCATAAGTATGATTAACAGATTACATAATGAATTAGATAAGTCTACGCAAGGTCTAGACAGGTCTATAAGGCTAGATAAAAGCATAAGATCTACCATACTAGCAATATCCATTATAGATAAATATATCAGAAAAGGTAATATGAAAAATATGGTTTGAGATGAGAGTACATACGTTTCCTTCTAGACTGGATAGAGTAGGTGACGACGACGTGCAGCACCATCACATTGTTGGCGACGGCGGGTGAAACTGTCTCGACGACAAGGAAGACGAACCGTGACGACGAGCTTAACGAAGATGAGGAAGCAATCGAGCAGTCACGCAGAGCGCTTCCCAAAAACCTTATCCGTCCTCTCCCAATGCAGGATCGCAGAGGACGACGGTTCTGGAGACCTGCTCTCCCGTTCGTCGATGCACGCTGACGATCGAGATGGAGAAGTCTTGCCGGCACAACAGTAGTGAGAGGCAAAATCCTAGGTGATTACGTGGTGTAATTTGCGACGTTACCTGTACGTATTTATAGGGAGAAACCACTAGGATTGGGCGTCCCGCAACCGAGTCAGTTACCATATTAATACGTCAGTTTCCATAAACAAATATATAGAAATATATGGAACACGCATATTTATAGGGAGAAACCACTAGGATTGGGCGTCCCGCAACCGAGTTTATCCGCAACCGAGTCGGTTACTATATTAATACGTCAATTTTGATAACCAAATATATGGAAATATATGAAACACGCAGCAACAAGAACGGTAGACCATTCACGTAGGTGATTCATGCCCCTCGCTCATGCCCAGCCCGACGAGACGAGCGAGCGCACGCATGTGTTTTTTCTTCCTCCCATCCACACACTTGCAAGAGATGCTAGAGCAACCAACCTTATAAATTGGACTCTCTCTACCTCCACTAGCAATGTGGGATTAAATCTTTGCACTTCTACTACTCATGAGTGGACCTTTAAAATTTTCCAGAAATTATTGTGAATATTAATGGGCCAAGTCCATATAATTTCAGCAGAGATTACTACATTATTAGCAGTTGTCAACGTGCGGAATGCAGTCCAGTTATTGTAATCACATTTCTCTATTTTTCAGTTGTGTATGGGCCAAGTTTATGGAGAGTGGTACAAATTTTATTTAATATACCTTAATCTTTTTGTGTCTTGCATGTTTTAACCCGTGATTAAATTGGTAGCAGAGAAAAGAACTTGTTATCAGATTTGGGCATTGTGTGCCGTTATTTGCTGGACAATTAATTTAGTTAAGCATAAATGATATGATTTTAATAATATATGAGTTTTCTCTTTTTAGTATATGCTCTTCCGATAGATATATTGGATCAAATTTAGGAAGTTGTTGCAAAAGAAGGAGGAGATGCCTCACATATTGGTGGGCAGCCACTGGTTACCTAAAACAAAACACTCTTATAAATAGTCGGCGCTAGGCTGTGTAGCTTGGCCCACGGGCCACCAAGACTAGAGATGTGTTTCTTAAGGTGCAGCCTACGCTTGCTTGGACACAAACGCCAATTACAGCCTGTCGATCCTGTCTTGTTTTGATATTTGTTTCTTAAGGTGCAGCCTAGGATTAAATATTAGAAACCTTTACATGCAATCTTCTTTTTTATTGTGTTTTAATTTTTTTTATTTGTATTCATATTAGAAAATAATTTATTTGCACTACTAAAATATTTCATTTTCATTAGTAGAAATAAATTTTAGAGTTCTTTATGTTAACAGTAGTTTGAAGAATATACAGAGCCCATGAAAGGAGAATTAATGACTCGCATAAATCACTTAATGGAAGTAATGTCTCCGAAGGAAGTAGATATCATTCATTTTTCAAATGAATGACATAATCCTCTAAGTTCATGAACTAATAAGGTTATCAAATAAATCGTAATCACAATTGAAATAATAGTTGAGAAAAATATGTTAGTATATATTCTTAAGTTGAACTAACATAAGGCAGAACAATTGAAAAAAATTGAAACCATATTTACATGGGATCTTTTTTTTTTTTGGCATTGATTCTAAGGAATACGAATGTGCAAACTTTCAAGTTTGCACATCAATAAAATATCCATGCGAGCCAATGATATGGAGACACGTCTCACAATTTACCTCCCATCTCTCAGCCCAATTGGCCACCCATAATTGTTTGTGCCTCATCGCATGATTCTCAAATAAAGCATGCTGTGTTACGCTCCATTTGGCGCCTAATTGGCGAGTTAAATGGGCTGAAGGATAGGAAACACAAGCTTGATTTGTTGGCCCAATATAAGATAAGTTCAAAATCCTCAATATATATATATATATCATCGCCTGACAAGAATCAACCCATAGATCAGTATTTGACATTCTTGCGGATTGGATGAAGGACCAAGATTCAGCCGGGTCGGTGGAAAACAGAACGGCAACAGTATTGCAGTGGGGTGAGAAAGAAATAAATCAATTTTCGAACTTTAAATGTAGATATTTCTAAAATCATACTCCTTCCATTCTGATTTTGTTTTCGTTGATTAGCTCAAAGTTGCGCTAGCGAGCAACAATAATAAAAAAGGAACAGGAGTAAGTCTGTTTGTAAATCCGTTTGAACCATCGTGTTTTTATTTAATTTCTATAAAATGAGATGCCATGTGAATATTTTCTAATTTAACATTCAACATTTTTGTTTATATTTTAATGTATTTTATCAATAGTTTACCTATTCTAACATTTTAATAAAAAATGAATTCATTTTTTTCAAAAATAAAATAGACTTATAAAATATTGATAAAATTTTCAAAATGTTATATTTATGTAATATTCAATGTAAAAAATATAAATTTGTTACTATGATTTTTTAATAATTAACTATTGTGATTAAAAATGAAAATAATAAAAAACACCCTTCAATCTTCATGGACCATGATAGCGTATAGTTTTATGGGCCTGATGGACAGATAAACCTGTTAAACCACGCAAGCTTGTTGGATCACGGTTAGCAGGTCCCATAATTTCTACACTATTGTGAATCCATGTGGTGGATTACCAATCGTGTCATACACCATAAATTATAGTGTAAACACATCTATAGTGTGAACACGTCAATTACTTGACCTCTACTCTTCCTGTGACTATAAATTGTACCCCTCATCGTCAATAAAGAATAACCATTCTCATTATCTCTGAGTATCAATACAATTTTTATTTACAATACATAACCAGCCACGCGCTCAACCATTTTGAGTAGAAATCGAAGAAAAGATGAACTCGTTGGAAGAACTGAGTACAACGGACGAACTCGACGATTTCACCAAGGCCCTACAATCGACACTGGCGTTGTGGACACTGCAACGACGAGATGCATAGGCGGTCCCCATCCTGGCTTCTTCAGGACATGCCTGCAATCTATATCGGGTAACAAAGTTACTAATCATCTTCGCGTTGTTCTCCACAAGTCTGCATCTGGGGGAGGATGAAGGTTCGCTTGCCGCAATCTAAAGTCCTCACCAACCCATAGGATTTGGCAGCCCCAGGCGCCATCTCCACCTTGGCAAAGGACATCGTGGATTCGTGGATGCTAAACTCCTACCTTGTCCTGTAGTGCCTGCTTGCCTCCATGGTGATGCGCATGCATTGCCACAGCACACCCGCTGACCCGCCCTTGGCAGCGGCAACCGCTGGACGATGACGGGCAAATGGTGCACCCTGGCTGCACCTTTTTGGTCGTTCTTGACGATGGCCCATGTGCGTGAAACTCGTGGCAGCGGTGCCCGGACACCACGATTGGGTGGCCACGCGGTTGTGGGTCAATAGCTCACATGCGATATTTTTGGTGGGAATTGGCCGAGACATGATATAGTTGATTGTAATAGCTTGCGTGTGCGACGCCTATATAGAACAAAATAGTTAGAATCCATCAACGGCCTTGACACTTTATAGATTTGGTTGTTAGCGGCCGTGAGACCCAGTCAGAATGTTGTGACACGCGAATTTTTCTGACGGACCGACCAAATACCAGTTCCGCGCCATCTGAGCGGCGGCAAATTCCGACAGGGCGACCTTAGAGTGCTGTCTCCGGCGTTGACATCCCTCTCTGGCGTTGGCTCCCTTCGGTGGCGCGAGTCTGTCTGCTAGACCGACCGAAGATCGCCTGCGACTGCTTCCTCTGAGCGGCGTACCAATCCCTCTCCGGCAGCGTGCGCCCTCAGAGCGCCGCACATCCCTCTCCGGCGCTGCGCGGTATAGGTCCTCAACGACCTCTGAGGTGTGTCAAATCACCCCCTAGTCGCATTCCCATCCGAGTTGATCCCCGAATCTGATATATTCGCGCCCGATTTTGCCCGAGTTGCAGTAGTCTGACAAAAAAACAGATGGCCCCAAAACAGATAGGACGCCCAAAATAGATGGAGCAGGGAGAGACAAATTCGAGGTAATCTCTGCACCTCGTGCTGATTTTGCTTTCGATTAGAGCTCTTTCGCTTACAATTTTTGACATTCTTGCACCATTGTCGAAATAGGGGGGAGTGGTGTAGCTTCGAATGGTCCGTTAAATTCCCCTTTTTCTCTTTTGTGAAGCTAGCTGATGGTAGCCTGAGGGCCATAGAGTAGGAGACATTGGTTAGTTGGGAGGTTGATTGTGCAGAGATCGACCCGCAGGACCTTGTCAACCAAGAAGCGCAAGCAGTGAGGAATTTGGTGGACAAAATTAGGAAGAGTATTTATTGGGGTCCGGAGCAAGAAGTGGCATTGATACACTTCGATGAACACTTCGATGAATGGAAGGGCGAGTATGTGAGAATGGAGGATGGTGAAGCGCTTGTCGATGAAATCGATCGGCAAGACGGCTGGACAAGCAAACGTGTTATATTTCTTGCCGAGCTGGTGGATCTGAAATCTGATTCTTGTGTTGAATATGTGCCATCAAAGTTGGCTATGCAGATTGCAGATGACGATTGGGCTGCAAGTAGACATATAGATCCCATTTCAACCGAAGTGACAATGTTTGCTGATGATACACAAGAGGGATGTGATGGTGCTGCCAATATGGTTGTTGTCGACAGGAATTCAGTACAACTGCAAGAGCGTACTGATTTGGTCATTGCACTAATGGCTGACATTGAGATGGCCAAAATTATAGGAATTCCAGTAGATGATAAATACAATGAGAAGGAGAAGGAGAGGGATAGGGATAATACGGCTGTTGGTTCTGAAGATGTGGATCCAGAGTTAATGAACAAAGCTGCTGATGAGGTAGATGATTACAATGATGATGAGTTCATAAATCTATATGATTCAGACAATCCTGTAATTGAAGTAGGAAAGTGTTTTCCAAACATGAAAGAGTTTAGGATGTATTTCAAGACTTATGTAATAAGGAGGGAGTTTGACGCCAAGACTATGTGGACAGATACAAAGAAATTTTATACGAAGTGCAGAGGCTTTGATAGGGGTGCAAAGCCTTGCAAGTGGTACATTTCTGTTAGAAAACAACCTGGTGTAGGTACCATCAGGGTTAATCAAATGCCACATGAACATACTTGTATTACTAGTTCACAGGTTGTATCAAAGATGACATCACAGGCCTGGGTTACATAAAAGATCAGTCCTATTTGAGCCAAAACACCAAACACTACTGCAAAGAAACTGAGAGTAGATCTGGAGAAGTATACCACCGTGTGGAAGGCAAAACAGAGGGCAATGAAAGAGTTATATGGTGATTGGGCAAATACGTTCAGGATGTTGTATAGTTTCAAGGCAGAGGTGGAGAAGAGGTCACTTGGCAGTGTTGTGGAGATAGATACAGAGGTTGCACCTGATGGTAAGGTATATTTCTCCAAATTTTTTATGGCTTTAAAGCCTTGCATTGATGGCTTCAAAGCACGGTGTAGGCCATATTTGAGCGTAGACTCATCTTTTTTGACTGGAAAGTGGACTGGTCAATTGGCAGCATGTAATGCTCTAGATGGACATAACTGGATGTTTTCTATTGCTATTGGCATGTTTCAATCTGAGTCAGATGCTTCATAGACATGGTTCATGATGCAGTTGAAAAGATGCATTGGCCCAGTGGCACCTTTAGCTATACACACTGATGCTTGTAAAGGGCTAGAAAATGCAGTCAAGAGTACATTTCCACATACTGAAAAGAGAGAGTGCTTCGGCCATATGTGGTTGAATGTGATGAAGGGTCATAAAGGAGAAATTTTTGGGCGGCTGTGGCCAGCAGCAAGAGCTTATAGCAAAAAGACACATGATCATCACCTTGCCAAGGTGTATGCAGCAGATCCTGAGTTTGAGCAATGGGAAAAAACATACCATTCCTTGCTGTGGTATAGGTCAGGATTTAATACGGCCATCAAGTGTGACCATATCAATAACATTCTGGCTGAAAGTTTTAACAACAAGGTGTGACAGTTGAAAGACTTGCCTGTGCATGACATGGTTGACCAAATGAGGATCATGATCATGCGGATGTGGGAATTGAGGAGAAGAATAGGTGATGCTTTGCAAGGGGATAAGCTTCCAGCAGTGGTTCAACAAGTGGTTAACCGGAGCAGAAATCTCGCACATTTGGTTGTTGAGAGTTCTTCTTTGTGGGGTGCTGAAGTGAGAGATACCAAGACTGGAAGGAGGCATGTGGTTTACACTGATCTACATGAATGCACATGCCTCGAGTGACAACACACTGGAAAACCATATGAACATGCCATACTCTTCTTGGCTGGTAAACCGAAGGTAAACATGCACCCTTATCTGCATGAATATTATTCAGTAGCAAGATTCAAGGCTGCATATGCAACTCCAATAGCACCAGTTATAGATCAGTCTCAGTGGCATGAAGTGGAATTTGAATTTTCAATGTGTCCCCCCCTTGCCAAAAGAAAGGCTGGCAGGCCTAAAATGAGCAGATACAAGGCTTGGTACGAGAAAGGTAGCAATAGTAAGAAGGGAAAAAAGATGATAAACCAAAACGGGCACAAAAAGGCAACAAAAATAGATGCAAGATGTGTCAGGAACTTGGCCATCGAGCTAGATCCGCCAAATGCCGTTACACTCCAGAAAAGCCAAAGTTAGTTTCAGGAGAAAAAACATTTCACCATCCCAATTGAGCACTTAAATTTACTTTGATTCTGTATCATTTTAATTTTTTCAGGAAAAAGCATGGAAGTGTGCAGGCTGTGGAGCCATCCCAAGAAGACTGTGAGGCTGAACCTGTTGTTGTTGAAAATGTCTGGCCAACAAAAAGAAAGAGAAGTGTTCAGGATGCAGGTCATGTCGAAAATGCCACGTAGCAACCTGAATCAGTATTAGATGATATGGTGCAGGCCGAATCATTTTTATATGTGGTGCCATGTGATTTAGTTTTGGATGATGTTGAGCAGAATGATGGTGTTCTAAAAAATGACATGAAAACAGAAGAAGAACAAGAACTTGTGGTGTGCATGCGGCGGCCTAGTTCTAGTGACGCGAAGAAAACAAAGAGCATGAGGGTTTTGTGTGGTGTGCCTGCACAATCAAGTGGTAGGAAGAAGAGAAAATCGAGTGGAAGGTGAAATTTGTGTGTAAGATTGAACTATGATTTGTATTATGAGGCGTGAAACTTGTGAGGATGATTTACTTGTAAATATGTAATCACTATTTCTAGTGCGACCATTATTTCCGATTTTTGGTCAAACAGCCTTTGTGGTAGGTCAAACTGCCTCATTTCTAGTACGACCATTTTTTCCATCTTCTCCAAATGATCTCAAACTCGAGTGGTAACATCTACTGCACCTACAACATCAATTCGAATAGGTTTTTGAATTTTTTGAATTTTTGAATTTTTCCGATTTTTGGCCAAACGGCCTGTGTGGTAGGCCAAACTGCCTCATTTCTAGTGCGACCATTTTTTCGATTTTCTCCAAATCACCTCAAACTCGAGTGGTAACATCTACTGCACCTACAACATCAATCTGAAAAGGTTTTTCAATTTTTTGAATTTTTGAATTTTTTTGAGCTTTTTTAATCAATCCGAAATCATAAACGGGCGTCTTGGACTCCAGACCATCAACGGGCTCTTGGGCCAACTTCATCAACGGGCCTCATTGCATAACTCACTGACAGGTCATCCCCACATGTCGGCGCCGAGTTCTTCATCTGTTCTTGCCGAGTGTTCACTTTTTTCTTTTCAATTCATAATTAAATCTGCAAATACGGATAAATCTCAAGTTTCAAGTTCAAATTTGATTATTTTTGTTTCTACGGTCTTGTAAAATATAACTCTATTCTTTTATGCCGGTTTCAATCATGTGTATTGGTATTAGAGTGATAGGTGTATGTAGAATGTTCATATCAGATGGATGTATGTACAATATTTATATATTATGGATGGCCTACTCTATTTTGAACATACTTTTTTTTTCACAATACCAAAAAAAATATATAAAAAATATAGGATGGTTGCATGTCACATGAAACAACCACATGCAAAATCTCATCTCCAAAATCCTTATAGTTTTAGAATTAAAAATGGCCTAAATATTCATAAATTTAGTATAAAATTGTTTTTTTTGTAGGGAACTAGAGATGAAAAGTTAGGATCTGCAATCTGGCATATACATGTAACACATGTTCCTACCCATACAGTAAAATTTTTGGAATTTATTGAAATAATTTTACCATGTTAACCTCAAATTAGTAGTGTCATTAAGCTAAACTTTCATGTCAGGTACATGATCTGAAATTCAAAATATTGAATAAACGAAAAGCTACATTATGTATTAAGTATAACAACCAACTTAAGCTGTTCAATTTGCTATATTTGTAGAAATATAAATTGCCAAAATGTTGAATAAACAGAAAGCGTACTCTTATAGGGCGCTTCTGCAGCTCAGACACGAAATAAAGAATCTCAGAGCATATTCTTGTAGGGCGCTTCTGGTGGGGGGTGTTCGTTTCCCAAGGGAGACTGCGCGGTGGGCCGAATAGAACATCGGACCCACATTTCAGCGACCTCGGACAGTTTACACTGCACCATTTCTTTTTCTATTTTCACTGTCGGCTGGTGGGGGTGTTCGTTTCCCAAGGGAGACTGCGCGGTGGGCCGAATAGAACATCGGACCCACATTTCAGCGACCTCGCGTAGTTTACACTGTACCATTTCTTTTTCTATTTTCACCGTCGGCTAGTGGGGGTGTTCGTTTCCCAAGGGAGACTGCACGATGGGTCGAATAGAACATCGGACCCATATTTCAGCGACCTCGCGCAGTTTACGCTGTACCATTTCTCTTTCTATTTTCACCGTCGACTAGTGGGGGTGTTCATTTTCCAAGGGAGACTGCGCGGTGGGCCGAATAGAACATCGGACCCACATTTCAGCGACCTCACGTAGTTTACACATCAATTTATTACCATCGTTAGATTCGTGAAGCAATTTATAACCTATCTGTACAAATGATTTGTAATTACATTTTGTTTAGTAATCCTAAATAGCAAGATTAATTGGAAGCCATGAATAAGTTGAGGTGAGGAGAATGCGAAGGTACTCAAACTTTTTGACCCTGCAACGAACAGCCCCTGGCGTGCGATTTAATGTTGATTGGACGATGCGAGAAGAGCGGCAGAATCGATAGAACAGGTATGGCCAGCACGTATCGTCTGCAGTGCACAACATTGATCATGTGCCAAACTGGCGAGCCAATCGGGAAACGAATAGGCCCGGTCACACGCAAACGATATTGACTCGGGCTCCTTCGCATTCCTCGGGGTCCTTCGCATTCTCCTCGGGTTCTGTCGCATTCTCCCCGGACTCTTGACTCCTACCCATTCTGGTCTATAAAACGGGAGGACTGCCACTCGGATTAACCATTCCTCTCGCCTCCTGATGCCGTTGTTCTTCAAGAGCCTTCTTCTTCCCCTTCTTTTCAAGGAACGCTTCTCACCCTCCCCACCGATGGACGGCTATGAACCTTGGCGCCATGGCTCGTCTGCTCTAGGACGAAATCCACGACACCGCTGGGGGTAAGCCCGCATCATGGTGATCTCCTACATGGCCCTCTTCTGTTCCCATTTCTAATAATCGTTATCCTCGCTCTTATGTAGTGATGGCCATGGGGCAGCTCCACCGCCTCCTATTCCTCCACCTGCCCCTGCTGCTCCACCAGCCCTTTCTGCTCTCCTAGGGCCTCTCGCGGCTGCTTTGGCGGTGGCGAAGCAGGAGGCGGAAACCGCACGTGCTCGCCTAGACGCAGCAGACGCCAAAGTAGCTGGTATGTAGCATGTTAGCTATTCCACCCCCTTTTCTCTCTTTGCTTTTGATTTTTGACTTCTTCTTGGATCCTTGCCCGCTCAGCTCTGACGGCCCGGCTGGACGAGATTGAGGACGCCGCCGCCATCGCCAAGGAGGAGATGAACCTCCGCGGCGACACTGTGGCCGCTCGCCTTCGCGACATCCTGGCACGTGCGCGGGACCTCGCCAGAATCGGCGCCTGTGAAGGTGCCACCCACGCCCTAAGCCTGGCGCACCTGGACTCCGGCGAGAACTTACTCCACCTCGCTCCGACCACCGACAATGACGACTTCGACGATATGCTGTGGTAATACATGCCCACAGCGACTGCCATCGCCGATGAGTTAGGAGCCGACAATATACTGCTCCGGCTTTTCGATGATGAGGAGTAGAGTAGTAGACAACAGGCCAATGGAAATCTAGGTCATCAAGACCAAATTTTGTAACCAATCCAGTTGGCCTCCTCTACTACTTTTTCCTTATCGTATGCAACCAATCTGTAATCTATGGATGACAATCTATATTTGTAATTCACTTTTATCAATAAATATCGAAGGGTCCCTTTAGTACTACTTCTTGTACTATAATTGTTTTTTTCTAGAAGCAGAAGCATAAGTTGTTTTAGAATCCAAACCAAACGAGGCCTAAAACTAATGGGCTGCACTCTTATGAATAGCAGATGGGCCGTGCTCTTATGAATAGCAGATGGGCCGTGCACTTACGAATAGCAGATGGGCCTCGGGTGGGAGCAGCGAGGCGAGTGGATGAAGAAGGGTCATGCTCATATGATAAACTATGGGCCGCACTCATATGATAAACTATGGGCCGCAAAGGTTGGCCTGTGACTGGGGTGGGAGCGGGGAGGCGGACTGGGGTTAGAGTCGTCGGAGTCAATGCACAATCAACGGAGCATGCAACTGAACAAATGCTCGCGTAGTCAAAGAAGCAGCCACCCTATCCCAAATTCCATGCCTAGGATCTGAGGAAAGGAAAAGTGAACTAGCAAACTTCATTACAAATCTACATTCAAACAACATCCCCACATCTAAATTTAAATTCCAAACCTGAATACTAACACAAAAAAAAATGGCAACTATACAAACGTAAAATGCGCCAGCCATAATGTTGGACTGTTTCTTCAATTCCACAATCAGGCTCAACTGCTTATTCAGTTCCACAATCTGGCCCAACTGCTTGTTCATTTTTTGCAACTCCCCATTCACCGAAAAATCATCGGCTATGTTTGAGATCTCCTCCTCCACAATGGACGACATGCAAGCCGGGATTGGTTCAATTGGGGGGAGCACTTCAACTTTAAGCCCTCGATCCCGAATGTACGAATCCACCCACTCAAAATGACCGCAGGGCTTCAAATCCTGAAACAAGGAAGGCAAACCCTAAAATCCAATTTGAAACTACAAAATCCAAATCATGCCAAATTGAAACAAACCCTACCTTCCCATCGTTCCCCTTAAATAGCTTACTCTCGCATTTCACAAATTCCCGAACAACGTTGCCCATCCGCGAGCGCACACATGTCAAGCGCTTCAGTGGATCTGGACGAGGGCAGTCGGGGCATGTACTCAAAGGGAATTCTCCATAACGCGGCCATTCCTTCTGGGGGGCCATCTGGAAGCCAGAAGCAGAGCTGGACATCGCTCGCCGCCGCCGCCACGGACCGTTGCTGGAGAAGAGGAAGAAGAAGGTGCGCGAGGAAGAACAGGGGAAGGGAGGAGGCAACGGTAATGTCGGAGCCAGGGCACATGAACAGGAGCGGAGGGCTGGCTAGGCGTCTTAAGGGTGACGTGGATAAGTAGTGGGTCCCACAGAGCAACATTCAACTGGCGGGTCCCATGTTCGAACATAATCCACAACCGTTAACTACTTAAGGGCTTAAAACAGTCGTGTCGGGTCATGGCTATATGGGTCGTTCCAACCGTCGCATGTGAGCTATTCCATCCAACGATATCGTATCCTAGAGAATAGAGGTGAAAGGCATCGCATGTGAGCTATTATCCCCGCGGTTGTTGGTGGTGACATTCTCGCAGCACGACGGTCGCGGCATTCGCACGCATCCGCCACACGGCTAACAAGGCGGTGTCTTCCGCCATGTCTGCACAAGACGTCACAATGGCCTCAGCATAACTGTCGGTAGCACCAAGGCAGCAGCCTGTCCAAGTCGGTCACGACTACGACTTCCAAAGTTCCAATCGGCGCTTGCGGTTGTGAGATCACGCGGATGCGGCGTCAGCCCTTCCCGCACAATCAGTGGCACAGCAAGGAATAGAGCTAAGGGGGTGCTAAGTGCGGACAAGCTAAAAAGTCTCACGAATGATATAACATAGCAAGTGTAACAATGAACAATATAAAAAGTAGAGTGCACACGCAACATAACAAAAAAAAGAGTATTATGATATGAATGATAAATTGAGAAGAAAATATGCACCATTAATTTCGTTTCTTCTTGGGTAAACTGATCATACGATCACCAATGGCTTGAAAACGTTGCAGAATGCTTTCATCTTGTACGGATGCAAACATGTCTCGCTCAATGTAGCATATCATGCTATTGTTTATCCATTCATCACCCATTTTATTTCTTCGCTCAATTTTTATAATGTTCATAGCAGAGAAGGCCCTCTCAACTGATGTGGTTGCCATGGACAAAATTAGTGCAAGCTCGATGAGACAATAAACTAGAGGGTAACATGTATGCCTCTCAGTTTTAACCATTGTCACAGCAAGGCTCCCAAGATCATTACAACTCAAAATGTCATTATCGGATCTAGCATCATATAAGAATATAGAAAGTTGGTCCTTCAATACTACACAATCATATTTTGAGAAATTGGCAGCATAAATTCATGCAAGTTCAAGTAATTTGTCTTCCTCGAAGTTTGAAAAATCATTCCTTGGATCAAGGCAAGCAATGCATTTCAACAATTGAGTTGATCTCTCAGTAAAGCGGTTGTTCAACTTAGCAAGGATCTGATCAATCACAACAATGGAAATTCCATGGTGGAAATGATGGTAGTAACTCACCAATTTAGCACCCCGACACCTTGAACGACCCCTAGTTGGTATAGTGCCTTTCATATCTGGAATAACTATTTTCCTTTTGAGACAAAAACTCTTCACCCCCTCAAAAAGTGATCCCCAACCATTTTCTCTCATCTCATTCATACTCTTAAACACAACACCAATCAATCCTATAGCACGAACAATATTCTAATTTTTGCTTTGCAAGCATTACAACAATTCTTGAGTCTTGCCTAATACTCTTATCATAAGATGTAATACAAAGACATATTTGAATGATTCCATTTTTTCTATCAAACCAGCTGCTTGGGTTTTTTTTGTCCCCATCAGTTGCATCTTCACTGACATTCTCCAATACCTCCAATACAGATGTCCACATGAGTTGAAGACAAGCTAATGTTTTATGATGTGTTCCCCAGCATGTATCACCAGGCCTTGCAAGACTTGTTTCCTAGTTTTTTTCCCCTTCCAGAAAAAATGTCACCACTCTCTAACTGGTCGACAAGTTTTTCATGGTGATTTTGGAGAAGTTGATCTTTTCTCTTACAAGAAGCACTAACAGTGTTAACAATCAAAGTGGTGTAGTTAAAGAAATAAAAAACAGAGCTGCAACACTTGGCAACAGAAACTACCACAAGCTGCAATTGGTGGGCAAAACAGTGAATGTAAAATGCATATGTTCGTCCAACACCGTCTTTGCAAACCATGAAACTGCCCTCTCATGTTTGAGGCTCCATCATATCCTTGCCCTCGTAATCGGGAAATAGATAAACCATATTTTGCAAGCATGGCATCCAGTGCTACCTTTAGTGAAGATGATGTAGTGTCAGACACATGTTGAATGCCAAGGAACCTCTCGATTACACAGCCTTCACCACTGACATACCTATAACAAAAAACTAGTATATGAAAATGATATATATATATATATATATATATATATATATATATATATAACACAATGTGAATAAATAAAAAGCAAGTATATTATTGTTGGTACAAACCTTGCAATCACAGCCATTTGTTCCTTTATTGATGCATCACGAGACTCATCAACAAGCACCGCAAAAAGACGATCACCCATTTCAATTTTAATTTTCTCACTTGTCTCTTCTGCACAAGCTCTTACTAGATCATTTTGTATCTCAGGACTAGTCATTTGATTATTTCCTGGAGCATTCTCTCCTGTCACACTAGCAACATTGGGATCCTTGTTTCTATACCATTCAAACATCTCCAAAAAATTCCCTTTATTGCTGGATTTGTTGGACTCATCGTGTCCACGGAAGGCAAGTGCTTGTGAAAGTAAAAATCTTACAATGCCTAATATGATAAGCATGCGAGCTTGATATTGTTGCTCCCTTTGTGTGCTTGTATCATTCCACACACGAATCACACTCTATCTCTGGTTTTTGAAATCAAAAGCATGCTTCCTTGCATTATTGTGATAGCCGTCAATTGATTGGACATGATCGTTGAATGAATCTAATGCATTCCTCCAATTTTTGTACCCTACTTTAGTGAATGCATCAGTGCCTTGCCCAAAATCACTAGTTCTTTGTGGTTTAAATAGATAGCAGTAAAAGCAATAAGCTGCATCATTATGCACACTGTACTCTAGCCAATCAAATTTTTTGAACCAAGATTCAACAAATCCTCTTGTCTGCTTTGTTTCCTTTACACGTGGAAATTTATGACCAATTGGTTGACATGGTCCCAACTATAAATATGCCCTCCTAGCATCATCCCTAATGTCAGGATGGAACTCATCGATTGGCTTCAGAAGCCTAGGATCAACAACTATATCATTCATATCAAGTTCAATATGTGGCCTTTTCTGCTCAATACTGTTATCTTTACTTTCAAAACTCTTTTTGCAGGCATCTTTCTTATAATATTTTTCCATAACAAAAATTCCTAACAGACAGTGGTGTAGCATTTAGCAATATGAAATTGAATGTCTGACGAACTGAATCAAAAGACTCCAGTCTCCTACCAAAAAATGTTTTACCTTAGTGAATAGTGATCAACTGATCGGCAGCGCTCGACACCGTCGCACTCAGCTGGTTTCACCCCAGATGGCTGTCGTTGTGGAGTCTGGGAGGAGGCGAGGACAGGGAGTCAAGGAATCACGTGAGACAACGAGGGCGGCAATGCTGCGATGGTTACGATTCTAGGTATGTCAAATGACAAGAGAGAAGCGATTATAGACGTGAATATTGGAGTTTCCTTTTTTCTGGATGCGGCTTAATTGCTTTCCTATCTGAGGGAGTGCTGGGCTGTAAAGATTACTCATTTTTTTATGGGCTTAAATATGCAGGGTAATGGAATTTTCCTGGCCCAAGGGGTGCTGCAGCCCCGCCCCCCCCCCCCCCCCCCCCCCCCAGCACGGGCTGCAGCTCCGCCCCTGTGCACAATGCTTGTGGTGATTATGCGAGTGCATCCACGAGGATACGGCGGCAGCCCGTCCTGCATGATGCACAAGTTCGGTGAGGCTGATGCATCAGCAGCGTCGCACAAGTCTTCGATGTCGTCACCCTCATGGCGGTTGCCCTCAATTGGAGCAGCGTTGACGTGCGGCGGCAGGCACGCTACGGCTGTTGTGGCAATGGTCCGTCCCCACATGACGCTTGCGAAGAAGAGCGGCTGTTGAGCATCCAAGCAGACACAATCTGTCCTTGCATCTCAAGTGCGCGGCACCCACTCCATGCGGTTGCTCGCTATGATGGCCCGTTCATACGAACACCATGTCGCGTTGTGCAACGCGACATGTGTGACGAGAATTCCATTCCACGTCACAATAGCGGACGCGGCGACCAACCCGTCCTACAAGGCGTTGGCAAATGGCGATGGCGGCACATCTACACCGACAAGGCTATGGCCCGACGGTTGCGGCATCAACTCGTCCATGCCTTAGCAATTGCACGGCAGCGGCCCATCTCGCATGTTGCTCGCTTGCGAGATGTGCAGACAGCAACCACATGGTTGCTTAGATGGAGGCCCTCCCTCGCTGAAGTCGCCCAAGGCGATGACGGTGGAGGCACTCGCACTCTGCTCGCAGCTACGTGTTCCTGTGGACATGGAGATGACATGTCATCCATTTCTGTGTCACAAAGGTTCCCCTCCACGATTGCTATGGTGCGGATGAGGCGGTGACTCGTTCACGACATGACATTGCCCATGGAAATACCAATAGGAGCCACACGGTTGCGGGCTGGCTACTACGGTTGTGACCTGACATCGGCACTGGCCTTGTCTATGACAGCCCAAGACCATGACATCATCCCGGCCATCTCTGGAAACTCGCCCACAACGTGGCGCTCGCCCGTCGGTCAAGCGACGCCCTATGGCAGCGGCTCTAAGAAAACCTAACTGCCTAATGGTTATGTGTCACGGTGAATGGGCCTAAGGTCCCAAAATTTGCCACGGGTTACGCCAAGTTGAGCCCATATAGGCTGGCCTATAAGGCTGACTAACAAAGGCCTATTGTGCTTTTATAAAATAGTCTTTTTTGATTCTATAATTGATGGAGTTTCCTTTCTAAACTCTATTTTCTTGTTTTTAACCTTTGGTTTAAACGATAATTGCACTATAAAATTAACATATGTAAATTTACCATATCGATTGCTCTCAAGCATTTTGAAAAGTGCAATTTCTTATGTCCAATGTGTTTGCACGTTGATGTATCCCCTATGATATAAGAGTTGTGTTTAGTGATCATGTTATAAATTATATTTCACTTCAATGGTGATATGAAAATAAATTATGTCCGATGATAACATAATAATGATATTTCTTGCAATCCAGATGTCAATTTCTTGCAATCGAGATATCAATGGGGTTTACATTGGTTTTGCAATTGAGATACAAATTTCTTGCAAAACCCAATACTTAGTTCACCGCAGTTAAGCTCATAGTGTGCTTAATTCAAGGAGAATTAAAGTTTAAACAATTTAATATTTACAATACTTTTATTTTGCAATTGAGATTTATATCTCTTGCATACTCACTACTTAATTCACCTTTATTAAGCACCATGTGCTTAATTCAAGTAGAATTAAATGATAAAACACAAATATTTGTTATAACATTGGCTTTTATCTGCAAGTGAGCTGTTTGTTACTTGCAAATTTACAGGCAATATTTTAGTGTGAATATCTCCATTATATTCGGAGAAACTAGTATTTCTCAAGTATCTATATATGTTGAGATATACATACATGAATCATATTTTGTGTAATTGTTACAACAACAAAGAGTTGTATTATATGACATCAATGCAATTGAGATTAAATTTTCTTGCAGTGTCACTTATTTGTGATCGAGATTAATTTCTCTTGTGAAACCATTTATCGAGATTAAGTTTTCTTGTAATATCATTAATTTGCATTTGAGATTCTATTTCTTGCAAATTATCAAGTTTAATTCTATAAGAATTGAACTATATGCAAAATTCAAGTGACAATCTTCATTCATATTTGAGAAACACAAGATGGCAGGTCATCTTGTTACTACGAGGTTAACTTTTTTCTCTTTTTGACATTATGATTGCCTCCAAACTGTTTTTTCGAGTATCCTACATAGCCTAACATAATGTAGAAGGAATCAAGCATATACTGACAAATGTCAAATTTTACATCCTACTACTATGAGATTGACACCATTATTTAATGGTTCTCTCCTAAATATTGGCTATATCATTTGAGATACGCACTATGTAATTCAAGTCTCAACTTGGATTTATACTTACATGTTACCATGATGATTTTTGAATAAATCACTGGTTAACTTTATGTTGACAAAGATGATCTCGGTTGGGTTAGTTAAACTCACACATGACGATCACAACTACCTAACATGAGTAATGGCCGTTCAACGACATAGTTCGACACCTATGGACTGAGTGTAATTTTGCATCCTCTATATAGGGAGTGCAATGGTCATTGCATCAAGTGCAAAGCCTTATGTATCATAGGGCATCATATCCATCAAAGGCTCATATTTGAGTATCTAGTGGAGGAGATCCGAGTGCTTTATGGGAACATCCCATGCACAGGATTGAGGCAAAGACATATTCTAGTTTGATAAATCTTGTCATACATATGGTTGCTACAAGCATACCATCAACAAATGTCATTGCTCATGACACTTGATTTATCTACTTACCCACCAGAAGTCCATGGGACATTACCAACCTGGTCATGGATAAAGACATGAATCCCTTAGTCTTAAACCTGACATCACAGGGGGAGGTCAGTTGTTCTTGCAAAGTTCCAGTGGAACTAAGCACCAACTATTCTCTTGTATAACAAGAGGACCTCTTAACCAAGGAGAACACAATTGTCGGAATTACTTCAGATAATTTTGAAGAGCTATACTATGTTCCCATCTCCTTACATACTATGTCATCTACATCCTATTGCTATGGAACAAATCTGATGAAGGTGAAAATATGCTTATAGTGGACATATGCACCACAAACTCTATATATTGGGAGGTAAAAATTTCTATGCTCTTACAAAGAGACAAGGAATATCTCATCGCTCACTGCATACGGTACAAAAGATAGAAGGCTAACTATGCCTCTATCATCCTTCCCTTCTGGTACTCAACTACAGTCGTGGATACATTGTTATATCCTGATTCAAGTAGTACCCCACTACATATAGACATTCCATTAAAGGAGGTTTATGTTGAAACTCATGATGGACTAAAGAGGAATTCTCCTCTTTGCACAATGGACATGGCAATTTTTCCAACATACCATTAGGATTATATACCTCCCATGCATCTATTGCATGTAAATTTTTCTTTCTTGATCACATCAAGACTTGGCTTGTTGCCTTGGTCATCCCATCATAGGGATGATAAGAAAAAATATTGTCATTCCATTGGTTATAACATATTTCCAGTATTTTGGATTTAATGTGCGTGTAAGAGCCACATAGAATTTGATGTGTGTTATTCAACTTCTTGAAGAAATTCAAGATCATACATGTGGTCATATCTACCTATTGATGGATTGTTCAGGTTTTACATGGTTCTTATAGATACATCTTTATGATGATCTCTTGTGTGTCTCTTATCCACACAACAACCATGTATTAATAAGATTATTGCTCACCATCATGGGCATAAATCCTAAATAATTGATTCAATCATTCCATAATCCAGAAGGATGATGCTACCAAGTTTCCACGCCTACAATGATGATTGTATGGTCCAAAATTTGAGATCAGCACTGTATATAGATGACCAAATCTGAATTGACACATACTAACCTTGTGTTAGTAACATGTGGTTTTACACACCACTAACATCATTTGCTGCCAGGCTACCCCTGTTGCAGCAACACGTGGATACTTGGTCCTCATGCCAAGAATTTCCCATTTACAGACTCGGTAATGTTTTACACATACCGATGTCATCACCATAAGGCATACATCATGAGCATTAGGAGCTATTATTATCCATCAATTCAAAATATCTCGGGTCTCTTATGAGGACTCTTTTCCTCATATGCTTATACAAAGGATTATTCCAGGCATTAGAGGGAGAATTATAGCACAAAGATAATTCCAGGAATCCTAAGGAATGTCATATACATTCACATTCAATCCTTATATCCACGTACTAAAGGAATTGAACCTGTTCTTTAGAACATCCTACATTTGCAACACTTTGCAAATATTCTGCTAATAACATTTACTTGTCATGGAGGTGTCATTAAATCAAATTCTCTACCAGAAAGAGTAGAGGTACCAAGAAAAAACCACTCAACTCCCAATGCTAAAGAATATGAGGAGAAGTACGGCATGAGTGCTTTTGGCAAGCATTCTCGAAAATATTGAGAGATCATCCTCCAAGACAGTAAATGTAAACCAACCCTATGTTGGTTGACACCTTTGCGGATATTTACTATCCAAGGCCTATGGATTTTAACATCCAAAAGATCAGCATCATGTGTGCACACAAATTCAGGCGTTGGTCACTGGAACATACTTACTTACTCCAATGTTTGGGAAATATTTGGAGTTACCGAGGATAATATTTTCATATAATTTATTGGTTCCACTGCATCAATACAAAGACTACAAAATGTCGACATATTTCTCCCCATGATTACTCTATACTGGATCGAGACCAAAATCCTAGGTAGAGTACCTCAGTACTCAAATTGGTCGAACCAGAGGTGGTAATTATGGAGAATTTCTTTGTTGAATGAGTGAGAAGTAACATCTTTTCCTCCATCATATTTCATGTGGAAACATAATGAAATATTCATTGCAATAGGTGATGCAATGGTGAAGCATTGTAGCATATGGGTCCATGCTGAGATCTCGCATGTGTGAAAATTATGTTCCTACATTTAAGATCATTGGCAGACCAAAGATTTGGATAGATTCGGACATCTGACTCCAAATTCAAATCGTGGTGCATATTATGTATCGTTATTCACTCGATGACATGATATAGTTAAGTTGTTGTGGTACAACTGACTAGAGAGTTCTTTCATTGCAAGGAAACTCGATAATTGCTTTGTGTGTTCATTGTGAAATCTCATTAGATTTTGAATAATCTTCAAGGAACATGCAACAAAGCAACGACTAAATTTGAAATGAATAATTTGGATAAATCCAAATTAGACTTAAGTATTCAAACTTGCCACATTCCCTCTGGAATGTCATCAAGAAGTCAACTTATATCCAATCAGTATTTGTTTCAATATCAAATGATATTAGACTACCATATTCATCCAATATTTTTGGTCTCGTCCAATCTCGAATATCAATGCAATTGCATTCATCTATCGGATTGTTGATGAAAAGTGTCATCAAAGCACTCATTAGCTTACTAGCTTAAAGCATTACTCTACATGTCATTCGGCAAGAGTCAAAGAGGATATTCATCCTTATGGCACATAAGGTCTTGCTGATTCTATCAAGACATGACCATGGTAGAATATGCATGACACATATACATTGACTGATTTCATGTTGAAGTCGTCTTTACGTGAGGATCTACTACATTCTCATGGCTACTTTTACATATCATTCCAAACATCACTTATTGTGCATGTTAGATTAAAGAATGATTAACTACACTATTTATATAGTAATGGTTCCATTGAACCATCTGCCACTATCCGTGAGATAGTGCCTCTTGTATTGCTTAGATGCAACATGTTACAAGAGAGCGATACCATTAAGTACATTGCTCCTATTTGTTTTATCCCCATGTACTATAGTAGATTGAGTTGATAAAACATTTGAAACATCTTGTGATTCACTCACAAATTGTCAATGTTTAGGGGGAGTATCCTTCTGAATAGTAACATGTACGAACATCATAGTGCACTCTTTTCCCTTTGTGAGTTTTTCCTACACGGTTTCTCATGAAAGGTTTTTAATGAGGCAATATCAATACAAGTGTATGTCATATCTCATGATTTTTCCTACTAGGGTTTTTAAAGGGTGATATCATATGACATAATATTGTCTCTAGACTCGTTTGGATCTTTCTTATATGAGTTTATAATAAGACAATATACAATATATGTTGTATCAATTTCTTCTGATTTTCCCATTGGGTTTAAGGAGTTTTCACATCATATTACTCTGTAGCTCCTCATATTTTTCCCATAGGGTTTTGGAGGAGCTGTAAGATGGTGTACGGTGACGATCGATTGATCAAGGGGGAGTGTTGTGAATCCATGTGGTGGATTATTGATCAATCATGTCATATACCATGGATTATAGTATGAACACATCTATAGTGTGAACACGTCAATTACTTGGCCTCTACTCTTCATGTGACTATAAATTGTACCCCTGATCATCAATAAAGAATAACCACTCTCATTATCTCTGAGTATCAATTCTCTCTACAATTTTTATTTACAATACACACGACGCGAGTGGATGGACCGCATTTTCTAGTTCCCTTGGAGGCTCCGTCCCCGTGTAGTAGTATGTGGCACCCCAACGAGTTCTAGCGCAACAACCAGCTCACTCATCAACATCAACGGGGATGCATTTTTTTGGCATTTTTGGATTCATATACTACTACGGCCTCCTTTGGCAGCCTGGAACAGGCAACCCAGGGAGTCCGTCCCCGACGGTTATCTGCCCTGACTGAACCCCCCCCCCCCCCCCCCCCCGGTCCCTCTGTTTTGCGGTCCCCCACAGGGGGTCGCGTGCCCAGCTACTGTTTGGGAACAGAGGAATTTAGACCCCCTGTTAAATGCTGGAATCAGAAAATCAACAAAAAAATGCTTCAAAAATTTAGAAATAAAAACAAAATGCCCAGATTCATAAGTAAATTATAGAAAAACACTGGAGTTAGAATCCACAAAAAAATGCTTCAAAAACTCAGAAACAAATAAAAATTCCTACGTTTGTATGAGTAATTTAACAAAAAAAATGCTGGAAGAATCATAAAATCCATAAAACAATACATCAAAAATTCTAAAATAAATCAAAAAGTCCAGATTTGTAGGCACTACAATTAATTATATACATCATTTCCAGATTTCAAAATGATATTACAACCAAAAAAATATAATACACCGGCATCTAAATTCATACTCGAGTAACTTGCACAAGTTCATGACAACATATGATTCTTAAAAATTTATTACATCATAGGCAGTATCCACTAATGCCAAGTTATAACTTATTTAGGACTTGGGTTTACTCTAGTTACTCTGGGTACAGAACTGGAGTCACATCTACAAAACTGACTTGGGTCATACTCCAGTAATAAGCTGACACACAAGTCACATCTACAAGAATTGAAGAAATGAGATACATTCCATACTAGGAACTCTGGATAGCTGGCATAACCTCCAATTTGAATTTCCCTTCACCTAAAAGTGCACACAAAGTTAGCAAAAGACAGAATACGATGCAAATTTTAGACAATAACAGAGCATGTTTATCAAAAGTTACTGGATATTTTGGTTATATTTAACGGTAGAAGAACATGGGCAGATCACACACAACAATTACCTAAAGCTACTACAGTGTATTAGAGGCATATTTAAGCTACAGCATAACATCTTCAGTAATCAAAACTAAAAAAAAAGACGAATTATGGCTATACTGAAAAGGCTAACAATAGTAGTTGAGCTGGTTGCTAACCCTTCTATCATTTTCATGGACGAACCAACATCTGGACTTGATGCACGTGCAGCAGCCATTGTCATGAGGGCAATAAGGAATACCGTGGACACAGGAAGAACAGTTGTTTGTACCATTCACCAACCAAGCATTGATATCTTTGAATCTTTTGATGAGGTAAACAGAACTATACTAATAATAGTGCTATTTTCTAGAATAATGGAAGATATAGACACATTTGGTGGGTTGATATGTCTCTAAGCATTTGGATGCTGAAAGTGACTAGTGCAGTGCTTCCAAAACAATGATCTATAAAATACACATTATATTTGGCAAAATGAGCCATATCTTTAAGTATTATCTATGAACCAAGTTTACCTATGAATAGAGGTATAATGTATAGTATCAGTACCGCAGTACACTAAGAGGTACTCCCTCCGGATTTAAATTATTGACGTAGTTAATTTTTTTAGTTATGTTTGACTATTCGTCTTATTTTAAAAATTTAAAAATTTATCAAATATTTTGTTATAATTTATTTTATCACTAAAGAAAGTTGAAAACTACCATATAATTTTATATATTTGAACAAATATTTTAAATAAGAAGAATGATCAAATGTAGCTAAAAAGTCAACTGCATTAACAATTAAAATCCGAAAGGAGTACAATATATAGTATCCGTATATCAGTAAGCAAAACATCATAGTTGATTTGCCAAAGTCAGAGAGACGATGTGACACTAAGAACTGGAAGATCTGCCGTAGAGCAACGAATCAGAACCTGAACACTACACGTAATCTGCCGCAGCTACTAAAGATCTGGAAGATCTATGGAAAGGCTAAACCAAGCAAATCAGAACAGGAAGCATACAATCGACCAAAAGTTAGTACATGCATCACAAATCAGTACAAGATGAGCAAAGAAATTACATACGTTGGTTGGGCCGCCAGCAAGACACCACGGCAAGGATGGCAGGATCTCTACTTTGCTTTGCCAGCAAGGAACTGGTGCCGCGAGGACGTCCTGAGCCACCTCAGTAGAGGCTTCCACCGCCCATGCTGCCACCGGCCACCGTCGCTGAGGTCGCGCCCGCAGCGTCACAAGATCGAACGAGGAAAGGAGTTGGTGGTGTCACGAGGCCAGGGAAGAGGCGTTGGCGACGCCGCGAGGTCAGGGGAGGAGATGTTAGAGAGATGTCCAAGAGACATTACGGATTTGATCCGTATATGAGGGTCATACGGATATTAATCCGTGTGGGATTAGTCCACTAATAGGCCAACTTATCGAGGCCCATTAGAAGGGTCTATATAAGTGGAGACGGGGCAAGGAGTACGTGAACCCACCAGTCCATAACCCTAGCCGCCGCGCTCCTCTCTCTCTCGCCCACAACCCTAACCGTGTTGCTGGTGCTAGCACGCCACGCATGGTGTTCCAACTCCGTATGTGTGGATACCGTGAGGAGGCGCTGCTGTTGCTGCGGTGCCGAACAGCTGGACTAGGAGGAGACGCTTGACGTGATCGACTACTTCCTCTACACTGACGCGCGACTACGTTGGACGAGCTGCTCTAATATTTCTTTCCGCTCTGCCTGTGTGTCTAGTGGTAACGATCCATGATCCCCTCCTTACAATATTTCCTGATTGAATAGTAGAAATTATTATATGCTATTGTATCCTACCCGTTCCCTAACAGTGGTATCAGAGCCGACCTTGTGTAGTTTGTAATCTGGATCTTGTGTATATAGTTGATATGCTAATGTATTAGATAAGATCTATTACATGTTCTTGTATACGGGTTGATTAGATCAATGGTGATAGGGAGGTTCATAAGGTAATGGGCGGATAGCGATACATGATAGAAATAATAGCAGCTTAGCGATGATATATCTAATTCCAGTAGATAGAAATACTAGATATACTACACATAATCTAGGCATGTAAACCAACAAGTAAGCCCCTATCACAATTACGTGTACTATTAAATCATGAGACATAAACAAAGAACAGATGCTAATCATAGCGAGTAGCAACCACCTAGGAACAACGCCTAGATCACTCAATCTAATCATCAAGAGAGGTAAGAAGATGTCTTATAGGGAAGCACTCCGGCGATGGTTGTAGTAGAGTTCGATCCATCGATGAAGAAAGCGATGCAGGTGTAGACGATCGGTCGATGAAGAGGGTGCGGATCAGATCACCAGCGAGCAGTCACGACGGCGCTTCCCAAAAACCTGATACATCCTCTACCCCGTGCAAGGACACGAGGAGACGTA
Source organism: Eleusine coracana subsp. coracana (assembly GCA_032690845.1). NCBI lineage: Eukaryota > Viridiplantae > Streptophyta > Magnoliopsida > Poales > Poaceae > Eleusine > Eleusine coracana. Next base: position 57,840,170 of record CM064432.1, on the reverse strand, counting down.
GGCTTCGGAGACCTGCTCTCCCGGCACCGATAGCACGTCGACAGCGGGATAGGGAAGACTATGCGGCAGCACAGAAGAGAATGGCGAGAGACGAAAATTCGTGTGTAGGGAGAGGCGACGTCTCGCCATATATATACACACAGCGATAGCACACTTATGATAATTAATCAGCAATTAAGCAGGCGCTTTAATCACCATTAAGAGAGATTAATTGCTTACCATATTTGATCAGCGCAATTATCTCTTGCATAACAAAAAATCTGAGTAGCAAAAGGAAACTACGATCCCGCACACGCAAGGCTCGGATTTTGCTGGACCATTCATGCACATGTCGTGCGCCCGCGCCCTTCGCCCCACCCCGCCACGCCAGGCCCGGCCCGACAAGGCAAGGCATGGCGTGACGAGGCGAGGCGAGCGAGCGCGCGCGTGTGTTCTTCCTCTTCTCTCCTACTAGCTCAACTAGGTGGAAACAACTCAAATATATAAGTTGTTCTTCTCCTTTCTAGACTAGTAATATGAGACTAAAGTCCCCTACCATGTCATGCATGTGCACATGGGCCTTTGGAATTTATTAGAATTATTAATTTGGGCCAAAGCCTAAAACTTCTAACAATCCCCCACCAGATTCCAGAGGCTCATGTTGCCGATCATACCAAGTTACTGTTGATATACTAGCTTTTCGGTGGAGACCGATGAAGGTTGAACATCCACCTAGAGCTACAAGCTACACTCATCCACAACTGTGCAATGGACTATGCCTTGAATTGACAGTTTGGTGTGAACAAATTTTACTTGTAGCCTTGACTAGTACTTGGCTGCCAAAAGCTTACCCCGCGGGTAGAGCATATAAGTCGTACTCCTGTCTCACTTCATGAGCTTGTTAAAGAATTCCCAATTCTTATATACCGCGACTAACGATCAAGCTCACATAGGTGTGTTCTTGCAAGAATACTCTATAGGGCAGTATCTTGCTCATGAAAGAGCCTCAGAACACATTAAGACAAAGTCATCCTTCCTTACAGATATGAGAGTACTGTATCTCCAACGGAGTGGCTTAAGTATATTGATTGTACTCTCTAGTTAACTAACAGTTTGTTCTTCCCAGGTCCTAATTCACGGGATCTCCGATCACATAGGTTGGGTTGCTACTGTAGTGTAACTCATGTGGGTCTTAATCCCATCTCCTTCGATGCATTATCTATCACAATGCATGATAATCCCTTAGTAAAGGGATCTGCCAGGTTTTTAGCTGTTTCAATGTATTCCACAGCTATGACTCCGGAGCTCCTTTGTTTCCTGACAGACTTCAATCTGCGCTTCACATGTTTGCTGGACTTCATATTATCCTGACTGCTAGTCACCTTCCTGATAACTGTTTGATTATCACAGTTCATGAGAATAGCAGGGATTGGTTTTTCAACCATCGGCAAGTCCATTAAAAGTTCTCTCAACCATTCTGCCTCAGTGGCAGCTGTTTTCAAAGCAGTGAGCTCTGCCTCCATGGTTGACTTAGTCAAAATCGTTTGCTTACACGATCTCCATGAGACAGCACCGCCACCAAGCGTGAATAGGTATCCACTAGTGGCCTTCAGCTCATCAGCATCTGTTATCCTGTTTGAATCACTATATCCTTCAAGCACACCAGGGTACCCTGAATAGTGAATTCCATAACTCATTGTGCCTTTAAGATAGCGCATGACTTGATCAATACCACGCCAATGATCATCTCCTGGATTAGAATTAAACCGGCTCAATTTGCTAACGGCAAATGAGATGTCAGGGCGGGTTGCACTAGCTAGGTACATCAGTGAGCCAACAATTTGAGAGTATCGTAGTTGATCCTTTCCTAGTCCTTTATTCTTTCGAAGTATTAGACTAGGATCGTACGGGGTTTGAGAAGGTTTGTTTTCTAAGTAGCTGAAATGACTCAACATCTTCTCAACATAATGAGATTGCATAAGTGTAATCCCATCCTCACCCTTCTTAAGTTTAATGTTAAGGATCACATCCGCTTCTCCCAAATCCTTCATGTCAAAATTTTGGGATAAGAATGATTTTACATCATTTATCTCATCGATGATAGTCCCAAAAATTAGTATGTCATCGATATACAAACACAGTATAACTCCTTTACCCCCACCATAGCGGTAGTACACGCAGGTGTCAGCCTCATTTACAGCAAACCCAGTAGATGTTAAAGTTTTGTCAAACTTCTCATGTCATTGCTTGGGTGCTTGCTTTAGGCCATACAAGGACTTGATTAACCTATACACCTTGCCCTCTTATCTAGGTACTACAAATCCATCTGGCTGATCCATGTAGATTTCCTCATCCAACTCTCCATTAAGGAAAGTTGTCTTCACATCCATCTGATGGACTAGAAGACCATGTGAGGCAGCCAATGATAGTAATACCCGGATGGTGGTTAATCTGGCAACGGGTGAGTAGGTATTAAAATAATCCTCGCCTTCCTTTTGCGTATATTCCTTAGCTACATGCCTTGCCTTGTACTTTTCAATGGTACCATCAGGCCTGAGCTTTTTCTTGAATACCCACTTGCAACCAACCGGTTTGTAGCCAACTGGTCGATCAGTTACTTCCCATGTTCCATTGGAGATGATGGAGTCCATCTCACTATGAACTACATCCTTCTAGTATTCTGCATTAGGTTATGCATACGCCTCCATGATGGACGTGGGAGTATCATCAACAAGGTACACAGTGAAGTCATCACCAAAGGATTTTGCAACCCTTTGTCTCTTGCTCCTTCGAGGAGCTACTTCACTATCGTCCTTGTCGCTCTCATGTGGATGTTCAAGTAGAGTTGAGGGTTCTAGGGTTAAATCAGTAGGGGAACTAGATACAGAGTATGTATCTTTCATAGGAAAAATATTCTCAAAGAAAGTTACATCAGAAGACTCTAAAAGTGAATAAACTAAGACATCAGACGCTTCAGACCTTATCACCAAAAATTTATATGTTGTGCTGTGGTACGCATATCCTAGAAAAACACAATCACCCGTCTTAGGTCCAAGTTTGTGTTTCTTATTTATTGGTATGCTAACCATGGCCAAACAGCCCCATGTACGCAAATATGAGAGTGAGGGTTTTCTTCCTTTCCATCCTTCATACGGAGTGATATCACTATTTTTAGTGGGAACTCTATTTAGAACGTGACATGCTGTCAAAACAGCCTCCCCCCACCATGCTTTAGGTAAACCGGATGTTCCTAACATGACATTCACCAGGTCCATCAATGTCTGGTTCTTCCTTTCAGCAACACCATTCGATTGTGGTGAGTAGGGAGGTGTTCGTTTATGAATAATTCCATTCTCCATACAGAAAAGATCAAACTCATTGGAAAAATATTCTCCTCCACGATCAGACCTAACATGTTTTATTTTTCTTTCTAGTTGATATTCTACCTCAGCCTTGTAGGTCTTAAAACATTCAAATGCCTCATCCTTAGTTTTTAGTAGAAACACATAACAATACCTAGTTGCATCATCGATTAATGTCATCAAGTATCTTTTCTCTCCTTTTATCAATACACCATTCATCTCACATAAATCAGAATGTATGAGTTCTAACAGTGTCGAGTTTCTCTCGTCTATAGCTTTGTGAGGCTTATGAGGTTGCTTTGCTTACACACAAGCTTGACACTTAGAACCTTTGACAACAGAGAACTTAGGAATTAAACTCATACTGGATAGTCAATTCATACAACCAAAATTTATGTGACACAAACGAGAATGCCAAACATTAGCCTCAGAATTGTTTGGATCATATACATGGTTCACAACCTTGTTACAAAAATCAGAAGAGAGAAGCGGAACAAGCCTCCGCTATCATAGCCTTTGCCAATGAATTGGCCGAACCTTGAAATGACTACTTTATTTGACTCAAAGACCAGCTTGAATCCATCTCGATAGAGGAGGGATCCACTAACGAGGTTCTTGTTTATTGAGGGGGCATGCTACACGTTCTTCAGCCGCACGATCTTTCCCGAAGTGAACTTCAGATCGACCGAACCAACACCAAGAACAGTAGCATGCGAGCCATTCCCCATCATGACGGATGAACCTCGTGCGACCTGGTAAGAAGAAAACATAGAGATATCAGCACAAACATGAATATTGGCTCCTGTATCTATCCACCAATCATTAGATTGATATACAGAAAATATACTAGGTAGATTACCATACCCAGATGCTCTACCGGAGTCACCAATAGTCACGTTGGCAGCCTTCTGCCCTTGCTGGATTTTCTTGCCTTTGCGGTTGCGACACTTCTTGGCAAAATGCCAATTTTCGCCACACATAAAGCAGACAATCTCATCCATATTCATCTTCTTCTTCTTGAATTGAGTATTATGAATAGTCTTTCCTTTTTCCTTCTGGTTCTTCTTTTCAGCGTGCTACATCACATTGGCGCTGGACTGACCTTCGGGTGCTCTCGAAGGCGCATCTTTTGCCCGAGCCTTCTCTTCAACATCAAGACCCGCCAACAAATCCTCAACGGAGATGTTTTATCTTTTATGTTTCAGAGATGTGGCATAGCTCCTCCAAGATGAAGGTAACTTGGCAATAATGCCCCCAGCCACAAACTTATCTGGCAATTTGCAACCAAGCTGATCGAGCTCCCTTACGATGAGTTGAATTTCATGGGCCTGCTCGACTACAGAACGGTTATCAGTCATTCTGAAGTCGTGGTACTGCTCCATTACATACAACTCACGCCCAGCATCCGAGGCCGAAAACTTGTGTTCAAGTGCCTCCCAAAGTTCAGCAGCACTCTTGAT